>OX422221.1:34864223-36151723 GCA_949130495.1 Sambucus nigra
CATCTTTAACAAGTCATGAATAAGAATTCTTACCCGACCAAGTTAAATACAGGAATATACACATATACTCCTAACACACTTGGTCGCCACTAATAACATACTTCATGTATGACTTTGTTTTTGACATGTCAAGAATAAGAAGTCTATAAAACTTCGTATACGATTCAAAAAGTTAAAAACAAGTTTTACCCGACTAGGTTAAATGCAGGAAAACATGTATACAATCCTAAATATATAAATACACACATACTTTCCTCATACATTTGGTCGCCACTGATAACTGATGCTAAACTTGGAACAACAAGACTATTTATAGTTTCATCTAAGTGCATTGGTAGAATCTTAGGCCCTATAATCACAGTGTGATGATTTATTATCAAGAAAATAATTTAGTGGACTAACTGATTTACTAACCACATGTTAACAACAAGAGCATATATTTTTATTCAACTACTAAAAAATTACATTCAAGATAGAGCAATTACAAAACACAAGAGAATTATTCAATTGGATATTTCCCTTATGATTTGGTCATTTCAGAAAAGGTTTGTTTCACTCTCTCAATCTTAGTAGGAGGTCCATCCAGGGTATGGGGGGGATTTATGTAATTACAATCCCTCATCATTTGCCTATTGTTGTTGCTCGGCCTTTTGATCAGATCAGGAGGACGAATTATTTTGTGCACATCATGAAGAGTATAATCTCCGGGGTATTTCGTGATCAAATACTGAGGAATGGAATTAGGAGGGATTCACAATATGTCTAACTTAAATGGAGGCTTGTCACAATCTCGCAAATCAGTTTCATTCCAATACCATAACACACTATTTTGGTCATATTATAATAAGGTAAGAAAGTTGGTATATCCCCATCTATAACCTTTACGATGACTTTGTGGAAGATGATCGTCTACATGGATAAGGGCCTTATTATAACCTTCCATCAAAACCTCTATGGGTTGCTTATGAAATTTAAAGGTTAGCCTTTCAACCTAATGTTGAAGTTTCTCTAGGAAATCCCTCTTGACTTTCAACTGCACGGATTGATAGGCAATAGCTTTATCCTTAGTTCCATCTAGACAAACAAGTTTCTAATCGCCCAACTTTTTATTTTCAATTGGGCCTCTTGATCGGATAGAGTTTTTCTAGTTCTTTCCTCATCTAGAGTTGGTTGGATAGCCCTCCATTTCCTAAAAATTTTCCTATGTTAGGTTTTCTATAATGCTTCATGTTCTTCCACTAACATGGCATTCTTAGTTTCTAAGAAAGAATATCCTTTATTGTCACTACTAGTGGATGATTTCATTAGGCTGTCTAGCTCATTTTTTAGTTAATTATTTTCCTCTTCAAGTAATTTGCCTATTTCCCAAGATTCATCAACTTCTCGGTTCAACAATAATTTTTTTCACCAATACATGGAGGCAAAATCTTCAAGATTTTTCTTAAAGCCCCATCCTTAACTTAACACTTTATATTTAAATTCATAGTTAGCATGCAGTAAAGATTTATTCTGACCATAATCTTCCTGATATTTCTCAATCATATCATAATAGACAGTATTATTAGCTACAACTCTATTCCGTAAGTATTGAAGATGAAGGTATGATTCTTTGACTAAGTCGGATCATCTGAGCTGAAAAACCCATCCAAATCATCTTCAGACAAAAGATTATGCCTAGTTTCTAGAAGGTTTTCACTCCGTCAAACAAAGTCAGATTCAGTAGAAACTATAGCCCTTTTCCTAGCATCAAATTGAGAATCACAAGTGTAAGAATGCAAAGATAGCACACCACATGTATAACATAACTCAATTAACCAAAAGAATATCCTTTTATTAATAAAGAGTGGATTATAAAGATATGCTCCATTATAAAATGATAATTCTAATACAAGAACAAATAAGATACTTGCATACAAATAAAATAAACAAAAAGGCGCTAGACCTTCTCCTTATCCTGGGCATTAAGTTCAGAAGGCAGCTCGGCAAGATGGGAAGCTTCACTAATTGACTCCAGGATAGACCTAACAGGTTGCAGGGAAGATTCCCTTGATCCTTATTCATCATCAAATTCTTCCTCCAAATTTGGAGGAGTGCCTGGATCATGCCTCTAGAATAGCTTACAGTCTTCTATAAGTGCCTTCCTCCTTAAGAGACTTCGACTAACCATCCTTAAAAGAATTTTTCTTGACATATTCAACTTTTATAGAGGCATCAAAGACTATTTTTCCCATCCTTTATCAAAGGAGGTTTCCTTTATCTTCTTGATTATTTCCTTCTCAGCTATTAATTTGGTAGTCAGCTATGTTGATTTCTTCTCGACTGCCTTTATAAGAGTCTGATTTTCCCTTAGTTTATCCTCGACCACTTTGGCCTTATCTTTTACTCTCTTAATATTGGCTTCAGCAGCCTTCAGCTTCTCTTCAATAGCACTAGCCCTGTCATTGGCTAGAGTTAAATCATTTTCCTAAGACTTTTACTTAGACTCTAATGCTTATCTCGAAGTTTCCAAAGATTGCCTTAAACCTTTAAAGGCCTCTTTAATATAATTTGAAGAAGAGCATAGTTTATCGTCCTTCTCCATCAGTTGGTTAAAATTGACCAAAAGCTGCATAAAGGAAAATATCATATTAAAAGAAAAGAAATAAGACAGTAAGGACAAGTAATAAAGGGAAAGGGGTAACCTAAGACAAACTCCGGCAAGCATTTTCTTCCAACTTTAATTGTGGCAAGGAAGTAACATTTACCCTATCAGCAGGTCTAGTACCGACATTTATCAATTTCCTATCTCGACTAGGATTAATAGCTACAGAGGAGGACCCAGCAGTAGCCATGTCATTTTGTATTTTCTTGACCAACTCTTATTGGCCGGTAGTATTCTTCTTAGTTTATTTTTCAGAGGGACCTTTTCACAACCTCTTATATTGAGGTGCCAAAGTATCCACTTCCTCGGCATTGATAATTTGAGACACTTTCTCAGCAACCATAGATACCTTCTCAGCTACCTTAGACTTATGAGTATCAGCAACTTTAACAGTATTTTCTATATGCTTTTTGGTGGTAGGGGATAAGGCTCCGGATATCAAGTCATGGATATTCCTTTTGCCCATGGTAGCAAGTGGGGAAGTTGGAATACTATAAATTTCCAAAGATTTGAAAGAAGATGAATCACTAAAACCCTTTTTAATTCTAGCAACCTCAGCCAAAGAAGTAGTAATTGGATCTTCTTCTAAATTAATAGGAATTAAAGGTGTTGCAGTGGTTGGCTTAGCAACAAAAGAAGTAATTGAGATTCTCTATTATAGTAAGTAGGAGGAAGATCTAGTGTTCTTCTCACTAATTCTTTAATGGATATTCCATAGAAATTTCATCTCTCTAATATTGACATTCCATTCCTTAGGACACTTTTTCTTGCTCTCAACTGTATAAACTAGAATAAGAAACATTAGCCAACGTATCATCAAACAATTCGTCAGCAGGAAACTAAAATGAAGTAATCAAGATGAACAACCTATGCCATATCCTACTTGAGGACACCTGGGCCAATCATACACTTCTCCTTTTTTAAGAGGGGCATGTTGACAGTTCTTCGCTATTACTCCATTATCAAAGTAGTCTTTATTAGAATCTGGTAAATTGACTACTAAGGATCTATTGACAAACCTAGTGTTCAAGTAATAGGTGTTGTCACTAGTAACCCATTTGTAACAAAACATCAGCTCGGGGATACCAATATGGGTTATGTATATTTAGCTAAGCTTGTGAATCTCATTCACTATTCTCCTTGTATTAGGGGCTACTCTAGTAGGGACAACATCAAAATATATAAAGAACTCTAGAAATAAACAAATGGGAAGAAAGGTAATACCACATTCAGCTATAAATAGCGAAGGGATCCAATGACTCTCGGGTAGTGATAAAACATCTACTGGTGGAATAGGCATTTTTAAGTCCACCTAATCAGGGATATTTCTTTCCCAGTTAAATTCATCTAAAGAATACCCACGGACAATATACACCATGATTATAATAAAGAAATAAATCAAAAAGAAAGGGAAGAAGAAATTTTACTGAGAAATTTTTTGCATAAGCGAGAGTGGAACGCAAAAGAAAGCTCCAACATAAAAATCTTGAAGAAGAAAGAGAGTTCGAAGGTTTGAAAAGTTGTGGTATAAAAACAGGCAGAAATCTCGTCTCTTATAGCTTACCTAGAAAACAATGCAATTAATGATTAATTGTATCGATGATTGATGTTCTCATGGATGCACGGCTCTAAAGGCAGGAAAATAGCAATATACCCTTTGGTAGTTTGTTAAATTATAAATTATTCACAAAATTGCCATAACATGATCAAGGCATGCAAAATTTTCACAAGTCTTACAAGTCAGATTTCACTGACCAACTTTATAAAAATCAAACTCCATCATTTCAATAAAAATATCAAGAATGAAGCAGTTCAGGCTTCTGTTAGTACCAAAAATTATCCATCTATGTGGACCAATTAGAAATGGACACTTGTTTCCGTACGTGGCAACAGTCTTAGTCAGTAGTCACTTAGTCAGCCCAGAAGATAGTTGTTTGATAGCTAGACCGACCAACACGAAGAATGCAGATCATCAAAGTAGATAAATAGTCCCCACCTTGGAAACAGCCAAGGGTCTTTCCACACGTTCTTAAGACTATCAACCATCACATTCATTATGTAGGGTGTAAATGCTTAAAAGCATTTTAACTCTTCCTCTTCGGGTCACTATAAATACATTGTATTCCTTTCACAAAAGTCAAGATAGAATGGATTCTAGGTTATATTTCTTGCAGCAAGAATACCTTGATTTCTGTAATCACTCAAATCAATACAATAACACTAGATGTAGGATTTTCTTTACAGTTGCTCTTTATCTCTTGTGTGTTTATTTCATCGCATATTATACTTTATATGTTATTAGAAAATTGGATCTAGTCCTTTTTCTAATCAACAAAAAAGTATTTTCATTTTTAGCAAATATCTCAATATAGAGTGGTGTGGTAGAATTTATCTATTTGAAGATAAATTCTTCTCCATCCCTTTAGGGAAAGTATTTGCATTTTTAGCAAATCTTTCAATATAAAGTGACGTTGTATAATTTATTCTTTGGGATGAGTTCTTATGTACAAATTTATAATGAGCGGGTTTGTAATTTTTAGAAAATTTGTGTCATTATATAAGAGTGCATTAAGAATTCATCCATCGTACATATTGTAAATAGTCTTCTTGTTTCTTCTTTTGTAATTTTTTTTCTGTCGCCTTGAGATTATTACTTTTGGGGAGGAAAATTTGTAAATATCAAATTTAGTTATTTACTATCGTAATTTTTTAAGGTTTACTTCTCTCATATTTATCTAATTAGATTTTACTTATTAGTTGGTTACTTTAAAAATTATCACACTTAGGTAAGTAATAATTGTAATTTCCCTCTCCATTAAATATTGAGTGATCAGTCCTATACCCAATTAAATTAGAGTATACAGTTGGTTCATTGTTAGCATCACTATCGAAAAACATTTTCTTTTTGTTATTCACCTAATATTCAATTAAGTTGGTGTAAAAAAACTTTCAAATTTTAATTTAATACAATCTCATTTTACCATTACAAACAATTTCATGTAATCCCTTCCACAACAGCCCATAATAGATAAGTAACATCACAACTGAATCAAATGTAACTGGAATAAACTCCCTAGTTTAAATATCTCAATATAAAAATCCAAATGAACTGAATGTATCAAAACTTACATAAGTAATGCCACTATCTGAGATAGAATCGAAATAACAAGAATCCTTGGGCGACATGCCATGCATGTATAACTACTACGGATGTATGAATAAAGAGAATGAAAGTGTCTAAGAAAAGTCTGCAACTCCATAACCTCCATAGTATGTCAAGTATCCAATACTCTATGCATTACCTTCCTGTGACTAGACACCTAATATAGAAGATACAAGGAAAGAGAGAATATGCAAAAAATGGGTAAAAGCCCGATGGTAAAATATTTTTAAAAATAGCAAGTGATTAACAAGTGTAATTAAGCAATTAATATGTACATGTTAGATTCTCGAACCCTCTCTTGATATTCTCACCTCTCATCTAGTGTACACGCCTAACGTACCTTTAAACCATACTAGTTCTTATTCCTATGCTAACTAGTTCTTTCCAGTCTAACATCTAAACATAGCCCAATATCGTTCCCACCTATTTCTCTCGTAATATAAGTAATACATATATATCCAATATCTGTTTGACATGGATAAGCATTTTTTTAATTTAATATAATTAAGTGCTCACCAACTTAATTCATTTCAGATTTCATTATCATTCATGTCTACTTAATTCACATAGTAGATAATGTCACAAGTATATATATACATTCACTCTATTATATGCATACAACACTGCACCCCGAGACTTAGATGCGGTGCATGCATACTCTGCTATCATGTCCGGATACATATTGACGTGCCCAGAGTGTACCCTCGTACTCAACCATCAGAAAGGTCGTCTTCTATAAGGTCGGCTCCTAATTGACCCACCTCGGCTGGCCAACAGCCAAGACCAACAGCATCTTATGAGCTCAAGCTATTTCTAACATCGCACTCTGCCTCAGTCGATGTTACATCTTACTTTATGCCTAACCTCCGTCAGTCTCCTAGGATGAGGTCATACTTATGATTAGTAGGTGAAGGAATCTATCAGACTTCACAACATCGTACTCGACCAGGTCGAGGTTCCATCAGATGATGTCATAGGTCCGAGAATACGCAAGCACATGGAAGATATGGAACACATGAGAAAGGCAGTTATAACTAAATCATTCCCCTCATGTGAGGGAATATATAGTTATCATCCTCTCCATGTGATAGTGGCAGGTGGCTTCAGTAGATTGGCTAGATCATTCTACACATGTTCATTTCATGCCTGGGGGTACACTACACCCCAAGGCACTATATATACTTGTCTTCTCCTACCTTGTAAGAGATCCAAAATTACCACCCTAGCAGAAACTCTGTTCGTATTCACAGTAGAAAGAGAAAGTGAGAGATTGTATCACATGACATTAGTACCCTCATTCTAGTGATGCTTACTCACACACTCACAGTAGATGTAGGCCAAATTGGCTGAACCACTTATATACAAGTGTTTCTCCTCTTCACTTCACCTGCTTATGCTAGATACTTACTCTTATGTTGATATTATTATTGCTAGATTGACCTTATCAACACTTCATCTGGTGGTGTTATTTATAGCATCATCAATTTGGCACCGTTTATGGGAACGAGAAGCTACATCTCTTCCTTCTTGAAGCTTGGACTTATTGAAGACCCTGGTGGTGCACCAGTCCTCCCCCAGCTGTTTCACCATTGAAAGAGATCCTTAAAGGTATCAATCTCTCTAGTGTTTTCATTTACAAGCTCTCTAGTCTTTTTCCACTGTAGCAGAGTTACCACCTCCACCATTTGGTGTCGGAGGGCCCAGTTCTAGCCAAGAACCACCCCATTCCGAGATGGCTGAGGTGGTAGCAGCCTTGAAGTCCTTAGCTATGACTCTACAAGAGATGTAGGAGCAATTTTCCTAGCTAAGCCAAAATATAATAATGAGACCACCTGGGGTCTCACCGAAGATGATTACTCCGGCAGCTGCTCAGTCACATCATGAGGCCAGGGGACCACCCCATGCACCGCAAAAGAACCTACCTACTCCTCAGCAGAGGAGGGATGTTGCTGACCGTAGGCATTTGCACCTAGGGTGTCAAGGAAACCCTTGCTCTGAGGATATGTACGATGACATTGAGGCAGAGGATGCTCCAGAAGACAGTTGGGAGTCGTATGAGATATCAAATAACAAAGTGAGACCTATTCGTCAGAGCCGAGTTCAATGTGAAAGATGAGATTGTGATGCACATCAAAGAGGATCATCTTTTAAACCCTTAAGTAGAGGGTCGGCCTTTGAGAGGCTCGTCCTAGTTACTGGCCTGTGAGAAAGGTTGTCCAGATCAAGAAGCATCACTGGCTCATGAAGAGATGGTGGCGACTGCCATCCCCATCATGGCTGACCCCACATAGCCGAGACTGTAATTAGGGGGAAGTCAATAGCTGACGTTGTCCTGCAGCTGGGGAAGCCTCAGTCCACCCTCTGGAGGTGCATAGGGATAACTTAGGGCAGGCCGATGTTGCTAAGACTTGGAACGAATCTATTCAAAGGCTGGAAGAGAAGATAGGAGATCACATAAAAAGTCGAGACCCATTACAAAGGGGATGCTCAAAGGGTTCACCATTTGTGGTAAGTATTTTTAACTTCCCAACACCTTTAAAATTTAAACCTCTAGTGGTGTCTCCCAAGTACGATGGAAGTACTAACCTAGTCCATCATATTAAAATGTATCAATCTGCAACAGACATTTATTCAATCTCTGATGAGATGAGGTGACAAGCTTTCTTAAGAACTCTAACTGGGTCTGTACATATCTGGTTCACTACTCTTCCTAAAAACTCAGTTGAGAGTTTTAAAGATTTGGCCGAGCGGTTGATTCACAACTTATGTTTTGGGGTAAGACCTCAGAAGAAGATGACCCATATGCTTTATGTCAAGCAGGGGAAGAATGAAAGCCTTAGATACTAAATCACTAGGTTCAACAAGGAAAAGTTACAGGTAGAAGATTATGAAGAGAGCATGGTTATGACAACCCTCATTAGAGGACTTCAGAAGGGAAATCTACACTGGAAGCTTGCTAAAGATCCTTCTAAGTGCATGGACGAGATGTTGGAAATAGTTGGAAAGATAATGAAAGTAGAGGAAATAATGGGGGGAAATATGAGGATGAGAATGGAAGTAGCAGTGGGAAGTTCCAGAAGATAAAGGATGGAAAGAAGAGGGCTGCGGAAGACAAGTTTGCAGACTATACTCCTCTAACTGTGAGCTGTGAACACATCCTCAACGAAATAAAGAATGATAGGTCTCTGAGATAGATGGAGAATCCGAAGTTTCCTCCACATAATAGAAATAAGAATTTATGGTGCGAATTCCATCAAGATCACGGTCATCTAATTGATAAATGTTTCGCCCTGAAGGACGAGATTGAAAAAATGTTGATGTCTGGAAAGCTGAGAATGTATGTATATACAAGAGCTTCAATGTAAGGACCTAAAACATAATTAAGAATGATAATTACATGATTAAGTACAAGTTATGATTTATAAGTTTGGTGATGGGTGCTAAATATGTTAATTATCATACTCATGTGATATATGTGTTGTTTACATTGGATGCTAATTGAAATTATGATCGGGGATAACATGTTTAGATCATATGATTAGTTATGTTGTTAAATGCATCATTAAAATATGTTTGTAATGCATCATTATGTTTGTAAAAGTAAATTACGGTGCTAGTGTGAAATTGGCAATGTTTAGTCACCAAATGTGAAAGTAATGAGATTTTCAGTAAATTGTTACTTTCCTGTTCGAGACCAAATTAGGTGTACAAATTTTATGATTTTGGAAAAACAAAAAATATGAAAGTTGTAGATATATGAATTAAGTTTATAAAAAAACAAAGGGTGTGTAAAACAAAGGTCCGAGTAAGGAATCATGCTGAAATTACGAAACAATGGAAATATGTCTATTCGTTAAATGGTATTTTATCTTATTAGTAGAACACATGGCTTGTTTTGATTGGACCAAGGGAAGGTGCCTTATGACAACTTAAGGACCTTAAAAATGTCCCTTATTTTGTATTTTCATCATAATTTTAAGTGGGTTTGAGAGTTACATGGAAGAAAGAGAGGTTAGGATGAATTAGTGAAAGATTAAGGAAGATTATCGAGAGATAAACAAGCTTATGTATCCAAAGGTGCTTAGGTAAGATTTAACTTGTAAATTTTATTTTTTAAATGACATAGGTTATCTTATATGATATTAAAGATCATATTTGGGGATGAGATAATATGTGTAGGTGGGTATGTGTAGGTTGTATATATGAAGTATGTTGAATTCATACAACTAAGGGTGCATAATCATGTTAATCAAATTGGTGTATCTTTGTGAATACTGAATGGAATCCATTGATTCTAGTTGGATATGAAATTAAACTTATATATACATCTAAATCCGAAAATTATATAAAAATATCAAGAAATGAATCTTGGGTGATAGTTTGAAGTTCGGGTATGAAATCTGCCCCAAAAGTGTAACTGCGCACACCAGGTGTTCGACATTTTTCTTGACTTAGCAAATGAACTCTAAAAATTATGGAAATTTAATTTTATATTACTCTATATGTTTAATATATGTTTCCATGATTTATAACCGGGGTGGAGGTTATATATTCTTGAAAAATGTTAAGTTATGCTTTGATGGTCTATTCCGACCTAGATGTGTTAAGAGTGGCATAAATCATTGGATACTTGTTGAAATCAAGAAATTTAAATTGGAAATGTTAGAGAATATATATAAGTATGAACTAATCAAATAGTATAATAAAATACCTTATGGTTTGGATTGGGGGTTGTGTTGAAGTTGAAGTTTTGTTGTTTTTTTCTCCAAAAATGATTTGGAAAAGGTTGTAATAAAACATGAATAAATTTGTCTAGAGAATTCGTAAATTAAGTTCGTAAATTGTGTTAGAACCCTAATGAATAGTATGTCATATTCAATTAATTTTTAGTTATGTAAGATTGACCAACTGATGTGATGTGCTACTAAGTTTATGTTGATTTGGTGTATTCAAATACTAATGATGTTGAATTGTTAGGTGGGGAATCGGCTAACACTACCATGCTAAGGAAATAGTTTTGGTATTAATCTGAGTACCAAACTCAAGGTGAGTGACCTGTCGTATGAAATATAAATGCTGATATGTTCATATGGAAATGTGTAGTTAAATATATGTGTTAAAATGTTTATGGGAGTGATGTTGTATTTATGAAACATATGCATATGATTAAGAATGTTAAGTAATGTTATATAATGTTATGGACTATGGCGGGTCCTTTATCTAATGTTAAGGACTGTGGTGGGTGTGGAGGTACAATTAATCCAACTTAAAGGGTTGTTGTACTCGGGCCTAATTATGGTTTGTGGTGCTCCCCATTAACTACGGTGGATTAATTAGACTGTGGCGTGTTCAGGCTTGCGAGAGTTGCACAATTCCTGTTGGGTTAAAACATTATAAAAGAAAAATGGTTATGAAAATTGGTTATATGTGCGGTGTATGTTTGGTATATGGTCATTCACTAAGCTTGTGTTGCTTACACTCCTATAATGTTATGTTTCAGGTATGCCTATCCTTTGGATTTCACTGCCAAGTTAGGACCTCAAAACGGGGTAGTGACGTATATCTAATATGGGTTGAATATCAACAAGCTTTTTGCGTAAATGTTAAACTAAAGAACTTTTTTATGTAAAGTTATTTAGTAATTGTAAATTACGTGTCAAGGTAGTTATGTTTTTATCCAAACATGCTTTTGAAAAAGCAAAAGGAAAGAAAAAAAATCTAGTGCTATTTTGAGAAAGAAATAAAGAAACGTATTATTTAAGGGAATTTATCTCTAAATAAAAGGATGATTTTAAGTTGATTAAGTCGGGGAGAGACATTCAAAAAATGGCCGAGCCGACCCCAGAAAGAAAAGAAATGATAAATGCCGAGAAGACACCCTTGCCAGGAAAGATGGTGCCTCAGATGATGAAGATGATGACCCTGACCTCCCACCAAACCTCAAATGATGAAGATGATGACCCTGACCTCCCACCAAAGGACAAAAATGTCCCAAAAAAGATAATAAATATGATCTATTTTGGTGTGAGAACTATCTACGGGGGGATAGTAGGGGGTGACTCAGAGGTGGTTGATCGCAACGCTCATTTGGCAGAGGTGAAAGCGGTAACCAAAGCCGAGGTTGTGAACTTGCCTTCAAAATAGGTCAAACTTGAGAATAAAAATAAGGTAGAAATGGACACCCTCATAGTCGGCTTCTCGTGACTTGATTTCAAGGGTATCTTAGCTCCCCACGATGACCCACTATTCATCACCACAAGGGTGCATGGATGAGAAGTTCAGAGGTTCTTTATAGATGGGGGCAGTTCTGCAGACGTTATGTTTTGGCCCTGTTTCAAGAGATTAGGTCTCAGTCGAGCAAGGCTTGTCCCTTACTATCACCCCTTGATTGGCTTCAGCGGGTAGAAGGTCCTTCTATTGGAAATGTATAAAATGAATGTGAGAATGGGAGATGAATGGCCTAAGAGGTTGTCTAGAAAGATCAATTTCTTTGTGATGGATGAAAATGTCTTCTCATCCTACAACCTCATTATGGGATGAGTGGCCTTCAAGGAATTTAAGGTCGTGCCTTATACGGTCCACTAGATACTAAAATTCTCGACTCACTACGAAGTAGGGGAAGTGAAAGGTGAAAAAATGTCGGCATATGAATGCTACTTCAACTCCACAAGAGAGAGGGTCTCATAAGAGGGAATCAACCACTTATAACATTCACACCCTTGACCCAAAAAATGAAACAAAGATCAAAAAAGGAGAGGGTGCGGAGGAGGTAGAATCCATTGTCATCAATGAGGAAGAGCTGGGAAAAACCATCCAAATTTGGGAAATCCTTAAAGCCTGAGGTCAAGGAGAAGATAGTGAAGTTATTAAGGAAGAGGGAGAGTATATTTTCCTAGAGCCATGCAGACATGCCAGGTATTGATCCTAAAATTATGTTTCATAACCTTAATTTTATAGAGGATGCCAAGACCATCAAGTATAGAAGAAGGATATACTCAAGATACAAGTACAAAGTCATCAGAGATAAGGTTCGAAAGCTTGAAGAGGCCAAGTTTATTAGAGAAGTTATATACCCTGAGTGGTTCCCTAATGCTGTTATAGTGCCTAAATTTAATGGGAAGTGGAGAATGTGTGTAGACTTCACCGATTTAAACAAGTCTTGCCCAAAGGACAGTTTCCCCCCTACCTCGTATAGACCAGATGGTGGATTCCACAGCATGACATGAGATAATGATCTTTATAGATTCATTTTCCAGGCATAATCACATCTTCATTAAAGACAAGGGGACCTATTGCTACAAGGTCATGCCTTTTGGCCTAAAGAACACGGGGGATACATACCAACGTCTTGTAAATAAGATGCTCGAGGATCAGATAGGCAAGTCCATGGAGGTTTGTGTTGATGACATGATGATAAAGAGTCTGAAGACCAACACTCTCGTGGCCGACCTTGAAAGAACTTTTGATACCATGGATAAATACAGAATGAAGCTCAACCCGGCTAAATATGTCTTTGGGGTCAGAGCTGGAGAGTTTTGGGGATTCATCGTCAACCAAAGGGAGATAGAGGCTAACCCTAAGAAGATCAAGGTTTTGCTGGAAATGAAGAAACCTAGAACCATCAAAGACATTCAGAGGCTATCCGAATGAGTGGCTGAACTTAATAGGTTCGTCTCTAGAGCTATAGATAAATGTCTTCCTTTTTTTCAAAATTCTTAGAAAAGCCTTCGAATGGAATGAGGAATGTGAAAAATATTTTAAAGAGCTGATGTCCTACCTCGAATCCCCTCTACTACTATCTCAGCCAGTTCAGGGTGAGAAGCTATATGTATATTTAGTTGTCTCAGAGTCAGCCATCAGTGTTGCGATTGTAAGAGAAGAGGATGGAGTGCAGATACTAATGTACTTTAATAGCATTGAAGTCTAAAGGTCTTCACAGAAGTACCCTCGGATGGAAAAGTTATAGTATGATTTGATACATGCTTCTAGTAATATGAATCCATACTTTAAGGCTCACTCTATGATCGTCCTCACTAATTCCCCACTCAGGCAGGTCGTCCATAAGCCTAAGAAGTCAGGAAGGCTAATGACTTGGGAAATTAATTTGGGGGGAATAAGATGTTGTTTATCAACCCAGGGTTTCCATCAAGCATTAAGCACTCAAAGATTTTATGGTAGAGTTTACCTGGGATGAGGCCGAGGTTGAGAAAAATCGTGAGGCTACAGATGGGCCAGTAGAAAAAAATGTCGACTGAACTTCGAATGAGGATGAGATAAGTACTGTCAGATAAAGAACAATTAAGAATGAAGAAGAGAGATACATATTCAACCAGGGAACCCTATCAGAGGGTAACTTCTCTTCAAATGAAACCATTTAGAATCTCTTCATTGATGAGTGATCCTGTGAAAGAAGAAGCGGGGTAGGGCTGAAAATATCGGCACCAGATGGTACAGATATTGAGTATGCATTAAGGTTCAACTTTAAAGCTTCTAGAAATGAGTCAAAGTATGAGGCATTAATAGCAGGTCTCTCTTTAGCAAAAGCCCTCAGTATCGGCTAGTTCCTAGTCCATATTGACGCATGGTTAGTCGTGAACCAAATCCTGGGGGTATATGAAGCCAAAGATGAAAGGATAGCTAAATACCTGAAGAGGGTGAAACGGATGCTAGAAAGCTTCAAGGAAGTAAAGATGAAGAGTATACCTCGGCTAGACAATAACGGAGCTGATGCACTCGCGAGATTGACCTCATAAATAAGAACAAATATAAGGAGAACAGTACCAGTTGAGATTCTGCTCAAGACGACCATTGAAGAGGAAGAGGTTACTAGACCTTACCTAAATCTGAGTACGGGAGTCTCATGGATGGATACTCTTATCAGATACATCAGAGAGGGAGAACTACAAGAGTCAAAGTTAGAAAGGAGAAACCAGAGATTCAGAGCTGCTAAATTCTCTATTGGGGGAGAAGTTCCGTATAAAAGTGATTTACACTCCTTCTTCTCAGATGCGTTTACCCTTCAGAGGTTCCATACGTCATACAAGATGTGCATGAGGGCTCTTATTCAAGCCATATAGGAAGGAGGTCGTTGGCTAAGAGGATAATCACTCAAGGGTACTGGTGGCCGACCTCGTTCAAAGATGTAGTTGCGTATGTGAAGAAAGGTGATAAGTGTCAGAAGTTCTCCACAATCCCCAATCATCCACCCTAATGTCTGACTTCTATCAGTTCACCTTGGTCATTTGCAGTATGGGGCATTGATTTGGTAGGACTTTCCAAAAGTTGTAAACAACTATCGGTACTTAATTGTGGCAATGGATTATTTCTTCAAATGAGTAGAGGCCGAGCCAATGATCACAATCACTGAGTAGAATAACTTTTAGTTCATCTGAAAGAACATCATATATAGGTATGGCCTTCCAAACACCCTCATCTCAGACAATGGAACCCAATTCAAGAATGTTTCCTTAGAGAAAGTATTGTGAATGAGTAGGGTTCAGGCAATTCTTCTCTTCCCCTGGACGACCCCAGGCATAAGGTCAGACTGAGGTCACAAATCAAATAATCCTTAATGGGATAAAAAAGAAGTTTGAAGAGGCCGAAGGAAGATGGATAGAAGAGGTATATGTTGTTCTTTGGGCTTAAAGGATGACAGTGAGAACTTCTACGGGGTAAACCCCATTTATTCTATCCCATGGCTCAGAGGCTATCATCCCGATATAGATAGGGCTTCCCACTCATAGAGTCCAGACATATAACCCTCAGATGAATAGGGAAGAGAGAAGACTTGATCTTGATTTGATTGAGGAAATAAGAGAAAATGTAAAGATAAGATAAGTAACCTATCATCAGATAACTGAAAGGTTCTATAATTAGAGGGTAAAGTCAAGGCCGATAGTTATGAGAGATCTGCTCCTGAAGAAGATGTGGCAGAAACCCAATAAGCTCCATCCCAACTGGCATAGTCCTTAAAGGGTCATTGATGAGGTTGTACTAGGTACCTATCGGCTAGAAAATCTTGAAGGAGAACCTTTATCCAACCCTTGGAATGTCGATCACTTAAACAAGTATTACTTATGATGCTGCAAATGTTCTTATCTTTTTGTAATACATGTATCAATTTATACAGAGGGTGTTAATGAAATGATAGCAATGTTGTGCTGATATTTTTGTTACGATGTATATATTTTTATCATCATTAATTTGGTGAATTATGAGGTGAAACATCATTAACTTGGTGACCTCGGACCTTTCAACATCTTTAATTTGGTGAATTATGAGGTGAAACATCATTAACTTGGTGACCTCAGACCTTTTAACATCATTAATTTGGTGAATTCTGAGGTGGAACATCATTAACTTGGTGACCTTGGAACGTTAACATCATTAATTTGGTGAATTACGAGGTGAAACATCATTAACTTGGTGACCTCATACCTTTAACATCATTAATTTGGTGGATTACGAGGTGAAACTTCATTAACTTGGTGACCTCAGACCTTTAACATCATTCATTTGGTGAATTACGAGGTGGAACATCGTTAACTTGGTGACCTCAAACCTTTAACAACATTAATTTGATGAATTACGAGGTGAAACATCATTAACTTGGTGACCTCAGACCTTTAGCATCATTAATTTGGTGAATTATGAGGTGAAACTTCATTAACTTGGTGAGCTCGGACCTTTAACATCATTAATTTGGTGAATTACGAGGTAGAACATCATTAACTTGGTGACCTCATACCTTTAACATCATTAATTTGGTGGATTACGATGTGAAACTTCATTAATTTGGTGACCTCAAACCTTTAGCATCATTAATTTGGTGAATTCCGACGTGAAACCTCATTAACTTTGTGACCTCGGACCTTTAACATCATTAATTTGGTGAATTACGAGGTGAAACATCATTAAATTGGTCGACCTCAGACCTTTAACATCACTAACTTGGTGACCTCAAACCTTTAACATCATTAATTTGGTGAATTATGAGGTGAAACATCATTAACTTGGTGACCTGAAAACTTTAACGTCATTAATTTGGTGAATTACGAGGTGATCCATAATTAACTTGGTGACCTCATACCTTTAACATGATTAATTTGGTGAATTACTAGCTGAAGCATCATTAACTTGGTGACCTCAGACCTTTAACATCATTAATTTCATGAATTACGAGATGAAACATCATTAACTTGGTGGCCTCAGACCTTTAACATCATTAATTTATTGAATTATGAGGTGAAAAATCATTAACTTTGTGGCCTCACACCTTTAACATCATTATTTAGTGAATTATGAGGTGAAACATCATTAACTTGGTGACCTCTGACCTTTAACATCATTAATTTGATGAATTATCAGGTGAAAACCTTTAACATTGTTAATTTGGTGAAAATATGAGGTTAAACATCATTAACTTGGTGACCTGAGAACTATAACATCATTTGTTTAGTGAATTATATATGTTTGTCGTTACTTGCATTTATTCCCATTATTTAAAATCTGTGATATGGTGGATAAATGAAACATCGTAGACATAAAACAGCAAAGCAACAAGTGAAGGAAATGGAATTTCATTCATTTGAACCAATAATTATTACATCATTTCAAGGGAAAAGGTTACAGTTCATTAAATAAAGGTTACATAAAAATCATCGCAAAAGATCAAGTATGCAAAAGAGGCGCTCAAAGTTCAACTTTACCCTCGGCTTCAGCCGACCCACCAGCAGTAGGGTTGTTTATCTCTAGGACTTGATTTGTAACTTCAACCTTGTCATCGTGATGCCTAGCATCCTCGGTCTCAGTCACCTTAAGTTGGCTCGTCTCGACTGGGCCACACTCTTCAACCTCCTAGAGGGCCATAGCAAGCTAAACATTTCCAATGCCGAGGCCAAAAAAGTTCTAGGCCGATAGACTGCCAAAATTTTTTTACTTCATCGTAGTCCATCGGCTATTTGCCTTTATGCCCCTCTCTAAATACTCAAGGCTTAAGCTGACAAACTCATTCGAGACTTGGTACTCTTGGACGAATTTCTCTGAGGCATCCTAGACAGTAGCATCGACCTTGGATTGAAGGCTCTGATCTTTGTCCCTCAGAGCCTGGCCACGATCACTCTCCATCTTAGAAATCTTAGTATCTCTATCCTTATGACCTCACTTCAGTTCAGTGATCTCCTTCCTGAGGTCCTCTTCAAGCTTCCCAGCGTCCTTTCCTTTCGAAATTAGAGGAAGCCTCTTCAGAGTATAGCTGGCTAAGCGGTGGAGAGAAACAATACCCTGCAAAAAGATGTCAAATACATTGGTAAGAATGACCGACTAAACTCAGAGGTAACGCTTGAATAAAAGATACAAATAAATACCTGAACGACCCTATGAATAGTAAATTTGGCCAACAGAGGTACGTCTAGTGATTGTATGAAGCGTTTGTAATTCAGGGTAATCATTTGGCCGATGGCATCAGAAGCCTTGGTATTGTGACCGATGATGCTATCGCCGATATTCAATACAGAAAGACAAGAAGCCAAAGCTTCGTCAGTAGAAATGGGTATTCAACGCTCCATGGATGGAATTTTTTGAGGTTTCGTACGCGGAGGATCGGCCTTAGATTTCTTATTCTTAGTTTCGTTAGCAGGGATATTCCCCTTCTTTGTGTGGGCAAGGGGAGATATAGTCTTACCACCACGCTTCTCTAGAAGTTTTATGATGCTTAGAGCAGACATATTCTAAAGATCTTCAGAAACGCCCTCTGGTCTCTCTGCAAAAAGGCAAATATCGGACCAAGAAGATCAGACACATGAAAAGTATGAGACTTAACTTGGTGTACAAAAGTTTTGTTCTAGAATACTTACGAATCTTGGCTAAGGGGCCACTCCCAATACTTATCTGAGACAAATAGTAAAGGGTCATCAGATGCTCATATTTGATAAGGTGGCCATTTTCGCACTGACTATGAAGGTCCTCAATGCTCTTACGATTCTCCTGGCTCAATCCAGGATTAGTTTTGGTCGAGACAAAGACCTTGGCCCAACTAAGGGGAGTCTTTGGAATAGACGTTCCACCATCCTCATTTGGGACAAACTCCCAAACCCCTAAGGCAAATAAGAACCGAGGCTTCCAGTTATGGTTAGAGGTTTGGGTCACCAGCAACATCTTCTTCTCAGTTATCCTGGCTACAAAATGTTAGTATCCAGGATGATTTTTAGCAAACGAGGGTATGTAGCAAGATAAGAATACCCTAACTGGAAAGTCGGTATGATGAACCACCTTACAAAGAATGATAGCCCCAATCAAGACTCTCCAAGAGTTGGGGGAAATTTCAGGAGAAAGGTTGATATAAGAGAGGAAAACTCGGATAATAGGGTGGATTGGAAGAAGAAAGATGAGTTTGAACATCTACTCATAGACGTAGATCTCTCTCTCCCGATCGTTGAAGGACCTCTCATCCTTCAAGTGTTTCCTTAAAGTAATGGATGAAGTAATGGAATACAGATGTATACAGACAAAGGTTATACTCAGTGACAGAAATCCTAAGACCTTCACCCTTAGAAGTGTCAAGTTCACTCCCTTCATCATCATCATCATCGTAGCCATCGACAAGTTGAGGATGGACCTCGGAGGGGGCTCTTAGAAAAGTTGTTAAAGGAATTAACTCAATAGGGGTATGGAAAGATACTCTAGGTTATAAGATCTCTATGGAGGGAGACCTATGAGAAGTAGTACCCTCTCAGTGAGACGAGGAATGGACAGAAAGCTCTGCTTCCTCAGAGACTATACTTCCATTAGGAGAGCAATCCATTGCCTATTGGAAAGAATCTATGAACTCAGTAGCCTCGGAGGTGGACATAGGGTCTGAAGAAGATGACTTAGACATTGGCAAAGGAACCTTAGGAACCTCTACTGGCTCAGTAGGCTCAGGGTATATGACCTTCAAGGGTGGAGGAAAAATTAATCTGAGGTGAAATGCCTATGCCCTACAAGCCTCCTCCTAGGGTAACTCTATCTGCCTAATCTTTTCAAAGGTATTCTCATGAAGAGGTGATAACTCTTCAATAAGTTTATACAAAGTTCTGAGCATATGTGAGACGACATTACACTTGTGAGAAAACCTCAAACTGTAAACATGTACACAACTTATGCTACTTAAACTAAGGATCAAAATTTAGAAACTGAAAGGTTCCTAATAAGAACACTAAGAACACTCAAATTTGGGTCACCGGAGAAGATGACCAAAAGGCCACTGGTGGGCAGAAAAGAAAGGGTTTTGGCTAAAATAACCTCGGAGAAGCTTAGAATAGCCCCCAAAACACCTAACCCCATCAATCCTGGCCTAATAACCACCAGACAGTGGTGATTTTGCTCGCTGGAAAACCAAAAATCTAAACAGAAAATGAACCAATGTGCAAATATACCCAGAAAGGGGAGATCAAGGGTCAAAGGAGGTTAACTTAGAAACTAAGAGTGAAGAGCAAAGGCTTACAAGCCCAAGATGTGTAGGAAACTAGAGAAGTGATCAAGAATTGGCTATGGAGGGTTTGTAAGGTTTTTGCAGCAAAGAAATCCTTGTCGGGAGAACTGAGGAGAAGAAAGAGAAATGAGGAAAGATAAGGAGATTTTAAACCTTCACAATGATAGGGCGTGATTTCCAATGCCCTCATCATTACCCTAGGAAACCCAAAAGGTGACACCAACATTGTCATATCTTGGGGAAAACACTAGTCACTTCATTGAATGACTTGTGTCCATGGAACCACTCCAAACCCCAAGACATCAAAATGTACCTTCATTAACCTGACACTTATACCCCTCAGTCACCTACTCATATAGGAGACTAAGGGCTAGGGGTGATTGATATGCCCAAAGTGTACTCGCATGCTCAGGGTCATTAACCTCGACCTGTCTCACAGTCGAGTTGATAGGAAGCTTGCAACAGCCATAAGAAAGGTCGTCTTCTATAAGGTCGGCTCCTAATTGACCAACCTCGGATGGCCAGCAGCTGAGACCAACAACATCTTATGAGGTAAAGCTATTGCCAACATCGCGCTATACCTCAGCCAACATTACAAACTACCTCATGCCTAACCTCGTCCAGTCTCCCAGGCCAAGGTCATACTTAAGATTAGTAGGTCAAGGAAGATATGGGACTTTACAACATCGTACTCGGCCAGGCCAAGGTTCCATTAGATGATATCATAGGTTCGAGAATACACAAGCACATGGAAGACTTGGAACACGTGAGCAAGGCAGTTGTAACTAAATCATTCCCCTCACGTGAGGGAATATTTAATCATCATCCTCTCCATGTGACAGTGACAGGTGGCTTCACTATATTGTCTAGATCATTCTACACATTCTCATTGCATGCCTTGGGGTACATTACACCCCCCCAGACATTATATATACTTGTCTTCTCCTACCTTGTAAGAGATCCAAAATTACAACCCTAGGAGAAACTCTCTTTGTATTCACAGTAGAGAGAGAACGTGATAGATTGTTATCATAGGCCATTAGTGCCCTCATTCTAGTGATTCTTACTCACACACTCACAGTTTATGCAAGACAAATTGGCTGAACCACTTATATACCAGTGTTTCTCCTCTTCTCCTCACCTCCTTCTGCTTGATATTTACTCTTATGCTGCCATTGTTATTGATAGCTTAAGCTTATCAACACTTCATCTGGTGGTGCTGTTTACATCATCATCACATCTCATCATTGTACAATGGACCATTGGATCAGTATCTCACCCTAACCATCATCACAAATCACACATATTAGAGGCGAATATAGTTCTAAGCCTATGGGCTATGCACATACATATGCACCCATATGACCGTCATCATTATCATTATCACAAATAGCCCGTACCTTGGTTTTATATTCTGAGGCACAAGTCAAAAATCCCCCAAAGGCTCATCAGGATATGATTGTCCTTTACGCGCAAACCTCTCATAAATGGCAAGGAGCCTGGGTATGTCATACTCACAAATCATCATATAGGTATACATTCAACCTATATATATATATATATATATATATATATATATATATCAACAATAGGGCATAAGCACATCCCACATTACAGGTCTCATACGTAGTATACTTATGTCTTGAATATCATACGTATCATGGTATTTTAAACCTCAATTATACTATAGGTATTCACTCCACCTATGTATATATATCAGCAAATGGGTTTACTCTCATCCCATATACAAATCCCACATGTAGTATATTTCAAGTTTATCCCATAAACTAATAATTCACATTTTATTCACATTTTCCATTACTCTTAACATCTTTTGTTAATCGAAAGTTAATTAATTATTCCAGTATCTACCTTCAACCCATATTTATTTCTCCAAAACCCAGACTCATTATAACAAGCCCGGATTATATTTTTATTCCAAATAATCATTTTTCTCGATAAAGTTACAATCTGCCTAGAAATATAAAATTAAAATATAAGGCTTTTCTGCTCCAATTTTGGAAAACCCTTAAAACTAAAAGGTTTGATTTTATATAAGAACTCGCGAGCACACTACCAATTTCTGCTTAAAACTTTCCTAAAATTAACATACAATGTTCGTCTGTTTTCTACATATTTCTACCTATGGGTTGTAACATAATTCATCCTCAAAACCTCTACCAAATGATCCCAAACTCCTTATAATTCATCACACATGATATACCCAAGTATGTACATGATTTATAAAATCAAATCATATCAAAGTCGCCATGGAATTTCGATTAATTGTGCTAATCCCATTTTAGTTCAGAAAATTTGCATTTTCTCATTCTTACTCAAGAACGCGTATAAACCCCAAATTTCTTCATCAAATAAACCCAAGTTTCATGATGTTAATTCTAATATCAACAAGGGAATAATCCTGCATGGTTTCCATTTCAAGGATTAAATCAAAATCATCAAAATTCATCTTTGATTTATAAAACTTTAAAAAAAAAATCTTTTCTTCTCTAACATAGACAACATACATGCTATAGATTGCAAGAGTTAAAACATAATCCTTTGATTTCTTTGGTATGACATTTGGGGAAGATGATGTTATGGTGTTCCTCTCTTTTCCGGTTACTCTCTAGTGGCGGCGGTGGTGGTGCATGGTGCCTTTGTCCCTTGGTTTTGCTAGAACAACCATTCCTCTCCTAGAGAAATCTTTCCCTTTACTCAATGGATGTCTCTTAGATTTTTGGTGCATAAACCTTTGGCTAACATATCTCTTACCATATATAAAAATACCCAAATTTCGTAAGTACTAGTCATCACCCAAGTAAAATGACCAAAATACATCCTTGTGGTGTCTATTCTATTCCAAATTGACCCGAGACCCAAATCAAACCACCAGGTAGATTTTCTGACTATTTAAACCCCTTCGGACACTTTGGTGCACTTAAAGTTACAATTCAGATGACATAAAAATAATTTAATTTTCGTTCCATTCAATTATAGTCCTGACACGACTCACACATGCGTCCCGACTTAATTACCGTAATTGTCTTATTTATAAATCCCGATAATTTTTATAGAGTCATAATCATATATTACTTTTAATCACTAAGTAATATTTGATATCAATCACATATTACTTTATTCTAGTGATATTCAATCCGGATTAATTCCAATTATTTTCACATAAATAATTCCAATTAATCCCCAATGATTTAACCCATTTACTTTTAATTTATCTCATTTTAAAAGTCATTCAAATACAAGGTATTACATACTCCCCCACCCCTATAATGTAATTTAGTCTCGAAATTTGGAAATTACGGAATATCTTATAAGGACAACCGCGGGTATTAATCTCATATCTCATGTAACCTCCCTCGTACCGTGCAATATCGTACATTACCGAATACCCCTAGTAATGAACACCTCATTGAAGTTATACTTCAATCCTTACCATTTAAGTTTCTCTACTTCAATTTTAATTTTAGATAGTCACTATCTATCCTCCTACTATTTGCACTATAGTATATTAATCAGTCTTTACATATATACAAACTCGTCTTACTACTATGTCACATCATTAGTTTATTCTTATTTGTACAGAATATATTTTACTGATAATATATACTATAAATGCCAACACATTTCCGCAATACTGCCTCAGCAAAGGACTATGGAACCCAATCCTATAACCTATTGATCCAATCTTTACAATAATAGGAAATGGTCCTACGTATCTCGAAGCCAATTTCCCTTTTTCCAACATGCAATAACGTAACATCAAATCATTTGAATTCTGGCTTACGGGCCCGAAATCCCTCTGGCCCGAGTATCTCATTATCCTCCACCCCTAGCCAATAAGGATCAGGATGACAGGGTGTTCTATATAAGTCCTTAAATAGAGTCATACCGTAAATGAGCTGAGAGGATTTATTGTACACGAACTCTAAATATGACACTAAATCTTCCCATAATCTTAAATACAACATATGCCTCAATATGTAACAAGAATTCTGAGTCTGTCCGTCCATCTGTGGGTGTGTTAGTCCATATACATACGCATCTCGATACTCATGGCCTTCTGAAAACTCTTTCCAATAATCGAGACCTAACTCTCTTATCTCTATCAGACATAATATCGAATTGTACCTCATATAACCGTACTATCTCAGGAATAATGGTTAGCGTATACTGTCACACGTTATGATTAGTCCTAATTGGCATAACGTCAGCTACTTCGATTACCCGACCCACTATCACACATATTCGGTAGTGATCCCCTTGCGAAGTAATTAACTCTGTGATAATTTAGGGATACGCTCTCCCATTTCTACCAAGGAAATTCCAACGACTGAAGGAACCCTATTAATTTATGATTGTCCACTTTCAATTAGAACTCAGCAATGTCTTGCTTGGTTTTATGTCATCACTACTACAGTTTTATATCATGATTCATTTTATCTTTCTAACAAACGCATCCACTACCATGACTCGTGCGATGATGCCATCACCACGTGACCCAGGTTCTCCCTCTCTCTTCAAATTTTAGATTCTCATGAAACTTAGTCCTCCACATACCATACCATGTAAGTTTCAAATTTCCCATGTTAAACTTTATCGAATTATTCCTATGCCATCTTTGTGGAAAATTTGGGGAGTAGCGGTACTAATTGACCTAAACCATCAAACAGCTAAGTCCTGAAGTCATAACTTGTACATTTATTTACCTCTAAAATACGTATTGTGCCATAATTATCAATTATGAAAAGTACTACAATCCAACTATCTAGGGCGCCCATACACCCTATGTCATGTACATTTCAGCATACGATCTAAATGAATGTGATATCACACACTAGACATGATTACTTTGTAAGGTTAAACTTTACCAATCTACTACTTATAATATAATATATATCCCACTGGTTTTCACATTCACATTTGGCGACTCCACTGGCCTCAAATCATACTATAACTCTCAGTTTTAACAGATGCATATTATAACAAACGTTATAAACCCATATCTTAAAAACCCAACTTACTTCGACTCCCAACGTTTGCTAGTTTCATGCGTGGGGTGTCTCGTAGAGAGAAATCGAAATAATGAAATCCCCCGATACACTACCACCTAACCTAGTCAGTCGTTGAAACCCTACAGGTCCTTAGTCCGCAGTATATTCCTTCCCAACAGGTTTTGTCTATTTATATAAAAGTCTACTCATCCACTCTCATGTCCCTCAAATATAATATTAAACATGGTTCCCTCACTAACACAAGTTCTTGGTGATACAAAATAACGAGAAATATCTCTCTCTGCGCGAATTAAGAACACAATATATCCTGAATCACATTAGCAACATGTCCCTACACACCGACATACTCACAGATGCCAAGTATAGAATTCCATCTATAAATTTATACACTTAGGCCCAATCTTATTTCAGGTGGCGCCTAATAGAACTAATACAGTTCACTCTGAAATAACAAATACGATTGTCTTATTACACAATTTATCATCGTTTCAATACTTGAAAATCAGTCACTACACATTATCGCAATAAATCCAACATTCCTCACTCACAAATGTAGTATATTATAACATAATTCTTAATGATCCTACCAGTTTCTCCCTACGGGTGTCAATAGTGGGTTTCGCTACCCCATAAACATATATGATGATATCCATACCTAGGATTCACATCTACTGTTCCCAGTCTCATGGGTCCCACTCACTTTTTATGGACTCATTCAACATTAATAGTCCCAGATTATTTTTCTATGCACGGAACAACTTTTGGTGTCATTTCCCCTATCCCTAGTCCTACACACCATTTTGAACCTAACAATACTAGCATCAATTATTTCTATACTTATTTCTTCGGCTCCACCTTCCCTATGGAACTCGTTATCGACTATACTAGTCTTGACCAAATCCACCTCCACTTAGTAGATATTCAATTAAACCATATATATGGGTCCCTCACCCCCTTACTGGGTATGCCCCAAAGTGGGGTTCTACTATCCTCGTTCACCTTAGTCTCACTTTTTGACGAAATTCTCCAACACCCTTGACTCCCTTCTCACGGAAGCATTGATATTGATATATAAATGTACACCCTTTACGACACCGTCACTAGTCATCTAAATCTGATTTTTTTCAATTACACACGGGTATATAAATCATGAACTCTTCAACAAAAAGTAACTCACTTTTGTTAGGTACATCCCATTTATGATAAGGTCTAAAATTTCACAATTTCATTTTCATCTCTGTTACAATAGCAGATGGATATTTTAATGTTCAAACTGTACCCCGAATTCCACATTTATCTAAATATCAACTTCTTTATATACAAAGTCTAATTTCCATCACTTAATATTGCTCTTATGACCGAAATATTGTAAAAAATTCTTAATTCCTAGGTGTTCCTACACTTCACCATATACAACTGCCTATGGATTCCTTCACACATTTTATAAATGTTCTTTTTTTTATATAAAATCCTTCCATCTTCGCCATCCTTCACCGATAAATATTGGGTGAGTCTGGAATGACACCATCGTCATCAACGACAGTGTTTAAGGAAACTACAGTTCCCAAGCGATTTCTTCATTGTCGTCACCTTGAACAATAATTATGGTGAATTTTACCTTGATCAACATTTTCCAAAATACATTAAATCTCATGTTGAGCTTTTTCCTCCTGCATTTTGTCCAACGGCCTTCGCTGGTTATCTTATTTTATTCGGCATACGAAGTCCAACTGAACTTGTGTGAGAATTTCACCACTTATGTTTAATATCAAGAGAATGAAAATCTTCATATGTGAAGGAATAAAACAATCCTAATCATAAGGCTCTGCATCAATGGACGCTACGCTGAAACGTATAGATCCGTAAAGATCCTAAGCACTCTAGAACCTGATGACCTAATACCACCTATAACAACCCGCTCAATTAAATACCGGGTGGTCAGTCATATACCCAATTAAATCAGAGTATACAGTTGGTTCATTCTTAGAATCACTGTCGGAAAAAAAAATTGTTAATCACTAATACTCAATTAAGTTGGTGTTAAAAAAACTTTCAAATTTTAATTTAATACAATCTGATTTTACCATTACAAACAATTTCATGTAATCCATTCTACAACAATCCATAATAGATAAGAAACATCACAACTGAATTAAATGTAACTCGAATAAACTCCACAGTTTAAATATCTCAATACAACAATCTAAATAAACTGAATCTATCAAAACTAACATAAATAATACGACTGTCTGAGATAGAATCGAAATAACCAGAATCCTTGGACGACGTTCCCTACATGAATAATTATGACGAATGTATGAATCAAGAGAATTAAAGCGTCTAAGAAAAATCTGCAACTCCATAGCATCTATAGTATGTCAAGTACTCAATCCTCTATGCATGGCCTTCCTGTGACTCGGCACCTAATATAGAAGATATAAAGGAGGCAAGAATATGCAAAAAAAAGGTTCAAAGCCTGATAGTAAAATATTTTTAAAAATAGCAAGTGATTAACAAGTGCAATTAAGCGATTATTATGAACATGTTAGATTCTCGAACTCTCTCTTGAGATTCTCACCTCTTATCTAGTGTGCACGCCTAGCGTACCTTGAAACCATAATAGTTCTTATTCTCATGGTAACTAGTTCTTTACAGGCTAATATTTAAACATAGATCAATATCGTTCCCACGTATTTCTCTCGAAATATAAGTAATACATATATATCCAATTTCTCATTAACATGTATAAGTACTTTTTCAATTTAATATAATCAAGTGTTCACCAACTTAATTCATTTCAGATTTCATTATCATTCATGTCTACTTAATTAACACAGTAGATAATATCACAAGTATATATATACATTCACTCTATTATATATATATAACACTACAACCTAAGACTCGGCGGTGCATGCATACTCTGCTATCATGTCCGGGTGCATCCCTTCACTGCACAAAGGACTACTGGTTCAGTATCTCACTCGAACCATCATCATAAATCACACATATTAGAGGAGAATATAGTTCCAAGCCTGTGGGCTACGCACTTATATGACCGTTATCACTATCATTATCACAGATAGCCCGTAACTAGGTTCTATATTCTGATGCACAAGTTAAAAATTTCACTAATCACTCATCAAGATATGAATGTCCTCAATGCACAAACCTCCCGTTGATAGAAAGTAGTCTAGGAATGTCATACAGAAAAATCATCATAAGGGTATACACTCAAACTTAGTATATTTCAACAATAGGGCATAACAAAATACCATATAACAAGTCTTATACATAGTATACTTGTATCTCGCACATCCTACGTATCATGGTATTTTAAACCTCAATTATGTTATAGGTATTCGCTCCACCTATGTATATATATCAACAAATGGGTATACTCTCATCCCATATACAAATCCCACATGTAGTATATTTCAAGTTTATCCCATAAACTAATAATTCACATGTTACTCACATTTCCCATTACTCCTAACATCTCTTGTTAATCGAAGGCATTTAATTAATTATTCCAGTAGCTACCTTCAACCCCTACTTATTGCTCCAAAACCCAGACTCATTATAACAAGCCTGGATTATATTTTAATTCCCAATAATCCTTTTTATCGATAAAGTTACAATATGCCCAGAAATATAAAATTATAATTTGAGGCTTTTCTGCTTCAATTTTGAAAAAACTTAAAACTACAAAGTTGTGCAGAACATGATTTTATACAAGAACTCTCATTCACACTATCAATTTCCACTTAAAAAGGTCCAAAAATTATCATACAATGTTCATCCTTTTTCTACATATTTCTACCTACGGGTTGTAACATAATTCATCCTCAAAACCTCTACCAAATGATCACAAACTCCTTATAATTCATCCCAAATGTTATATCTAAGTATGTACATGATTTATTGCATCAAATCATATCAAAATCATCATGGAATTTTGATTAATCATGCTAATCCCATTTGAATTCAGAAAATATGCATTTTATCATTCTTACTCAAGAACACGTATAAACCCCAAGTTTCTTCATTAAATAAACCCAAGTTTCGTGATGTTAATTCTAATATCAACAAGGGATTAATCCTACATGGTTTCCATTTCAAGGATTAAATCAAAATAATCAAAATTCATCTTTCATTTATTAAACTTAAAAGAAAAAACTTTTTCTATCTACCATGGACAATAGACATGCTATAGATTTCAAGAGCTAAAACACTTGACTTTGATTTCTTGGGTCTGAACCTTTGGGGAAGTTGATGCAATGGCATTCCTCTCTTTTTTTATCACTCTCCGGTGGTGGCGATGGTGGTCAAAGGTGCATTTTCCGCTTGGTTTTCCTAGAACAACCCTTCCTATCCTAGAGAAATATTTCATTTTCCTCAATGGATGTCTCTTAGAGTTTGGGTGAATAAAGTTTTGTCTAACATAACCCTTAACTTATATAAAAATACCCAATTTCATAAGTACTATTCATCTCCCAAGGAAAATGAACAAAATACCTTTTTGGTGTATGCCACCACCGGATGACATAAAAATAATTTACTTTTCATTCCATTCAATTATAGTCCCAATACGACTCGCACACGCGTCCCGACTTAATTATCGTAATTGTCGTGTTTATAATCCCAATAATTTTTATAAAGTCATAATCATATATTACTTTTAATCACTAAGTACTATTTAATAACAATCACATATTACTTTATTCTAGTAATATTCAATCCAGATTAATTCCAATTATTTTCACATAAATAATTCCAATTAATCCCCATTGATTTAACCCATTTACTTTTAATTTATCTCAATTTAAAAGTCGTTGAAATACAGTGTATTACAATAATCCCTTAGAAAAATAACTTGAAAATGATTTTACACTTTTTTCTTCTTAACATTTTTGTTCTCTCACTCTTCAAAGTTGGATTGAAACTCCTACTTACCCTATACATATTTTTATTATGTTTGTGGATTAAAGGAATATTGATTGGAAAATGCTTTGGAATAACAATTTATAAAAAGCTTTCCATCAATCAATAATAGGTGGATCAATTATACATTAAATAATATAGAAGTCTAAAAAATTTAATATCATTCTACGGATGACTATAATTAAAACTAAAGCATAACATAAACAGTGAACCATAATTCATAACTACTCTGATACCAATCAAAATATACAAGTAGAATCATCACATAATACAACTATCTCATAATAAAATCCTAAAATAAAATAACCGTAATAATATCCATTGGAAAGGTAAATAAGTGGAAATAATTGAATGATCATGAAATATTGACACTTACATCATATAAGATAAGCAATGGGAGAAGATCAAGACTCAGTCAAGGGTGAGTGTGCACTGATGGCCTATGTCCTAGGAATACGTTAATATGAAACATTAATAGCAAGCCAATTTAATATAAACATAGAATTGAGTTGGGCTTTAATACAATTGCACATCTTCCTTTCATCATTTAATATCTTTTAAATTGTCCTAACCCAGCAACCCCATAATTCACTTGCATCGAATCCCAGTAAATATTCATAAGTAATTATTCTATACATCTTAAGTAAATATCGAATCAAGGAACACATATCTATGAGTATATCCATATATGTACTACTCATATCAGGTACACTATAAGCAATAATCGGAGTACATAAGCGATAACCATCAAACATCCAAGGGTAGAACCTCTCAATATAAACTGGATTACCAAAGTGGTGATGTCGACAGGACCAAGGTAGGACACTGTGACAACCCACTTATCAAAATAAGAGGTGGTCAGCCCGATACTCCAATAATAACAGACATCATAGATGGACCATTTTCAGCATCAATTAATATACTAAGTATACGGGATAACCACCCAATATTTTAGAAAACGGGTTGAATTTTTTTTTAATTTATAAGTTAAAGAAATTATTTAAACAACCCAATTTGAAAAGAAGTTGGATTTAATCAACAGGAATTTAAATTGAACAGTACATACGTAACACAATAGACGAATAAGTTATCGGTTAACAGTCTCATACAACGTATTGCAACAGTTAGATTTAATTACATAGTACATTTCATTAAAAAATTACAAAAGCTTGGGCCAACACGCCCGAATAAATGACCCGATCATAATTAGACTAGAAAAATGGAGGCGTCTATAACAAAATATCTCGAAACCTCCAGAAGGAATTACGGCTCCACAACACCGGAATAGGAAAGTCAAAACGGGCGTCCTTATGGTGGAGCACCTGAGCGAATGAACAATTCATGCAAAATAAGAAATATCAACGGGCCAGGTCCCGATTTTATATGATCACTAGACGAATAAAGAGTATGACAGTTATGAACAGTTAATCATGATGATAGTGATAAGAATCTACATTCACAATATCAAAGCATAAGCTAAGGCAATTTGATAATCATAAGTTAATTTAGTTATGCAATAGCATAAGAGTGAATAACATTAATTAAGAATTTCCATCATTTACCATGTTTCATTTTACCGTTCCATATCTCATTAGGAAACATACCAATGCCCTTTAATTATTAGACAACTTTATCAAACATCAAATCCCACTTGATAAAGAATAGTTATATTCAATTATATATAACGATTCTGAGACAGTCCTTTCGAGTTTCCCCACTAGACACGCCCCTAAATGGCTATCATCTTCCAGGGCCTATCAAACAAGACAACCTGGGCATCCTATAATTCAACGTCGGGAAGTGTCCATATACCTTCGATAGTGAGTCATAACCACAGCCGAAATTACCTCACTTCAAACTATAAATACATAATACATAATAACCGGTCATATTGCCGAGGAATATATTCACCCTACATTCACTAGCCAGGGGACTTCACCTCATTAGCGTACTTCCCTTATGATAGAGATTTAGAGAGGTGTGTTTAAGTAAATTATCATTTACAAATTTTAGTTCCATTTAAATATATAAAACACATTTTATCCGTAGTCATACGAAATTTATACCATCATTATAACATCAATGATTAATAGACCTCTTATTCATTCTCCAAGAATTTATGGTGTTATCATAAACCACAAAGTCTAACTTACCTCAATTGAGCTTCTAAAGTCCCTTAATATAATCTTACAATTCCTAGTCTCACATTAATTGACTAAAGGAAAATAATACCTTAACATCGAATTGGACATTCCCGGAACAAGCCCTATCAAAGCCATTTCTAATATAGGGTAGTTACCTAACTCATCTAAAACTCTAGGACTCTATGTTTACTTCATAAAAGAAGGTTCCTAAGTCCTAAGCCTCAAGAAAAAGGGTGAAAATTGAGTTAGACAAATAACTCAAAACAGCAAGATTCCGAATCAATTCGCCCTAGGGCCGAATCGATTCACCCCAAGCAGTGAATCGATTTACGCAAAAGCGAATCGATTCGGGTGGAGAACCCAACATTGTGTTTTAGCTGAATTGATTCGGCCTTAACCCGAATCAATTCGGGTCCCTAGACCTGTAAGCTGACCCCTTAGCGAATCGATTCGCTGAAAGGGTGAATCGATTCGTCCCTGCGAATTTGCCAAGAATGGGTTACAAGTTATGAACCCAAGTTTTTGCCCAAAACCCAATTTTCCTCCATTTCTACACACATCAATCACCATTATTTTAACCAAACCCATCCTATATGACTACTAACTACTATACTCCACATAATCATCAATTTAAACTATGATTAGGGCTTAATCACCACAAAATCCATAAAACCCATATTTGTTCAATTGATTCACATACACAACAATCACACAATTCATTCACCCTAAACCATATATTAGCAAGTAAGAAAACTTGCCTTGAGGTAGATATCTCAGATTCTTGGAAGATGAAAGCACGATCAAATCCCAAATCTCCAATTTCTCTCTTTTCTCTACAATTTTCTTCTTCTCTCTTTCTCTCTAGGTTTAGTAATACACATATAGGAAATGTGAGGCTTTGCAAGACTAAATCGTGACCTTAGTCTAAATTCCCAAATTAAATTGTTAATACCACATTAAAATGACTCGCAACTACACATTTAAGTCAAAACCAATCAGAAGTGCCCAAAACCCAAAAACACAACTATCTCGCACATTTCGGGACTATCTACGCCCTCTAAATTAGCATTCGAAAATATTTACATCATTTCAAGTCCCGATTTCATTTATACCATAAATGTCGTTTAAAGCATACGACACTATAAAATGCAACATGATGATATTTACATATACATACAGTAAATATGCAACAATCTAGTAAATATTATCTTTCAACTCATTCAATTAATATTTACTCCATTTTCCAACATTTTATTTAATTATTTCACACAGTAAATTACCAAAAATAATTTCTCAAAAGTGAGGGTTGTTATAGACACATCACTATCTAAAAAAGTATTGATACAATCACCATCACATGGACCAAAGTAGAGCCCATCGCGTCCTCTAGCAAGATATCGAAGCGAAGCCATCGCCCGATCCAAGTTATATCTCATCTCAATCAATCATAATAATGTAGTAAATGTCTTCACACGATTTATAAATATATACCAACTCATATTCAATTCTCTAGTACGCATATTCATTAACTTGTACATAAATTAATTAGTTTTCTGCGTATAATATTTCAACTCTTAATCCCAAAAATATTAACTTCATTAACGTCTATTAATTAAGGTGTTTCTCAAAACAGAGATCTCCCCACTGAATGGAGTTACATAAATAGAGGTTTATCGGAAACTAGATTCATTAACCCAACCAAACAAACCCCTATTCAACCTTAAGAAAAACACAGAGTTCATCGATCTCAAACAAAATTTGTATAAATTCTAGCCTTGCACACTATCCAGTAAATATTAATAAGATATTCATCGAAGCTCCAATAATTATAAACCTAATTCTTATGCATTCCTTATTAAATCTAACTAGTATCTTTGTCAAAAAGTCAAATTTACAAATACAATACACTGAAAACTTCCGCAAAGTGACGAAATTGCTCCAAGAAATTTCAGCACCATGCTCTTGAGAAAATATCTATAAAACATTCAGGAAACTCTGAAAAATATGAAACTAACACCTACACATTCTAAATTCAATTGAATTAGGACCTTCATTTTCCAAGAAAGTGATATTGTAACACCTGTCCCCATAATTTTGACCGGATCTGTGTCATTTGATGACTCGGTATGACCCATTTGGGCCCTAGAATTGGTAAGGAGAATCATAAGTGAATTTTTGTCAACGTAGTGGACCCGACTCAAGTAAATTGGGGTTTTAATGGCTTAAAATAATTATAGAGGATTGTTGTTATCGTTCGAATGAAGTGAAGTTCTCGTTCGAACAAGAATGGGTCAATTATTCAATGAGGTTTGAATGAACTTCTAACGAATATGACCTGAATGATTTCTCTCGCTCTTTGGAATCTTGTTGGAATACTCACGTTTGAATGAGGTGCACCATCGTTCAAATAAGGGGTAGCTTCCCATTCGAATGAGGTGGATTCTTTGCCCTATTTTAGTCCATTACTTTCCCTTATTTGTACCTCGTTAAACTAGTTGTTCAAACGAGATCGCATATTATTCGAACGAGGTCAAAATATATTCGAACAATCGGGAAATATTCTAAGAAATCTATTTTTATGTGTTGTCATGACATTAATCGTTGGATGATGTGTCGAGCTCTCAACGGCTATGATCAAAACATGGGCTACAAGGCTTGATGGACCAAAGGTTAAAGGGGTTGAGAGTGGGGCATTTTTGGGATTTTACCCTTAGTAATTAGGGAGTATATACAATGAGTCTTGTCCCATTTGGTTGTTTCATTCAGATTTGGTCTTTCTCTCTATAGCTCTTAAAAGACCCTCCACCGCAATCAACCTTACACCACCATAGCACCACACCCGTACAAGTTAAACCACCCTTGTATTTCATAGGTTCCCATATGCTTAAGCCTTATAAACCCATTTATACCATTGTTGTGAAAAGTTATGGATCTGGGGGATGATTATGGAGATATGTGAAGAAGGCCAGAAAAAAAATGGAGTTTGAAGGGGGATTTTGCTTGGAGATTTATGAAGCTTTCATAGAGGCAAGATTGGTGGATCTAGGCAAGCTCTTTCATACCATCTTTGGAGGTGCCAGGTTGCCATCTTCTTCTACATTTCATCCACCATTGTTGAACATAAATGTTGATGCCAAAAATTACCTACTTACGTGGATTAATCAGAAATGGACATGTGTCATCCAATGTGCAATAATCCTCGTCAGCAAGGCATAGTCACCAACCAAGACCTGGGACGCCGGCCAACATGCAAAATGCCGACCAACACCAGGAAGCCCGACCAACTTTATCAGTGAAGCACCAACAAGCAGAAACATTATGGACATTATGTAATGATGTAAGTGCCTAATTTATAAAGGCATTCCATCTCTTTATCTCCCTGATTGGCTATAAATACATTCTAATCCATTCATTAAAGGCAATTAATTGAAAGGCAAGTACAAGGAAACAAGAAACACAGTGGACGTAGGCTTTCTTCCTTAGGCAAACCACTTTAAAAAACTTTTTCTCTTTTTTTTACTTATTTATATTTATCGGTGATTAAAGAATTAGATCTATTCTAATTTTTTACATTAACAGATTGGTATCGTCTGTGGGAACATATTCCAAACATTTTCACTCATTCATTTACCAGTGTTCCAAGAATGATTGATATTCCTCAATCTAGTGCCAGAAATAAGTGCAATCCGCTTGATCCATCTACTCCACCAATAAATAACGATCTTACTGGAATCCTATTTAGTCTATCCAGAGGATAGGAGGCCATGCAAGTTACCATTAGGAAATTGGCCCAAACACTACAGGCAATATCTCTCGATGTATCTATTCACAGGTGTATGCCACCACCACTTCAAAGAACCAAAAGGCATAACCAATATAGGATTAACAGAGACACGACCTACCATCCAGTAGAAAGTTCTTATCTTAGAACTTCAAAGCCTTATGATGAGAAATCCTTTACTCCTAAAGGAATAAGTGCTTTGTAAAGGTTGAGCATAGCATATCCCTTAGATATTCTGGGACCTAGAGGGAATAAAAATGTTCCCAGGGCATTGTCAAGGAATAATCAACGACCAGCCGACCAACGTGAAGGCTCATCCAATCCAGATCATGTGCCCGATAATTTTTTCATGCCTAGAAAACCTCATAAGAGGAGAGCTCAACACGAATAGTTAGTCGGAACAACCGAGATGTAATGTATAAATCCGATGCTGACGATCATGCATGAAAAGGCTCAATTCAATGATTGGAAAATAGGTTGGGAGAAATGTCAAAGGTGAAGAATAATTTACAATGAAGTTTTGTGAAAGGACCTCCTTTTGTACAAGCTATTTTGGATTTTCCTACTCATTCAAAGTTCAAATATCCTGTGGCTACCCCCAAATATGACGGTACAACAGATCTAGAATAATAGCCTTCCTCGGGGACAAACTTCTAGTTTTAACTAGCAGGCCGAGCTATTTATTGGGAACTTTTTCTTCGAAGCCAAGGTGGTAAAAAGAATAGCTCACCTATTAAGCGTAAACTAATGGGTAGGAGAAAGTACAAGGGATTATATTAATCATTTCAATAATGAGAAGTTGAAAGTCATTGATTATGAGGAAAAAATATTTATCACTTCTCTTATGAGTGGATTGCTTCTCGAGAAGCTTTACTACACTCTTGCTAAAGATTCTCCTAAGATAATGACATAATTGATGGCCAAGGAAGCCAAGATCATGAATACTGAGGAAGCAATGGCAGCAAAGCAGAGCTCGGTCATAAAGTCTGAGGGAAAAACCAAGAAAAATGAGTAAAAGGAACATATGGAGTAAAAGAATTCCAGGAAAAAAAAGATTGACGACAGGCTTAGGAAGTACAATAATTACACTCTATTAGTAATGGGCATTCACCATGTTTTGGAGGAAATTAAACAGAGTAAGGAGGTACGATGGCCTAAGAAGCTGAGATCACCTGCTGGAAAGAAGGATTGGTCCAAATACTATTAGTTTCACAATGATCATGGGCATATGACATATCATTGTATTTCTCTACATAATGAGATAGAAACCCTCATTTGTCGAGGAAAATTAGACATATTTGTTGATCGGCAGGACGATTGAGGAGCTCAACGAAGGTCAAATATCCATACAAGCCTGGGGATGAGAAAAAAAATCATGAAGATAATCCTAAAGATGACTATGACCTCCTCAAGAAACCCATGTAACTAGAACGTGAGGTATTTTCACTTAGTTTTAGTTCCCTTGATTGTAAAATGATTATAGGTTGAGATTCAGGGGGAGGAGTTCATACTGCTAAAAGAAAAGCTTACCTCAATTAGGCTCAAGATTGTTCTTATATTAAAAGGATCAATCTAGATGAGGAATATAGGCTGGGGAAGGTTAACAAAGACAAGTCGGTGATTGATTTTTCAAAAAATGACCTTTTGGGGGTCCTTTATCCCCATAAAGATCCCCTAGTAGTCATAGTCAGAATGCAAGATGTAATTATCTTCAGGGTATTAATTGATAATGGTAGATCAGCAAACCACATTTTATATCCCTATTTTGACAATTTGGGCTTGAAGCTTATCCAGTTGGAACCTTATTACAAGCCTTTAATAGGCTTTTCTGGCAAAAAGGTATTTCCCCTGGGCACAATCAAGATGGAAATGTTGATCAAAACCTTGCTAGCAAGTCGGATAGAGAAAATATATTTCTTCATAATGGATAAGAATGTTCGTTCTACCTATAATATGATCATGGGAAGAGTATGATTAAAGAAATTCAAAGTTGTGCCTTCCACATTCCATCAATGCTTGAAGTTCCCAACCAACTTTGGTGTAGGTGTGGTAAAGGGTGATCAGAACGTAGATCGAGAATGTTATTAGTGCTCTGCCGAGCAAGAAGATCTTGGAGAATAAAGAAAAAAACACCGCTTACCATGTGGACACCATTGAGCCTAACAACGATTCTGAGGTTGAAAAATTAGATCCAAAAAAGGAGACAAAGTTGGTTAAAGGTCAAATTGTGGAAGTGATGAAGAGTATCATCATGGATGATGACAAACCAGAACAGACCACTCAAATATGTACAACACAAGATCTTACTCTTAAACATAAACTAGTGACGTTCCTAAGACAAAGAAAGCATGTGTTCGCTTGGAGCCATGAGGATATGCCTAGGATTCACCCTAATTTCCTTTTCCACAAACTCAATGTCAATAAGGAGGCCAAGCGAGTGAAGCAAAAATATAGAGTATTTAGCCTCGATAAGAACCAGGCTATCTAGGAGGAGGTTGAGAAGCTTTAAAAAGCTTCATTCATTGATGATGTGAAATATCCAGATTTTTTGGCCAACGATGTTATGGTCAAAAAGAAAAAAATGGAGAATGTGTGTGAACTTCACAGATTTGAATAAATCCTGCCCAAAGGACCATTTTCCTTTTCCTAGGATTGATCAACGTATTGATTCTACATCGGGACATGAAATATTGAGTTTTATGGATGCATATTCTGGTTATAACTAGACTAAAATGAAGCCTAAAGATAGGTAAATCACTTATTTCATTACTCCCTGAGAAACTTATTGATGTAATGTTATGCCATTTGGTTTGAGAAATGCAGATGCTACTTACCAAAGGCTGGTGAAGAAAGTATTTGAGTAACATATAGGCAAGAACATGGAGGTATAAGTAGATGACATGCTGACAAAGAGTAAAAAGTCTTCTGGTCATATTACTGACCTCAGCCAAACCTTTGATCAACTGGAGAAGCAACAGATGAAGAAGAATCCAACCAAGTGTGTGTTCGGGGTCAAAAAAGGCATGTTTCTCGAGTACATAGTGAATTAGAGGGTAATTGAGGTTCATCTTGATAAAAATCAAGGCGTTGATTGAAATGTAGTCCCTAACTTGCAAAAAACAAGTGCAAAAACTCACTAGGCGATTAACAGCATTGGACAGATTTGTGTCCCGAGCTATAGATAGGTGTTCACCATTCTTTAATGTATTGAGGAAGACCTTTGAATGGAATGACGAATGCGATAAATATTTTTTGGAGTTGAAAAAGTATTTGGGATCACCCCCATTGCTCTCCCGACCAGTTTTAGGGGAAAATTTGTGTTTATACTTAGTCATCTATGAGTCAACTGTAAGTTCCTCTTTGACACGAGAAGATGATAGAATTCAGAAGACCGTTTAGTACACCAGTAAGGCGTTCCGAGGAGATGGTGCATTGTGATTCTAATTTCAGGCCTCAAATAATGAATCAGAATATGAAGATTTAAATATGGGATTAAGTTGAGCTCAATCACTAAACGCTGAGAAAGTTGTGGCGCACAGTGACACCCAATTGGTGGTCAACTATATCTGAAGTTTGTATGGAGCTAAATGTGAACTGATGACAAGATACCTCGCCAAGTCATTAGAGGTTATAACGAAGTTACCTGGTGTTCGGATGAGCACAATTCTAAGATTAGAGAATGCATGAGCTGATGCACTTGCCCGGCTAGCATCAGTAATAAGAATTGAGCTAAAGACAACTATTCCAATAGAAATTCTAGCCAATCGGAGTATTGATGAAGATATAATGATTAATTTCATTACATTACACATGGGATCTTCCTGGATGGATCCCATCATAGATTATATTGAAGAAGGAATTCTTCTACTAGACCCAATTAAATCCCAAAATCTGAAATATAAAGCGGCGAGGTACGTATTAGATAAGGAAGTTCTATACAGGAGAGGGCTAATAGCTACTTTGCAACGCTGTGTCCGCCCAATGGATGTTTAAAATCTGATAGAAGAAATTCATGAAGGATCTTGTGGAGGTCATATATCAGGAAGATCATTGCTATAATGAATGAACACCCAGGGATACTATTGGCCAACCATGATGGTAGATTGCACAACTTTCGCAAGGAAATGTGACAAATGCCAAAGGTTCTCTAACATTCGCAAAGCTTCACAGGTTGCACTGACTCCCATCACTTCAACCTAGCCATTTTGTATATGGGGAATAAACTTGATCAAACCACTACCGACCACCCAAGGAAGATTTATGTACTTGGTTATAGCAGTTCATTATTTCACCAAGTGGGTTGAGGCAGAACCATTGGTAGACGTGACTTATGAAAATGTATACCAGTTTATGTGGAAGAATATTATTTGCAGATATGGGTTGCCATATGGTTTCATCACCGATCATGGTACACAGTTCAACAACGATGAGTTTGCAGCATATTGTGTCCAATCCAAGATTCAAAAGTTGCATTATGCTCGAGGTCATCCTCAAAGCAATGGGTAAACTAAGGTGACGAACAGGACCTTGCTCAATGGTTGAAGAAGAGACTTGATGATTCTAAGGGGAACTGGATAAATTAATTGGACTCAATTTTGTGGGCTTACCAAACAACTCCAAGAGCTACTATAGGTGAAACACCATATATGTGGGCATTTGGGAAAGAAGCATTAATGCCATCATAATTAGGTTTTCCAACTCATAGAGTGTTGAACTTTGATTCTCTTATCATCAATTTGATGGGAAGACTAGACCTTGATAAGTTGGAAGAGGTGTGAGAAGATGCAGCTTTGAGGAATACTGCTTATTAACAATAAACAACACGCTTTTACAACAAGAGGTTGAAGCCGACCAATTTAAAAGAAGGGGATTATGTACTTAAAAAGGTGATTCAAAAGACCAATATGCTGAAGATAACTGGAATGGGCCTTATCAAATCTCATTAGTTATCCGAACAGGAACTTATAAAATTAAAACTCTAAAGGGGGGAGAATTTAAAAATCCTTAAAATGTCCAGCATCTTAGGAAGTACTACCAGTAATGTAGTGATGTAAGAGCCACTACAGCAGAATAAATGTGTAATACCCCGTATTTTTATGACTTTTAGATTTAGGGAATTATTAAATTCATTGAGATGAATTAATTTAATATTAATCCGAAAATTTGTTTTAAATATTTACTAGCGTGACAAGAGTTAGTAATTATTAGAAATTGTTGAATATTACTCAATGAGTAAAGTAATTAATATGATTGATGTTATAAAAATTGTCAAGAGCGAATAATATGGCAATTATGCAAATTTAAGTCGGGACGCGCCTGTGTCTTGTCACGACTAAATTATGATTATTAAAAGTGAATTAATTATAAGTTGCTCGTATGATCATTTTGAATGCGTCAATGTGTTCGTAAGGGTCGAGATAGTCAGAAAAGTGTACCCGGGGGTTTAATTTGGGTCTCGGAGCGTTTTTAGGCCTATTTGACATCCCGGGAGGGTATTATGGACATCTTGCATTTTTGGGTAATTAAACCCACGAATTTAATTAGGTTAAATCAGCCATTTGGAGTTATCTCTTAGGGTTAATGTGACACCCCGACTAATTAAATACCGGGTAGCTACTCCTTTATTAAATTAATACAAAATGTCAAGTTGGTTCAGTTAATAGCATCACTGTCGAAATCATTTTAATAATTACTAACCACCTAGTATTTAAAAAGTGAGTTGTCAAAATTTTAAGTTGAATCTGATTAGCATGCAATAAATAAATTATGAAAATTTAACATAACCATTCACAATAAAGTCCCAATAGATTAACCATCAAATAATAATGAATCTGGAGGAAATACTCCTCACAATAATCCCAATACTGAAATAAATAAAACAAGCTTGCTTCCTAAATTAATTACAAACCAAAGTCTGAATAACTGAAATGTAAAATGTCCCTAAAGGAAATGGGCGACATGCCCTACAAATGATAAAACTGGACATGGAGTCAAGACTAGAAAAGGAGGCGTCTACTGTCAAAGCCCTGTAACCTCCACAACAGCTACAACTCGTCACCTGAATAGAATTCATATGCATGGTGTCCTTGTGGCTGGGCACCTAAAAAGGTTTTTACAAAAAAAAATAGATTTGAAAGCAAACGGGTCAGAGCCCGAATGTGGAAAATAATTTAAAAAAATAGCAAGTGCTTTAATGACATTAAAATAATGAATGAAAATACATGTTAGGACGTGCTCTCACATGAAATACACACCTCTCGACTAATTGTGCACTCCTAACGTGTCGTACCCATTCAAGTGATTCTCATATCTATCTAGACCAAAATAAATTCTAACCTTTCTACTCGATTCGCACTATAAATTCCAACGTTATCAATTAAATAAAGAGTCTTACTTTAATTCTCGGATTCCCAATTATTCGCAAAACCATTTACTAGAGGTTATCCCCTTTATATATTTTCAAAGCGTTACTATAATTATACTCACAATTAAACATGACAAATCTTTCCAATTAACCATTTATTATTCCCATCATAAATATACAGTACTAGCACCCCGAGACTAAGCTACGGTGCACACATACTCTGCTATCCCATCCCGGTACATCACGTACATAAGGATCACGCATTCCGAATCTCTCAGGAATCGTTCTCACATAGAAACAATCACAAACAATGGAGGCGAACATAGTTCACATCACATGGGTCACGCACATACCTACGCTCCCATGATCAGCAGACTTATTAACTTCTCAATAAGTCCTTCTCTGACCTATGTCCTCGAGGTACCAATATATATCCCCCCCGTACGCACACAAAGATTAGATGGCCCTAAACGAACGCAAACCTCCCTTGATAGCAAGTATGGTAGGTATGTCATACACATAAAATCATATATACAAAGCATGCACACATCTTAGTAATTATCATATTTTATTAGTGGTATACATATCGTTCTTATACCAACTTTTAGTGTTACACAATTCACATGTCCCCGGTTTATATATATTTAAGTTATCAATTACCCTCACATCGTGATTAGTCACTCGCATACTAATCCACAAATATCATTCGGTTCGAGCCACTATTCTATATTTTACTCCTCAATATATCCCAAATCTCCCAACTATACCAATCAATTAACAGGGAAGTTATCTCATCAATTAAACAAGGTTATGGGACACTAGAAATAAAATCAGGCCAAAAAGGCCATTCTGTCAACCCGTTAGAAGTCTCGTTCGAACGAGGTCGTTCGAACGAGAGTTAATTTGAATGAGGTGTATCGAACGAACTACCAACTCGTTAGAAGTCAAACTGTCAACTCGTTAGAAGCTCGTTCGAATGAGGTCGTTCGAACGACCTGGGCAGAGCTTCTAACGAGATGGCAGTTTCAAGCCCAGAAATTCTACTTCATTTTTTCACAATTTCCCTCTTCTCTAATCTCATCCTAAAGTCATCCCAACAGTGTTTTAAGGTTCTTAAACATTACTAAACCTTCTTAGGTCGTATTTTAACATGTTTATGGGGGTCCAATCTTCCTAAACAACATATAATTATCATATCTCCCAAATTTTCCCCCAAACCCTATGAGCATGAACCCAGAAATTTAAAGTCTTCAATTTCACATTATAAATCCGTTTTTACATCATAAAAAGTTGTGTTTCTCATTGTAAAATCACCCAATATCTTTCTACATGCAATCCCTATATCATAACCTAAATTTCTATCTCCAATTTCATGGGTTTTCATCAAACTCCCAATATAATGCAATTATTTTAAATTCTAAGCATGGAAGAAACATTCGCTTGAAATTAACGTAATTAAACCACTTGCCTTAGATTGTTCTTCTGAATTTGTTGTCGAAGGTTGAAGGTTGTCCACTTCCCTCTCTCCAGATTTCTCCCAAGGTTGAAGGTTGAAGGTTGAAGATGGTGGTTATGGTTTTCTCTTTGGGAACCTCTTTTAACTTCTCCTATAACTCCCGTAGCCCTCTAAGTTGTAAAATGATGGTAATGGCCTTTGTGGACCTATTAAAATGATAAATATTAATTCTAATTTTCGTGGGTTTTAATTCCCTAGATTTCTAAATTACCAAAATGCCCTTTTAAGTTGCCGGTTTAGCCTAAAAATGCCCCAGGACCCAAACTAAACTCCCGGCTAATGTTTTCTGACTATTTCGACCCTTCCGGACACGTTGGCGCACTAAAAATGACCATTCGGTTGATAAAAATAAAATTCACTTTTTAATTCAAATAATTACATTCTTGACGCGACTGGCTCGTGGGTCCCAATTAAATTTCTTAAATTACCGTATTTCAGTCTCGCGACAATTCCAATATTTTCAATATTCATATATTGCAATATATACACATTATAATCAAATACCAACTCACATCTCGTTAGTAGTTTATCCCGATTACTTCTCAATTAATTCACATTTAATTTAATTAATCCCGTAAATAAATATCAATAAAAGTACGGGGTATTACATACTTCCCCCCTAGTAACAGAATTTCATCCCGAAATTTGGAACTATAAGGTACCTGGTAAAACCAACTCTGGATAACGTTCGCGCATCTCATCCTCTAGTTCACATGTGGACTCCTCAACATTATGATGCCGCCACTGAACACGTACTAACGGAACTATCTTTGACCGCAGTTTCCGCTCACTTTCAGTCCAAAATAGCAATCGGCCCCTCCTCGTAGGAGCTATCAGGCTGGATATCGATGTCTTCCAAAGCTATGTGAGTATGAGTTAAATCGTCCCTAAGATATTTCCTTAGCGAGGAAATATGAAACACATCATGAATCCTGTGAAAATGCTTTGGTAACCCAAGTCTATATGCAACGGACCCAATCTGCTCGATGATAGGAAATGGCCCCACATATCTCGGTGCCAACTTCCCCTTCTTCCCAAATCGCATAATCCCCTTCATAGGAGATACTTTGAGTAAAACTTGGTCCCCCACTTTGAACTCCCTGAAGAACCTCTTCGCATCATCATAGCTCTTCCGCCGATCCTGAGCTACCCGAATGCGAATCCGTATCAATTCTATCCTTGCCGAAGTATCCTGAATCACCTTCGGCCCAAGTAGTTTGTTGTCCCCCACCTCTAACCAACATGCTGGGGAAAGACAAGGTCTACCATACAACACCTCAAATGGAGCCATGCCAATGGTGAACTGGTAGGAGTTGTGGTAAGCAAACTCCACCAGTGGAAGATATAGCTCCCATCCACCCCCAAAGTCAATGATGCACATATGCAACATGTCCTCCAACATCTGATTTGTACGCTCGGTTTGCCCATCGGTCTGTGGGTGATAAGCCATACTCAACCGCAATTTCGTGCCCATGGCCTCTTGAAAACTCTCCCAAAACCGTGAAACAAATATCTTATCTCAGTCAGACACGATATTTAGGGGCACACCGTGAAGTCTCACTATTTCTACAATAAAAATCTTGGCATATTGTCCCGTAGTGTAGTCGGTCCTTACGCGTAGAAAATGAGCGACTTTGGTCAACCTGTCCACAATTACCCAAATGGAGTCGTGACCCCTCTGTGACGTAGGTAACCCCGTGATAAGGTCCATAGAGATGCTCTCCCATATCAACATCGGGACCTCTAATGGCTGTAGAAGTCCTATCGGTCTCTGATGATCCACTTTTACCAGCTAACAAGTGGTGCATTTAGAAAAAAACACGGCAATATCTCTCTTCATTCCGCTCCACCAATACTGATGTCTCATGTCCTGATACATTTTATCCCCAACGGGATGTACCGCAAACCATGAGCCGTGCGACTCTACCAACACCTCGTGTCGCAAGTCTTCCCCTTTCGAAACGACCAGTCTCCCATTGAAGCGTAATCCCCCGTCTGAGCTAATGGTATAAGATTCGGCTCCCTCTGCTAGTAATCGAACTATCTGTTCCTAACAGAACGAGTCATTTGCATGTGCCTTTACCACCTTCGTGACAATCTGAGGTGTAATTGTTATCACAGACATGAACGATCGGGCCACTGCATCATGGTGTCCCAACTCCTTCCACTTAGCCTTACACACCTCGGCCACCTCATCTACTGGCCTACGGCTCAACGCGTTTGCTACCACGTTAGCCTTCCCCGGGTGATATTGGATATCAAACTGATAGTCATTCACAAACTCAAGCCACCTCCGTTGCCGCATATTCAACTCCTTCTGCGTGAATAGGTATTGTAGAGATTTGTGGTCCGTGAACAATCGAAACTTCTCCCCCAGGAGATAGTGTCTCCAAATCCGAAGGTCAAATACAACTGTTGTTAACTCCAAGTCATGGGTGGGGTAATTTTTCTCGTGAGGCTTAAGCTTACGGGAAGCATAAGCTATGGCCTGACTCTCGTGCTGCAATACACCTCCAAGTCCTTGTAAGGATGCATCGGTGTAGACTAGATACTCAACTCCCGGTCTCGGCAATGCTAACAGAGGTGCTGAGGTCAACTTATCCTTCAACTCATCGAATTCCAACAGACAGGCATCGCTCCAAATGAATGGCACACCCTTACGAGTCAGATGTGTCAAAGGACCCGTTATCTTTAAGTCACCCCGAATAAACCTCCTGTAGTATCCTGCTAGGCCCAAGAAACTACGGATCTTAGTCAGTGCGCGGATACCTTCCTCGGATCAATAGATATCCCCCGGTCTGAAATAATATGCCCCAAAAACTGAACCTCCTTTAGCCAAAATCCACACTTCTCATACTTTGCATACAGCTCGTTCTGACGTAGTGTCTGCAAAACCTGCCTCAAATGCTCGGCGTGCTGCTCTTCTATCTGGGAGTAAACCAGAATGTCATCAATGAAGACAATGACGAACTGGTCTAGGAACTCTCTGAACACCCTATTCATCAAGTCCATAAACACGGCTGGAGCATTGGTCAAGCCAAAAGGCATAACTCGAAACTCATAGGAACCATATCTCATTAAGAAATCAGTCTTTGAGACATCCTCTTCCCTGATACGCAACTGATGGTATCCTGATCAAAAATCAATCTTTCAGAAGAAAGAAGCTCCTCTCAGCTGGTCGAATAAGTCATCGATTCGGGGCAACGAATACTTATTCCGTATCGTGACCTTATTCAACTCCCGGTAATCTACACACAACCTCAACGATCCATCCCTCTTCTTTATGAACAACACATGGGCACCCCATGGCGAAGTACTCCTTCGGATAAACCCCTGATCCAATAACTTCTCAATCTGATCCCGTAGCTCTCTCATCTCAGCTAGAGCCATACGGTAAGGCGCGCGGGTAATAGGCCGAGTGCCCGGCATCAAATCGATCACAAAATCTATATCTCTACTCGGAGGTAGTCCAGGTATATCCTGAAATACATCAGCAAACTCTCGAACAATCGGAATCGCATCAAGTGGTATAACCACTTCCTTAGAGGTCTCCTCATCTATATCGTACAATTGAGTGGACGATCCTCCGTCAGGGCGAGGCATCGCCACTAAAAACATCTCCTGCCTGGGAATGGAAAAGATAATACTCCTACTAAAATAGTCAATCATGGCTCGGCACGCAACTAGCCAATCCATACCAATAATGGCATCATACTCGGTCATCTCTAACACTAACATATCAGCGGATAAAGTAAACCTCCCGATCTCTATACCCACACCTCTACATATAAGGCAAATCACGGATTCCTTACTCAACGGTGAATCTACACAAGTAACCGTGCTCTCGGTGGTGTCTAATAACCCAATGGTGCGTGTAAATCTCATGGCAATGAAACAATGTGTGGCCCCCATGTCAAATAAAATACGCCCCAGAGTCCCCTGAATAGAGAACATACCCTCAACGGCCGATGGATCCTGTGGGGCTGCGACATGCTGTAGCTGATACACTCTCCCATACTGGAGTTGTCCCTGCTGGACTGGGACCACTGGAATGGGTGGTAGTGTTGCCATCTGTGGTGGTACTGGGAGGGCGGAGGGAAACATAGGTCTCTGTGGCTCGTGTCGGGCACCCTGCTGCTACTGCTGTGGGGCCCTGCCCCTATCAGGACAATCTTGCCGTTTGTGGCCAGTCTTGCCACAAACATAACACTTCCCCGGGAAGTTTCCCCCTCGCTGTCCCTACTGCCCTCCGCCCTAATGGCCGTTACCATTCCTCCCCTGGCCATGCTGGCCCTGCTGAAACTGCTGATGCTGACCATTCTGACCCTACTGGCCGTTCGAACTTCGGTGGCCCTGCCTGAAACCTCCCTGTCCACTTCTGAAACCCCAGATCTGAATCTATTAGGATCCCCCTGTTGGGAACCCTGGTCACCCTGCCTATATTGTCCCTGAGCGGATTGTGCCCCACTGGCACCATTTCCCCGAGTCATGCTCTGATGGCTGGACTCTCCTGACCTCTTGCTCTTAGACATGTGAAAGCGGTGATCCTGGCTGTGTAGCAGTTCAGCGTTAACCATATCAGAGTAAGTGGCCAACGAGAGATTCCCCAATAAATGCTGACGGATCCTCCAAGTCAATCCATCTGTGAACTTCTGAAACTTCTTCTCCTCAATCGGTATCTCATCCGGAACAATGTTCAATAAATTAGTGAATTCGACCTCATGCTCGGCAACAGTCTTTCCCTCCTGTTTGAGGTTCATCAATTTCCTCCTCATTTCCGTGTGAACAGCTGACGGAAAATACTTGCGGTCGAACCGCACCCAAAACTCCTGTATAGTGAGAGTATCCCTCTCCTCGGCGGTGGTAATGAACTCCTACCACTGCAATGTAGAGCCTACTAGATTGAAAGTAGCTAGTAGCTGCTTCTGAACATCGGTGCACTCGTACATCCTTAAGTGCCTCTGAATATCTTTCCTCCACTGACTGGATACCACAACGTCGGAGCTACCTGCAAACTCTGGAGGGTGTGCTTTCTGAAAAGCATCATGAACGCTTTCCCAAGAAGACAGGAATGCATGTGCCAGAACTGCCGTGGCTACCGGTGCCTAGGGTGGCGCCTGTTGTACAAAGGCTAGGGCGGCATTTACCTCATGGGATACAATAGCTGCAACCTCGGCGGCATTTATGGTGCCCTATACTGGTGCAGGCTGTGGATCTAACTGTGAATCCCTAGGAACTCGTTGCGCACGTCGTGGAGGCATCTGAAATAAGAGTAAATTCTTATAAGTTCGCAGTTATTATCTCAAAATAGGTGAAGAGCGTAGCATACATAAAGAATATAACAGTCCTAAAATATAGGGCTCTATATCAAAGAAAGCTCAGCGGAAACATAATAAGCCGTACAGATCCTAAGGACACTAGAACCTGATGCTCTGATACCACCTGTGACACCCCGACTAATTAAATACCGAGTAGCTACTCCTTTATTAAATTAATACAAAATGTACAGTTGGTTCAGTTAATAGCATCACTGTCGAAATCATTTTAATAATTACTAACCACCTAGTATTTAAAAAGTGAGTTGTCAAAATTTTAAGTTGAATCTGATTAACATGCAATAAATAAATTATGAAAATTTAACATAACCATTCACAATAAAGTCCCAATAGAGTAACCATCAAATAATAATGAATTTGGAGGAAATACTCTTCACAACAATCCCAATACTGAAATAAATAAAACAAGTCTGCTTCCTAAATTATTACAAACCAAAGTCTGAATAACTTAAATGTAAAATGTCTTTAAAGGAAATGGGCGACATGCCCTACAAATGATAAAACTAAACATGGAGTCAAGATTAGAAAAGGAGGCGTCTACTGTCAAGGCCCTGTAACATCCACAACAGCTACAGCTCGTCACCAGAATAGAATTCATATGCATGGTGTCCTTGTGGCTGGGCACCTAAAAAGGTTTTTACAAAAAAAATAGATTAGAAAGCAAACGGGTACGAGCCCGAATGTGGAAAATAATTTAAAAAAATAGCAAGTGCTTTAATGACATTAAAACAATGAATGCAAAATACATGTTAGGGCGTGCTCTCACATGAAATACACACCTCTCGACTAATTGTGCACTCCTAACGTGCCGTACCCATTCAAGTGATTCTCATATCTATCTAGACCAAAATAAATTCTAACCTTTCTACTCGATTCGCACTATAAATTCCAACATTATCAATTAAATAGAGAGTCTTACTTTAATTCTTCGGATTCCCAATTATTCGCAAAACCATTTACTAGAGGTTATCCCCTTTATATCTTTTCAAAGCGTTACTATAATTATACTCACAATTAAACATGACAAATCTTTCCAATTAACCATATATTATTCCCATCATAAATATACAGTACTAACACCCCGAGACTAAGCTACGGTGCACACATACTCTGCTATCCCATCCCGGTACATCACGTACATAAGGATCACGCATTCCGAATCTCTCAGGAATCGTTCTCAGATAGAAACAATCACAAACAATGGAGGCGAACATAGTTCACATCACATGGGTCACGCACATACCTACGCTCCCATGATCAGCAGACTTATTAACTTCTCAATAAGTCCTTCTCTGACCTATGTCCTCGAGGTACCAATCTATATCCCCCCGTAGGTACACAAAGATTAGATGGCCCTAAACGAACGCAAACCTCCCTTGATAGCAAGTATGGTAGGTATGTCGTACACATAAAATCATATATACTAAGCATGCACACATCTTAGTAATTACCATATTTTATTAGTGGTATACATATCGTTCTTATACCAACTTTTAGAGTTACACAATTCACATGTCCCCGGTTTATATATATTTAAGTTATCAATTACCCTCACATCGTGATTAGTCACTCGCGTCCTAATCCACAAATACCATTCGGTTCGAGCCACTATTCTCTATTTTACTCCTCAATATATCCCAAATCTCCCAACTATACCAATCAATTAACAGGGAAGTTATCTCATCAATTAAACAAGGTTATGGGACACTAGAAATAAAATCAGGCCAAAAAGGCCATTCTGTCAACTCGTTAGAAGTCTCGTTCGAACGAGGTCGTTCGAACGAGAGTTCATTCGAATGAGGAGTATCGAACGAACTACCAACTCGTTAGAAGGCAAACTGTCAACTCGTTAGAAGCTCGTTCGAATGAGGTCGTTCAAACGACCTGGGAAGAGCTTCTAACGAGATGGCAGTTTCAAGCCCAGAAATTCTACTTCGTTTCTTCACAATTTTACTCTTCTCTAATCTCATCCTAAAGTCATACCAACAGTGTTTTAAGGTTCTTAAACATTACGAAACCTTCTTAGGTCGTATTTTAACATGTTTATGGGGGTCCAGTCTTCCTAAACAACATATAATTATCATATCTCCCAAATTTTCCCCCAAACCCTATGAGCATGAACCCAGAAATTTAAAGTCTCCAATTTCACATTATAAATTCGTTTTTACATCATAAAAAGTTGTGTTTCTCATTGTAAAATCACCCAATATCTTTCTACATGCAATCCCTATATCATAACCTGAATTTCTATCTCCAATTTCATTGGTTTTCATCAAACTCCCAATATAATGCAATTATTTTAAATTCTAAGCATGGAAGAAACATTCGCTTGAAATTAACGTAATTAAACCACTTGCCTTAGATTGTTCTTCTGAATTTGTTGTCGAAGGTTGAAGGTTGTCCACTTCCCTCTCTCCAGATTTCTCCCAAGGTTGAAGGTTGAAGATGGTGGTTATGGTTTTTTCTTTGGGAACCTCTTCTAACTTCTCCTATAACTCCCGTAGCCCTCTAAGTTGTAAAATGCTGGTAATGGACTTAGTGGCCCTATTAAAATGATACATATTAATTCTAATTTTCGTGGGTTTTAATTCCCTAAATTTTTAAATTACTAAAATGCCCTTTTAAGTTGCCGGTTTAGCCTAAAAATGCCCCGGGACCCAAACTAAACTCCCGACTAGTGTTTTCTGACTATTTCGACCCTTTCGGACACGTTGGCGAACTCAAAATGACCATTCGGTTGATAAAAATAATATTCACTTTTTAATTCAAATAATTACATTCCTGACGCGACTGGCTCGTGCGTCCCAACTAAATTTCTTAAATTGCCGTATTTCAGTCTCGCGACAATTTCAATATTTTCAATATTCATATATTGCCATATATACACATTATAATCAAATACCAACTCACATATCGTTAGTATTTTATCCGGATTACTTCTCAATTAATTCACATTTAATTTAATTAATCCCGTAAATAAATATCAATAAAAGTACGGGGTATTACAGTTAACAAACTCAAAACCTTAGAACGGCCATTAGAGGGGAAGGTAGGAAGCTTTCGAAGAAATCCAAGGCCAAGAACTCATTTGGTTGCACCGCCACCACCACCAAAACGTAGATCGCGCGACGGGAATACGCAACCATACCATTTCATCCACGAGATCAGAACCTTGAATTTTAGGCAAGTATCTATCTTGCTTTATTTTTTGTTAATGCCTCACCCATGTTAGTTTAGGATAGCCAAGATCATGTTTTCTGAAAGAAATTGTGAATTTAGAGACTTTAATCTCATATTTAGAGATATTCAATATATTCTAGATATACCCGTCACATGTAGAGGATTACCCACGAATTTCTATGAGTTTAGAAAAAAGAAATATGGGACATAATTAGAGGAATGGATAATTCTTTCAAAAATTAGGGTTCTTGAAGATCATGTCAATCTTACCCCTTTAATTCAATATCGTTGATGTTTTTATACATGTTTCACGTAGGAAATCTTGTATATATGTATATAGATCTTGTAGTATCGTTATTTGAGAATTTTAGACTTGTTAAGGACTTTTTTGGAGAAATTGGCAGATGAAACCCATAGGTTTAATTTACAGTTTCTGGCCAAGAACTGCTTGGTCGATCGATCAAGACAAGAGCATTGATCGATCGACTGATTGTTCGATCGATCGACCCCTCCTGGAAAGCTGCATATTTCTCATTCGTTAGTTTAATCCGATTATGATGTATGGGAACCCTTGATTGTTGTTGTTAGAGTATAATGGGATATAGATATGACCAGTAGGACCTAGGTAGACCCCGTTGAGTAACATATTACTGAAGGATGAGATTTTGGCTTAACAAGGAACAAATCGTGAGTATAAGAAATCATGCATATATTGAATAAAAAGATCGAGACTCGTAAGGGAGTTTAACACAAACGTAAGTGAGTGTATGCCTACTGAAATTATACTTAGAATACTTCGAGAAGGGAGAAGTTAGTATGAAATGCATTATAAATGAGGATAAAAACGACAAGTTCGTATGCATAATAATCAAGTAAAATGTGTTAATAACAAATAATTATGATTATGGGTCGAGAGCACACCTAATTTAGAAATGTGGATATTTACATATATATATGTTGTGTGATTGTGCATATATTATATATCTGTGCAAAAGTCGTACCCGAGCTACTTACTATCACGAGGGTTTCCGCGCCGGGACAGTCTTATCTCGATTGGACCTTTATGGGGATAACGACTTGTACCTAGAAGATAGTATCCTTGATTACATGCTATCAAAGTTATAGTCAGATGGTCCTAAGAGACGTGTGGGTATGTGCTGACCTATTAGGACTGGAAACTATGCTTCGCCTCCATTTGTTTGTGTTTTGTGTTAATACGGTTCGAGAGTAATTCCGAACTAGTATTTCCCTTAGTTTGTGTGATACAGGGACTTGATAGCAGAGTATGCCAGCACCTTAGATCTTATGTGAGGTGCCGTTAGTATATATATTATATGTGTGCTTAATATATATATATATATATATATATATATGCGTATATTTATATGGGAACTTTCTACTATGTGTAAGTAGATAAGTATAGTATAAATACTTCAATTTTATTATAAGTGTTCGGGATCTTATTAACGGTAATGAGTGGTTTTAAATAACGTAAGAAATTCTAAAGAGAATGATTTCTTAAAGTAAATATTATAACCTCGCTTTTCACATGATAAAACCTTATGGTGAATAAGATAGAGAAATTAATGGGACTTATTAGTATGGTAGGCGTGCACACTAGATGAGAGGCGATAATTCTCAAGGGAGTGTCGCATACTAACATGGTTGTTGCATTAGCAGGTAAGCATTTTAAATACTTTCTAAACTAATTTTTAACTATTTTACACTCGGTCTCTGACCCATTTCCTGTTATTTCTTTTATCTTGTATATATATATTTGTAAATATTTTAGGTGCCCAGCCACATGGGCGTCTTGCGTAGATTCCTTGGACCGAACGCGCTGCAGCTTATGTGGGAGTTGCAGGACACTGCTTAGACGACCTCGATGTTGAATCTACTATCATTCTAGTTATGATAAGTAGGGCATGTGTCTCCCATCTCCTTATTCAGTTGGATTTGTCAGAGATTATGTTTAATTATCTTTAGCTCTTTTACTCCTTGGGATTTGATTACTGTCAGGATGGTTTTTCCTTTGTAGTTTTAAAGTTGGTATTGGATTATCTGTATGATTTAATTTACGGGTGTTTATTTCCAGTCTTAATTATTGTGTAAATCTTAAACTGTTACTTATGAAAGGTTTTCATAATTGATCTAATAATATGGAAATAAACTTTTAAATGGTTTTGACACTTAGCTTAATTATGTAGGGTGTTTAAATTGGAAAGTTTTTTTTTGCGAGTGTGATGCTAAGAATGAACCAACCGTTCACCTTGATTATAATTTAATAAAGGACTGATCACCCGGTATTTAATTAGGCGGGGTGTTACAGGTGGTATCAGAGCATCAGGTTCTAGTGTCCTTTAGGATCTGTACGGCTTATTTTGTTTCCAGCTTACCGTCTTTGATATAGAGCCCTAATATTAGGAGTGTTGAATTCATCTTTACACATTGGGAATTCGTGCTTCTGCGATTTGTTGATGCGACTGATGAACTCATCTAGATTATTTAAATTTTTAAATGGATTGTCAAGAAGAACTAGCTAATGCCGTTAAGGGAGTCCACGAGAAAGTTTGACTCACACCTCTGGTGTCTCTAGAGAGAATATCAACCGCCGAGTTATCAGGTATTGTGGCACAGGCAGTTACCACTACGGTCTTGCAGTATCAAGAACGCAACACACAACTTATGGGGGCAAAAGATCTAGAGAGTAGAGTCAGTCTATCATGACTGGAAATAACAAGTGTGTGAAGACACAAAAATTGCAACAACAATCTCCTCAGGACCAAAAAACCCACGAAGGTTACAAATTGTGTAGGGAAACCTAAAAGCGTCACGGGCAACAAAGTCGGGGTCCGAGTGAGGTCACGAAGAGGTGTTTTAAATGTGGAATGGACAGTCATGAACGTAGAACTTGTCCGGATTAGTCTGGAAAGGAACTCCAAATCAACCAGCGAGAACTTTCAGGACTCTACTATAAGTGTGTACAAATGGGTCACAAGTGGAGGGACTGTCCTCAACCGAATGTCATTTTTCATCAAGATACTCAGCAGGGCCGTAAAATGAAACAGTTCAGGGGTAGATGCTTTAATTACGGTAGGATGGGTCATCAAAGGCAGGATTTCCCTGATAAGAGTAATATACCCCAGCAATAGGGACAGAAAAAGCAAGAATGTGTGTACGACGCCCAGCATACTGAAACCCAACAGCCATCATCGGCCATTAATGGTACGTTCTTTCCTTCTAGTACTATGGGATACATTTTTATTTAATAGTGGGGCATCATTATGTTTTATAGAAACTCTCTTGGCACGGACCTTAGGATTTTTTTTTTCACATTACTAAAGTACAGTGTTATGTGTAGACTCATCATCGGGGAAAGGGTCATTTATTTTCTATATACGCCGAGGTGTAGGTATATAGTTTGGTAGTTTGGTTTTACCTGCAGTCACACTAATTTTAGTCATACATGAGCACGACGTCAATATTTGGAATGGATTGGCTCACTATGCACAGAGCCATAATAAATTGATTCGGTAGGAGTATTACCTTTGTCATTGCGGGGTAGGAGATGTCTAAGTGACGATACCTCGCCCAAAAGGGGGATCTTCCACCTATTTTTTTATTATATGAAGGAGGATACCTCTAAGGAGATCTTGATTCTCTTGGATTTAATTGCAGTCGTTCGTGAGTTTTCGAATGTATTTTAGGTGATAAGTGAAGTAAGTATCGAGGTATTTTGTGAAGAGTGAATTCACACGTGCTAAAATATTTTTCTCGAAGCGAGTATAGGGGACAAGAGAATGGTATCTAGTAAGGGACAACGATTAAAGTAATTTTTTTTTCGTTTAAATAGATGTGTCACATTCAGGGACCATCCGTGCAGCCAACACGATTGGCAAGGTAGAAGTATGAGTTTTATTCTCGAAGGATGAGGCATGTTTCATGAGACTCGAGTGAGTACCGACTTCTTTGTTCATTACTAGTTTAGCAAGTGAGACGAGTTTAACGCGTATAACTACAAATGATATTATTATGTGAATATTTTCCTAGTGTAGCGGGATTATCTTTAGTGCTATTCGCGGAGGAAGAATGGGTGTATTGATAGTCTTATATACTTTATTGAGATTACTCATTTTAGTGATGTGATATACGAGTATGATATTGTCTTGGTTATAACTTTACAGTAATGGTTAGTACGATAGTAGGTAGTTATGGTAAGACTATCGAAATGGCTGCATTAGTGCAACATGTTTTGTTCTGGCGAGGCCTCACCTGCGAGAGGGTCGAACTCACACTTACATTATCTACTTTAAGGACTCGGAGGGGATAGTGTTCTCGAAATATTTGATCTCGGTGTGTATAGAGACCTTGTTGTGATGATTTAGTATGTATTGGGTTTATGGTGGAGCAAAAAAATTTAACTCATTATGATGTTTAGTGCATAAGACTTGGTGATAGGAAGAGCACATTGATATACCTGTCCTTTAGAGAAGTGAGATTTAGGAGTTGGAACCATGTGTTTGGGGACAGGATTTCGAGACCCCTGAGCGTATGTATTCGAGGTTTATGGAGTGTGATTACCACCAATATTGAATGATTGTACAATTGGCAAAATGTTCGTTGTTAAGTATAATTACGGGAAAAGATATAACTTTTTTGTCAAGAGACGGAATAAAGGGGTACAAGCTATGGACGGGGGGTCTAACGGATTTTGATGACCGACAATTCTAGGTAGTAGTGTATCGGGGGGGTTCCTTATTTGGATTTCGCTTTGCGAGACATCCCAAGCATGAAACTTGGTGTAAGGTTGGAAATAGGGAGACGTTTGGTCATTAGTCCATGAGTTCGGTACCCCGGTCGAAATGGGATCAAGTAATTATACCTGTAAGTTGGAAGTTGAATTGTGATTTAAGGCTAGTGGAGCCGGTTTTATGGTAAGAAAGCATTGAAAGTTTTGTTTTGTCACTATGAGTTAAGGGGTATAATGATGATAAGGAGGATTTAAAATTTTGATTTTTAGGGTGATTGAGAGTACCCAAGTATTGTAACCACGTTGCAAACACTAGGGAGAATAAATAATTGGGTATTAGGAGTGTAGCGTATGTGATGCTTACGCTAGTATGCACCGTTTATAGGGTGTGTGGGCATCCTATTTATCTGATGATCGAATCGTTCGAGTTGAGGGGACGTGGGAATGGACGTGTGGAATTATGTTTGTGGGACTAGCATTACAAGGTGGAAGTGGTAGAGTGTATTAAGCATCGCAAGAAGAATGATAAACCCATATATACGTGTAGGATTAGAGTAGCACGCCTAATCTGGTTGAAAAGCTATGGGAAACCATTTACAAAGGGGTATTCCTTGAGAAGGGTAGAATTTAACTATATGGAGAACACTCGGAGTGGAGTTATAATTACTCAAATGAGATATCAACTTGCACATACAAAGAGTGATGATGTTAGTATGGTATAAAAGATCTGGAATTGCGCATTGAGGATAAAAGTGCACAGGTCAAAACTTTCAGTATACACCAAGGAAGGAAGAGGATTATTAAGTGTCACTTAATGTGATACATTTCAATGAAAGCCGATGTTGAGCGGGACATAGCGATTAGTCTTCGTGGGCACCACTCATAGATAGAAATCGGTTCGAATAAGAGGATCAACCAGGAAATTTAGTGACTATCGATAATTCCTGTAATGGAAGAGACCAGTAAAGTCGGTAAAACTTCTTGGATGGGTTTGCATCCTCAAGGCAAGATCAAGGGTTAATCCGAACGTGTGGAACAAATCGCCCAAGAAGGAAGTGATTGACATTCCCTTGGGGTGATTTACAACATTGACTAGTGTGCCCCAGTTTTCCTTTGAAAGGAAGGGATCGCATCGGTACGTGATCTTACACGGTATTATTTTCTCATCCCTACACGGTATTATTTTCTGAATTGGGATGAGATTTGTGAATCCCAACTTTAATATGGGATTTCAGGAAACAACGAAAATAATGTTTCGTTTTTAGTAGGAGGTATCACCCATAGCCGAGGAGTAGGCGCACGATGATTACCGAGTAGTGGAGCCGCGTGAAGGTGATTCTAGAATCTTGGTGATCATTTCATTTCCACAACAGTTATAGCTAACAAGTGGAGCAGTACGGTAATTGGGGAAGGATATTACCTAATGGTAGAGTTCCGTGGAAGCACTCGTACCTTTTTGTCGTGAACGAGGTGCTTATTAGAGTTTTGGTGTGGGAAAAACCTTAACTATTCTCCCTCTGTGTATGTTTATAGGTGAGCGGATAATCATAATTTTGGATCTATTGAGAATAATTCGATGACTGTGGTGGAATTCCACAACTGTTTTAGGCCAACAAGAGTTGCCAGATGTTCGTATGGTTTCTCTCAGAATGGGAGTTTTGTGTTTGGACAAATTCTAGTAGTTGTCATGTAGTGAGGTGCGGCCTCCCAATGATATTGAAATAATGGGAATTAATAGTGTATCTGCATGTCTTATATGAATATTGTTCTCTAGGAACACAATATGAAGTGTCATTAATGAGAGTATTAAACAAGCTTGCCGTGAGGCGGGGGTAAGAGTGATTGAGCATCTTACTATGTAGGTAATTTGCGTACTGTTAAGAAATCCAGAACTGTTTTGCCAGGTAGGCCTTATATTTCGAATTTCGAGACGAAATTCCGTTATTATGGGGGAAGTATATAATACCCCGTATTTTTATGACTTTTAAATTTAGGGAATTATTAAATTTATTGAGATGAATTAATTAAATATTAATCCAAAAATTTGTTTTAAATATTTACTAGCGTGACAAGAGTTAGTAACTATTAGAAATTATTGAATATTACTAGATGATTAAAGTAATATATATGATTGATGTTATAAAAAATGTCACGAGCGAATAATATGGCAATTATGGAAATTTAAGTCGGGACGCGCTTGTGTCGTGTCAGGACTAAATTATGATTATTAAAAGTGAATTAATCATAAGTTGCCCGTATGGTCATTTTGAGTGTGCCAATGTGTCCGGAAGGGTCGAGATAGTCAGAAAAGTGTACCCGGGAGTTTAGTTTGGGTCTCGGGGCGTTTTTAGGCCTATTTGACATCCCGGAAGGGTATTATGGACATCTTGCATTTTTGGGTAATTAAACCCACGAATTTAATTAGGTTAAATCAGCCATTTGGAGTTATCTCTTAGGGTTAACAAACTCAAAACCTTAGAACGGCCATTAGAGAGGAAGGTAGGAAGCTTTCCAAGCAATCAAAGGCCAAGAACTCATCTGGTTGCACCGCCACCACCACCAAAACGTAGATCGCGCGATGGGGAAATGCAACCATACCATTTCATCCATGAGATCAGAACCTTGAATTTAAGGCAAGTATCTATCTTCCTTTATTTTTGGTAAATGCCTCACCCATGTTAGTTTAGGATTGCCAAGATCATGTTTCTGAAAGAAATTGTTAATTAAGAGACTTTAATCGCATATTTAGAGAGATTCAATATATTCTAGATATACCCATCACATGTAGAGGATTACCCACGATTTTCTATGAGTTTAGAAAAAAGAAATATGGGAGATAATTAGAGGAATGGATAATTCTTTCAAAAATTAGGGTTCTTGAAGATCATGTCAATTTTACCACATTAATTCAATATCGTTGATGTTTTTATACATGTTTCACGTAGGAAATCTCGTATATATGTATATAGAACTTGTAGTATCGTTATTTGAGAATTTTAGACTTGTTAATGACTTTTTTGGAGAAATTGGAAGATGAAACCCGTAGGTTTAATTTGCAGTTTCTGGGCAAGAGCTGCTTGATCGATCGATCGAGCCAACAGCATCGATCGATCGACCGCTTTTCTTCGATCGATCTACCCCTCCTGGAAAACTGCATATTTCTCATTCGTTAGTTTAATCCGATTATGATGTATGGGAACCCTTGATTGTTGGTGGTGGTGTATAATGGGATATAGAGATGACCATTAGGGCCTAGGCAGACCCCGTTGAGTAACATTTTAGTGTAGGATGAGATTTTGTGTTAACGAGGAACAAATCGTGAGTATAAGAAATCATTCATATATTGAATAAAAAGATCTAGACTTGTAAGGGAGTTAGACTCAAACGTAAGTGAGTGTATGCCTACTGAAATTATACTTTGAATACTTCGAGAAGGGAGAAGTGAGTATGAAATGCATTATAAATGAGGATCAAAACGACAAGTTTGTATGAGTAATAATCAAGTAAAATGTGTTAATAACAAATAATTATGATTATTGGTCGAGAGCACACCTAATTTAGAAATGTGGATATTTATATATATATGACTGTGTGATTGTGCATATATTATATATCTATGTAAAAATCGTACCCGAGATACTTGCTATCATGGGGGTTTCCGCGTCGGGAGAGTCTTATCTCGATTGGACCTTTATAGGGGATAACGACTTGTACCCTAGAAGATAATATCCTTGATTACAGGCTATCTGAGTTATAGTCAGATGGTCCTAAGAGACGTGTGGGTATGTGCTGACCTCTTAGGACTGGGAACTATGCTTCGCCTACATTTGTTTGTATTTTCTGTTAGTAACGTTCAAGAGTGATTCCGAACTAGTATTTCCCTTAGTTTGTGTGATACAAGGACTTGATAGCTGAGTATGCCATCATCTTAGATCTTATGTGAGGTGCCGTTAGTATATATATTATATGTGTGATTAATATATATACATATGTGTATATTTATATGGGAACTTTCTACTATGTGTAAGTAGATAAGTATAGTATAAATACTTCAATTTTATTATGAGTGTTTGGGATCTTATTAACGGTAATGAGTGAGAAATTCTGAAGAGAATGATTTCTTAAAGTAAATATTATAACCTCGCTTTTCACATGATAAAACCTTTTGGAGAATAAGACAGAGAAATTGATGGGACATATTAGTACAGTAGGCGTGCACACTAGATGAAAGGCGAGAATCTTCAAGGGAGTGTCGCATACTAACATGGTTGTTATATTAGCAGGTAAGCATTTTAAATACTTGCTAAACTATTTTTTTACTGTTTTACACTCGGGTTCTTACCCGTTTCCTGTTATTTCTTTTCTCTTGTATATATATATATATGTAAATACTTCAGGTGCCCAGCCACTAGGGCGTCTTGCATAGATTCCTTGGACCGGACGCGCTGCAGCTTATGTGGGAGTTGCAGGACACTACTTAGATGACGTCGATGTTTAATCAACTCTCATTCTAGTTATGATAAGTAGGACATGTGTCGCCCATCTCCTTATTCAGTTGGATTTGTCAGAGATTATGTTTAATTATCTTTAGCTCTTTTACTCCTTGGGATTTGATTACTGTTAGGATGGTTTTTCCTTTGTAGTTTTAAAGTTTGTATTGGATTATCTGTATGATTTAATTTATGGGTGTTTATTTCCAGTCTTAAGTACTGTGTAAATCTTAAACTTTTACTTTTTAAAGGTTTTCATAATTGGATCTAATAATATGGAAATAAAGTTTTAAATGGTTTTGACAATTAGCTTAATTATTTAGGGTGTTTAAATTGGAAAGTTTATTTTTGCGACAATGATGCTAAGAATGAACCAATCGTTCACCTTGATTACAATTTACTAAAGGACTGATCACCCGTTATTTAATTAGGCGGGGTGTTACAAAATGTGACTTCTAAAATAAATTAATTTTAATTGTGTGCTAACCAAACAAGTTTTAATGAAACCCAAGTTTTAATTCAGTCCTAACGCATGCAGCTAAGTGACATGAAATCATAAAGCAATAAGCATGCAAATGAAACCAAATAAGAGGAAAAATCCCCCACAGGGGCAAAACCTTTTATTTCTAGAACTTTGAAAATTTTACAAGACCATTGACTTACATACAACTTCCCTCAAGTGTTTCGCACGGTGACTTTATTAAACCTTCAAAGCGTCGGCTAGAAATCTGCAGTGGTTCATGCGCAGCTATACCACAAGGACATGTAGTCTGATCAATCCAGGAATACCCACAAGCACTCCCTATGACACGCAGTCAAAAAGCTTTATAGAGACTCCCTCCACAATAGCACGCAACCGTCCTGTTGTACAGATCTCCCCACAAAGTATGAACAATAGAAAAAATTTGTTCTTGGGTTCCAAAACAATTCACACAAAAAGATATTGGGATTTTGTGAATTGTAAAACAAGATATTGAACTCTCAAAAGGTTTGAGAATAAATTAAAACACTCAAAATCGTATTTTGTTTAAAACCAGCATTTCTCCACATGAAATCAAAAGTTTGACTCCCTTTAAATACTAAAAATCAAGGCGGTGACATGTCAAAAAATAACTCTTCTCGTTCGAACGACATAAGATGTCTTTTAAACGAGATCCTTATCTCGTTCGAACGAGATCCTATCTTGTTTTAATGACCTATCAAATGAGTCCATGATTGTAGACAATTTCGATACGAACGTGTGGCCGCCTGTTTCATATTTTCTGATTTTTTATGGATTAGTTATGACTTTTCTATGAAAAGGTGTCTGAGAACAAAAACATTAGATAAAATGAATTCAAAAAAAAAATAATAAAAACTTTTAAAGCTCCGCTCCAACACTTAGAAAATATTTTTCGAAAAATAATCCCAATACTCTAAGTTCATTATTAAGGTACTTTAAAATGTAACCTTACCAAAGTTAACCTTGTGGAGACTGTTTGTTAAAGAACCTTGATTATTTGGATTCGTCTTGATGTGAATGTGATCTTACTCTTCTTCGACGATGTAGAGGTATACGACATATAAATTGATAATGGAAAAAAATGTCTTTACAAATCTCCCCCTATGTCTATGCCGGTACAAAATAAAAATATCCGAATTATCAATCAAAATATGACATATACAAATCTATCCTCCCATGAACCCAAAACTAAAAAGGTAAATGACAAATCTTTGAACTTTTTCAATCTTTAACAAACTTCAAACCTCAAAGCTTTTCTCATCAGGGTGTGCAATCCACTAATTTCCAACTTTAAACCTACACACATGACATATCGAGTTTGAAATGAGATAACATAAAGTCAAATCAAAACATATATAAAATCTCAAATCTCCCCCACAATTCAAAAACTCCCCCCATAAAGTCATAATTCGTTCTCCCACTTTTTATTTGTCCGAAATAGACAAAGAAAGAATAAACACAATAAAGAAAATTGGTGTGTCACGGGAAACAAATCAAACAAAATATTTTTGAAGTTTTCAATATTTTCATACAAAAATGTAAAAATAATTTTACAAAAATCACACACCAAGAATGTGATAACCCGAATACAATTACGATAAATTATGTTTAAATCATGCTTGGATTATGTGATATGGATAATATGTTAACAGTATATATAATGTTAAGTCATTATGTTTAGTCTAATCCTAGCGTCATAAAGCGTGAAATATTGAATTAGTTACAAATCTGAAATTTAGAAGTTTTCGGTAGGAATGTTCATATTTAAGACTAGTTTTAACCTTTATGACATAACAATTGACTTGAGGTATAAACTAGATATTTGTAGATATATGATTTATGTTTGTAACACAATAAACAATTCATCGAATGGATATCCGAGTGGGAAGATATTGTCGTTTTATGAACAGGGGGTAAAGTAGTCATTTAGACTTAAATGATATTTTGTTTTATATGATGCCACATGTTATAAATTGATTGGTTGGAGGTGGAGGTTGGTTTGGCCGACTTAAACACTTTAGATATCCTCCTTTCTTCAGCAAACTCAGTTTGAGAGAGTTTTAAGTTGAGGAAAAACAATTGTGAGGGTTAGGAAGAAGAAAGTGAGGAGAAACATTAAAAAAAAATCATAGAAAATTACGTAAAAGACCCTAAGGTAATTTCAACAATGAATCTTGTTATTTTTCTTGCATTTATAATTTATATGATATAAATCCTTGATTTTTTATTGACCTTTCATGCATGGGTTTAAGTTAAGTTGAATGTACAAAACCCTAAAATTGCTTTGTTTAGAAACTTTGTTTATTCAAACTTCCATATATTTTTGTATACAATTGGAGATTAACCTGGACTCATATATGTATTACATATCCAAAAATCAAGTGAAAATACCAAGAAATGAGTCCTTGGTGAGAGTTTGAAGTTCGGGTATGAAATCTGCCCTAAGGGTGAAAATATGCCCGCCATGTGTTCGATGTTTTGCTTGACATAGAAAACGAACCATAAAAATTATGAAACTTTAATTTTATAATTATCAATATGTTTACTGATGTCGGGTGAGATATCATAGAAATTTCATATTTAGAAAAATTATGAAAATTCTTGGAAGTTGAAGGAACGATAAAAGAGCCTATAGGGCAGATTTGCTATGTGGTAAAGAAATGGGCCTATCTTGCTCTAGGAGACTTAATATTATGTACCGTATTTTGTATTCGAATCCTAATATGATAAGGATTGAATTACCAGTAAGAAATTAATGTATGTTTGGTCTATGTTTGAATACGTCAAATATATTAACATGAATTTGGATGGAACTTCACTTGTGATAAATGATTTGAATAGAATCATATAATACTTATGAATTGAGCTATATTTGAGATATTCCTTGGATTGTTCATATTCGTATGATGATACTAATATTGTAAGAACGATAGGAAGGGAATAAGAACCAGTTGAACAACTGTCGAATAAAGGAAAAGGAAAGCCTATTAAATTACGAAGGTGAGTGTACTTACGATTTGTTCCATATATAAATATGAATATAGCTCTAAGAGAGGATTTGTTTGAATACTTAGGTATTCAGGATTTGTTTGGATATTAAAATATCCAGGATCTGTTTGGGGCTCATGATTAAGGATTGGTTTGAATACTTCGGTATTCAGGATTTGTTTGGATATTAAAATATCCAGGATTTGTTTGGGTCTTATGATCCAGGATTCAAATTGGACAAAGATCCAATGATTTGTTGGAACTTATGTTCCAGGATTTGTTATTGCCAATGGGCAGACTTATTATTGCCAATGGGCAGAATTATTATTGCCAATGGCAGACATAATATTATCGATGGGAAGAATTATCATTGCCAATGGGCAGAATTATTTGGGCCTTATGGTCTAGGATTTGGTATTCCCAACGGGCAGGATTGATTGGATTTAATATTCACAGATTTGATATATAACTGTTAATTCATTGTATGGAAGGATTCATTGGATTTAATATCCACAGATTTGATATATAACCGTTAATTCATTGTATGGAAGGATTCATTGGATTTAATATCCACAGATTTGATATATAACTATTATTTCATTGTATAAAAGGATTGGTTGGATTAATATCCACAGATTTAATATAGAATTGTTATTTCATTTGAGGGAAGTAGTACCTCACTAAGCTTAATGCTTATGGTTTATATTTTGACATTTTCATCTTTGTAGGCTGCCAACTAGGATTGCGCGCATAAGATCCAATATTTCGAGAATTAGCAATTAAAATGCATTTATTCGGGGTATAAAATTGCCATTTTTCATCATATGATCAGTGATTTGAGAGTTGCACCGTTAGAAAGAGATGGGGATTAGATATGGGGGTTTTATCATTGTCACACTGAGGTTTTAATAAACTCACATATTGTATATATAGTTAGCATGGATTGAGTTAATCATAGTTAATCACATTATTGTATGCCTGCTTAATTACGACTCTGATATTGATTTTGATATGGAAAAAGAATAATATTACGTTCATTGTGCACATTATGTAGGAAAATAATGATAAATGAATTATATTTCCAATGGGCTCAAGATTATGATTTAATTATTCTAATAAGAAATTATTAGTATGGATATTGGGTTTGGGGTGTGACAATTAGTGGTATCAGAGCATCTGGACGTGTGTGGCAGTTAGATGGCAGTTATTGAGTTGATTTGATATTTATGAATTGTTTATGTACTAACCAATAATTTAGTATTATAAACTGTTTGTGTTCGTTGTTATAACTCGATTATTATAGATGAAACCTGGGGTATGGGACAAGCTAGTGGTTCTACGCCAGGTGGCCGAGTCTTTACGATGAAAAAAGCTCAGGTTACTTCGGATGTGGTGACAGGTACACTTTCTATTACTAATAGAAGTGCTTATGTTTTGATTGATCCCGGTCTCACACATTCTTTTGTGTCATATGCATTTTCCATATATCTGAATATACCATGTACTCGTTTAGATATAGGATTGGGTATTTATATGCCTATAGGGGATATGGTTGTAGCTGATTATGTTTTTCGTGATTGTGTTTTGACTGTGGGGGTTAGAGATACAATTATAAATCTACTTCCATTGGATATTTCTGATTTTGATATAATTATGGAAATGAATTGGTTATCTAAATATCATGCATCTATGGATTGTTTCTGTAAGGAAGTTGTTTTTAATATGCCTATTGAGCCTGAATTTAAATTTGTGGGGGAAAGAAAAATTATTCCCAATTGCATCATTTCTGCTATTCAGACGAGGAAATTATTGAGTAAGGGTTGTGAGGGTTTTATTGCATATGTTATTGACACTAGGAAGGGGGCTTTATAGTTAGTTGATGTTCCTATTCTACGGGATTTTCCTAAAGTGTTTCCTAGTGAGTTGCCCGGGTTGCCTCCAGAAAGAGAAGTTAAATTTAGTATTGAATTAGCACCAGGTACATACCTGATTTCTATGGAACCGTATCGAATGGAACCAATTGAATTAGAAGAACTTAAGATTCAGTTGCAGGATTTACTTGATAGGGGGTTTATACAACCTAGTGCATCTCCATGGGGTACACCAGTTTTATTTGTGAAAAGGAAAAATGCTACTATTCGTTTGTGTATTGATTATAGGCAACTAAATAAAGCTACAGTTAAGAACAAATATCCATTACCTCGTATAGATGATTTGTTTGATCAGTTACAGGGTGCTAAATTGTTTTTAAAGATAGACTTACGATCAGGTTATTATCAGTTGAAGGTGAAAGAGAGTGATATTTCTAAAATTGATTTTTGCACTCGGTATGGTCATTTTGAATTTCTTATGATGCCTTTTGGAGTGACTAATGCTCCAGCTGTATTTATGGATCTTATGAATCGGGTACTACATCCTTTTGTTGATTCATTTGTGATAGTTTTTATTAATGATATTCTGATCTACTCAGGTGATATGGTTGAACATGAAAAGCATCTTAGAACTGTATTGACTGTGTTGAATGATAAGCAGTTGTATGTTAAGTTTAGCAGGTGTGAATTTTGGCTATCACAAGTTGGATTTTTAGGCCATGTTATTTCTGGTGATGGTATATGTGTTGATCCTAAAGAGGTAGAGGCTATTGTAAAATGCTAGAGGCCCAATAATGTGACTGAGGTGCGGAGTTTTCTAGGTTTAGCTGGGTATTATAGAAGGTTTATTAAGGGATTTTCTTCAATTGCCTTGCCAATGACTAAATTGACCCGGAAAGATATTAAGTTTGAATGGAATTCTGATTGTGAAAATAGATTTGATGAATTGAAAAAGAGGTTGGTAACTGCACCTGTTCTACTATTCTGCATGGTGGAGATGGTTTTGTTATTTATACCGACGCTTCACACCAGGGGTTAGGTTGTGTTTTTATGCAGCATGGCAGATTTATTGCTTATGCTTCTAGGCAGTTGAGTACACATGAACGTAATTATCATACACATGATTTGGAACTTGCTGCTATTGTTTTTGCTTTGAAATTATGGCGTCATTATCTATATGGTGAGGTATGTGAAATTTTTACTAACCATCAAAGCCTTAAGTATTTATTTACTCAGAATGAGTTGAATTTGAGGCAGAGATTGTGGATGGAGTTAATTAAAGATTATGACTGTACAATTCACTAGAATCCAGGGAAGGCAAATGTAGTTGCAGATGCTTTAAGTAGAAAGTCTTCGGGAAGGTTATCTTGTACTCGATGTGCTAGAGCTGCTCACATTATGAACTTAAGATTAATGGCAGTGGAATTGCAGCTAGCAGATGGGGACAGATTCTTTGCTCATGTAACCGTGAGGTCATTGGCTACTCGTATTAGTCATTTGCAAAGCCAACATCCTTTTCTTGAGAAGAAATGACAAGATGTCCGAGATGGTAGGTCTGAAGATTTTGTATTGTCAATGATGGCACTTTATTGTATAAGTAGCGGTTATGTGTGCCTAATGTGGGTGGATTGAAATAGGAAATTTTTGATGAGGCTCATAATTCCATTTATACTATGCATACTGGTAGTACTAAAATATATAGAGATTTAAAGGAGCATTATTGGTGGAATAATATAAAGAAAGAAATAGATGATTTTGTTGCTCAATGACTTATATGTCAGCAAGTGAAAGTGGATCATCAGAAACCTACTGGTCTGCTTCAGCCATTGCCAATACCGGAATGGAAATGGGATTATGTAACGATGGATTTTGTGGTTGGGCTTCCTCGATCTCAGAAGGGGTCAAATTCGATTTGGGTAGTGGTGGATAGATTGACGAAGTCCGCTCATTTTCTAGCGGTTAAGACTATGTATACAGTTGATAGGTATGATAGATTGTATGTTAATAAAATTATTCGATTGCATGGAGCATCGGTATCTATTATTTCAGATAGGGGCCCTACTTTTACATCCAGATTTTGGGATAGCTTGCATTGTGCTATGGGTACTAACTTGAAGTTTAGTACGGCTTTTCATCCTCAGACAGATGGGCAGTCTGAAAGGACAATACAGATTTTGGAAGATATGCTTAGAGCTTGTGTGCTTGATTTTAAAGGAAATTGGGATGAATATTTTCCTTTGATAGAATTTGCACATAATAATAGTTTTCAATCTACTATTGGTATGGAACCATATGATGCGTTGTATGGTAGACGGTGTCATACAGCCGTTTGCTAGGGTGAAGTTGGTGAAAGGAAGATAGAGGGTCCAGGGTTTATTAAAATCACCACTGAAAAAGCAAAGATTATTCAAGATAGAATGAGAACGGCTCAAAGCAGATAGAAGAGCTATGCGGATAACCGATGGAAGGATTTAGAATTTCACAAGGTGGATTACGTGTTTACTCGGATATCTACATGGAAAGGAGTTATGAGGTTTGGAAAGAAAGGTAAATTAAGCCCACGCTACATTGGACCTTATGAAATTCTTGAGAAGGTCGGGATGGTTGCCTACAAGATAGCATTAACACAGGAGTTAGCTCTATTACATGATGTTTTCCATGTTTTTATGTTGAGAAAGTATATAGCGGATCCTTCACATGTATTGGTGGAATAACCTATTGCGTTGAAAGAAGATTTGAGCTATGTGGAAGAACCACTTGCAATCGTCGATTGGAAAGAACAAATATTGAGATCAAAAGTGATCCCACTTGTGAAGGTTATGTGGAGAAGGAATTCCATGGGAGAAGCTACATCGGAGAGTGAGGATAGCATGAAGATGCGTTATCCGTATTTGTTTGATTCAGATAACCAAGGTATGCTAATTTCGGGGATAAAATTTCCTAACAGGGGGAGAATTGTGACAACCCGAATATAATTACGATAAATTATGTTTAAATCATGATTGGATTATGTGATATGTATAATATGTTAATAGTATATATAATGTTAAGTCATTATGTTTAGTCTAATCCTAGTGTCATAAAGAATGAAATATTGAATTAGTTACAAATGTGAAATTTTGAAGTTTTCGGTAGGAATGTTCATGTTTAAGACTAGTTTTGACCTTTATGACATCACAATTGACTTGAGGTATAAACTAGATATTTGTATATATATGATTTAGGTTTGTAACACAACAAACGATTAATCGAACGGACATCCGAGTGGGAAGATATTGTCTTTTTACGAACAGGGGTAAAATAGTCATTTAGACTTAAATGATATTTTGTTTTATATGATGCCACATGTTATAAATTGATTGGTTGGAGGTGGAGGTTGGTTTGGCCGACTTAAACCCTTGAGATATCCTCCTTTCTTCAGAAAACTCAGTTTGAGAGAGTTTTAAGTTGAGGAAAAACAATTGTGAGGGTTAGGAAGAAGAAAGTGAGGAGAAACATTCAAAAAACAATTCATAGAAAATTACGTAAAAGACCCTAAGGTAATTTCAACCATGAACCTTGTTATTTTTCTTGCATTTATTATTTATATGATATAAATCCTTGAATTTTTATTGACCTTTCATGCATGGGTGCATATGTATAGATATATGCAAGTTTAAGTTAAGTTCAATGTACAAAACCCTAAAATTGCTTTGTTTAGAAACTTTGTTTATTCAAACATCCATATATTTTTGTATACTTACTGGAATTGATTGGTTACAATTGTAGATTAACCTGGACTCATATATGTATGATATATCCGAAAATCAAGTGAAAATACCAAGAAATGAGTCCTTGGTGAGAGTTTGATGTTCGGGTATGAAATTTGCCCTAAGGGTGAAAGTATGCCCGCCATGTGTTCGATGTTTTGCTTGACATAGCAAACGAACCTTAAAAATTATGAAACTTTAATTTTATATTTTTCAATATGTTTACTGATGTTGGGTGAATATCAAAGAAATTTTTGATGTAGAAAAATTATGAAAATTCCTGGAAGTTGAATGAATGATAAAAGAGCCTATAGGGCAGATTTGCTATGTGGTAAAGAAATGGGCCTATCTTGCTCTAGGAGAATTGAATTTATGTACCATATTTTGTATTGGAATCCTAATATGACAAGTATTGAATTACTAGTAAGAAATGAATGTATGTTTGGTCTATGTTTGAATACGTCAAATATATTAACATGAATTTGGATGGAACTTCACTTGTGATAAATGATTTGAATAGAATCATATAATACTTATGAATTGAGTTATGTTTCTGATATTACTTGGATTTTTCATATTCTCATGAGGATACTAATATTGTAAGAATGATAGGAAGGGAATAAGAACCAGTTGAACAAGTTTCTAACAAAGGAAAAGGAAAGCCTATTAAATTACGAAGGTGAGTGTACTTATGATTTGTTTCATATATAAATATGAATATAGCTCTAAGAGCGGATTTGTTTGAATACTTAGGTATTCAGGATTTTTTTGGATATTAAAATATCTATGATTTTTTTGGGTTTCCTAATTAAGGATTGGTTTGAATACTTCGGTATTCAGGATTTATTTAGATATTAAAATATCCAGGATTTGTTATTGCCAATGGGCAGACTTATTATTGCCAATGGGCAGAATTACTATTGCCAATGGGCAGACATAATATTGTCAATAGGCAGAATTATCATTGCCAATGGGCAGAATTATTTAGGCCTTATGGTCCAGGATTTGTTATTGCCAACGGGCAGGATTGATTGGATTTAATATCCACAGATTTGATATAACTGTTAATTCATTACATGGCAGGATTCATTGGATTTAATATCCACATATTTGATATATAACCGTTAATTCATTGTATGGAAGGATTCATTGGATTTAATATCCACAGATTTGATATATAACTGTTAATTCATTGTATGGCCAGATTGGTTGGATTAATATCCACAGATTTGATATAGAATTGTTATTTCATTTCAGGGAAGGAGTACCTCACTAAGCTTAATGCTTATGGTTTATATTTTGACATTTTCAGGTTTGTAAGCTGCCAACTAGGATGTCATATGATCAGTGATTTGAGAGTTTCACCGTTAGAAAGAGTTGGGGATTAGATATGGGGGTTTTATCTTTGTCACACTGAGGTTTTAATAAACTCGCATATTGCATATATTGAATTAGCATGGATTGAGTTGATCATAGTTAATCACATTATTGTATGCCTGCTTAATTACGACTCCGATATTGATTTCGATATGGAATAAGAATAATATTACGTTCTTTGTGCACATTATGTAGGAAAATATTGATAAATGAATTATATTTCCAATGGGCTCAAGATTATGATCTAATTATTCTAATAAGAAATGATTAGTATGGATATTGGGTTTGGGGTGTGACAATAAATGTTTACTAAGATAACCAAATCGGGGATATGGAATGAGTGTGTGAACAAATTCAATAGGTAATAAAACTTAATCAAGCATATGTGCATGATGCATCCATGTAATCCTATCGAATGAATAGCAAAAGTATCCTTAGGTGTAAAGTTGTTGAATTTAGACGATATCGACCAAATCAAATCAACAAATCAAAGCCTAAGTTATTTTCACACCAATAACGTCCAAAACTAATTAGTGTCATTTCGAGAACTTTTCAAAGGACGTGCAAACCCTTTGATTATTATCCAACCAAACTCCCTAATAATTAATAACAAATTTTTTTATATCTAATGAGATACTAAATTCTAAACTTAGTGAAAACCTATTGGCCCAAATTTTGGCATATTTCATCTTTTTATTGCCTTAATTTTTTCGACCTCTTTTCAAATGGTGGCTTTCACGACGTGATAGTTATTCACTCGTAGTCCTTTTTCGGTCACTCATCATTTGTTTAAATTTAAACAAATTCCTCACGGGTAATGGTTTTTATATGCACTACTTTTATTACTCTCGTATTATTGCACTTTTTTAATTTTAAGAACATGATTGAAATGAAAACACTCAACCAACATGTGATAGACAAGTACAATAATCAGACAAATTCGTGCAAGTGTGCAGTAAGGGACATATTGAGTCAAACATGTAGGAAGTATCATCTAATAACCTCTCAATGAGTCCAAACATTGTAAAGCATATGGATGACATGATATATTGTCTCAAAACACTATCAAATTATCATATGGATAAATGGAATGAAATCGTGACTCGGTCATCCTAAGTGTCCATTCATAAATGGTGCATAAAAAATACACAACTCTTTTTAGATTTTTTCAATTTTTAAAAAAATGAAAGTCTTTTTGTATTTTTCCAAAAAAATTAAAACAAAAAAATCCTTTTGACTTTTTCAAAATTTTCCAAAACCGAAAATCTTTTTTGTTTTTCGAAAAATATATGACAAATGTAGTACAATCATCAATAGACACAACATCAGTATGAAAGTGATCCTACGTTAGCAAACATAAATCACACAAGTAAATCATCAGTGAAAGCAGGTGCGATTAAATGAACAAAGCTGTATTAGCAATTAAAGCATGGAAAACATGAATAACTACATATAAACTTTCCCAAAAGCAACCAACAGTACCATTAGTGTAACCAATAAACACAGGGTACTGCAAAGAGAGAGAAAAAATATCGAATGAGAGAGCCTTTCGTTCGAACGACAAGCCATCTCGCGAGAAATCTCGTTCGAACGAGATATCAAATTTTCACAGTTTGCCTAAAAAGTCATGCAGTGATGCCCAGTGAAGAACTTTCTAGAAAAGGATGCCTGATGCTGATATATTCAAAACAGTAGCTATGATAATAAAAAGCAATTTAAACTACAACAAAGTGAGTCATAACACTAGTACGAGTATATCATAAGGCACAACTAGCATATGAAAAATATCAACACAATCAACCAAAAGATCTCACATGGGGTGAATCGCGTGAAAGAAGATGAGAATTGTGAACAATTAGACCATAAGCCTTTAAATCTGATTTCCTAACCCAAATCGATGTGTAACGTGGTGTGGGGGTTTTAGGAATCGGTGTGACTCTCTATTTAAACTTCCTCGGTCCATTCAAAAGTTTGTAACAGAAACGCCTAAAATGACCTTGCTTATCGCAATGTGTTCAAGTGTAAATCGAGCAGTTAATGTTACCTAATGGTGGCCTTCTCCTCAAATTTCTAGGTGGTGCTCCCCTCGAATTCCTAGGTGGCGCTCTCTGAATTTTCCTAGGTGGCCCTCTCCTAATGGTCCTATGAGGTTATCTCACGATGTTCCTAGGGGGATCTTTCCTAACAAACTTAGGTGCCTCTTTCTTAACAATCCTAGGAGGCTCTCTTACACTTGTGGGAATGGGTGAAAAATGTTTTTCAAAACCAATCCCACGCTTATCCTTTTTAATTTGGACAATCCCTAATATCTTATCTAACTTTTCGAACCGAGACTCTAAATCAAATTTCACCTTACTCGAATCTCTCAAACTTTTCTCAAGTTCACTTATCCTAGATTCAAGTAGGCGCCTAAAATCCTCAAACTCAAGAAGATCCTTTTTCTAAGCTTCCGTCATGCCTCGAAGATCATCTCTCTCACCTTCGACATATCTAAGCTTCTCTCTCAAAATTTTCTCTCGTGCCCTAATTTCTTCAACTAAAATATCATTATCATTTTTTTAAGGCACCGCTCTTGCAAATGGGCTTTCAATTTCAAATTTTCTTTCTTTATTTTCAAAGATTCAGCATAATGTTTATTGAAAGAAGTTTGCAAGTCACTATCATCGTCACTCACCTCACTTTTATCACTAGTCACACGGGAGGGAAACTCTCACCTAGAAGCCAAAAAAAACTTCTTCAAAATCACTGTCACTAAGTGTAACACCTCTCAGAATTATTTTCAATGGAAGATTTAAAACAAGAGTTCGTGAAAATTTTCCAATTATATTTTGCAAAAAGTTGACACCGAAAATCATTAAAATCACCAACAGCCATTTTTGAGTGAAACATGATCAAAAACTAATTTTTTTTAACACAATTTTCGAAAACAGGATCAAACGCAATAGATTAGTGATACCCACTCCGATACCAATTTGACAATGTGAGTAGTCAAATTGTATCAGGGAAAAACTTTAAAAAATCAGGATCACTCGATAACTTAGAGCAACCTGCTCTGATACCAATTTGTAATAGTCGCTACAACGGGATAAATGCGACTTATCAAATAAATCCATTTTAATTGTGTGCCAACTAAATTAGTTTTAATGAAACAAAAGTTTTAATTCAGTCCCAACACATGCATCTAAGTGATATGAAATCATAAAGCAATAAGCATGCAAAGGAAACCAAATAACAGGAATATCCCCCACAAGGGCAAAACCTTTTATTTCTAGAAATTCGAAAATTTTACAAGACCATTGACTTACATACAACTTCCATCAACTGTAACGCATGGTGCCTTTGTCAGACCTTCAAAACATCGACTAGAAATCTGTAGTGGTTCACGTGCAGCAATACCACAAGGAAATGCAATCTGATCAACCCAAGAATACCCACAAGCACCCCCTATGACACGCAGTCAAAAATCTTAATAGAGACTCCCTCCACAATAGAACGCAACCATCCGGTTGTAGGGATCTCCCCACAAAGTATGAACAATTGAAAAGTTATGTTCTTGGGTTCCAAAACAATTCACACAAAAAGATATTGGGATTTTATGAAGTGTAAAACAAGAGATTGAACTCTCAAAAGGGTGGAGAATAAAGTAAAATAATCAAAATCATATTCTGTTTAAAACCAGTGTTTCTCCACACGAAATCAGAAATTTGACCGCCTTTAAATACTAAAAATCAAGGCGATCACGTGTCAGAAAAAAATCTTCTCGTTCGAACAACATATAAGGTCGTTGGAATGGGATCCTTATCTCGTTCGAACGAGATCATATCTCGTTTGAACGACCTATCAAATCAGTCCATGATTGTAGATAATTTTGATACGAACGCGTGGCCGCTAGTTTCGTATTTTTTTGATTTTTTATGAATTAGTTACGATTTTTCTATGGAAAGGTGTCCGAGAATAAAAAACTTTTAGATTGTATGAATTCAAAAAAAAAATTAATAAAAACTTTTAAAGCTCCGCTCCAACACATAGAAAATATTTTATGAAAAATAATCCCAATACGCTAAGTGCATTATTATGGTACTCTAAAACGCAACCTTACCAAAGTTAACCTTGTGAAGACTGTTTGTTGAAGAACCTTGATTATTCGGATCCGTTTTGATGTGAATGTGATCTTGATCCTCTTCGGCGGTGTAGAGGTATACGACATATAAATTGATAACGAAAACAAATGTCCTTACAAGTGAGAAACATCTTTTGTAATCAATTTGGTTTAATATTAATAAAAAGCTGGTTTCTTCCATTTTTATTTTTGTTGGAGTACTGGTGATATGCATCCCCATAAATATTTGGTCCGCAGAAATAATACTTGGTCGGCAGAAATAATACTTGGTGAACAAAGGTAAATTATAGCTAGTCGACAAAGGTCAAAGGAAAATAATCGGCAAAGGCAATACTTGATAGGCAAAGCCCAGAAACCCAAGTCAAAACAGCGTTTTAAATCCGTAGTATTTGGTCAAGAAAAATTAAGGTTAAAACTCTGTATAAAAATCAATAAGTTTTATCCAAACTGAGCAAAATAGAGGAAGAACGTTGTGAAGATTCCTAAATAGGAATGTAAATACATATTCCATATACGCTTGGCCACTACTGGTAACTAGTGCTAAACCTAAAAAATTTAGATGCATTAGTAGAACCTACGGAAATACCACGGGTAACTAATGCTAAACTTGGATTTAAATATAGGTGCACTAGTAGATCCTATGGCCACAACAATGGTAACTGATACTAAACATAGAAATCTAAGTGTATCAGTAGAACTTACGATAATCTCATTGGTAACTGATATTAAATTTAGGCAAATGTCTAAGTGTATCAGTAGAACTAATGAAACAACCAAGTCATTCAGGCATTCAGAAATTATCAAGATAAGTTAATAAATTTCATTTCATTTATATAAATGATGATTACATGAAAATATTGTTTACAAATGAAATACGGGAATAAATTACTCTGCTTGGCACTTTCTTTTAGCCTTTGAGGAGCTCGACAATGGTTTTATGCCTGGTGGAGGATTATCCAATGTGTATGGAGATTTGATGAAGTTAAAATCTTAAAGCATTCTCCTTTTACTGCTGCTCGGGGCATCAAACAAATGAGGAGGCTGAACTATTTCTAGCTCATCGTGCAGACCATAATCCCCCAAATACTTAGAGATCAAGCACTGGGGAATATATTGAACATGTATCCAATTCACATCCATCTTAAAGGGGCATTTGTCGCAATCCAAGAATACAGGGTTAGCCCAGTACCATAGTTTGTTGTCTTGATCAACCTTCACAACTGTTAGGCAATAAACTAACACCATTTATGGCCTTCGCATTGAGCCTAACTTAAATGATCGTCAAATTGTTGAAGGGCTTCATTATATCATTATATTCAAATTTATCTAGGTTGCTTGTGAACTCAAAGATTAATATTTCAACTTGGTGTTTCATCTTCTTCAGTACTCCATCTTTAGTTCGTAATTGAGAAGACTAGGTGGAAAGTTGCTCATCCTGGGTTTGGATCTTTTTATACATCTCAGCAATGGCTAAGTTCTTTGCCGTTATCTGTATAGCCTAATTTAGAAATTTTTGTTGAGTTCTAGCCTCGTCGGTTGTAGGTCAGCTAGATTTAGATTTTGGTCGGGAGGTAGAAGCAGGTTTGGATTTCTTCAAAGCTTCCAATTCCTCCCTCAGCTTAGAATTCTTAGTTTCAAAGAATGATACCCCTTCGTCGATAGCAGGAATTGCAGAAGGAACCTTTAAAGAGTTTAATTCATCCCTCAAACTGTTATTTTCTTCCTCCAGTATCTTGGCAATGGCTCTAGCCTCATCAACTCCACATCTAAGCAAGAATTCCTTCTTTTTAAAAGAGTAAATGCTTTTTTCTAAGTTATCCTCAAATCCCTAAGCTCCACTCAAAGCCTTATAATCAGCATGAAGGAGGGACTTAGATTCTTTATTCTCCTCTTAAATATTTTCAATCGTTACAAAGTAAGCCACGTTGTTGGCCACTGCCCGATCAATAAGACACTTCAAGTATAAGTAAGTATCTGAAATGTCTGTATCGAGCAAGTTTGATAGATCTTCCTCAGACAGAGTCATGTGACCACCTTTAAATAAATTGTTGCAATGTTTGAGTATCTTGGATTCATTAGAAGAGAGTTGTTCCATTTTAGACATGAACTAGGAAAAAGAACTAACATCTAATTAACAACAGAAGAAGAAAATATGGCAAGAGCAAAGAAATGGAGAACAATATGAAGAAAAAGCTCTTTTATTTATGTATAAAAAAGGAAGTTACAAGTACAGTAAAGAAGAGACAAAAGAAGTGTAAAAAAACATAAATAGGACAAGTACCGAGCAATTCCACCCCTTCTCTCTATCAATTTCTATACTTCGAGTCTGGTCGGCAGAAGGGGAAACTAGAGTTTCTTGCTTGGTTGCGGGAATGGCTGACTCAACAACATTCTTAAGTTTATCAGTTGAAGACTCGACCACCATAGATGATTCCCTAGAACCAACATCTTCCTCAAATTTTATCATCCATTTTAGGGGGAGAGTCAGGTTTATATCTTTAAAATATCTTGGAGTTTTTAGCAATGCCGACCTCCTTTAAAACAGCCGACCAACCATCCTTGAAATATTTTTTCTTTGCGTACTCAATTTGAGCAGAGGCAGTAGTGATGTCTTTGTCCCAACCTTTATTAAAGGAGTTTTCCCTCGCCTTCTTCCTCTTGTCCTTCTCAGCAGTAAGACCTTTAGTTAGTTTGGCCACTTTCTCCTCAGTGACCTTTACCCTTCTTTCAGCTTGAATGGCAGTGGATTCATCTTTCCTCTGAGCCTTCTCAACATTTTTTATTTTATCTTGCCAATCCTTCTTCTTTGTGGCCAGGGCTTGTTTTGATTCCAGCAAGGATTTCTTTAGACCATCAAAGTCCTCCTCCACGTTATCTGAAGAAGAATGAAGAGCATCATCCTTCGCCGACATTTAGTTGAAATCAATGAGGAACTACAAAGGAGAAAAACAAATTCGGAATAAGAATTAAAATATAATGAGCAAGGAAAGGATGAGAAACTATAGAAGAATCCTCACCAGAGCAAGGCTTTGGGAAACCTTTTCAGAAATCTTTAGTCGGTGCATAGAAGTGGAAGCACCCCAATGGTCAGGAAGAGTTTCAGATTTAATTAACTTCCTAGCCAAGCGAGGACCTATGGATACAGAGGAGCCAACACCAAATGGAGCAATACCAACCATGCTCCATTGGTTGACGTTAACAATTTCTTCAACGTTCCTAGGAGCAAAACCTCTTCTCAATCTTTTTAAAGGATATTCATCTCCTTTGGTGGATGGGGGCTTCCTCCCAGCATCATCCTTATTTTTGGCCCCACCATCCATGATCTTATGGGTGCCAGCAGTAGCAATATAACAAGAAGGTTGGGAAATCTTCTTTAGCCCATGGACGTAGAGAGGGGAACATCCTAGTCAAGGGAGAAAGAATGGAAAACAACAAATCCACCACTGTAAGATATAGTGGCTGATGAAGTGGACACTAGGTTCTGGTCCAAATCAATCATAATGGTGGGAGCAATAGTTGAAGGTCAGGAAATAAAGCAGGTAAGAGAGCTCTTGTACTTCAATAGGTGTGAAGACGACATAGTATGTTCCTCTCCAATTATATAGTGGATTACCCAAAGAAACTTGAGCTCATCAAGTTTGATGTCACTCTCCTTAGGACACTTTCTTTTCCTATCAACTGCAGTAAAACCAATAACAAAAGTCAATTAACATTGTAGCATGTAATTCATCAGCATAATTATACGAAACACATTTGGTAGAACCTATGCCATGACCCTCTTGAGGGAATTTGGGTCCAGTATACACTTCATCCCCTATCAGAGGAACATATTGCCAATTCTTGGTAATAACTCCATGATCAAAATAATCTTTATTGGTGTCGGGAAGGTTAACAACTAAAGCCTTTTTAACAACCATAGTTTTGAAAAAATAATTGTTATCACTAGTGACCCACTTATAGCAGAACATAATATTTGGGATGCCAATATGGGTCCCATGGATTTGGTTAAGCCTATAGACATCATTAATTATTATCCAGGTGTTTGGGGCTACCCTAGCAGGGACACCGTCAAAATATTAACAAAACTCCAGACAAAATGGGTTTGGAGGAAAACTAAACCCACACTCAACAACAAATAGGGAAGGTATCCAGTGACCCTCAGAGAGAAAAAAAACATCTACCGGGGGACTGGGAAACTCTAAGTCTACCCAGTACGGAATGTCCCATTCCTTTCTAAAATCATTTGAGAAATAACAGAGTAAACCATGATTCAAACTAGAGAAGATAAGAAAGTTAAAGGATTCTTACAAAAGCTTGTGGACTCAACAAAAACTAGAGGACAGAGAGAACGATCGCACGAAAATATCAAGATTAGTAGTAAAACTTGAGGTATGAGACAACAAAAAATTTATCGAATTTTATATATTTCCTCAAAAACTAGCGAACGTAATGATTAAAGTGAAACAACGATTGAAATTATGGCGAAGATACAGAAAAAGACATGTTTACCCTGAGACGGATCGCTAACGATCAAAATATTTACAAAAATTCTATCAACAGTGCATGCTATCATCAAAGTCACTCATTTAATAAGTCTGGGAAGTCGACAACCGACCAAGAATTAGGGATGTAGCTCGAGCTACTTCCAGGACTAAATGGTTCATACTTTCAAGTAAGTATCAAGCATGGAACATTGGGGATTATGTTGATGCCAAGCGTTACCCACTAACGTGGATTAATAAGAAATGGACTTGTGTCATCCAATGTGGCAATAATCCTAGTCATCAAGGCATAGTCACCGACCAAGACCTAGGAGGTCGACCAACATCAAGAAGTCCAACCAACTTTATCAGCAAAGCATCAACAGCCAGAAACATTATGGACAATATGTATTGATGTAAGTGCCCAATTTATAAAGGAATTCCAGCCTTTAACATTCCACCTATTTATCTCCCTTCTCGGCTATAAATACATTATAATCCATTCATCAAGGGAAAGTGATTGAAAGGCAAGTACATGCTATTAAGAGACACAGTGGACATAAGCTTTCTTCCATAGCCTAACAACTTGAAAACCTTTTTGTCCCTTCCTTTTACTTATTTATATTTATTTATGACTAAAGAACTAGACATATTCTAGTTTTTTACATCAACAATATACATTGGTGGATCTAGGCAACCTCTAGACTTAGAATCTGTCTTCTCATCTATATAAACTTGTAGTATTTTGATGATGAACACATAAACAAGTTTAATTGAGATGTTAATGAGTTTTAACTTGAAAATAGGAAAATAATATTTTTGCCCTTAAAGTGTATGAAAAAGTGTAGAAATGTGATATATGATTATTCCAAGACAACAAGTGAATATAAATAAACGATAGTGTTTTTTAGTAAAGTAGTCTCCAAAATGGTAAGGGGTTTTCTTACTAACGAAAGTAATGAAATAAAGAGATTTCTAACTTTAATAGGCTATTAACTCCAAAGTATGAAATGAATGTTAATAAGTAAAAACATTTGAGAAGTTGGTATGTATAACTGAGAAATGTTTTTGGGGCAATAACACTTGTGATAATGGAAGAAAATGCAAGTTTGGAAATAAATGGGTAAATGGTAATTTTACGTAAAGTACAATATTTTTATGAAATAAAAAAAGTTAGGAAAAGGTGTTTCGCATGTGATCCTAAATAAAAGGGATTTTGGGGATAAAATCAATGCAAGTGTATAAAGGATAATAAATGGTGACGTGTGACACAAGGTGGGGTGAGATCCTTGGGTTTTGGCTTCGGCCAGTAAAAATGGAATAATATGGACATTTGATAAATATTAAAACAGAATAATATAGACTCAGATAAGGCCAGAAAATAATTAAGAAGGGCGCAGAGCCATAGGGTGAAAGACCTAAAAATACTAGCCAGAGCATATGGTAGCATAGCCGATAGTGTGGAGTCTGTTAAAGTACATGGTTATTTGGAGGATTGCGAGAAAAAGATAATGAAAAGATAACAAAGTAATTCCATGGGTACATAGGTAAACATGTTAGAGACTCTTTTCTACTATTCGATTATATCTTACATTGTTGTATTTTCCCACTTGCCATTCGTCTCATTCCCTCCTCTTTGTTACGGCAGGTTGTATGTAGTTTCGTATGTCGAGAGCATTACACAAGTAAGTATTCTTTCATTTTACGTCAGTAGCTATGTATTCTTGGATTCTGAGGACGCCTCTTATAGGTCCCTCACATAGATTGATTTAAATTGGAATAAGTGAAAGGTTAATTAAATAAAACTAGACTAGCAACATTATTTAGGTTATCACATCACACCTCGCACCTAACGTTCGGGATGGATCGGGTTGACCACGAGTAACCCATAAATTCGATCTAGGTTGTTACAAATGGTATTAGTGCTCTAGGTTCAAGGTTCCTTTTGGGAGTGACGTGGTGAGGTCGGTAGTGGATATTTCGATGTCGTTGTAGGTTTTTGGCCGATCATGCTAGGCTGGTGATAGTTTCGGTTTGTGTTCTTGATGATAGAGTTGAGGATATTAGAATGATAAGAAATTTATTTCCAAGTCGCAAGTACCCAAGTTAGTGCCAGTAAGAGTTCTCAACGCTTCTTATATAGACATGTTGGCAATCTGCGATTGTCTACGTAAGCCATTAGTGGCGATACTACATTCTCTAGTGTGAGGTTCCTTTGTCTTAACCCATTATGATGTGAGAAACAAATTAATATGTTGATAAATTTAAATAACGTGCATTGAATTAGAGACATGATTTAGGTAAAGTCAATTGTGGAGGTTGTGTGATTATGGTATCCTATCTAAACGATATTTATTTTGTGACAAGGACGCATTAGGTTCCTTGGTTAGGTACTTACATGTAATCGATAATGATGATGTTATTATGTGATCTTGATCCTTGGGGTAATGTCATGTCATAAGCATTTTACAAATTCTTTAGGCTTGTAAACATGTGTTGTCCATTACTTGAGAATGTGTACTCGAGACTTAGTTGATAGGATACTATCATTATAGGTGAGTGCCTTGGTGATTGTTGAGTGAATGATGTATTTCATGAATTATGATGAGATTTATGGGCCGTTAGTTGTAAATTTGTTACATTTGTATCAATGAAGAGTTGAACGGACATAGGAGTAAACCTTAGTTAGTCTTTTATGATGTGGTTTTAGAGCAAATAATGAGACATTCGAGGAATAGGATCCCTTGTAACATTTGTAGTACAGACTTTGAGGCATATAGGTTGTACATGACGTCTTGTATCTTTCCTGAATCCTTAGTAATGTCATCTTGCAGTTTAGTACGTTGTATATGGCATTAGTAGTTTAAGAGGAAGCCCTTATAGTGTTCTTGGGACTTATTAAATGTGGCATCCTTAGGGGTATAAATCGACTTCTTGTGATGCCTTGATGTGTTCATATAATTACATCTCTACGTGTATGGAGACTTGTGGGCTAGTATTTTTAGGAATATCTAATAGTCACGAGATGGATATTGAAAAATCAGGAGGCATACCTTCTGTGAGGAAATCATGGGTGATGAAGTCATTTCAAATCCTTGGTGATGATTATGTTGGAGTATGATCGGTGTCCTTAGAGAACCATTTAAGGTCATGTGGTGATCTAAGTTTAAAGGTTCAGAAGAGTCAAATAGTGTAAGTCCTTGGTATTGTCATTCGAATTGGCATAGATAAGTGATGTAACCTTCTAAGTCATATTTTGGGCGTGACGCTCGGTTATCATAGGATGACCAGTGTGGAAAATGTCACAATTGATTTTGATGAATATAATAAAATACATTGGAGACTTAGATTGATGATGTCATGTTCAGGACTTGATAATAGTACCCCATATGGGATATCAAAGTATGATTTGAGTATCAACATGAGTTGGCAATATAATATAGAATAGCCCTAGAGGGAAAGGGATGGTTGTTGGCCCGTCTGACAAAATTGGTACGGATTAGGAGGTGTAGCATGTATAGTAATTGTTATTTTTAGAGTGCTAATGACGACCAGTGTGTATCTCATGTAGATTTAGTTTGGGTAAAACTTGGTGATAGGCATGACAACGATCTTGTGATTTTGGTGGTTGTAATAAGGTAAGTGTTTTACCAAATTGGGCATTGCTTAAGGAGATGCTGGGTAGAAACAATGTGCAATGAAGTATGAAGTAACCTAAGTGTGTTATATTGGCCAAGATATAACATTGATTAGAGAGATGGATAATGTTGGCATTAATAAAGGGTTTTGCCATTCATCGTCTAGAACGGTTCATATTTGCAAAAAATGAAAAGATGAAGCGTTACTCCTAAAGAGGGAAACCTAAGGATGACTCCCCAAGGGACAATAAGTTCATGTGTTACTTTCATCAGCAAGGGATGAATGGTTGGGGATCCGGTTCTTCACGAATGGTTCTTTAAGCCAGTGTGTATGGCTAGGCTAGGAACCCATGAAGACATCTAGAAGGAGTCATAGACTTCAAGTGTACAACGTAGGTTCCCCTTTCTTAAACCATAATTCATTGTGTGTGGGTGGTATTCTCTCAAAACGGTTGGTCGATTGTCCTAATTCATTATTTTCCATCAGTTCTGATAGTCGAGGACTGTATTCCTTCAGTTCAAGTACTTATGGATTATTTTCCCTTAGTTATTGTAGTCATGGATTATATTGTGTCATTATTATGATGCGGTTTGTCTCAATAGAATATGGTTGGACCCGGCATGGTCAATACATCTCAATAACTGGGTGCGCCCTTATCTAAAGTGTCCTTGTGTATTGCACAATGTTCTTTGTATGTGTGGCTACACATTCGGCCGTAAGGTTCGCTCGTATTATTCATTTTCCTTAGGATTAATGACCTTATGGATTGGTCGGCATGGCAGTGGGTGGCTCTAGTTGTTAAGAGCAATATTATGAATTGAGGAAATCGTAAAGAGTTATAACTCGTGGAAACATAACACGTAGTTTTTCTTTGTCATAATGAGTAGATTAGTGTAATACTCGAGTGAGTGTCACATAGTGGGTCGCATAGAGTAATCTTATGTTCATAAAAGTATCCTGTGGGAGTTATTAGTCAGACACAAAATTTTTGACTTTGTTAGTGTGTCATTCCTCGGAGTGAGCGACAAAGATGTGAGGTTAGTATTAAGTTTAAGTGAATTTGTGTGGTCAGGATGACTCGAGAATTTAAGGAGACATAGGATGTCTAGTCTTAAGATTCGAAATGGTTATTGGTGATGGATAGGATGCTAGTTGAATTTAGGTTTACACTTGGGTGATTATCGATCATTTAGAAGATCTACCCCGATAGATATGCCAGTAGGCCTTGAGATTTAGGAAATAAGCCTTATGACTTGTTTGAGTGTGATCATCGATAAATGGAGACTCAAGTACAATTATGTGACTTTGATGTCCGGATTGATGGTGAATGTTAGAATGTGTCTCATGTCGAGTCATTTGGTGATAGTATCTTGTGAAATGATGTATAATAACTTATTAGCAATTGAGGATTTTGTGTGCATGTCCTTGAGAGATCCCTATGAATTATAAGAATTTATAACCTTCAGAAACTAGGGGAATTGATGGATTAAAAATTTTGACTAAATTCTCTATGGAGGGAAGAATGTAACACCCACCCCCTCAATTTTGAACGTACCCATGTGATTTGGTTACTCGGTATGACCCATTTGGGACTTGGACTTGGTAAGGTGAATCATAAGTAAAATTTGGGTAATGTAGTGGCTGTGATTAAATTAAATTGGGGTTTTAATGGCTTACAATAATTATATAGGTTTTTATGCTCATTCGAACAAAGTGAAGTTCTCGTTCGAATGAAATGGGTCTATTATTTGAATGAACTTCGCATGACTAGGGCCTGAATGATTTCCCTTGCTCTCTAGAATCTCGTGGTAACTCTCATGTTCAAACAAGGTGCACCATCATTTGTACAAGGGTTAGGCTCCCATTCAAACGAGGTGGATTATTTGCACTATGTTATTCTGCGATATTCCATCATTAGAACTCTCATTCAAATGAGAGGGGATCTCGTTCGAACGAGGTCAAAAGTCATCCGAATGAACGGGAGAAATTCAAAAAAATCTCGACATTTTTATTAGTTTTCATGGCGTGGATCGTTGGATTAAAAGACATGTCGAGATCTCAGTGGCTCAGATCCAAATATGGGGTAAATGCTTGATGGGACAATGTTTAATGGGGTTGGGTTTAATACATTTTTGTGATTTAACCCTTAGGGTTTTAGGAGTATATAAAGTGAAATTTGTCTCATTTGGGTATTTCAATAAGATTTGGTATATCTCTCCCTCTTTCTAAGTCTTTAGAGGCCCTCCACCACAAACCAATTTATGCCACCATCCACCTTAAACCACCCTAGTATTTCATAGGTTCCCACATATTTGGGACTTATAAATCCATATACATCATTTTTAGGAAAAGTTGTGGATTTTCGTGATGATGTTAGGGATATTTGAAGAATGGAAGAAGAGAAAAACATTGCAGTTTTAAGGGGGATTTTGCTTCGATATTTATAAAGCTTTCATTAAAGCAAGCTCTGTGAAGCTATGTAACCTATTTAAGGACACCTTAGGATGTGGGAGGTTGAGATCTTCTTCTACATTTCATCCACCATTGTTGAAGCTCCCTTTCAGGTGGGAAAAACTCTACTCTTGTTATGTTTAAGAATTACCCTATTTTGCAACATGTGGGTCACATATGTTAGAGTTCATAAGAGTATAATCTTTACATGTTTAAGTAGTCATTACTCATGATTTATTAATAGTTTTGGAGATTTAAGAAATGTATCTTCTATTGGTTTGAGGAAAAAATGACAAATTTCAGGAAAACCTTGTGTTTAAACATTTTATGGAATAAAATGTTTTGAAAGAAGAATTTTGCCTGGATATGTTATTTTTAGAATAAATCTTGAAGCTTCTTGACAAAATGAATATTTTATAAATTTATACATTTAATCATGTTTGTGAAGAATAAATATCTTTTGGCCTTAAAAGTCATGGATTTATGAAACTTATTGGATTTCACGCGATAATCATGCGTAAAACTCATTTTTATGGATTTATAAACTTAAAATACATCTTCTCATGTATATAAACTTGTAGTATTTTGATGATGAACATATAAACAAATTTAATGGAGGTCTTAATGAGTTTTAATTTGAAATAAAGAGAGTACAGATTTCAGACCTTAAAGTGTACGAATAACTGTATAAATGTGATATGTGGGTATTCCAAGACAACGTGTGAAAATAAAGAAAGGATAGTGCTTTCTAGTAAAGTAGTCTCCAAAATGCCGAGGGGGTTTCTTAGTAAAGAAAGTAATGAAATAAAGAGATTTATCACGTTAATAGGGTGTTAACTACAAAGTTTGAAATGAGTGTTAATAAATAAAAACTTTTGAGAAGTTGGGATGTATAACTTAGTAATGTTTTGGGGAAAAACAACACTTGTGAAAATAGAGGAAAATGCACATTTGGAAATAAATGGGTAAGATGGTAATTTTATGTAGAGTACACATTTTTATGAAATAATTTTTTTAGAAAAAGGTGTTACAAATGTGATCCTTAATGAAAGGGATTTTTGGGATAAAATCAATGTAAGTGTATAAAGGACAAGAAATGATGATTTTCAAAGGGTAAGATCCGTGGGTTTTGTCTTCAGTTGGTAAAAGTGGAATAATGTGGACATTTGATAAATTTTAAAACACATTAATATAGACTCATATGAGACCAAAAAATAATTTAGATGGGCGTGGAGCTGTAGGGTGAAAGATTTAAAAACACTAGCGAGAGTATATGGCAACATAGCCAGTGATTTGGAGTCCGTTAAAATATGAGATTAGTTAGAGAATTATGGAAAAATGATAATGAAAAGTGGAACATGCCAAAATATTAGTTGTGTAATGAATATAAGAGAAGACAACCTAACTTGAATGAAATTAATACATGTTACTGTTAAAAGATAACGCGGACGAGTAATGTGAGAAATTGGCTAATGTCCATGAAATAAAAGGAATGGGAAAGGGAAGTGATTCAATGGGTAATTAAGAAACCTAAAGAGGTTTAACCCATAGTTAACATAAGTATGTGTTTATGAATGGTTTTTAATGAAAACTAGGTATATTCTGACATGCTGAATGCATATGTCGAAATGTGATTTTAAAGGAAGATACTAAGATAAATTTGGCGTGAGCAAAGGGATAATTTCAATGAAAGAAGTGTTCTTCCCTAAACCAAGAGTATTTGTTTAAAGTATTCAGTTAGGTCCATTAAATCGGGAAATATATGTCAAGTCAAGTAAATAGGGGTTCTTTATAAGATTAAGGTGGAGTAATCAGAACGTTTTTAGAATAAAATGATTTCATGCATTAATGTATATGTATGTATATATATACGAAATAATTGCATGTAAACGTAAGTAAACGTTTTGGAGTCTTTTACTACCTTTAGATTCGATCTTTCATTGTTGTATTTTCCCACTGGGCATTCGTCTCATTCCCTCCTCTTTGTTATGGCAGGTTGTATGTGGTTTCGTATATCGACAACATTACATGGGCTAGTATTATTTTATTTTACGTTAGTAGCTATGTATGATTGGATTATATGGATGTTCACGTGGGTCCCTCGTGTAGCTTGATTTAAATTGGAATCTCATGTTAAATAAGTGAAAGCTTAATTAAATAAAGGTACCCTAGGACAATTATTTAGGTTGTCTCATCACACTTCACACCTAACGTTCAGGTCACATCGAGTTGATCGCGGGTAATCCATATATTGGGGTCGGCGTGTTAAAGATATTCTCAGGTATATCACACCAAAAATTGACCAACAGCGAAGGGTTTGTTACCGGAAATTTCTGTACACTCTAGACCTTCATTAACACCTCCTTAAGCTCCTGAATCAACAAACGAACATATTACACTTCCACATACAATTTCCTACACAAGTTACCTTATATAATTACTGTTTTTCATCAACTAAAGAATGAATTTAAAGGGAAATTATACCATTGGATTAAAATCCTACATTTTCAGTCCTTAATAAATTGAGTTACAATAATCAATTAATTCTTCCAATAATCAAAGGGCTTTAATTTAATTCACATAATAGAAAAATATCATACCTAATTAAGTTAAATTATAACCCAAATTCATGAAGGATTCTCACCAATTCATCATAATTCCACAACATGACAAATGATCCTCATTAGTTGACTAATTCGTTTTCATTTTTAGGTTTAACAATCTAAGTTTAGATTCCAATAGATAATCGTATTATAACATATAAATTAAATTATCTAATTATATTGACTATAATTATCTTAAAATTGATGTAGGTTGAAATCCCAATTCCTCCCTTATCAAATTCCACTTGCCTCAAATTTCTTTTTCTCCCAGTATTTCACTCATGCCTCTCTTTAGGCCTAGGATTTTCTCTCTAAAATGCTAGGAATGAACTAAGATAACTCTAATACCCCTTTTATCTTATTTCCCTTTAAACCAGCGTTGGGATCCTTACTAACCTGGACCCATTAAGCCCAAAATCATCTTTAAATAGTTTAAAGACTAGCCTACAGCATATACTAATCTATGAGACTTAAAACCCTACCTATTAAGGTGTAATCATAAATTCTACACGTCCCTAAATTCACTTGAATTAGTCCATAAACGTAATTAGTTTTATTCGTTAAATGATTATTATATCATTACCGTGTTTTAAATTCAACTCAATTTCAAATAAAAACATCATTACGGTGACGTCACCAGGAAAAATAGATAAATACACATAATTAGTCACATGTATTATTTATTTAAGTTACTCTCAATTATGGGGTATTAAAAATAAATGCCTCAACTAATTATGAAAGAGGTATTCTCCTAATCCTTTGGCTTCATTGAAATTTGATTGTACTCCAAAAAAGCATATATAAAGCTAAGCAATTCATGCCCAATAGTAGTAGCAACCAATAATAAATCTTGGTAAGAGGTAGTAGTTATTGGGATATGCCTTGTTAAATTTTGTGATATCTACAACCATGAGCCACATCCAATTATTTTTCTTCCCCGGCACAATATTCGGCAGTCAGCTTAAGTATTTCACATATTCGATGAACTTAGCCTTATTGAGATTGTGCACCTCCATTATAATACCCACATTCCTCAGTATTGACATCCTTTACTATGTTGAACCCATGAGAGAGAACATTTGGGTCAATGCAAGGCATATTTCCACGGCTCCATGGAAATATGTTTCACCTTTTCCCAAAAAATTATTAAATCTCTTTCTTTCTTTTTGGTTCTATGTACGAGCTAATTTGAATGACCTGTTATGAATGTTCATCATCTAAGATCACGGAATTAGTTTCCTTAGTTGCCTCACCCTTAAAATTTTTTACTTTATACCTCAGATCTAATGTTTTAATTTGATAAGTTTTGGTCTTCCTTTCACACTCCTCTCAATCAAGGTAAAATAACACTCCTGAGCTACCCCCAGATTACCTTTGACCATCCCAACTCTAATGTTTGAGGTGAATTTCATTACTTATTGTACAATGGAATCAACTGCCTCAAACTTCTTCAACCCAGTGCTTTAAAAATAATGTTGTAGGCTGAATCGATGTTCTTATCTATGACGGAGAACTTCATTTTGTACATATTGTAGGTTGTCCATGTTCCAGATGTGACATCCAATTCGATGGTTCCCAAAGGTAACACCTTGTCACCTAAAATTCTTATCAGAGGATGAGGATAAGGTTGTAATTTCCTTTTCAATAACTTCAACCTCGTAAAACAATCATAAAATAACATATTCGCTGAACTTATATTGTTGACCAGGATTCAGTGCATTGTGTTGTCATGGACCATCAAGCTCATTACTATTGAGTCATCATGTGTGCATAATAGGTTACTCAGGTCACCTTTTAAAAATTACAATATCAAAGGATCTTTGTTAACCTTGTGAGGTGAGTTATCAACCACTTCACTCAAGTCAAATTGATCTCGATCATCTCATTCACAAGATATTACTTCATTTATGTATCCCTTCTTTTATATAGGGTTATTTGCACCCCATACTTTTTCATCAAATGAAATGCATCCCGAATAAAAGCATGGAAATTTTCTTCTTTGACTTGTTAGGATTTTTAGCCAGATCCTCTACATAGAATTTATCTGTGTGATTATCATCATGATGCCTTTTTTTCTATCATCTCTTACCTCGGAATGACATTTTCATAATCTTCATTGTTTTGTGCCGTCCCTTTCGGTATCTTGATTGGACTTATCAATATACTTATTTAGTTTACCCTTTTATTACTAGACCTTTAATTTCATCTGACAGTGATATGCACTTATCTATTATGTGTATATATGACCATTTTCTTTTATCTCTCCTATCGAATAGTGTTTTTTAGGACACGTCAATTTTTCACTTCAGCGGTTCTTTCAAGGATGTGATGTACCCCAACAGTAAAGGGGGGTGTTAATTGTACTTCTTAAGCTTATCATGCATCGAATTTTTGGATTTATCCTTCTTATTAGAGCTTCCTTCGACCTTGGACTTGGTTTGACTAAATTCCTAGGATGTTATAGCCTTTTTAGCATTCACAATCTTCCCCGCCTTTTCTAGGAGTTTAGCCATCATTTTTGGAGTCTCCTTTGTAAGCATCCAGTATAACTGGCTTGGAAGGTCGGTCATAATTAAAGTGTTAGTTATATTTTCATCATAATCAACCACTTATAATTTTCTTTGTTGAACCTAATGATGAGTTCTCTGGTCATCACATCTTGCATCTTTCTAACACTAAGAAAGGGAGCCACTCTATTCCTGGGCTTCATACCAAAGAAGAAGTTAATGATAAACTAATTATCTAGCTACCTAAAATAAGTTATATGACCCCTCGAAAGCCCCATATTCCACACATGGATGTAACACCTCGTATTTTTGGGCATTTATTAATTAATTAATTCGATAAATTTTAAATTACTTGTGTGTCATAATTTAATTGAATTAAATATTATTAATAATTATTTAAATATTAATCCGGTGAGTAAAAGATTAATATTTATGGGATTTAAATTTATAAGTGAATAGTAATAATTTACTAAGTTAATAAGTGAATATTAAATTTTAGTAAAATAATTCGGATTGCAATTTTGAGTCTACGGTTGAGTCTGAATGGGTCGAAATAGTCAGAAAAGATTACTTGTGGGTAGTATATGGGTCTCGAAGCATTTATAGGCATAACTAAGCCCACATGGGGGTGTTTGGACCCTTTTAATAAAGACCACAAACCTAAAAATGGTATTGACTTAATAAACCCTAAAAGTGAGAGGGTGTGACAACCATAACTCATTTAAGAAAACCTAATAAAGTAGAGAACAAAAGAGGGAGCAATTAGAGAAACCTTGGGAGCTAAAATCAAGAACAAGTGTGGACATTCTTCATCAAATCATCATCTATACAAAAGAGATTCAGACCCTACAAACCCTATAGGGTAAGTGGTTAAACTTTCTCTTAAATTAATTGTAGATTTCAATTCATATCAGAGTAGGTGTGATAAGATTATATGCTTTGGGGGTTGGTTTGATATCTAAATTGGGTTTTGATTAATTTATATTTATGAACTAAATAAAGATTCAAAATATTAATTATTTAATTTTTGATCTTTAGGAGTATCGTTATTAAGATTGGGAATCATGAAATCTTAGGTTCTATGTAAGATTAAAAGTTATTGGAAGAAAATTCGGGGTAGAAGGTTTATAAATGATATAAATGGTGGACTGATTGGCTGACGAAGAAGGAAAAAGGGAACCATGGTCGTTCAAACAAACTGGATTCCGTTCGGTCTATGTCCACCATCGTTCAAATGACAGCCAGCCATTCGAACGAGATGGCATATCCGATAGCTTTTTCTCCTTCCCCTGTTCTGGAGCCGGGATTCTGTTTTGAAGGGGGTTATAGTTATGGGGACTTGGTTTTTCTGTAAAATTTTTAAGGGTTATATGTGACACCCCGACTAATTAAATACCGAGTAGCTACTCCTTTATTCAAATTAATACAAAATGTCAAGTTGGTTCAGTTCATAGCATCACTGTCGAAAAACATTTTAACAATTACTAGCCAGCTAATATTTAAAAAGTGAGTTGTCAATTTTAATTAAATCCGATTAGCATACAACCAATTCAAATAATGAAATACTAATATAACAACCACAACATATTCACAATAGAACAACCATGGAATAACAATGAATCTGGAGGAATACTCCTCTCAATAATCCGAATACTGAATACAACCAAATGCAAAGTCTGAATTACTAATTAATTAAATCCAATACTGAAATAAAACTGAATAAATAAGATGTCTCTAAGAAAAAGGGGCGACATGCCCTACAGATAAATAATTATGAACTGGAATCAAAGTAGAAAGTGGAGGCGTCTATAATCGAGGTCTTGTAACTTCCACAGCAGCTACAGCACGTCACTGGAATGGAATTTCTAAGCTTGGTGTCCTTATGGCTGGGCACCTAAAAGATTTTTACAAGAAAATAGATTTGAAAGAAAACGGGTCAGAGCCCGATTGTGAAAACAGTTTAAAATATAGCAAGTGATTTAATAACATTAACACAGTGAAAATAAAATACATGATAGTGCGTGTACTCACATGAGTTCCTCACCTCTCAACTAATTGTGCACTCCTATCGCACCCATACCTGTTCTATTTATTTCACTATCTAACTAGTCCAATTCACCACCTAACTTTGGTAAACTATTAGGGTTCAATTCTCGACATCTTAATATAATCAGAGAGTTTTACTTTTTATTTCTCAGGATTTGGTGTAGGAATTACTAAGAATGTCCCATTTTTAGCTTCATTAGAAATATTACAATTATTCACACTTTACACTTTAATACACAATCCATCACAATTATCAGTATATTACTCATCATAAATATACAATAATGGCACCCCTAGACTAAGCTGCGGTGCACACATACTCTGCTATCAAATCCCGGTACATCACGTACATAAGGACCATGTATTCCGAATCTCTCATGAAACGTTTCGATAAGGAACAATCACACATAATGGAGGCGAACATAGTTAACATCACATGGGTCACGCACATACCTACGCTCCCATGATCAGCTGACTTATTAACTCCCCCAATAATCCATTCTCTTCCCTATGTCCTCGAGGTACCAATCCAAATCCCCCCCGTGGACAGACAAAGATTAGATGGCCCTGATCGAACGCCGACCTCCCGTGATAGCAAGTATGGTAGGTATGTTATACACAGGTAACCACATATACTAAGCATTCACACATCTTAGATATCTTATAATATTAATAGAGGTATATGTTACATTCCTATACTGTCATAATGTAGTACACTTATAAGTCTTCGAAAAATATACATCATAGATTATCATCCCTTCTCACGTCGTAAATTCTAGTACTTATATCATAACCCATAGAAGTCACTCGGTCTATTATATAATTCTATGTTTTAATCCTCACGTACTCCAATCTCACAACTATACTCACAAACTAACAAGGGAAGGTTAACACTCAATTAATTAAGTCTATGGGACGTTCGAAAACTAAAATCGGGCCTAAAAAGACCATTATGTGAACTCGTTAAAAGTCACTAAAATCTCGTTCGAACGAGGTCCTTCGAACGAGGTCCTTCGAACGAGTTCGTTCGAACGAGGTCCTTCGAACGAGTTCGTTCGAACGAGGTCGTTCGAACGAGTGGCTTAGAATGAACTATCAACTCGTTAGAAAGGGCACTGGAATCTCGTTAGAAACTCGTTCGAACGAGGTCGTTCGAAAGACCTGGATTGGTCTTCTAACGAGATTGCAAAAAACATCCAGAATTTCCCAACTTTGTTTTTCTTCATTTTTCTCTTCTCTAAATCCATCCTAAGATCATCCCAATTACGTTTTAATGTTTTTAAACTATTCTAAGTCACCCTAGGTCACTCCTTAACATATTTTTGGGGTCAAATCTTACTAACCAACATGCAATAATCGTAAATCCCCAATTCTTGCCCCAAACCCTATAAACATGAATCCAGAATTTAATTGCACCGAAATACTCATCATTAATCCGTTTTTAAATCATCAAAGTTAAGTTTTGGGGTACCAATTTCATCCATAATCATTCTACATGAAATCCCTAACCAAACTTTAGAGTTTCTATAACAATCCCATTAGGTTTTCATCAAAACTTTCAAGGCAAATACAGTTTCTACACTAAACATGAAAGAAATATTCATTGAACTTAATAATATCAAATCACTTGCCTTAAATCTGATGTTCTGATTCATTGTTTATGATCAAGGTTGGTTCTCTCTTCTTTCCGGTCACAAATTCCTTTCAAAATGTTGGTGATGGAAGATGGTTTGGTTTGGAACCTCTTTTAACCTCTCTCTAACTCCTCTCAAAACTCCCGTAGCCCACTCTCTTGCTTTTGGATAATAATGGCCTTAGTGGACCCTTTAATAATATCTAATTTAACTCTAAAATTCATGGGTTTTAATCCCTTAATTTTTAAAATTACCAAAATACCCTTCTGGGTTGTCGGTTTGGCCTAAAAGTGTCTCGGGACCCAAACTAAACTTCCGGCTAGTGTTTTCTGACTATTTCGACCCTTCCGGACACGTTGGCGCACTCAAAATGATCATTCGGTTAATAAAAATATAAATTACTTTTTAATCTAATTAAATTCATTCCTGATGCGACTGACACGCGCGTCCCAACTTAATTTCCCAAATTGTCGTATTTCTGCCTCGCGATAATTTTAATATTTTCAATATTAATATGATACCATATATACTCCGTAATATTTAATTTTAACATCATAAACAAATACCAACTGACGTCCCGTTATTATTTACATCCGGATTAACTCCCAATTAATTCTCATTTAATTCAATTAATCCCTTAAATAAAAATCAATAAAATTATGGGGTATTACATACTCCCCACCCTAATAACAGAATTTCATCCCAAAATTCAGAACTAAAGAATTCCTGGTAAAAATAACTATGGATAACGCTCGCGCATGTCATCCTCGCGCTCCCATGTGGACTCCTCGGCATTATGATGCCGCCACTGCACGCGTACTAACGGTACTATCTTCGACCTCACTTTCCTCTCGCTGTGGTCCAGAATAGAAATCGGCCCCTCCTCGTAGGAACTATCAGGCTGAAGATTGATGTCCTCTAAAGCAATGTGAGTATGGACCAAATCGTCCCTAAGATATCTCCTTAGCGAGGAAATATGGAACACGTCATAAATCCTATGCAAGTGCTCTGGTAACCCAAGTTTATACGCTACTGGCCCAATCCGCTCGATGATAGGAAATGGACCCACATATCTTGGTGCCAGTTTCCCCATCTTCCCACAACGCATAATCCCCTTCATCGGAGATACTCTAAGTAGCATCTGGTCCCCCACCTTGAACTCTCTGAAGAACCTCTTGGCATCGGCAAAACTCTTTTGTCGATCTTGAGCTACCCGAATACGGCTCCGTATCATCTCTATCCTTACCGAAGTATCCTAAATCACTTTCGACCCAAGGATTTTGTTATCCCCCACCTCTAACCAACATGCCGGGGAACGACAAGGTCTCCCATACAACGCCTCGAATGGAGCCATGCCAATGGTGAACTGGTAGTAGTTATTTATAAGCAAACTCCACCAGTGGAAGGTACTGCTCCCAACCACCTCCAAAGTCTAGGATGCACATAGGCAACATGTCCTCCAACATCTGATTTGTTCGCTCTGTTTTCCCATCTGTCTATAGGTGATACGCCGTACTCAGCCACAACTCCATACCCATGGCCTCCTGGAAACTCTCCCAAAATCATGAAATAAATATCTTGTATCGGTCAGACACGATATTAAGAGGCACCCCATGAAGTCTCACTATCTCTGCAATGAAAATCTGGGCATACTGTCCCGTAGTGTAGTCTGTCCTCGAGGGCAGAAAATGAGCAACTTTTGTCAACCTATCCACATTTACCCATATGGAGTCGTGACTCCTCGGTGACGTAGGTAACCCCGTGATGAAATCCATGGAAATGCTCTCACATTTCCACATAGGGACCTCTAACGGCTGTAGAAGTCCTGCCGATCTCTAATGATCCACCTTTACCAGCTGACAAGTGGAACATTTAGAAACGAACTTGGTAATATCTCTCTTCATCCCGCTCCACCAGTACTGTCGTCTCATGTCCTAGTACATCTTATCCCCGCAATAATGTATCACGAACCGCGAACCGTGCGACTCTGACATAACCTCGTGTTGCAAGTCTTCCCCTTCCGGAACAACCAGTCTCCCATTGAAGCATAATCCCCCGTCTGAACTAACGGTATAGGACTCGGCTCCCTCTGTTAGTAATCAAAATATCTGCTCCAGACAGAATGAGTCTTTTGCCTGGGCCTGTATCACTCTCTAAAAAATATGAGCCATAACAGTCATCACAGACATGAATGATCAGGCCATTGCATCCTGGTGTCCCAACTCCTTCCACTTTGCTCTCCACACCTCGGCCACCTCACCTACTGGTCTACGGATCAATGCGTCTGCTACCACGTTAGCCTTCCCTGGGTGATATTGGATATCGAACTGATAATCTTTCACGAACTCAAGCCACCGACGTTGATGCATATTAAGTTCCCTTTGTGTGAAGAGGTATTGTAGAGACTTATTATCCATGAAAAAACGGAATTTCTCCCCCAGGAGATTGTGTCTCAAAATCCGAAGAGCAAATACGACTGCCGCTAACTCCAAGTCGTGGGTGGGGTAATTCTTATCATGAGGCTTAAGCTTACGAGAAGCATAAGCTGTGGCCTGACTCTCCTGTTGCAGTACACCTCCAAGTCCTTGTAAAGACGCATCAGTATAGACTAGATACTGAACTCCTGGTCTGGGCAATGCTAACAAAGGCGTTGAGGTCAACTTGTCCTTCAACTCATCAAATGCCAACTGACAGGCATCGCTCCAGATGAACGGCACACCTTTGCGAGTCAGATGTGTCAACGGGCCCTCTATCTTAGAGAAATCCCGAATAAATCTCCTGTAGTATCCTGCCAAGCCTAAGAAACTACGAATCTCAGTCGGTGTCATGGGTTGTCCCCATTCCCTCACTATCGATACCTTCCCCGGGTCAACTGATATCCCCTTGTCTGAGATGATATACCCCAAAAATTGTACCTCCTTCAGCCAAAACCCACACTTCTCACACTTCGCATATAGCTCGTTTCGACGCAGCGTCTGCAAAACCTATCTCAAGTGCTCGGTATGATCCTCCTCTATCTGGGAGTAAACCAGAATTTCATATATAAAGACGATGATGAACTAGTCTAGGAACTCTCTAAACACTCTATTCATTAAATCCATAAACACGGCTGGGACATTGGTAAAGCCAAAAGGCATAACCCGAAACTCATAGAAACCATATCTCGTCAAAAAGGCAGTCTTCGAGACATCCTGTTCCCTAATACGCAACTGATGGTATACCGATCGCAAGTCAATCTTTGAGAAGAAGGAAGCTCCTCTCAACTGGTCAAATAAGACATCGATTCGGGGCAACGGATACTTATTTCGTATCGTGACTTTATTCAACTACTGGTAATCTACACACAACCTCAATGATCCATCCCTTTTCTTTACGAATAGCACAAGGGCACCCCATGACGAGGTACTTCTACGGATAAATCCCTTACCCAACAGCTGCTCTATTTGATCCCTTAGCTCTCTCATCTCCGCCGAAGCCATACGGTAAGGTGCGCGGGAAATTGGCCGAGTGCTCGGCGTCAAATCGATAACAAAATCTATCTCTCTACTAGGAGGTAATCCAGGTATATTCTGGAATACATCAGCAAACTCCCTAACAACTAGAATCGAATCAAGTGGTATCACCACTTCCTTAGAGGTCTCCTCCTCTAAATAGTACAAGTGAGTGGACGATCCTCCCTCAGGGCGAGGCATCGCCACTAAGAACATCTCTTTCCCGAGTATGGAAAAAATGATACTCCTGCTAAAAAAATCAATCATGGCTTGATACGCAACTAGCCAATCCATACCAACAATCACATCGTACTCGGTCATCTCTAATACTAACATATCAGCAGATAAAGTAAATCTTCCGATCTCTATACCCACGCCTCTACAAATAAGAGAAATCAGTGAACCCCTAATCAATGGTGATTCTACGCAAGTAATCGTGCTCTCTGCAATGTCAAACAACCCTAAATGCGTGTCAATGACATGGCAATAAAACAGTGTGTGGCTTCCATATCAAATAAAATACGCCCCATAATCCCCTGAATAGAGAACATACCCTTAATAGCAGGTGGATCCTGTGGGACTGCAGCCTGCTGGAGCTGATAAACTCGCTCGTACTGAAGTTTTCCCTACTGAACTGGGACTGCGGGAATGGGTGGCAAAGCTGGCTTCTGCGGTGATGCTGAGAGGGCGATGGGAAACATAGGTCTCTGGGGCTCATGTCGAGCACCCTGCTGCTGCTGTTGTGGGGCCCTGCCCCTATTAGGACACTCCTGGCATTTGTGGACAATCTTGCCACAAGTAAACATTTTCCCAAAATATTTCCCCCTCTTTGACCCTACTGTCCACGGCCCTGGTGGCCGTTGCCATTCCTCCCTTGACCATGTTGGCCATAATGAAACTGCTGATGTTGGCCATGATGGCCGTGCTGACCCTGTTGGCCATGATGAAAACCTCCCTGACCATTTTTGAAACCCCCAGATCTAAATCACTTAGGATCCCCCCTGCTGGGAACCCTGATCACCCTGCCGATGCTGACCCTGAACTGATTGTGCCCCACTGGCACCATTTCCCCCTATCCTACCTTGATGGATGGACTCTCCTAATCTCTTACTCTCCGACAAGTGAAAGCGTTGGTCCTAGAAATAAAGCAGTGTTGCGTTAACCACATCAGAATAAGTGGCCAACGAGAGATTTCCCAGTAAGTGCTGACGGATCCTCCAAGTTAACCCATCCATGAACTTCTGTATCTTTTTCTCCTCTATCGGGATCTCATCGGGGATGATGTTTAGAAGATTGGTGAAATCGGCCTCATACTCTGCAACTATCTTCCCCTCCTGCTTGAGGTTCATTAACTTCCTCCTCATCTCGGTGTGAACGGCTGATGGAAAATACTTGCAGTCGAATCGCACCCAGAACACCTGAATATAAAGGACATCTCTCTCCTCTGTTGTGGTAATGGACTCCCACCATTGAAATGCTGACCCTACTAGCTTAAAAGTAGCCAGTATCTATCTCTGTACATCCATACACTCTTACATCCTCAAGTGCCGTTAAATGTCGTTCTTCCACTGACTGGACACAACAACGTCGGAGCTACCGCAAACTCCGGAGGGTGTGATTTCTAAAAAGCATCATGAACGCGTTCCCAAGAAGACGGGAATGCATGAGCATGTACTGGCGCTACTACCGGTGCCTGGGGTGGTGCCTACTGCACAACTGCTAGGGAGGTATTTATCGCTTAGGCTATAATAGCGACAACCCCTACGGCATTCATGGTGCCCTGAACTGGTGCAGGTTGTGGCTCAGGTTGAGCATCCCTTGGAACTCTCTGTGCACTTCTTGGAGGCATTTGAAATGAGAGAAAAATCTTATAAGTTCGTAGTTATTATCTCAAAATAGCTGAAGAGCGTATGATACACAAAAGATAACAACAATCCTAAAATATAGGGCTCTATACCAAAGAACGCTCAGTGGAAACATAACAAGCCGTACAGAACCTAAGGACACTATAACCTGATGCTCTTATACCACCTGTGACACCCCGACTAATTAAATACCGGGTAGCTACTCCTTTATTCAAATTAATACAAAATGTCAAGTTGGTTTAGTTCATAGCATCACTGTCGAAAAACATTTTAACAATTACTAGCCACCTAATATTTAAAAAGTGAGTTGTCAATTTTAATTAAATCCGATTAACATACAACCAATTCAAATAATGAAATACTAATATAACAACCACAACATATTCACAATAGAACAACCATGGAATAACAATGAATCTGGAGGAATACTCATCTCAATAATCCGAATACTGAATACAACCAAATGCAAAGTCTGAATTACTGATTAATTAAATCTAAAACTGAAATAAAACTGAATAAATAAGTTGTCTCTAAGAAAAAGGGACGACATGCCCTACATATAAATAAGTCTGAACTGGAATCAAAGTAAAAAGTGGAGGTGTCTATAATCGAGGTCCTGTAACTTCCACAGCAGTTACAGCACGTCACTGGAATGGAATTTCTAAGCTTGGTGTCCTTGTGGCTGGGCACCTAAAAGATTTTTACAAGAAAATAGATTTAAAAGCAAACGGGTCAGAGCCCGATTGTGAAAACAGTTTAAAATATTGCAAGTGATTTAATAACATTAACACAGTGAATATAAAATACACGATAGGAGTGCAGAATTAGTTGAGAGGTGAGGAACTCATGTGAGTGCACTATCATGTATTTTAAATAAGGTTTAATTGAGAACTTTGCTTTTAAATAAACTTAACCTATTAAACATTTGAATTTGTCGGTTTGAAACCTCACGAGCAACTTAAGATAGATAAGTTAAACTGTTGGGAGGAATTAGTGCGATAGGTGTGCACATTATAAGAGAGGTGAGAATTTCTCAAGGGGGAGTCGCACTAATATGTTGGTTGTATTAGCCGGTAGCACTTTAAATACTTGCTAAACTAATTTTAAATTTTTTTTTACTATCGGACTCTGACCCGTTTCCTATTTTCTCTTCTCTCTTGTATATGTATATGTATATGTATATGTATATGTATATATTACAGGTGCCCAGCCACAGGGGCATCTTGCATAGGATCCTCCGTAGAGAACGCGTTGCAGCTTAGGTGGGAGTTGCAGGCCTCTTACTTAAACGACCTCATTGTTGATTCCACTTCTAGTTCCACTTTATCTAGTTGGGCATGTGTCACCCTTTTCATTATTCAGTTGGTTTTTGTGATGGATTGTAATTCATTTACTTTAGTAGTTTTACTTTGTGATTTATTACTGTCAGAATGTTTTTCTTTGGTGGTTTGAAGTTGGGATTTACTATTGATAGTTAAAATTTTTTACTGATCATTTATATCCTTGTTATTATTGTGTGACTCTTAATCTTTTAATTATCAAAGGTTTTAAATATTGGTTTTAAATAAAATTTGGAAATTGAAGTCTAAAAATGGTTTTGTCACTTAGCTTAATTAATTAGGGTGTTTAATTGGAAAAGTTATTTTTGCAACAGTGATGCTGAGAATGAACCAACCGTTCACCATAGTTATAATTTAATAAAGGACTGATCACCCGGTATTTAATTAGGCGGGGTGTCACAGGTGGTATCAGAGCATCAGGTTCTAGTGTCCTTTAGGATCTGTACGTCTTATCTCGTTTCCAGATTAGCGTCTTTGATTTAGAGCCCTAATATTAGGAATGTTGTATTCATCTTTATGCGTTGGAAATTCGTGCTTCTGCGATTTGTCGATGTGAATGTTGAACTTATCCAGATTAATTTTTTAAATTTTCAGATGGCCCGTCAGGACGAACAAGCTAATGCCGTTAGGGAAGCTAGTGAGCAAGAAAAACTCACACCTCAGGCGTCTTCAAAAGGGGTACCAATTGTCGAATTTGCAGGCATTATGGCACAAGTAGTTACCACTGCAGTCTTACAGTACCACGAACACAGCATGCAGCTCAGAGGAGGCAAAAGACCTAGAGAGGTTAGTCAAATTCATGTGACTAGAGTTGACAATTGTGCGAAGACACCAAAATTGCGGCAACAAACCCCTCAAGACCAAGACAGTTCCAGAGGTAACAAAATTTATGTAGAGGGCCAAAAGTATCGGGGCTAACAAGGTTAGGGTCAGAATGAAGTCACAAAGAGGTGTTTCAAATGTAGAATGGACGGTCATAAATGCCAATCTTGTCCGAATTAGACTGGGGAGAAACTACAACCCGACCAGCGAGGGATTTCGGGACTCTGCTATAAATTTGTGCAACCGGGTCACAAATGGAGGGATTATCCTCAACCTGACATCGTTTTTCCGCAAATTTCTTATTAAGGCCAGCAAAACCAAGGGAAAAGCAAGACTAGTCAACAACGTAGTGAAGTGAGACGGCTTCGAGGGAAGTGTTTCCAATGTGGAAGGAATGGCCATAGGTGTCAGGATTGCCCAGAGAGGAATGGGGCCCACGGCAGAAGGGTGCCAGTGATAAACCACAGAAGCCAGTTCCAACAGCCTCAGTTCAGCAGAGGCAATTACAGTTTGGACGTGTATGTAAGTACCACCAGATGGCAGCACCTCAGGCCCCAATCGAGATACAAGGTACTTTTCTTATACTAGGTGCTATGGGTTGAGTTTTAATTGGTACCGCGGAACCACACTGTTTTAGGGCTATTCATTTTTCTTGAGCCTTGGGGATATTAACCACAAGGACGAGTAAGGTGTCATGCGTAGACTCACCATTTGGGGGAAAGAGTCTTTGATTTTCTTTATTTTAAGGGGTACAAATATATAAATTGATAAATTCATTTTTAACCGCAATCAATACTGATGTTAGATATGCATGAGTACAAGAATCTAGGTCAGTCCTTCTAACGATCATTATGAGGATGAGTTCCATTAGTTTTGGATAGGGCTGACATGTTAATGGTAGTCCTTGTACTGATTCATGGAAGAACCTTAGATCCTTTTGCCAATCGGTAGAAGATTCTAATTAATGTTTTGGAGAACTTTTGTATTTTTTATTCTATTTAATTTTGACCCTAACAATTTTTGTATGACGTGTTTTTGTCCTTTTGGAATCCACTTGGAGTGGTTGAACCGCCGTGTCATAGGCAAGGCCGAGCTTAGGATATTTTTTTGGTTGGATAGATCAACCACACTCGATTGCAAATTCGCATGTCCACAGAGGCGGTGGACAAAGAGTGTGTGCATGCGAACACTCTTCGTCGAAATTAAAAAGCCCAAAATGGATTTCACCATCTTTGGGAGATGTATGGGGTGTAAAAGGCGATGGTGGTATACCTTGGGGTTTATTGTGGGATTTTTGTGAAAAGACGAGGGACTTTAACTGTAAGGCATACGTTTTGTCCTGAGTTAGCCTAGGGTTAGCTAAACAACACGTGGTATACCACAGTGGAGATCCCAAAAAACAAATTTCACACCAAAAATATATTATTAAAAAAAAATTCCAAAATTTTAATGAACCAATTTAAATTTTTATCTTATCTCAGAATATGGATGATAAAAGGTACAGAATAGGTAAATAAGATCACAATAATAGAAGTACGGGGACAAAAACCCATTCTAGGAAAAACCTTGGGCCAATGCAATAATCTCACTAAACATGGTAAATACATATAGAGGGGACTAACGACTTACACTTTTATTTACGCTAACTTGCAGATTCATACTTTTGAACAAAAGTTTAGAAAGTTCGAGACTTCTATACGTCGATGGAGAATCTCAACATCCCAATGTCTTGACACATGTTAGCAATGTTTCACAAACCATTGTCTTCAAACTTGGGTGATCACAATGTAAACGAACTCCAAAAGAGAAGCTCAAATATCATAATACATCTTGTTAGGAGAAAGACCCAAAGTTTATAGAAAGTTTATTTTATGAAAATGATTTCTTGATAAAAACCTTCATCTTCTTTAAAATAAATCAACCTCTAGAAAGAGAGGTGATTAAATGCAAAAAAAAAAAAAAAAAATACAGGGTGAAGAAGGTTAAAACTATTTTAAAAATAGGTTCACTTTTTTTCACAATTGTGCTCTTTTTTTTTAAACAAAAAAACAAAACCAAAGTTCAGTTTAATATTGCTCAAATATTCGAAGCCTTAAAAAAGGAAAATTCCCCAAAGATTGTGATTTGTCTCAGATGCCAATTACCTAAATATACAGAGAACATAAACACTCATATTTTGTGACTCGTTTCTCTATATACGATTGTTTCCATATAATTTAATAAGAAAATCAAATTACAGAAAGGTTTAGTTTTTGTTGTGATTTATCTCCATCAAAACTGATGTAGTCTCTTTGTTTAAGATTATAAACCATGTTGAAAAAAAATTGTTTGGAATTACCCAAAAATTAAAAAACCCAATTGAATTAATTGGAATTAAAAAATATGAGTATGTGAAAAAATATTCTTAAACACACATTAATTTCACTTAAATGAACTCAGTCCTCACAACACACTTAATTCACTTCTTCACAATTGTGTTCTTATCTTCTTATAAAGGAAGAAAAAAAAGAAATACCCTAAAAGGCTCTCTTGGAATATTTTCTCGTTCGAGATATGAGAGTTGTTTTGAGAAGAACATCATTGATGGTTTAAATAAGGAAAACCACATAAATGGGTTTTCCATTTTCCAAGACAAAACAAAGGACACATCTCTTAAACGAAGAATGGGTGAGATAGGGGTTGTTGAGTACTAAGTCTAATCAATAACCAAAAATTTGATTTTTGCATAAATATCTATAAGATCATCAAAAATATTTATGAAAGACTTTCGAATCTGTATGGGTCATCGAAAGTGTCTCTATATCGAAGGGAAGCATCATTTAAGCGAACCTTCTGTGATGAAAGTCTTGTGTCTATACAAATATTTTTAATGAGACCCTCAAATGACTTGGTGGCTAGCTACAAAAGTGTTGTTGAAGTAAAGATATCGCTATGGCGATGCTTCAGCAATAGGATGCTAATGCCATGTTCAAGAGTTTTTTTCCAAATAAATGTGTTTAATTGTCGTTTCGGCTATGAAAAGCGTCGTTGTAGTGAAACCGGTAGTTTAACATATTTTTACTTATTTTTTTATTTTCAAACATTTGTTATACAAGAAAGATTAAGATAACAAAGCTACTCAAAAAATAGTCTTTACCAAACCTTTTGAAATAGGGTTGTAAAAATGTGTGATGTTCGTGAGGTAATTCTTTAAATTACCTCTCATCCACTGATGTAGTATACATGATAATGAGGACAAGCGAGAACCGGTTACAAGATCTTCAATGCCGATGAAGCTTTCTAGAGTGGTAAATAAGGGAAGTGTTTTGAATAAACAGGATAAGAAAACTACATATGACTATGATGTTCCTATTACAAGGATCAATGAAGAAAACCTTTAATACTTTGATTCTATTCAAGAAAATCCCCCTTTTAATTAAAATCTTTCTTTCACATTTTTCTTTCGTAAAATGAATTTAATTTAATTCATGAAATGATTTTCACCTTATGATGTTTATAATACCACTTGAAAAAAGAGTTTCGTTTAATAAATAATAATTAAAGAAAGTTTAGATTATGATGTGGTATTGTAAACCAAATTTAAATTATACTCAAATAAAGTCCACACGATAAAAACCACTGTTTGAGATTTTCACATTCAAAATAAATAGTAAATGTTGATACAAAAATTAGTCAGAAGACGTGGACCAATTAGACGAAGACATGTGTCATCTTATGTGACAAAATGTATATTCACCGAGCTACTCAGCGTACCGAGATACTCACCTTGACGAGCAACTCAATGTACAGAGCATCCAATCAAGAAGATCAAGCGACAATTACATATTCAATGAACATCGGATTCAAAGAACATTCTCATTATGCACAGATGTATATGTCTATTAAATAATGGCCAATTGTCTATTCACATGAAGAGCCCTTGGGATATAAATACATTGTAACCCCCTCCATAACGAGGAGATGAATACTTGATCATTTTGATGATCATCATCAAGATTAAGGAAAAGACCCAGCAATACAAAACAGTGGACGTAGGCCATTTCTATAAGATTGGACCACTTTAAAAACCCGTTTGTCCTATTTCTTATTTTATATTTATCTATAATTAATTAATTAGATCAAGTCCAGTTTTTTACGTCAATAAATTGGCGTCGTCTGTGAGAATGAATATACGTAGCATTTTTCACTAAAACATTCATCATACATGACTGAAATCCTAGAATCCAGTAATAGGAACAATGATCGTGTCCCTCCCAATCCGTCTGCTCCCCCAACTATCCAAGATCTTACTAGCATAATGGAAAATTTAGCCCAAGGGAAAACATCTATGCAAGAGACCATACGTCAACTCATTCAAACTGTTCGAAATGGGATGCCTTCCCAGTCAGGTCAATGAAGCGTTCAGAGAAACACTCACTTGCCGTCTTCAAGAGCTAGGCGTACTCTATTCCCAAATGTATCTCAGTCCAGACACGTATAATCGCATCATACTGAGAGGTCCAATGATCCCTCATATCAGCCCGATCGGACATCTCCCATAAGGGTTGTAGACTCTCAATCCAATGTTACTTTAACTCCGAAACGAACCAGTGCTCTGGAGAGATTAAGTAGAGTCTACCCCTTTGACCGTTCAGGCCCTAGGAGGAATAGAAATCCCTCTAGGATTGCATCAAGAAATGCTCAATGACCAAATCATCTAAGGGAAGGTTTTGCCCAATCACGCCCCGCCGCTCGAACAGAAAGATACTAAGAGAATCATTCTGCACGATCGGTTTCTCGAACAACTAGATCAGAGGCTGGAAATGATGCTTGGAAAGTATCCATCGAAACATTGGAGGATAGGTTAGGGGAAATGGCTAAGGCCAGGAACCCTCTCCAAAGAAATTTTGTCAAGGTATCACCCTTTGTAGAGATAATTATGGATTTTCCCACACCATCAAAGTTTAAAGCTCCTGTAGTTACGTCGAAGTATGGCAGAAAAACTGATCTTGTACTCCACGTAGAGTAGTACTAAATTGTTGTCGATCTCTATGCAGTTCTTGATGAGATGAGATGCAGGGCATTCTCAGGAACCAATACTGGATCAGCTCAAATATTGTACAAAAATCTTCCTCGGGGGCAGATTGCTACTTTCCATTAACTGGCAGAACTCTTTACAGGAAATTTCTATTTTGGTGCGAAACTAGTCAAGAGAGTAGCATATTTATTGAGTGTAAGACAGAAAGCAGGAGAGAGCACCAAGGACTACATCACTCGTTGTAATAATAAGAAACTTGAGGTCATTGACTACGAAGAAAAGACAGCAATCACAGCTTTGATGAGTGGTCTTTTACCAAACAAGGTTTATTATACTTTGGCTAAAGATCCCCCCAAACCCATGGAGGAATTGATGGCTAAGGTAACCAAAATTATGAATGTCGAAGAAGCTATGGCTGTAAAGAATAATGGTGAGACAAAAGCGCACATTAAAGCTGAGGGCAGGTCGGAGAAGAAAGATCAAAAGAATAACGGGAGCAATAAGAACTCGAAAGGAAAAGAGATGATAGAGCACTTGAGGAAGTATGTGAATTATACTCCCATAAAGGTGGATATAAACCATATTCTGGAGGCGATAAAGAAAAGCGAAGAATTAAATTGGCCGGAGAAGTTGAGGACATCCCCTAAAAGGAGGGATAAGTCCAAGTATTGCGAGTTTCACAAAGACCATGGCCACACGACCAAGCGGTGCATAACTCTCAAGAATGAAATTAAGGCACTCATTCGACGAGGAAAATTGAGCAGGTTTGTTGATCATCGAAATGATGGGAAGACCAATGACAGAGCAAGGCAAAGGTCTAATTCTACTCGCCGAACAAGAGATAATAAGAAGAGGGACCATGAAGATGATCCGAAGGATGACCCCGAACTCCCTAAAAAGCCAAGGCAACTAGAACACGAGATATTTTTAATCCATTTTGACTCATTCGAATGTAATATGACTATAGGTAGAGATGGAGGAGGTGGGGTTCATACTGCTGAAAGGAAAGCTTACCTTAATAAGGCCCAAGCTTGCTCCTATATACAGCGAATAAATTTGGCGGAAGAAGATCACCCAAGGAAGTTTAACAAGGATAAATTGATCATTGGTTTTTCCAAAAGTGATCTGGCAGGCGTCTTGTATCCTCACGACGACCCCTTGGTGATTAAGATGAGGATGAAGGATGTGATCATCTCAAGAGTATTGGTAGACAATGGTAGTTCGGCAGATATCATGTTTTACCCTTGCTTTGACAGTTTAAATTTAAAACTAGCCCAGTTGGAGCCATATCACAGGCCCCTCCTCGATTTTACCGGTGAAAAAGTCTTTCCACTTGGGACGATCAAGTTGGATATGATTATTGGTACCTGGCCTACTTGCAGAACCGAAAAAGTATGATTTTTCGTAATGGACAAAAACATTCAATCAGTCTACAACATAATTATGGGAAGGTTAGGCCTGAAAACGTTTGAAGCAGTGCCATCAAACGTACATTAATGCTTGAATTTTCTGACCAACTTTGGAGTTGGAATTGTGAAGGGCACCCAGAAAGTAGATCGGGAATGCTACTATTCATCTACCGAACAAGAAGAGGTGGAAGAAAATAGGAAGAAGATCGCCACCTACCAAGTGGACGAGTCTGAAGATGCAGAGATTGGGTAATTAGACCCTAGAGATAAGTCAGAGCTCATGAAGGGTCGAGTCATGGAAGAAACGGAGAACATTATTCTGGATGGTGAATGACCAGAACGAATAACTCAAATTGGCACTTCATTGGATCCAATGACAAAGCAGGAGTTAGTGGACTTTTTGAGGCACAAAAAGTAATCTTTTGCGTGGAGTCATGAAGATATGTCGGGGATAGATCCAGCCTTCCTCTGCCCAAGCTTAATGTTAATAAGGAGATCAAACCGGTGAAACAACGAAGAAGGGTTTTCAGCCCAAAGAAGAACCAATCCATTCAGGAGGAGGTCGAGAAGCTGAAAAAAACCTCTTTCATTGAGGATATCAAATATCCTGAATGGTTAGCCAATGTAGTCATGGTAAAAAAGAAGACTAACAAATAGAGGATGTGCAAAGATTTCACTGATCTCAATAAAGCTTGCCCAAAAGATTATTTCCCTCTGCCCCGTATAGACCAGCTAGTAGATGCTACCTCGGGGCATGAGTTACTAAGCTTCATGGATGCTTATTCTGACTACAACCAAATTAATATGAAACCAGAAGATCGAGAGAGTACTTCTTTTATTACCCCAAGGGGTACATACTACTACAATGTTATGCCATTGGGTTTAAAAAATACAGGTGCAACGTACTAGTGATTAATGAATAAGGTGTTCGCAGAACAAGTCGGCAACAACATGGAGGTTTATATCGATGATATGCTGATGAAGAGCAAGAAAGCTACAGACCACATAGTTGACCTCAACCAAACTTTTGATTAGCTGGAGAAATATCAGATGAAGTTGAACCTAACTAAGTGTGTTTTTGGCATATGATAAGGCATGTTCCTCGGGTATATTGTGAATCAGCGAGGCATTGAGGCAAATCCAAAAGAGATTAAAGCTCTGTTGGAACTACGATCTCCAGCTACGAAGAAGGAGGTGCAGAGCCTCACGAGGCATGTCGCAACTCTCAACAGGTTTGTCTTACGAGCAACGAACAGATGTCTTTTGTTCTTTAAAATACTCAGAAAAACTTTCAAATGGAATGATGAATGTGAGAATGCATTCCAAGAGTTGAAACGATATTTAGGGACACCCCCTTTATTGTCCAGATCGATGATGGGAGAAAAGTTATATTTATACTTGGTTATTTCAGAAAGTGCAGTCGGTTCAGCATTGATAAGAGTAGAGGATGTAGTACAAAAAATGGTGCATTATATAAGAAAGGCATTTTGAGGAGCAGAGATTAGATATCCAAGGTTGGAGAAGCTAACATTAGCATTGATTGAGGCAAGCAGGAGGATGAAACCATACTTCCAGGCTCATACTTTAGTGGTATACACCGATATGTCACTCAGACAGGCTTTGCATAAACCAGAGAAATTCGAAAGATTGATGTATTGGGCGGTGGAACTAGGTGAGTATGATATTGTTTATGAGCCAAGGTCTTCGCTCAAGGGCAAGGTAGTGGCAGATTTCATTGCGGAGTTCACTTACCCAGATACCTCCAACCAACAGGGGTCTAATGTAGAGCCACCCATGGATATTAGAGGAACATCAAAGACTGTCCCCGATCAAAGCCTACCAGTAGATTTGTCGGAGGGGACAAGAACCTTGCAACAATAATCATCAGATAATAACCCAGTGTTAGGAGATGATAAAAGTAAGTGCTAAATATTCCATTAGGGAACTTTATCAGACTAAGAGTTTGCTAATTGTATTCCCATATGGAATTTCTATGTTGATGGCTCTTCGTGTGCTACAGGCAGCGAAGCCGGTATAATCTTTCACAACCCAGATGGATTGTACATAGAATATGCTTTGTGTTTCCAGTTTAAAGCTTCCAACAATGAAGCTGAATATGAAGCTATGATTGTAGGCCTAAGTTTAGCCAAAACACTGAATGTAGAGCAAGTTATCATATTTAGTGATTCACAATTAATTGTAAATCAGATTCTCGAGTTGTATGCAGTTAAGAGAGACTTGATGTCTAGGTACCACGATGAAGCTATGGAGATTGTGTCCACTTTTGTAGCGGTCTAGTTGATCAGAATACCAAGATTAGATAATGTGATAGCTGATGCATTAGCTCGGTTAGCCTCAGCCACTCGCACTGAGCTATGAAGAATGATTCCTATTGAGATTCTAGCATATCGGAGCATAGATGAATATTTTATGGTGAGATTCATCACTTTGAATATGGGACCATCCTGGATGGACCCCATCAGGGCATATATCGAAGAAGGGGTGGTACCAACTGACCAACTTGTCACCAAGAAACTAAAGTTTAAAGATGCCCGGTATGTACTGAACAATGGAATTTTGTATAGAAGGGGTATCATAGCAGGTCTACAGAGATGTGTGCACCCTTTAGAAGTTAAAGATATGATAGAAGAAATCCATGAAGGCTCTTGTGGATCTCACATAACAGGTCGGACTCTTCTATAGAGGATAACGATGTAGGGATTCTATTAGCCAATGATAAGAGCTGATTGTACAGCTTATGCAAAGAAATGTGATAGGTGCCAACAGTACTCTTCCATTTGAAGAACTCCCCAGGCATTGTTAACACCTATCACTTCCCCTTGGCCATTTGCCATGTGGGGTATAGACCTAGCCAGGCCTCTGTCGACTACCAAAGGGAGATTCAAATATTTAGTAGTCGCTGTTGATTATTTCACTTAATGGGTGTAAGTTGAACCTCTCATTGACATATCGTATAAAAGAGTTTATTAGTTTATTTGGAAGAATATTGTTTGCAATATGGTCTGCCGCATGCTTTCATTACTGACCATGGTACCCAATTTGATAATGAGGAGTTTGTCGCATATTGTCACCAGTCCAACGTCCAAAAAATCCATTCCGCACTAGGCCATCCTCAGAGAAATGGGAAATCGAAGTAACGAATAGGACTCAGCTGAATGGGTTGTAGAAACGATTGGATGATGCAAAGGGGAATTGGATTAACGAGCTACATTTTGTATTATGAGCTTATCGCATAACACCCAAAACAGCAATAGGGGAGTCTCCTTACATGTTAGCCTTTAGAAGTGAAGCAGTCATACTAGCTGAACTGGGCCTACCTACTCACAAGATGCTCAATTTCAATTCCCCTCTCAGCGATTTGATGAGATGTCTGGATTTGGACATGCTAGAGGAAGTGAAAGAAGATGCAGAAATCAGGAACGCAACTTACCAGTAAAGAACTTCCATGTTTTATAATAAAAGAGTCAAGAAATGTGGTCATAAGGAGGGAGACTATGTGATCAAGAAGGTGATTCAGAAGCATAATAAGTTAGAGGCCAATTGGCATGGGCCCTACTGGGTAACTACGGTTGTTCGACATGGGACCTACAGAATAGAGACCTTAGAGGGTGAAGAAATAAAAAATGCGTGGAATGCGAAGCACCTGCGCAAATATTATCAGTAATACAAATTTATATGTACCACATTTTTCAATATGAATACAGATGATATTTTCTCCATGTTCTTTTTGTTCAAATTTTTTTTTCGCAATACTCGTGCTACACACTAATCCACCAACTAGGGTTGGTCGGCATCAACAACCACCAACTAAGGTTGGTCGGCATATCAACAACCACCAACTACAGTTGGTCGGTATCAATAAACTTAACCAATAATGTTGGTATGACAGTCATACAAAGCAAGTCCTGTTTGATTATGGGTGACCTCAAGGGGCATCCAAAACTAGGCAAGAAGATGGGTGACCTCACGGGGCATCCACTGTCTTGGCACCAAGGTAATCTAGATAAGATTGCTACAACTAAGAAGGACCATGGGATGAAAATCATTCCATTGCTTAGGCACTTATGGGTGACAAGTCACTACAACTAGGCAGAAAATGGGGCAAAGTTCCATTGTCTAGGCAATTAAAACATAACAAGATAATTTGTACCTTGATACGCACTCATCAAAAACTCATATGATAAGCCAAATATCTTATATATTATCTCTAAGGAAAGAACATTACACAAAGATGAATTTTTCTCCATTTAATACAATTATTTCCAAAGAAAGAAAATTATAAAAGATGAAGTTTTCTTCATTCGATACAAATTTCCTATTCTATTGGCCTTTTTCCCTAAGATTTTTATACAGGTTCCATTCCAGCTAGAGGATCATCTAAAGCATAAGGAGAATTGATGAAATTCATATCTCGTAGCATTATGATGTTGCTAGAACTCGGTCAATCAAGTAGATGTTGAGGTCGGGATATCTCAAATTCTTCATAAATTTGGTAATCACCAAGATACCTAGAAATTAAGCGCCTAGGAATGGCACGGGCTGGAATCCAACTGACATCTAACTTAAACAAAGGATTAGGTAGATCAAGTACTCCAGGGTCATACCAATCCCATAAGTAATTTCCTTCTTCAAGATTCATAACAGTTAAGGCATTCAGCCACCCCTGTTTGTATCCTTCATTGTTCGCTTACTTCACCCGAGCATCTAGATGGCATAGATCTTCGTTGTATCCCCTATCCAAAACTCTCTAGGCTACTTATGAAATTGATAAGTCAATCTCTCAAGCTGCTCATGAAGTTTCCTCACAAAGTTTTCTTTACTTTTCAGTGCAGAATTCCGGTTGGAGAGTTGGTCGGTAAGAGTTTGAATTTTTCAGGACATTTTAGCCAAAGATTGATTTTTTGCTTTCATCTGAGAAGCCTCATTTGTTGAGGCTTGCTGAGTCCTAGCTTCTTCAACACTTCTTTGATCGGCTCTAGCTCTACCCCGCGAGGAGGACGTAGGTCTGGATTGTTTTAAAGTTTCCAGTTACTCTCTTAAAGTAGCATTTTTAGTTTCCAAAAATGCAAATCCGTCGTCATTGACTAGGACCAGACCTCCCGCAAAGGAAGAGGCAACAGCTTTAAGTTGTTTCACTTCTTTTCGTAGAGCAATATTCTCTTCCTCCAACAACTTGGAAATACTCCTATGGTCCTCAATTTCAAGTTTGAGAACACTTTCTCTCTTTTTATTGGCTGAAAGAAACTTTTCATAACCCCGATCCACATTCAACTATTGATACTTCTTCTCATACCCTTCATGCATAAGTGCAGTAGTTTCTTTTTGTTGAAGCTGAAGCTCCTTGATCATCCCTTGAAGATCTTCAACTATCTCATAGTAAGCAGCATTATTAGCTACAGTCCGATCAAGCAGGCATTTTAAATATTGATAGGCCTTAATTTCTCGATCAGAGGCATCAGGTCCAAGGATATTAACAATTTTACCTATAGTAAAATTTGTATGGCCAGCTTTGAAGTAATCGTTACATTTCTTCATTAACTCTGTATTATGAGCTGACAAGAGTTCCATCATGGCAACAAACTAGCAAGGCAAATAGGAATCAATTAACAACAGTGCCACTATGTGTCGAGCAAGTAAAGTAAAAAAAAACTCAGAATAAGAAAAGAAGTCCATTTTATTAATCATAGGAGGAGAAAGTACAACTGAGGTTACAATGAAAGGGAAAAACAAAAGAACAACATAATTAAAGAGTCGAATGACTATACACCTTCTCCTTATTTCCTACAACATCTTTAGTCAATTTGGACGAAGGAGCTGGTTATTTGAATGGCAATGGATGTTGCTCGACAGAAGTTGTCACCTACTCAACTTGCTCGAAAGATTGAGGAAGGGTAGCAGCAATTACTGGTTCTATTGATACCATAGAAGACTCATCGGATGCAATTTTATCTTATTCTTCTTCAACAGTAGGAGGAGTGTCATAGGTATGTTCCTAAAATAGTTTAGAATCCTCAGTAACATTCAACCTCTTCAAGGTTGCTACCCATCCATATCTGAAGTATTTCACACTTGCATACTCCATTTGGGAAATGATAGAAGTTAAGGCCTTGTTCCATCCTCTGTCCTTGCCATAACTAAAGGAATTCTTGACATCTTCTTTCCTCTTCACTCTCTCCAAGGAGGTTTTCTCCCTGAGAAGCTCTTTAGCAGACTTCACATTCTCTTTAAGGTCTTTCTTACGTCGTTCAGCCTCTTCAAGCTTGGCGTTAGCTTCCTCGGAGTCTTTCACAGCCTGCTTCCGGACTTTATCAGCAAGTTGAAGGGTTGACTGGGCTATTGTAATATTCGTCTCCTAAGAAGCCTTATCCTCTTCATACTTCTGTTGGGATTCTCCTAAAGACTTTGACAACCCATCAAGGGCTTCCTCAACACCGCTAGATGAGGTTGAAGGTTTCATGGCTTCATCCTTCTCCACGATATTATCGAAGCACACCAGGAACTGTAAGAATAAGAAAGCCGCAAATCAGAGCATGAACACAGTAATGAAAAATTGGGCTGATCTAAGAAGTTGGGCTACCACATCGACCACCTTATCCCGGGGAGTTAAAGTTTCACCAGCTCGGAGGTCGGGCAAAGTCCCTGACTTGATCAATTTCCTGGCCAAGTCAGGGGTAACGAAAACTGGAAATCTAGCCCTCAGAGAAGAAATCCCAACTACATAAGGTTGGGCAACAATATCTACAGGCCTCTCAGCACGACCCCTCTTCAACCTCCTTAAAGGATCTTCAATCAAAGGTGATGTCTCATTTGGGACAACAGCTTCAATCAAAGGTGATGCCTCTTTAGGGGCAACGGGGGGCTCCTTACTGATATTTTTGGTAGGAGGAATAGCATCCTTCTTCTTAGTTCCATTAGCTGGAACGTTGTTTTTGCTCTTCTTCTCTCCTTCAGCATCAGGAGCAGGCCTGGTAAAGAACTCAGGTAACCTCCTCTTCTTCGTCATCAAATCAGTAATAGAGGTACCAAAATCAGAAGAAGATTCCCCTACAATTGCTGTAGAAGTTAGGGCTTGATCAAGATCAACCACCGCGGGAAGAACGAAAGTTCGGGCAATAAAAGATGAAGTGGTATTCTTATATCTCAGCAAACGAGAAGCAGACCTCACGTGCTCCCCGTTGACGAATTGGTGCAAACTCCAAATAAGTGTTAATTTCTTTAAATTTATGTCACTCTCTTTTGGAGGTTTCCTTTTGTTGTCAACTGCAATAAACAAAAAATGAGTGTCAGTTACGTATTTCATCAAATATAAATAGAGCTAAATTAAAAAATTAAAAACAACCTATCCCATTGCCATAAAGTGGACATCTGGGACCTTGGTAAACATCATTTCCTTTTAATGGGGGTGTTGCCAATTTTTCATCACAACCCCATGATCAAAATAGTCCATATTGGCACCAGGAAGATTAACCACTAAAACTCTATTGGAAAACCTAGTTTTTAAATCAAATGTGGTGTCATTGGTAACCCATTTATAACAATACATAATTTAAGGAATTTCTAAGCGAGTTCCATGTACTTGATTTAAACTATATAAGCCATTAACTACCCTCCATATATTTGGAGCTACTCTTACAGTAGCAATATCAAAATATAGGCAAAACTCCAAACACAATGGATTCGGTGGAAAAGAAAAACCACACTCCACTACAAAAATGGAGGGAAACCAGTGTCCCTCAGCTAAAGAAAAGAAAACAAAGGGGCAAGGAGGATCCTCTACAATAACCCAAGAGGGAATCGCAAAATCAGTCCGGAACTTATCCAATGACTCTACAAGATAAACCATGGTGGATAAAGCAAAGAAAGAAGAAGGAAGAAAATTCTTACTGAAAGACTGAGAGTTTAGAAATATGGAAGTAAATAGTAAATGAAAATTTGTTTCTATCATTTTAAATGCCCTGCATTGGGAAGTAGAAAAAGAATGTAATACCCCGTATTTTTATGGCTTTTAAAAATTGGGGATTTATTAAATTTAAATTGAGATATTAATTTAATATTAATCCGAAAATTTATTTTTACTAACGTGACGTTAGTAATTATGGGAAAGTTTTTGAATATTACTAGACGAGTAAAGTAATACATGAGATTCATTCTATAAAAAAAATTGTCACGAGTGAATTAAATGGCAATTATGAAAATTTAAGTCAGGATGCACCTGTGTCGTGTCAGGACTAAATTATTATTATATAAGTGAATAAACTATAAGTTCTCGTATGGTCTTTTTGAGCACGCCAATGTGTCCGGAAGGGTCGAGATAGTCAAAATAATGTACCCGGGGGTTTAGTTTGGGTCTTGGAGCGTTTTTAGGCCTAATTAACACCCCGGGAGGGAGTTTTGAACATTTTATATTTTTGGGCATGAAAACCCACGAAAATTCTAAAGACGGATATAGGAGAGGAAGAGGAGAGGCTTTTCAAGGGGTTCTAGGCTAAGAACTCCGCCGTTCGCACCGCCGTCGCCGCCAAATGATAGATCGTGCAACGAGGATCACCACCACACCAATCTCTCCACAAATCTGAACCAAGAATTCTCAGGCAAGTATCTATCTTACTCTATTTCAGTTAATGCTCCAATATTATTAGCCTAGGATTGATTAGAACTAGTGTGTGTGAAAGAAAAACTATTTTGGAGATTTGAATTCACATGTTGTGTGAGTAATAGATGTATTCTGGAAACCCAATTCATATGTAGAGGTTGAACCATGAAATTATAGTAATTAAAGAGTATGAAATCTGGTAAAAGGATGGGAAGAAACCAAACAAAATAAATATTAGGGTTCTTGATGTTTTTATGGATTATGCCTTGTAATTCGTTATTCATGATGAAAATCCGCATGCTAGATGTAGGAAATCACTTATTTGAGGTTATAATACTTGTAGTATGAATTATTGGGAGTTTGGTAGTAAAATATATCATTTTAGATGATGTTGGAAGAGAAAACCTGTAACTAGAAATTCTGCAGATTTGCCATACCTGCTTGATCGATCGATCGACCTTAGATCATCGATCGATCGATGCTTCGATCGATCGAACACCTGCCATAGATCGATCGACACCTCCTGCATAACTCATATTCCCCTTTTTATAGGTTGTTCCAACTTAAATGATTAGACATTCTTGGATATTAATGTTAGAGCAATTTGGGATATAAAGAAGACCAGTAGGACTTATTAAAAATATGGAACCTTTAACGTAAGGTGCGATTAACCTTTCACGGGGATGTTTTACATATAAGGGACAATGGGAATATGTGTTAAAGGGTAAGACTCGTAAGGAAGTTACATTGTAAATAAATGAGTACCTACTGACATTACACTTAGGAGGATAGGAATCCGCGAGTGTCACTTAATAAGTTGGAATAATCCCAAAAATTTGAATAAGAGACAAACAGTTATACGTGATAACTAATTAACGAGTAATAAGGATAAATATCATAATTATGGGTCGTGAGAGTGTACCTAAATTTGATATGGTAATAGTAGTATACATATATGATTGTGTTTATGCGTATACTATATACGTGTAAAAATCATGCCCGCGCTACTTGCTATCCCTGAGGTTACTTCACTGGGATAGTCTTATCTCGATGGGACCTTTATGGGGGATATTGACTTGTACCCTAGAAGATAGAAATCCTTGGTACAGGCTATCGGTTCGATAGTCAGACGGTCCTAAGAGACGTGAGGGTATGTCCTATCCTCTTAGTGACTTGGAACTATGCTTCGCCTCATTTTGTATGTGTTTTGTGTTAATACAGTTCGAGAGTGATTCCGAACTAGTATTTCCCTTAGTACGAGTGATACGGGGACTGGATAGCAGAGTATGCCCGCACCATAGATTTTATGTGTGGTACTGTTAGAATATACGTATATTATATGAGTATTTAATATATATATATATATTTAAATCTGGAATTTGGGAACTACCTGTTGTGATTATGGTATGTAAGAAATGAATAATTAATTCAACTTGGGTATAAGTGTTTGAAAAGCATGATATATTATTGAGAAACTTTATTATTAAATAAGGTTTAATTGAGAACTTTGCTTTTAAATAAAATTAACCTCTTAAACATTTGAATTTTTCGGTTTGAAACCTCACGGGCAACTTAAGATAAGATAAGTTAAACTGTTGGGAAGAATCAGTGCGATAGGTGTGCACATTAGAAGAGAGGTGAGAATTTCTCAAGGGGATGTCGCACTAATATGTTGGTTGTACTAGCCGGTAGCACTTTAAATACTTGCTAAACTAATTTTAAACTGTTTTTACAATCGGGCTCTGACCCGTTTCCTATTTTCTCTTATCTCTTGTATATGTATATGTATATATTACAGGTGCCCAGCCACAGGGGCGTCTTGCATAGGATCCTCCGTAGGGAGCGCGCTGCAGCTTAGGTGGGAGTTGCAGGCCTCTTGCTTAAACGACCTCATTGTTGATTCCACTTCTAGTTCTACTTTATCTAGTTGGGTATGTGTCGCCCTTTTCATTATTCAGTTGGTTTTTGTGATGGATTGTAATTCATTTACTTTAGTAGTTTTACTTTGGTATTTATTACTGTCAGAATGTTTTTCTTTGGTGGTTTGAAGTTGGGATTTACTATTGATAGTTAAAATTTTTGAATGATCATTTATATCCTTGTTATTATTGTGTGACTCTTAATCTTTTAATTGTCAAAGGTTTTAAAAATCACTTTTAAATAAAATTTGGAAATTGAAGTCTAAAAATGGTTTTGTCACTTAGCTTAATTAATTAGGGTGTTTAATTGGAAAAGTTATTTTCGCAACAGTGATGCTGAGAATGAACCAACCGTTCACCATGGTTATAATTTAATAAAGGACCGATCACCCGGTATTTAATTAAGCGGGGTGTCACAAGTGGTATCAGAGCCTCAGGTTCTAGTGTCCTTTAGGATCTGTACGTCTTATCTCGTTTCCAGATTAGTGTCTTTGATTTAGAGCCCTAATATTAGGAATGTTGTATTCATCTTTATGCGTTGGAAATTCGTGCTTCTGCGATTTGTCGATGTGAATGTTAAACTTATCCAGATTAATTTTTTAAATTTTCAGATGGCCCGTCAGGACGAACAAGCTAATGCCGTTAGGGAAGCCAGTGAGCAAGAATAACTCACACCTTAGGCGTCTTCAAAAGGGGTACCAATCGCCGAATTTGCAGGCATTATGGCATAAGTAGTTACCACTGCAGTCTTACAGTACCACGAACGCAGCATGCATCTCAGAGGAGGCAAAAGACCTAGAGAGGTTAGTCAAATTCATGTGACTAGAGTTGACAATTGTGCAAAGACACCGAAATTGCGGCAACAAACCCCTCAAGACCAAGACAGTTCCAGAGGTAACAAAATTTATGTAGAGGGAAAGTGTCGGGGCCAACAAGGTTGGGGTCAGAATAAAGTCACAAAGAGGTGTTTCAAATGTAGAATGGACGATCATAAATGCCAATCTTGTCCGAATCAGACTGGAGAGAAACTACAACTCGACCAGCGAGGGATTTCGGGACTCTGCTATAAATGTGTGCAACTGGGTCATAAATGGAGGGATTATCCTTAACCTGACATCGTTTTTTTGCAAATTTCTTATCAAGGCCAGCAAAACCAAGGGAAAAGCAAGACTAGTAAACAACGTAGTGAAGTGATACGGTTTCGAGGGAAGTGTTTCCAATGTGGAAGGAATGGCCATAGGTGTCAGGATTGCCCAGAGAGGAATGGGGCCCCACGGCAGAAGGGCCGCAGTGATAAACCACATAAGCCAGCTCCAACAGCCATTCCAGCAGCCTCAGTTTAGCAGAGGCAATTACAGTATGGACGTGTATGTAAGTACCACCAAATGGAAGCACCTCAATCCCCAACCGAGATACAAGGTACGTTCCTTATACTGGGAGCTATGAGTTGAGTTTTAATTGGTACCGAGGCACCACACTATTTTAGGGCTATTCATTTTTCATGAGCCTTGGGGCTATTAGCCACAACGACGAGTAAGGTGTCATGCGTAGACTCACCATTTGGGGGAAAGAGTCTTTGATTTTCTTTATTTTAAGGGGTGCAAATATAGAAATTGATAACTTCATTTTTAACCGCGATCAATACTGATGTTAGATATGCATGAGTATAAGGTCATTATTGGCCTGCTAGAGTCCTGATTGTATATGTAAGAGGTTTGCAAATAGTGATTACCACCAATACTGGATGATAGTGGATTGGCGAAATGTTCTTTGTGTAGGTGAAATTACGAGAAATGATGGAACTTGTCTGTCAAGGAACGGAGTAAAGGTGTACATGATATGGACGGAGGCCCTAACAGATTTCGATAACCGACAACGCTAGGTAGTAGTGTATCGATGGGGTTCCTTGTTTGGATTTTTCTTTGCGAGACATCCCACGCATGAAACTTAGTGTAAGGTTGGAAATAGGGAGATGTCTGGTAAGTAGTTCATGAGTTCAGTACCTCAGTCGTACAAGGAACAGGTAATTGTATATGTAAGATGGAAGTTGAATTATGATTTAAGGCCAGTAAATCCGGTTGTGTGGTAAGAATGCATTGAAAGTTTTTTTTATCGCCATGAGTTGAGGGGTGGAATGATGATAAGAGGATTTAAGAGTTTTTTATTGCTAGGGTGATTGAGAGTACCCAAGTGTTGTAAATGCGTTTGGAACACAAGGGAAGTAAGGAGTTTAGATGATTTTAGTGTGGATTATCTGGGAAGAATTTTTAATACAAGAGACGAGACTTGTATTTGTTTGGAGGTATAGATCATTAGTGATTTATTTTAATTATTGTATTTATTCGAGAGAATTATGGTACTTATCTGAAGAGATTTGAGATTTGTAGTCCCTCTTTTGTTGATTGTGGGATTTAGATGATCTATACCTTGTATTTTGTGTGATATAGGTAATTTTATCGATGAGTAGTGCTCCGTTCTCTCTCCCCGTGGCGGTTGGGGTGTTACAAAGGTGGGCATCCTGGTTAGCTAATGTTAAAATCGTCCGAGTGGAAGGGACGTGGGAATGTACGTGAGGAATATATGTTTGTGGGACTAACATAACGAGGCGAAAGTAGTAGAGGGAATTAAACGTTGCATGAAAAATGATAATCCACATATATATATACATATACGGGTGTGATTAGAGTAGCTCGCCCGAATTTGGTTGGAAGGCTGCGAAAAGCCATTTAAAAGGGGTATTCCTTGAGAAGGGTAAAATTTAATCATTATGGAGAACGCTCGAAGCGGAGTTGTAATTAGTCAAATGTGAAAGAGACTTGCGCGTACAAAGAGTGATGATGTTAGTATGGTCTAAAGGGTCCAGAAGTGCACTTCGTGGAGAAAAGTGCACGGGTCAGAACTTTTGGTACATGCCAAGGAAAGAAGGAAGTATTAAGTGTCACCTAATGTGAGACATTTCTAGGAAAACACGATGTTTAACAGGACATATTGAGTTGTCTCTGCATGCACCACTCATAGATAGATATCGGTTGAAATAAGAAGATAAACCATAGAATCGTGTGGCTATCGACAATTCCTATAATGGGAGAGGCTGGTAGAGTCGATAAAGTTTCTCAGATGGGTTACAATCTTCAAGACAAGCTAAAGGGGTTCATCTGAATGTGTGAAACAAATCGCCCAGGAAGGAAGTGATTGACATTCCTTTGGGGTGATTTGCAATGTTAACTAATGTGCCCCAGTCTTCCTTTGAAAGGAAGGGATCGCGCCGGTACGTGGTCCTACACGGTATTATTTTCTGAATCAGGATGAGATTTTTGAATCCCACCTCCAATATGGGATTTCAGGAAAACAGCGGAAATAAAATTTCGTTATGAGTGGGAGGTATCACTCATAGCCGAGGAGTAGGCGCACGGTGATTAAACGATTAGTGGGGCCACGTGAAGGTAATTTTGGAACCTTGGTGATCATTTCATTTCCACAACGGATATAACTAGCACATGAAGTATAGTATGGTAGAGTTCCGTGGAAGCACTCGTACTGATTGTCGTGAACGAGATGCTTATTGAAGTTTTGGTGTGGAAAAACCTTAATTATTCTCCCTCTGTGTATGTTTAGAGGTGAGCGGATAATCAGAATTTTGGATCGGTCGAGAATAATCTGATGACTATGGTCGAATTCCACGATTATTTTAGACAAACAAGAGTGGTCAGGTGTTCGTATGGTTCCTCCCAGAACGGGAGTTTTGTGTTTAGATAAATTTGAGAAGTTGTCATGTGGTAAGGTGAGGCCTCCCAATGATATTAAAATAATGGAAATTAATAGTGTATATGCGTGTCTTATGCGAATGACGTCGGATAGGAACACAATGTGAAGTATCTTTAATGAAGAGTGGTAAACCAGCTTGCTGTGAGGCGGGGGCTATAGTGATTGAATGCCTTACTATGTGGATAGGTTGCGTACTGTTGAGGTATCCAAAATGTGTTCTACCAGGTAGGCCTTATTTTTTGAATTTTGGGATGAAATTCTGTTATTAGGGGGGGAGTATGTAATACCCCGTATTTTTATGGCTTTTAAAAATTGGGGATTTATTAAATTTAAATTGAGATATTAATTTAATATTAATCCGAAAATTTATTTTTACTAACGTGACGTTAGTAATTATGGGAAAATTGTTGAATATTACTAGACGAGTAAAGTAATACATGAGATTCATTCGATAAAAAAAAATAAAAAAAATTGTCACGAGTGAATTAAATGGCAATTATGGAAATTTAAGTCGGGACGCGCCTGTGTCGTGTCAGGACTAATGTAACAACCCGCGTAATTTTTGGGGTATTTTCGAAATTAAGGGGAAAAATAAATTTTGAGATAAAATTATTTTTATTGCTCAAATATGTTGGTTATTATTTTTAAAGGCGAGAATTTCAAACGATTTCGAAATCGGAATTAAAATGGAGTTTTAATTGAATTTTTATTATTTAGAAGAGTCCTCAAAACATAAAGCTCTCTAAGAGTCCTCGGAACATAAAACTCTCTAGTAAAAATAATATTTTTAGAAATTCGACCGTCCGATCAAGCTGAATTTTTGTCAGAAGTCCTGTCTCGCCGTTCGCTACAACATATTAAAATTTCAAGTGATTCCAACGGTTCGATCGTCCGGAATAATATTTTTAGTGTTTGTATCTGATTATAACTCTTTTCTTAATCAAACACTTAATCATTTATATATCAACAAATTCGTGGCTTGGCTTTTCAAATCACTTTTTCTCAAACTTTTCAACCAGAAGACCTCTCCAAAATTACTCCCTTTCATCTACAAACCATAGCCCCAAACTTATTCAAGATTTCAACCTTAGATTATAAGGCTTATTTGGTGTTTTCTCGAGTTTGGGCTAGAACGAGATTTGATTATTTTCGCAAGAAGAACGTGATGGTGTGATGATTCATGTTGGTTCTTTTTGGTGGTTTAAGGTATGGGGTTTTACACAATATGCTCCTAAATCTCGCGAGTGTTTATTCCGTTGAATTCTTCTTAATTGAACTCGTATTTTGAATTGTTAAATTCATTGAAATCTGGAAAAATAATTGTTGGAATTATTTTGATTCATGTGGTATTATTCATGTTGTTTTGAGCACGCTGTCATGAGATTTTAATATCGCACTGATGTTGGGCACCCGCCAAGACTCCTTTTCCGGCTACTTGATAAAGTATGGTGCGGTATGGTGAGGCCTGGTGACTCCGGTTAATGTGTTGTTGAGAAATTTATTGATAAAATGCTATTGAGATTTGCATTATTTGATTTGAGTATTCGTAGTCGTGTTGTTGCGCTTTGTTAATCTCTAACATCTTCGTTGAGCATATTCCTGTCGTATTGTGTACTTCCCCATCTTTTTCTTAGTTGGCAGGTGAGCACGGATTTGAGTGCTATGGACCAATTGGGATGATTTTAGCGAGGATTATTTGGGAAGAATTTTTAATACAAGAGTTGAGAAGACTTGTATTTATTTTGATGTATAGAGCATTTGGAGATTTATTTTATTTTCGAGATAGTTAGATTGTTGTAATTATTTTGAGAGATTTGTTGTATTAATTTGAAGAGATTTGAGATTAGTTGTTTCCCTTGTTTTATTGTGGGAATTAGATGCTCTATACCTTGTTATTTGTGGATTTGAATTAGTTTTATCGATGAGTAGCGCTCCGTTCGCTCCCCCCAGGCGGGCGGGGTGTTACAACCAAATTATTATTATATAAAGTGAATAAATTATAAGTTCTCGTATGGTCATTTTGAGTACGCCAATGTGTCCGAAAGGGTCGAGATAGTCAAAATAATGTACCCGGGGGTTTAGTTTGGGTCTCGGGGCATTTTTAGGCCTAATTAACACCCCGGGAGGGCGTTTTGGACATTTTACATTTTTGGGCATGAAAACCCACGAAAATTATAAGGGTATATCATATGGAAAGAGTCATCTTCTAGGGTTAGAATCACCATAAACCAAAGACGGCTATAGGAGAGGAAGATAAGAGGCTTTTCAAGGGGTTCTAAGCCAAGAACTTCGCCGTTCGCACCGCCGTCGTTGCCAAACGATAGATCGTGCAACGAGGATCACCACCACACCAATCTCTCCACAAATCTGAACCAAAAATTCTCAGGAAAGTGTCTATCTTGCTCTATGTTAGTTAATGCTCCAATATTATTAGCCTAGGATTGATTAGAATTAGTGTTTGTGAAAGAAAAACCATTTTGGAGATTTGAATTCGCATCTTGTATGAGTAATAGATGTATTCTGGAAACCCAATTCAGATGTAAAAGTTGAACCATGAAATTACAGTAATTAAAGAGTATGAAATTTGGTAAAAGGATGGGAAGAAACCAAACAAAAGAAATATTAGGGCACTTGATGTTTTTATGGATTATGCCTTTTAATTCGTTATTCATGATGAAAATCCGCATGCTTGACGTAGGAATTCACTTATTTGAGGTTATAATACCTGTAGTATGAAATATTGGGAGATTGGTAGTGAAATATATCGTTTTGGATGATGTTGGAAGAGAAAACCCGTAACTGGAAATTCTGCAGATTTGACATACCTGCTTGATCGATTGATCGACCTTAGATCATCGATCGATCGATGCTTCGATCGATCGAACACCTGCCATAGATCGATCGATCCCTCCTGCATAACTCATATTCCCCTTTTATAGGTTGTTCCAACTTAAATGATTAGACATTCTTGGATATTAATGTTAGAGCCTTTTGGGGTATAAAGAAGACCAGTAGGACTTATTAAAAATATGGAACCTTTAATGTAAGGCGAGGTTAACCTTTCACGGGGATGTTTTACATATAAGGGACAATGGGAATATGTGTTAAAGGGTGAGACTCGTAAGGAAGTTACGTTGTAAATAAATGAGTACCTACTGACATTACACTTAGGAGGATAGGAATCCGCGAGTGTCACTTAATAAGTTGGAATAATCCCACAAATTTGAATAAGAGACAAACAGTTATACGTGATAACTAATTAACGAGTAATAAGGATAAATATCATAATTATGGGTCGTGAGAGTGTACCTAAATTTGATATGGTAATAGTAGTATACATATATGATTGTGTTTATGCATATACTATATACGTGTAAAAATCATGCCCGCGCTACTTGTTATCCCTGAGGTTACTGCACTGGGACAGTCTTATCTCGATGGGACCTTTATGGGGGATATTGACTTGTACCCTAGAAAATAGAAACCCTTGGTACTGGCTATCGGTTCGATAGTCAGACGGTCCTAAGAGACGTGAGGGTATGTGCTATCCTCTTAGTCACTTGGAACTATGCTTCGCCTCATTTTGTATATGTTTTGTGTTAATATAGTTCGAGAGTGATTCCGAACTAGCATTTCCCTTAGTACGAGTGATAAGGGGACTGGATAGCAGAGTATGCCCGCACCATAGATTTTATATAGGGTGCTGTTAGAATATATATATATATATATATTTAAATCTTGAATTTGGGAACTACCTACTGTGATTATGGTATGTAAGAAATGAATAATTAATTCAACTTGGGTATAAGTGTTTGAAAAGCATAATATATTACTAAGAAACTTTATTATTAAATAAGTTTTAATTGAGAACTTTGCTTTTAAATAAACTTAACCTCTTAAACATTTGAATTTGTCGGTTTGGAACCTCACGAGCAACTTAAGATAAGATAAGTTAAACTGTTGGGAAGAATTAGTGCGATAGGTGTGCACATTAGAAGAGATGTGAGAATTTCTTAAGGGAGTGTCGCAATAATATGTTGGTTGCATTAGCCGGTAGCACTTTAAATACTTGCTAAACTAATTTTAAACTGTTTTTACAATCGGGCTTTGACCCGTTTCCTATTTTCTCTTCTCTCTTGTATATATATATATATATATATATATATATATATATATATATATATATATATATATATATATATATATGTATATATTACAGGTACCCAGCCACAGGGGCGTCTTGCATAGGATCCTCCATAGGGAACGCGCTGCAACTTAGGTTGGAGTTGCCGGCCTCTTGCTTAAACGACCTCATTGTTGATTCCTCTTCTAGTTCTACTTTATCTAGTTGGGCATGTGTCGCCCTTTTCATTATGCAGTTAGTTTTTTTGATGGATTGTAATTCATTTACGTTCAGTAGTTTTACTTTTGGGATTTATTACTGTCAAAATGTTTTTTTTTTGGTGGTTTGAAGTTGGGATTTACTATTGATAGTTAAATTTTTTTAATGATCATTTATATCCTTGTTATTATTGTGTGACTCTTAATCGGTTAATTATCAAAGGTTTTAAATATTGGTTTTAAATAAAATTTGGAAATTGAAGTCTAAAAATGGTTTTGTCACTTGGCTTAATTAATTAGGGTGTTTAATTGGAAAAGTTATTTTTGCGAGAGTGATTCTAAGAATGAACCAACCGTTCTCCTTGGTTATAATTTAATAAAGGACTAATCACCCGGTATTTAATTAGGCGGGGTGTCACAAAGAAATGATTACTAGAAAAGACGATTGCGTTTCTGATGGCTAAATGATGAAAAAGACACAAATACCCAAGCGTCTGTCACAGATTCAAAATATTTAAGCGTTTGCCATTTCGCGCTCAAAGTCATTAAGTGTCACAAGTGTTGGAAATCTATATCTAACAAGACTGGGTAAATGTGCCCGAGTAACTTCTGGGCACAATGTTCCAGACTTTTATATTCAACCTCAACTATGAAACATTGGGGGCTTCTGTTGATACAAAAATTAGTCAGATGACGTGGACCAATTAGACGAAGACACGTGTCATCTTACATGGAAAAATGTATATTCACCGAGCTACCCAGCGTACCGAGCTACTCACCTTGACGGGCTACTCATTATACAGAGCATCCGGTCAAGAAGATCATGCGACAATTACATATTCAATGAACATTGGATTTAAGGAACATTGTTATTATGTACAGATGTATATGCCTATTAAATAACGGAGAATTGTCTATTCACATGAACAGCCCTCGGGCTATAAATACATTGTAACCCTCTCCATAATGGGAATATGAATACTTGGTCATTTTTGTGATCATCATCAAGATTAAGAAAAAGACCCAGCAATACAAAACAGTGGACGTAGGCCATTTCTATAAGGCTGAACCACTTTAAAAACCCGTTTCTCCTCTTTTTTATTTATCTGTGATTAATTAATTAAATCAAGTTTAGTTTTTTACGTCAATAGTAAAGATAGCTCCAGTAGTGCACAAATCCTTCATTTCCTCTCTCAATTTCCTTATTGTTTACTCTACATGAAGTACCTAGGGGGTTTGGGAAATGGTCGGGTATGAGCGTGAACCCAGCAGGAGAAATACTAGAAAAGTAATATGTATACATCAATATCTATAAATATAAAGTTTGTTTTATAAATTATTAAATCATCAATCATTTGATTAAGTGTTTTCATGGAAGATGTATCGTAAGCATGCAATTTTCATTATAACCGTGAAACTCGGGTGACGAGCCCACTCACACTAAGTCCATATTTTAATACTACACTTATCCAACTAATTTAACAATTAATATAATTTCACATCTTTAAGTTGTTTCATAAACTTGTATTTACATGAATGAGTGTCGTGCTCAAAATTGTCTTTTCACTTAATTAATTGGGGTACCAATCCATGACTGTTATACGGCCTTTTAGTGACTCCCACCATGCCGAAATATTCTACTGATAAGTTGATTTCATTCTAAGCATTAAGATACACCCTAGGGCTCTGGAATTTTACTCATTACATCCTTGTGACCCTTTTTCCATTTTTTCTTTCTTTCTCATCTACAGTTAAGCTTTTTCCCTTTTTTACTTTATATCGTACGAAGAGGCCAAATACTCAGGATGATACAAGTTCTAACACACTTTATTTCCAAGTTTCACACTTCATAAAAAGTCCATTTTCAATTTACCTTTAACTCGATATTTCATTTTTTAAAACAACTTTATTTACCAGTTCTTGTGAAACTTAACCGTTGAGTTTAAATAGACATTCGTAAACTTTAATGTGTTTTTCACTATTCGCACACACTTGTAAACTTGGATTTTATACATTTTGCAAAAATGATTCATTTTGTCTTTACTTTACAAAACATGAGTTTTCACCACATAAAAATCCAACTCTTTAACTAGAGTCCTATTGGTTTGGTAAATCATTCTCAAGCTCATATTAATTAGCGAGATAAGGGTTAATATTTATTTATATTGAATATTAAGAGTAATAATAATTATGTGAGAAGATTAAACTTGTCGTGAGTGACAATTATGACAGTTATGATAAATTTAGTTGGGGCACGCGTGTCAATCGTGTTGGGACTTAAATTGAGAAATAACATGTAATTTCATTTTTATAATTCATATGGTCATTTTGAGTTCTCTAATGTTTCCGGAAGGGTCAAAAGAGTCAAAATTGAGTACTCGGCGTTATGTTCAGATCTCAGGGACTTTTGAGATTAATTGGGACTTATTTAGGTGGCTTTCGGGCTTCTTAATGGTAATTCAAAAGTCAAAAACGGGAATACACTTAAAAAATGAAAGTTTTGGTGTTAGAGAAGAGTCATTTTCATAAAACTAAAGGTTAGGAGAGTTATATAAAGAGTTAGAGAGACAATGAAGAGAATTGAGAAGGAATTTCAAGAGTCTAGGCGAAGATTTGAAGAATTTGTGTAAGAACATACATAGAGTACCATCATCGAAGTGTAAATCAAAGAGAGGTGAGTACAACCATATATTTCATCATCAACGAATCAGACCTACATTAAAAGGCAAGTGTTTATCTTGCTGAATTTTAGTTGAATGTTATATTCACGATAGAATAGGTTGTTTACTATTTTAGAATTCATGAAAGGTTAGAAATCATGTATATAAATTAATATACTGCTAGGGATATTTGTTTGGGAGTTTGGTGTTGTAGAATGAAGGATTGAACATCAAAAATAGTGTAGAAAATGCATGAAAAATCATTTTAGAAAAAGGACGAACATTGTATGATAATTTTAAGTCTATTTTAGGCGAAAATTGGTAGTGTGCTAGCTGGGTTCTTGTATAAAATCATGTTCTGCACAACTTTGTAGTTTTACATTTTTTTCAAAATCGGATCAGAAAGGCCTCAAATTGTAATTTTATATTTCTCGGCAAAATGTAACTTTCTCGAGAAAAATGATAATTAGGAATTAAAATATACTTCAGGCTTGTTATAATGAGTCTGGGTTTTGGATCAATAACTATGGGTTGAAGGTAGCCACTGGAATAATTAATTAAATTATTTATATCCTTTCGGTTAATAAGAGATGTTAGGAGTAATGGAAAATGTGAATAAAATGTGAATTATTAGTTTATGGGATAAACTTGAAATATAGTCTATGTATATAGGATGAGTGTATGCATATATTATGTTGATTGTGATATTATGTGTATGACATACCTACGATGCTTGCTATCGGGGGGAGGTTTCGTGAAGTGGATGGTTTTATCCTATTCAGACCATTGGGGGGATTTTAGACTCGTTCCCAGAATATAGAACCTAGGAAAGTCCTATCTGTGAGAACGATAAGCTGTCGGTCATATAGGTGCGTAAGTATGTGCGTAACCCATAGGCTTGAAACTATATTCGCCTACAATATATGTTATTTGTATTCATGGTTCGAGTGATAAACTGAATCAATAGTCCTTTATTTAGTAAATGAGGTACTGGGATATGATAGCAAAGTATGCATGCACCGTATGTTTCAGTCTAGGGGTGTTGTAGTAGTATGTATACAGTTAGAGTGATATATGTATACACTTGCGATTTATGCTACTGTGTGTAATTAGTAAATGAGAAAATGGTGACATTTAACATGATCTTAGTGGGGGAAATATTAAATATAAGATGAGAAATTTATGATTGACTCTTTGATATAAATTAATTGGTAACTTATTGGATGGACGATACGGGTAAGATCAAAGAGTTAGTTGGTAGAGGAATATATATGGATTTAAATAGTTAGTCGGGGTAGTATAATCAGGAAAGGTTAGAGATATACGTTAGGTGTGCACAGTAGATGAGAGGTAGGCATCTCAACTGAAAACACGTGAACCCAACTTGAATATAGTATTTATAAATTTTGCATTTAAACACTTGCTAAATTTTTAAAACTGTTTTACTCGGGTTCTGACCCATTTTTTTCCAAATCCTTATTCTTTTTGTAAAACATTTTAGGTGCCCAGCTACAAGGACACCAGGCTTAACAAATTCTATCTTTTAGTGTGTTGCATCTGCTATAGAAGTTGCAAGTTATTGATATCTGACACCTCGAGATTGATTCATTTCTTCATTATGAACTTTCTTTCCAGTCGGGCATGTTGTTCATATTATTCTATTGTTAATCAGAGATGTTGAGTTCTCTTATGATGTAGACTATGGAGTTAATTTTATTTCAGAATATTGTATGGATATTTTAGACTGGATTGTATAATTCAGATATAATTATTATTATATCACTATTCATTATGTGTTTGATATTTAAATGGTGGAATGTGATTTTATTTTTCATTTGGTTTTATATTAATTAAAAAGATAAAATTTTAACACTAACTTTTTACTAGGTGGTTAGTAAATAAAAGGTTTTCGAAAGTGTTGCTAAGAACGGACCAACTGTACATTATGTTATAATTTAATAAAGGACTTATCACCCGGTATTTAATTAGGTGGGGTGTTACACTCACTCTCCACCACTAATGGTGTCAGTGTGCAATTACAATTTGTAAGTATTTTACATATGGAAGATCTATCGTCGTTCATGAAATGAAAGTTATGACAAAGGTCAGTTACATCCTCGTATGAGATTTACCATCAAGTTTGGTCGAAGAACCGCATGAGTTAGAAATATAGAGTTGAAGCCCATAAAGACTGGTTTGAGATTTAAACCAAAGTGAAAAAATGACACCACTGATCGAACAAACCTTTTATTTGAACTTGAAATTGACTCATGCAGGTATTCTGTAGCCTGAAATATGAGTCACCGTGAGTTTTTCACATGCCCAATTTTTGATAATAGACTTTTTTTAGAATGGACTTGCCTTTAAAACCACGGGTATTTGGAAGAAACTTAACAAGACCGATGCACCTTATATGCCTATAAGTTGGGCCTTTCTTACACGTTCACAAATTATGAAGTGATGGGATAGAGCTCTTCTTAGAACATCTTAATTTACAAATCAAATATGTGAATATGCCTTTCGTTGGAGGGTGGAGATATAGTGGTGAAGGGTAAAATTTATAAATTGGTTTGGGTTCAAACTTTTTATGAATTAATATAGTTCGTAGAAAATTCTTACGAATTAGTATACTTCATAAGAATCAAAATATATTTTTCAAATGATTATTTATAGATCCTACGAACGTTATTTATTCGTATCAATTGCTACGAACAAATAAAGTTCGTAGGAACTGTTACAGAATTTGTAACTATTCTCTAAATTCGGAGAATTCCATTATGTCAACTTATCAAATTTGTTGTCTTCTTCTCCAATCATTGTGGATGTTCTTAAGAATTGATTTTACCCAAGATACCTACATAGAAGAGATAGGCTCAGGTGCGGGAGCTCAAATGCGGGACTCCTGTGGGGGATCTTTTATAAGAAAAGAATTTTTTATTTTTATTTTTATTTTTTATATGGGTTATAAACATATCAGGGTACCTCTAAAAAAATCAACACAAAATGATATTTTTTTATCTTAAAAAATAGGTCAATATTTAACAGTTTTTCAAGCACCTTAAAAACTATCAAATATTGAGCCTTTTTTTTAAATACCAAAAAATATCATTTTGAGCTAATTTTTTTAGGGGTACCTTGAAACGTTTATGACCCATACAAAAAAAATAAAAAATCCCACACGGGTGTCCTCCATTCGGCTCCTGCACCTAAGCTTCTTTCCTGCATAGAATTGTGCAGTGAAAAAAGATACACGTACATATCGAATGTTTCTCATAAAAAAAATACATTTTCCACATAAAACATTTTATGAGATATTCCAAATATTTAAAAATATTTGCAACGTAAAAATGATATTGTTGAATAATGAGTTTATTTTTATTGTGATATATATATATTGATTCTCTAATACATTTGTTGAACATCCTTCATTTTTCTCTTGATTATGAATCACGGTATAGAAGGATGTTGATTATTGATGTGTGCGTAGCTTATATCATGTTATTTGGAAAAAAATGTACTGACAACTTGAAAGTATCCGACATGCCTGGGGTTGTGCAAATCATAAGTTGTCCATAACAAACCAAGTAAACTTGAGGAAAATGACTTTAAGTCTAGAAGTCTAGAGAGATCAAATAAAGGAACCACGAAATAATTCTTGGTACAAACTTCATGATGTTGCCTTCTTCATTCGAGTAACCCTTGAAATTTGGGCAATCTTGGTCATGGTTGATCTGAGTAACCTCCCATGCAACCTCTATCATGGTTACTTAGAGAAACCATATGGACATCCTTGGTCATAGTTACTCGAAGTAGCCTTCTGTGCAACCTTGGGCATCGTTGCTGGGAGAAACTTTCTGTACAACCATAGTCATGGTTCCTTAGAGCAATCTTCCGCTCAACCTCAATCATGGTTACTTGGAGCAATCTTACACGAAACCTCAGTCAAGGTTACCTGGAGCAAACTCGATCACGGTTCCACAGATCGAGCGACCACTAAAGTGTTTTCGTCGAGAAACCATAGAACTTCTTATAACTATGATCCACTTTATGATTCACCATTGTGATCCACCTTGCGATAGACCTTGTATTCGAATTATTTTGAAATATTATTTATTCACACCGTGATGATAATTACATAAAAATTAAAATTTGATACTTATGATTCACCTCAAGGTGACTCATCATGCTTACTCATTGTGTTATTTTATATATGATTTGGAAGACCCAAAATTTCTGAGCTTGATCGGCTTTATGAAAATAATGGGGGCATGAGATGAATTTCTTATTACATGATATGTCTGCTCCTTATCATTTTATTTTATAAAGTTGAGGTTCAAAAAGAATGAGTTGAATATTGTATCGTGTCAAACTAGCATCATGAATTTCGCAGAAGAATATGTTTACTCATTCATCATTCAAAGAGCCACAATTTTTAGTTTATTTTATTCTCTAGACATAAAATAAAACAGAGGGAGAAAGATATACCCCACGTGATTGCGTAAGGCATTATAATACATATATCTCATAAACTTACGAATGGTTTTGTGCTGAATCAAAGATTTTTTTTTCTTTGTGGATATTAAACGCACGTAATTAAATCAAGCTTGAGTAATTACGACGTGTCAAGTAGATGTTAAAGCCAATGTTCAGATAATTTTAGATTTGAGATAACCCCCCCGTAAATATATTTAAGTAATTTTATTTCTTAGGGGCCGTTACAATTGATATATGATTTTTTTTTCTTTACTCTACTTTATCTTAAGATAAAAGATAAAAAAAAAAAGGGGGGGGGAGGAAAGTATTGTATAATGTGACATTTTAGTTAGACAAGAACCCCGGTGGTAAGCATGCTTAGATATGGTCCCAGAATGGTAATTATTGATGAGGCATCTCCACAGGAAGCATCAGAGTTGTTCGGTGTAGCCACCGATCGGCCCATACGTGGCTATATGGCATTATTATTAGGAAAGTGATGGGGTGAAAACAATTCCCACAAGAGAATGGATATAGAGCTCATATAGAAACCTTAACAGCATCGTGGTAAGTCACCCAAAGTAGTGCATTATAGTTCTGAGAAACTTTAGTAGCATTGTGGTAAGTCTCTAAATGTGATGCATAAAAAAAATCCCATCGCATACTTTGCGTTATTTTTAAGTCCAAATGTAATTTTTTTCGGTCATTGCTCCTCAGATTAGTACATTTGGCCAAGACAAAATTTCCATCGCATATTTTACGTTCAGTGCGAAGCTTAAGTGTACTTTTGCTGGGTCATAACTCCTCAGATCAGTACATTTGGACAATACAAAATTTCCATCATAGATTTTGCATTTGGTACTACGTCCGAGTGTACTTTTACTGGATTATAACTGCTCAGATCAGTACATTTTGCCAATACAAACTTACCATCACATATTTTGCATTCAGTGCTAAGTCCAAGTGTACTTTTTTTAGATCATGGCTACTCAGATCAGTATATTTGGCCAATACAAAATTCCCATAGCATAGTTTGCGTTCGGTGCTAAGTCCAAGTATGCCAGATGAAGCTCTAAATGGTTGCTCGAATAAGTACACTCGACCAGTTGTTTGTTCAAATTTTAATAACAAAAAACAATAAAATTGTGGACACATGTACGTTCGAGGGGAGCGGGGGAAATCCCCAAAATACTCCTCCAAATCAAAAACAGAGGGAACAAAGATAGTCCTCAAAAACCATATACGATCAAGGAAAATATATATGGACATATATGCATGATATAAATCAAACGTGATCACATAATGCCTTAGATAATTGAAACTTACTAAAAAATATTTTGTGCAATGTTTCAGTTAAGGCATTAACACACCAACTATGTGTAGGAGGGGACAAATGTAGAATGGGGTTAAATAAATAAACCCCGCAAATTTGATAAAATGAGTATTAACGATTTATCAAGGTTTACTAAAATCCAAGCGCTACATGGACTGAGATATTATTACATGCGACTAATATACCCCATATACTTTACGTTTGGCATATTAAACTAGACAATACTCTATTAACGATTTAAAAAAATTATTTCACATACCAACACATATATTACGACAAGTGGCACCATAAATATTCGGACACTTGGTTCTATAGAAAATATGACATGCTCTAAGCCCACTTGGAATATTTGGCTACAAAAGGAGGGTTCCTCCTCATCTGGGGGTGGTATGGTGATTTTTTGGGCAAGTTTTAGGAGAGACATTTTAACTGTTCTTCCCCACAAAATTTCAAGGGTTTTATCATAAGTTTCATAGTGATGAGAGGACTTTTGAGTTATAATGCGATTTTTATACGATATATTCAAGTTTATAGGTTATAATCCCGATTCGGCACACCTCGCACACCTAAACCACCAAAACCGAGTCTTTTCTAACGAATCGTATGGACCCGCAAACTACGCTGACTTTGATTCCATAAAGAGACGGGTACATATGCGCAACAATGTTTCTCAAGTCTAAAATACATTAGATGGGTACTTCATAAAATCTACACTACTGTATTACACTTATATATGAGATCGTATAGGATCGCCATAGTCGCTCATTGGTTGGTTAACCTTGCATTTTTTTAGACCGAAGGGTATGTCTGTGTAGTATCATGTTCCCCGGGGCTTGATGAATCCAATTTTCTCTTGGTCATCAGGATGAATTTCTATCTGATTATACCTTGCAAATCCATTGATGAATCCATCAATGAATGATTTGCGCGCGTTATTAGTTATGTTCTCTGCCAATAAGTCGATGTGTCGTAGATGGAATCATCTTTGGGACAACCTCGATGAAGATCCGTGTAATCTTTTCACATTCATGCATTGCATTGGTTTTAGGTACTAGTACGATGTTGGCTAGCCAAGTGTGGTATGCAATTACTCTGATGATTCTGTTACTGAGATGCTTGTCAAATTTCTCCTTTACTTTCAAGGACCATTCCGATATTAGCTTACGGAGTCTTTGATTTATGGGTTTTTCATTGGGGGGAGTGGGTGTCTTATACATGATGATAGTTGGGTCGATGCCAACATGTCGGCGTAGGACCAAATGAAAACATCTACAAAGATAACGAGGAGGTCCGTGAGTTCTTTTTTTAATTTTTATCTAGGCAGGAGCCTATTTGTAACTATTCTTGGTTTGGGGAGTGACTAAGTTTATGGTTATTGTTCCATCCTCGTTGGGAGACATACGTTTATTTTGACTTTGGTCTTGTTTTGTAAGTGTTTTAAGTATTTTAACTCCACAAAGTTATCATTATTAGGGGTGACATCTAATACATGTTTGAATTCATAATCATCACGTGTAACACACGCCGCCAAATATAATAAATCATTATTTATTTTCCTATCACAAGGAGGGAGGACAACATTGATAATATCCGAAAAGTTTTCTTTATAGAGGGAGACATTAGGAGAGGGGATAAGATTGGACTCTTTACATAACATGGCAAACTCAAATGTTCTCCATTAGGATGCATCTAGAAGAGATCCAACTTTTTCAGTACTGCAATTCCCTTTATGTGGGTGACTAGGGTTATTGGGTTCAACAGAGGTACTTTTTGAGGGACTTGTTAGCATTTAGTAGCTTTAGTACATGTTGCAGGATCGTGCATCTGGTGTTTCTCAAGCAAGTGTGTTTTTCCCTTGGGGGTGACCTTTAAGCTCCTAGTCGGGTATGCAATGGGTTCGCTTTAAAGGAGTTCCTCCCAAAGGAATTTCATTAAGAGCTGTAGATTTTTCTCATTCCACTAGTAATCCCATAGGGGTTTACTGCTCATGTCTTGAGGCTTGACTAAAGGTCTGGCACATAGGTGTATATATTGAGCTCAGGATTGCTGATCAATCTTCCTTTTTTGGGAAATATATATTGATAAGATGTTTGTATGAAATCAACCCTTGCCTAGATTCAATGAAAATACGTGCACACTTGAAGATGCGTATCACAGAACCGTAGTGTGACATATTACTAATATACTATTTTTTATTTTTAATTACTTAAAATATCTAAATAATTACGTATTAATGACCAATTCTTGATTTTAATTTATATAGGCGGAAGATGATTTTTTATCTTCATAAATAAGATTAAACATGTGGTGAGTCATTTCCCCCAATAGTCGTCTCTTATACTTTTGGACATCATTGTGTTAATCATATTATGATAGGATATTTTCTTCCAAGTTCTAATATTTTAATGTATGGTGAATGTTATTAGTTTTATATTAGTGACTTTTTAATTTATTGCAATTGTTTAATTTGATAATATATTGTAAAATTATTTTGCAGATATATATTATATGTACAAATTGGTGTTTTTGTGAATGTTACAATATATTTTCAGCAACAATAAATATGGTAAATGATTAAAATTTTATCAAAAAAAAAAATATCACAATATTCAAATAATGATGCAAACTTTTTTTTTCAAGTTACAATGTCGTAAATAATTTTCTCAACATTTTACTTAATGTCGCAATGATTTTTCCTAACATATATATAATGCCACAAAAAAACATATCTAACAATTTCTTAACGCTGCAAAAGAGTTTTTTGGCACTTTTTAAAGCCGCATAATTTTCTTTCTAGCATTAATATTAATATCATAAAAAACTCATTTTTGCAGCAATTATATAAAATGTTGACCAATTGCCGCCAATCTTCCCCGAGATTTATAAAAAAATAGTTAATCTTTTATGACAGCACTCGTTGCCGCACTTACTCAAATACTGGGAAATTTTTCGTAAAAAGTTTTTCTGGCATTTTTGGTGTCTTTCTCCGCATTTAATTAATGCCCAAAACAATCAATTTTCTTGTAGTGATGCATAATTAATCAATGATCCATATGACTGAAATTTTTTTGCACTTAAATGTCAAATCCCAAGTTGTTTTTCAAGGAGATGATCTAGCTACAAATATTGTTAACATAATTGGGATCAAAATAAATAAAGAATGTCTTGCATAGTGATAGTCAGAGTGCTGCACATTTGGCAAAGGATTCATCATTTCATTCGAGAACCAAGCACCTCGGATTTCATAATCACTTCATCAGATCACTTTTGGATGACTAAGGATAAACTATATTCATCCAAAAGATCCTAGGAAGTAAAAATCACTTCATCAGATCCTAGGAAATAAAAATCCAATTGGCATGTCAACCAAGATATTGACAAAAGATAAACTATAATTGTGCTCAACTTCAGTGGATCTTCAAGCTTATAAGACAATAAAGTCTCACACCCAATCCACTATAGATACAACACTTTGAATACCTGTAGATTACTACAAAGTCCCACTAGCATGCACAAATTTAACGTTATGTCCTCTAAATTGTCCTGTAAATAAGGGGGTGGAAATAAGAAAATACACACCAACACCAAGTATTGAGTTGTTTAAGCAACATTGATAGTTGAGTTGCAGTGTATAGCAAACTGAGAGAAAAATAGAGAAAGTGAAGGAGTGAGCCAACATAGTGTGTAAAAGTCTCAATTAATTTTATAGTGAAAGTGGATGTGAGTTATGAATGTAAGAACAACGTAAATCTATGTCTTGTTTATTTGTGTGTATTTTTGTTAAATTACTATTCTCGTGTTATTTTTGCCAACTTTCTAATTTTGGATTCACAACAAAGATAGTGGTGTTTCAAACGAGTGCAATTTTTTTTATTCTGTTAACTCATTGAATCCTAAATATTTTTGGCAGAATTAGTAGCGTTTAAATTTTTAACACTCCCTTTGTTTCAAATTAAGAATACATGTTTTATATTCGTATTGATTAATTATACACTTACTCAGTGGTGAACATCAACACATATTCACTATCATTGAATTTGATTAGTTTTTATGTCCAAAAATTAAAAGACAACTATTAATTTGGGGACAACCACAAAAAAATAATACTCTTAATTTGAAACGAATGGTGTATACAGTATAAGCTTTCACTATATATTAAGGTTCTAAAAAACGCGGACGTGATCGAGGCGTGGAGGTCAAGCCTTAAGCCTTAGAAGCGTAGGCGGGCTTTAGGTTTGAAAAGGTGTAAAAAGGCGTATAGGCCTTTTTAATATATTTTAATATTTTTATAACCATAACAAGGCTATTAAAATACTAAAATTGTACATGTCATAAAAATATGTCTGAATAATACTATTTGATTATTTTGGATGAGATAATGGTTCGGTTTCTAAAAAAATCTTTAAAATGCGATATCGTTTCACTAAAGAATTGTTGTTTTTAGAGAAAAAGTGCGCCCTAAGGGTTTTACCAAGCATAAAGCGTCAAAAGCTTAAGGCGGGGGGTTTCTCCCAAGTCTCAAGTCTAGGTGTGCTTGGGGGAGCCTAGACGGGTTTTTTAGAACAGTGCTATATATTATAAATTTTGCAAAAACTATGTACTTTGGTCCTGTTGGTTCTCCCAAAATTGTAAATTAGTTGATTAATAAATTGATTCATTAATTGTGTTTGATTTCATTGATGAAATAATTCGTTAATTGCCTCAATTTAGCTCATATGTAAAATTTGAAATTGAATCATTTCATAAAAAAACGTAAAATGCATCTATTTGAAATAAGAGTCACATAAACGTGAAATGCTCCTCTCTTTCTCTTAATTTGATTTTATCTTTTTTTCTCATATAATTTTAACGTCAGTTTCAGATTATCAAATATTGCATAAAATTGAATTTAAATTTATTTAAAATTCACTTATTTATAATTCATTAATTCATAATGAACTAATTTACTTAATCAAACAATATATGCAATTAAACTGGTCATTTGTGTTTGTTGATGTTTGTTGCTTTGCAGTCGAAAATTTCATGGCTAAACGTGAATTATATTTATTTGAAATAGGAGTCACATAAACGTGAAATGCTCCTCCCTCTTTCTTAACTTACTTTTATCTTTTTTTTTCATATAACCTTAATGTCAATATCATATTACCAAATATTACATAAAATTAAATTTTAATTTATTTAAAATTTACTCATTTATAATTCATTAATTAATAATAAATTAATTTCTTTAATTAAATAATTTGTGCAATCAAAAGGATAATTGGTGTTTTGTTGATGTTCGTTGCTTAAGCAGTCCAAAATTTCATGGCTAAATTTTTAATGTATTATATTCCAGTATTAAAACGTGGAGAAATGATCCCTGAGGTAGGGATGGCAATGACAAGCACGACCACTGTATCTTGCCACGTAGAAAATACAATTGTCCAAATATCCTGTCTTTGAGACTCAACTGCCCCTCCAAAACACCACCCATTATTGGGTGCACAGACAGAGAGCTGGGCTTAATTCTACTCTTTCAAGCCTTTCTATCAAGTAAATTTGCAGTGATTTCAATGTGACTTTTCATTTATTGTTATTAATTGATCTCACACCCATTACCATTTGTTGTTACATATTCTTTAATTTATTTTTATAGTTAAGTCAACTAATGTCAACTGTTTTATGTATTCTACACCTACTAATACTTGAATGAACTTATAATTTTTTGAATAAAGTTGAGGTACTGTACATACAGATAGTTGTGAAGAGGCTTTATCAGTTCACTTGATAGCAGTTAGATTACAATTCATTTTTGGCAATGATATAAAGTACCATTAAGGCAACATTTAGACCTCAGAAGAAACTATGCCTTTCTTATCCATAAAAAGAAACTCAGTTCCACCTTTCTTAAAAATTTACTTTGTTATCTTAGAGATTTTAGTTGCTTAACACCCCCCCCCCCCCCCCCCCCCCCCTTTCCCCTTGTCTCTCTCTTGAGGATTCAAAGTGAATCAAGATAATGAACTTTTTAATGAACCTAGTAAGACATTAAAAAATAATTCAATTAATTTTAATTTCTATGTTGTAATTAGTTTGTGACAGCGACGACGAATACGTTTGTGACACGAGTTTATTTTAATACACACACCTGACAAACCTTACCCCCCACCCCCACCCCCACCATCACCATTTTCTACCCATCCTACCTGCTCCATCTTAGACCTGCCAGCCAACAACACTGGAGCCAGGTTCAACACAAAACCCGCTGGCTGAACCCACACCTGCCCCGGATCAAACCACCGGCACCCAAACCTCCTACCTCCGGCCAGCGTAACCGCCTGCGAGCCACCTCGGTCGTGAACCAAACCGACCCTTACACCAACCACCTTCCAGCGACCCAAATCCATTACCGAACCCAAAATCAGCCATGGCACATTGTAAATTCCAAGGGGTTAAATCGGCGGTAAGCTTGTATGATAGCCGGAGGGGAGGTAAGCATGTATGGAGGGTTCAAGCGCCGGCAGGTTGGACAAGGGAGCTCGCCAGAGGCGTGAAGCAGATCGGCTATGGGGTGGTTCAGAGTTTTGGTGGGTTGTGATGCTGGGCAGTGGTCGGTTTCCATGGAGGATCGCCAGCGCGTGACAGTGGGCAGCTCCGCCGACGTGTCACACACGTGTCCGTTACCATTGGCGCGGAGACAACAACGAATTAAAATTGATTAGGTTAGTTTTTAATGTTTTATTAGGTTCATTAAAAAGTTCACTATTTTATTTCACTTTAGATCCCCCCTCTCTCTCTCTCTCTATATATATATATGTATATGTATATATGAGAGGTCGTACCTTGGTGTGAATGGCAAGTGTCCTCGCCAAAGTTACGGTTGGTCTCGGGTTCGAGAGCAGCTTCTCCATATATGGGGTAAGGCCAACTGACATCCACCTCTCTCAGTTAAACCTGCAATTAAGAGTGAGACTTGTGGTCTCGGGTTCGAATCATGGGAGCAACCTCTCATATATGGGCGTAAGACCAGCTGACACCCACCTCTCTCAATTAAACCTTCAGTTAAGAGTGAGCCTTGTGCATTAGGTATGACTTTATATATATATATATGTCTTTAGTGTGTGAGAGAAAGGCCTAATTTAGGAGTAAATAGTATAAACGAATAAAATTACTCGAGGCTTGTGTTTGTTTGGATAATAGCTTGTTTAAAATTGGAGTTTAAAATCAAAGAACAATCGTTGAACAAATTTTTAGCTCATTACCGTAGGGAACTCGGCTCGATTACCTATAACCCTGATAAAATAGTGCGCGTCTGCAATTTGGCAAAAACTCATTTGAGTTAAAATAAACAACCCTAACTTGAACATATTTTTAAACGTTTTGAGACCAAGTTTGAACAACACATTGTTCATCTTGGATTGAAAGAGATTATGAGAGTTGTTGTTCCTTCATCATAGTGACTCAATTTTAAAAAGCTCCTAGTTGAAACCACTTCTCGTTTTCGAAGGAAAGGAATAAAATTAACTGCATAGCAATATCCTATATAAGAATAAAACAAGAAATATATCAAGAGTATGTTGACTCTCACATAATATATACCAAATCCAATTTGTTTACATGTTGGGGAACTTTTCCACAGAATTTTTTTTAATCAAATGGCCACAGTGACTGCATCAAACTTAGTATCAAGAAGCTCACATCTCAACTATGGGTTAACTACTTCTGGAATTAAGCCTAAAGCAACAATTGGAAGAATTTGGTTAAGGAACCACAAGATTACCAAGTCTACTGAAGGACTAAGGTTCTTTAACACTGTGGTTGAGCTGCATAGGAGGACAGTGTTAAATGGGACTACCCGAAGATTGAGGGGCCAAAAGTTGAAAAATGGGAATTCAAGGTCCTGTCCAGTAATAATCTGTGCAAATGGGGCCATGAATTTGGTCTTTGTAGGATCAGAAGTGGGGCCATGGAGTAAAACTGGTGGACTTGGTGATGTTCTTGGCGGTTCGCCACCGGCCATGGCGGTACAAATATTTTCCTACTTTGCCTCTTCTGTTAAAATGTCCACGATAAATCTCACAAACTTATGACTCTGAAAAAAAGTAATGGAGTTTACTCATATTTATGACAGTTTAAATTAATTAACCGGTAGTTACTAAAATGATCAAATAACTAAGGGTGTGTTTGATAGCCACGGAGAATATGAGATCTTTGGGATATTCATCTTTTTTATGTATTTGATAGCTGTTATTGTCCTATAAACAAACTTCCAACTTCCACTTGTGATGTATTTTGGCTCTCCGGTGGCTTCCCGTTGGTTCACGGCTGTTTTGGGAGAAAAACAGATTTTTTCTTGATATTTACAAAATTGCCACTTTGAGGAAAATCTATAAATAGAAGCCTATTTTCTGTTTTTATGCAGAGCTGTTTTTTCCAGCAAGAGTGAACATTTTGTGAGTTTTTCAAAGAGAAAAGTGAGTGAGAGCTTCTTGTTTAAGATTAGTTCTTGTGCTTGGTTGTGAGTGACTTTCTTGGAGAGATAAAGAGTGTGAGTGTGTAACCTTGTGGTTCCTCCATTTATCAAAGAAAGAAGAAATCCTACCATTGTGGATGTAACCCTTGTTTGGGTGAACCACGTTATATTGTTGTCGTTTCTTTGCTTTGATTGCTTGTGTGTTCTTGTTATCCTACTTGTTGATTGTTGATTGGATTCGTTTTGAGTTTGCACACTTAGTTTTCATTAGGAACAAGGTCTTGGGTGTTTTCCGCACACCAAGTGTTTGGTAAAATTCCGAAGTGAGTTATATGGTCTTGGTTGCTTAACATAGGACTGTTTTAGCGCAACACCACTATGATACAACTTAGTTATGCACATTTTTGGCTTAGCCTTAGTTATGCACATGAATCGGATGTTGATCTAATGCGTTATTACATTGTGCGGATAAAATTAGAATAAGAAATAATATCTTTAAAATTTATGAATTTTAAGCAATGACTCTTAGCGTGAGAGGAAAAGTAAGCAAAAATTATCACCAAGGATATTTTCCTTTGAACCAAAAAATCTTCTAGATGTGTACTAATTTCTACAAGCTTATGTTGTAGGTGCATTGAGGTGTTGTACCCACACTAAGAAACTGCAACTCGTTAATTCGCTTAGGACACAAAGTTGGGGAAAATTTTATATATTAACATTTTGTTTAATAGCATATGCATCAACGACTCAAGTCATTTTCATCTGCCTATAGGCCAATGGACATCGCGTGATGACCGTATCTCCTCGCTATGACCAGTATAAGGATGCGTGGGATACAGACGTGGTTGTGGAGGTACATTATAAATATTCATGCAAGTTTTTCAACATCCTTCATTTCCATATGTGTTTTTCTCATTTACGGTTTATATTATAAAGCTAAAAGCAGGGGATAGAACAGAAAAGGTTCGATTCTTCCATTGCTACAAGCGAGGAGTTGATCGCGTATTTGTTGACCATCCATTGTTTCTGTCAAAGGTTTGGCGTTTGAGTTAATCTTTATCCTTCAAAATTCCGTTACGAATAAATATTTTACATTTTTTGGTTGTTGAGGCCATTTTTCTTGAGAAGATTTGCCTTTGTTGATGAACTTCAGGTTTGGGGAAAAACAGGATCAAAAGTGTATGGGCCCACTGCTGGAGAAGATTACCAGGATAATCAAATTCGGTTCAGCTTGCTGTGCCAGGTTCATCATTTCTCTTTTGGTTGCATCTTAAATTTCAGTTTAGTATCACATTTGCTAAAAAAAATGTGGCTGAAAGCATGATATTTAAATTGTTATTCTTATAGTTAAACATGACATTTCTTTATTTTTCCAGGCAGCTCTTGAACCACCGAGAGTTCTGAATCTTAACAATAGTAAATATTTCACCGGACTGTATGGTACAAACCCTCCTCTTCTTTAATTATTATAACCAACACACACACACACACACACACACACACACACACATATATATATATATATATATATATATATATATATATATATATATATATATATATATATATATATATATATATATATATATATATATCGGTGAGGCTCTAAATCGAATTTCATCTAAAAAATTCAATCGGAAAATGGGTCCAACCCACTTCCCGGTTGAATTTTTAGATGAATTTTGGTGGAGATGTGCTCCAAGCATGTAGATTATCGCCACCAAATTTAATGAAAAACTCAATTCATTTGCCCCCCCAAAAATGAGGTATGTTCTTTCTTTGTCCATTTTAGAGCCTGACTGTGTGTGTGTGTGTGTGTGTGTGTATGTATTGCGAGAGTATAAAGATATATAATTTTCTTTAATAATTTGATATGGACTAATGCAGGAGACGATGTTGTGTTCATTGCTAATGACTGGCATACTGCCCTTATCCCATGCTACTTAAAATCAATGTACCAACCTAGAGGAATATATGCGACTGCTAAAGTAAGGTCATCAATCTATATCCTTCAAGTCCATTAAAGATATGGGGAGTTTAGGCCCCAGTACTTGAAATGAAGATATTTTAGTGTGTCGTCCTTAATGTTTATATTTTACAACCTGCGAAGATTTTACAATTCGAGTTGAATTTTTGTTGCAGTGAATATATTTTACAAAAAACGCACACTAAAATTTCAAAAATGCTCCTTTTTTTCTATGTTGGCCAAGTATGTTCCGAGAAAATTTGGCCAAACTGCTGATACTAAGACAGTAGCGTATTTTTATAACTTTTCCAGGTTGCTTTTTGCATTCACAACATAGCATACCAAGGCAGATTTGCTTTTTCTGACTTCTCACTACTTAATCTCCCAGATGAGTTCAAGAGATCTTTCGATTTCATGGATGGGTAGGGGTTTTAATGTGCTCATTACAAAGTTGTGCTATATAATATGAACTTCCATATGACTGTTAAGGTTTTGCAGATACGAAAAACCAGTAAAGGGAAGAAAAATCAATTGGATGAAAGCCGGGATACTAGAATCCGACAGGATCTTAACCGTTAGCCCATACTATGCAGAAGAGCTTGTTTCGGATGAAGACAAAGGAGTAGAATTAGATGGTGTTCTTCGTAAAAAAGGAATTCTTGGGATCGTGAATGGCATGGATGTCCAAGAGTGGAATCCATTGACTGACAAATATACGGACATCAAATATGATGTCAGGACTGTAAGAATATTTTGGGGGCTGTTAAAGGCACCTCAAAAATGTCTCGTTAACACCCAATATATTATGTTGTTTTATAACGCAGCACCACGAAAGGGGCCACTCACTAATGGTGGTGTTACAAAATAAATACGAGATTATTGTTGAAATTATGAAGTAATTCCCTTACAATTTTTGTCTCTGGGAATTCAACTGATTATTAAAAGAAACAACTTGTATATTTCACCCACACACCCATCCTGTTATTGAGACAGGACACAAAATTCAATCGAAATTAGCCAAGTATGGACTTAACATTTTAAGTATGTGAAAAATAACACATTCTGTCAAAATCAACCTAGTATTTACAATTTCACATACTACTATGTTATGTGCAATACTCAGGCAAATTTGGACCGAATTTTGTATATATATATATATATTAAAGGAGTTACTCCCTAATTTTACCATAAATTTAATTTTTACTCTGTAATACCAACAATATTGTATATGGTCAATATGGAGGGCCTGATTAATAAAGTGCTAAGTTGGGACATTTTGGGGTGCCATTAGCAGCCACCATATTTCGAAAACTCACAACCCATAATACCAACGATATTTCTCTGTTTTATTTATAATGCATGTTTGATTTTATCAGGTAATGAATGCAAAACCTCTAGTTAAAGAAGCCCTCCAAGCAGAAGTTGGATTACCTGTGGATAAAAATGTCCCTGTAATAGGTTTCATCGGGAGACTTGAAGAGAAGAAAGGTTCAGATATCCTTGTAGAAGCTATCTCTCAGTTCATCGGTGAGAATGTTCAGATAATAGTTCTTGTAAGTATCAAAGGACTTCATTGAATATCCACAATATATATATACACACACTTATTATATGGTGGCGTGTCGGCATTTAGACATACCCCCTACACATTCATTAATGACTACCCCCACCCCCTGCGGACGGGAATGTGCATCAACCCACTTGTACTTTATGCATTTTCTGTTGCATGACCGGGGGAGGGGTGTGTGTGTGGTGGGGGTTGGGGGGGGGGGGGGAGGGGGTTGCGCGGAGAGGGGTAAGTCTATAACCGAATTATATCAGGGGGTAAAACTAGTATTTTATGATGAGTATTGATTTGTGGTTTTGTTCTAGGGGACGGGCAAAAAGACAATGGAGAAGCAGCTTGAGCAATTAGAGATAGAATATCCAGACAAAGCAAGAGGAGTGGCAAAGTTCAATGTTCCATTGGCTCATATGATCATAGCTGGAGCTGATTTTATACTGGTTCCTAGCAGATTTGAGCCGTGTGGTCTCATCCAATTACACACTATGCGCTATGGAACCGTACGAACCCTGTCATTAATAAATGAAATTTGTTCCCGTTCATTTATCAACCAAACAAAGTTTTCTTTCAATTGAACGATTAGCATTAAAAGCGCTTTCGATCTAACTTTTACATCGCAGGTGCCTATTGTTGCGTCGACTGGCGGGTTGGTTGACACTGTCAAAGAAGGCTATACTGGATTCCAGATGGGAGCTTTTAGTGTTGAAGTAAATAGCATTTCTTTTCTTAAAGAAGATTTATTCGTTTCTTTTCATTTTATCATATTTTTTATGATAGAGATTAAGTATTATGTTCCTAAGATTGTGAACTCTGTCTAAAAATTAATACGTATTTATAAAACTTTAGTGTGCGGTCCCTGCTTTTGTAAAAAGTTTAGCGAGCAATCCGGATAAAATATCTTCGTGAGCTGTATAAAATCAGTGTCAAGGACCATACACTCAAGTGTAAAAAACATGGATTTTCAGTAAACTATCTTCACACTGGGGACTGGGACCAATAAGCTGCTTTTTATAATTCAAATTCAACTTTAATTCTATCATTTAATTCCTACAGTGTGACACGGTGGATCCAGAGGACGTGACTGCAGTAGCAACAACTGTCACCAGGGCACTGGTAACGTATGGTACTCCCCCTTTGGCCGAAATGATAAAAAACTGTATGGCTCAAGATCTTTCCTGGAAGGTGAGTAGTAAAGAGAGATCCTTCTTAAATATTCTTGCAAAGATTTCTTTACACAACAGACTGGTGATCTATGAAGCACAGACTCGTAATACTCCTTTCGACATGCGATACACGACCCGTGATTCTTCCAAAAACTAGGATATGACACGCTAGGATAAAGATAATATATATATATATATATATATATATATATATATTAATGAAATGAAACATATTTTTCCATAAAATACATTATTAGAGCATTCTTAACATGAAATTAAGAAAATTGACCATACAAAACAAAATTCGAATACACTTTAACATTAAAAATCATAAATAAAGCAGAATCACCATCACAAAATTCAAATACACGGCAACGTGTTGAGCATGCACGTAATACGTGTTTTGACACAACACGCGACTCGTGGCTTCCGGAAGAGTGTCCGTGCTTCATAGCTGGTGATTGTGACTCAAAACATTGCGACTCTGGTTGGAATGCAATAGTTGGTGTGTGGAGTCAACTGATTGTCATCCAGTATACCAATGCATTTCTGCCATGTCAGCGAATGCATTAGTTCGTTTGTTTGGGGGGGGGGGGGGGGGGGGGGGGGGGGAGATGGCATGATGATTATGTCTCATTTCTTCACCTTGCTAACATGGCCAAAATGCATTGGTTGGTGCGTTATGTTCATTGGTATCGTTCAAAAACCTACCAATACATTTTTGTCATGTCGGCGAGCACATTGTGAGCCATTTTTTTTCGACTCTGGTTTGTGTTTGGGTCCACTGATTATTATTCAAAACACCAACCAATGCACTTACGTCATGTGACCTAGTTGACTGATTAGTGTGGGGGGTCTAGTGAAGATCATTTAAAACCCCAGTCAATGCATTTATGTCACGTTAATCATGGATCCCCGTAGAATTACTCTCAACTAAATAACAGAGTTTTAAGCCCGTGTTTTGAAATTACTACCAATGCATTTCTACCATATCAGCGAGTGTACTGGATGGTGTGTGGTGAGTGTATGACTCAATTCTTTGGTACTAACTGTCACGGCAGAAATGCGTTAGTTGGTGTGTCAGGTGCACTCAAAACACCAACCAATGCATTTCTGCCATGTTAGCGAGTGCTTGGGATTTGGGGTTTCCTGATTATTAATCGAAACACCAATCAATGCATTTTTGCCATACATTGGTTGGCGTTTGGGAGTAGGTTCCACTGATATCATTCAAAACGTGCATTTTAATCATAAGTTCCCTAAAATTACTCCCAACCCAATATTTAGAATTTTGAGCCCTTTGCTTATATGTATGGAGTGTTTTTATAACTTCTTAGGGACCAGCTAAGAAGTGGGAGAATCTGCTGCTCAGTTTGGGAGTGGCAGGTAGTGAAGCTGGAATTGATGGTGAAGAGATTGCCCCTCTAGCAAAGGAAAATGTTGCAACTCCCTAAATGCTTGTAATTGTTCCACTCTACTTTTGATCAACAAACCAGAAATTGCAGCCATTTTTCAACAAGCTAATATATGGTCTCAACTAACAGAATGAACGCCATGGTGGTTAAACAAATTCGATTGGGATAAATTTCCCCCCCTTAGTTACTGTTCTAACAAACCCCATTGTCACAAGTATATATTGTTCACAGTGACTCAACTCAGAAATATCAAATTCAATATTTCTTATAGACTGCATTTTCTTGAGAAGTGAGTATCAAGTAAAGGGGGTTCCTATGTTCTTTAAACAAGTTGATTTTTTAGCACTTGTTTTTATGGTGGAGCCATTATGACAAAAAGCACAACAAACTTTACACGTTTTGTTTATTTAATCACTAACTTTTTTCCCGCAAAGAAAAGGTGTTAAACTTTTCATTTTAGTCCTAGTAAGGGTGTGTACGGGTCGGTCGGTTCGATTTGGGGGCATTTTTCCAAGCCGAATTGAAGTAGTCGATTTTTTAACTTTTTAGACCGAAACCATACTGGGCCGGTTGGTCAACCAAACCGATCTGGTCGGTTCTCCAAGAGGGTCGTCGATTCGGGTGATCGGTTTGGGCTAAAGCATTTGGGCTGTTGGCACATTTAGTTTGGGCCTAATTTTTTTGATCATTTGAACATATTTAAATATTAAATTCGGAATTAGTAGCACTGCCATTTATTTTGCGCTCAATTAATGTATAGTCCCCAACATAAATACATTTTTTTTAAAAGGTTTCTATTTTTAGTTTAACCCATTTAGTCCCTCAAACACGCATTTACCCGATATTCTCTTATTTTTAAAGGTCCGCACTAATGGCACCCCCTCCCCCCCCCCCCACAGCCACCCCCACTCCCTGTCGGAGCTCCGACAGGTCTCGCCGGAGGTCCGGCAACCCCCACCGGAGCTTCGGTAGGTCTCGCTGGAGCTTCGGTAGTGTGGTGGGTGGGTGGGTGGGAAGGGAGGGGGTAAATGGATTTATGTGTCTCCTTGTTTTGAGTGTTTATATGTAGCGAGGGACTTTTTGAACCTAAATAAAGGGTGTGGTCTTGACATTTATTAAAAATGTTCGAGGGAATGTTCGTCGATTGATCCTTTATTTTGAGGAGCTTAAATTTTAGTAAACAAAAAATTATTTTTGGACGAATTTATAAGAAATCAGCCATTTTTGGGCCTGTTGTTATGTTAAGCCCAATGCCATAATACCAGTAATTTTAGGACTGTTATTATAAATTAACAATAGCCTTGTTTTAAACATCGATCATATATCTTGTTTGGGTGTATTTTACGTTTTAAACATGGAAAATGGGCTAGAGCAATATCTTCGGTTAAATCCCGTGATATCATATCATTTTTTTACAATATCCCACCTAGTCAATTTAGGCTTATCTCTACCCCTTGTGTTACCATAAATAATAATTAAATCACTCTTCATCACGGGGGCATCCATTGGTCTACGCTTGATGTGTCCAAATCATCTATGTCGATTTTCTCTTAATTTATCTTCTATAGGAGCTACTTTTACAGTTTCACGAATTCGTTCATTTCTAATTTTATCCTTTCGAGTTTTACCACAAATTCATCTTAGCATTCGCATCTCCGCCACACTTATTTTCTGCACATTTTATTTCTTTGTTCTCCAACACTGTGTCATGTATAACATGGTTGGTCTAATGGACATCCTATAAAAAATTTCTTTTAACTTTAAAAGTATATACCTATCACACAATACGCCGATAGCACTTCTCCACTTGATCCAGCGCTTGAATCCTATGAGTAACATCATCACTAATATCTTTATCAGCACTTCTCCACTTGAACCTAAATAACGAAAAATGATCATTTCTAGGTATCTCTTGACCCTCCAATTTCACCACATCTTCGTTTGTCCTCCTATTAGTACTAAAATTACACTCCACATATTATGTTTAAGTACTGGTTATTTTAAATCCTCTTGTTTCTAGAGCTTCTCTCCACAATTTCAATATAGTATTAATCCTCATCTTAGTCACATCCACAAAAAAAATACCATCTATAAATAGCATACACCACGGCACCTCTTCTGATATTTGTTTAGTTAACGCGTCCATAACACGAGCAAAGAGATAAGGACTTAGTGCTGAACCTTGGTGTAGACCTACAGTAATTGAAAATTTACTACTTTCTCCAGCTAATGTTCATATTGTAGTCATGGCTCTATCATGCATATTCTTGATCATATTAACATATCTACGAGTTACTCATTTTTATGTAGAACCCACCATATTATATATTTGGGTATCCTATTACCCGCCTTCTCCAAATCTATGAAGATCATTTTTTTCTCCCTATGCCTATTCATTAATCTCCTCAATAAATAGATTGCTTCCATTATTGACCTCCCAGGCATAAACCCAAATTGCTTATCATATATTGTAGTTTTCAATCTCAATCTATATTCAATCACTCTCTCTCAAGGTTTCATTGTATGACTCATTAATTTAATACCACGATAATTTGAACAACTTTGTATGTCCCCTTTATTTGTATAAATAGGTACTAAAATATTCTTTCTCCATTCATAGGGCATCCTATTAGTCATTATAATACGATTAAATAATTTTGTAAGCCAAGGTACTCCTTCCTCCCCTAAGTACTTCCAAAGTTCAACAGATATACCATGTAATCCTAAAGCGCTTCCTGTTTTCATCTCTTTTAGAGCAATCATAACCTCTCATGTCCTAATTATGCAAAAAACAAAGGTTCTAAAAAACGCGGGGCGTGATTGAGGCGTGGAGGCCAAGCCTTAACCCTTAGAAGCCTAGGCGGGCCTAGGCGTAAAAAGGTGTGAAAAGGCGTTTAGTCCTTATTAATATATTTTAATATTTTTTTAACCATAACAAGGCTATTAAAATATAAAAATTGCACATATCATAAAAATATGTCTGAATATATGCAAATTAAAATACTATTTGATTATTTTGGATAAGATAATGGTCCGGTTTGTAAACAAATTCTTTAAAAGGCGACATCGTTTCACTAAGGAATTGTTGTTTTTAGAAAAATGTGCGCCTTAAGGGTTTTACCAAGAATAAGGCGTGAAAAGCGTAAGGCGAGGCGTTTCTCCCAAGCCTTAAGCCTAGGCGGGTTTTTTAGAACAGTGCAAAAAACTATATTTTCTCGAGTCTCCCTAAGTTTCCCTATATCTAATATGTACTCCCATTATCTCCATTTGATAACATCTTAAAGTAGTTTTTCCATCTTTCCATAATTTCATCATTCTTAACTAGGACTCTTGAATAATCACTTTTAATACACTTAATGTTACTAATTTTTTTTTGTCTCTAAGTTTAGCAAGCTTATAAATACTTTTCCCCCTTCTTGTGTTCCTAACTTTATATAAAGACCATCATCTGTCATAACTTAGCATCTCTTACGATTTTCTGAAGTTCCTTTTTAGCCCATTTATATTTATTAATTATTTCTTCGTTTCTAGTTATTTGCAATGTTTTAAAGCACTACCTTTTAATTTTACTATATTTTGTACTTCTTTATTCCACCAGCTAGTTTCTTTAGATTGCGGTCCCTTACTTTTTGATTCTCCAAAACTTTCTTTTGATATTATCCTAATACATGTAGCCATCTTATTCCACATTATGTTCGTCTATTTTTTTGTATTACATGAAGCTTAAGTTAATACTTTGTCTTTAAATAGATCTAATTTCTCTCCTTTTAAGTTTCACCACCTAGTTCATGGGTTAATCTTCTCTTTTCGCACTCGCGATTGATTTTTAATATTTATATCCAATACCATTATCATATGTTGTGAGTTTAAGCTCTCTTTCAGGATAACCTTACAGTCTTTACATGTTAATCAGTCTTCTTTCCTAGTAATGAAAAATCTATTTGGTTCTTATGCGTTCCATTTTTATAAGTTATTATGTATTTTTAAGCCTTATTTTAAAATATGTTTTTACAAGTACAAAATCACAAGTCATCGCAAAATCTAAGATAAACTCTCCACTCGTTCCTATCTCCAAAATCATATCTTCCATGCACTATCTCATATCCTACACGATATTCTCCTACATGACCATTAAAATATCTCCTATATAGATTTTCTCACTTACATGTATTTCTTGAATTAATTCATCAATTTATTCCCAAAATTGTACTTTATTGTGCTCATCTAATCCTACTGGTGGTGCATAAGTTTTACAAGTATAAGTCTGTCACCTTTCCTAATAACGATTACGATATCACTCTTAGGGTTATTACTTGTAACTATTCCAACTTTGTTCCTATTTCTATGTTATCCTATGTAATATAATTTAAACACTTTATTTTCTATTTCTCTAGCTTTCTCACCGACCCATTTAGTTTCTTATAAACAAGCTATGTTAACTTTTTTTCTTATCATTGTATCTATTAACTCCATCCCTTTCCCTGTCCTAGTCCTTATTTTCCAAGTCGCTGACCTACGTCTGTTATCCTCGACTAGCTTATTTTCCCGCACACATCCATATTGTTTCAGGAATCCATGAATCTTTCTCGTCGCATCCAAGCACCGATACATTGGCCCATGATTATTTTTCGAGAAACCTGGTGGCAGGCGCAACGCCCCTTGCTTATTTTTTGAGAAACCTGGTGGCAGGCGCAACGCCCCTTGCCTATTTTTTGAGACACCTAGTGGCAGGCGCAACGCATAGCTTAAAGGGAATGTATCAGTATTTGCGCGTATATTCATAGGATTCATGAGGATCTGACAAAGTTTTAAGTTGACTGTCAACTATATAATTCGACCCTCCACCTTTATTCGGGCTTGGGATCGGTAGTGTCAAAAAATATATACGAAGTTAAGTGCGATATAAGCGGAATTATATATATATATATATATATATATATATATATATATATATATATATATATATATATATATATATATATAGAGAGAGAGAGAGAGAGAGAGAGAGAGAGAGAGAAGTGGAGCATGCATGAAGGAGTCAGATGTTTTTTATATTCTTTTCCCTGACGCAATTGGGCCACCTTGGACTTGAACCCTAGACCTCGTCCGTGTAGTAAATCATCGCACCTATGGTCCAACCAATTGGTAGAGAATCAATAGATTCCTTTTTGGGAGCGATTCATCCTTCCTGAACACAACATACAACTCTCTGTTGTACTGCGCTCTCCAAGTGTGCTTATTCCCATTCCCCCCTTCTTCCTTGCCATGGAAAATCTTTGTAAAATAACTCCGATGAGAAGAAAAAAGAAGGCGTTAAGATACCCTCCTGGACCAACCCTAAACACTCTAAGATCCTTTTTCAAATCCTCTCCCATTTCGAGTCAAGAGATAGATAAATAGACACATCCCATTGCATTGATCGGGGGCGTTCGTAATGACTATGGTGGTCAAAGACTAAGAAGTGAGTTATATATATATATATATATATATATATATATAAGGGGTGTTGAGGGAGAGAAAGACTAATTTTTGTGAAAGTGAAATCGAATGAATCAATAAATGCAATCGGAATCTCCCCCGCCATTTAATGTTTATATGAGTGAGAAGTTATTATCCCATGCCTAACTAATTATCTAGCATAATTAAACATGTGTAATGATGATGGAGCCAACATGTGTAGCTATGATGGAGCCAACAAGCCATTCCCCCTCTTTCACAAGCCCTAGTGATTTAATGTTCATGATTACAAAGCCCAGGGGATTGGTAAAAAATTAGTGCAAAGTGTCATTCAACCAATTTCCTTTTTTAACAAACAAAATTGTAGCTCCCAATGAAAACACATTGCGCATGATATATCCATTATCTAAAAGGTCTAACAACTACACCTTAAATATCCCAGTTCTATAGGTGTTATTCGATAAGGCGCCTTGGATATCTACCAATTATGTGATAACCTAAGCAAGTCGATAAGGAAAACATCAAGTATATCCATAGCTACAGTATGTCTTCAAAGTTTAGAGGTTGACTTTGATTTTTTAACAACGTGGGCCAAATACCCTTTACGTGTGGAAATTGGCTCAAAATCCCAGTGGGCGACAAGTTCACTAGACACGAATTCTTCCAAAGTTTCCTGAAGAGTAGCATTTTGTGAGGGGGAGACCAATGAAGGATGTTTGCAATAGCACTGGTTTTAATGTAGTGAAGTGGACCATATTTGCGAAAATGCTTTGTTTAGCTAAGGGTATTTTGAGGGTTTTACCACAAATGTACTCTACATATAAATCGAACGTTTTAGGGATTTTAACCCTAAGTTTTATAGCATCCATTAATTGCATTGATTGCTCTTTCCCCTTGTATACACATTGAGAGGATTAGTGAGATTTAGTTAGTTGTAATCCTTATTAATTGAATCAGAGAAAGGAAGCCATTATCCATGATCATCTCTATATTTGTGAGCCACGTACATCTGGTATCGTGTTTTTTCTCTCTTTATTTTCTCATTACTTTGAATTCAGATTGTAAATTCTTCTTATCTCTTTAGGTTGTTCTTATCTTGGATCTTATGTGTGTATGTATCACTATATCGAATGAGTATCAGCACAACAAACTCGTATCAGTTTTGGCTTATAGGGTCATTGTTTTGTGTGCGTCCAAGGTGTTTCATTAAATTCTTAAGTGGGATTTGGTCTTGACGCAATTGGTTCTTTTTGAAGACTCATTTTTAGAGATTAAAGAATATCTACATTTAAGGTTGCAAATGTGTCAACGATTAAGTTTGACTTGCAGAAGTTTAATGGTAAATCCATTAATTTGTAATATGGCAATCTCAAATGAAATATGTGTTAATCCAAGAAGGTTTGCATACGGCGTTAAGAGGCATTTCGACTGAACTCAAGGATATATCGGAAGATGATTAGAGAGAGTTCGACTTAAAAGTGTGTAGCACAATCTAGTTAAATTTCGTTCAAAATGTGGTATACTATATCATGAAGGAAGAATCAACCAAGTCAACAGGGACAAAATTTGAGGATAACTACATGACAAAGAGCCTAGATAATCATCTCTATCATAAGAAGAAATTGTTTAGATTTGATTATATTGATGATATGTCGATGTCTTAACATCTTAATGAGTTTAATAAAATTCCTTGTGATTTATTAAGCTTAGATGTTGATTTTGATGATGAAGATAAATATTTATTTATTTTAAATTCACTTCTTGATTCATATGAACATTTGAGCACCACATTGCTATATGGTAAGGATGAAGTGAATTATGATGATGTCTCTTCGACCTTGTTGAGGAGTGAGAAGTGGAAGAAGGAGAAGATGATTGTCAATTCGGTGCATTGATTGTGTAGGGAAGGACCGATGAGAGAAGACAAGGTGGTAGAGGAACCTCAAGGTCCAAGTCTAAGACCAAGAGCTTAGCAAATGTCATATGTTACAAGTGTAATACGAAGGGTCATTTAAAGAAGGATTTTCCTAGGATAAAGGTGAGAGATGGTAAGAAATCGGTGATGAAATTCTCCAATTTTGTCACTTAAGAAGACGATGAATTTGGGAGTATAATAATAGTTTCATCACGGGAAAGATCTTGAAACGAGTAGATTCTTGACTCGGGGTGCCCTTACCACCTATGCCTGGATAGAGATTTATTCCATACCTTTAAGAAGGTATATGGAGGTAAAGTCTTTATGGGTTATGACCAAGTTTATCAGTGGAAGGGTACTGGCACAGTTAGATTGAAGATGTATGATGGAGTGACTAGGACTCTCACAAACGTTCGGTATGTTTTGGAGTTGAAGAAGAATTTTATTTCTTTGGGTGATTTAGATTCCAAAGGTTGCAAGATTGTAATCGAGGGTGGAATGTTAAAGGTATTCTTGTGTGCCTTACTGGAAAAGAGAGGAAAGAAATAAGAAAACCTCTATTTTCTTCAAAGGAACATGGTAGTGTATCATACCTCAATTGTTGATGATAAAAAAGAGGCAAAGTCGGATTCCACTAGGCTTTAATATATGTGGTTGGGACATGCCGGGAGAAGGTCATGGCAGTATTGTGTAAGGAAAGGGTTGTTAAAGATAGCTAAGAGTTACCAGTTAGGATTTTGTGAGCATTTCATGCTTCGAAAGAAAACATGGGTCAAGTTTAGCACTACGATTCATTGAACAAAGGGAATATTTGATTATGTTCACTCAAATGTTTGGGTTCCTTCAAAGACACCATATTTGGGAGGTAGTCACTACTTTTGTAATGCTCATTAATGATTACTCTAGGTGGACGTGGTTCTACACCATGAAATACAAAACCGAGTTCTTCGGTGTGTTTCTTAAATAAAAGAAGATAGTGGAGAATCAGACTGGAAAGAAGATCAAGATTCTTAGGTCGAATAATGGCGGAGAGTATTGATATGATCCTTACTTAAAGTATTATCGGAAGAGAACATTACGATCTGAAAAACTGCCCTAATAAAATGGAGTAGTGGAGAGGATGAGGCAAACCTTACTTGAAAATGTGAGGTGTTTGTTGTCCAATGCAAGCTTGCCGGAACGATTTTGGGCGGAGGCTTTATCCTATGCTTGTTTCATTGTGAATTGTTTGTCATATACCAAAAATGACTATAAGACTCTTTATTATTATTATTATTATTATTATTATTATTATTATTATTATTATTATTATTATTATTATTATTATTATTATCATTATTATTATTATTATTATTAAATAAATTTATTTATATAAAAATAGGATAAAAAGCCTCTCCAATTGGCACTTACAAGCGATAAATTTTTTTTAATGAAAATTTATAAATTCTTGAACGAGAAGTAGAAGGCTTTAAATTGTATTTAAGTGCCAATTTCTCCTCCTTTGTTAGATAAGGAACCGAGTCCACTTTCAATTTTTTTGTTTCTCCATTTTTTTTCCTCCAACCACTACTTCTTTGACGGATAGGAATTGAATCTTAATTGTTGACTAAAATTTCAAAGGGATTACTTACTTGAGAATTAAACATTTGATGTTGAATATTGCGATATTTTTACAACCCGAGTCTTCAATGCCCACACAGTTCCCTAAAATATCAAAAGAATTACTAATTCCAGTATTTGTCATTTGATGTGGATTTATTCAACCTTTTCTCCCAATCTTGTCTTCAATAAACACAGAAGCTTTTGCAGAATTAGGAGACATTTCTAGATCAAACTTTGGAATATCCGTGTATAAATTAACCTCAGGGCAATCCTATTCCAAGTTTAGAATGTTCTCTAGAGGAGGCATATCACCATAGGAAGACTCTTCATTTTCAAAAATATCATCAGATGAAATATTTTGATTCTAACTTTTAGCCAAACTTTTAGGAGGTCCCAAATACTCTATATCATTATTTTCCATATTACAACTAATTTTTTGTAATCATTTTTTTGGATTTTTTGGAGTTTCAGATTTGCAATATCACGTATTGAGGTTGCTGATTTCTTCTCCAAATTTGAACTAGCTGAGTTGGTTCCATCCGAAACCTTAGGAGACTGAACATTACCCACAGTTTTCTCCATATTAAGTGGAGATATTTTCTCCATGATATTAGGATTGGATCTAATAACGAACTATTCAGCACCAACCTTATTTTTTTCACCAGTTTGAATAGTCAAACTACTTTGAATATCAGATGGGCCCACAAGCTGCATTCCCTAATCATGAATTTCTATATTGTCACCAAACTTAGTCGCATTTTTTTATTTTTCCCGCCTCGTTTTCTCAAGTTTATTATTATCATGCTTGTTCTGCTGAGGCTTATCTCTAACCTCCGGTCTAACTAAGGTTTGCATAATGTTACAGGACGATATTGAATGGCTAATGATACCATAATAATCACAAAAGTCTAGTTTATGTTCCAAAGAAACTTTAATGTGTATATTTGTATCTTCTAACTCGACCATAACAGTACTAGGTAAAGAGAATGAGAAATCACCTTCTACCAAAACACATGTGCGCAAACCATATTTTTGGTTCAAAGTTGTGGGATCAATACGAACTGGGATTCCCACCCCTCTTGCAATCTCTAACAGGAGTCTAGGATGCCAAAACTCATCAGGAATATATAAAAATCAAACCTAGACATGAGGAAACAAAGATACGAATGTATATGGACTGAAGTTTGGACACCAATGAAAAAAGGCTATTTGCATATTTTGCATATTTTTCGGAGATTAAAAAAAAGGCTATAGAAACACTTAACTTTAGGAGTAAATCTCCACATATTTTTTAGGGGATCTTACGATCTAGTCCTTGGACTAAAAATTTTGGACAAAAAAACCAGGCCCAACAAATTTTAAACGATTAGGTACAATATATAAATACCCCGAAATTAAAACAAACACGCACTATTCAGAAATCGAAGCGCAAAAAACATTGTATTCTCTCTTGAATCAAAACCTTAATCGTACCATCTCTTCGATCAAAACCCCAAAACGAATCGATTTCTCAATTAAATTTTGGTCAACAACAACATATAAATACTCCTGATCGAAGCACTAAAAACTCTGTTCGATCAAAACCAAAACTCTCTTCGATTAAAACCCTAACTTTCTTCGATCAAACCCTAATCGTTGAAGTTCTACATTTTACATTCTAAATTAAATTCTTCCAAACACTACTCACAAGTATGTATACATTCTCTTATCACCTTTTTGTCCTTGTGTATTTTGTGTTCTCATATGTATAAATTTGTAGACACATGGACTGATGAAATCACATTCTTCTTCTTCATGACATGACAAAATATATTTGTTTCCCTCATTTTAATTGCAAAACACACTTTTTGCATGTTAGATATATGTATTTCATCATTGTACTTTTCCTCCTATATACATCATTTATCGAGGATTTATCAAAGACTAAGAATATACACATGATTGGAATATGTACATGTACAAGCCCTGTTTTGTGTGTACTATGTGTATTTTGCGTGTACTATCGAAAAGTACACGCAAAATACACATAGTACACGCACATTGAAATTGAATTTCTCAATTCATTATGCATGTACTTTTATGTTTTATACGTGTACTCTATAAAATATTTATTTCAAATCCATATTTGATCAATCCTATGTTATTTTGGTCCACGCCAGTGGCATTTGAATGATATTCCATGAGTTTGTAAGAAGTATTATTATTTTGTTAATATTTAGGAGTGTTTTTGATCTGCGCCAGCTGCATTTAAATGATATGTTATTAGGTAATAATCTATATTATTGCATGTACTTTTTAATTTTTTGTGTATAGTTTGTTGAAAGTACACGCAAAAAATTCATAAAGTACACGCACTTTGAAATTCAATTTGTTCAATCCAATATCCATGTACTAATGTGTATTATGAGTGTACTATTTTGTATTGTTGTGTTATTTCTTCGGAATCATACGATCAAGCATGTTCAACTACAAAACTGCTGCTTGCACGTTCTAAGATCTTAACAACACAACCTTTCACATTGACAGTCAATAGTACTAATGATGACGAAATTCATTTTCTCCTTCGCATCAATGATAGAGCTAAAAGGTTACTTGGATTCTACTACTACTATGAAGACATTTACTGCACTTTTGATGTGCAACAACTTCAAGTAACTGAATCGAAAGCGGAGATTTTGCTAAACGAATTGAGTAGTATTGCTTAAGGGGTTTTGATAATGTTGGAGCTTTTAGCATTCAGCTATTGTATCACTTCTTTACTGAATATGTTAGGAGTAGAGAATATTAGGTATTACCATGAAACTAACAATATATATTATCGCCTTTAGCATGTATTTTGTTGAGACTTGTATAAATTGTTTGTGAGAATATTGCATGTACTTTTGTTAAATACGCTTGTATTTTATTGTTTTAGTCTATGTTTTATTCTAATTCGCATGTATTTTATTTTTTGTACATATCATTATAGGTTAGTAATATAAATTTTGTTTATAGATCAATATAATGGGGATGAAGATGAAGGCAAGAAGAGGAACGAAACAAAAAAAGAGCAGTTCTGATGATAGTTCTTCATCCAGTTCCAGTTCTAGTGTGGCATTGAAATCTAAACGTCCTGCAAAGAAGAATGAACAATATCGGTCAAATATTGTTAGCTTTCTCCATGATTTGCATCATATTAAAGATAAAATAAATAATAGCCATATTGAACTTCTTAAGAAGACTCCATTTTGGAAGCTTTTCAATGCCTATTACAGTGAGAAAGTAGTAGAAGTGGACCACAGGAAGACGGATAAAAATATTTTATCTATTATTGAGCTGTACAATACTGAAACCAAAAGTTTTCGTATGAAGAGTAGGATTTCCAATAATGCCAATAGATATAAGGGTCCGTTTGGTTGGTCAAATTTGCCTAGGCCAATGCCAAAAAGTTGACGAATATGAAAATTTGTCCACATTTTGGCTGTTTGGTTGCATAATTTGCCTAGGCATTATTTGCCAATGTACAACACCTCATATGCACAATCTGTGGGCAAATTGTGCTTACCTATTTGAGTGGGAAATATTTGCCAACTTCTTAAACGGTTTTATTGTTTTAAAAAATAATTTAAAAACTGTTTTAAATAATTAAAAAACTGTTATGAATATTTAAAAATTATTTTACAATGTTTTAAAAACTATTTTTAATATTATAAAAAATTGTTAAGAAAATGTTATACAATTTTTTTAAAAAGCCGTATTAACAAAATATTGTAAAAACTGTTTTTAACATTTTTAAAAACTGTTGTGAATATATTATAAAAACAGTTTTAAAGTTTTAACAAATAATTTTAAAAACTGTTTTAAATACTTAAAAAACTATTATAAATATTTAAAAACTGTTTTGTAATGTTTTGAAAACTGGTTTTAATATTAGAAAAAAATGTTAAGAAAATGTTTTACAAATTTTTTTAAAAACCGTATTATAAAAATTTTGTAAAAGCTTTTTAAACATTTTTAAAAACTGTCTTGAATATATTATAAAAATTGTTTTAAAGTTTAAAAAAACATTTTTTAAAACTGTTTTAAATAGTTTAAAAAAACTATTATGAATGTTTAAAAATTGTTTTGTAATATTTTAAAAACTGTTTTTAATATTATAAAATTTTGTTAAGAGAATGTTTTACAAATTTTTTGAAAAATCGTAATATAAAAATATTGTAAAAATAGTTTTTAACATTTTTAAAAATTGTTTTGAATATAATATAAAAACAGTTTTAAAGTTTAAAAACAAAAATAAAAAAATATTTTAAATAGTTAAAAAAACTGCTGTGGATATTTAAAAATTATTTTGTAATATTTTAAAAACTATTTTTAATATTATAAAAAGTTGTTAAGAAAATGTTTTACAATTTTTTTAAAAAACCGTAATATAAAAATATTGTAAAAACTATTTTTAACATTTTTGAATATAATATAAAAACTATTTTTAAATAAATTAATTGGATTGACTTTAATTTTGCCTATTGATTGTTTGATAGCGTCATGTGAAAAAAACAAGGTAAAATTTGCCTAGGCAAATTTTTCCATGCCCACTCTTTTGCCTATATGCAACCAAACGGACCCTTTGTGCAACATGCTCTGATACCAGTTTGAGAATGCTTGGATGGTTCGAATAAACACAAGTTGAATTTTTAAGTTTTTCCAATTTTAATGATTGAACCTTTAAACAAAGTTCTCCCAATTAAACTTAGCACCAACTTAACACTTCTTGTGAAAATCCGATTTACCAAATTTTATCTTTTACCCTAAACATACATCTATGTGATAGTAGATAAATTAAATAAATTAAACCACAAGATGTTGATGTACGAGGAACCACAAAGGGGAAAAATCTCGGACGTCCCAGCGAGACAATCATTATGATATGGTTTCACAAATCATAGACAATAGACTTACACAATGACTCGATTGCCAAAAGACTCAACGCTCTTTCATCTTCAATCACTCCTATATAGTGCAATGAATGAATCCACCCACGCAAGTGTCCACATCATATGAGTCCACGTGCACCTCGGTATCCATCGATGCCGCTCAACAACCATCTACGATTCATAACACATAGTCCACCACTTCTTCACTATAATCAGCACATATGGAGTCCACCGCACGAAAATAGTGCTTCTAATGATGGACGAGACAAACTAGGTTCCCAAACAAGATCTCAAAGTATATGATTTATGAATCTTGGATCTTGTAAATAAAGGGTGAAACTTTTAGGAGTTCAAACTTTTGAAAATAGGTGTGCTTTTCGTTTTAGTCAAAAGTCATCCTGAAAAACTGAGTCGAAAAATCCTTTATATAAAATCAAGGTGGCAACATTGTTCGAACGAGATTAAGTAGTCAATCTAATGAGATAGAGATCTCTTTCGAACGAAAGTTTCTCTCACTTCTAATGACCCTAAAAAACTCATTACATCAAGGTATATTTTAATATACATTTGAAGCACACATCTAACGACATAGCCATGCCGTTCGAACGAGATAGAGATCTCATTTGAATGATCTCAATGAAAAGTTAAAATTCCGCCTACTGTAAACTCAGAAAATGTATTTTCAAGAAAATTATATTCCAAATGATTTTAAACAAAACACCTTATTAAAAATTCCAAGGAGTCATAAACTATATACGTTCATACCTACGATATCCTTGGCATATGTGAAGACAAATGTGGCATGACAAACACGACCTATAATATCCATTCTTTGAAGTTTGGCCGCTACGTCTTCATCAAAATAATGTCATAGGCTCATGGGATCATCAACGCAAAGTCCATCCTATGACTCAAAAGTTTTGTCCGAAATTATGCCAATTACATACAAATTGACTTGATTGGAAATTTGTCCTTATAGAAGTAAAATTCCATATCTTTGTCCAAGGCAAAGGTTAAGTACATTGTCATCAGGAGTTATTGCACATGACTCTTGTGGATGAAGAAAATGTTGGAAGATTATAAGATCACCCATGGAACAATGAATCTTGTGTAATATGATGGGTACAATTCATATATCCCGTAATTAGGTCCAACATTCCCATAAAAAACACATTAGGATACTTGAGCATTTCATTCGTGATCTCATTAAGGATAAGGTCATGTCCTTGATCTTTGTGAGCACCGAAAGCCATATAGCTGATATATTTATGAAACCTTTAAATGCACTCAGATTATAGAATCATAGGAAGACTTTGGGTTTGTTTTCTGTTGATTTCTTTGGGGTTACTTTATCTAGTGTAGGGTAAATATCATGTTTCTATCATTTGTACCTATTATTAGATATATTTCTATGTTTGTATATGCTTTATTTGTTGAAAAATCTTGTAAAAATTTAAAAAAAAATTGGTTTTTAGAAAAAGTTAGGAAATTTCCAAAAAAATATTATTTTTGATAAATTTTTTGAAAAAGACAAAAAGATTTTTGTATTTTTTTCACCATATAAGGATGTGAATTTAAGATGTTCGAACCACCCATACATTCCAACCATTCGTGTAACTTTTTCATGGTGTTTTGATACATGGCTTCATTTCCTTAGTGTGTTTGATAATGCGTGGCTAGAATCTCATTGTTCATAGATGATTACACTCTTCTTCATAGAACTTTTATAACCTTTATTACACACATGCATGGACTTTTTGGACATTGTACTTACTTATCACATGTATAATTAGGCGTCCTCATCTCAATGTATTTAATAACGAACCAAATATAGTAGAGATAAGTAGGGTTTGTAATAACCATTTAATAGATTTTATTTCTCAAAAAAAATTATGTTAAGCAATGGAAAGGGCCTACGAAAGAGAATATTCTCTTTTCGTTCAAAGATACTATTTGAAAAAGATCATAAAATATTAACGACACATAAAACAGATGTGCTAAGTCCATTTTATTTCATTGATGCTTCTCTACACATGAGAATTATGATATCTTGTAAATTTCAGAGTGAATTCTTAAATATCTGAGATTTTGAGGGTCTTATACGGTAGAAGATCAATGGCTTTACACAACATAATTTTTTGAAAAACATTAAATAGTTTGGCATTATTATTTTAAGATACACTTTAATCCATAGCATGTTACATAAGTCGATTCAATTTCATCTTATTCAATATTGTTACACCTCAGGTTGAAACTAAGTTCTTCCTACACAAGTAACTCATTGACTTCATTCGCCTATGTTATGAATGCCTATTATGACAACCCGCTTAATAAAATACAGGGTGATCAGTCCTATATCAAATTAAACAGGAATCTCATATGGTTCATTCTTAGCATCACCATCGAATTTTTTTTAATTGCTAATCACCTAGTCTTAAATTAAGATGATGTTAAATTTTATCTTATGAATTATATCAAACTCAACCAACATACTAGGAAAACAAATTAACCACTACAAGAAACGAAACTACACATGCCACAAAGTAAGTACAAGAGTTTGTCGAACAACATCGACTATAAGCCATCACCAAAGTGAACGTATAAAAGAATATCGATACATGCCAAGACTGAATATAAAAGTACAAACTCAATAGTACAACTGAAAAAGTCCCTCTCCAAAGATAGAATGAGGATAGCGTCTAAACAAAGATCCCGTAGCAATCCACATAAGTTGCAGCTTCGCACCATGTAGGAAGGATCAAGACTGGCTCTCCCGTGGTAGGACACCTAAAAGGTTTTTGAAAATATTTTATAGCAAGGGTTAGAACCAAAACATTTGAAAATATTTAGCAAGTGTATTTAAATGCAAGAATATAAAATTCAAATGCTCTCCATATTTTAATTTGTGTCGCGCACTCCCTTGAGTTTACCTCACCCCTCAACTAATGTGCACACATACCGAAACTATAAATGACCCATCTAGCTAACTCTCCGTAACTAGTCTTGTGACATATATCCCACGATTTCCCACTACTCTATCCCTAGCAAGTTTAGTATACTTTATAAGTTATTAATCTCATTAACTTATTTAAGTCATTTCTTATTTAATTGTCATATAACATTCCCATGGGTTATACCACTTATACGATTCACATCACGTATTATAAGTTATTATTCACATGAACTTATTTAAATCAATTCCAATTCAATACTATATAACCGTTTCACGAGTTATATTAATTATACCATTCTCAACATGCATTATATCGTATATAATTATACCATATATACATACTAATCCTACAACATTCATATATACATGTCGTAGATATATACTATCCCTTGAGTAGGCACTCATCGGGTATCCTCTTGATGGTATCATAATCGGGTATTCTCATCCACCCGAAACCCTGATACGGTTAGCTTCCTGTTTCGAAAAAATGTACAAGCGATGTGGAGGCGGGCATAGTTTTCCACGGTAATGAGACCAAATCATAACCAAAGCGTCTCATTCCTGAGCCCGAACGCTATGACCTGGGGACTGTACTCGCCCTACTCCTCAAGCCAGGGGATTCACCTACATCGCGCAACCTCCCCTAATAGAACTAGGGTGGGTATGCTTTCCTATAAATATTATTCACACCAATATTTATAAATCATATATATACTACACATCACCGTATATATTTAGAAATTCAGGCTACCGGTGTACTATGCCCATACACAAGCCTAAAACATATAAGTCTATGTTTTGACATTATTTCAATTAATTATACACTAATAAATTTATCATTATTTTGGTGTCACCCTAGCAATTATGCTCCGACTCTCTCTCGACCCCAAATTCAATATTTTCAATCCGATGTTCAATTTCATCCAATTAAGTTCCCCCCACATAATTAACAAGGTCTCAATCACTCAATTATAAACCTTAATCTACCTAATTTAATTAATCCTCTAATTAATCCAAGGGTAATTAGTCACACCGATCAATCTAAGCAATCTCCAACGGAATAACCACTAAAAAACTATTTCTTAAAATTTTGGAGCCGTTTTTGGAGAAAACGTAACAGAGGAGAAAAGTTAGAAAACGTGGGCAGAATCGCCATTAGAACACTAAATACCTCAATCCTGTACAGATTTCTGCATTAAAACGTCCCCAAATCCATCCTAAGTCCATTACTTTGTTATAACAAATTTATCCCTAACAATTTCACCAATTAAATCATTAATATCCTCAATTATCAAATCCCCTACAGATTTATAACTCCCATTAAAAGAAATCCCCAATTTTCTTAAGAACAAACCCTACAATTTAATTGAATTCCACCTCTTTTAATATGAAAATGTAGATGCAATTTAATAATCACAATTTAAGCCAGTGGCCTAAAAAATGAAGATCCAAGGCTTTGAATAAAGGTGATGAATTGGAATTGAAGAAATCTCTCTAAGATCCCTATGTTCCTCTTCTCATTGGTTCTCCCCTTAAGCTTTTTCCCTCTTTAGTCTTCTAATGTGATATAATGTTGCCTAACCCTTATATATTTGGGATTAAAAATCCTATTTACGTTTTTGGGCCTATGGGACTCATAAAAAGGGTCCATACTTTCTATATGGAGCTCACATATGTCTAATTAGTCCCCAATACCCAGTATATGCATATAACCACTCCTTTCGGACTATTTCAACCCTAACGAACTTGACCACGCAGTCAAAATTACCGTCCGAAATAAATTTTTAAAATTAACACTCACCCTTTAAGTTATTTAAATAAATTTACTTTTAAATATTCCCATTAATTAATTCTCATTAATTTACTACACAAGTGAATTACTAATTACTGAATTAATTACATAAAAATAAAAACCCAGAAATTACGCGTTGTTACACCTATGTTGATTTTCCTATGGATTATGTTCACACAATTTCATTATGCTCTCATGATTCAGATATTTTATTATTATTCCATGGTGTGATGTATTTGTACCTATATGTCCCTTTTATACAATACTTTTTATACTTGAGAAAATTAAAAAAATTCTAAAATAGTCGGTATGCTTCTTCAAAATTTCATCGCATGTGCTTGTTGTCTATCTCTGTGATGTTATTTCATTTGGATTCGTGTGATTCTTATAATTCATGCTCAATTTTTTACCCTTTGTCGATTACGGAAAAAAGGGGGAGAACAAATTGAGGGGAAGTTTTTATTTGCTTAAAAATATCGTATGCGCCGTGGTATTATTTTGTTTCATATGTGTTGGTATCTTCCTCTTTGATGATGATCTCATGGACTACACAAGATGAAGAATTTCAGTTGAAGACAAAGTCTCAAATGTCATTTTGTTATGTAATTTTAGGTGGGGATTTGTAGTTCATCTTCTTTAGGGTTTTAATTTGTTTTCGTTTTTATTTTTGTATCGAAATATCCAAAGGGGGAGATTTGTAAGAGCAATAATTTATAATTTCCAATCGTTTAGATAATTTGGTACAACCCGCTACAAACCAACCATTAAATCCATATATGCTTCCACATTCATTGAAGAAATGTTAGTGACCGAGCAACATTCAAAAGTTTAAGCCATTAAAAGTGTCACAACACAATATGGAGGTATGTGGCATTTAGGTCTTTGCTTTAACTTATAAAATTTTGTTTTGAGATAGTTTACTTTTGATTCAAGGCTTACTTTTGATTCAAGGCACTTTTCCAAAATGAAATTTCGAAATGATTTTTTATTCATTTTTTATATCATTGGAACGAGTTTTGATTCTTGTTGGAAAGAGACATGGTTCTTATTCGAAAAAAGTTGTGGTTCATTGGAACGAAGTTTGGAGTTCGTTAGAAGATGTATCAAACGAGCTTCAAATGCATCTTCTCTTCATAGTAGTAGTAGTTATAGACCATGGTATGTGCGCGATCGTATGCGAGATTGATTGACTAACATTTTAGGTGTTATTTATGAGATACGGATGTGGAAATTAATATGCATTCTATATTTAAATTATTATATGTTCATTAAAAGATAGTATTATGATATTTACTACATGTAAAACTTCTGATTGGGTTCATGTAAATCTATTTGGAATCACATATATGGTATCCTTACCCACCATTGTTGACTAACATTTTAGATTTATAATGCTTCTTAGAGAATATGGGATTAGAAGTGCAAGATTAGATAGTTGTAGTTTTATTTCATATATTAAAGTAGTTGTTATTTTCATCATTTTCTTTTATAAGAGACAATTGTTTATGGTTTAAATTGTTGACTCTTTTTGGAGATTATGATGATGTAATCAACGAATGGAGATTTTATTATATTTTGAATATTCTGGATGGAAATTTAATTAAATTCTAGATATTGTGGATGGTGGGCATCATTATTGTCCTTGATCTCATATTATATTATTATTGGAAATTTTTTAATTAGTCCATATATTTGTTACATGCTAGGAATGGTATGTTTTTAAGAAAATCTTATTCTCAATATTTATACGTGACTCCCAAAATATTGGAAATGAGGGTTGTTACAATACAATTATGTACATTTTTATGTAATAATTGTATCACACGAAAAAAGATTGAATATTTTAACTACATATCTAGTCTCCATTAATTATTTGATATTGACTTTCACCTCGAAAATTTGCACATCTTGGGGTTTGACCCCCTAACTGACTTTTAGTGGTGGAAAAAGTGCCGCAAAAAAACACTATTGATACTTTTTGTGGAACGTTTTGAGTTGTAAAAGTCATTTTTGGGGCCAAACCCCAAGAAATAAAAATTATCGGGGTTAAACTCAATAAAAAAGAATTAATGGGGAAAAAACTCGAAATAACCCCAAAAATTATACATGTACATTATATTAAAATTGGTTAATTACTTTATGATCCCTTCAACTTTCTATTTTCATTTCACCAGTTGTACTTTCATTTTTCAAACTTGACCTCCTAAGTTTTTAAAAACCAAATTATTTTAATGCCTAGCCATAATGGTGTTGAGTTTTCTCAAGAAAAATGACCATTTTTACAAGTGGTTGGAAAAAATACAATCACGTGCAGCGCACATGATTAGTTTTTCATCTAAAAATTTAACACTGTTAGTGTTTGAGGGTAAATGACGCGTCTTAAGTTGAGGGGGTAAGTTTAGAAAACAACAGTACAAGTGGTTAAATGAAATGAAAGAAAAGTTAAAGGGGTGAAACTTTAATTAATTATATAAAAATTAGGGTCATTAGATTTCTACCACTATTAATTTCTTATGTTTTCAGTTAGCAACCTATTACTCTAATTTTTTATTTCTCTTCAATGATCTGGAATTTCTGTGAGGATCTTTGTTCGAGAGGAAGCATTGGATTTATCGAAATGGGCTTTTGGCTATTATAACATTACAATCATCTTCTTACTTGTTTCCAAAAAGATTTTCAACTTCTTAAGATTCCGTTTATGGCCATTATATTATATTGTAAGAGTAGGTCCCTTACTTTCTATGCGGAAAGTGTTGAAAGGATGATAAAAAAAAATTCTTTTTACGAAAAATATTTTTCCAATTTTTAATTCGCACCAAGTCGTGAAATAATTTTAACTTACCCAAATTTTATCTTGGTTAATCCTAAGCATTCATCTAGTGATTAAAGAAAGTAAAATAAAGTAAAGAATACTCATGACGCCGGATGTATGAGGAAACCATTAAGGGAAAAAACGTCAGACTGCCCAAGCCAGACAATCACTATGAATGTCAATTTACAATGAACTGACGTAAGTCTTACTCAACGAATCGATCCCCCATGAGACTTGACGCTCTTATGATCTTCAACCATTCCTCCACAGTGCCCATGCAGAAATTCCTTCTTCCACGATGCTCTCATCCACAACACACATGTCCACGTATGTCTTGGTGTCTACCGATATGGCTTTGTGTCGTCTACGATGTTGAACACGAACTACTTCGCTTCTTTACCCTAAAACACAATCTTCAAGTGTAGAACAAACTCTTCTTGGTGCATCAAAAGATCATAATAGCATATGTGAATCATAACTTGGATCTTTGAAACTCTAAGGATGTGTTTATCTTTGGAAAACCTTAGAAAACATGTGCAAACAACGTTCTGGATTGTAAACTGTTTTCGCAGAATGCACACACACGAAATCTGATGGAAAATATGCCATTTATAATTTGCTTAAGGCGGTGTTTCATTAGAGGGAAACTGGCATGTCGCTTGAACAAGATGGACAACTGGCTCGAACGACTGGTCAGGTCGTTTGAACGATGCGTGAATTAGAGTCCAACTTAAATACTACTCTAATATGTCCTTATCAGATTAAAACGAAGTGTAAACAATTTCAAACACTTTAAAAACACTTTAAAATGATTTAATTAATAAAATACCATCCTTAAACAGTTTAAAATTAATTCTGAGCCCCATTAACATTAAGCATTCATAGCCGAGTGATCTCAAAATGCAATTAAACTTGAAGACGAAATATGCACCATTAACCATCATGATAAATTCTTTGAAGCTTTGCCGCAGTATCTTCAATAAACATCAACACGTCATAGTCTGTGTGGGATTGTGACAATAAAAAATACAACCTATGACTCAAACGTGTCTTGTTATGGGAATAAGTCAAATAAACATACAACAGACTTAATTGGAATTTTTTTTCCTTACAAATCTCCCCCGTTGACTATTCCGGGACAAAACCAACAGTGAATTTCCTAAGTCGTATGATGCCTAAATCCCATCCTAGAAACCCAAAATAATAAATTACAGGATAGGACTAGTAAATGATGGTCTGGAGAGTATGAACTATCTCTGAATGTCTGAATGTGATGTAGACTTGAAATCTTAAATATCTTATATCATACCTACACACACGAAACAACCAAATACCTAGTGAAGTATGGAGGAACAAATGATATAGAACAATATGTAAAATCGAATAAAAATCATTTGTTATGTGAGCAAAACGTGATATCAAGATGTAAGCAACATCTAAATCTGCATACCAATATGTACTGATGCAGAAACAATATGATACCAATTTGTGTAAATTAAACAATACAAACATGAAGGCATATGATCAAAAATAGGATACTAAAAAGTAATGAAATAAATATATCTGCTCATCAAACAAACTCTCCCCCTACATCACATACATCGCTCCCCCTTTTTGTCTCGTATAGATAACCTGGTGAAACGATAAACAATTTTGCGATATATCTAGATAATCATGTAAACAACCAACTAATAATGATTAACAATATCAAATTCATAGCTAGTAAATAGTAATCACACAACAGGAATCATCAATCTAAGCAGGTGTGACTAAACGAACATAAAGCAGTAAAAGATATAATCAATATGAATCTACATATAACAAATTGTCCAGAAGCAACCCAGCAGTGCCCAAATATATAAACATATGAACTAGGGTATTGAAACAAAAGGAAAAAAATTTCCAATCAGGTCGCTCGAACGAGACAACCCTTTCGCTCGAACGACAACGGCTTCTCGCGAGATGGCTTCGCGCTACACTGAGTTCTCACTCAAACGAAAAACTAAATTCTCACATCCAGCATAGAAAGTTGAATAGTTTCGTCCAGTGGAAAAATTTCGTGAAAAAACTTACTGAAAGGTGCAAAAAACTTCAAAATAGTAGCAAAACAATAGCAAAAACTACAAAAACAATATGAGTTATATTCTAAAATAGTACCGATGCGCTCAAATATGAACATGGAATGTATGGGCATGAACTACAACAAATGAATCACAATTTCAACACATTGAAATGATCAAGAAGCTTTAATTGATAGCTATAAATCATCAAACTTTATTTTAGCCATATATGATAACTAAAGTGTGAGCTAAATGAACTAAACAATCAAACATGTACTCAAATTCGGAATTTTGATGATTCTGTAACTAATATCATCATGAGACGATTTTTCAGCGTTAGGATTCATGGTGTAAATCCAAACTCCCTCAAATATATCATCTTTTTCTTTTGGAATGAACATAAACCAATTGGCCCATATTTTGGCATATGATTATTTTTATTTCCTTGATTTTCTTTTGGGCTCTTTTAAATGGTGGCTTTTACGATGAGTCAATTTTAAACTCTCGCAACCCTTTCCCATGAACACTCATCAATTTTTTAATTACTATCCTCACGGTAAACGATTCTTACATCCTCCTTAAGTCTACTTACGCATAAATGACAAAATTGAAATGAGAACGTCTCACAAAACTCAGATATGCAAGCAATGTCCAACATCCATATAAACTCGTGCATGTGTACAATTATGGCATATAAACAAGGTCGAGTCAAAATGCATATCAACTTTGAAACAACCCCATAATACAATGGTTAAGATCATTCTAAGCCTCAATAATTATGACCAAATGTCCTAGCCATATGGATAATGAAAGGATGGGGGCCCACGCACACCAATATGCCACATCAAACATGTAAACTCAAAACACAAAAATAAAATGAAAATCTTTTTGGTTTTTCAACATATTGTGACTCAAATAAAAGAAAAATCTTTTTGTATTTTCTCAAAAATATTTAAATATATATATTTTTTAGTTTTCAAATAAGACTCAATAAATGAAAAATATAATACAAAATGATACACATGTCATAACATTAGGAAGATATAAATCATGATGCAAAAGACTAGCATATGACAAACATGGTAACACGATCATCCTTTAGATTTAGCATGGGAAGATCAAGTGCAACCAAATAAGAATAATGAAGTTTAAGTCCTAAAGCCTCTAAGCCCGATTTCCTCACCCAACTAGGTGTGACATGACGCATGGGGGTTATGTTAACTGACACGGATTTATTCCTTAACTTCCTAGGAGCATTCCTAAGGTCATAGCAAAAACGTCTAAGTGTAATACCCCGTATTTTTAATGATTTTAATTATGGGATTAATTTAATTTTTAATGGGAATTGGTCCTGAATAAAAATAAATATTAATTAGCGAGATGAGGATTAATATTTTTTTATGTGAATTATATTGAATATTACTTAGTGAACAAAGTATACATGATTATGAATCTATTTAAAAATATTGCAAGTGAGAAATACGATAGTTATGATAATTAAGTCAGGACGCACGTGTTAGTCGTGTCGGGATTCTATTTAATGAGATAAAAACAATTAACTTTGAAGTCATCCAAATGGTCATTTTGAGTGAGCCATTGAGTCCAGAAAATTTGAAATAGTGAAAAAAGTCTACCCGAAGTTTAGTTTGGATCTCGGAACACTTTTAGGCCATACCTGCATCCCAGAGGATATTTTGGTCATTTAGATTTTTAGGAGAATTAAACCTACAATTTTTCTAAGTGTTAAATGTCCAATAAGAGAAGTTAAACTAGGCTTGGAAAGGTAATAAACTAAGATAAGTCACAGAGAGGCCATATGAGGAAGAGGAGAGGAATCCCAAGGCTAGAACCATCATCTTACACCACCACCGAATTGTAGATCGAAAAGGGAGGAACAGAACCATAACCATGTTCTTCAACGGATCAGACGTACTATATCAGGTAAGTGTTTAAACTTGCGAATCTATAGCACATGATGTATCCATGTTAGTGTAGGAACATTTTTCATATGATTGTGGTCTTGGGTTAAATTAGAAAGAGAAATTTGTGATCTTGAATCAAAAACATGTTAGATTTGATTATATATTTCATGTATAACCAAATTTAGGTCTTGAGGAGTTTTAAAATGATAAGAAATCTGAGTTTTTCTATATTCCTATAGAAATATTAAGAAACTATGGTTTTTGAGAAATTGTCTTGAATTAAGGCAAATATTTGATCTCCCATGATGAATTATTGATTCTAGTATGTTAGAACTCATGCATTTAGGTTTCTATAACATCTAGTACAATTGTTTGGGAGTTTGGGATGATCTAATGGAGGTTTTAGTTTTTAAAATTTAGGAAACCCGTATCTTTGTTAATGCTGAAATTCGAAACTTGTAGAGGCGAATCGATTCAGCTGCCTAATTTTAGCTGAATTTCTCATTTTGTTTAGAATCCGTTGGGAAAATGCTCCGGATTAAATTGTGGGAATTATTTAATATATTGGGGATTATGTTGAGATACCAGTAGGCTTAGGTAAGGTTTTTGGTCTTAGTCTTATTGTGGAAAATTTAGGGCTAAATGTAATTAGGCTAAATTAAGAGAATTACCTAATTTGAAGAAAAATTTGGGTTACGTGAATTCTAGGGAAATGATGACTTAGGCCAGTAGGTTAGAGTGAGCTACCTACTGATATTAAGTGTAGAATAAAGGATACCCTTTTGAGTGGTGCGTAATGCTCGAGAGCGTACGTTGAAAAGTAAAGTTATAATTCATTAATACCTGAGATATTCGGGATAATAATATACTAAGTATGGGACTTATGATATGGGATGTGTGTATACCTATATTTATAATATTAATATGTAGATGGTGTGATTACCTATTGCATGATTTATTGTTTGTATGATATACCTACTCTGCTTGCTATCGGGGGAGGTTTTTCGCGCCGTGGACAGTCTTATCCTGATGAGCCCATTGGGAGGATTTTAGACTTGTACCCATAACATAGGACTGTAATACCCCGTACTTTTAAAGATATTTAAATTACACTGTGGATGTAATTTGAAGAATTATTATGAATAGTAATTTTGGCATTAATGAGTGAAATTAAATAAATTTAATGTTATAAAGTGAATAGTAAATATTAGTTTTCAAGTGTCGTAAAAATATTTACATAGATTATATTTTCTTACGAGACTAAGTGTATGAGTGGATTATTTTTAATTACATGTCGCAGTTGGGTAAAACGATAAAGGAAAATATTTTAAATTGGAAAACACGCGTATTTAACGTGTTGGGTCAAATAGTGAATTTTAATTAAGTGATTCGGATGGAGATTTCAATTCCTCCATTGGGTTTGGAATGGCCGAGATAGTAAAGATAGAGTACCCGGGGGTATTATTTGGGTTCCGGGCATTTTTGGAGTAGTAGGGACTCGTAAATGAGTACACGAGTCATTTAACAATTGGGTATACACCCAATTTCGGGTTTAATAAGGGGAGAGCCCTTATTTTCCCTAAATATCAGCCCTAAGAGAGAGAGAGAGAGATAGAGAGAGATAGAGAGAGAGAGAAGAGATAAATAAAAGAACAAAGAAGAAGAAAGAAAAGAGAAGAAAAGAAGAGATTTTCGGCCAAAATTCACGGGATTCGACTCGGGGTCGTCGAATTTAATCTACGAGGCAAGTGTTTAACTTGCTTTATGATTTAGTGTGTTTATTTCTCATATTGTAGTTGGTATAAAACTAAAGATTTTTGGGTTGAAATTTCGTGGATCAAACGGGCTTTCGGAAGATTAAAACGGATATAACTCGATTAATACCCAATTTGAGAAACTTGGAATTTATTGAAATTAATTATTGAAAATGGGTTCTAAGATGATTAAAACCCATTCTATTTGGGTAATTGTGGTTGTTTGAGGTTGAATGATGAAGAGAGAGGAGATAAAAAGCTTGGAGGTGTATTAATGGGGGTTTGGGATTTTGGAAAAGATGATGAATAGTAATGCAGTAGCTTACGGGGCCAATTCGGTCAGGAAGAGGACTGATTTAGCTCTTGGTAAAAAATAAAAGTTGTAGGTTTTTTCGATACGGTTGCGTGGGCACCGACCTCGTATTTTTCTAATTTGTTTTCGATTTGATATGATTTGGTTAAGAAAGCAGTTCCGGGGTTGATCATCAACTCGAAAATCAAACCGAAAATTGGAAAAATAAATACTAGAATTATTTAGAGATAAATATTTGGGGTTCCTAAAAATAGTGTGGGGACTTCTAAATATTTTTTTTAGTAAGGCGGGTACTTTGGGTTGGTTGAAAGTAAAATCCAAAATTTACTGAAATAGGGGTGTTCATGAGGAATAATATTTAAAGAGATATTTAGGTCTGATTTGAATATTAAAAAGGAAATACGTATTGGGGTAGTGTTTTAATTGTGTGACAGCTTATACTATTGTGAAGGAGAATATTCAAGGCTATTAGCTACCACTATAAGAGTCTGGATATTATAGCCATAAAATATTGAGAAGATATATATATATATATTGGTGTTGTTGATATTATTATTGTGCGGTGAGAAAAGCTCAAAAAATAAAATATTGGGGAGTAGTCAAATTGATAAATGTGTAGGATATTCGATATATAAATATACTACGTAGGAGATTATTATATGGGTGCTGCGTATGCCCTGATGTTATTATACACATGGGTTAAATAATTACCTATGGGAAATTATGTATAGGTGAGATAAATACCTATCGTTATAATATGGTTGTGTGAATACCTAATTGATGATATATTTATTGTAACAACCCTCGATTTTTGGAGACTGAGAAATTAAATTTTGGGAAAATAAAATTTAATTAAATTGGAGAATTTCAAAATTTGGGAATTGAGGCCCAAAAATAGAGAATATTTTAAAGTATTTCGGATGATGATTTTGAGGGTACCATCGATCCCGTAAGGGTCAAAATAGTCAAAATGACTATCATTGGGTCTTATTTCGGCTCCGAAATGTTTTTAAGTTATTTTGACTCGAATTGGAGTAAACGAGTCATTTAAAGTGTGTATTAACATTTAAAATTGGGATTTTGTTTTAAAGGATTTGGAGGCTTACGGATGAAGCCATTTCTCATTTGAGAGAAAGAGAGAAAGAGCCCTAGAGGGAGAAAGAAGAGAGAAAGAAGAAGAAAAGAAGAGAGAGAGGAAGGAATCTTGGAGATTCCGGCCCAAAACCGCGACATCGAGGACGATCCAACCTCTACAAATCTGAGGCAAGTGTTTAATCTTGCTAAATAGCTATTTGTATATTTCATTTCATAATTTGTGGGTTAAAGAAATGGATTTTTGGGTATTAATATCAAAACCTAGATTTTTAGGTTTAATCTTGAAATCAATGTTTAAATATGGATTTAATGGATTAGAAATGGTTGGGATCAACTTTGGGTTGATTAATGGGCTTAAAATCATGATTTGATGAAAGTTTAGGGATTAAAATGAAAGTTTTAGTGTATTAATTTCGTGGGTTTTGTTGAGAAAGGGAAATCGGCCAGAATATCTGGTATGGCCGGTCGACCGCGGTCTGGGGACCGGTCGACCGCGCCTTAAGGAAAAAGCCTACTGCATTTCATCGTAGGCAAAATTTTGACTCACGGTCGACCGGGGGTTTGGGACCGGTCGACCGGTCCCCTATTTTTAGCCCAAAATTTGGAGTTGTCCTTTCCCTTTTCTTTTAGGAGTTTTATTCTTAGGGGCCTTCTTAATAGACTTAATTAGGAAGGTTATGATACTAGATTAAGGGAATAGGGCTCTAGGTCGAATAGGGACTTGCGGGCCTATGTTAAATGGATTTAGGAGGATGGGATACCTCTTTTGATAATGAAAGGAATATGGGATTGAATTGATTGGTGGGTTTCCCTACGATGATGGAGGTGGGAAATTACGGATTGGTTGTAAATGGTAGAGATAGCCCCTTATCGTTTAAGTAGGTATGAAAAATGGAGTTCTATTGAGAGTAAGGGTTCATATGACCAATCGAACCATAGGTGAAATTGGGGACGATTGGGATCGTACTATCGACTAGAATAAGCGGTAGCATAAATTCTAGTTAGGATAGTTTATACGTAATTATGGGGATATGACCATTGAGATTCCAATACTTGAAATGAGGTTGGAATAAATTGAGGTTTTAGACTATTAAGTCATGTGTGTGCCTATGGTTAAATAGTACTAAAGGAAATTATGTACTTTTGAATATGGATGAAATGTGTAGTGATGGATTCCTACACAAACTCTTGGGTGATAACCCTAATGTTGAATATATAGGTATAGATATTTACATATGGTTTTGGGAGACTATTCATCCGAGGAAAAATGGTTGAATATATTTTAAGTGAAGGATTGTATTCACATATCGAGGTAAATTTAAAGGAAATTGTGGTGACAGCTTGTATATTGAGGATTATGTATATTTATAGTCGGGTTTATATATCTTATACATATGAATGATAATAAGTTTTTATATATAATGATATAGAGATGTGTGAATATATGTACATATATCTATGTATGATATGAATATATGACTATATTTATGTTTTGGACATACATGGTATGGATATTTAAACCGTATATGATGGTTTACTATTGGATCATATGATGGGATCATATGGATGTATGTATATTGCGCATGAGAGCGATATATATATACTTATGTGGTTAAGCATACCCTGCTCATGCTATCATTGGGAAGTTTCCGCGCCGACGGTGAGCATCCTGGCATATAGAGCAGGGTGTGTATATTCCCCAGGTCATAGTCGTCCCGTGTGTTATTATACGATAGATATTTATTTTTGGGGTGAGACGTGGTGGGTATGTTTCGTCTCATTGCCGGTTAGGAGCTATGACCGCTTCCCGGGACGTCGTGTGCGTGAGTTTATCACGAGGTGGGTGTCGTTGATCCCCACCAGGTGGTCCCCAGTTGTTACGTGAGCTGGACACTGGGAAGATGATAGCATTGATGCAGTTTTATCGGCGCTATATATAGCCGGGTATTATATGTGCATGGCCATTGTACATCATATATGGTATGTACACTTGGTCATGGGTATGGATGATGGTATGTATATATATATGGTGAGAATAAAATACCTATATATATATTTATATATCCTAGGTGAAAGGATATGGTATTTCTCTGGGGTACATCTTGGATGATTATGGTGTACCAGATTAATTGGGGGTTGATGTATCGTATTTGAGGAATATTTCGGTTACATCATCCCAAGGTTATTATTGGAGATATTAAGTTGTTTTATATTATAATTTAGACTTAGTGATTTAAATAGTAAATTGTATGTCCAGTATTATGGATCTCTAGGATCGACATTGCCCAGGAGTAGTGTAACGAGGTGGTTCCTTGTTTGGATTTCGCTTTGCGAGACACCTCACGCACGAAACGTAGTGCAATGTCGAGATTTGAGAGAAGTAATTACATATATGGCATAATGGGTCTCTGGTCTTGACATTGTCCGGACTAGTGTAATGGGGCGGTTCCTTGTTTGGATTTCGCTTTGCGAGACTCCCCACGCACGAAACGTAGTACAATTTTGAGATTAGAGAGAAGTTTTGCCAATAATTCATGTGCATGTTATTTAGAAATTAATTCTTATATTTTAGCCTATATATATACATATATATGTATATATATATAGGGGTAATGTATTAAGAATTATAATAAATTAAATTATAAATCGGAATCCATTGAGCCTATTATGGCATAATTGTTCGTAATCATAATCTAGTAAGATTAGAAAAAAGGGTGGATTCTTGGGCTAAGTTAGGAAGTCAATTCTCGTGGGTATTGGTTAGGACTATGATAAGTTAGGTTGTCCTAATAAATGGGGGTAATTTAACTAAAACTTGAGGACGCGAATAGGTGCGCGCCTTTAGCTGAGAGGTGAGTTGGGGTGCCACGAGAGTGCGATTCCACTTTAATTATGAAATAAGTGCACCGATATTTATTATGCACGGTTAACACACTTGCTAAATATTTTTCATAATTCGGGATCTGACCCGTTTTCTTTTCTCTCCTGCCAGTATATATATATATATACTATTACAGGTGTCCTACCGCATGGATGCCGGATGACCTTCTATCCAGAGTCTTGGGAGCCGTGACAGGTGCGGACTGTTGCGGGATATATCTGGTAGACGCTTCCTACTTCTTTAAAATTCTAGGTAGGATTCATGTTGTATATCGGGTTTGTACCCAATGGATATTTATATACATGTTTATATCTATTCCATTTCAGTTATTGTATTGGCTGTGACCCGACAGCTTATTCGGGTCTACTTCTTTGTTGTATATTCAGTTGTATTTATTTATTTCATTTTATTTCTAGCATTTCATTTATTATAGTTCTCTCATGCATTCTTTTATTCTTTTTTTATTAGTGTTATAGTGTTGGTTTGTTGTCTGTTGCAGATTTTATTTAAATTTTAACATCCCGCTTATGTGATTTCGGGTAGTTATTCCTATATTATATAGTACTGACAGTTGATGTTGAGACTGGACCATCTAAAACTCCTGATTTAATATAGTATAGGGCTGGCCAAGTGTTATTATTTTAGGCGGGTTGTTACAGATGGTATCAGAGCATCAGGTTCTAGAGTACTTAGGATCTGTGCGAGTTTTCTGCATTCTTCCGTTAACGTTCTTGACATAAAGCCCTACAAATAGGACTGTTGTGTTCACTGTGCTCATCTTCTTCTGTGAAGTGTATTCACTTGATCGACGTTCTGATAACAGTTGCTCTCGTTTCAGACGTCACTTAGAGTATGTTGTCTAGGAAAGGACAAGATTAGAAGTACAATACCCATAGCATATTTTGGGTACGCTGAATTCGGGGGTATTTGTTTTCCCTGATTCCCGGAAGAGTTATTGAGGAGATTGCTAGCAGGGTTCGAGGTGATTTATTGGCAGTTGAGTAAGAAAGGAAAATTTCTCGAATAGTGAACCTCGGACTTAGTAAGGAAAGTCTGAGGAGAGTATTATGTAGTCCTTAGGAGGTTTAGATTGAGAGTCTGTTAACCTTCGTTAGGAAACCTGGTGTTGGTGACTCTTACCGATGTGAGGAAGGTGTAGTTATCCCAATATCAGGAGTATCGCCTTCTAGGATGAGGGAGAATGCCTTTGGAGACTCACTTTCATTGTGTAGGACCGGGGGAGTTTTCGGCAGTTGCAATCGCGCCTTGCCCTTCAAGATGGTGAGGAAGGGTTTTGAGGAAGATGTTTCTCTGGTGAATAAATAGGCTTAGGGATAATGATTTTCCTGGAAGAAGTTGAGTACCATGAGTTGAGATTCTAGGACTAGGGGAAACCATTGGGTTACGAAAAAATAAGGTAAAATACCTTTCTTTGGGTTTAAGTTACATTTTGTGCAATATTGGGAACGTCGCGTGTGAGGTGTGATGAGTAGCTAGCCGCTACACCGCTAGGGTGTATGGAATTTTCCTAGAGGAGGAAGTGAGCAAGTGTGGCTTTGGTATGGCATCTTTGGAGATGATACACCTTTTCGTAATGAAATAGTAGGGAAGTTTTAGAATCCCAATGAGGGAAGAATTTATTTTTATATAAAAGTGTTGATGTGATGTAGAGGAATTTCATAACTGAGAGGTTCAGAGTTTGGTAGATTTATGTGGAGCGGATAGTTTAGCTCATAGTTGTGCTAGTTTTGAGAAGTAGGTATTGGCTAGAGTATTTTATTTGTTGAGGCCTTGTGTCCTAAACATAAGGTGTTTGTTTGGTGTGTCGAAAGACGCGAGATTGATTTATATTGTATTGTTGTATAGGCCCTCGGGAAATATCTAAAATATGGAAATCTTTTTATAAAACCTTAACCCTGGTTCAACTAATCTCAATCCCCGACCTAGCTACACAGTAGTGTATTGGGAGGGTTCCTTGTTTGGATTTCGCTTGCGAGACCTCCCCCACACGAAGGTGGCTAGTGTCAGGAATTGAGGAGAGTTCAACCATTGGGAAATTTTAAACTTTTATATATTTAGTATATTGTTATAGATCATATTGCTGAGGGTTATATTATGATTTGAGGCTAATGGAGCCTGAACATAATTTTACGAGTGGAAACTCGGAGACAGGGTGTATGGGCGCCCTGGGTAATAGTTGCTCTTAAACTATATGGTTCGACATGAGAACCAGGAGGGATCGGTATAGTGATCCTAAGGATTGATGTGAGGACTAGATAATATTGAGGTCCTAGGCATGTCTTAAATTTCGCGGACGAAATTTTTGTAAGGGGGGAAGTATGTAACAATCCTCGATTTTTGGAGACTGAGAAATTAAATTTTGGGAAAATAAAATTTAATAAAATTGGAGAATTTCAAAATTTGGGAATTGAGGCCCAAAAATAGAGAATATTTCAAAGTATTCCGGATGTTGATTTTGAGGGTACCATCGATCCCGGAAGGGTCGAAATAGTCAAAATGACTATCATCGGGTCTTATTTCGGCTCCGGAATATTTTTAAGTTATTTTGATTCGAATTGGAGTAAACGAGTCATTTAAAGTGTGTATTAACATTAAAAATTGGGATTTTGTTTTAAAGGATTTGGAGGCTTACGGATGAAGTCATTTCTCATTTGAGAGAAAGAGAGAAAGAGCCCTAGAGGGAGAAAGAAGAGAGAGAGGAAGGAAGCTTGGAGATTCCGGCCCAAAACCGCGACATCGAGGACGATCCAACCTCTAAAAATCTGAGGCAAGTGTTTAATCTTGCTAAATAGCTATTTGTGTATTTCATTTCATAATTTGTGGGTTAAAGAAATGGATTTTTGGGTATTAATATCAAAACCTCAATTTTTAGGTTAAATCTTGAAATCAATGTTTAAATATGGATTTAATGGATGAGAAATGGTTGGGATCAACTTTGGGTTGATTAATGGGCTTAAAATCATGATTTGATGAAAGTTTGGGGATTAGAATGAAAGTTTTAGGGTATTAATTTCGTGGGTTTTGTTGAGAAAGGGAAATCGGCAAGAATATCTGGTATGGCCGGTCGACCGCGGTCTGGGGACCGATCGACCGCGCCTTAAGGAAAAAGCCTACTGCATTTCTTCATAGGCAAAATTTTGACCCGCGGTCGACCGGGGGTCTAGGACCGGTCCACCGGTACCCTGTTTTTATCCCAAAATTTGGAGTTGTCCTTTCCCTTTTCTTTTACGAGTCTTATTCTTAGGGGCCTTCTTAATAGACTTAATTAGGAAGGTTATGATACAAGATTAAGGGAATATGGCTCTAGGTCGAATAGGGCATTGCGGGCCTATGTTAAATGGATTTAGGAGGATGGGATACCTCTTTTGATAATGAAAGGAATATGGGATTGAATTGATTGGTGGGTTTCCCTACGATGATGGAGGTGGGAAACTGCGGATTGGTTGTAAATGGTAGAGATAGTCCCTTATCGCTTAAGTAGGTATGAAAAATGGAGTTCTATTGAGAGTAAGGGTTCATATGACCAATCGAACCATAGGTGAAATTGGGGATGATTGTGTGACACCCCGACTAATTAAATACCGGGTAGCTACTCCTTTATTAAATTAAATCAAAATGCCAAGTTGGCTCAGTTAATAGCATCACTAACGAAAACATTTTATTATTTCTAACCACCTAGTATTTAATAAGTAAGTTGTCAAATTTTAATAAAAGTCTGATTAACATGCAGTAAAAGATTTAAAGCAAGAATAATATCACCATTCACCATAACGAAATAATAGAATAACCATCACATGATATAAATAAATCCGGAGGAAAAACTCCTCACAACAAATCCCACAACTGAAATAAGTAACGAAATACTGAATACTGAATTAATACATGCCAAAGTCTGAAGAACTGAAATGGAAATGTCTCTAATAGAATTTGGGCACATGCCCTACAACTGAGGAATACTGAACATGGAATCCAAATGATAGAAGCGTCTAAAAGCAAATCCCTGTAACTTCCACAAACAGCTACAGCTCGTCATCAGAATGAGAATCCTATGCGTGGTGTCCTTGTGGCTGGGCACCTAAAATGGTTTTACAAGAAAATAGATTTGAAAGCAAACGGGTCAGAGCCCGAATGTGGAGATATTTTAAAAACCTGCAAGTGCTTTAAAAACATTTAAAACATTAAATGCAGAGTACATGTTAGGACGTGCACTCACATAAAATTCTCACCTCTCGTCTAACTGCACTCCTAACGTACTGTACCCATCTATAAGACATCCATATCTAACCAAACTGTAATAAGTCCTACCCCTTACTACTCGATTCCCGTAATACATTCTAACGTTATCAATATAAATAGAGGGCTTTGCTTAAACTCAAATTCTTAATTTGTAACACATTTCACTATCGGTTAACCCGTTATGTTCTCTCACTACATTACTATAATTATGTTCACAATAACAACATGAAAGTTCCCATTAATAAAGTGTATATTATTCACGTCATAAATATACAATATAAGCACCCCGAGACTAGCTGCGGTGCGCACATACTCTGCTATCCATCCCGGTACATCACGTACATAAGGATCACATATTCCGAATCTCTCACGAATAGTTTTCAGATAACAACATCACAAATAATGGAGGCGAACACAGTCACATCACATGGGTCACGCACATACCTGCGCTCCCACGATCAGCAGACTTATTAACATCCCAATAAGTCCTTCTCTGACCTATGTTCATCTAGGTAACCAGTCTAAATCCGGGCAACACAAGGATTAGAGGGCCCTAAGCGAACGCGAACCTCCCGTGATAGCAAGTATGGTAGGTATGTCATACACATAAAATCAATACAGATATACTAAGTATGCACACGTCTTAGTAATCACCATAATATATTGGTACATATCTCTTCTCGTACTGACATATAATACTACACCGTCTATATGTTCCCAGCTAATATAATTAATTAGGCCGTCAATAGCTCACATCGTAATAGACACTCACGTCCTACTTCACATTTTCCCTTAGGTTCCAACTACACTTCTAGGTTTGACTCCTCATAATATCCCAAACATCCCAAATATATCAATTACTCATCAAGGAAAGGCTATCTCTACCTATACACAAGGTTACGGGGCACTCGGGATCAAAACAGGCTAAAAAGCCTAAACTGTCAACTCGTTCGAAGTCTCGTTCGAACGAGACTTCGTTCGAACGAACTGAGTCTTCTAACGAGATCTCGTTCGAACGAAGTGGGCTTTCTAATGAGATCTCGTTCGAACGATCTTATCGAACGAACTTCACCCTCGTTAGAAGTCAATGGTCAACTCGTTAGAAGCTCGTTCGAACGAGCTCGTTCGAACGACCTGGGTAGGTCTTCTAACGAGTGGCCAGATTCAAGCCCAGAATTTCTACTTTCGTTTTTCACTAATTTCTACTCCTCAATTCTTCTCTAAAATTCGTCCCAACAATGTTTTAAGGTCTCTAATCAATCCTAAACATATTATAATCACATACCAACGTGTTTTAAAGGATTAATTTGTCCTAATCATCATTAAATCACAAGTCTCTACACCTTTCCCCAATTATTTTTCAAGAACATAACCCTAAAATTGAAAGTCTTTAATTTATCCAATTAAATCCGTTTTTGTTCCTTGCAAGATATATCAACATCATATTAGTCCTCTAAGTACGATTCTACATGCAATCCTTTCCTCAAAATATAGTATACGAATTCCAATCTCATGGGTTTTTCATTAACTTTCAAGAACAATTGTAAATCTTAGAATTATCTAACATGGAAGAAACATTCTCTGAATTAAACGGAACTAAATCACTTGCCTTGATTCAATCTCAGATTTTTGATGACGATTTGATGAAACTCTCTCTCTCTCCAAGCTTTTCTCCTCTATCTCTCTCTTTCCAAGCTTTCTTCTCCAATGGCTATGGTGGCTAGGGTTTGTTTTGGGAAAAATAGAAACCTAATTCTGATAACCTACGTAGCCTATTAGGTTAAAATGAGTTGGTTAGTGGTTCAGTGGGTCAAATACACATCAGATACAATTTACTAATTTTCGTCACTTTTAATTCTCTAAAATGCAAAATTACAAACTACCCCTATATGTTGCCGGTATGGCCTAAAAATACCCCGGGATCCAAACTAAATCCCCGGCTAGTGTTTTCTGACTATCTCGACCCTTCCGGACGCATTGGCGCACTCAAAATGACCATATGGTTTATAGAAATAAAAATTCACTTTTTAATTAAAATAAATATTTCCCCGACGCGACTGTCACACGCGTCTCAAATTTTTTTCCAAATTGCCGTATTTCAATCTCACGACAAATTTCATAATTCAATATTCATATATAATCATATATGCACATATAATCAAATACCAACTCGCACCTCGCTAGTATTTTGACCCGGATTAATTTCCAATTAATACGCATTTAATTTAATTAATCCCATAAAATAAATATTACAAAAATACGGGGTATTACATACTTCTCCCCTAATAACTGAATTTCGTCCCGAAATTCGGAACTAGTAAGTACCTGGTAAGAACAACTCTGGATAACATTCGCGCATCTCATCCTCGCGCTCCCATGTGGACTCCTCGACATTATGATGTCGCCACTGAATGCGCACTAACGGAACTATCTTTGACCGCAGTTTCCGCTCACTTCGGTCCAAAATAGCAATCGGCCCCTCCTCGTAGGAGCTATCCGGCTGGAGATCGATGTCCTCCAAAGCAATATGAGAATGAGCCAAATTGTCTCTAAGATATTTCCTTAACGATGAAATATGAAATACATCGTGAATTCGATGCAAATGCTTCGGTAATCCAAGTTTATATGCAACCGGTCCAATCCGCTCAATAATAGGAAATGGTCCCACATATCTCGGTGCCAACTTCCCTTTCTTCCCAAAACGCATAATCCCCTTCATAGGAGATACTCTGAGCAAAACCTGGTCCCCCACTTGAAACTCTCTGAAAAACCTCTTCGCATCAGCATAGCTCTTCTGCCGATCCTGAGCTACCCGAATGCGACTCCGAATCAATTATATCCTCGCCGAAGTATCCTGAATCACTTCCGGCCCAAGTAGTTTGTTATCCCCCACCTCCAACCAACATGCTGGGGAACGACAAGGTCTACCGTACAACGCCTCAAATGGAGCCATGCCAATGGTGAATTGGTAGGAGTTGTTGTAAGCAAACTCTACCAGTGGAAGATACTGCTCCCATCCACCCCCAAAATCAATGATACTCATACGTAGCATGTCCTCCAACATCTGGTTTGTACGCTCCGTTTGCCCATCAGTCTGCGGGTGATACGCCGTACTCAACCGCAATTCCGTGCCCATGGCCTCCTGAAAAATCTCCCAAAACCGTGAAACAAATATCTTATCTCGGTCAGACACGATATTTAAGGGCACACCGTGAAGTCTCACTATCTCTGCAATAAAGAGCTGGGCATACTGTCCCGCAGTGTAGTCTGTCCTTACGGGTAGAAAATGAGCGACTTTGGTTAACCTGTCCACAATCACCCAAATAGAGTCATGACTTCTCTGTGACGTAGGCAACCCCGTGATAAAGTCCATGGATATGCTCTCCCACATCCACATTGGGACCTCCAACGGCTGTAGCAGTCCTGCCGGTCTCTGATGATCCACTTTTACTAGCTGACAAGTGGCGCATTTGGAAACAAACTCGGCAATATCTCTCTTCATCCCGCTCCACCAATACTGTCATCTCATGTCTTGGTACATTTTGTCCCCACCGGGATGTACTGCGAATCGTGAGCCGTGCGACTCTGCCGTCACCTTGTGCCGCAATTCCTCCCCTTCCAGAACTACTAACCTCCCATTGAAGCGTAATCCCCCGTCTGAGCTAACGGTATAGGACTCGTCTCCCTCTGCTAGTAATCGAACTATATGCTCCTGACAGAATGAGTCATCTGCTTGTGCCTTTACCACTCTCGTGACAATCTGCGGCATAACAGTCATTACCGACATGAATGATCGGGCCACTGCATCCTGGTGTCCCAATTCTTTCCACTTGGCCTTCCACACCTCTTCCACTTCATCTGCTGGCCTACGGCTCAACGCGTCTGCTACCACATTAGCCTTCCCCGGGTGATACTGGATATCAAACTGATAGTCCTTCACAAACTCAAGCCACCTTCGCTGCCGCATATTCAACTCCTTTTGCATGAATAGGTACTGTAGGGATTTGTGGTCTGTGAACAACCGAAACTTCTCTCCCAAAAGATAATTGTTGATACCAAAATTAATATGCTGATATGGACGAATAATATGAAGACACGTGTCAATCTACTTGGCACAATAATAACGAGAAAGTTTAATTTTCCCGACCAACTCATGTTCTCTCCGAGCAACGAGGATACACCGAGGAACTTCAGCACTCCGAGGTACACTAGCACTCCGAGGAACTCCTGATCAACGAGCAACTAAGGCGGTCCGAACTGCATCTCGGCCGTAGCATTAACTGCCAGATAATCGACAATTCAATTATTCATTGAATGTTTATCAGCTTGACGCACACGCTGCATTAAATGTATTACCATTTCATATGTATATCATTTAATGTATCAACCCTTTCATGTACAGCCTAAGGGCTATAAATACCTTGTATCACCCTCATTCAAAGGGACCAGAATTTCTTGATATCTCTTGTAATCGAGAATTCCTCAAACACTCAGCAATAACATAACAGTGGACGTAGGCCATTCATATAAGGCTGAACCACTTTAAAAATCTTTGTCTCATTTATTTATCTGTGATTAAACAATTAGAGCTATCTAATTTTTTACATCAACAGATTGGCGCCGTCTGTGGGAAATGACTTGTTATTATCGTTTTCACCACAAATCATTCATCATCAATGGCGGATAACCCAGAATCTAGCAATCGAAACGCTGGAAATGCTGGAAATCCTCCAAATCCCTCTGCACCTCCAGATCCAGCCGGGATTATGACGATCTGGCTCAAGGACAAACTGCTATGCAAGAAACAATGAGGCAACTCATACAAACCCTTCATGGTGGTGCACCTGCACGTTCAGGACAACAAAGTGGTCAGAGGCAAACTTATTTACTTTCTTCACGATCCAGGCGTACTGAGTCACTTCGTAATGAGGAGTCTGATTATTTCTCTTATCAACCTGGGCGAACTTCGTCAATAAGGGCTACAGATACTGATCAACATATCACTCTCTCTCCAGAAAGACCCAGTGCTTTAGAAAGACTGAGTAGGATGTCTCCTTTCAGTCGATTAGGCCCTAGGAGGAATAGGAGTCCACCTAAGACCATGTCAAGGAGTTTTCGACAACCATCAGATCTAAGAGAAGGATCAGCACAATCACGACCGGCTGCTCGTCAAGATAGATCTCAAGAAGCTACCTCAGAACGATCAATTGCTCGAACCAATAGGCCCGAGGAAGGAAATGAAGCGTGGAAAGGATCTCTCCAACGGTTGGAGGATAAATTGGGAGAAATGGCCAAAGCAAAGAACCCCCTACAATGAACTTTTGTTTGAGGAACACCTTTTGTTCAGGCCATTGTGAATTTTCCTACACCGTCAAAGTTCAAAGCACCTGTAGTGACCCCCAAATATGATGGAAAGACAGATCCTGTTCTTCACATAGAGCAATATCAAGCTGCTGCCGACATCTATGTCGTCCCTGACGAGATGAGATGCAGAGCGTTCTCAGGAACTCTTACTGGAGCTGCCTAGATATGGTACAACAATCTTCCTAGGGGTAAGATTTCAACTTTCTTTCAGTTGGCTGAGTTGTTTATTGGCAATTTCTGTTTTGGAGCAAAGACAGTAAAACGAGTAGCACACTTGTTAAGTGTTAGACAAAAATCTGGTGAGAGTACTAGAGATTACATAACTCGTTTCAATAACGAGAAGCTGGAAGTCATAGATTACGAAGAAAAGACAGCAATCACCGCCTTGATGAGTGGGTTGTTGCCTAATAAATTGTATTACACCTTGGCGAAAGATCCACCTAAAACTATGTCAGAGTTGATGGCAAAAGCGGCCAAAATCATGAATACCGAGGAAGCTATGGCTGCAAAGAAGAATATGGACAAAGACACCAAGGTGGACGTCGACAAGTCTAAAAATAAAGAACATAAGGGCAATGGCGGTGACAAACGTTCCAGAAATAATAAATCATCATGGGAAGTCCTGAAGAAATACGATAATTATACTCCTTTGAAAATGGGTATTCATCATGTCTTGGAAGAGATCAAGAACAACGAGGAGGTAAAATGGCCAAAGAAACTGAGGTCAGACCCTGATTCGAGGAGTAAGGATAAATATTGCGAGTTTCATAAAGATCATGGTCACATGACCAAAAATTGCATAGCTCTTCAGAACGAGATTGAAACACTCATCCGAAGAGGAAAGCTATCAAAATATGTTGATCGGGGAGGTGAAAGAAAAAATAATGACCGAGCTAGAGAGAGGTCTAGATCTCCTCGTCGAGCAGAGGGGAAAAAGAAGAGAAACCATGAAGATGATCCAGAGGATGACCCCAATCTTCCCAAGAAACCAAGGCAGCCAGAATGAGAGGTATTTTCTATACGTTTTGGGTCATTTGATTGTAATGTAATTACAGGAGGAGATGCAGGAGGAGGAGACCTTACTACAGAAAGAAAGGCTTACCTCAGAGAGGCTCAAGCTTGTTCATATATTCAGCGAATAAATCTAGCCGAGGACGATCGTCCGAGGAAGGTAAACAAAGAGAAGCTGGTCATTGGCTTTTCAAAAAACGACCTAGCAGGTGTTCTTTATCCTCACGACGATCCTCTGGTGATCAAAATGAGGATGAAGGAAGTAGTGATTTCAAGGGTGTTGGTAGACAATGGAAGTTCGGCAGACATCATGTACTATTCATGCTTTGACAGTTTGAATCTGAAATTATCTCAATTGGAACCGTATCACAGACCCCTCCTGGGTTTTGCTGGCGAGAAAGTTTTTCCACTTGGGACGATCAAGTTGGGCATATTCATTGGAACTTGGCCTGCTTGTCGAACAGAGAGAATACGCTTCTTTGTGATGGATAAGAATGTGCAGTCAGCCTACAACATCATCATGGGAAGAGTTGGTTTGAAGAAGTTCGAAGCAGTTCCATCTACAGTGCATCAGTGCTTAAAATTCCCAACAAATTTTGGAGTAGGAGTTGTGAAAGGTGATCAGAAAGTAGCTCGGGAATGCTATTATTCGTCTGCCGAGCAAGAGGAACTTGAAGATTCAAGAAAAAAGACTACTACCTACCAAGTGGATGAAGGAACAAAAATTAAAACACTGGATCCTCGAGATGAATCCCAACTTGTAAAAGGAGAGGTGGTGGAATCTACAGAAAATATTATTCTGGACGACGAGCACCCTGAACGAGTAACCCAGATAGGTTCTACGTTGGATGCTTCAATAAAACAGGAGTTGATAACTTTCTTGAGAAACAGGAAGAAAACTTTTGCGTGGAGTCATGAAGACATGCCAGGAATAGATCCAAACTTCTTATGTCATGAGCTCAATGTGAATAAGGAGATCAAGCCTGTAAAGCAGAGAAGAAGGGTATTTAGCCCCGAGAAGAATCATGTTATACGAGAGGAGGTCGAGAAGCTCCAGAAAGCCCAATTCATTGAAGATGTGAAGTATCCGGACTGGTTGGCAAATGTGGTGATGGTAAAGAAGAAAAACAATAAATGGAGAATGTGTGTTGATTTCACTGATCTCAACAAGGCTTGCCCAAAGGATCACTTCCCATTGCCCAGAATTGACCAACTAGTGGATGCTACCTCGGGGCACGAGCTGCTCAGCTTCATGGATGCTTACTCTGGCTACAACCAGATTAAAATGAAACTCGAAGACAGGGAAAGTACTTCTTTTATTACCCCTAGGGGAACTTATTGCTATAATGTTATGCCTTTTGGTTTGAAAAATGCATGAGCGACATACCAGCGGTTGATGAACAAGGTTTTCACCGAACAAATCAGTTGCAACATGGAAGTCTATGTCGATGATATGCTGAAAAAAATCAAGAAAGCTGCAGATCATCTAGTTGACTTAGCTCAGACATTTGATCAACTGGATAAATACCAGATGAAGCTCAACCCGACGAAGTGCACATTTGGAGTACGAGAAGGAATGTTTCTCGGGTACATTGTCAACCAGCGAGGCATTGAAGCAAATCCAGATAAGATCAAAGCTCTTTTAGGGTTGCGATCTCCAACAACAAAGAAAGAAGTACAGAGTCTTACAGGACGAGTTGCAGCGCTCAACAGATTTGTGTCCCGAGCAACTGATAAATGCCTCCCATTCTTCAAAACACTTTGAAAAACTTTTGAGTGGACTGATGAATGTGAGAAGGCCTTTCAAGACTTGAAAAAGTATTTGGGAGCACCTCCATTGTTGTCCAGGCCAATAACAGGAGAGAAGTTGTACTTGTATCTGGCAGTATCAGAGAATGCAGTCAGTTCAACATTGATCAGATTGGAGAATGGAGTCCAGAAACCAATCTATTACACAAGTAAGGCTTTCCGAGGTGCAGAAATCAGGTACCCAAAGCTGGAGAAATTGGCATTGGCATTAATTGAAGCAAGTAGAAGAATGAGGCCATATTTCCAGGCCCATACCATCGTCGTTTATACCGACATGCCACTGAGGCAAGCCCTTCATAAGCCAGGAAAGTCAGGGAGATTGATGTACTGGGCCATAGAGCTCGGTGAATATGATATTGTGTATGAGCCCAGATCATCATTGAAAGGGCAAGTTGTAGCAGATTTTATAGAAGAGTTTACATATCCTGATACCCCCGAGGAACAAAAATTGCTCGCTGACCAACCTGTGGATGTTACAGGATCAACAGACATAAATCCAGACCAACTCCGGTTGGTAAAAGGACTTATGGATGAAGAAAGATCATCAACTTCGAGCTCAGACCAACTCTGGTTGGGAAAAGAGGGAGAAGAGATGATCGACGAGGAGCGAAAAGCGTCAGGGAAGGATGAAAAGAAGCAACAAATATTTCACCGAGGAACTCTGTCAGATAAGAAATTTGAAGACGGGTTGCCCATATGGAGATTATATGTAGATGGCTCATCTTGCACAGCAGGTTGTGGGGCAGGAATTGTTTTGAACACCCCAGACGAGATTGACATGGAATATGCTTTGCGATTCCAATTCAAAGCCTCTAATAATGAGGCTGAGTATGAGGCCATGATAGCAGGTCTTACTTTATCAAAGATTATGGAAGCGCAACAAGTGATGGTATTCAACGATTCTCAATTGATTGTGAATCAGATGATGGGAACATATGCGGTTAAAGGAGAACTAATGGTCAAGTATCATGCAAAGGTGATGGAATTGTTGGCAGAATTTGATGCCATTCAGTTGATCAGAATACCCAGAATAGAAAATGCACAAGCAGACGCACTGGCCCGACTAGCATCAGCTACTCGTACCAAGCTGCGAAGAACAATACCAATTGAAGTACTGGAAAGTCGGAGCATCGATGAAAACCTGACGATGAATGTTATTACCCTTGATTTAGGACCATCTTGGATGGATCCCATCAGGGTATATATTGAAGAGGGAGAATTGCCAGAGGATAAGTTCGCTGCCAAGAAAGTGAAGTATAAAGCTGCTCGGTATGTATTAACTAATGGTATTTTATATAGACGAGGAATTATGGCAGGTTTGCAGAGATGTGTACATCCCTCCGAAGTGAAAGAATTGATTGAAGAGATCCATGAAGGGTCTTGTGGAGCTCATGTAGCAGGTCGAACACTTTTGCAAAGGGTAATGACTCAAGGATACTACTGGCCGACGATGAGGGCTGATTGTATAGCCTATGCTAAGAAATGTGACAAGTACCAACGTTTTTCCTCCATCCGACGAACTCCACAAGCATTGTTGACACCAATAACTTCCCCTTGGCCATTTTCCATGTGGGGAATTGATTTGGTTGGACCACTGCCGACCACCTGAGGAAGATTCAAGTACCTCGTCGTTGCAGTGGACTATTTTACTAAGTGGGTAGAAGCTGAGCCGCTTATTGATATGACATACGAGAAGGTATACCAGTTCGTTTGGAAGAACATCATCTGTCGATATGGTCTCCCTCATGCCTTCATCACAGACCATGGAACACAATTCGACAACGAGGAGTTTGCTGCCTATTGTCAACAATCAAACATCCTGAAGACCCATTCAGTACCAGGTCATCCTCAAAGCAATGGGCAGACTGAGGTGACAAACAGAACACTACTAAATGGTTTGAAGAAGAGGCTAAGTGAAGATAAAGCTAATTGGATTAATGAGCTACAATCAGTATTGTGGGCTTACCGAACAACTCCCCGAGCAGCGACTGGAGAATCACCATACATGCTGGCATTTGGAAATGAGGCTGTAATACCTGCCGAGTTGGGTCTCCCAACACACAGAGTGCTAAATTTCAATTCCCCAGTCAGTGACTTGATGAGAAGATTAGATTTGGACATGCTCGAGGAGGTTAGAGAAGAGGCAGCCATTAGGAATGCTGCTTACCAACAACGCACAGCTCTGTTCTATAACAAAAGGGTGAAGAAATGCGACTTAAAAGAAGGGGATTATGTGTTAAAGAAGGTCATTCAGAAGCACAATAAGCTTGAAGCCAACTGGCATGGACCTTACCGAGTTACAGAAGTTGTCCGGTCAGGAACTTACCGAATAGCAACTCTAGAAGGAGAGGAATTCAAGAATGCTTGGAATGCTGAACACCTCCGCAAGTATTATCAATGATGTAAAATGTACAACAGTCCCATCAATATGAATAAAACGATGATGTTTTCACCATTTTTCTCTCCTTTGTTTGAAAGTTTTTCGGGGAATACTAGTGTTGTACACTACGCTACTCGACGGCAAAAAGAAGACGATAGTTCAAACCCACGACCAACTCCGGTTGGTAAAAGGGCGAGAATGCACGAATGATATACTCCTTTGGTTAGGAGGCGTACACTTGCGTGATCAACTTCGGTTGGTAAAAGAGCTTGTGGACAAGATAGTTCGAAAGAACCTGATATACTCCTTTGGTTAGGAGGCGTACACTTGCGTGATCAACTTCGGTTGGTAAAAGAGCTTGTGGACAAGATAGTTCGAAAGAACCTGATATACTCCTTTAGTTAGGAGGCGTACACTTGCGTGATCAACTTCGGTTGGTAAAAGAGCTTGTGGACAAGATAGTTCGAAAGAACCTGATATACTCCTTTGGTTAGGAGGCGTACACTTGCGTGACCAACTTCGGTTGGTAAAAGAGCTTGTGGACAAGATAGTTCAAAAGAACCTGATAGTTCGAGCATGATCAACTTCGGTTGGTAAAATAGCAAGAACAAATTATACTCCTTTGGTTAGGAGGCGTACACTTGCGTGATCAACTTCGGTTGGTAAAAGAGCTTGTGGACAAGATAGTTCGAAAGAACCCGATAGTTCAAACTCATGACCTACTCTGATTGGTAAGAGGGCAAGAACAACATTCTTAAAAATGCCAATTTTGGCTGGTTAAGAAACAAAATATGCCAATTTATGTTGGTCGGAAAGTAAAATCATTCCAGAAAATACAAGAATTCCAAACTGAACCAAGTATAGTTGGTCGGTGATCAAAATTGTAATTGGTCGACGAGGATAAATTATCAACCTTGGTTGGTCGGACACATTTTATGAAAAAATTTACCAAGTATGGCTGATTGGAGATAAAAACCCATCAACTGTAGTTGGTCGACAAACACAATTTAACAACCTTGGTTGGTTGGAAGCATTTTAAACATTTTATACTCATTACTTTATTATTAAGTGATTGAGCAACATTGATACTTGTAATTTTGATTACTAAGTTGGTTGATGAACAGCACCATATTGTTATCTTTTTAACAGATACATATGCACAAATGTAAAAATGTTTGATAAACACAAAACAATAGCAATACATATTTGCAAACAGAAAATGAAAGTCTTTCATTAAAATCAAAATAAATTACAAGCTACATATATGTGCTAACTGTTACATTGAAAAACCTATTCTATTGGTTTCTTTCCTTTAGCTTTTGAAACAGGCTCCTCGCCAGCAGGAGGATCCTCCAGGCAAAGAGGAGAATTAATGAAATTAATATCTCTGAGCATTCTGACGTTCATCACAGAAGGTATATCCAAGAGATTCTCGGACCGAGATAATTCAATCTGAGAATGAAGACTATAGTCACCAAGGTATTTTGAAATTAAGCTCCGAGGAATGGCACGAGCTGGGATCCACTCCATGTCTAGTTTATAAGGCGGTACAGGCAAGTCTAGTAGCCCAGGAGCATGATAATCCCATAAGAAATGGCCCTGCTCTAGCTTTAACACACCTAGGGCGTTCAACCATCCTTGTTTATAACCTTCGTTATTGGCACTTTCAAGACGAGCATCCAAATGGCAAAGGGCTTCATTGTAGCCTGCCATCCAAAACTCACGAGGTTGTTTATGAAATTGGAAAGTTATTCTCTCTAGTTGCTCGTGAAGGTTCCTGGAAAAAACATATTTATCATTCAAAGCAGACTTCGTCGCAGTAAGTTGATCTTCCAAAGATAGGTTTTTCTTGGACATTTCAGATAAAGCCCGATCTTTGGCGTTCAATTGGTATGCTTGAGTTTCCAATGTTGACAGAGTACGAGATTCTTCAACATTACGGCTGAGGACTCTTGATCGACTCCGAGCAGGTGGAGAATTTTTCTCCTCGACAACATTTTGAACAGCTCTTACTCGCCCACGAGACCCTCTTCCTCGTCCCCGAGCAGTAGTAGAAACGCCAGATTTTCTTAACGTATCCAGTTCTTGCCTTAATTTGGCATTCTCAACCTCTAAGAACGAGAAACCCTCATCGGTAACCGGTACTAAAGCAGTGGAAGAGGAAGCTGCAGACTCATATTGTGCCAACTTTTTCTGCAAATTATTGTTCTCTTGTTCCAGCAACTCAGCGATCTATCTGCAGGCCTCAACTTCACCGTTTAGGGTTCTCTCCCTAACATCGTACCCAGCGATGATCTTTTTGTGACCTGTTTCAGAGGAAAGCTGTTGATACCTATTCTCATACTCCTTGTGCAGCAAAGCAGTTGATTCATTGTGTTGATGTTGTAGATCTTCTAAGGAATAATGAAGCTCCTCAATTAAGTCATAGTAGGCCACGTTGTTGGCCACAGCTCGGTCAAGTAAATCCTTCAAGTACCGATAAGCCTCAATTGCTTGTTCTGAGGCATCATGGCCAAGGATGTCAGCAATTTCTGATACACTCAAATTTGTATGACCAGCTTTAGAATATTCATGGCATTGCTGCATCAGCTTTGTATCATGTGAAAATATCAGTTCCATTCTAGCCACAAACTAATAATGAAAAGAAGACAACAGTCAACAAAAACAAATCATCAACAACAGAGATGAACAAAGATGTATTTTATTAGATCACAAAAAGATTACATTGTTTGATTGCAAATAATGAAATATAGAAATGATACCGAACAACTTCACACCTTTTCCTTATCTCCCAAGACTTTCTCGGGAGGCTGGGACGAGGAGCTTGGTTGCTCGGTGGTAACAGCAGCTTGATCAGCAGGAGTTGAAATTTTCTCAGGAGGAGGAGGCATGGAAGAAATGTCCTCGTTGGCAGAAGGTAGATAGGCAGGGACTTGATCACCTATGGCCATGGAAGATTCGTCAGAGATAGGCTCATCTTCTTCTTCTTCTACAATTGGTGGGGGAGGACCAGGGAGGTGTAGCTGGAATAGCCCAGAGTCGTCTTTGATCTTCAATTCCTGCAGGGAAGCTACCCAGCCATCTCGGAAGTATTTTAACTTCCCGTATTGTACTTGGGATGTCATCGCAGCAATCCCTTTGTCCCATCCTTTATCCCAGCCAGCGCTGAAGGATTTTTTAACCGCGAGCTTTCTTTTCAGTTTCTCCGAGGAGAGCTTCTCGGATAGAAGATCCTCGGCAGTCTTTAACTTCACATTTAATTCTTCTTTTTGACACTTTACATCTCATAGGATGGACAACTCTTCCTCTGCCTTTTTCGTCTTATCTTCAAGCTCTCCAAAGTTCTTGATCTTGTCGTCATATTTTTGATGCTCAATCTCTAAACTTTTCACCTTATTCTCCAAACTCTTGGAGATCTCAGCCAACTTCACCTTCTCAGCTTCAACTATAGACAACTTTTTCTCCCAGACAGCTTTGTCCTCACTATACTGCTGACGAGAATCTTTCAAGGATTGGGTCAAACCCAGCAGAGCATCCTCTACCCCCGACGAGGAGCTGGAAGCTTTAATTGCTTCATCTTTCTTCACGATGTTGTTAAAACAATTCACCAGCTAAACAAAGGAAAAAGTGACAGGTCAGTACAAAAATACAAGTCTTCAAAGAAAGAAAGGAAATTCAGAGTGTGAGAAATTGACTGAAGCAAGGTGACGGGTAGCTAGGGATGTCAGCATATCCCTAGAAATCTTTTCATTAATTCCTTGGACCTCGGGTATGATCCAAGTTTTTACCGAGCTCATGGCAGAGCTCGGAGGAATGATGGTTGGAACACCAACACCACCAGCTGGTAGAGAGGAGATGGTTTCATCCAGATTGGCAGTTTCAGCCAAATTGACTGAGGACGATTTCCTCAATCTCCTCAAAGGGACTTCAGCAATTTCAACCAAGGAAGAGCTCTTGGTCGGAGAGATAGCAGTCATCTCCACAGGAGCAACCTTCTTACTCGGAGCCACTGGGGGCTTCTCGGTAGCAGCCACCGGGGGCTTCTCGGTAGCTTTGGAAGGTGCAACATCCAGCTTCTTAGTCCCCTCTGGGACATCAATTTTGCTTTTCTTGACTTCAGCAGTAGAAGTAGTGTCATCAAATAGAGCAGGGGGAGCTCTTTTCTTGCCCATTCTTTGACCTAAAGGGATGTGAGAATCTGAAGAAGAATCCTCTGGAGTTGAGGCTAGCTCAACAGATCTAATCACAGGACGAGCAGTATAAGAAGTCGTGTAACTCCTATACTGCAGCAAATATGATGCAGACCTAATGTGCTCATCTGCAACGTTCTTATGAAAACCCGAGATAAGTTTCAGATGCTTAATGTTAACCTCTGATTCTTTTGGAGTTTTTCTTTTACTATCAACTGCAAATAAATACATAATGAAATATCAGTCATACATTTTGTCAAATATGATAAAAGCATAATTTCATAAGTAAAGGAAAATGAGAATAAACCTATCCCATTGCCATAAGGGGGCATTTAGGACCCTGGTATACTGCATCTCCAACCAAGGGGGCATATTGCCAATTTTTAATCACCACCCCATGTTCAAAATAATCTCTATTTGCATCAGGGTGGTTAACTACAAGAGCCCTATTTAAAAACCTAGTTTTTAAGTAATAAACATTATCTAAAATAGCCGATCTATAGCAATACATAATCTCAGAAATCCCTATACGAGTTCCATGAGTTAGATTTAATTTATACACCCCATTAATTATTCTCCATGAATTGGGGGCTATTTTTGCAGGAACAACGTCAAAGTACCGACAGAACTCTAAGCATAAGGGGTTTGGCGGAAAAGAAAATCCACATTCAGCAATGAATAGACTGGGGAACCAATGTCCCTCAGCTAATCGAAAATAATCTAAAGGCTCAGAAAGAACCTCCAGAGTTACCCAGGAAGGAATGGAAAAATCGGAACGAAATTTCTCAACAGACTCCACAATATAAACCATAGTGAATAAAAGAAATACAGAAGAAAAGAAGAGAATCTTACAGGAAAAAGGAAGAGCTGACAACTAGCGAAGGAAAAGATGAACGCACAAGGGAGAGAGAGAGAACAGAAAGCTTGAATGCAGAAAATTGGAAAAGGTAGAAGACGGTATGGTTACCTAAGAAGTTTAAATACTTTACCTTGGGAAGCTGTGAAGGAAATGATTACACAAAAGAAACTAATACGCCACCGGCGGCTAAAAGGACAAAAATGCACGAAGATCGAAGCACTCATAAAAATTCAAAAAAGGCGGATTCTGTGAATTTGAAAGAAATTCAAATATGAAGAAAAGGCTCCTAAAACCCAGGAAAGTCATTTAATATCGCCATATACCGAGAAAGAATGTTCCATACTCCTCAAAGTTCGAAATATGAAACATTGGGGGCTTCTGTTGATACCAAAATTAATATGCTGATATGGACGAATAATATGAAGACACGTGTCAATCTACTTGGCACAATAATAACGAGGAAGTTTCATTTTCCCGACCAACTCATGTTCTCTCCGAGCAACGAGGATACACCGAGGAACTTCAGCACTCCGAGGTACACTAGCGCTCCGAGGAACTCCTGATCAACGAGCAACTAAGGCGGTCCGAACTGCATCTCGGCCGTAGCATTAACTGCCAGATAATTGACAGTTCAATTATTCATTGAATGTTTATCATCTTGACGCACACGCTGCATTAAATGTATTACCATTTCATATGTATATCATTTAATGTATCAACCCTTTCATGTACAACCTAAGGGATATAAATACCTTGTATCACCCTCATTCAAAGGGACCGACATTTCTTGATATCTCTTGTAATTGAGAATTCCTCAAACACTCAGCAATAACATAACAGTGGACGTAGGCAATTCATATAAGGCTCAACCACTTTAAAAATCTTTGTCTCATTTATTTATCTGTGATTAAACAATTAGAGCTATCTAATTTTTTACATCAACAATAATGTCTCCATATCCGAAGGGCAAATACAACTGCCGCCAACTCCAAGTCATTAGTGGGGTAATTCTTCTCGTGAGGCTTTAGCTTACGGGAAGCATAAGCTATGGCCTGACTCTCCTGCTGCAATACACCTCCAAGTCCTTGCAAGGACACATCGGTGTAAACTAAATACTCAACTCCCGGTCTCGGCAATGCTAACACAGGTGATGAGGTCAACTTATCCTTCAATTCATCGAATGCCAACTGACAGGCATCACTCCAGATGAATGGCACACCCTTACGAGTCAGATGTGTCAAAGGACCTGCAATCTTCAAGAATCCCCGAATGAACCTCCTGTAGTATCCTGCTAGGCCCAAGAAACTACGAATCTCTTTCGGTGTCGTGGGCTATCCCCACTCCCTCACCGCGGATACCTTCCCCGGATCAACAGATATTCCCCGGTCGGAAATAATATGTCCCAAAAACTGGACCTCCTTTAGCCAAAACCCGCATTTCTCATATTTTGCATACAACTCGTTCTGACGTAGTGTCTACAAAACTTGCCTCAAATGCTCAGCGTGCTCCTTCTCTGTCTGGGAGTAAACCAGAATATCATCGATGAAGACAATGACAAACTGATCTAGGAAATCCTTGAACACTCTATTCATCAAGTCCATAAACACTGCTGGAGCGTTGGTTAAACCAAAAGGCATAACCCGAAACTCGTAAGAACCATATCTCGACAATAACGCAGTCTTCGAGACATCCTCCTCCCTGATACTCAACTGATGGTATCCCGATCTCAAATCAATCTTTGAGAAGAAAGAAGCTCCTCTCAACTGGTCGAATAAGTCATCGATTCGAGGCAACGGATACTTATTCCGTATCGTGACCTTATTCAACTCTCGGTAGTCCACACACAATCTCAGTGAACCATCTCTCTTCTTCACGAATAACACAGGGGCACCCCACGGTGAAGTACTCCTCCGAATAAACCCCTGACCCAACAACTGTTCAATCTGATCCCGTAACTCCCTCATCTCAGCTGGAGTCATACGGTACGGTGCGCGTGCTATAGGTCTCGTATCTGGAAATAAGTCTATAACAAAGTCTATCTCTCGACTGGGGGGTAGGCCTGGTATCTCCTGAAACACATCAGAATACTCCCTGACAACTGGGATCGAATCTAAAGGAATCACAACCTCCTTAGAGGTATCCTCCTCTAGGTAATACAAATGAGCGGTCGAGCCTCCCCCTGGGCGAGGCATCGCCACTACAAACATCTCTTGCCCCGGAATGGCAAAAACAATGCTCCCACCGAAGCAATCAATCATGGCTCTATAATCAGCGAGCCAATCCATACCGATAATCACATCGTGAACATGCATATCTAATACCAACATGTCTGCAGGTAATACCAAACCACCAATCTCTACCCCCACTCCCCGGCATATAAAGAATATAAGTGACCCATTCCCCAATGGTGAGTCGACACACGTCACTGTGCTCTCCGCTGTGGCTAACAACCCTAAAGCCTTCGCGAAATGTGTAGCTATAAAACAATGTGTAGCCCCCGTATCAAACAATACCCGACCCATAGTGCCATGGATAGGAAACGTACCCTCAATCGCGGGCGGTGCCTGTGGAACTGCTACCTGGTGGACGTTATAGACACGTCCATACTGTAGTTGCCCCTGCTAAGCTGGGACTGCTAGAATGGGTGGCAATGCTGCCATCTGTGGCGGTGCGGGGAGAGCGGCGGGAAACATAGGCCTCCGCGGCTCCTGGCGAGCACCCTGCTGCTGCTGCTGTGGGGCCCTGCCCCTATCAGGACAATCCTGTCGTTTATGGCCAGTCTTGCCACAAACATAACACTTCCCTAGGAATTTCCCTCCTCTCTGCCCCTGCTGTCCCCAGCCCTGGTGGCCGTTACCGTTCCTCCCTTGGCCCTGCTGGCCCTGCTGAAACTGCTGACCATTCTGCCTCTGTTGGCCTTGATGGCCGTTTGGACCCTGATGGCCCTGACAGAAACCTCCCTGTCCGTGCCTGTAATTCCCTGATCTGAACCTCTTTTGATCCCCCTACTGGGAACCCTGCTCACCCTATCTCTGCCTCTGAACAGATTGTGCCCCACCGGCACCATGTCCTCCAGTCCTGCCCTGATGGCTAGACTCTCCCGATCTCTTGCCCTCAGCCATATGAAAGCGGTGATCCTGGCAGTGTAACAAAGCAGCGTTAACCACATCAGAATAAGTGACCAACGAAAGGTTCCCTAACAGATGCTGACGGATCCTCCATGTCAACCCGTCGGTAAATTTCTCAATCTTCTTCTTTTCTGTCGGTATCTTATCCGGAACGATATTCAACAGATTCATGAAATCGACCTCATACTCGGCCACGGTCTTACCCTCTTGCTTCAGATTCATCAACTTTCTTCTCATTTCTGTGTGAACAGCCGACGGAAAGTACTTGCGATCAAACCGCACCCAGAATTCCTGAATAGTGAGAGTATCCCTCTCCTCTACGGTGATAATAGACTCCCACCACTGCAGTGCTGACCCCACTAGCTTAAAAGTAGCTAGTATATGCTTCTGGACATCTGTACACTCATATATCCTCAGGTGTCGCTGGATGTCCTTCCTCCACTGACTCGAAACTACCACATCATAGCTACCTGCGAACTCTGGAGGGTGTGCTTTCTGAAAAGCATCACGTACACGTTCCCAAGCAGACGGGAATGCATGAGCCTGAACTGGCGTGGCTATTGGCGCCTGAAGTGGTGCCTGCTGAACTACTGCTAGTGCGGCATTTACCGCCTGGGCCACAATGGCTGCAACCTCGGCGGCATTCATCGTGCCCTGAGCTGGTGCGGGCTGTGGTTCTGACGTCGCATCCCTGGGAACTCTTCGTGCACGTCGTGGAGGCATCTGAAATAAGAATGAAGTTTATAAGTTCGCAGTTATAAACTTAAAATAGCTGAAGAACGTACCATATACAAAAGAATACAACAGTCCTAAAATATAGGGCTCTACATCAAAGGAAGTTCAGCGGAAATATGATAAGCCGTTCAGATCCTATAGGACACTAGAACCTGATGCTCTGATACCACCTGTGACACCCCGACTAATTAAATACCGGGTAGCTACTCCTTTATTAAATTAAATCAAAATGCCAAGTTGTCTAAGTTAATAGCATCACTGACGAAAACATTTTATTATTTCCAACCACCTAGTATTTAAAAAGTAAGTTGTCAAATTTTAATTAAAGTCTTATTAACATGCAGTAAAAGATTTAAAGCAAGAATAATATCACCATTCACCATAACAAAATAATAGAATAACCATCACATGATATAAATAAATCCGGAGGAAAAACTCCTCATAACAAATCCCACAACTAAAATAAGTAACGAAATACTGAATACTGAATTAATACATGCCAAAGTCTGAAGAACTGAAATGGAAATGTCTCTAATAGAATTTGGGCAACATGCCCTACAACTGAGGAATACTGAACATGGAATCCAAATGATAGAAGCGTCTAAAAGCAAATCCCTGTAACTTCCACAAACAGCTACAGCTCGTCATCGGAATGAGAATCCTATGCGTGGTATCCTTGTGGCTGGGCACCTAAAATGGTTTTACAAGAAAATAGATTTGAAAGCAAACGGGTCAGAGCCCGAATGTGGAGATATTTTAAAAACCTGCAAGTGCTTTAAAAACATTTAAAACATTAAATGCAGAGTACATGTTAGGACGTGCACTCACATGAAATTCTCACCTCTCGTCTAACTGCACTCCTAACGTACCGTACCCATCTATAAGACATCCATATCTAACCAAACTGTAATAAGTCCTACCCCTTACTACTCGATTCCCATAATACATTCTAACGTTATCAATATAAATAGAGGGCTTTGCTTAAACTCAAATTCTTAATTTGTAACACATTTCACTATCGGTTAACCCGTTATGTTCTCTCACTACATTACTATAATTATGTTCACAATAACAACATGAAAGTTCCCATTAATAAAGTGTATATTATTCACGTCATAAATATACAATATAAGCACCCCGAGACTAGCTGCGGTGCACACATACTCTGCTATCCATCCCGGTACATCACGTACATAAGGATCACATATTCCGAATCTCTCAGGAATAGTTTTCAGATAACAACATCACAAATAATGGAGGCGAACACAGTCACATCACATGGGTCACGCACATACCTGCGCTCCCACGATCAGCAGACTTATTAACATCCCAATAAGTCCTTCTCTGACCTATGTTCATCGAGGTAACCAGTCTAAATCCGGGCAACACAAGGATTAGAGGGCCCTAAGCGAACGCGAACCTCCCGTGATAGCAAGTATGGTAGGTATGTCATACACATAAAATCAATACAGATATACTAAGTATGCACACGTCTTAGTAATCACCATAATATATTGGTACATATCTCTTCTCGTACTGACATATAATACTACACCGTCTATATGTTCCCAGTTAATATAATTAATTAGGCCGTCAATAGCTCACATCGTAATAGACACTCACGTCCTACTTCACATTTTCCCTTAGGTTCGAACTACACTTCTAGGTTTGACTCCTCATAATATCCCAAACATCCCAAATATATCAATTACTCATCAAGGAAAGGCTATCTCTACCTATACACAAGGTTACGGGGCACTCGGGATCAAAACAGGCTAAAAAGCCTAAACTGTCAACTCGTTCGAAGTCTCGTTCGAACGAGGCTGTTCAAACGAGACTTCGTTCGAACGAACTGAGTCTTCTAACGAGATCTCGTTCGAACGAAGTGGGATTTCTAACGAGATCTCGTTCGAACGATCTTATCGAACGAACTTCACCCTCATTAGAAGTCAATGGTCAACTCGTTAGAATCTCGTTCGAACGACCTGGGTAGGTCTTCTAATGAGTGGCCAGATTCAAGCCCAGAATTTCTACTTTCGTTTTTCACCAATTTCTACTCCTCAATTCTTCTCTAAAATTCGTCCCAATAATGTTTTAAGGTCTCTAATCAATCCTAAACATATTATAATCACATACCAACGCGTTTTAAAGGATTAATTCGTCCTAATCATCATTAAATCACAAGTCTCTACACCTTTCCCCAATTATTTTTCAAGAACATAACCCTAAAATTGAAAGTCTTTAATTTATCCAATTAAATCCATTTTTGTTCCTTGCAAGATATATCAACATCAGATTAGTCCTCTAAGTACGATTCTACATGCAATCCTTTCCTCAAAATATAGTATACAAATTCCAATCTCATGGGTTTTTCATTAACTTTCAAGAACAATTGTAAATCGTAGAATTATCTAACATGGAAGAAACATTCTCTGAATTAAACGGAATTAAATCACTTGCCTTGATTCAATCTCAGATTTTTGATGACGGTTTGATGAAACTCTCTCTCTCTCCAAGCTTTTCTCCTCTATCTCTCTCTTTCCAAGCTTTCTTCTCCAATGGCTATGGTGGCTAGGGTTTGTTTTGGGAAAAATATAAACCTAATTCTAACAGCCTACGTAGCCTATTAGGTTAAAATGAGTTGGTTAGTGGTTTAGTGGGTCAAATCCACATCAGATACAATTTACTAATTTTCGTCACTTTTAATTCTCTAAAATGCAAAATTACCAACTACCCCTATATGTTGCCGGTATGGCCTAAAAATACCCCGGGACCCAAACTAAACCCCCGGCTAGTGTTTTCTGACTATCTCGACCCTTCCGGACGCGTTGGTGCACTCAAAACGACCATACGGTTTATAGAAATAAAAATTAACTTTTTAATTAAAATAAATATTTCCCCGACGCGACTGTCACACGCGTCTCAACAAAATTTCCAAATTGCCGTATTTCAATCTCATGACAAATTTTATATTTCAATATTCATATATAATCATATATGCACATATAATCAAATACCAACTCGCATCTCGCTAGTATTTTGACCCGGATTAATTTCCAATTAATACGCATTTAATTTAATTAATCCCATAAAATAAATATTACAAAAATACGGGGTATTACAGATTGGGATCGTACTATCGACTAGAATAAGCGGTAGCATAAATTCTAGTTAGGATAGTTTACATGTAATTATGGGTATATGACCATTGAGATTCCAATACTTGAAATGAGGTTGGAATAAATTGAGGTTTTAGACTATTAAGTCATGTGTGTGCCTATGGTTAAATAGTACTAAAGGAAATTATGTACTTTTGAATATGGATGAAATGTGTAGTGATGGATTCCTACACAAACTCTTGGGTGATAACCCTAATGTTGACTATATAGGTATAAATATATACATATGGTTTTGGGAGACTATTCATCAGAGGAAAAATGATTGAATATATTTTAAGTGAAGGATTGTATTCACATATCGAGGTAAATTTAAAAGAAATTGTGGTGACGACTTGTATATTGAGGATTATGTATATTTATAGTCGGGTTTATATATCTTATACATATGAACGAGAATAAGTTTTTATATATAATGATATAGCGATGTGTGAATATATGTACATATATCTATGTATGATATGAATATATGACTATATTTATGTTGTGGACATACATGCTATGGATATTTAAACCGTATATGATGGTTTACTATTGGATCATATGATGGGATCATATGGATGTATGTATATTGCGCATGAGAGCGATATATATATACTTATGTGGTTAAGCATACCCTACTCATGCTATCATTGGGAAGTTTCCGCGCAGAGGGTGAGCATCCTGGCATATATAGCAGGGTGTGGATATTCCCCAGGTCATAGTCGTCCCGTGTGTTATTATACGATAGATATTTATTTTTGGGGTGAGACGTGGTGGGTATGTTTCGTCTCATTGCCGGTTAGGAGCTATGACCGCTTCCCGGTACGTCGTGTGCGTGAGTTTATCACGAGGTGGGTGTCGTTGATCCCCACCAGGTGGTCCCCAGTTGTTACGTGAGCCGGACACTGGGAAGATGATAGCATTGATGCAGTTTTATCGGCGCTATATATAGACGGGTATTATATGTGCATGGCCATTGTACATCATATATGGTATGTACACTTGGTCATGGGTATGGATGATGGTATGCATATATATATGGTGAGAATAAAATACCTATATATATATTTATATATCCTAGGTGAAAGGATATGGTATTTCTCTGGGGTACATCTTGGATAATTATGGCGTACCGGATTAATTGGGGGTTGATGTATCGTATTTGTGGAATATTTCGGTTACATCATCCCAAGGTTATTATTGGAGATATTAAGTTGTTTTATATTATAATTTAGACTTAGTGATTTAAATAGTAAATTGTATGTCAAGTATTATGGATCTCTAGGATCGACATTGCCCAGGAGTAGTGTAACGAGGTGGTTCCTTGTTTGGATTTTGCTTTGCGAGACACCTCACGCACGAAACGTAGTGCAATGTCGAGATTTGAGAGAAGTAATTACATATATGGCATAATGGGTCTCTGGTCTTGACATTGTCCGGACTAGTGTAATGGGGCGGTTCCTTGTTTGGATTTCTCTTTGCGAGACTCCCCACGCACGAAACGTAGTATAATTTTGAGATTAGAGAGAAGTTTTGCCAATAATTCATGTGCATGTTATTTAGAAATTAATTCTTATATTTTAGCCTATATATATGTACATATATATGTATATATATATAGGGGTAATGTATTAAGAATTATAATAAATTAAATTATAAATCGGAATCCATTGAGCCTATTATGGCATAATTGTTTGTAATCATAATCTAGTAAGATTAGAAAAAAGGGTGGATTCTTGGGCTAAGTTAGGAAGGAAATTATCGTGGGTATAGGTTAGGACTATGATAAGTTAGGTTGTCCTAATAAATGGGGGTAATTTAACTAAAACTTGAGGACGCGAATAGGTGCGCGCCTTTAGATGAGAGGTGAGTTGGGGTGCCACGAGAGTGCGATTCCACTTTAATTATGAAATAATTGCACCGATATTTATTATGCACGGTTAACACACTTGCTAAATATTTTTCATAATTCAGGCTCTGACCCGTTTTCTTTTCTCTCCTGCCTGTATATATATATACTATTACAGGTGTCCTACCGCATGGATGCCGGATGACCTTCTATCCAGAGTCTTGGGAGCCGTGACAGGTGCGGACTGTTGCGGGATGTATCTGGTAGCCGCTTCCTACTTCTTTAAAATTCTAGGTAGGATTCATGTTGTATATCGGGTTTGTACCCAAGGGATATTTATATACATGTTTATATCTATTCCATTTCAGTTATTGTATTGGCTGTGACCCAACAGCTTATTCGGGTGTACTTCTTTGTTGTATATTCAGTTGTATTTATTTATTTCATTTTATTTCTAGCATTTAATTTATTATAGTTCTCTCATGCATTCTTTTATTCTTTTTTTTAGTAGTGTTATAGTGTTGGTTTGTTGTCTGTTGCAGATTTTATTTAAATTTTAACATCCCGCTTATATGATTTCGGGTAGTTAGTCCTATATTATATAGTACCGACAGTTGATGTTGAGACTGGACCATCTGAAACTCCTGATTTAATATAGTATAGTGCTGGCCACCCGTTATTATTTTAGGCGGGTTGTTACATTTATATAGGTGGAATGTGTACCTATATTATTGTTTATTATGTGTATGACATACCTACCATACTTGCTATCACGGGAGGTTGGCGTTCGAAGAGGACAATCTTATCCTGTGTTTCCTTCGGGGGGATTTTAGAATTGGTACCTCAAGAGCATAGGACTGTGAAGAGCTTATTTGTGAGTCGATAAGTCTGCTGACTATGGGAGCGTAGGTATGTGCGTGACCCATGGATATGTGAACTATGTTTGCCTCCAATATATGTGATTTGTATTGTTAAAGTTCCCGAGTGATGTGGAACATGTGATCCATTAGTACGAGATGTACTTGGATTGGATAGCAGAGTATGTGTGCACCGCTGTTAAGCCTATGGGTGCCGGATATGGATGTATTTATTGAGATTAAAATATATGTGTACTTTAGATAATCCACGATTGCCTAGTAAATGAGAATTGCTAAGTTATTTATATTATAGCTCGGTGGATGATTAATATACTTGTTGCGTATAGTATATTGTTTATATGTATGAGATGAGATATCATATAACCTAACCTTGTATAAAGTGAAAAGAATGAATAAAGTGTGATACCAATTTCGGTATATGAATATCCGAATTTATATCAATATGAATCTTAGGTTCTAATGAGAACTATTAATAAATATGGGATGGTATAAATGTGGTATGTACTGAAGGCCTAATGAATCCTGATGATCAACATTGCCACGTAGTAGTGTATCGGGGGGTTCCTTATTTGGATTTTGCTTCGCGAGACACCCCACGCATGAACGTAACGTAATGTTGGGAATGGGGAGAAGTTTAGTCCTTAATACTCGAATTGATGAGGATTATTAGAAGATGGGTAATTACATTAGTTAGGCAGGGTAGCTTAACTAGGTTGTTTAAAAAGGTATGCGATAATTGTGCACTGTTAGAAGAGGGGTGAGGTGTATCTCGTGTGAGAGCGATATCAGTTTAAATATGAGAAATAACATATTTTAAAATATGGATTTTTAGCACTTGCTAAAATGTTTTCAAAACTCGGGCTTTGGCCCGTTTCTCTATTTTCCCCTCTTGCTATATCTATATATATAGGTGACCAGACACAGGGACGCCTGGATGATGATTCTTTCGAGTTAGACATTTGCTGCAGCAGCTGTGGATGCAAGCAGGTTTATATTAGATGCTTCTATCATTGAGATCGAGATAGGAGGTATTGTAGAAACATTCGGGCTTATGGCCCAACTGTCCTCATTTATTCTTTTATCACCTTTTAGTGCGGAATTCGATTTGGTTGTATTATTGTACCGAGTGTTCGATTATTTTATTTTATTTCATTTCAGTTGCTCCATATAAACTGTTGTAATTGTTTTATTTGAATGGTTTGGTTAAAAAGATTAGTTAATTAAAATTTTGATGCAGGCCTAATAGGATATTACTAATTAAATTGGTTTTCGACAGTGATGCTAAGAATGAACCATATGAGACTCCTGTTTTAATTTGATATAGGAGTGATCGCCCGGTATTTTATTAGGCGGGGTTTCACGAGTGGTATCAGAGCATCAGGTTCTAGTGTCCTTAGGAATCTGTGCGGACGTACTACGCTTTCAGCGTTGCTTTTGATTTGATATAAAGCCTTATGATTAGGATTGCTGATATCCTCTTGTGATATTTCGTTCTCCTGCCATTATGTAAGATTGTATTAAATCTTCTGGGCACTCGTTAGGGATTCATGTGCTGATCGATGAAGGGCGACCATGGAAGTCCATTGTGATGGCAGCAGGAGGCGGGGCTTAGTTAGAGCTATAAGTTGATGTTGAAAATGAGGACCGCGATAAAGGTCATTTTCCTTGCGGCTTGTCATGGATTGCTGCAATGACTACTATAGACTAGTAGTTATAATTATCTATGCACCGCTATAGTAGAGAATGGTGCTAAACTTGAATTACCCAGTGAGGTTAGATGGGGAAAAAAGCTTAAGAGGTCTTTTTTGAGGACCGTACATTGAAGTTGAGCTAGGCAGAAATAATGTAATTTCACTTCTAGGAAGTTGAAGGCTCGGAAGCTTTGGCTTAGAGTTGGGTATGGAAATACCCATATGTGAAAATTTGAGGAAATTTTTTTTCACTCGTTGGAGCAATGTGAAATGGTGGGAACGATTGTCACCATATTTAGAGGAGAATGATATTTTTCTCATAAATTAATCTTATGGATGGTTTTAAACTGTAAATTCCCTTGATTTAGAATAAAGTGAATGCAGTTTCTAGGTTATTCACATAAGAATCGATCAGAGACCGACGGTGAATAAAGAGTGACATGGTTAAGTGAACTTAGTACCGAAGTAAGGTAGGTACAATGGAGAAAGAGGCTTCTCCAGTGGAATAATAAACTCACTAGTAAATTGGACATACATAGAGTGAGTTATAGTTGTTTTAGTGCAAGGTTCAATGAAACATTAAAGTTATGAGACTTTGTGATTTTTAAGAGTCTAATGGGATAAAGACTCTTGGGCTTCAAATTGGAATTTCGGATGTAATTGGGATACGAGCTAGTTGTGATAAGCTTAATATTTATTTATATTATAAGTAAGTGAATACTTATGGGATTAAGTCAAATATGTATATTCGGGAAATACGGGTTAATGTTACGAGAGATATACACGATTAGACGGATTATACTGTATATATATATATATATATATGAGCATATTGAGACGTATATATATGATATGTTTAAATATGTATGTATGTGATTGGTATATTTGTATGAAACATACCCCTCGAGTGCTATCATGGGAAGTTATGCATTTTGGGTGAGGCCCCTGGATTGAGGAGTAGGGAGTGTATAGTCCCCATGTCATAGTGTCCATTTTATATTATGTGATTTTTATCGGGAATGAGACATGGTGGGTATGTTTTGTTCTCATTTCCAGGGAGGAACTATGATCTCTTCCCATTCATTGTGATTTTGTTTTTACCAAGTCAGTGTGATAGTCCGACCGCTGGTACCCAGGATGATGTGTGAGTAATTCCCTGGAAGATGATAGCATTGAGAAAATACATCCATTGAGTTATATCTCTGAGGGGTGGTTATTATACTTATATAGTGTGTGATATATAAGTATGGATATACTTAATGTGTATAGTATAATGTATATATATTTATATAAGATGTGAAACATATATATACGGACATAATAAAGAATGGAATGCGAGATAAATTCTGGATGAGCTCGCCTTGATTATATCTTTAGATGGAACTTCGATGAGGAGATGTTTCATTACCATGATTTCAGTGCATGGGGATCTTATAGATATAATTTAAGGTATGCAGGATTTATAGTTAAGCTAGGAGTTAAGCTTGTTGTTGTTCGCGCGAAGGACTTAATGTTAGTGCAAACGCTTATGGTATGGCTCCTTGATAGAATTGAGTGTTCTGACCATATTTTATTGGTAGATGGGATGGGATTATCCTCATTTTATATTTGAAGCTAACAAGACATTCCACGTACGAACCTTAACGACGTCGGGAGTGGACAAATGTTATAAAATGCAAGGATGTTGGTTTTGACGATAAGTCACCTAGTGTAGAGGAAACACTATTGAGTGAGAGCCATTTGATGACTGTATAATTATATAGAGATATAAGTGCTATGAAGAAGCACTGAAATTTTCCTCTCGCCACAAGTATGTGGGTGAGGTAAGATAAAGGAAACTAATTTGAGACTTATAGCCAGACTTTGAATATAAGGGAAATTCAGAGGAAATACATTTTGGGTATGATGTTCATAATGCTTTTGTCGAGAGTAGGCTCCCTGATTAGTTGGGCTTTCCATTTGGTCAACATGGAAGGATTTTGTGGTAAAAGTACATTAGTAGATTAACAAATAGGATTTAGAACATCTTGTTGGTGTTCCTTAGACCGTTATATCTCGATGACCGACGATGTGAGGGAATAGTGTAACGGGAGGATTCGCTGTTTGGATTTCTCTTTGCGAGACGTCCCACGCATGAAACCGAGCAAATGTAGGAAGTCGAGAGAGGTATTTGGCACTAGGTATATAATTAGAATAGTACTCATATTACGTGTATTAGAAACACCTTGATCTTAGAACTACCACGAAGTAAGAGCAATAAGACTATCGGCACTGATATAAGAAGTCTATCATGAGCTAACCAAAAAAAGATCGATGGAATAATCTTGGGAAGGATTGAATTTCCAGGCATTGGGAGAATTAAATTTCGAAATTATTTGGGTTAGGAAAAACCCAGGTACTAGTACCATGCCAAGGAAATGGGATCCATTAATTAGAGAAGAGCATTACGTGTTGGACGTTTGCAATGGTTGTGCAAATATGCACGAATGATAGGGGGTATGGGTACCCTGGTTAGTTAAATTCCAAAAATGTCCAAGATAGAAGGACGTAAAAATAAATGTGTAGAATATATGCCTAAGGGGCAGCTATAAACAAGGTTAAATTGTATGACGTATTGAATGTCGTACGAGAATGACGATAATTCAAGCATTTATATGCAACGAGAGCTAGCACACCCAAGATGGTTGAAAGGCTATGGAAAGCCATTTAAAAGGTACATCTTGATGAAAAGGATACCATATTCTAGAACAGTATATGAGAATTAATACTTTAATTATCCGGTATAGGGAATGTACCTTAGAGATTACGAGAGAGATATTAATCTGAATATTTATACAATACGTAGCGATGAGAATAAAATACGCAGGAGAAGTGTATGATTAGGTTGTGAATATGCCTATGAATCTTAATAGGATGTGTGTATGCCTATTATGTGATATTATTATTAAGTGCGCTAATGGGTGTTAACTCGGGGGTGCAGGAATAGTATATATATGAATCACAATGATGATAATACGCCTTGAGATGGGTGGAATATAGTAGGAGACCATTGTGTTAGGCTATATCTAAATTTGGTTAAACTAGGACGTAATGTATATACCGATCTAAGAGTAATGGTACATGATATATCTGAATTTCGAGGATGAAACTCTGTTGTAAGGGGGGAAGTATGTAATACCCCGTACTTTTAAAGATATTTAAATTACACTGTGGATCTAATTTCGTAATTTGAAGAATTATTGTGAATACTAATTCTGGGATTAATGAGTGAAGTTAAATAAATTTAATGTTATAAAGTGAATAGTAAATATTAGTTTTCAGGTCTCGGACTAACATTTACATGGATTATATTTTCTTATGAGACTGAGTATTTGAGTGGATTATTTTTAATTACATGTCGCAGTTGGGTAAAGCGACAAAGAAAAATATTTTAATTGGAAAATACGCGTATTGAACGTGTTGGGTCAAATAGTGAATTTTAGTTGAGTGACTCGGATGGAGATTTTGACTCCGCTATTGGGTTCGGAATGACTAAGATAGTCAAAATAGAGTACCAGGGGTTGTATTTAGGTTCTGAGCATTTTTGGAGTAGTAGGGACTCGTAAATGAGTACACAAGTCATTTAACAATTGGGTATACACTCAATTTCGGGTTTAATAAGGGGAAAGCCCTTATTTTCCCCAAATATCAGCCCTAAAAGAGAGAGAGAGAGAGAGAGAGAGAGAGAGAGAGATAAAGAAAAAAAGAAAGAAGAAGAAATAAAGGAGAAGAAAAGAAGAGATTTCTGGCCCAAATTCACAGGATTCGACTCGGGGTCGTCGGATTTAATCCACGAGGCAAGTGTTTAAATTGCTTTATGATTTAGTGTGTTTATTTCTCATATTGTAGTTGGTATAAAACTAAAGATTTTTGGGCTGAAATTTCGTGGATCAAACGGGTTTTCGAAAGATTAAACCGGATATAACTCGATTAATACCCAATTTGAGAAACTTATAATTTATTGAAATTAATTGTTGAAAATGGGTTCTAGGGTGATTATGATTATGGTTCTAGGATGTTGAAAATGGGTAATTATGGTTGTTTGAGGTTGAATGATGATGAGAGAGGAGATAAAAAGCTTGGAGGTGTATTAATGGAGGTTTGGGATTTTGGAAAAGATGATTAATAGTAATGCAGTAGCTTACAGGGCCAATTCCGCCAAGAAGAGAACTGATTTAGCTCTCGGTCAAAACATAAAATTTGTAGATATTTTCGATACAGTCGCGGGATGCTGACCACGTATTTTTATGATTTTTTTCCGATTTGATATGATTTTTCTAAGAAAGCAGTTCCGGGATTGATCATCAACTCGAAAATCACCGAAAATTGGAAAAATAAAGGCTAGAATTGTTTGGAGATAAATATTTGGGGTTCCTAAAAATAGTGTGGGGACTTCTAAATATTTTTTTTGTAAGGCGTGTACTTTGGGTTGGTTGAAAGTAAAATCCAAAATTTACCCAAATAGGGGTGTTCATGAGGAATACTATTTAAAGTGATATTTAGGTGTGATTTGACTATTAAATAAGGGAATACGTATTGGGGTAGCGTTTGAATTGTGTGACGACTTATATTATTGTGAAGGAGAATATTCGAGCCTATTATCTACCGCTATAAGAGTCTGGAGATTATAGCCCTAAAACATTGAGAATATATATATATATATATATATATATATATATATATATATATATATATAGGTGTTGTTGATATTATTATTGTGCGGTGAGAAAAGCTCGAAAAATAAAATATTAGGAATTAGTCAAATTGATAAATGTGTAGGATATTCGATAAATAAATATACTACGTAGGAGATTATTATATGGGTGGTGCGTATGCCCTGATGTTATTATATACATGGGTTAAATAATTACCGATGGGAAATTATGTATAGGTGAGATAAATACCTATCGTTATAATATGGTTGTGTGAATACCTAATTGATGATATATTTATATAGGTGAAATGTGTACCTATATTATTGCTTATTATGTGTATGACATACCAACCATACTTGCTATCATGGGAGGTTGGCGTTCGAAAGAGGACAATCTTATTTTGTGTTGCCTTCGGGGGGATTTTAGATTTGGTACCTCAAGAACATAGGACTGTGAAGGGCTTATTTGTGAGTCGATAAGTCTGCTGACTATGGGAGCGTAGGTATGTGCGTGACCCATGGATATGTAAACTATGTTCGCCTCCAATATATGTGATTTGTATTGTTACAGTTCCTGAGTGATGTGAAAAATGTGATCCTTTAGTACGAGATGTACTTGGATTGGATAGCAGAGTATGTGTGCACCGCTGTTAAGCCTATGGGTGTAGGATATGGATATATTTATTGAGATTAAAATATATGTGTACTTGAGATAATCCACAATTGCATAGTAAATGAGAATAGCCAAGCTATTTGTATTATAGCTCGGTGGATGATTAATATACTTGTTGCGTATAGTATATTGTTTATATATATGAGATGAGATATCATATAACCTAACCTTGTATAAAGTGAAAAGAATGAATAAAGTGTGATACCACTTTCGGTATATGAATATCCGAATTTATATGAATATGAATCTTAGGTTCTAATGAGAACTATTAATAAATATGGGATTGTATAAATATCGTATGTACTGAAGGCCTAATGGATCCTGATGATCAACATTATCACGTAGTAGTGTATCGGGGGGGGGGGGGGGTTCTTGTTTGGATTTTTCTTCGCGAGACACCCCACGCATGAACGTAACGTAATGTTAGGAATGGGGAGAAGTTTAGTCCTTAGTACTCAAATTGATGAGGATTATTAGAAGATGGGTAATTACATTAGTTAGGCAGGATAGCTTAACTAGGTTGTTTAAAAAGGTATGTGATAGTTGTGCACTGTTAGAAGAGGGGTGAGGTGTATCTCATGTGAGAGCGATACCAGTTTAAATATGAGAAATAACGTATTTTAAAATATGGATTTTTAGCACTTGCTGAAATGTTTTCAAAACTCGGGCTCTGTCCCGTTTCTCTATTTTTCCCTCTTGCTATATATATATATATATAGGTGTCCAGACACAGGGACGCCTGGATGATGATTCTTTCGAGTTAGACATTTACTGCAATAGCTATGGATGCAAGCAGGTTTATATTAGATGCTTCTATCATTGAGATCTAGATAGGAGGTATTATAGAAACATTCGGGCTTATGGCCCAATTGTACTCATTTATTCGTTTTTTGCCTTTTAGTGCGGCGTTCGATTTGGTTGTATTATTGTACCGAGTGTTCGGTTATTTTATTTTATTTCATTTATGTTGCTGCATATAAACTATTGTAATTATTTTATTTGAATGGTTTGGTTTTAAAGATTAGTTAATTAAAAATTTGAGGCCGGCCTAATAGGATATTAGTAATTAAATTTGTTTTCGACAGTGATGCTAAGAATGAACCATATGAGACTCATGTTTTAATTTGATATAGGAGTGATGGCCCGGTATTTTATTAGGCGGGGTGTCAGAAGGACCTTGTAAACGTAATATCCTAGTGTATGATAGTTCGACGGTTGAATGGGAACGTAGGTATGTGCGTGTGACAACCCGCCTACTAAAATAATAGGTGGCTAGCCCAATACTCTAATAATCACAGGAATCATAGATGGTCCATTCTCATCATCACTGTCGATTAAAATAATAGTACGAGATAACCACCAACATTTTAGGAAACGGACTGTCAAATTTAAAATTTTGTAAATAAAAGAAAACACTCAGACAATCCAATTTGCAAAAACGGTGGATATCAAAATCAATGGATAACGGAAAGACAAACTAATCAATAATAACGGAATAAGTTGTCGGTTAACAGACCAATACAAATAGTTACACCGAGTATTACAAATCAATTATTACAATATAATAAATGAAGACAAAGCGTGGGCAACACGCCCGAATATATAACTGAACATAACTAGAGTACAATAGAAAGAAGCGTCTATGAAAAATATCCTACAATATCCGCAATATGCTATAACTCCATGACAACTGGAATGGAAATATAAATACGGGTGTCATTGCGATAGAGCACCTGTACGACAAGGAATATATGCAAAAACAAAGAAATATAAACGGGTAAGGGCCCGGTTTGATATGATTACTATGTGAGTAAAATGCATGACAATTAAGTGCATAATTCTCTCGCAATTAACAATAATATTTCTCACCTCTCAAATCTAAAAGCACAACCTAGCACAATATCAATTATGATGCTCTAGTTAATCCAAGTACTAAGGGCTAACTTTTCCCCAGTCTCAACACTACGCCCTATTCGTGCGTGGGGTGTCTCGCGAAGCGAAATCCAAACAAGGAACCCCCTTCCCTAGTACACTACTACTAGGAAAGGTTGATCATCGAGATCTATTAGACCCTCAGCACAAAATTAATATATACATATATGTATAGGAGGTCTCATCTACAGCTACTCAAGAAGACACAATTAAATCCATTCACCATCAAAGGCACAGTTCCTATTTCTTTCTTTAGGAATAAATACACAAATGGTAATTCATTTTATCAAATGTTTACCAATTAATCTCATATCAAAACTTTCTTCACCAATTTTATTTCCTTTCTTCCATCCAGGAAAAATACATATTTAAAGCAAGTTTTATTAACATAAAAATGATTTTCTTTCATTTCATATCTTTCCATTTTCCTTCTTCCATCCGAAAAATGTATTTAACTACCCATTTCACTTCTTCCATCCGGGAAATGTAAATTAAAGCCATTTTATTATCATAAAATGCTTTAATAACAAAAATGTCCCACATTATTAAGAATAGTTATATTCATATACATATAACGATTCTAAGACCATCCCTCCGGTTTTCCCCACTCGACGCGCCCCTAAATGGCTATCATCTTCCAGGGCCTATCATACAAGACAACTTGGGATCATACCGAAATGTCGGGAAGCGGCCATACCCCTGCGGGAGAGTCATGACCACACCCAGAATCACCTCACCAGCGCAGAATAAATATACAATAACCGGTCATATGGCCTAGGGATATATTCACCCTGCATTCATTAGCCAGGGGGCTTCACCACGCGCACGAACTTCCCTTATGATATCAATTTAGAGAGGTGTGTAATCATAAATTAACATTTATGAAAAATCATTACTTTTTACATTTGAAAACATCCATTTTTACATTCTCAAAATCATTTGTACTTATTCATTTAGTACCACATTTTATAATATGCATTTCTTATTCTTAGTGTCATATTTTATTAATGACCAAAGACCCGAAGTACCATTATCCTCAAACTAGCCTCCCAGAGTTCAACACCATATCCCAATTCATCGAAGTGAATCTCCCTCGATAATTGCCTCCCAAAAGTCTCAACATTAACGTTTTATCTCCAATTTATTTTTAGGTTAACTTCCTATATCATACGAACATTAACCTATACAAACTAGCCCTCGGGGTAAGCCCAATGATCCTAATTTTATCCTAGGACATTAGTCTACCCAAAACAACCCTCTAGGACTCCCCATTACTTCCCAAAGGAAGGTTCCTAAACTTCGAACCTAAAAGAAAAAGGGCTAAAATAAAAGTTGGAAAATCTCACAAAAACAGGCAGCCGAATCGATTCGCTCCTGGTTGCGAATCGATTCGCCCAAAAGAGAATCGATTCGGTGAGCAAAACCAACATTCTGCATCTATCCAAATCGATTCGGCCTTAACCCGAATTGATTCGGTCTCCCGGACCTGTAACCTACCCCCAAACCGAATCGATTCACCTGGGAGTGGAATCAATTCATTCTTAAAAATCTACCTGGGTTACAGCAGGGGTCGATCGATCGACCCTTAGCCATCGATCGATCGAAGGCTCGATCGATTGATCCCTCATGATCGATCGATCGATCATGGCGGGAAGCTTCTTCTCCGAGAAGTTGTTTCGGCCATTAACAAAGCCCCAAGCTTTATATCCGATGTTTCACCCAACTACAACAACAAAAATTTCTACCAAATCATTTCTACACATCACGTAACTAACTATTTCTCCTCAAATCGAATTAAAACACAAGATTAAGGGTTTAATCACCAAAATCAACAAAAACCCATTTATGGTTTATATCTCCAAAAACCTAACTATACATGCAGTTTATCACATTAAATCAACATCTAGCAAGTAAGAAACTTGCCTTGAGTTTGTAGTCTCGGATTCACCTCCGGTAGCAACGGATTCAGACCTCAAATCTCCATTTTCTCCCAACTCTCTTTTCTCTCTCTCTCTCTCTCTCTCTCTCCCTCTCTCTCTCTCTCTCTCTCTCTCTCTCTCTCTCTCTCTCTCTCTCTCTCTCTCTCTCTTAGTTTCTAACATAAGATTGAGAAAATAAAAGGGGCGGGGGACTTAACCGGGTATAAAACATAAATTCCCCTCTGTTAATTGTTAATACACCATTAAAATGACTCGTAACCACATAATTGAGTCATAATGTGACACCCCGACTAATTAAATATCGGGTAGCTACTCCTTTATTCAAATTAATACAAAATGTCAAGTTGGTTCAATTCATAGCATCACCGTCGAAAAACATTTTAACAATTACTAGCCACCTAATATTTAAAAAGCGAGTTGTCAAATTTAATTAAATTAGATTAACATGCAACAAGTTTAAATTATAAAATAAAGATACCATAACCACATAACAGTCACAATAGAATAACAATGGAACAAAATGAATCTGGAGGAATACCCCCTGAATAAACCAAATGTTGCGTACAACTAAATACAAAGTCTGAATCACTAAATAATTACAACCAAAACTGAAATAAAACTGAATAATTAAACTCTCTCTACAAGAAAAGGGGTGACATGCCCTACAGATAAATAAGTCTTAAATGGAATCAAAGTAGAAAGTAGAGGCGTCTATAATCGAGGTCATGTAACTTCCACAGCAGCTACGACACATCACTGGAATAGAATCTCCTAAGCTTGGCGTCCTTGTGGCTGGGCACCTAAAAGTTTTTACAAGAAAAATGGATTTGAAAGCAAACGGGTCAGAGCCCGATTGTGAAAACAGTTTAAAATACAGCAAGTATTTTGATAATATTAACACAGTGAATATAAAATACATGATAGTGCTTGCACTCACATGAGTTCCTCACCTCTCAGCTAATCGTGCACGCCTAACATACCCGTACCCGTTCTAGTTATTCTACTGTCTAACTAGTCCATCCATCACCTGACTTTACCTTACAATTCAAAGTTCAATTCCCGACATCTTAATATAAACTGAGAGTCTTACTTTTATTACACATAATTAGTTATCATAATTACTAAGAATTTTCCATTTTTTACTCTACTAAAAATGTTACAATGATTCACACTTACATTTTAATAAACAGTCCATCTCAATTATCAATATATTAATCTCATCATAAATATACAATAATGGCACCCCTAGGCTAAGATGCGGTGCACACATACTCTGCTATCGAATCCATGGTACATCATATACATAAGGGTCACGTATTTTGAATCTCTCAGGAAACGTTTCAATAAACAACAATCACACATAATGGAGGCGAACATAGTTCACATACCCATGGGTCACGCACAAAACCATTCTGCGAACTTGTTAGAAGTCACTGAAATCTCGTTCAAACGAGTGTCGTTCCAACGAATGGATTCGAACGAACTATGAACTCGTTAGAAGGGGTACTGGAACCTCATTAGAAGTTCGTTCGAACGAGGTCATTCGAACGACCTGGGTTGGCCTTCTAACGAGATGGTAGAGAACGCCCAGAAATTTCCCAACTTCATTTTTCTCTTCTCTAAATCCATCCTAAGATCATCCCGATTATGTTTTAATGTTTTTAAACTATTCTAAGTCACCCTAGGTCACTACTTAACATATTTTTGGGTTCAAACCTTACTAATCATCATGCAATAATCATAAATCCCCAATTCTTGCCCCAAACCCTATGAACATGAACTCAAAATTTAATTGACTACAAAGACTCCTTATTAATCCGTTTTCAAATCGTCTAAAGTTACATTTTTGGGTATTAAATTCATCCATAACCATTCTACATGCAATCCCTATCCAAAATCATGAGTTCCACAACAATCCCTTTAGGTTTTCATCAAAACTTTCGAGACATATAAAGTTTCTACACTAAACGTGGAGGAAATATTCAATGAAATTAATAACATCAAATCACTTGCCTTAGGTTTGTTCTTCAGATTTTTTGTCGATGATTAAAGGCTGATTCTCTCCTCTTTCTTATCACAATCCCTTTCAAAATGATGGTGATGGAAGATGGTTTGGTTTGGAACCTCTCTTAACCTCTCTCTAACTTCTCTCAAAAACCCCCGTAGCCCACTCTCTTGCCTTATGCTGATGATGACCTTAGTAGCCTCTCTAATAATATATAATTTAACTCTAATATTCTTGGGTTTTAATTCCTAAATTTTTAAAATGACCAAAATACCATTCTGGGTTGCCGGTTTGGCCTAAAAGTGTCCCGGGACCCAAACTAAACTCCCAGCTAGTGTTTTCTGACTATTTGGACCCTTCCGGACACATTGGCGCACTCAAAATGACCATTCGGGTGATAAAATATAAATTAATTTTTAATCTAATTAAATTCATTCCTGACGCGACTGGCACGCGCGTCCCAACTAAATTTCTCAAATTGTCGTATTTTTGTCTCGCGACAATTTTAATATTTTCAATACTTATATATTACCATATATACTCCGTAATATTTAATTTTAACAAAATAAAAAAGTACCAACTCACGTCCCGTTAGTATTTACCTCCGAATTAATTTCCAATTAATTCTCATTTAATTTAATTAATCCATTAAATAAAATCAATAAAATTACGGGGTATTACATACTTCCCCCTAATAACAGAATTTCATCCTGAAATTCGAAACTAAAGAATACCTGATAAAAATAACTCTGGATAACGTTCGCGTATCTCATCTTTGCGCTCCCATGTGGACTCCTCGGCATTATGATGCCGCCAGTGAACACGTACTAACGGTACTATCTTCGACCTCAGTTTCCTCTCGTTGTGGTCCAGAATAGCAATCTTCCCCTCCTCGTAGGAACTATCAGGCTGAAGATCGATGTCCTCTAAAGAAATGTGAGTATGGGCCAAATCGTCCCTAAGATATCTCCTTAGCGAGTAAATATGGAACACGTCATGATTCCTATGCAAGCGCTTCGGTAACCCAAGTCTATACGCTACTGGCCCAATCCGCTCAATGATAGTAAATGGCCCCACATATCTTGGTGTCAGTTTCCCCTTCTTCCCAAAACGCATAATCCCCTTCATCGGAGATACTCTGAGTACCACTTGGTCCCCCACCTTGAACTCTCTGAAGAACCTCTTGGCATCACCATAGCTCTTCTGTCAGTCCTGAGCTACCCGAATACGACTCCGTTTCATCTCTATCCTTGCCGAAGTATCCTGAATCACTTCCGGCCCAAGGAGTTTGTTATCCCCCACTTCTAACCAACATGTTGGGGAATGACAAGGTCTACCATACAATGCCTCGAATGGAGCCATGCCAATGGTGAACTGGTAGGAGTTATTATAAGCAAACTCCACCAGTGGAAGGTACTGCTCCCAACCACCTCCAAAGTCTAGGATGCACATACGCAACATGTCCTCCAACATCTGATTCGTCCGCTCGGTTTTCCCATCTGTCTGTGGGTGATACACCGTACTCAACCGCAACTCTGTACCCATGGCCTCCTAGAAACTCTCCCAAAATCGTGAAACAAATATTTTGTCTCGGTCGAACACAATATTGAGAGGCACCCCGTGAAGTCTCACTATCTCCGCTATGAAAATTTGGGCATATTGTCCCGTAGTGTAATCTGTCAGTGCTGGCAGAAAATGAGCAACTTTGGTCAACTGATCCACGATTACCCATATGGAGTCATGACCCCTCTGTGACGTAGGTAATCCCGTGATGAAATCCATGGAAATGCTCTCTCATTTCCACATAAGGACCTCTAATGGTTGTAGAAGTCCTGCCGATCTCTGATGGTCCACCTTTACTAGCTGACAAGTGGCACATCTAGAAACGAACTCGGCAATATCTCTTTTCATCCCGCTCCAACAGTACTGTCGCCTCATGTCCCGGTACATCTTATCCCCACCAGGATATACCACGAACCGCGAACCGTGCGACTCTGTCATAACCTCGTATCGCAAGTCCTTCCCTTCAAGAACAACCAATCTCCCATTGAAGCGTAAGCCCCCGTCTGAACTAACAGTATAGGAATCGGCTCCCTCTTCTAGTAATCGAACTATCTACTCTTGACAGAACGAGTCTCTTGCGTGGGCCTGTATCACTCTCACAATAATCTGAGGCGTAACAGTCATCAAAGACATAAATGATCGGGCCACTGCATCCTGGTGACCCAACTCTTTCCACTTCGCTCTCCACACTTCGGCAACCTCACCCACTGGCCTACGTCTCAACGTGTCTGCTACCACGTTAGCCTTCCCTGGGTGATATTGTATATCGAACTGATAATCCTTCACGAACTCAAGCCACCGACGTTGACGCATATTAAGTTCCTTCTGCGTGAAGAGGTACTATAGAGACTTGTGGTCCGTGAACGAATGAAATTTCTCCCCGATGAGATAATGTCTCCAAATCCGAATAGCAAATACGACTGCCGCTAACTCCAAGTCGTGTGTGGGGTAGTTCTTCTCGTAAGGCTTAAGCTTATGGGAAGCATAGGCTATAGCCTAACTCTCCTGTTATAGTACACCTCCAAGTCCTTGTAAGGACGCATCAGTGTAGACTATATACTCTACTCCCGGTCTGGGCAATGCTAACACTGGAGTTGAGGTCAACTTGTCCTTCAACTCATCGAATGCCAACTGATAGGCATCACTCTAGATGAATGGCACACCTTTGCGAGTCAGATGTGTTAAAGGACCTGCTATTTTAGAGAAACCCCGAATAAACCTCCTGTAGTATCCTGCTAGGCCCAAGAAACTACGTATTTCAGTTGGTGTCGTGGGCTGTCCCCACTCTCTCACCACTGATACATTCCCCGGATCAACTGATATCCCCTTGTCTAAAATGATATGCCCTAAAAACTATACTTCCTTCAGCCAAAATCCTCACTTCTCATATTTTGCATATAACTCGTTCTGACGTAGCGTCTGCAAAACCTGTCTCAAGTGCTCGGCATGCTCCTCCTCTGTTTGGGAGTAAACCAGAATGTCATCAATAAAGACGATGATGAACTGGTCTAAGACTCCCTGAACACCCTATTGATCAAGTCCATAAACATGGTTGAGGCATTGTTTAGGCCAAAAGGCATAACCGGAAACTCATAGGAACCATATCTCGTTAAGAAGGAAGTATTCACGACGTCCTGCTCCCTGATACGCAACTGATGGTATCCCGATCGCAAGTCAATCTTTGAAAAGAAGGCTGCTCCTCTTAATTGGTCGAATAAGTCATCGATTCGCGGCAATGGATATTTGTTCCGTATCGTGACTTTATTCAACTCTCGATAATCTATGCATAACCTCAATGATCCATCTTTCTTCTTCACGAATAGCACAGGGGCACCCCACGGTGAAGTACTCCTACGGATAAACCCCTGACCCAATAACTGCTTTATCTGATCCCGTAACTTCCTCATCTCTGCTCAAGCCATACGGTAAAGCGAGCGGGCTATTGGCCGAGTTCCCTGCGTAAAATCGATAACAAAGTCTATCTCCCTACTAGGCGATAAGCCTGGAATATCCTGAAATACATCAGCGAACTCACTAACAACGGGAATCGAATCAAGTGGTATTACCACCTCCTTAGAGGTTTCTTTCTCTATATAATAAAAGTGAGTGGACGATACTCCCTCAGGACAAGGCATCGCCACTAAGAACATCTCTTGCCCGGGTATGGCAAAGATAATACTCCTGCTGAAACAATCAATCATGGCTCGATACGCAACAAACCAATCCATACCAACGATCGCATCATACTCTGTCATATCTAACACTAACATATCAGCGGGTAAAGTAAACCTCCCGATCTCGATACCCACACCTCTACATATAAGGGAAATCACAGAACCTCTACTCAATGGTGAATCTGCACAAGTAACTGTGCTCTCCGCAGTGTCTAACAACCCCATAGTGCGTGCAAATCTCATGGCAATGAAACAGTGTGTGGCTCCCATGTCAAATAAAATACGCCCCATAGTCCCCTGAATAGAGAACATACCCTCAATAGCAGGTGGATCCTGTGGGATTGCGGCCTGTTGGAGCTCATAGACTCACCCATACTGAAGCTGCCCCTACTGAACTGGGACTACTGGGATGGGTGGCAAAGCTGGCATCTGCAGTGGTGCTGGAAGGGCAGCGGGAAACATAGGTCTTTGGGGATCATGTCGAGCACCCTGTTGCTGCTGTTGTGGGCCCTGCCCTTATCAGGACACTCCTGGCGCTTATGGCTAAACTTGCCACAAATGAAACATTTCCCTAGAAAGTTTCCCCCTCTCTGACCCTACTGCCCATGGCCCTGATGGCCGTTGCCATTCCTCCATTGACCATGCTGAAACTGCTGCTGTTGGCCATGCTAACCCTGCTAACCCTAATGGTCGTGCTGACCCTGCTGGCCAAGAAGAAAACCTCCCTATCCATTTCTGAAACCTCCAGATCGAAATCTCTTAGAATCCCCCGACTGGGAACTCTGATCACCCTCCCTGTGCTGACCCTGAACTGATTGTGCCCCGCTGGAACCATTTCCCCCTATCCTGCCCTGATGGCTAGACGCTCCCAATCGCTTACCCTCTGACAAGTGAAAGCGGTGGTCCTGGAAGTGAAGCAGTGCTGCGTTAACCACATCAGAATAAGTGGCCAACGAGAGATTTCCTAGTAAGTGCTGACGGATCCTCCAAGTCAACCCATCCATGAACTTCTGTATTTTCTTCTCCTTTGTCGGGATCTCATCGGGGACAACGTTCGGAATATTGGTGAATTCGGCCTCATACTCTACCACCGTCTTCCCCTCCTGCTTGAGGTTCATCAACTTCCTCCTCATCTCGGTGTGAACGACTGAGGGAAAATACTTGCGATCGAACCGCACCCAAAACTCCTGAATAGTAAGAAAATCCCTCTCCTCCGCGGTGGTAATGGACTCCCACCACTGCAACGCTGTACATTCGTACATTCGTACATCCTCAAGTGTTTTTGGATGTCCTTCTTCCACTGACTAGACACAACGACGTCGGAGCTACCTGTAAACTCTGGAGGGTGTGATTTTTGAAAAGCATCACGGACACATTACCAAGAAGACGGGACCGCATGCGCCTGTATCGGTGCTGCTACCGGTGCCTGAGGTGGTTCCTGTTGCACAACTGCTAGAGCGGAATTTATCGCTTGGGCCATAATAGCGGCAACCTCTACCGCATTCATGGTGCCCTGAACTGGTGCAGGTTGTGGCTCGGGTTGAGCATCCCTGGGAATTCGCTGTGCACGTCGTGGAGGCATCTGAAATGAGAGAGATTTTTATAAGTCTACAGTTATTATCTTAAAATAGCTGAAGAGCGTAAAATACACAAAAGAGTACAACAATCCTAAAATATAGGGCTCTACATCAAAGAAAGCTCAGCGGAAACATAACAAGCCGTACAGATCCTAAGGACACTAGAACCTGATGCTCTGATACCACCTGTGACACCCCGACTAATTAAATACCGGGTAGCTACTCCTTTATTCAAATTAATACAAAACGTCAAGTTGGTTCTGTTCATAGCATCACTGTCGAAAAACATTTTAACAATTACTAGCCACCTAATATTTAAAAAGTGAGTTGTCAATTTTAGTTAAATTAGATTAACATGCAACAAGTTTAAATTATAAAATAAAGATACCACAACCACATCACAATCACAGTTACAATAGAATAACAATGGAATAAAATGAATCTGGAGGAATACCCCCCTGAATAAACTAAATGCTGAGTAAAACTAAATACAAAGTCTAAATCACTAAATAATTACAACCAAAACTGAAATAAAACTGAATAATTAAACTGTCTCTACGAGAAAAGGCACGACATGCCTTATAGATAAATAAGTCTGAAATGGAATCAAAGTAGAAAGTGGAGGCGTCTATAATCGAGGTCCTGTAACTTTCACAGCAGCTACAGCACGTCACTGGAATGGAATCTCCTATGCTTGGTGTCCTTGTGGTTGGGCACCTAAAAGTTTTTACAAGAAAAATGGATTTGAAAGCAAACGGGTCAGAACTCGATTGTGAAAACAGTTTAAAATACAGCAAGTGTTTTGATAATATTAACACAGTGAATATAAAATACATGATAGTGCGGCACTCACATGAGTTCCTCACCTCTCAGCTAATCGTGCACACCTAACGTACCCGTACCCGTTCTAGTTATTCTACTGTCTAACTAGTCCATCCATCACCTGACTTTACCTTACAATTCAAAGTTCAATTCCTGACATCTTAATATAAACTGAGAGTCTTACTTTTATTACTCAGAATTAGTTATCATAATTACTAAGAATTTTTCATTTTTAACTCTACTAAAAATGTTACAATGATTCACACTTACATTTTAATAAATAGTCCATCTCAATTATTAGTATATTAATCTCATCATAAATATACAATAATGGCACCTCTAGGCTAAGCTGCGGTGCACACATACTCTCCTATCGAATCTCGGTACATCATATACATAAGGATCACGTATTCCGAATCTTTCAGGAAACGTTTCAATAAACAACAATCACATATAATGGAGGCGAACATAGTTCACATACCCATGGGTCACGCACATACCTACGCTCCCATAGTCAGCTGACTTATTAACTCACAATAAGTCGTTCTCTGACCTATGTCCTTGAGGTACCAATCTAAATCCCCCCGTAGTCACACAAAGATTAGATGGCCCTAATCGAAAGCCGACCTCCCGTGATAGCAAGTATGGTAGATATGTTATACACATATAAATTCATATACTAAGCATTCACCCATCTTAGATATCTTATAATATTAATAGAGGTACATTTTACATTTCTATACCTTCATTTAATGTAGTACATTTACAAGTCCCCGGACAATATACAATATAGATCGTCAACACTTCTCACGTCGCAAAATCAAGTACTTACAACCTAACCCGTAGAACTCACCCGATCTTTTATATAATCCTAGTTTCAATCCTCAACGTACTCCAATCCCACAACTCTACCCACTAATAAACAAGGTAAGATTAACACTTAATTAAATAAACCTATAGAAAGTTAGAAACTAAAATCGGGCCGAAAAAGACCATTCTGTGAACTCGTTAGAAGTCACTGAAATCTCATTCGAACGAGGTCGTTCGAACGAGGGTCGTTCGAACGAATGGATTCGAATGAACTATGAACTCGTTAGAAGGGGTACTGGAACATCGTTAGAAGTTCGTTCGAACGAGGTCATTCGAACGACCTCGGTTGGCCTTCTAACGAGATGGCAGAGAACGCCCAGAAATTTCCCAACTTCGTTTTTCTTCATTTTTCTCTTCTCTAAATCTATCCTAAGATCATATCGATTACGTTTTAATGTTTTTACACTATTCTAAGTCACCCTAGGTCACTTCTTAACATATTTTTGGGGTCAAACCTTACTAATCATCATGCAATAATCATAAATCCCCAATTCTTGCCCCAAACCCTATGAACATGAACTCAAAATTTAATTGACTACAAAGACTCCTTATTAATCCGTTTTCAAATCATCTAAAGTTACATTTTTGGGTATTAAATTCATCCATAACCATTCTACATGCAATCCCTATCCAAAATCATGAGTTCCACAACAATCACTTTAGGTTTTCATCAAAACTTTTGAGGCATATAAAGTTTCTACACTAAATATGGAGGAAATATTCAATGAAATTAATAACATCAAATCACTTGCCTTAGGTTTCTTCTTCAATTTTGTTGTCGGTGATTAAAGGCTGATTCTCTCCTCTTTCTTGTCACAATCCCTTTCAAAATGATGGTGATGGAAGATGGTAGCGTTTGGAACCTCTCTCTAACTGCTCTCAAAAACCCCGTAGCCCACTCTCTTGCCTTATACTGATAATGGCCTTAGTTTCGTCTCTAATAATATATAATTTAACTATAAACTTCGTGGGTTTTAATTCCTAAATTTTTAAAATTACCAAAATACCCTTCTGGGTTGCCGGTTTGGCTTAAAAGTGTCCTGGGACCCAAACTAAACTCCCGGCTAGTGTTTTCTGACTATTTCGACCGTTCTGGACACATTGGCTCACTCAAAATGACCATTCGGTTGATAAAATATAAATTACTTTTTAATCTAAATAAATTCATTCCTGACGCGACTAGCACACGCGTCCCAACTAAATTTCTCAAATTGTTGTATTTCTGTCTCGCGATAATTTTAATATTTTCAATACTTATATATTACCATATATACTCCGTAATATTTAATTTTAACAACATAAACAAATACCAACTCACGTCCCGTTAGTATTTACCTCCGGATTAATTTCCAATTAATTCTCATTTAATTTAATTAATCCATTAAATAAAATCAATAAAATTACGGGGTATTACACATAACCCCCCAAAAGTGCCCAAAACTCGAAAATACAACTTGACACTTATGTCGACTATCTCGACTATTCTAAAAATACCCCCCCCCCCTATTTTGGCATTCGGAGTAACGCGAACTATTTTTGTGTTCCAAATTTTATTTTATTTCATTAATTATATTCCAATTTAAATATGAGTCATAACCGTCGTTTTACATATAACGACGCAATAAAACACAATATAATGTTGTTTACCTCTCAACACGGTAAATAGACAAAACATAGTAAATATTATCCCTTAATCTCACGGGAGATAATATTTAATCCAACTATCCCCATTTTATAGAATTAGCCCATCGGGCAAAATAAAATAAAATAGTCGCTCAAAAGACTGGGTTGTTACAGTGCGTGACCCATTCGACTGGGAATTATGTTCACCTTCGAAGTTTATGTGATTTGTATTTATGGTTCGAGAGAGATACCGAACCTATTGTCCTTCTTTAGTACGAGATGTACTCGGACTTGATAGCAGAGTATGCATGCACCAGGAGCTGAGTCTAGGGGTGAAGTATTAGTATATATATATGATAGTGTGCTGAGTATATATATACCCTTGTGCTATATTCTACTGTGCAGACTTAGTAGATCATAAAGATAAAGGCACCTAAATTAATTTAAGTTGTGAACAATTAACTAATGAAAGAGAAATTATCACTTGAGTTTTAAAGTTATAGAAATACATAATAATGTATTATGTGGGTTATACGGGTGAATACTTTGCAAGATAGCTTAGAAGGCTTATATGTACAAACTAGTTAGGTGTGTCAACATTAACTAGAATGAGTTAGAACTACGTTAGGCATGTAAAATAGTTGAGAAGTGAGAATCTCAAGTGAGAGCCAAAAAGATAACATATACATAGCATTTTCTTTTCATCATTTTAAATACTTCTAAATGTTTTCAAACCATTTTACACTCAGGATCTGACGAGTTTCTTACAAATATGTGTTCCTATATATATTATTGTAGGTGTCTAGCCACAGGGACGTCCAGCTTAGGATTTCCCTGAAGTTCGACCTGCTGTAGCTATTGTGAAAGTTGCATGTCCTCGTTATTAGACACCTCGACTATCTATCCATTTTGATTCCAATGTGTAGAATTTCAGTCAGGACATGTCGCCCATTTCTAGTTATTTTCACATCTCATAGATTGTACACTTTTATTATAGTTATTGGATTTAGTCTCTATTCCGATAGCATTGTATTGGATTTTAGGCTTGTGTGTTTTATCGAGTCTCAGTTTATTATTCAGTTATTCATTATTCTTCGTATGGATTGAATGTGGTTTATTATTGAATTTAAATTGTTCCATGTTGATATCATAATTATTAAAAGTTTTTGACACTAGCTTAAGTAAGTATTGGGTGATTAATAAAGTAAATATTTTTCAACAGTGATGCTAAGAATGAACCAAATGGATACTTTGATTTAATTTAATAAAGGACTAATCATCCAGTATTTAGTTGGGTGGGGTGTCACAGGTGGTATCAGAGCATGTTCTAGAGTCTTTAGGATCTATGCGGCTTATTATGCTTTTAGCGTAGCGTTCTTTGATGTGGAGCCCTTTTATTAGGATTGTTTCATCCATGATTATATGTTTACGTCTTCAGTTATTTTTGTGATTTATTAAACTCGGGACTTATAAAAATTCTTTCTCATTTCAGATGCCTCCCAGACATGCACCATAGGCCACTAGGAATGCCCATCCCAAGCCTTAGCCGGATACGGCCCAGGGTACGATGAATACTGCCAAGGTAGCCGCCATAGTTTCATAGATAGTTAATACAGCATTATCAGTGGTACAGCAAGCCCCACCTCAGGCACAGGCAGTGTCACCAGCCCAAATACATGTGTTCCCTTCTTCTTGGTAAAGAGTCTGGGATGCCTTTCAGAAGGCACATCCTTTAGAGTTTATGGGGAGTTCTAACATTGATGTAGACAACCAATGGAAGAAGGATTTCTAAAGGCACCTGAGGATGTACGAGTGCACAGAGGTACAAAGAAAAATACTAGCTACGTTTAAGCTAGTAGGAGAAGCGTTACAGTGGTGGGAGTCCACTATCATAGCGGAGGAGCGAGATAGCATGACCATACAGGACTTCTGGGTGCAGTTTGACCGCAAATACTTCCCATCCTACATCCAGACTGAGATGAGGAAGAAATTATTAGATATCACCCAGGAGGGGAGGACCGTTGCCGAATATGAGGAGTTTATGAGGCAAACCAATCTGGTGCTAGGAGAGGTACCCACTGAAGAAAAGAGGATATAGTTGTTCACTGATGGGCGTAACGGTGCTTTACATCCTATCCTACTTCTCCAACCTAGATTCCAAGTCAAACTTAACCTTACTCGACACTTTCAACTTCTCCTCCAACTCACAAATCCTAGACTCAAGCACATGCCTAGACTCCTCAAAATCTATAATCTCCTTTTCAAAGAATCAATCAAACCACGAAGACTATCTCTCTCTTTCTCCACATATTGTCACTTCTCCCTAATCTTCCACTCCCGTGCCTTAAGATCCTCAATCACAACATCATTATTTTCTATGACACGCTCATTCAACCTCCATTGCAATTTAGACTTTTCCTTCTTCACTTTCATCGCCTCGGTGTACAACTCATTAAATGCAACTTTTAATTCTTTCACATTAATTTCTTCCTCCTCACTCTCATAACCCTCACACACATGGGATGTAACGGACTCGGAAGTCTCATCTACATGAGAATATTCGTGGGAAGAATTATCATCGTAGCTCACATGACATGCAAAGAAAGAAAAAAACTTGCTCTTATTGGGGGAACTCTCTCCCTCTTCCGGATCACTATCACTAAAGGAGGAACTATAAGCTATCAGTTTCTTGCCCTATTTATTAAGTCTAGTGGGACACTCGGTAAATTTGTGACCATACCCCTCACACCCAAAACACATATCCGACTCAACCCTATTAATTTATTACTCTTATCCTTAGGGGTGGAATCTACCTTGTTGTTCTTTAATTTTTCAAACTTGTTGGCATCTTTCGATTGCTTTTGAAATTTAAGAATTTTTTTAACGTCTTTGCCAACAAGACAACATCCTCAAAATCAAAATCAAAATTGTCATCCGAAACTTTAGCTTACTCCTTCAAGGCTTTCAAAGCAATGCCCTTTAATTTCATAGGCACCTGCATGGAGGTAAACATATCGAGTTCATATGTTTGTAAGTAAACTACAATCTCTTCAGTTTCATCGAATCAAGCACACCAAAGAGTTTAAAATGATCACTTTTGCATCAAACCTACTTGGCAGAGATCTCAAAATTTTCTTTATCACACTGTTGTCGGAAATATTATCTCCTAACTTAAACGGCGAGTTGACAATATTAGACAACCTAGTGTAAAACTCATCAATTGACTCACTCTCTAACATCTTAATCATCTCAAATTGTGTAGTTAAGTTTTGTAACTTAGATGCCCTAATGGTTCTAGTTCCCTATTGAATAAGTTCAAGTGTATCCCAAGACTTTTTGGATGTTTCACAAGTCATAATTCTATTATACTCTTTCGGTGTGACATGGCGAGGAAATTACGTGCAGACCTTTAGAGTTGTAAAGCCCAAGCTTATGTTCAACCTCAGTCTATGACTCAACGGATTTGAAACTGGTGACCTCGCCCTCTCCTGTGACTCGTCGTGACCAACCCTTTTTAACCGCTAACCACATACGCTCATCAATAGATTTTAAATAACTTCTCATTCCCATTTTTCAATAAGCATAACTTGTGCCATTAAAAATAGGAGCACGGAAAATTTCAAAACCCCCAAAATACATCCTAAAAAACACAAGGGATCAGCACAATAAAAATGTGTTTCTAGCTCTGATACCAATTTGTAGGTCCCTTATTTTCTATGCCGAAAGTGTTTTAAGGATGACAAAATAATTTTCTTTTTATGAAAAATAATTTTCCAATTTTTAATTCACACCAAGTTGTGAACCAATTTTAACTTAACCAAATTTTATCTTTATTAATCCTAAACATTCATCTACTGATTAAAGCAAGTAAAATAGAGTAAAAATATTAAAAACGCCGGATGTATGATGAAACCACTAAGGGAAAAAACCTCGGACGACCCAAGCCAGACAATTGTGACACCCCGCCTAATTAAATACCGGGTGATCAATCCTTTATTAAATTAAAATCAAGGTGAACAGTTGGTTCATTCTTAGCATCACTGTCGCAAATTAAAATTTTCAAATTTAAACACCCTGATTAATTAAGCTAAGTGTCAAAACCATTTAAAACCTTATTTCCATTTTATTAAATCCAATTATAAAACCTTTTACCATTAACATTTTAAGAGTCACACATTAAGTATAAGAATAAAAATGAACATTCAAGAGTTTAACTATCAATAACAAATCCCAACTTGAAAACCCTAAAGGGAAACATCTTGACAGTAATAAATCCCGAAGTAAAGATACTGAAAGTAAAAGAATTACAATCTCTGATAAAACCAACTAAATAATGGAAAAGGGCGACACATGCCCCACTGGATAAAACTGAACTAGAAGTGGAGTCAACAATGAAGTCGTCTAAGCAATGGCCTGCAACTCCCACAAAAGCTACATCACGTTCCATCCAAAGAATCCTAAGCATGACGCCCCTGTGGCTAGGCACCTGTAATACATATATATATATATATATATATATATATATATATATACAGAAGAGAGCAGAGGTAACAGCAAATGGGTCAGATCCCGAATGTGAAAGAGTTTTAAAATAGTTTAGCAAGTATTTAAAATGCTTACCGGATAATGCAACAATCATATTAGTATGCGACACTCTCTTGAGAATTCTCACCTCTCATCTAGTGTGCACATATACCGTACTAATGAATCTTATACATCTTTCTAACTTATTCTCCATAAGTCTTAACACTTGAAATTAAGATTATGATATTCACTTTAGAAAATCTATCTCTTCAAGATTTCTTACGTTATTTAGAATAATTCCGTATTGTTATAACGTTTCCGAATACTTATAGTGAAGTGAAACATTTATTCATTTCTTAACTACTTTTACGCATAGTATAAAGTTCCCATATAGATATACATATATATATTAGTTACACATATAATATATATATACAAACGGCACCCCACATAAAAATCTATGGTGCAAAGTTTCCATAAATATGTATATATATATATATATATATATATATATATATATATATATATATACCAATCACTCATATAACATATATATACTAACGGCACCCCACATAAAAACTATGGTGCTGGCATACTCTGATATCAAGTCCCTGTATCACACATATTTAGGAAAATGCTAGTTCGGAATCACTCTCGAACTGCATTAACATAAAACACATACATATGGAGGCGAAGCATAGTTCCAAGTCACTAAGAGGTCAGCACATACCCTCACGTCTCTTAGGACCGTCTGACTATCAATCAGATAGCCTGTACCAAGGAATTCTACGTTCTAGGGTACAAGTCAATATCCCCCATAAAGGTCCCATCGAGATAAGACTGTCCCGGCGCGAAAACCCCCATGATAGCAAGTAGCTCGGGTACGATTTTTACACAGAAATGGTATATGCACAATCACACTGTCATAGATATATATGTATTCACATCCACATTACTAAGTTAGGCGCTCTCACGACCCACAATTATAATTATCCGTTATTACACATTTTACTCGATTATTTCGTATAACGGACTTGTTCATTTTATTCTCGTAATTAAGTTATTCCAAACTCACTTCTCGTCTCTCGAAGTATTATCTTTACCTAAGTACAATTTCAGTAGGCCCTCACTTACCTTCTACTCCAACTTCCTAGACATTTCGATTATTAAATCAAGGCACGTATGATTTTCTAAGTATGAATATCTCTCCGTTTACCCTTTATTTCCATTCACATTAAAGTCCCACTTAACGGGGTTTATCTTGACCCTACTGGTCCTTTTTATATTCCATTATGTTCTAACAACCCTAATCAAGGTTTACTACACATAAAATCGGATTAAGCTAACACGAGAAAAAATGCAGTTTTCCAGGAGGGGTCGATCGATCGATGAAATGGGGTCGATCGATCGATCCATCGATCGATCCATCCATCGATCGATCGATGCTCTGGGCTCGATCGATCGATCAAGCAGTTATGGCAAAACTGCCGAAAACCCAGCTACAAAAATCTTACCCCAAACTCATCCAAATCATCATGTTTCAGTCCCAAACTCCCAACCACTTAAACTATAAGTGTTGTATACCCATATAAACAATATTGTACGTAAAACATGAGAGTTTTCATTAACTATAACAAAATAAAAGGGTAAAATCTATATAAATCTCAAGAACCCTAACATTTTTCTTTAACTTAGTTTCCTCCATTATTTTTCTTGATTTTCTATCACTAACACCATGGAAATTCGTGGTTTAGCCTCTATATGTGAAATGGATTTCCAGAATATAATCTTTACCTCTACAACATGTAATTTTTGTCTCCAATTAATGTTTTCTTTCAAGAACATTAATTCTAATCATCCCTAGACTAATATAAAGGAAGAATTAACTTGATTAAAGCAAGATAGATACTTGCCTAAAATTCAAAGTTCAGATTTGTGGAAGAATTTGGTGTGGTTGAGATCCTCGTTGCGCGATCTACCATTTGGCGGTGACGGCGGTGCAACCGGAGGAGTTCTTGGCCTAGAACTCCTTGGAAGGCTTCTCCTCTTCCTCTCTAATGGACGTCATTAGTTTTTGGTTATGCTAACCCTAGAAGACAACACTTACCATCTGATATAACCCTAGCAAATTCGTGGGTTTAATTACCAATAATTACAAAATGTCCAAAATGCCCTCCCGGGGTACTAATTAAGCCTAAAAATGCCCCGAGACCCAAACTAAACCCCCGAGTACATTATTTTGACTATCTCGACCCTACCGGATACTTTGGCGCACTCAAAACGACCATACGAGCAACTTATAATTTATTCACTTTTATAATAATAATTTAGTCCTGACACGACACAAGCGCGTCCCGACTTAATTTCCATAATTGTCATTTTATTCACACGTGATAATTTTTATAAAATAAATCTCATATATTACTATACTCATCCAGTAACATTTAACAAATTTCCAATAATTACTAACTCTCATCACGATAGTAAATATTGAAAATAACTCTCCGGATTGAAATTAAATTAATTTGTCTCAATCGAATTTAATAAATCCCAAAATTTAAAAGCCATAAAAATATGGGGTATTACATATTTCCACCCTAATAACGGAATTTAGTCCCGAAATTCGGAAAATAAGGCCTACCTGGTAGAACAATTCTGTATATCTTTTTAGTACGCAAACTATCTACATAGTTAGGCGCTTAATCACTATAGCCCCCGCCTCACAGCAAGCTTGATTAACATTCTCATTGGAGACACTTCACATGGTGCTCCTAACCGACAACATTCGCATAGGTCACGCCTATACATTATAAATTTCCATTATCTCACTATCATTGTGAGGCCGCACCTCACTACATGACAACTACTTGGATTTATTTATATACAAAACTCCCATTCTGAGAAAAACCATACGAACATTTGACCACTCTTGTTTGCCTAAAACAGTCGTGGAATTCCACCATAGTTATCGGATTAGTCTCGACCGATCCAAAATTCTGAATATCCACTCACCTCTAAACATACGGAAGGAGAATAGTCGAGGTTCTTCCACACCAAAACCTTAATAAGCACCTCGTATGCGACAAATAGATACGAGTGTTTCTAGAGAGCACTCCTGAAATTACCGTACCAAGATTCCAAAATTTCCTTCACGTGGCTCCACTAATCTTTAATCACTGTGCGCCTATTCCCTGGCAAAGGGTGACACATCCTACTCGAAACGAAACCTTACCTCCGCTGGTTCCTAAAATCCCATATCAAAGGTGGGATTCATAAATCTCATCCCGATTGAAAAATGTATCGACTTTACCAACCTCCTCTAATTATAGGAATTGTCAATAAACACAAAATTCTCTGGTTGATTCTCCTCTTCCAACCGAACCCTACCTATGGGCGATGCATGTAGAGACTACTCACTACGTCCCGCTAAACATCGAATTTTCCTTGAAATGTCTCACATTAAGTGACACGTAATACTCCCCTTCCTTCTTTGGTATATGCCGAAAGTTCCGACCCGTGCTCTTTTCTCCACAATGTGCACTTCTGAATCTTTTATACCATACTAACATCATCACTCTTTGTATGCGCAAGTCGCTCTCACACTTGACTAATAATAACTCCGCTCTGAGTGCTCTTTATAATAATGAAATTCTACTCTATTCAAGGAATACCCCTTCTTAAATGGCTTCCCACAGTCTTCCAATTAAATTAGGGTGTGCTATTCTAGTTCCACACTTATGCATGGATTATCGCCCCTCATGTGACGTTTAATCCACTCTATCACTTCCACTTCGTTCTGTTAGTCCCATAAACATATATTTCACACGTCTATTACCACGTCCCTTAAACTCGGACGATTTTTAACATCAGCTAACCAAGATGCCCACATTTTGTAACACCCCGACCGCCCTGGGAGAGCGAACGGCGCGCTACTCATGTGTAGAACTAACTAGTTCCAACAAAATATAAGGAATAGGGCAATCAAATTGCATGACAACAAAAGAGGAACAACAAATCTCAAACTTCTTCAGATAAGTACAACAATTTTTCCCAAATAGGTACAACAACCAAAATAAATCACTAATGATATACCCAAATATACCCTCCATGTGGATGACCCCTCAGGGGGCCGACCCTTCATCGTGTTCCAGACGAACCCTCAGGGGGCCGACCCCTCATCAGGTTCCAGATGACCCCTCAGGGGGCCGACCCTTCATCATGTTCCAGATGACCCCTCAGGGGGCCGACCCCTCATCAGGTTCCAGACGACCCCTCAGGGGGCCGACCCTTCATCATGTTCCAGACGACCCCTCAGGGGGCCGACCCCTCATCAGGTTCCAGACAACCCCTCAGGGGGCTGACCCCTCATCAGGTTCCAGACGACCCCTCAGGGGGCCGACCCTTCATCAGGCTTCGGATGACCCCTCAGGGGGCCGACCCTTCATCAGGCTCCAGACGACCCTTCAGGGGGCCGACCCTGCATCATGTTCCAGACGACCCCTCGGGGGGCCGACCCCTCACCAGGCTCCGGACGACCCTCCGAGGGTACGGCAGTACGAGGCCTAAATTAGGCCAGACTCACTACCGAAAGGAACTTTTCCCTCGGCCTCGGCTCATAGGCCGATGGTGACAGCATCACAGCGCGTGGTTTGGGAGACGCGTGGAACAGTGCGCGTGAGGCTCACATGGCACTGGGGAGACCGTTATAACGAAATCACACCCTCACGTGAGGGAATATTATGTCATCATTTGGCATCTACAGGTGTCAACAGGGGATTGGCTAGATCATCATTAACATGCACCATGCATACTTGGGGGGTACACTACACCGCCCCAAGACCTATATATACTTGTCACCTACAACCCTACAGGGGATCGAGGGATGGATCAATTTATTATAACCCTAGCTAAAACTCTGCTTGTACACACAATAGAGAGAGAAAGTGAGCTTATATGCATTGTATCCAAGGCCATTAGTGCCCATACTTAGTGGATCACACACTCACAGTGGATGTAGGCCAAATTGGCTAAACCACTATACATCATTGTCTTATTTCCTCTTACACTCATCCCCTTCTACATACTTATACACTTATACATCTCTATGGCTGCCATGGTTACTACTGTTTGAGCTCACTATCACTTATCCGGTGGTGCTAAATCTCAGCATCATCAGTTTGGCACCGTCTGTGGGAATCGAGAAGACATCTCTTCCTTGGTACAGCTTGACCTCACTGGGCACTGTGGTAGTGAGCCAACACTCCCCCTGAGAGGAGGTGTTTCACCATTGAAAGAGACCCACTAAGGTTCCCAAGCTCACCAGTCTTTTCTTCAGTTCAACTTTTTATAGCTCAAACACATGGCACCTGAAATGCCACCACCACCACTTCCCCCGCCGGATGAGGGGGGAAGACCCAGTTCCAGTCAGCCGCCGCCCCAGTCTAGGATGGCTGATATGGCGGCAGCCTTAAAGTCTCTGGCAGCAAGCCAGCGGATGATGCAGGAGCAGTTCACAGCTCTAAGCCAGAACATACTAAGACCTCCAGGGTTTCACCTGAGATGATTACTTCGACAGCAGCTCCAGGACAGTATGAGGCCAGGGGACCACCCCAGGCACCATGCAAAGACCTGCCACCCCCTCAGCGGCGTAGGGATGTTGCTGACCCCCGACGTCTATGCCTGGGGAGGTAAGGAAACCCTTGCCCTGAGGACATGTATGACGATCTGGAGGGAGAGGAGGCCCCTATAGAATGCTGGGAACCATATGAGGTCTCCAACAATACTGTACGACCTCTCCAGGATAGTAGAGGAAAGTGCGGGAGACCAAACCCTGATGATCGCCCGAGAGGCTCTGCTTTTGATCGCTTGAGCAGGGGGTCGGCCTTTGAGAGGCTAGGCCCAGTAAATGACCTGCGGGAACAATTGTCCAAACCAAGAAGTGCTGCGAGGTCCAGGAGGGAGGCAGCAGATGGCCGACCCCAAGGACGAGATATCGGCCAAAGGGAAGTAAACAGCCGACACGGGCCTGCCACATCAGAACCCTCCGTCCACTTCAAAGAGGCGGCAGGGGATAACATCGGCCAAGCCGACCCTGTGAGGCCCTGGAATGACTCAATCCAGCGGTTAGAGGATAAGATCGGTGATATACTTAAGAGTCGGAACCCTCTTCAGAGGGGATACACCATAGGCTCACCCTTTGTGGCAAAGATAGTCAACTTCCCCACGCCATCAAGGTTCAAGCCACCTGAGGTCACCCCAAGATACGACGGGAGCACCAACCCTGTCCACCATGTCGAGATGTATCAATCAGCAGCAGACATATACTCTATCTCAGATGAGATGAGGTGTCGAGCCTTTTCTGGTACCCTGACAGGGGCTGCACATGTCTGGTACACGTCTCTTCCAAAAAATTCCATTGAAAACTTTAAGCAGTTGGCAGACCTGTTCATCCACAACTTTTGCTTTGGGGTGAGGCCACAGAAGAAGACCACCCACCTGCTCTATGTTAAGCAGGGGAAGAGTGAGAGCCCGAGGGACTACATAGCCAGATTTAATAAAGAGAAGCTGGAGGTTGAAGATTATGAGGAGAGCATAGCTATGACAACCCTGATTGGAGGACTCCAAAAGGGGAAGTTGTTATGGAAGCTTGTTGAAGACCCTCCGAGGACGATGGTTGAACTGCTGTCGACAGCAGGAAAGGTGATGAACGCCGAAGAGGCGATGGCTGCAAAATACGAAGACAAAAAGGGAGGCGCTAGTGGGGGTAGATACCCTAAGAAGAACAAAGAGGGGAAGAAGAGGTCCACGGATGGCAAGTTCGCTGGTTACACCCCTCTAATGGTCAGCTGTGAACAAATTCTTAATGAGACAAAGAGTGATCGGTCCCTGAAGTGGCCTGAGAAGTTGAGGGCAGCCCCCAGCAAGAGGAATAAGAACCTGTGGTGTGAATTTTACCAAGACCACGGCTACGTAACAGATAAATGCTTTGCTCTGAAAGATGAGATTGAGAAGATGCTGAAAGAAGGGAAGCTCAGAAAGTACGTCGACAAAGGTGCCTTCAAGAGGGGCCGAGGGGACGACCCCAGAAAGAAGCGAGGCGATGCATGTAGAGAAGGTCCTCAAAAAAGAGGGGATGACCCTTCTGATGATGAGGACGACCCTGACCTCCCGCCGAGAGACGACCAAGGTCCTATCAAGAGTCTTAATATGATCTCGCTCGGAGTGGGAATGATCTCCAGGGGTCTAGCAGGAGGAGGGTCTGAGGTCGCCGACAGGAAGGCCCATGTGGCTGAGGCCAAGGCAGTGACGAAGACGGTACACTCAACCTCTCTGGAGGTCAAGTCAGAAAAGAGGAAGAAAGTTGATATGGACACTCTGATAGTGAGATTTTCAAGAATGGACTTCAAAGGCCTCTTAGCCCCACATGATGACCCTCTCGTCATCACTACCAGGGTGCACGGGTGTGAGGTGCTGAGGATCCTGGTAGATGGGGGTAGCTCTGCAGATGTGATGTTTTGGCCATGCTTCAAAGCCTTAGGCCTCAGCCGTGATAGACTCGTCCCATACCATCATCCATTGATTAGGTTCAGTGGGGAAAAGGTTCATCCCCTTGGGCTATATGAGGCCGATGTTAGGATGGGGGACGAGTGGCCGAGATGGCTTACCAAGAAGGTCAGTTTCTTTGTGATGGATGAACATGTGTTTTCGACTTACAACATCATACTGGGGCGTGTGGCCCTCAAGGGGTTTGAAGCTGTGCCGTCTACGGTCCATCAGATGATCAAATTTCCTACCCCTTATGGGGTGGGGGAAGTTCAGGGAGACCAGACGACAGCGCGAGAATGTTACTACAACTCCGCTGAAGAAAGGGAGGCACACAAGAGGGCTACGACCACTTACAATATTGATACCCTAGACCCCAGGGATGAGACGAAGGTAAAGAAAGGAGAGGCCGCGAAAGAGGTAGAATCCATCATCCTCGATGAGGATTACCCGAAAAAAACCGTTCAAGTCGGCAAGTCTCTGAAGCCCAATATCAAGGAAGACCTCATTAAACTGTTGAGGAGAAGGCGAAGCGTCTTCGCATGGAGTCATGTAGATATGCCGGGGATTGACCCTGAAATCATGTGCCACAAGCTCAATGTGGTAGAGGGAGTGAAGCCGGTAAAGCAGAAGACCTTCCAGTTCATCTGGAAAAATATTATATGCAGATATGGTCTCCCCAACACCCTCATCTCGGATAACGGGACTCAGTTCAAGAATACCTCTCTACAGAAGTACTGTGAAAGGGTAAGTATCAAACAATTTTTCTCCACCCCAAGCCGACCTCAAGCCAATGGGCAAACCGAAGTTACGAACAGGAAAATCCTAGATGGAATCAAGAAGAGGCTTGAGGAGGCAAAAGGAAGATGGTTTGAGGAGTTATATGCCGTGTTATGGGTATACAGGACGACAGTGAGGACCTCTACCGAAGAGACCCCATTCATGCTAGCTTATGGCTCAGAAGCCGTCATCCCTACCGAGATTGAGTTTCCTACTCATAGGGTCCAAATGTATGACCCCCGGAGAAATGCGGAAGAGAGGAGACTCGACTTGGACCTGATTGAGGAAAGGAGGGAGGACGCTGAGATAAGGTAGGCCGCCTACCAGCAGAGGACCGCGAGATTTTACAATCAGAGGGTGAAACAGAGGCCAATCGTAGTGGGGGACTTGGTCCTCAAGAAGACTTGGCAAAAGCCCAACAAGCTTCATCCTAATTGGCATGGCCCATATAGGGTCATCGATGAAGTCGTCCATGGGACCTATAGACTAGAAAACCTAGAAGGGGAACCTTTTTCCAACCCCTGGAATGCAGATCATTTGAAGAAATACTATCAGTAGTGTTGTAAGGTCTTGATAGACCATAATTGTAATAAGAGTTGCTCCAACAGAACACTTGGGAAATTAATGAGAAATATCAGTGATTCCCCTCATCCTGTGGTTATCAGTTCTAGTACGCATGGAAACATCTACAGAGAACCACCCTCGGCTATAATGAGGGTCAGTGGAGGGGACGACCCCACCACTGTCCTCAAGAAAGACGAGAGAAAACTTTGTTAAAAACCATTAATTTGGTAAGTTGAACCCTCGGCTATAATGAGGTCCAGTGGAGGGGACGACCCCACCACTGTCCTCAAGAAAGACGAGGGAAAACTTTGTTAAAAACCATTAATTTGGTAAGTTGAACCCTCGGCTATAATGAGGGCCAGTGGAGGGGACGACCCCACCACTGTCCTCAAGAAAGACGAGGGAAAACATTTTTAAAAACCATTAATTTGGTAAGTTGAACCCTAGGCTATAATGAGGGCTAGTGGAGGGGACGACCCCACCACTGTCCTCAAGAAAGACGAGGGAAAACTTTGTTAAAAACCATTAATTTGGTAAGTTGAACCCTCGGCTATAATGAGGGCCAGTGGAGGGGACGACCCCACCACTGTCCTCAAGAAAGACGAGGGAAAACTTCATTAAAAACCATTAGTTTGGCAATTTGATCCCTCGGCTATAATGAGGGCCAGTGGAGGGGACGACCCCACCACTGTCCTCAAGAAAGACAAGGGAAAACATTCAAACCATTAATTTGGTAAGTTGAACCCTCGGCTATAATGAGGGCCAGTGGAGGGGACAACCCCACCACTGTCCTCAAGAAAGACGAGGGAAAACTTCATTAAAAACCATTAGTTTGGTAATTTGATCCCTCGGCTATAATGAGGGCCAGTGGAGGGGACGACCCCACCACTGTCCTCAAGAAAGACGAGGGAAAACATTAAAACCATTAATTTGGTAAGTTGAACCCTCGGCTATAATGAGGGTCAGTGGAGGGGACGACCCCACCACTATCCTCAAGAAAGACGAGGGAAAACTTTATTAAAAATCATTAGTTTGGTAATTTGATCCCTCGGCTATAATGAGGGCCAGTGGAGGGGACGACCCCACCACTGTCCTCAAGAAAGACGAGGGAAAACTTTATTAAAAACCATTAATTTGGTAAGTTGAACCCTCGGCTATAATGAGGGCCGGTGGAGGGGACGACCCCACCACTGTCCTCAAGAAAGATGAGGGAAAACTTTGTTAAAAATCATTAGTTTGGTAATTTGACTCCTCGGCTATAATGAGGGCCAACGCAAGGGATGACCCCTCGTTCACCCTCAAGAATGACGAGGGAGAGGTTAGTGATTATACAAAAAACAATTCACAACACAAACCATACAAAAGGAAAATAAAGAAGACAGTAAAGGAGACGATAGTATTAATGAAATATCAAGTGTTCTACAAGTAGAGTACAAAAATGTTGATTAGATCAAGAGGGTATGGGCTACAGACAGCCACCTATGGAAGAGCATCAGAGGGCAGGGCCTCAACATCTACAAGAGGGGTCTCCTCAATGACCACAACTGGATGATGATCTTCAGATGTGCCGACCCCCTCGACTTGAACTTGGGATTCCACTTGGTTTAGAGCCTCGGAAATTAGGGGGTCATCCAGTTGAACGGCCTCCAGAGAAGGACGAATGGAAGAGACGACGTCGCCAAACCTGAGGACGACCCACAGGCAGGCCGTCCTGATTCCTCTCTCCAAATATTCAAGGCCGAAGCCTTGAAACTCATCAGAAATTTTATAAGCCTCAACAGCATCACCCTCGGCTTTCCTGATAGCTGCTTCAAGATCAGTCTTGTGTTTGACCCCCATGTTGGTCAAGGCCTCGTCCTTTTCCTTGATAAGCAGGTCTTTGGCCTTAAGGTCCTCGTTGTGCTGCCTCGTCAGCTGGTCCACGATCCTTGCATGCTCAGTCCTGGTACTTTCCAACTCGGCCCTTGCAGTATCAAGCTCCGATTGAAGATCTGTCTCGTGTTGAATAGCCCTCTCGGCTTCATGGAACTTTGCTTGGTTCTCAGCCATCCACTTGGTGGCCAAAGTAAAGGTGCATACAGACTGCACAATAAAAATAAACAGATGTCAAGAGGCCGAGGAAACAGTTGGTGAAAGAATGAAATTAAAGAAGTGGGTGAAGACCAATACCTGTGCAAGGGCGTGCAGACCATAGTCATACAATTTGGCTGGAGTCATCTTTGACAAGAAGTCGTAGTCAGCAGCCGAGGGAGCAGAAAACATTGATGCTGTGGCTGCCCTCAAGTTTGAAATAAGTGATGAGGGCTCGGCCCTCAGATGTGCCAAGTTCTGAGACCAGAAGGACCCCATGCTGGACTAAGAAGCAGCCCCTTCAGATGCTTCGGCCCTGGCCCTCGTCCGAGAATTCGGTCGAGGGTCAACAGGAATCTCAGGCTCCTTTCTTTTGTTGCTATCGGCGGTCGGCTCAATAATTGTCGGCCCAGCGACCTTCGTCTTCCTCGGAGCCTGCTGAGGCTCCTTACCTTTCTTCTTGGCCAAGCCTGATAATAAGCTGGGAGCAGTCATTTCCCAAAGATAGTCTGATATACCTGTAGGATGACCTGGAAAGAGGACAACACGTCAGAAAAATGCAGAGATAAAGAGGCAACACTTGAAAAAGTAAAGAATGGGAAACGTTAAGTGTAACTCACATAGTTCTGTCAGGGGGGCGACCCTGAGACCAGCTTCCTTGAGGAACCGAGGGGTCATCAAATATTCAAATTTTGCAAGCTCACCACCTCTCCCTCGTTCCTCAGATACTCAACGATTTCCTTCTCCTCCAGACTAAGTCCGGGGTCTGACTTGGCCTTCATTGAAGGGTTAGACCATCTTCTAGGGACCCTCGGACCATCGGCTACAAGTTGAGCCTCGGCGGTGAACTCCCACTCCCCAGAGATAAAGAAGAATCTCTTCTTCCAATCGTGGTTGGAGGTTTGTGCCACGTGGAGAAGTTTTTTCTCAGACCGCCTCGCCCCTAGATGATAGTACCCAGGCTGTTTGGACGAGGAGGTGATATTGTAGCAGGCCAAGAATACGTCAGCCGAGGGCTCATCAGTGAAAGCATTCTTCCACAGGGAGATGTAGCCCAGGATCGTCCTCCAAGAGTTGGGAGGAAGCTGAGAGGGGGCAACACCAAGGGCTGACAAGATATCTACGATGGCAGGATGCAGAGGAAATCTGACACCAACCTTGAACATTTGTTCTTATACTGCAACCTCTCCTTCTTCACCCTCGAAGACCCTCTCAGACTCAGAGGGAATCCTCATAGTTATATTGGGGGACACTCCATAGGAATGCCTCCATATCAAGAGGTCGCGATCCCTAATGGAGGAGATATAGGATGAGGCATGGGAGGTATCAACCTGGTCATCTGTATCATCGCCCTCGTCCTCAGTCCCCTCTCCCTCGTCCTCGTCATCTGCTAGAGGACCGAGGGGAAAGGACATCTGGAAGGCATGTGGAGATAGGGTTGTCACAGGGACAGCCTCGGAGGGAACCATACCCTCGGCCTCTCGGCCTGGGCTTAGGTCAGATGTCTTTATCCTACCGGAAGGTCCAGCGCCAGTTGGCGAGGATGCTCTCTCGTCCATCTCACTTGAATGACTCTCGGCTGGACGAGAGGACGACCCACAAGACTCAGACGGTTCAAATGGTTTTATTGTGGCAAGAGGAATGGGAAAGATGGGTCGTACCCAGTTAGGGTCGGCCCATCATCTCCTCTCTTCCTCTTCCTCTATTCGTCTGATCTCTGCAAAGAGCTTCTCTCTCAAGGATGGGAATTCAGATGCTAAACTATAAAGCCTCCTAAGCATTAAAGGGAGGACCCTACACTTAGAGAATTTAACTAAACTTGGCTACAAACAAGTTGGCAGTTGACCAGATTGGACTTTTGGATTAAAACAAAGGAATTCAAGGGTTTTGATCAAGAACACTCAAGAACCAGTTGCCAGAGAAGACACCGGAAAAAGTTATGAGACAACCCAAGGAAAATGCAGCCCTACGAGCCTAAAAAGCAAACAGAAATGAAGATAAAAGAGAGCGCTGGGGCAAAGGGATTACCTGATAAAGAGAGAGTAAGAACTGCCAAAGTTGCTAAGCTTGAAGGATCGAAGACTGCAGAAATGCTAATGAAGACTGGTGAAAGGCTAGAGAGAGAGAGCTTGGGCGAGAAGAAGAAGAAGAAGAGAGAGAGAGTTCAAAAATCTCTTAAATACCTTAGTAATGAATGGGCCCATTAACCAAAGCATCATTAGGGCACAAATCCCCAGGCAAAGTATGCAGCCGCCATGCTTGGAAACTGGAACAACAATGAGTATCTGCCCAGGTGTCACTAACCTAACTGATCATACACACATCTCAATTACAACACTATCCCTCAGCCATCTCAACAGCACCTATGGCTAAGGGCTGGGGGGTGATTGATATACCCAGATATACCCTCCAACCGGATGACCCCTCAGGGGGCCGACCCCTCATCAGGTTCCAGACGACCCCTCAGGGGGTCGACCCTTCATCATGTTCCAGACGACCCCTCAGGGGGCCGACCCCTCATCAGGTTCCAGACGACCCCTCAGGGGGCCGACCCTTCATCAGGTTCCAGACGACCCCTCAGGGGGCCGACCCTTCATCAGGATCCAGACGACCCTTCAGGGGGCCGACCCTGCATCATGTTCCAGACGACCCCACGGGGGGCCGACCCCTCACCAGGCTCCGGACGACCCTCCGAGGGTAGGACAGTACGAGGCCTAAATTAGGCCAGACTCACTACCGGAAGGAACTTTGCCCTCGGCCTCGGCTCATAGGCCGATGGTGACATCATCACAGCGCGTGGTTTGGGAGATGCGTGGAACAGTGCGCGTGAGGCTCACATGGCACAGGGGAGACCGTTATAACAAAATCACACCCTCACATGAGGGAATATTATGTCATCATTTGGCATCTACAGGTGTCAACAGGGGATTGGCTAGATCATCATTAACATGCACCATGCATACTTGGGGGGTACACTACACCCCCCCAAGACCTATATATACTTGTCACCTACAACCCTACAGGGGATCGAAGGATGGATCAATTGATTGTAACCCTAGCTAAAACTCTACTTGTACACACAGTAGAGAGAGAAAGTGAGCTTATGTGCATTGTATCCAAGGCCATTATTGCCCATACTTAGTGGATCACACACTCACAGTGGATGTAGGCCAAATTGGCTGAACCACTATACATCATTGTCTTATTTCCTCTTACACTCATCCCCTTCTACATACTTATACACTTATACATCTCTATGGCTGCCATGGTTACTACTGTTTGAGCTCACTATCACTTATCCGGTGGTGCTAAATCTCATCATCATCAACTAACGATCTATTCATCAAAATAAATACAAGTCATCTCCTTTGTATAATAAAAATTCTTTCCAGATAATCCATGCTAAAAATCATCTCAACTTTTTATTTACCTTGTGTTCTGAACGCGGTTACAACACTTGGAAACTCTCAATCACCCTAGAAATCGAAATTTTTAAATCCTCCATATCATCGTTCCACCCCTCAACTCGTGGGGATAACTTTCAATGCTTTCTTACCGCATAACCGGCTCCACTGGTCTTAAATCATGATTCAACTTCTAACTTATAGATATAATTACCTACCCCTAGTACGACCGAGGTACCGAACTCAAGGACTAATGACCAAACATCTCCCTAATTTCAACCTTACGCTAAGTTTCATGCGTGGGATTTCTCGCAAAGCGAAATCCAAACAAGGACCCCCCGATACACTACTACATAGCATTGTCGGTTATCGAAATCCGTTAGGTCCTCCGTCCATAGCATGTACCCCTTTATTCTGTCTCTTGACAGAAAAGTTACATTTCCTCCCGTAATTACACTTAACAAATAACATCTCACCAATTGCACTATCGTTCAGTATTGGTTGGTGGTAATTTCATTCCATAAACCTCGAATACATACAATCGGAATTCTCGAAATCCCTTTCCCTAATAATAGGGGTATAACTCTTAACTCCCACGTCTCTAGAGGATAGATATAACAATGCACTCTTCCTATCACCAAGTCCTGAGTGCCAAACATAATACTAAGTTAAATCTTTTCGCTCAACAGTAAACCCGATACATACTGAATCATAATGACAAAGTCCATACAAACATCGGTATCGAATATCTCGAGCTCACTATCCCCTCCGAAGTCTCTAGGATAGATAATATAAGTGCGAGTCCGACCTTCTTGCAAGTGAAGCCTCGCCAGAACAAAAACATGTTGCACTAATGCAACCACTCCGATAGCCTTGCAATAATTGCCCACTATCGTACTAACCATTTCTATAACGTTGTAACAAAGATAATATAAAAAAAACTATCAAAAAAAAATTCAAAATCCGCCCAGGTCGTTCGAACGACTTTACTAACGATAAAACAAAGATTATAAGGCAAAGTCGTTGGAAAACTCATTGGAATGACAATCTTGTTCGAACGACACTTCGAACGAAAATTCAAAAATTCCAGTTTTTCATTTTAAATCTAAAAAATTTTATACAAATTGCTAAAATCAATTTCTGAACGTAAAAGGTCATTTTATACGAAACTACACCCATAAAATATTCCAAGTCTCCTACATATACAAAAGTTCATTCATACCTTTTGGAGACAACGTAATACTCAACTTGATGACGTAGAAACGAGGCACTAGAAACTCGACAATAATGAAGCTTTAAAAATTGGGCCGCTACGTCTTCAACACAAACTCGTCATAGGCTTGGATGGATACACTTTACACTCTATCCTATGACTCAAAATGTTTTGTCCAGAATTAAGCCAATACTTCAAATTGACTTGATTGGAAATTTGTCCTTACAAATCTCCCCCTTTGGCTATTCTGGGACAAAACCAAACCAAAAATCCTAAAGGGTCGTCAAGCTCGTCTAGACACAACATCCCAACAAAATAAAATAAAAAAATACAGACGTTATTGACACGGCCCAAGGATGTGCTGCCGCTTTAAAATAAATGCCGCTAAAAGAAACTCCTGCACACTTAAGCAAACCATTAAACGCATAAGGACTATCAAAATAATAAATGTAATTTAAAGAAATACTCCCCCTAAATTAATTATCCCCCTTTATCAATTATGATCTACTTAAGAAGGTCGCGACTCCCCCAAAGTTAAATCTCATAAACTAAAGGTTTAGATACCATTTCTCCCCCTTTTTGTTCAGGAATAGACAAAGGTTAAAGAATTAAAACATTACTTATTTCTCCCCTAATTAAAGCATATACCATTTCTCCCCCTCAAAACGAAACAAAGGATATAAAATAGGGGAAAACATGATGGTGCATAAAGTGATAAGAGCATTAATGCATATGGGTAGCAATAAAAAGTAACTAATCCACAACAAGGGTAAATAGATACCAACTTATGATGTGATAAAAAAAAATGATACCAACTAAAATGTATTCAACATAAGCATGGATACCAACCAAAATTCGCCACAAAATAGATACCAATTATGAGTGAAAAGCATAAGTGGATTAGCTAACATGGAAAAGACTCAAAAATAAACAAAATATCATATATAATATATATATATATATATATATATGTATACACAATAGATAGAAAATAAGCATAAGTACACACATATAGATATAAACACACAAATGAAACAAAATAAAATAACATGAGTTTTCCATACTCTTATAGCATAAATGTGTCATGGAAACGAAAGTGAAGGGTGTGAACAAGATACCAATGAATTAAAACCCAATCACTTAAACAAGTTCACGGAGTTCTCATTTGATTGCAGAAATTTATCAAATAAGATTTAGCCTTATGTGACAAGATAAATTGAAATCTATGAACAAACAAGCACAATGCATACAAGGCTAGAATATTGATGATTATACAAACCAATAGAGTCATGACAATGATATCGCAACTAGGAAACAAGGACATTGGGCAAAACCGTTAATATACAATCCAAATTCCCTCAAAATATGCATATAATACTTTTGAATGAATATACCAAACTAAACAAAATAGGCCTTGCCAAATTATTTTTCTTTTAATGCCATATTTTTTATTTCGGCCCTTGGACCACGTATTTATTTTAGGTCCATTCCAAACGGTGGCTTAATCGCAAAGGATAATTTTTCCTTTTGGATCCCTTCACCGTCCACATTCATATATCAATTTTTATCACACAAATCTCACGTGCAACGGATTTAACATGCACAAATCCTCCTAGGTCACAAGATATGTAGATGACTAGATTGGTAGGATAACACCTCACAAAGCTTAAATATACATGTGAAGTAAAAATTTCAAAAGAGCTCGTGCATGTGTGTAAAAAAGCATATAAAATAAAATCCATTAAGCAAGTCAAACTTAAACTACTCCCCTTTTTAGATAAGTGTTAGCCAGCCTATAACTCACTTTGGATATGGATCCTCCGCCTCTTCCGGGTGAACTGGAAGGCTCACTGGTTGAGTACTTTAATTGGCAATTTCTAGTATCTGATATATCCATAGCTACTGCTGCTTCTGATGCGACGGAAAAGGGGAAAGGTTCTTAGTGAATTGAATGAACCAGTACACTACCACTGGAACTAGACTACCATTCCTACTACTGGCAAGCCAGTGAAAGGACACGGATCAAGTTCACTACTCGGTTAGCCATTCAAGACCAGATGGAATTGAGTAAAGGGAAGCACACCCATCCTAAATGAGTATATAATCATGATAATGAACATTTTAAGGATTGGAAATTTGAACTAAAAGTTCTAGCCACATGGGAGCAAAACGATAGGATTCAACACAAATATATAGCACAAAAGATGTGTCAAACTAAAATACACACAAAAAAAATTTGAGTTTTTTTTTTGAAAATTTTAACCAAACAAAAAAAATTTACTCAAAAGACAAACAAAAATCATTTTGTATTTTTTATTAAGCTCAAATAACTCATAAAATAAAATACCAATGATAAACAAAATCTTTTTGTATTTTTCATTTAATGACAACTAAAAAGAAAATAATGTAATACAAAAGGTATACACAAATCATAATTCTAGCATGTAATTAATCATGGAGAATAGACTAGAAAAATGACACACAAGCGTACAACTAGCATAAAAATATAGCATCAATAACAAAAGTTAGAGTACGCAAAAATAAAGATAACACTTTTAACCTTTTTATTTAGCATGGGAGGTTTCACTTGCAAGCAAATGAGAATCATAAACCTTATTTTGTAAAGCTACCAAGTCGGATCTCCAAACCCATACAAATGAAGAGTGACAATTTCGGGATTTGGGAATCTTGGCTACCTTGGTTACCTTACTTTTGGATTTCCTAGAAATTATTTTAAGATCAAAACAAAATTTCCTAAGATGACCTTTTCGGCCACAATGTGAGCAAGTAAGGACGCATCGAAAAGTAATACCTAAGGATTGACCTTTAGAATCTTTCCTTGGTGATTCTCTCAAAACATTGGTTTTGGCTTTATTAGTGGAATCGTTATAAGAATCGAAGCCTAAACCACAAGTGTCATTTTTGACTTGGACGGTTCTTAATATTTTATCTAATTTAGCGGACCTACGTTCCAAATAAAATTTGACCTCACTAGAGTCTCTCAATTTTCTTCCAATAAAATTTTAGACTCCAGCAAAACCTTCCTCTCTTCAAACACAAGAAGCTCCCTTTTCATTTACTCCATAAAACCTCTAAGGCTATCTCTCTCGCCTTCTACATATTGAAGCTTCTCTCGAAGAGCTCTCTCACGTGTCTGAAGGTCTTCCACTAACGCACTCTCATCAATGACCTTGTCATGTTCTTTTAAACTAGTTTCTAACTTCAAATTAGTTCTTTTTCATTTAATAGATTCTTCATATAATTCTCTAAATGCAATTTGAAGTTCACTCTCATTAAACTCTTCATCACTTTCACTCTCTCTCTCTCTCTCTCTCTTCTCCACTCTCACTACCATAATCTTTTTGGGATTCACAAACAAAGGCCTCGAAAGACTCATGTAAATGTATATCTTCATGGGAAGATTCATTATCACTGCTCACATGACTTGCCATGAACGCAGTAAAGTTACGCTTAATGGGAGAATCGGGTTCATCTTCCTTTCAATTATCATCACTAAGGTTGGCATTAAAATAAATTGGTTCCTTGTCTTATCTCCTCACTTTAGTGGGGCACTGTCTTGCCCTATGGCCATAACCCTCACAACCATAGCACCTATTTGACTCGTTCCTATTAAGATTTTAATTATATATTTTAGGGATCTTTTTGTCTTTGTCATGCTTAGATTTTTCAAATTTCCTATAATCATTATTAAACTTGTCTTTGTTAAATTTAAGAAATTTTCTCGCAAGCATAGCCATGTCCTCTGAGTCACTATCACTCTCATCAACCACAACTTTTTCTCCTCCTTTAGGGCTTTTAAAGCGATGACCTTATCTATTTTCTTTTCATTTTCGGAGAGGAACATATCTAGTTCATAGGTTTGCAAATGACCTACTAATTCGTCAAGTTTGGTAGAGTGTAAGGTGGGTAAAGAATTTAAAACGATCACTTTAAGGATAAATCTATCGGGTAGGGACTTTAAGATTTTCTTTACTACACGGTCGTCGGGTATTTTCTCGCCCAAATTAAAAGATGAATTAACTATATTGGAAAATCTAGCATAAAATTCATCAAAGGTTTCATTTTCAAGCATTTTGATGGTTTCAAATTGAGTGGTGGGGTTTTGGAGTTTTGAAGCCTTAACGACACTAGTTCCCTCGTGAGTGAGTTGTAATATATCCCAAGCTTCTTTTGCGGTTTCACAAGTCATGATACCACGGGATTCATCCGTTGTAACAGCACTAAATAAAGCGTTCAAGCCTCGGGAATTAAAGTCAGCTAGTTTTAGTTCATTCTCACTCCAACGCTCGACGGGTTTGGGGACACGCTCATTTTCTACGAAATATATGGGTGGGGTCCACTCGATAACAACTGATAACCAAACCCTCTCATCTATGGACTTTAGTGCCAAACGCATACGAGCTTTTCAATATGCGTAATTGGAACTATCAAAAACAGGAAATTTGGAAAATGGGAAAAATTCCATTTTAAGCAAAGTACCTTAATGCAATAAATTAGTACTCCGGCTCTAATACCAATTTGAATACGTTGGAACCCCCAAATTAAAAAAATACTTTTCAATTAAATATTAATTTCCTTTCAAGTGCGGAATAGGATGGTTTAAATTCTAAAACTTCACAAAAATACAAATTTTAATTTCTTTCAAATTAAAATTAAACTAAACTAAAAGTGGCATTAAATTAATTAACAAATTAATTTTCACTTAAACAACTTAATTCAATCCAATTCCTAAATAGTTTCCTAACAAGATTAATTCATTTTTTAATATAAGCCAAATAAAATTTTATCATATTAAATTATCTTGACTTGAATTAAATTAACCTAAACTATACCCCAACACATTATAGCACCAACTTAACCTAGTGTGAGATTTAAAAAAAAATTATCTTGAATTATCTTAGTATGCGTTCTAAGTGATTATTGCAAGACAAAAATTAAACCAATCACACTACACGCCGATGTACGAGGAAAACTCAAATGGAAAAAATCTCGGACAACCCTGGCCTAAAATATCCATTAAGTATGAAATTACAATTACAAGGCAGTATACTTACACCAACAACCTGACTCCGTCCAAGCCTTGACGCTCCTTCTTGTAAACACCTCCACCTAGTAGATAACCATGGACTCTTCCATGGTATCGAAATTCATCGATGGGGCTCTTGGTCACCGTTACCCTCACCCAAAGCCTTTCTTCGAGTGGGAACAGTGCAGCACGCAAACAATTACTCTCCTTTGTGGGTAGAGATTAAAACCCAAACTTCTCATTTTTATGGTAGAGATCAACCAATGGTGATAAACACTTCAAGCAAAGATACATATATATATGAAGAACTTGGAATTGAAACTAAAACATATGGGTGTGTGAGATGTTTTGGAAGATTTTAAGCCATAAAAATCAAACTCTCAAATATGAGCTTTATGGGTAAAAATCTTTGCTCTCTTGAGAAGGGAAAACACTCAAAACGATAAAAAGAAAACTCTTGTTCCCGTACTAATGTAAGGCTAGTAAATGTTAGTGGACAAGTGGGAAAATGGGTGGTTGAAAAAAAATTGTCAAAACAAATTTCAGAATCCGCCTAGGTCGTTCGAACGACTTTAATAACGATAAAAAAGATTAAAAAGGCAAAGTTGTTGACAAACTCGTTCGAACTAAAATTCAGAAATTTCAGTTTTTCGTTTTAAGTCCAAAAACTTTTATACAAAGTTCTAAAATTAATTTCTGAACATAAAAGGTAATTTTGAACAAAATTACATCCATAAAATATTCCAAGTCTCCTATGTATATAAAACTGCATTCATACCTTTTGGAGATAATGGAATCCTCAACTTGATGACATAGAAATGAGGCACTAGAAACTCGGTAATGATGAAGCATTAAATATTGGGGCGCTACGCCTTCAACACAAACTCGTCATAGGCTTTGCTGGATACACTTTACACTCTATCATATGATTCAAAATGTTTTGTCCACAATTAAGCTAATACTACAAATTGACTCGATTGGAAATTTGTCCATACGTAAACCATTTCAAACATTTTAAAATCATTTAATTAACAAAATGCCATCCTTAAACAATTTAAAATTCCGAGTCCCATTAACATTACGCATTCATACCTGAGTGATCTCGGACTGCAATTAAACTTGAAGACAAAATTTGCACCATAAATCGACATTATAAGTTCTTCGAAGCTTTACCGCAATGTCTTCAATAAACTTCAACACGTCATAGTCTATGTGGGATCGTGGCGATAAAAAATACAACCTATGACTCAAATGTGTTTTGTTCCGAAAATAAGTTAAATAAACATACAACAGTATCAATTGGAAATTTTATCCGTACATTAACATCGTTAGCTAAAGTGGGAGAGTGTTAGGCATAATCGTGAAACATGGTCAGGTGTTATCATTTGAATGATACTAACTCATGTAGGCCCCGACTTAACACTTCTTTAGAAAAAAATCAACAGACTAGGTTTTTGAACCCTTATCAAAACCCTCAAGAAGTTTATTATCTTTAAAGAGTAAATGACTGTTTTTATATTATATTTAACAATTTAATTATTTAATTGGACCCTTTCCATTTTAAAAAGGGTGAATGGTGCCATACTAAAAAAAATAGTTAAAGAAAAGTTGAGTTAGGCAAATTAGTGAAGACATATATCCAATGACCATTTTTAAAAGAGTTTGTCACAGAAATTACTCATCATACATAATTTGGTAATATAAAGACTAGCCACATAATTTTTGTGAAGTTAGTTCTTTTTCAATAAAATTGCAATGTTATCCTTAAAAAAATATATATGTCGAAAAGTGTGTAACAAAATGTATATTTAGTGAATATACGTTTTTAGTATCATCAAAACATTTTTTTTATAGTGACGCCTTTCTACTAAGGTCACTAAAACTTGTCAATAAATTTTATGATGTTTATTTTTAACGTCACCTTTTTTGTTTCCAAAACAAGATAGAAATATATTTCAGTGAGATTTATTTTTAACATCAAGTTTTTTCGCTAAAATACATGACTAAATACACCAGTCTGATGCACCTATAGATGACACAAATCTTATTGACGTCCAGGATACAATTGGTGCTGGATAGAATTGTCGATCAAATGACTTTGGAGATTCAATTTCTCGAGTAGTCGAGGAAACTCATTAGGACGATCAACTACTAGAAAACATGGGCATTCTTCTAAGAATATTGATGCATATTTTGAGACTATGAATTTAGTGGCGTCGAGCATTAAACAAATAGCAGAAGTAATGAAACGAAAAAGTGAACTTGAAGTCAAAAAAAAATTTGATGAGCTGCAATTGACCCCTCTACTTTCTTACAGACATTGCGGGAACTTGAAGTGTTGAGCCAAAAATATATTTATGTTGCTTTGGAAGGTCCTCTAGCAGATAAAATCAAGGCCAAGACATTTATGGCATATCTTCCAAACATGCGAATTAGTTTTTTACAGAGGCATTATGGTGTCCATACTTGATGGTGCTTATAGTCCTAGTAGTTGTTTTGAGTTATTTGATGATTGATTAATTTGTAAAGTTTTTCAATTTATTGATGTTAGGATGTTTATTGTTTCTTTTTGAATAATTTATCGATTGGATTCGGAAAAAAATATCCTTAGCGACATTTATTTTTAACCTCACGACTTTCCTCCTGTAAAACACGTCAATAAATGTTGATATTGACGTAATTGCAATATCAATATAAAAATGGCATTTTTGGGTCTGATGCACCTATAGATGACACAAATCTTATTGACGTCCAGGATACAATGGGTGCTGGATAGAATTATCGATCAAATGACTTTGGAGATTCAATTGCTCGAGTAGTCGAGGAAACTCATTAGGACGATCAACTACTAGAAAACATGGGCGCCGTTCTAAGAATATTGATGCATATTTTACGACTATGAATTTAGTGGCGTCGAGCATTAAACAAATAGCCGAAGTAATGGAACGAAAAAGTGAACTTGAAGTCAAAAAAAAATTTAATGAGCTGCAATTGACCCCTCTACTTTGTTACAGACATTGCGGGAACTTGAAGTGTTGAGCCAAAAATATATTTATTTTTCTTTGGAAGGTCCTCTAGCAGATAAAATCAAGGCCAAGACATTTATGGCATATCTTCCAGACATGCGAATTAGTTTTTTACAGAGGCATTATGGTGTCCCTACTTGATGGTTCTTATAGTCCTAGTAGTTGTTTTGAGTTCTTTGATGATTGATTAATTTGTAAAGTTTTTCAATTTATTGATGTTAGGATGTTTATTGTTTCTTTTTGAATAATTTATCGATTGGGTTCGGAAAAAAAAAATATCCTTAGCGACATTTATTTTTAACCTCACGACTTTCCTCCTGTAAAACACGTCAATAAATGTTGATATTGACGTAATTGCAATATCAATATAAAAATGGCATTTTTGGGTCTGATGCACCTATAGATGACACAAATCTTATTGACGTCCAGGATACAATTGGTGCTGGATAGAATTGTCGATCAAATGACTTTGGAGATTAAATTGCTCGAGTAGTCGAGGAAACTCATCAGGACGATCAACTACTAGAAAACATGGGCGCCGTTATAAGAATATTCATGCATATTTTGAGACTATGAATTTAGTGGCGTCGAGCACTAAACAAATAGCAGAAGTAATGGAACGAAAAAGTGAACTTGAAGTCAAAAAAAAATTTGATGAGGTGCAATTGACCCCTCTACTTCCTTACAGACATTGCGGGAACCTGAAGTGTTGAGCCAAAAATATATTTATGTTGCTTTGGAAGGTCCTCTAGCAGATAAAATCAAGGCCAAGACATTTATGGCATATCTTCCAGACATGCGAATTAGTTTTTTACAGAGGCATTATGGTGTCCATACTTGATGGTGCTTATAGTCCTAGTAATTGTTTTGAGGTCTTTGATGATTGATTAATTTGTAAAGTTTTTCAATTTATTGATGTTAGGATGTTTATTGTTTCTTTTTGAATAATTTATCGATTGGATTCGGAAAAAAAAATATCCTTAGCGACATTTATTTTTAACCTCACGACTTTCCTCCTGTAAAACACGTCAATAAATGTTGATATTGACGTAATTGCAATATCAATATAAAAATGGCATTTTTGGGTCTGATGCACTTATAAGTGACACAAATCTTATTGACGTCCAGGATACAATTGGTGCTGGATAGAATTATCGATCAAATGACTTTGGAGATTCAATTGCTCGAGTAGTCGAGGAAACTCATCAGGATGATCCACTACTAGAAAACATGGGCGCCTTTCTAAGAGTATTGATGCATCTTTTACGACTATGAATTTAGTGGCGTCGAGCATTAAACAAATAGATGAAGTAATGGAACGAAAAAGTGAACTTGAAGTCAAAAAAAAATTTGATGAGCTGCAATTGACCCCTCTACTTTGTTACAGACATTGCGGGAACTTGAAGTGTTGAGCCAAAAATATATTTATGTTGCTTTGGAAGGTCCTCTAGCAGATAAAATCAAGGCCAAGACATTTATGGCATATTTTCCAGACATGCGAATTAGTTTTTTACAGAGCCACTATGGTGTCCATACTTGATGGTTCTTATTGTCCTAGTAGTTGTTTTGAGTTCTTTGATGATTGATTAATTTGTAAAGTTTTTTAATTTATTGATGTTAGGATGTTTATTGTTTCTTTTTGAATAATTTATCGATTGGATTCGGAAAAAAAAATATCCTTAGCGACATTTATTTTTAACCTCACGACTTTCCTCCTGTAAAACACGTCAATAAATGTTGATATTGACGTAATTGCAATATCAATATAAAAATGGCATTTTTGGGTCTGATGCACCTATAGATGACACAAATCTTATTGACGTCCAGGATACAATTGGTGCTGGATAGAATTGCCGATCAAATGACTTTGGAGATTAAATTGCTCGAGTAGTCGAGGAAACTCATCAGGACGATCAACTACTAGAAAACATGGGCGCCGTTATAAGAATATTCATGCATATTTTGAGACTATGAATTTAGTGGCGTCGAGCACTAAACAAATAGCAGAAGTAATGGAACGAAAAAGTGAACTTGAAGTCAAAAAAAAATTTGATGAGGTGCAATTGACCCCTCTACTTCCTTACAGACATTGCGGGAACCTGAAGTGTTGAGCCAAAAATATATTTATGTTGCTTTGGAAGGTCCTCTAGCAGATAAAATCAAGGCCAAGACATTTATGGCATATCTTCCAGACATGCGAATTAGTTTTTTACAGAGGCATTATGGTGTCCATACTTGATGGTGCTTATAGTCCTAGTAATTGTTTTGAGGTCTTTGATGATTGATTAATTTGTAAAGTTTTTCAATTTATTGATGTTAGGATGTTTATTGTTTCTTTTTGAATAATTTATCGATTGGATTCGGAAAAAAAATATCCTTAGCGACATTTAATTTTAACCTCACGACTTTCCTCCTGTAAAACACGTCAATAAATGTTGATATTGACGTAATTGCAATATCAATATAAAAATGGCATTTTTGGGTCTGATGCACCTATAGATGACACAAATCTTATTGACGTCCAGGATACAATTGGTGCTGGATAAAATTATCGATCAAATGACTTTGGAGATTCAATTGCTCGAGTAGTCGAGGAAACTCATCAGGATGATCCACTACTAGAAAACATGGGCGCCGTTCTAAGAGTATTGATGCATCTTTTACGACTATGAATTTAGTGGCGTCGAGCATTAAACAAATAGATGAAGTAATGGAACGAAAAAGTGAACTTGAAGTCAAAAAAAAATTTGATCAGCTGCAATTGACCCCTCTACTTTGTTACAGACATTGCGGGAACTTGAAGTGTTGAGCCAAAAATATATTTATGTTGCTTTGGAAGGTCCTCTAGCAGATAAAATCAAGGCCAAGACATTTATGGCATATTTTCCAGACATGCGAATTAGTTTTTTACAGAGCCAGTATGGTGTCCATACTTGATGGTTCTTATTGTCCTAGTAGTTGTTTTGAGTTCTTTGATGATTGATTAATTTGTAAAGTTTTTCAATTTATTGATGTTAGGATGTTTATTGTTTCTTTTTGAATAATTTATCGATTGGATTCGGAAAAAAAAATATCCTTAGCGACATTTATTTTTAACCTCACGACTTTCCTCCTGTAAAACACGTCAATAAATGTTGATATTGACGTAATTGCAATATCAATATAAAAATGGCATTTTTGGGTCTGATGCACCTATAGATGACACAAATCTTATTGACGTCCAGGATACAATTGGTGCTGGATAGAATTATTGATCAAATGACTTTGGAGATTCAATTGCTCGAGTAGTCGAGGAAACTCATCAGGATGATCCACTACTAGAAAACATGGGCGCCATTCTAAGAGTATTGATGCATCTTTTACGACTATGAATTTAGTGGCGTCGAGCATTAAACAAATAGATGAAGTAATGGAACGAAAAAGTGAACTTGAAGTCAAAAAAAAATTTGATGAGCTGCAATTGACCCCTCTACTTTGTTACAGACATTGCGGGAACTTGAAGTGTTGAGCCAAAAATATATTTATGTTGCTTTGGAAGGTCCTCTAGCAGATAAAATCAAGGCCAAGACATTTATGGCATATTTTCCAGACATGCGAATTAGTTTTTTACAGAGCCACTATGGTGTCCATACTTGATGGTTCTTATTGTCCTAGTAGTTGTTTTGAGTTCTTTGATGATTGATTAATTTGTAAAGTTTTTTAATTTATTGATGTTAGGATGTTTATTGTTTCTTTTTGAATAATTTATCGATTGGATTCGGAAAAAAAAATATCCTTAGCGACATTTATTTTTAACCTCACGACTTTCCTCCTGTAAAACACGTCAATAAATGTTGATATTGACGTAATTGCAATATCAATATAAAAATGGCATTTTTGGGTCTGATGCACCTATAGATGACACAAATCTTATTGACGTCCAGGATACAATTGGTGCTGGATAGAATTGCCGATCAAATGACTTTGGAGATTAAATTGCTCGAGTAGTCGAGGAAACTCATCAGGACGATCAACTACTAGAAAACATGGGCGCCGTTATAAGAATAATCATGCATATTTTGAGACTATGAATTTAGTGGCGTCGAGCACTAAACAAATAGCAGAAGTAATGGAACGAAAAAGTGAACTTGAAGTCAAAAAAAAATTTGATGAGGTGCAATTGACCCCTCTACTTCCTTACAGACATTGCGGGAACCTGAAATGTTGAGCCAAAAATATATTTATGTTGCTTTGGAAGGTCCTCTAGCAGATAAAATCAAGGCCAAGACATTTATGGCATATCTTCCAGACATGCGAATTAGTTTTTTACAGAGGCATTATGGTGTCCATACTTGATGGTGCTTATAGTCCTAGTAATTGTTTTGAGGTCTTTGATGATTGATTAATTTGTAAAGTTTTTCAATTTATTGATGTTAGGATGTTTATTGTTTCTTTTTGAATAATTTATCGATTGGATTCGGAAAAAAAAATATCCTTAGCGACATTTATTTTTAACCTCACGACTTTCCTCCTGTAAAACACGTCAATAAATGTTGATATTGACGTAATTGCAATATCAATATAAAAATGGCATTTTTGGTTCTGATGCACCTATAGATGACACAAATCTTATTGACGTCCAGGATACAATTGGTGCTGGATAAAATTATCGATCAAATGACTTTGGAGATTCAATTGCTCGAGTAGTCGAGGAAACTCATCAGGATGATCCACTACTAGAAAACATGGGCGCCGTTCTAAGAGTATTGATGCATCTTTTACGACTATGAATTTAGTGGCGTCGAGCATTAAACAAATAGATGAAGTAATGGAACGAAAAAGTGAACTTGAAGTCAAAAAAAAATTTGATCAGCTGCAATTGACCCCTCTACTTTGTTACAGACATTGCGGGAACTTGAAGTGTTGAGCCAAAAATATATTTATGTTGCTTTGGAAGGTCCTCTAGCAGATAAAATCAAGGCCAAGACATTTATGGCATATTTTCCAGACATGCGAATTAGTTTTTTACAGAGCCAGTATGGTGTCCATACTTGATGGTTCTTATTGTCCTAGTAGTTGTTTTGAGTTCTTTGATGATTGATTAATTTGTAAAGTTTTTTAATTTATTGATGTTAGGATGTTTATTGTTTCTTTTTGAATAATTTATGGATTGGATTCGGAAAAAAAAATATCCTTAGCGACATTTATTTTTAACCTCACGACTTTCCTCCTGTAAAACACGTCAATAAATGTTGAGATTGACGTAATTGCAATATCAATATAAAAATGGCATTTTTGGGTCTGATGCACCTATAGATGACACAAATCTTATTGACGTCCAGGATACAATTGGTGCTGGATAGAATTGCCGATCAAATGACTTTGGAGATTAAATTGCTCGAGTAGTCGAGGAAACTCATCAGGACGATCAACTACTAGAAAACATGGGCGCCGTTCTAAGAATATTGATGCATATTTTGAGACTATGAATTTAGTGGCGTCAAGCATTAAACAAATAGCAGAAGTAATGGAACGAAAAAGTGAACTTGAAGTCAAAAAAAAAATTTGATGAGGTGCAATTGACCCCTCTACTTTCTTACAGATATTGCGGGAACTTGAAGTGTTGAGCCAAAAATATATTTATGTTGCTTTGGAAGGTCCTCTAGCAGATAAAATCAAGGCCAAGACATTTATGGAATATCTTCCAGACATGCGAATTAGTTTTTTACAGAGGCATTATGGTGTCCATACTTGATGGTTCTTATAGTCCTAGTAGTTGTTTTGAGTTCTTTGATGATTGATTAATTTGTAAAGTTTTTCAATTTATTGATGTTAGGATGTTTATTGTTTCTTTTTGAATAATTTCTCGATTGGATTCGGAAAAAAAAATATCCTTAGCGACATTTATTTTTAACCTCACGACTTTCCTCCTGTAAAACACGTCAATAAATGTTGATATTGACGTAATTGCAATATCAATATAAAAATGTCATTTTTGGGTCTGATGCACCTATAGATGACACAAATCTTATTGACGTCCGGGATACAATTGGTGCTGGATAGAATTGTCGATCAAATGACTATGGAGATTCAATCGCTCGAGTAGTCGTGGAAACTCATCAGGACGATCAACTACTAGAAAACATGGGCGTCGTTCTAAGAATATTGATGCATATTTTGAGACTATGAATTTAGTGGCGTCGAGCATTAAACAAATAGTAGAAGTAATGGAACGAAAAAGTGAACTTGAAGTCAAAAAAAAATTTGATGAGCTGCAATTGACCCCTCTACTTTGTTACAGACATTGCGGGAACTTGAAGTGTTGAGCCAAAAATATATTTATGTTGCTTTGGAAGGTCCTCTAGCAGATAAAATCAAGGCCAAGACATTTATGGCATATCTTCCAGACATGCGAATTAGTTTTTTACAGAGGCATTATGGTGTCCATACTTGATGGTGCTTATTGTCCTAGTAGTTGTTTTGAGTTCTTTGATGATTGATTAATTTGTAAAGTTTTTCAATTTATTGATGTTAGGATGTTTTTTGTTTCTTTTTGAATAATTTATCGATTGGATTCGGAAAAAAAAATATCCTTAGCGACATTTATTTTTAACCTCCCGACTTTCCTCCTGTAAAACACGTCAATAAATGTTGATATTGACGTAATTGCAATATCAATATAAAAATGGCATTTTTGGGTCTGATGCACCTATAGATGACACAAATCTTATTGACGTCCAGGATACAATTGGTGCTGGATAGAATTATCGATCAAATGACTTTGGAGATTCAATTGCTCGAGTAGTCGAGGAAACTCATCAGGACGATCCACTACTAGAAAACATGGGCGCCGTTCTAAGAATATTGATGCATATTATACGACTATGAATTTAGTGGCGTCGAGCATTAAACAAATAGATGAAGAAATGGATCGAAAAAGTGAACTTGAAGTCAAAAAAAAATTTGATGAGCTGCAATTGACCCCTCTACTTTGTTACAGACATTGCGGGAACTTGAAGTGTTGAGCCAAAAATATATTTATGTTGCTTTGGAAGGTCCTCTAGCAGATAAAATCAAGGCCAAGACATTTATGGCATATCTTCCAGACATGCGAATTAGTTTTTTACAGAGGCACTATGGTGTCCATACTTGATGGTTCTTATAGTCCTAGTAGTTGTTTTGAGTTCTTTGATGATTGATTAATTTGTAAAGTTTTTCAATTTATTGATGTTAGGATGTTTATTGTTTCTTTTTGAATAATTTATCGATTGGATTCGGAAAAAAAAAATATCCTTAGCGACATTTATTTTTAACCTCACGACTTTCCTCCTGTAAAACACGTCAATTAATGTTGATATTGACGTAATTGCAATATCAATATAAAAATGGCATTTTTGGGTCTGATGCACCTATAGATGACACAAATCTTATTGACGTCCAGGATACAATTGGTGCTGGATAGAATTGTCGATCAAATGACTTTGGAGATTAAATTGCTCGAGTAGTCGACGAAACTCATCAGGACGATCAACTACTAGAAAACATGGGCGCCGTTCTAAGAATATTGATGCATATTTTGAGACTATGAATTTAGTGGCGTCGAGCACTAAACAAATAGCAGAAGTAATGGAACAAAAAAGTGAACTTGAAGTCAAAAAAAAATTTGATGAGGTGCAATTGACCCCTCTACTTTCTTACAGACATTGCGGGAACTTGAAGTGTTGAGCCAAAAATATATTTATGTTACTTTGGAAGGTCCTCTAGCAGATAAAATCAAGGCCAAGACATTTATGGCATATCTTCCAGACATGCGAATTAGTTTTTTACAGAGGCATTATGGTGTCCATACTTGATGGTGCTTATAGTCCTAGTAATTGTTTTGAGGTCTTTGATGATTGATTAATTTGTAAAGTTTTTCAATTTATTGATGTTAGGATGTTTATTGTTTCTTTTTGAATAATTTATCGATTGGATTCGGAAAAAAAAATATCCTTAGCGACATTTATTTTTAACCTCACGACTTTCCTCCGGTAAAACACGTCAATAAATGTTGATATTGACATAATTACAATATCAATATAAAAATGGCATTTTTGGGTCTGATGCACCTATAGATGACACAAATCTTATTGACGTCCAGGATACAATTGGTGCTGGATAGAATTGTCGCTCAAATGACTTTGGAGATTCAATTGCTCGAGTAGTCGAGGAAACTCATCAGGACGATCAACTACTAGAAAACATGGGCGCCGTTTTAAGAATATTGATGCATATTTTGAGACTATGAATTTAGTGGCGTCGAGCATTAAATAAATAGCAGAAGTAATGGAACGAAAAAGTGAACTTGAAGTCAAAAAAAATTTTGATGAGCTGCAATTGACCCCTCTACTTTGTTACAGACATTGCGGGAACTTGAAGTGTTGAGCCAAAAATATATTTATGTTGCTTTGGAAGGTCCTCTAGCAGATAAAATCAAGGCCAAGACATTTATGGCATATCTTCCAGACATGCGAATTAGTTTTTTACAGAGGCACTAAGGTGTCCATACTTGATGGTTCTTATAGTCCTAGTAGTTGTTTTGAGTTCTTTGATGATTGATTAATTTGTAAAGTTTTTCAATTTATTGATGTTAGGATGTTTATTGTTTCTTTTTGAATAATTTATCGATTGGATTCGGAAAAAAAAATATCCTTAGCGACATTTATTTTTAACCTCACGACTTTCCTCCTGTAAAACACGTCAATAAATGTTGATATTGACGTAATTGCAATATCAATATAAAAATGGCATTTTTGGGTCTGATGCACCTATAGATGACACAAATCTTATTGACGTCCAGGATACAATTGGTGCTGGATAGAATTGTCGATCAAATGACTTTGGAGATTAAATTGCTCGAGTAGTCGAGGAAACTCATCAGGACGATCAACTACTAGAAAACATGGGCGCCGTTCTAAGAATATTGATGCATATTTTGAGACTATGAATTTAGTGGCGTCGAGCACTAAACAAATAGCAAAAGTAATGGAACGAAAAAGTGAACTTGAAGTCAAAAAAAAATTTGATGAGGTGCAATTGACCCCTCTACTTTCTTACAGACATTGCGGGAACTTGAAGTGTTGAGCCAAAAATATATTTATGTTGCTTTGGAAGGTCCTCTAGCAGATAAAATCAAGGCCAAGACATTTATGGCATATCTTCCAGACATGCGAATTAGTTTTTTACAGGGGCATTATGGTGTCCATACTTGATGGTGCTTATAGTCCTAGTAGTTGTTTTGAGTTCTTTGATGATTAATTAATTTGTAAAGTTTTTCAATTTATTGATGTTAGGATGTTTATTGTTTCTTTTTGAATAATTTATCGATTGGATTCGGAAAAAAAAATATCCTTAGCGACATTTATTTTTAACCTCACGACTTTCCTCCTGTAAAACACGTCAATAAATGTTGATATTGACGTAATTGCAATATCAATATAAAAATGGCCTTTTTGGGTCTGATGCACCTACAGATGACACAAATCTTATTGACCTCCAGGATACAATTGGTGCTGGATAGAATTGTCGATCAAATGACTTTGGAGATTAAATTGCTCGAGTAGTCGAGGAAACTGATCAGGACGATCAACTACTAGAAAACATGGGTGCCGTTCTAAGAATATTGATGCATATTTTGAGACTCTGAATTTAGTGGCGTCGAGCATTAAACAAATAGCAGAAGTAATGGAACGAAAAAGTGAACTTGAAGTCAAAAAAAAATTTTATGAGCTGCAATTGACCCCTCTACTTTGTTACAGACATTGCGGGAACTTGAAGTGTTGAGCCAAAAATATATTTATGTTGCTTTGGAAGGTCCTCTAGCAGATAAAATCAAGGCCCACACATTTATGGCATATCTTCCAGACATGCGAATTAGTTTTTTACAGAGGCACTATGGTGTCCATACTTGATGGTTCTTATAGTCCTAGTAGTTGTTTTGAGTTCTTTGATGATTGATTAATTTGTAAAGATTTTCAATTTATTGATGTTAGGATGTTTATTGTTTCTTTTTGAATAATTTATCGATTGGATTCGGAAAAAAAAAATATCCTTAGCGACATTTATTTTTAACCTCACGACTTTCCTCCTGTAAAACACGTCAATAAATGTTGATATTGACGTAATTGCAATATCAATATAAAAATGGCATTTTTGGGTCTGATGCACCTATAAATGACACAAATCTTATTGACGTCCAGGATACAATTGGTGCTGGATAGACTTGTCGATCAAATGACTTTGGAGATTAAATTGCTCGAGTAGTCGAGGAAACTCATCAGGACGATCAACTACTAGAAAACATGGGCGCCGTTCTAAGAATATTGATGCATATTTTGAGACTATGAATTTAGTGGCGTCGAGCACTAAACAAATAGCAGAAGTAATGGAACGAAAAAGTGAACTTGAAGTCAAAAAAAAATTTGATGAGGTGCAATTGACCCCTCTACTTTCTTACAGACATTGCGGGAACTTGAAGTGTTGAGCCAAAAATATATTTATGTTGCTTTGGAAGGTCCTCTAGCAGATAAAATCAAGGCCAAGACATTTATGGCATATCTTCCAGACATGCGAATTAGTTTTTTACAGAGGCACTATGGTGTCCATACTTGATGGTTCTTATAGTCCTAGTAGTTGTTTTGAGTTCTTTGATGATTGATTAATTTTTAAAGTTTTTCAATTTATTGATGTTAGGATGTTTATTGTTTCTTTTTGAATAATTTATCGATTGGATTCGGAAAAAAAAAATATCCTTAGCGACATTTATTTTTAACCTCACGACTTTCCTCCTGTAAAACACGTCAATAAATGTTGATATTGACGTAATTGCAATATCAATATAAAAATGGCATTTTTGGGTCTGATGCACCTATAGATGACACAAATCTTATTGACGTCCAGGATACAATTGTTGCTGGATAGACTTGTCGATCAAATGACTTTGGAGATTAAATTGCTCGAGTAGTCGAGGAAAATCATCAGGACGATCAACTACTAGAAAACACGGGCGCCGTTCTAAGAATATTGATGCATATTTTGAGACTATGAATTTAGTGGCGTCGAGCACTAAACAAATAGCAGAAGTAATGGAACGAAAAAGTGAACTTGAAGTCAAAAAAAATTTGATGAGGTGCAATTGACCCCTCTACTTTCTTACAGACATTGCGGGAACTTGAATTGTTGAGCCAAAAATATATTTATGTTGCTTTGGAAGGTCCTCTAGCAGGTAAAATCAAGGCCAAGACATTTATGGGATATTTTTCAGACATGCGAATTAGTTTTTTACAGAGGCATTATGGTGTCCATACTTGATGGTGCTTATAGTCCTAGTAGTTGTTTTGAGTTCTTTGATGATTGATTAATTTGTAAAGTTTTTCAATTTATTGATGTTAGGATGTTTATTGTTTCTTTTTGAATACTTTATCGATTGGATTCGGAAAAAAAAATATCCTTAGCGACATTTATTTTTAACCTCACGACTTTCCTCCTGTAAAACACGTCAATAAATGTTGATATTGACGTAATTGCAATATCAATATAAAAATGGCATTTTTGGGTCTGATGCACCTATAGATGACACAAATCTTATTGACGTCCAGGATACAATGGGTGCTGGATAGAATTATCGATCAAATGACTTTGGAGATTCAATTGCTCGAGTAGTCGAGGAAACTCATCAGGACGATCAATTACTAGAAAACATGGGCGCCGTTCTAAGAATGTTGATGCATATTTTACGACTATGAATTTAGTGGCGTCGAGCATTAAACAAATAGCAGAAGTAATGGAACGAAAAAGTGAACTTGAAGTCAAAAAAAAATTTGATGAGCTGCAATTGACCCCTCTACTTTGTTACAGACATTGCGGGAACTTGAAGTGTTGAGCCAAAAATATATTTATGTTTCTTTGGAAGGTCCTCTAGCAGATAAAATCAAGGCCAAGACATTTATGGCATATCTTCCAGACATGCGAATTAGTTTTTTACAGAGGCATTATGGTGTCCATACTTGATGGTTCTTATAGTCCTAGTAGTTGTTTTGACTTCTTTGATGATTTATTAATTTGTAAAGTTTTTCAATTTATTGATGTTAAGATGTTTATTGTTTCTTTTTGAATAATTTATCGATTGGATTCGAAAAAAAAAAATATCCTTAGCGACATTTATTTTTAACCTCACGACTTTCCTCCTGTAAAACACGTCAATAAATGTTGATATTGACGTAATTGCAATATCAATATAAAAATGGCATTTTTGGGTCTGATGCACCTATAGATGACACAAATCTTATTGACGTCCAGGATACAATTGGTGATGGATAGAATTGTCGATCAAATGACTTTGGAGATTAAATTGCTCGAGTAGTCGAGGAAACTCATCAGGACGATCAACTACTAGAAAACATGGGTGCCGTTCTAAGAATATTGATGCATATTTTGAGATTATGAATTTAGTGGCGTCAAGCATTAAACAAATAGCAGAAGTAATGTAACGAAAAAGTGAACTTGAAGTAAAAAAAAAACTTGATGAGGTGCAATTGACCCCTCTACTTTCTTACAGACATTGCGGGAACTTGAAGTGTTGAGCCAAAAATATATTTATGTTGCTTTGGAAGGTCCTCTAGCAGATAAAATCAAGGCCAAGACATTTATGGAATATCTTCCAGACATGCGAATTAGTTTTTTACAGAGGCATTATGGTGTCCATACTTGATGGTGCTTATAGTCCTAGTAGTTGTTTTGAGTTCTTTGATGATTGATTAATTTGTAAAGTTTTTCAATTTATTGTTGTTAGGATGTTTATTGTTTCTTTTTGAATAATTTATCGATTGGATTCGGAAAAAAAAATATCCTTAGCGACATTTATTTTTAACCTCACGACTTTCCTCCTGTAAAACACGTCAATAAATGTTGATATTGACGTAATTGCAATATCAATATAAAAATGGCATTTTTGGGTCTGATGCACCTTTAGATGACACAAATCTTATTGACGTCCAGGATACAATTGGTGCTGGATAGAATTGTCGATCAAATGACTTTGGAGATTCAATTGCTCGAGTAGTCGAGGAAACTCATCAGGACGATCAACTACTAGAAAACATGGGCGCCGTTCTAAGAATATTGATGCATATTTTGAGACTATGAATTTAGTGGCGTCGAGCATTAAACAAATAGCAGAAGTAATGGAACAAAAAAGTGAACTTGAAGTCAAAAAAAAATTTGATGAGCTGCAATTGACCCCTCTACTTTCTTACAGACATTGCGGGAACTTGAAGTGTTGAGCCAAAAATATATTTATGTTGCTTTTGAAGGTCCTCTAGAGATAAAATCAAGGCCAAGACATTTATGGCATATCTTCCAGACATGCGAATTAGTTTTTTACTGAGGCATTATGGTGTCCATACTTGATGGTGCTTATTGTCCTAGTAGTTGTTTTGAGTTCTTTGATGATTGATTAATTTGTAAAGTTTTTCAATTTATTGATGTTAGGATGTTTATTGTTTCTTTTTGAATAATTTATCGATTGGATTCGGAAAAAAAAAATATCCTTAGCGACATTTATTTTTAGCCACCCGACTTTCCTCCTGTAAACCACGTCAATAAATGTTGATATTGACGTAATTGCAATATCAATATAAAAATGGCATTTTTGGGTCTGATGCACCTATAGATGACACAAATCTTATTGACGTCCAGGATACAATGGGTGCTGGATAGAATTATCGATCAAATGACTTTGGAGATTCAATTGCTCGAGTAGTCGAGGAAACTCATCAGGACGATCAACTACTAGAAAACATGAGCGCCGTTCTAAGAATATTGATGCATATTTTGAGACTATGAATTTAGTGGCGTCGAGCATTAAACAAATAGCAGAAGTAATGGAACGAAAAAGTGAACTTGAAGTCAAAAAAAAATTTGATGAGCTGCAATTGACCCCTCTACTTTCTTACAGACATTGCGGGAACTTGAAGTGTGGAGCCAAAAATATATTTATGTTGCTTTGGAAGGTCCTCTAGAGATAAAATCAAGGCCAAGACATTTATGGCATATCTTCCAGACATGCGAATTAGTTTTTTACTGAGGCATTATGGTGTCCATACTTGATGGTGCTTATTGTCCTAGTAGTTGTTTTGAGTTCTTTAATGATTGATTAATTTGTAAAGTTTTTCAATTTATTGATGTTAGGATGTTTATTGTTTCTTTTTGAATAATTTATCGATTGGATTCGGAAAAAAAAAATATCCTTAGCGACATTTATTTTTAGCCTCCCGACTTTCCTCCTGTAAAACACGTCAATAAATGTTGATATTGACGTAATTGCAATATCAATATAAAAATGGCATTTTTGGGTCTGATGCACCTATAGATGACACAAATCTTATTGACGTCCAGGATACAATGGGTGCTGGATAGAATTATCGATCAAATGACTTTGGAGATTCAATTGCTCGAGTAGTCGAGGAAACTCATCAGGACGATCAACTACTAGAAAACATGAGCGCCGTTCTAAGAATATTGATGCATATTTTGAGACTATGAATTTAGTGGCGTCGAGCATTAAACAAATAGCAGAAGTAATGGAACGAAAAAGTGAACTTGAAGTCAAAAAAAAATTTGATGAGCTGCAATTGACCCCTCTACTTGGTTACAGACATTGCGGGAACTTGAAGTGTTGATCCAAAAATATATTTATGTTGCTTTGGAAGGTCCTCTAGCATATATAATCAAGGCCAAGACATTTATGGCATATCTTCCAGAGATGCGAATTAGTTTTTTACAGAGGCATTATGGTGTCCATACTTGATGGTGCTTATTGTCCTAGTAGTTGTTTTGAGTTCTTTGATGATTGATTAATTTGTAAAGTTTTTCAATTTATTGATGTTAGGATGTTTATTGTTTCTTTTTGAATAATTTATCAATTGGATTCGGAAAAAAAAAATATCCTTAGCGACATTTATTTTTAACCTCCCGACTTTCCTCCTGTAAAACACGTCAACAAATGTTGATATTGACGTAATTGCAATATCAATATAAAAATGGCATTTTTGGGTCTGATGCACCTATAGATGACACAAATCTTATTGACGTCCAGGATACAATGGGTGCTGGATAGAATTATCGATCAAATGACTTTGGAGATTCAATTGCTCGAGTAGTCGAGGAAACTCATCAGGACGATCAACTACTAGAAAACATGGGCGCCGTTCTAAGAATATTGATGCATATTTTACGACTATGAATTTAGTGGCGTCGAGCATTAAACAAATAGCAGAAGTAATGGAACGAAAAAGTGAACTTGAAGTAAAAAAAAAATTTGATGAGCTGTAATTCACCCCTCTACTTTGTTACAGACATTGCGGGAACTTGAAGTGTTGAGCCAAAAATATATTTATGTTTCTTTTGAAGGTCCTCTAGCAGATAAAATCATGGCCAAGACATTTATGGCATATCTTCCAGACATGCGAATTAGTTTTTTACAGAGGCATTATGGTGTCCATACTTGATGGTTCTTATAGTCCTAGTAGTTGTTTTGAGTTCTTTGATGATTGATTAATTTGTAAAGTTTTTCAATTTATTGATGTTAGGATGTTTATTGTTTCTTTTTGAATAATTTATCGATTGGATTCGGAAAAAAAAATATCCTTAGCGACATTTATGTTTAACCTCACGACTTTCCTCCTGTAAAACACGTCAATAAATGTTGATATTGACGTAATTGCAATATCAATATAAAAATGTCATTTTTGGGTCTGATGCACCTATAGATGACACAAATCTTATTGACGTCCAGGATACAATTGGTGCTGGATAGAATTGTCGATCAAATGACTTTGGAGATTCAATTGCTCGAGTAGTCGAGGAAACTCATCAGAACGATCAACTACTAGAAAACATGGGCGCCGTTCTAAGAATATTGATGCATATTTTGAGACTATGAATTTAGTGGCGTCGAGCATTAAACAAATAGCAGAAGTAATGGAACGAAAAAGTGAACGTGAAGTCAAAAAAAAATTTGATGAGCTGCAATTGACCCCTCTACTTTGTTACAGACATTGCGGGAACTTGAAGTGTTGAGCCAAAAATATATTTATGTTTCTTTGGAAGGTCCTCTAGCAGATAAAATCAAGGCCAATACATTTATGGCATATCTTCCAGACATGCGAATTAGTTTTTTACAGAGGCATTATGGTGTCCATACTTGATGGTGCTTATAGTCCTAGTAGTTGTTTTGAGTTCTTTGATGATTGATTAATTTGTAAAGTTTTTCAATTTATTGATGTTAAGATGTTTATTGTTTCTTTTTGAATAATTTATCGATTGGATTCGAAAAAAAAAATATCCTTAGCGACATTTATTTTTAACCTCACGACTTTCCTCCTGTAAAACACGTCAATAAATGTTGATATTGACGTAATTGCAATATGAATATAAAAATGGCATTTTTGGGTCTGATGGACCTATAGATGACACAAATCTTATTGACGTCCAGGATACAATTGGTGCTGGATAGAATTGTCGATCAAATGACTTTGGAGATTCAATTGCTCGAGTAGTCGAGGAAACTCATCAGGACGATCAACTACTAGAAAACATGGGCGCCGTTCTAAGAATACTGATGCATATTTTGAGACTATGAATTTAGTGGCGTCGAGCATTAAACAAATAGCAGAAGTAATGGAACGAAAAAGTGAACTTGAAGTCAAAAAAAAATTTGATGAGCTGCAATTGACCCCTCTACTTTGTTACAGACATTGCGGGAACTTGAAGTGTTGAGCCAAAAATATATTTATGTTTCTTTGGAAGGTCCTCTAGCAGATAAAATCAAGGCCAAGACATTTATGGCATATCTTCCAGACATGCGAATTAGTTTTTTCCAGAGGCACTATGGTGTCCATACTTGATGGTTCTTATTGTCCTAGTAGTTGTTTTGAGTTCTTTGATGATTGATTAATTTGTAAAGTTTTTCAATTTACTGATGTTAGGATGTTTATTGTTTCTTTTTGAATAATTTATCGATTGGATTCGGAAAAAAAAAAATATCCTTAGCGACATTTATTTTTAACCTCCCGACTTTCCTCCTGTAAAACACGTCAATAAATGTTGATATTGACGTAATTGCAATATCAATATAAAAATGGCATTTTTGGGTCTGATGCACCTATAGATGACACAAATCTTATTGACGTCCAGGATACAATGGGTGCTGGATAGAATTATCGATCAAATGACTTTGGAGATTCAATTGCTCGAGTAGTCGAGGAAACTCATCAGGACGATCAACTACTAGAAAACATGGGCGTCGTTCTAAGAATATTGATGCATATTTTGAGACTATGAATTTAGTGGCGTCGAGCATTAAACAAATAGCAGAAGTAATGGAACGAAAAAGTGAACTTGAAGTCAAAAAAAAATTTGATGAGCTGCAATTGACCCCTCTACTTGGTTACAGACATTGCGGGAACTTGAAGTGTTGAGCCAGAAATATATTTATGTTGCTTTGGAAGGTCCTCTAGCATATATAATCAAGGCCAAGACATTTATGGCATATCTTCCAGACATGCGAATTAGTTTTTTACAGAGGCATTATGGTGTCCATACTTGATGGTGCTTATTGTCCTAGTAGTTGTTTTGAGTTCTTTGATGATTGATTAATTTGTAAAGTTTTTCAATTTATTGATGTTAGGATGTTTATTGTTTCTTTTTGAATAATTTATCAATTGGATTCGGAAAAAAAAAAAATATCCTTAGCGACATTTATTTTTAACCTCCCGACTTTCCTCCTGTAAAACACGTCAACAAATGTTGATATTGACGTAATTGCAATATCAATATAAAAATGGCATTTTTGGGTCTGATGCACCTATAGATGACACAAATCTTATTGACGTCCAGGATACAATGGGTGCTGGATAGAATTATCGATCAAATGACTTTGGAGATTCAATTGCTCGAGTAGTCGAGGAAACTCATCAGGACGATCAACTACTAGAAAACATGGGCGCCATTCTAAGAATATTGATGCATATTTTGAGACTATGAATTTAGTGGCGTCGAGCATTAAACAAATAGCAGAAGTAATGGAACGAAAAAGTGAACTTGAAGTCAAAAAAAAATTTGATGAGCTGCAATTGACCCCTCTACTTGGTTACAGACATTGCGGGAACTTGAAGTGTTGAGCCAAAAATATATTTATGTTGCTTTGGAAGGTCCTCTAGCATATATAATCAAGGCCAAGACATTTATGGCATATCTTCCAGACATGCGAATTAGTTTTTTACAGAGGCATTATGGTGTCCATACTTGATGGTGCTTATTGTCCTAGTAGTTGTTTTGAGTTCTTTGATGATTGATTAATTTGTAAAGTTTTTCAATTTATTGATGTTAGGATGTTTATTGTTTCTTTTTGAATAATTTATCAATTGGATTCGGAAAAAAAAAATATCCTTAGCGACATTTATTTTTAACCTCCCGACTTTCCTCCTGTAAAACACGTCAATAAATGTTGATATTGACGTAATTGCAATATCAATATAAAAATGGCATTTTTGGGTCTGATGGACCTATAGATGACACAAATCTTATTGACGTCCAGGATACAATTGGTGCTGGATAGAATTGTCGATCAAATGACTTTGGAGATTCAATTGCTCGAGTAGTCGAGGAAACTCATCAGGACGATCAACTACTAGAAAACATGGGCGCCGTTCTAAGAATATTGATGCATATTTTACGACTATGAATTTAGTGGCGTCGAGCATTAAACAAATAGCAGAAGTAATGGAACGAAAAAGTGAACTTGAAGTCAAAAAAAAATTTGATGAGCTGCAATTCACCCCTCTACTTTGTTATAGACATTGCGGGAACTTGAAGTGTTGAGCCAAAAATATATTTATGTTTCTTTTGAAGGTCCTCTAGCAGATAAAATCAAGGCCAAGACATTTATGGCATATCTTCCAGACATGCGAATTAGTTTTTTACAGAGGCATTATGGTGTCCATACTTGATGGTTCTTATAGTCCTAGTAGTTGTTTTGAGTTCTTTGATGATTGATTAATTTGTAAAGTTTTTCAATTTATTGATGTTAGGATGTTTATTGTTTCTTTTTGAATAATTTATCGATTGGATTCGGAAAAAAAAATATCCTTAGCGACATTTATGTTTAACCTCACGACTTTCCTCCTGTAAAACACGTCAATAAATGTTGATATTGATGTAATTGCAATATCAATATAAAAATGTCATTTTTGGGTCTGATGCACCTATAGATGACAGAAATCTTATTGACGTCCCGGATACAATTGGTGCTGGATAGAATTGTCGATCAAATGACTTTGGAGATTCAATTGCTCGAGTAGTCGAGGAAACTCATCAGAACGATCAACTACTAGAAAACATGGGCGCCGTTCTAAGAATATTGATGCATATTTTGAGACTATGAATTTAGTGGCATCGAGCATTAAACAAATAGCAGAAGTAATGGAACGAAAAAGTGAACTTGAAGTCAAAAAAAAATTTGATGAGCTGCAATTGACCCCTCTACTTTGTTACAGACATTGCGGGAACTTGAAGTGTTGAGCCAAAAATATATTTATGTTTCTTTGGAAGGTCCTCTAGCAGATAAAATCAAGGCCAATACATTTATGGCATATCTTCCAGACATGCGAATTAGTTTTTTACAGAGGCATTATGGTGTCCATACTTGATGGTGCTTATAGTCCTAGTAGTTGTTTTGAGTTCTTTGATGATTGATTAATTTGTAAAGTTTTTCAATTTATTGATGTTAAGATGTTTATTGTTTCTTTTTGAATAATTTATCGATTGGATTCGAAAAAAAAAATATCCTTAGCGACATTTATTTTTAACCTCACGACTTTCCTCCTGTAAAACACGTCAATAAATGTTGATATTGACGTAATTGCAATATCAATATAAAAATGGCATTTTTGGGTCTGATGGACCTATACATGACACAAATCTTATTGACGTCCAGGATACAATTGGTGCTGGATAGAATTGTCGATCAAATGACTTTGGAGATTCAATTGCTCGAGTAGTCGAGGAAACTCATCAGGACAATCAACTACTAGAAAACATGGGCGCCGTTCTAAGAATATTGATGCATATTTTGAGACTATGAATTTAGTGGCGTCGAGCATTAAACAAATAGCAGAAGTAATGGAACGAAAAAGTGAACTTGAAGTCAAAAAAAATTTTGATGACTGCAATTGACCCCTCTACTTTGTTACAGACATTGCGGGAACTTGAAGTGTTGAGCCAAAAATATATTTATTTTTCTTTGGAAGGTCCTCTAGCAGATAAAATCAAGGCCAAGACATTTATGGCATATCTTCCAGACATGCGAATTAGTTTTTTCCAGAGGCACTATGGTGTCCATACTTGATGGTTCTTATTGTCCTAGTAGTTGTTTTGAGTTCTTTGATGATTGATTAATTTGTAAAGTTTTTCAATTTATTGATGTTAGGATGTTTATTGTTTCTTTTTGAATAATTTATCGATTGGATTCGGAAAAAAAAAATATCCTTAGCGACATTTATTTTTAACCTCCCGACTTTCCTCCTGTAAAACACGTCAATAAATGTTGATATTGACGTAATTGCAATATCAATATAAAAATGGCATTTTTGGGTCTGATGCACCTATAGATGACACAAATCTTATTGACGTCCAGGATACAATGGGTGCTGGATAGAATTATCGATCAAATGACTTTGGAGATTCAATTGCTCGAGTAGTCGAGGAAACTCATCAGGACGATCAACTACTAGAAAACATGGGCGCCGTTCTAAGAATATTGATGCATATTTTGAGACTATGAATTTAGTGGCGTCGAGCATTAAACAAATAGCAGAAGTAATGGAATGAAAAAGTGAACTTGAAGTAAAAAAAATTTGATGAGCTGCAATTCACCCCTCTACTTTGTTACAGACATTGCGGGAACTTGAAGTGTTGAGCCAAAAATATATTTATGTTTCTTTTGAAGGTCCTCTAGCAGATAAAATCAAGGCCAAGACATTTATGGCATATCTTCCAGACATGCGAATTAGTTTTTTACAGAGGCATTATGGTGTCCATACTTGATGGTTCTTATAGTCCTAGTAGTTGTTTTGAGTTCTTTGATGATTGATTAATTTGTAAAGTTTTTCAATTTATTGATGTTAGGATGTTTATTGTTTCTTTTTGAATAATTTATCGATTGGATTCGGGAAAAAAAATATCCTTAGCGACATTTATTTTTAACCTCACGACTTTCCTCCTGTAAAACACGTCAATAAATGTTGATATTGACGTAATTGCAATATCAATATAAAAATGTCATTTTTGGGTCTGATGCACCTATAGATGACACAAATCTTATTGACGTCCAGGATACAATTGGTGCTGGATAGAATTGTCGATCAAATGACTTTGGAGATTCAATTGCTCGAGTAGTCGAGGAAACTCATCAGAACGATCAACTACTAGAAAACATGGGCGCCGTTCTAAGAATATTGATGCATATTTTGAGACTATGAATTTAGTGGCGTCGAGCATTAAACAAATAGCAGAAGGAATGGAACGAAAAAGTGAACTTGAAGTCAAAAAAAATTTTGATGAGCTGCAATTGACCCCTCTACTTTGTTACAGACATTGCGGGAACTTGAAGTGTTGAGCCAAAAATATATTTATGTTTCTTTGGAAGGTCCTCTAGCAGATAAAATCAAGGCCAATACATTTATGGCATATCTTCCAGACATGCGAATTAGTTTTTTACAGAGGCATTATGGTGTCCATACTTGATGGTGCTTATAGTCCTAGTAGTTGTTTTGAGTTCTTTGATGATTGATTAATTTGTAAAGTTTTTCAATTTATTGATGTTAAGATGTTTATTGTTTCTTTTTGAATAATTTATCGATTGGATTCGAAAAAAAAAATATTCTTAGCGACATTTATTTTTAACCTCACGACTTTCCTCCTGTAAAACACGTCAATAAATGTTGATATTGACGTAATTGCAATATCAATATAAAAATGGCATTTTTGGGTCTGATGGACCTATAGATGACACAAATCTTATTGACGTCCAGGATACAATTGGTGCTGGATAGAATTGTCGATCAAATGACTTTGGAGATTCAATTGCTCGAGTAGTCGAGGAAACTCATCAGGACGATCAACTACTAGAAAACATGGGCGCCGTTCTAAGAATATTGATGCATATTTTGAGACTATGAATTTAGTGGCGTCGAGCATTAAACAAATAGCAGAAGTAATGGAACGAAAAAGTGAACTTGAAGTCAAAAAAAAAATTGATGAGCTGCAATTGACCCCTCTACTTTGTTACAGACATTGCGGGAACTTGAAGTGTTGAGCCAAAAATATATTAATGTTTCTTTGGAAGGTCCTCTAGCAGATAAAATCAAGACTAAGACATTTATGGCATATCTTCCAGACATGCGAATTAGTTTTTTACAGAGGCACTATGGTGTCCATACTTGATGGTTCTTATAGTCCTAGTAGTTGTTTTGAGTTCTTTGATGATTGATTAATTTGTAAAGTTTTTCAATTTATTGATGTTAGGATGTTTATTGTTTCTTTTTGAATAATTTATCGATTGGATTCGGAAAAAAAAAATATCCTTAGCGACATTTATTTTTAACCTCACGACTTTCCTCCTGTAAAACACGTCAATAAATGTTGATATTGACGTAATTGCAATATCAATATAAAAATGGCATTTTTGGGATATGAAAATTTTAAACAAAATGTTATATACAGCTAAGGATACAGGGATTAAGTGATTTTGGTGATGGGAGCTTATTTTATAAAATAAAATAAGGGGGGTTTGGGAAAAGGTCCTTATGATGTTCAAAGTGTATAAAATTAGGGTACTCCATATAATTTTATAAATTTAGTTCCCGTACTGAAAATTCCATGAAAAATTGTGAAAAATAGTGTCGTTGGCGCGGACCAAAAAAATAAAAGCTATTGTACCACAGGGTCTTGATTTATAAACTTGAAAAGCATTGTCCTAAAAATCCAAATATAAAAAGGAACATGACCTTTATCTTAATTTTCTAATAAAAGAATAATGTTTTTAGTTTAAAAAATCTTAAGGATAAGGCTTTTTCCCAAATCTCCATTTGTTAAACTGCTTATGAATTTAGGCTAGGAACTCGCCTCAACAACCGGATAAAGGCCCAATTTTGAATATTAAGATATTTGAAATAGCATGCGGACAATATTTGGCCCACTATTAATTGGCAGTCTTTTTGATGGTTAAATCAACAAGGAATGGATATTTCAATGCTGCCTCCTCTTGAAAGTCCAAATGAAGAAGTTAATTATGTTGCCTTTAAGACTGATAAAAACTTGTTCTTGTATCAACCTTGAACCATATTAATTCAATAAGGAATCTATGTTTAGATATTTCAATTTGGGTTTTTGGACTTTGTTTCCTAAGGTTTAAGTTTGTTTGGACATTAGACTATCCAAATGTTGATATTTGTTGAATGTCCTCCAATTTTTTGAATTTATGTTGGCAGCACACTGGTGCGCTGCATTGAAAACAATGTGGGCATGTTTTGTTGTAGAAAACTATTTTCTGTTTTCTATTTTCAGCTTTAATTTAAATTTCCATTTTTCATTTTCAATAGAAACTTTAGAAAACTAGGAAAATATTTCACTAGTCAGAAAAAACTCATTATTTTATGAATCTAGTTTACACAAATTTTGCGAATGAAGTCATATTTACAAAAAATTTAGGGACTAAAATGTATTTACTGAAAGTTAAGGGGGTGAATGTAATTCTTAGAGATTTAGGATCTAGAATGTAAATTATGGAAATTACATGGACTAAAGTGTAAATATAGAAAGTGTTGAATGTGTCTTTTTTTATTCAAGGGGTTAAATATGGTTTTCTATAAAATGGGGTGAAAATGTAATTTAAAAAAAATTAGGGTCCTACATGAAAATTTTAAAGATAAAAGATGTTTTAAAAATTCGGTGAAAACATGTTAAAGCAGTTTTCAAATTTTCTAGAAAAAAGAAAAATCGAAAGAGTTATAATTTGAGCACATTTTCAAGTTTTCATTTCTTTAAAAAAAATTAGAAAATGGAAAATATTCATGTTTTTCACAGCTAAACATACCTAGTGAGTTTGAGGGATGTGTATGCGTCATCAGCGGTGGATTCAAGATTTTAAGTGTTTGAGGAAAATGTATATATAATTATTTTTAAAGGCATCAAATGTGTATGCATAATTTTTTTTCTTTTGGAAAAAATTTTTATATGAATTCTTACTATTTTATCATGCCTTTGGCACTATCGTCCATATTTATACGAAATTAATAATTATATGAATTCTTACTGTTTATGGCACTACAAAATTTATATTATTAATGCCCAACAGGTTATATACCTCAAGCTTTGGATAAACACATATAAGCTCTATGTACGCGTTACTAATTCTATAAGTTTGCACTTATGGTAGTACACTTATATATTATTTTGGATATTTAAAAACTTAAGGGTGTTTTATTAAAAAGCTGAAAAATAATTAAAACTAGTTTATGTTTAAAAAAAAATTGGGAAATAAATGAGAAAAGATAAAAGTTGTTTGTTCTTACTTTTTTCATTAAAATCAGTTCTTTTGGTGTTCTATAACAAATGTTAGAATGGAAAATAGTAAAACTACCAACCACTTTTCACATACATGACTATAGTTTGATATGATGCATTGAGTAGAGGGACCCTTGAGCTTATTTATTATGGTGTAAAGTTTTTTTCCATTTTTTTTCCCTGTGTTACTTTATATTATCAACACAAACATATGATTTACCAACATTATGTGGAAAAGTAATTTTTGTATTGAAGCTATTTTTGGATGGATGACCATTAAGGGGTCTTGTTTAGTCGTCAGCAACACAATATTAACACAATATTGAACCTTCTTTTTTATAGCATGTCATGAGTGTTCAAGCCAGTTTATGAGCACCATTGAACAAGAGGGTTGGTTACAATATTAAATTCAAGTTGGCCTTCTTTACGCAGTCGTTGTCTACTATTGGCTGTGTCAAATAGCCACGAGCGTAGTAGCAACATATATTTGAATAGAGCTTTGTTTAAGATTTCTTTGTTGAAGTATGTAGTTGGATGGATAAGACCAATACAGCTCACAACGTGTATATACTAATTTTTCAGTAGTCTAAATATATTTAACCTTTGTAATAATGTTGTTTATGTTATATTACTAAAAGCAAAATAAAAATCACGAAATAAATACTGTCGCTTGGGGGTAAGAAATATCGTTCCCGACACAATTAGTGAAACCCAAACCACCAACTAAATAATTAAAATTTGTGTGCCAACGACATCACTGTAACACCTCGTATTTTTTACGATATAGAATTTAATTAATTTGGTAATGCAGGAGTTAATTAAATTCGAGGATTTAATTAAATTAGTGAATTAAGAATTATTTAATTTTGATTTAATTTTTAAATTACATGTGTCGTAATTTGATGTTGAGAATAGAGATTTTAGTAAAGTAATTCGGATGATAATTTCGAGTATACGGTTGATTCTGGATGTATCGAGATAGTCGAAAAAGAGTTTTCGAGAATAGTATATGGGTCTCGGGCAATTTTTAGGGATAACCGAGCACACACGGGGGTGTTTGGACCATTTTAATTTAGCCTACAAGTCAAATTTAGGAATTTATATTAAAAAATCAAGACTTAAGAGGTTGGGGTAGATACAACTTTTAAGATATCATAAAACCCAAATTACAGAAGTTGGGGCAAACACAACTCAAAGAGAAAACCCTAAGCTTGCAGAGAAGAAAAGAGAGAAAAAGCGTGAGAGCTTTTGGGAGTCAAAACCAAGAAGAAATTTGAGTGTTCTACGTCAAATATTTGTCTATAACAAAGGAATCAGACCCTAGGAATTAATCCAGACAAGTGGTTAAACTTGCTTTCAATCTAAATTGCAGTATTGTAATTCATATCATAGTGGGTAATTTTGAGTATTCGTTTTGAGAGGGTGACACACGTGAAATTTGGGTTTTGGGGGATTTAAGCATTAAAGGTGAAATTGATGTTTCATCAATGTGAGAATACTATCATATGATGTTAGAACATGAATTAGAATCACAACTGAGTAGGAATTGTTGTTGAATTTGGATTATTGAATCTACTTGAATTTGGGATTTAAGAAATTTTGAGAAAAACCCGATTCATGAACCCTAGAAGTTTTAATGAGAATTAGTGATGATTGATGATATATATTTGTGTTAGAACTTGTTTATTAATGTAATAGACGCGGGGTATCAATTGGGTTACTGTTTGGGTTGAATCCATGGAGGTTTGAGGGTCAAAAATGGAGAAAAAACGAGTTAGTGAAGAAGATGGTTTGTAGTACGGAGAAAGGGGTTGGATTTTGAGGCTGAACCGGTTCGATTTACTAGTTTGTCAGAAAATGAAATTTGTAGATCTTTTCGTTACGATCGCGTGGGCACTGACCTCGTATTTTTTTAATTTTTTTTTAATTAGTTATGATTTTTCTACAGGAGGGTGTACGAGGTCAAAAATCAAATCTGGGTATAGATGCCCAAGATTATTTTACCTAAGGATTGTAGGAGGATGTATTCGAGCCTTGAAAGGTGAGAAAAAGGAGGAACCAAAATAATGAATTGAGTGAAATAAATTCATAAAGGTTTAAATATGGACCACGTAGGGAGTCCGAAAATTATGGTTGAGTGACACCACTGGGATAAAATCAATTGAGCGGAATGTAATTTAATTCAGGGTCGTGAATTAGACTCGAATATTTATAGGCTATGTATTATAGGAGTTGGGCACGGGATAGCCGGGTTAATTTATTATATAGTTATATAATAAATTGTTGGATATCAAATTTAAGGAGAAGTGTTAAACTATCTTGTGGCATTTGGAGTAACAAATACTAAGCGATAAAGATACTTAACGAATAAGTGAGTCTGGGAACTGTATTTGGGTGATACAACTTGAATGAGAAATAATTAATGTGTGATTAATTAAATTACAAGTCGGGATATAGACTTGGGCATTTTGGGCTAGTGCTATGGGTGTTATGCACGCGTTAGCCGGACTTTTATTAAATATATGTATACGGTAGTGTGATAGTATATATATATATATATATGTGTGTGTGTGTGTGTGTGTGTGTGTGTGTGTGTGTGTGTATGGTTATGCACTTTATAAATATCGGTGCGAATGATATATAAATATGTGAGATGTGGGTGAATCCCCCTGGCTTGAGGAGAAGGGAGAGTATAATTCAAAGGTCATAGGCATCCAGTATTCATATGTTGCGATTCTTTCAGAGGTGAGGCGCTTTGGGTATGATTTGTTCTCTCTCTCAGTGGAAACTATGACAGCCTACATTACGCTTATTTATTTTTACCTGATTCGGTGGTATTTAATCGTCTCAAGGTAACTAGGTGGATGAGTATACCTAGAGTGATAGCATATTAGAGAAAACATCCGGTGAGTCCTTAATTAGGAGGGTGGTTATAATTCTTAGCATGCGTGTGAATGTTATAGTATACTAGTATGCATATAATATGAGTGGATAATTATATACGGGATTTAATACATAAGTGTGTATCTATTTCTTATATAACTAGTGCGAAAGTTATTTGATTTACAAAGGGATTTCTTACATAATTAGTGTGATAGTTATACGATTTAAAAGTGGTTTCATATATAACTACTGTGAACGTTATATGATTTAAAATAGTTAAACAAATTAATAAGTTAATGAGTAGATAACTTAATAATCAAAGTAAGAATACTCGAGTTAGAGTCGTGTGGTGGTAAGAGGTGTTATTAGTATAGTTAGGTGGGGTGGCTTAACTAGGAAGGTTAGCAGTCAAGTGTTAGGTGTGCACATTCGATTGGGGGTGAGTTATACCTCAAGAGAGGGCAACACTAACTTAAATATGAAGAGTGTGCATGCATATTTAATTATTGCAATTTAACTGCTTGCTAAATATTTTCAAAAATGTTTTACTTGGGCTTTGACCCGTGTCAAAATAGTTTTCAAAACCTTTTAGGTGTCTAGGCACAGGGATACCCAGCTTGAGGATTCTATCCAGGCATGTGCATTTGTAGTTGCAGGACTTTGCTATAGATGCTTCATTCATTTCTTCCTAGTGTAGGGACTTTATTTCAATACTCAGTTGGGCATGTTGCCCCAAATTATGTATACAATCTATTTATTATACCTTGTGTGTCCATGTTATGATTTCAGTTTACTGTTGGACTTTATTGTTGAATCGATAGTTGATTCGATCATCTTCTTTAAATCATTAATCTTTGTTAGATTCAGTTATCAGTTTATGTGATGGTTTCATTATTATTTAATTTCTCATGTTGCTATTTAATGAAAGATAAAATTTATCACCAGTCTAATTAAATTACTAGGGGGTTAGTAACTTAAAAAGGTTTTCGACAGTGATGCTAAGAATGAGCCATATGAAACCAATGTTTTATATTGATGACAGGCTGGCCAACCGGTATTTTAGTAAGAGGTGTGTCACAGATGGTATCAGAGCATCAGGTTCTAGAGTCTTTACGATATGTGCGGCTTATTACGTTTTAGCGTAACTTTATTTGATATAGAGCCTTATCATAGGATTCTTGTATTCCTTAACGTATGCGACTTATGTTCTCCTGCTAATAAGTATAGTTGATGTGATTCATATACGAGTTTATTAGACTTCATACACTAAACAACTTTGGATGATCAACGAGGGCCGTTAGAAGGACATTATGGGGAGAGGATCAACAGAAGCCATGAAATATTATAAGAATGGTGACCACGATAGAAGTCACTATGTCAATGGAAGGAGAAAATCCAAAAGAAATTGTGCAGGGTGGAGTGCAGTGGCACCCAGGATTAAATTTCGGGTGAAATTTTGGCTCATAGGAGTGGTGTTATAGTGATAAGAGTTAATCACCACAACCAGGGAGAGATACAATGAATAACAACGAAGTTGGGATGCGGTTTGATCGCAAATACTCTCATCGGCTGTTTAAACAGAAAGAGAAAGAAGATTTCAATACTTTTTTCACAAGGGCCGTACAATGTTCGATCATGAAGGAGAGTTGTCATGTTTAGCGAACTTCGTACCCAACGAGGTGGATACAGAGAATAAAAAAGGTTCGTAAGTGAATAATGGACTCATGGGTAGAATATAAAAGCATGATGTGAAAATCCAGTTAGAACGAATGGTACTATTGTTGTCAATGTTGTACGTATAAATTAATATCAACGCTTTCATGAAAAGGGATACAAGAGAGATGGATAATCAAATCGAAGGGCAATACTGAATATAACACTGCTAGTGAGGCACCATAGGTTAGTATACCTATTAGAGGACCCATTTTAATAACTGATATCAATAGAATTCCTATCAGGCGACGGTGGATTCAGTCAGGGCCATCAAGGTCGGCAACGAGCCCCATAGGGCCAGCGGAACCAAAGGGACAATGGGGGTAGCAATTAAAGTAAAGACTACCAGGTCCGCGAGAAGGACAACTCTGGAATGGCTAGTGGGGCCAGAGAAAGGGGAATTACACGGAGAGGTGCCTTATATGTAAAGAGTAGGAACACATGTGTGGATATTGTTTGCAGTGAATTGGGGGATAAGAACGGGATGCCCAGTAGGGGAAACCGTTGTAAGAAGTTTTTGGTTTAGTTGGGACGAGGGTGTTATGTTCAGGAACCATTTGAACCACGAGTGGTATGGGAAATTGAGAGTATGAGTTTTATCCCAGGATGATTGGGGTCTGTTTTGCGTGACATGAGCGAGTCAGAGTAATTTATTAGTACTAGTTTCATATTAGAAAGGGGTTTAATAAAGGTGTCGTTAACATTATTATAGTGTATATAATCACCGTTGAGTTAGCGGGGCTCGCTTTAGTTCCATCTGTAGGGGAGCAGGTTTGGACACTAAGAGGATATATTTTATGAGGATAACTCATTTTGAGAGGTGATATTTGAGGTATGGTTTCATCTTGGGTACGGACTGTTGAGCGATGGTGGGGGGTTACAGCAAGATTATCGTGTTCGTTGTTCCGAGATAGGATGTATACTTTCACGATGTCGCACTTGAAAGAGGGTCGACATCGAGGCAATATTTTTATGAAGTAGACTTCAGAGAGTACAGTTGTCTAGTTACATTGGATCCCGGTGTGTAGGGGCTTTTACTAATGTGATTTAGGGTATATCAGGTTCACCTTTGAGCGGAGAGTTTTGAGCTCATTGTTGTTTACGTACTGAAAACTTAGTGATAGTGAGACCATCATGTCATGTGATGCCTTGAGAGACATAGTCATAGACGATTTGACTTATGTGTCGGGAGACAAGATTTGTGATATCGACATTATGTGTTTTGGAACCACGGATTTCAATGAACGACAATGCTAGGGAGTAGTGCATTAGGGAAAGTTATTTTGAGCTTCGTTGCGGGATGTTACGATCATGGACCTTAATAAACCTTGTGAGTAGTAAGATGATATTGGATGATAGTGCATCGGTTTCAAATGATAAATTATTGAACGTGTACAATAAACACTTTATCTATTGCGTATAGTAGGGACGGGTAGTGCTGCAAAGGAAGCATTTAGAAAAATTTTGCACCATAAGTTAATGGGTGGGACATTATCGAAAAAAATAAAACGACAAATTGGTGGGGTAACCGAGAATACCTGTATGATACAACCATATCGAGGGTGAGGAGCCAAGCTTGAGATGAGTATGTTACGTACGAGATGTTAGTGACATTTATGACGGGATGTTTGGGTTATAGTAAATATTATGGAGAGACTTTGTGTTCGTTGTTTCGAGATATGACTTACTTGTGCTAGTTATCACCTAAAAGAGGGTCTAGCCTATATATACATGTACTAGGATGTCATCGGCAATAAATTTGTTCTTGTAATATTTTGTACCCGTATCGATGACATAGCGAGAAATTTTATCCCGTTATAGACACTTACTAAATTCCAAAAAAACATAGGAGTTCTTCCCTCATCGCTAAAATTTTACTTGTTTTAAAAAATTATTTTTAAGAAAAAAAAATGTTTTCGTGAAAAAATGTTTTCAACAATTTGAAATTGTTTTAAAAAATGTTTAAATATTTTTCCTAATTTTTTTTATAGACTATAAATAAAAATTAGGAAAAATGAACACTGTTTAAAACACTTCTAAAAATTATTGAAAACATTTTTTCAAGAAATTAACTTTTTGATTTCTTAAGGGGGGGGGGGAGCATTTTTATCTTTTAAGGGTTTGTGTCTACTTCCTACGTCTTCTTTGTGTGTTGCAGTAGCGCACGGCTCTTAGCTTTTAGGAGAGTGACCATTCAAAGGGCATTTGACCAATTTGAAAAATAAGACATGCTAACATTAATTATGTTTAGAAAATCGAGATTCGATTTAAACTTCGTACCTGGCACTGTATTCAAAGGCCTTTTAGCTTGTTTTATTTTTTAACAGAACTGAGATCTTTTCATTAAAAGACATCCACAACTTTCCACCAAATTAAAAGCCACAACCATCCATAACAGAAGTGAGATCTTTTTATTAAATTAAAACTTCCTATATGACACGGTGTAAACATCACAACTAAATTTACTTAGAAAATTGATAAAAAAAAATTAAAAACAAAACTGAATAAAGGTGCATTTGCTGGAAGGGAAAATGAAAAAAATATCCAAACAAAAAAAAAGGATAGATGTATAGCTAAAGAGTAAAATGAAGATAAATGATACCCATCGTCTACACGCCTTCAGAGCTAGAAAAAAAATTACAAACAACATAAATCAAGGGTTGTAGGAAGTAGAACAATATACGAAATAAAATAAAAAAAGAGAAATCAAACATCAAAGAAAAAGTTCAAACTATGGGGACTTTTGGTAAAGCCTTAATCTCTTTCCTTCATTGTTTCTTTTGTACCTCGGCACCTTTTTCTTCCTTTATTCTTAAACGAACACCACTAAAAAAAATTAAAGCTAACCACTATAATGACATTATGAACCAAATTCTCATTTGGAAAAATAAAGAATCTAATTTATTCCCAGTCACTCGCCACGGACCTGATCGTTTGGTTGCTTGTACCACACCAAATATTAGTGTTCCTGCTATAACAAATGAAAAAACAAACCCCAAAGAAGAACCCGATGTATTAATTATGGAAACAAAATAAAAGTAAGTTTTTTTTTATGGTTTGAAACATATTGAAAACCTAAAGTATTAAACAAATAAAAATAAGGATTTCAAAGCTTATATTTAAACAAACATGGTTGATACCTTAACACCCAGCTTTCAAAAGGTTTAAACCATAAAACAGATATGCTGTTAACCCACCAAGTCGAGTTCTTGATCCCACCCACCAGGATTGACATAATCAACAGATCTACTGGTAACCCACAATCGAAGCAAAAAAATGGATCTTTTGAAAACTCTCCCTTCTTCTTACACGACACTGTAATCCACAATCGAAGTAACAAATCTACTGATAACCCACAAACCCACAACAAATCTTCCTTCTTCTTACTTGGCGATGTCACACTCTATGGCCTTCCTCCATCTTATCGTTATCGTGGCCTTCGCCGTCTGAAACTCAAAGACTGTTTAGAACCAAAATATACGCACAGTGAGTATAATTGAGTATGGTTTATAGGATTTAATAGACAGACAACAAAACTAAAATAAAAACTAAATCGGTCAACACCTAATCTTTAATGAAACCAAAATTTATTTCCCTCTTTCAACAATATGAAGAAAGAACCCTACCTACACTACACCACGATTACCATTAGCGCCTGTGATAATATAGGTGGTACCAAAGTGCAATTTTCGGGTCAGAGAGAGATGGGAGTGAGATATTAAGGGTTACTACAAAATAAGTGAATTTTTAATCTATTCAAAGATTCAGAAAGACACGAACCCGTTTAAGCTGAACCAAAATCGGCTTGTTCGTGTGGAAAATTGACACCCATATAAATAATAGAGTGCTTTGTTACAATTACACTAAGTGTTGTACCATATCAACTGCATTCAAAGCATATGTTGACACCCATATAAATTATTTTTCATATTTAAAGCATAACTTTACCCGTTCAGATCTGCTAATATTCAAAGCATATTACCTGCATTCGCAAGGGCTGATATCCTTTCCTCTCTCATTTTTTTTCATATTCAAGGCATTGAACACGTTGATCCTTTGGCTCCAGACATTTGTGATGGTTCACCTCAGAATCGATCACTTTGTCCATGAGATGGGCCCTGGTTGCACTGCTGAACCTTCCCGTGAACAGCGAGTTCGAAACATTCAAAACATACTAAGTGTTGTACCATATCAACTGCATTCAAAGAATATGTTGACACCCATATAAATTATTTTTCATATTTAAAGTATAACTTTACCCGTTCAGATATGCTAATATTCAAACCATATTACCTGCATTCGCAAAGGCTGATATCCTTTCCTCTCTCATTTTTTTTCATATTCAAGGCATTGAACACGATGATCCTTTGGCTCCAAACATTTGTGGATGGTTCACCTCAGAATCAATCACCTTATCCATGAGAAGGGCCCTGGTTGCGTTGCTGAACCTTCCCGTGAACAGCGAGTTCGAAACATTCGAAACATACTAATTATTGTACCATATCAACTGCATTCAAAGCATATGTTGACACCCATATAAATTATTTTTCATATTTAAAGCACAACTTTACCCGTTCAGATCTGCTAATATTCAAAGCATATTACCTACATTCGCCCTTTCCTCTCTCATTTTTTTTCATATTCAAGGCATTGAACACGCTGATCCTTTGGCTCCATACATTTGTGGATGGTTCACCTCATAATCAATAACCTTGTCCATGAGATGGGCCCTAGTTGCGCTGCTGAACCTTCCCGTCAACAGCGAGTTCGAAACATTCGAAACATACTAATTGTTGTACCATATCAACTGCATTCAAAGCATATGTTGACACCCATATAAATTATTTTCCATATTTAAAGCATAACTTTACCCGTTCAGATATGCTAATATTCAAAGCATATTACCTGCATTCGCAAGGGCTGATATCCTTTCCTCTCTCATTTTTTTTTCATATTCAAGGCATTGAACACGCTGATCCTTTGGCTCCAGATATTTGTGGATGGTTCACCTCAAAATCAATCACCTTGTCCATGAGATGGGCCCTAGTTGCGCTGTTAAACCTTCCCGTGAACAGCGAGTTTGAAACATTCGAAACATACTAATTGTTGTACCATATCAACTGCATTCAAAGCATATGTTGACACCCATATAAATTATTTTTCATATTTAAAGCATAACTTTACCCGTTCAGACTTGCTAATATTCAAAGCATATTACCTACATTCGCAAGGGCTGATATCCTTTCCTCTCTCATTTTTTTTCATATTCAAGGCATTGAACACGCTGATCCTTTGGCTCCAGACATTTGTGGATGGTTCACCTCAGAATCGATCACCTTGTCCATGAGATGGGCCCTGGTTGCACTGTTGAACCTTCCCATGAACAGCGAGTTCGAAACATTCGAAACATACTAAGTGTTGTACCATATCAACTGCATTCAAAGCATATGTTGACACCCATATAAATTATTTTTCATATTTAAAGCATAACTTTACCCGTTCAGATCTGCTAATATTCAAAGTATATTACCTACATTCGCAAGGGCTGATATCCTTTCCTCTCTCATTTTTTTTTCATATTCAAGGCATTGAACATGCTGATCCTTTGGCTCCAAACATATGTGGATGGTTCACCTAAGAATCGATCACCTTTTCCATGAGATGGGCCCTGGTTGCGCTGCTGAACCTTCCCATGAACAGCGAGTTCAAAACATTCGAAACATACTGCTCCTCTGCCTTTGTGGCGACATAATATAAAAATTAAGCTTAGAATATTTTAAGCGAGAGAGACGACCACCTAAATAGAGAAAGGGGCAAGCGACTGATAGAGGAGTGACTGAGAGAGAGAAGGGGGCTTAACTCTCTCCTTTTTCAATTCAAAAGACCTGTCAAATGAAATACCTCTTTTATTTCATCGAGCCTTGTGCTCCTTTTTTTAATCTTTTGCCTTATGTTCTTGTTTTAATCTCGAGCTTTGTGCTTATTTTTTAAACTCCATAATGAGTTACACGTGGTCTCATGTAAAACCTTTAGATTGAAACCCTTTAGAGTTAATTATAGCCATCAGTTGACATAGGATCGAGGTGGTTCTTTTTTCCTGAGCTTTTTAGAGTGGGTTAGATATTGAGAGGCTCGAGATATTGAATGGCTCGAGGTACAGTAAGTAAATATATTAAATGTGGGGTCATGATAAATAGGTGTATGTGTGCATCATCTCATATTCTTACAGATATTAAATTTTATCCATCAGTTGATAAACACCAAACCTTTCAAGATGTAATCTGAACCGTTAGTTGGGGGAGACAAAAAAACCCTCCTGCTTTATTATATAGATATATGTTATAATGTGTTGCATGATAGACTTATAAGGCAATGTTTGTGTTATTGTATTTAATCTCGGGGAGTAGGAACGTTTATTAATGGAATTCAATATGGATATGTTTATTATCGAGCTGGGAGATATAGCTCATGATTAATTCGTGCTAAGAAAGTAGTGATAATAAGGGGGGACATATGGTACGATGTCTTTTGTAATAAGAGAGTGGATGAGTATACTTTTATGTCAGGAGACAGGAATTAGGGGGTACGTGCTATGAATTTAGGGCCTATCGGATCTCAATGACCGACAATGTTAGATAGTAGTGTATTGGGGGAGTTTCTTATTTGGATTTTTCTTTGCGAGACGTCCCACACATGAAACCTAGTGCAATATTGGAAGTGGGGAGACGTGTTCTCATTATGAAATGGGTTTGGTACCATTTTTATTATACACATATGTGGTTATAACTGTGAGTTAAAAGCTATATTACGATTTAAGGCTAGTGGAGCTGGGTAACATTTGTGCGGTTAAGCGCGGGTACAGGGTGTAGGGGCGCCCTAGGAAATTAATTTAATTTTAATATAACTCACGATTAAAAGGGGTAGTGATATGTGTAACTATCTTAGAGGTATGTAAGTAAGGAAGTTTTCGAGGCTTGGAGTACTAGAGACGAAATTCCTTTATAAGGAGGGAAGTATGTAACACCCCGTATTTTTAAGGATATAGAATTTAATTAATTTGGTGATACAGGATTTAATTAAATTGGAGGATTCAATTAAATTAGTAAATTAAGAATTGTTTCAATCGGATTTTTTTAAAATTAAATGTGTCATAATTTGAAGTTAAGATTGGATATTTTAGTAAAGTAAATTGGATGACAATTCTGAGTGAACTGTTGGTCCGAGATGGTCAGAAAAGAGTATCCGGGGATAATATATGGGTCTCAGTGCATTTTTAGGCATAACCGAATCCACGCGGGGGTGTTTGGCCCATTTTAATTTAGACTATAAGTCAAATTTCGGGATTTTCATAAGAAAATCTAGACGTAAGAGTTTGGTGTAGATACAACTCTCAAAGGAAGATATCATAAAACCCAATTAGAGAAGTTGGGGCAAACACAACACAAAGAGAAAACCCTAACCTTGTAGAGAAGAAAAGAGGGGGAACGTGTGAGAGCTTTTGAGAGCCAAAACCAAGAAGAAATTGGAGTGTTCTTTATCAAATATTTGTCTACAAGAAAGGAATCAGGCCCTATGAATTAATACAGGCAAGTGGTTAAATTTGCTTTCAATCTAAATTGCAGCATTGCAATTCATATCATTGTCGTTGTGATTGAGAATTCGTTTTGGGAGGGTGACACATGTGAAATTTGAATTTTGGGGATTTAAGCATTAAAGGAGAAATTGATGTTTAATCAATGTGAGTATACTTTCATATGATGTTAGAATATGAATTAGAATTGAGACCCAATAGGAATTGTTGTTGAATTTGGATTATTGAATCGAATTGAATTTGTGATTTAAGAAATTTTGAGAATAACCAAATTCATGAACCCTAGAAGTTTTAATGAGAATTAGTGATGATTGATGATATATATTGGTGTTATAACCTGTTTATAGAAGTAATAAATGCGGGGTATCAATTGGGTTGAATCCATGAATGTTTTAGGGTTAAAACGGAGAAAAATGAGTTAGAGAAGAAGATGGTTCGCAGTACGACGAACTGGTTCGATTTTGAGGCCGAACCAATTAGATTTACTTGTTTGTCAAAAAAAGAAATTTCTAGATCTTTTCCTTACAATTGTCTAGGCGCCGACCTCTCACTTTTCTGATTTTTTGTAATTAGTTATAATTTTTCTATGGAAGGGTGTACCGGATCGAAATCTTTAGTCAGAAATCAAATCCGGGTATGGATTCCCAAGATTATTTTACCTAAGGATTATAAGCGGATGTATCTGAGCCTATAAGGTGAGAAAAAAGGGGAACCTAAATAATGAATTGAGTGAAATAAATTCATAAAGGTTTAAATATGGACCAAGTATGGAGTCCGAAAATTATGGTTGAGTGACACCACTGGGATAAAATTAATTAAGCGAAAAGTAATTTAATTCAAGGTCGGGATTAGACTCAGATATTTAGAGGTTGTGTGTTATAGAAGTTGGTCATGGGATAGCCGAGTCAATTTATTACATAGTTATATAATAAGTTGCTAGATATTAATTTAACGAGAAGTGTTAAACTATCTAGTGGGATTTTTCTTAACAAATACTAAAGGATAAAGATACGAATCGAATGAGTAAGTCTGGGTATTGTAGTTGGGTGATACAACTTGAATGAGAAAAAATTATTGTGTGATTAATTAAATTAAAAGTAGCGATATAGACTTAGGTATTTTGGGCTAGTGCTACGGGTGTTATGCACGGGTTAGCCCGACTTGTTTTTTAAAATATATGTATACGGTAGTGTTATAGTGTGTATATATATATATATTGTGTACTTTATAAATATCGGTGTGAATGATATTTATAGGAATATATACCCCTTTAGTGCTATCATAGGAGGTTGCGCGATGTGGGTGAATGCCCTGCCTTGAGGAGTAGGCAGAGTATAATCCCCCTGTCAGAGGCGTCCAGTATTTATATGTTGTGATTCTTTCAGAGGTGAGGTGCTTTGGGTATGATTTGTCCTCAATCTCGGTGGGAACTATGACCGCCTCCGTTACGCTTATTTATTTTTAGCTGAATCGGTGGTATTGCATCGTCTCAAGGTAACCAGGTGGATGAGTATACCTGGAGTGATAGCATATTAGAGAAAACATCCGGTGAGTCCTTACTTGGGAGGGTGGTTATAATACTTGGCATGTGTGTGAATATTATAGTATACTAGTAAGTATATAATATGAGTAGATAATTATATACGGGATTTAATACATAAGTTTGTATATATTTCTTATATAACTTGTGCGCAAGTTATTTGATTTAAAAAGGGATTTCTTACATAACTAGTGTGATAGTTATATGATTTAAAAGTGGTTTCAAATATAACTAGTGTGAAAGTTATAAGATTTAAAATAGTTGAACAGATTATTAAGTTAATGAGTAGATTACTTAATAATCAAAGTAAGAATACTCGAGTTAGAGTAGTGTGGTGGTAAGAGGTGTGATCCATATAGTTAGGTGGGGTGGATTAACTAGGAAGGTTAGCAGGAAAGCATTAGGTGTGCACATTAGATGAGGGGTGAGTTATACCTCAAGAGAGTACGACGCTAACTAAAACATGAAGAGTGTGCACGCATATTTAATTATTGCAATTTACCTGCTTGCTAAATATTTTCAAAAAATGTTTTACTTGGGCTCTGACCCCTATCAAAATCTTTTTCGAAAAAAATAATTTTACCATTTTTAAAAAATCAGTCCATTTTGGTTCATTTTTAGTCCAAAAAACGGACGTCCGTTTAAGAAGGATTGCTATATATATATATATATATATATATATATATATATATATATATATATATATATATATATATATATATATGTTGGTGGGGTTGTATACTAAAAGTCATAGTTCACTAATGCATTTTAGTATGTTTATTTGATATAAAATCTTCACAAGTGATGTCTGCATCATACTATTTTATATATTTATGCGGGTGTATTTGATTCTACACAATAGATGATTTGGTGTGTAGAGTTCAGATTACATAAGGAAGATCAGATCATCGGTCCTTGTAGAATATAAGATTGATTCACAATCTTAAATGGAGATGGACATGCCATCGGTATAATTGCAGCACACTATTTTAGTAAGTCTATCTTGATTACATAAAATGGTATAGTTTCGAATTATTGGGCTAGTACATTTTATGTGCATTGAACCGGAATAATGTAAAATAATTCTCTTTATACTGACTATATAACATAATGCACATCACATGGTTATTACGAGTGATTAAGCTCTTAATTCGTACATAGTTGATCGGCACATGCATTAATTGTTCATTACTTTAACCTATTGAGCGAGATTCATCAATGGATCAATAAGGTATGTAGATTGGGTAATGATGATTAAGGTATGGTAAAAATTAATTATGAATGGAATCCACGTCGCGGTATACAGATTGATGATACCCTCTTGATCAAGATTATAAGTTTTGATTATGTCAAACCTGGTCGATAGATTTATATATCCGACATATCAAATAAGTTAAGCAAACGGTCTCAAGAAATTTATAAGATCTCAATTAAATATAACTGTCAGTAATTTAATTTAACTGACAGGTATCTGTAATCTTAACGTGGGGAGATTATTAAGCATTAATAATGAGGAGCTTGAAATTATAATTTTGAGATAGTAAACTAGAGTGCAATTATTATTCTTCAGTGGAATGTTTAATAATTTATAGAATTATGGAATTAATTATAGAGTCTAATTAGGATTCCTAATTGTATAGGAAGTTGGTCTCCTATTTCTCCTGGGGGTCACCGTGCTAGCCTATATAAGCAACCCCTTATCTCCTAATAAGTGTGAGATCAATCTAGATCAGAAAAATAAATAAAAAAGGAGTGCTAGGGTCGTGATCCTTGGTGCCCACACACTAATGACATGTATTGGCTTAAAGGTATAGTATGGAAGATCTGGAGGTCTCTTTTAGAGATCTCTTGTTGTAAAATCGATTACAGGTAATTGGATAGTCCAAAAATTCCAAAAATAGAGCCAAAGTTCCTAAAATATAGAGGAATAGGCACAAGAAATTCCAAGTCATTTAGAGATCATTTGATCTGCCTGCTTCACGCATCTTTAAAAAATAATGATTCAGAAATAAGATCTGACAACACAGATTAGATCTGGAATCAAATCAAAAACGAATCAAGAAACTGAACTAAATTTTCAAGAAAGTGTTATAATATAAATAAATCTTGATATAATAGTTTTGGATTCATGGATATGAAGGTTTGAGGATGAAATCAATTCAAGAACATATGATTTCATATGCCCAAATAAATGTGTGACACGTCATGGTATCTACTTGTTAGAGTCATACTGGAGAACCATTGATCGGATGGGGCTGAAATTATTTCTATGGGTTTCAGAGGCCGAAAGATATAAAAACACACGAAAGATATTATTTAGACGCTGCTAAGATTTTTGACAAAATCATTTCGATTTTGTGGTTTCCACATCATTAGATTTACGACACATATCGGTGTAACACAAAAGAGATCAAATCTCTACGGTTCAAGCCAGAAGGAACAACAAAGGTATGAGATATTGACTCTCCTATGTAGATGAACCATAATTATTATTTTTTGAAAACCAATTATCATAAAATTAAAATGATCCAGTATTTTATTTTAAGTCCTATATATATATATATATATATATATATATATATATATATGGAGAGAGAGAGAGAGAGAGAGAGAGAGAAAGAGAGAGAAAGAGGGAGATTAAAGTGAACCTATACAATATAAATTCAATTGACAATATAAACAAAACAGGTTCCTTTTGATACACCAAAGAAGTCAATGTTGCAAAATGTTAGGACAATAATTTTGTCATTATCCACTAGAATATAGGTATTGTCTGTATAACCTAAATCACATAAGATATGGCATATCCCATTACATTGGCACGTATACACGATCATCCACGACATCCGTTATCTGAACCATTGGTAACGCGCTCATCATCATGCTTCCATTATCTTCAACGTGCGTCATGTTCAACTTCAACCATTCTCTATAACTCCACTACTTTAACGTATAATTTGATTTTGAGTTCTTAATGTTTGCATTTATATCTGGGTCACTTTTATTCGATTTAAACTTGATTTTATCTTATAAAAAGCGAGGTTGGATTTTTTTTAATAAATAAAAGTTTTCTATAGCCATTTAAACGACTTGCTAGGTCGTTTAAATGACAAAGCCACGTCGTCTGATGATGTCGTTTGATGCCCCTATTCTCATATGGATCAAGCGAACCCATACTGTTTCGTGTTTTCATAGGTCATTTCTTGCGTCATTCGAATGGTCTTCTAACGAGATCCGTATCTCGTTCTAATGACCTTGAGATGTTGTTCAAATGACATAGCGTCGCCTCGATTTTTGTATGTGCCTATTTAAAACTGCTTATTGTAGATTGTTCATAAAACTTTTTAACTTTTATCCCTACAGACCTGTTGCACTTTAAGTCTTCCCTTTTAAAGGATAAAAATAACTTTGATTCAGACAAAAGTTGTAAAACATTGAAAAACCCTCATAGACCTATATTCCTATCTTGGAGTGGTACTTGTGGAGAATTAGTCTTAATTACTGTTCTTATAACTCTTACGGAAGCTTTTGCTGAAGAAAACGAACCGAAGCCTGCGGGATATTCATCTGTCACTGTCTATATTTATCTATTGTTGTAAGTTACGATTTCCACATATAGGGAAATCAAAATTTGTTTTGCCCTGCGGGGACTTTTTCTGAATTTTACCTTTGTGTCTATTTGATTGCGTAAAATATTGATTTACTTCTTTCAATCACTTAGTTTAATGAATTAAGACTTAAAACTGGTTTAAGTTGACATTTAATTAAATAATTTTGACCATTGGACCATAGCGCACTCGCAAATTGGTATCAGAGCAATTTACACAACTCTACCGTGTAATTATTTTTTTCGTAAAAAATTTCTTGAAATCCAATTTATGAAAAAAATGATTTTTGAAAAAGATAAGTTCCAATGGATAACTTACAAAATAGAATGCCAACTTTTGATGGATCCAACTATGCCTATTGGAAGGCTAGAATGAGATCAACTTTGAAGTCTATTGATGAACATGTTTGGATTACATGTGAAAGAGGGTGAATGCCACCCACTACGGTTTTAGGTAATGGTATTAATCATAAACTTGTGAATTTCTGGACTGAAGAAGAATTTAAAGGGAATAATTCATGTGACCTTAGTGCTATTTTTGAAGCTGTCACACCCAATGAGTTTCAATGTATTATGATGTGCACCACGTCAAATGAGGAATGGGATATCCTGGAGCTTACACACGAGGCCACAAATGTTGTTAAAGCATCTAAACTGCAAAATTTAACTTTTCAGTTTGAAACTATAACCATGCTTGAATCTGAAAGTTTTGATAAATTTTATGATCGTTTCTCAGATATTGTTAAATTATGCTTTAATCTTGGTGAAAAAATTCCTTACACTAGAGTAGTTAAAAATATTTTAAGATCATTGCCTGCCCGTTTTATCCCAAAAGTTATTCTGCTTAATTATTTAGGAATGTTAAATCCTCTTAGGGTATAAGAGCTTTTAGGATACCTTCAGACTTACGAAATTGATATGCTTCCTAAAATGATAAAACCAATAGAGAAACGGATCGAACTTAAGGTCCAGTCTAGAAAGAGTGAAGAGACGTCAAGAAAGAGAGAGAAGATAGCTAGAAAGAGAAATTAGGTGTTGTCAGATTCCGAGTACGACTTTCATTTAAATGATTTTGCCCTTTTTACAAAAAACTTTAAGAAATTTCTCAAACTTAAAAATAATTGCACATATTAAGATAACAAGTGTTTTGAGAAAAATAAAAGTGGGAAGAAATTTGAAAAAGGTAAAAGGGACACCCCAAAGTGAGAGGAAAAGAAGTGTTACGAGTGTGATGGGAGAGGTCACAAAGAATATGAGTGACCAACTATCTTAATGCGTCAAGGCAAGGGAAAAGCCGCCTTAAATGCCACCCTTAGTAATGAGAGCGAGGTCGAGTAGTTGGATTCAGGAAAAGAATCACCTCATGAATGTAACTTCATCACGTTCATGGCTTATAACGTGAGTAAGTTTAGTGCACCTCACAAAGATACAGAAGATACTTCATAAGGACACCTCGATAGTGAAAATGATGTGAGTGAAGGTGAGTATGTAGCAAGTGAGAGAGAGGGTGACATGTAGTGCGCGTACGACCAATTATACACTGAGTTCTTTAAAATGAAAAAGAAAAACAAAAGGTTAGAAACTAGGATCATTATTCTAGAGAAAGATTTAAGAGAGACGCGATAGAGAGTCCTCTGTTAGAATGCCCTTGAAAGATAGAGAAAAATAGAGATTTTGGATAGAGAGAGACAGAGTTTTTGTGAAAGAGAGAAGGGACTTGGCCAAACAAGTTGCTAGTCTTACGAGTGAGCTCCTTGCATTCATGGAGACTCAAAAGAAACTTGAAGCCCTTGTAGACCAACTTGGAAAGGATATTGAAAGAGCACGAGAGGTAAAGGTTAAGATTGGGGACACATCTGGGAAGACGGAAAAGATGTTCATTGTCCCCGCATTAGGGTTAAGTGAGAGGTAGGGAATAGATTTCGACGATGCTTCCACATCACATGTCGCACCGGAACCGATTATTGAATTTATTGTGAATTTTTATGGCCTTTAACAAAAATCCCAAAGAAAAGTTCATCGAAGAAAAGAAAACAAAGGTCGGCCTAAGATTGTTTATTTCTGTACTTATTGCAAGAGAAAAGGCCACCTTAGGGAGTTTTGATATAGTTTGGGTCGGAGTCAACATACACATACTCCGTCGCACTACTTTAGTAATTTTGCTAGTATTAAAGATCAGGTTGAGTGTCTAGTCGCCACTTCTCACAATATGATGAAAGTGTTCCAATGGATGCCTTTGCCATCAGTGGATACTTCCAAAATCCTAACTAGAACCAATAACGACAAGGGAAAATAAAAGGCCACCACTACCTAGGTGCCTAAGCATGAAGAGAAAGACCTTGTTGTCCATATCACTCTTAAGGATCATAATACCTCCCTATGGTATTTTGACGATTTTTGCTCCAGACATATGACTGACGACGTCTCATTTTTACCAGCCATGAGGATCGCAAGGATAGTAAAGTGACCTTTAGGGATGGGAGTAAATCTAGCATTATAGGACGAGGTATAGTAGAGACACCCGAATTTCCTAAGATAGATAATGTTTTGTATGTCAAATGTTTAAAAGCAAACCTTATCTTCATTAGCTAGCTGTGTCAGACTTTGTTGTAAAGTTTGACTAGAACAAGTTTAACATTTATGATCAAGCTGGTAAACTTTTACTACGAGGGGTGAGGACATAAGATAACAGTTATGGAATTGTGCTCAAGTCCTCATTTGTGTGCAATAACACCATATTTTATGGATTTGTGGCATCAACGTCCAAGTCATGTTAACTTTAATGATTTTAATCATTTAGCTAAGAAAGACCTAGTACGTGGCTTGCCATCCCTTGGAAAGCTAACTTTCGCACAAGGAAAATAAGTTTGTAGTCCCTATCGAAAGTTGAATTCCACTATCACTTCATGTGTGCTTGAGTTGATTCACATAGATCTTATGGGTTCTACTCGCACTGAGAGTTTGGGTGGTAAGAGGCATATCCTCGTGATGGTAGATGATTTCTCTCGTTATTCGATAGTTGGTTTCCTGAGAGAGAAATCTAATGTTATAGAGTTTCTTACAACCGAGTGTCATGTCCTGCAAAAATTAACACGGTTTCACTATTAATAGAATGCATAGTGACAACGACATTTATTTTAAATAAGCATAGGTGGATCATTACTGTGATAGCCTCAGAATTAAAAATGAATTTTTGATCGTGAACACTCCTTAACAAATTGGGATTGTTGAGAAGAAGAACTGGACGATTCAGGAGATGGATAAATCTATGCTTCTCGGTTATAGATTTTCTAGGAGGATTTGGGCAAAGGTTGTGTCTACCACCTGCTACACAGTGAATATGGTATATGTTTGTTCGCACACACTTCAAGCGTCATATGAATTGTGCACAAGGAAGAAGGTCAACCTGTCATATTTTCGTTCCTTTGAGAGTAAATGCTACATCCTAAGGGATAGAGATAAATTGGGAAAGTTTAATTCCCGAAGTGATGAGGGAGTTGTTTTAGGATATTCTTCGACAAGCAGAGCTTATTGAGTTTTTAACCTGAACAATTATAAGATTATGGAATTAACAAACATCACTGTTAAAGATAACAAGTCGCCGGTGCTTATTGATCCTGATCAGTCAAGTGAGGATGATGCACCCCCAGTGATGATCCCATTGTTCCTCATACACCTAGGGTAGATCCTAATCCTGACGTAGGGTACACACCTTCTTGGGTTTGCAAGAGTCATGACCCTTCCGACATTTTAGGAGATACCACCTTAAGGATCAAGACTTGTGCTCAGCTAGAGAACATTTTTATCTTACTATGTTACACATACAAAGTCGAGCCCAAGAATATTAAAGAAGAACTCAGAGATGAACAATGGATATCAGCTATACAGGAAGAGTTTCTTCAGTATAGAAAGAATAATGTCCGAGAACTTCTCCCCCGACCTAGTGACAAAAATGTGATTGGTACTAAGTAGATTTTCAAGAATTAGATGGATGGGAATGGTACCATTATACGTAATAAGGGTAGGTTGGTCTTTCAGGGATATACATAAATTGAGGGTGTAGACTTTGAAAAGACATTTTCTCCTGTTGCGAGGCTCTAGTCTGTTCTCTTGCTACTCACCATTGCAAGTTATCTGCGCTTCAAGTTATATCAGATGGATGTCGAGAGTGCCTTTCTGAATGGAATTATATAAGAGGAGATTTATATGAAACAACCGAAAGGGTTTGAATACCCTAATCACCTTGGACACGACTGTTATATGAGGAAACCCCTGTATAGTTTGAAGCAAGCACCCCGTGCTTAGTACGAGAGGGCATTCAAGAGAGGGGGAGTAGATAAGACGTTTCTTGTTAGGAGAGAAAAAATTGCTATTTTTTTGCCCAGGTATATATGGACGATATAGTCTTTGGATCCACGTGCTCCCTCCATGTTCACGACTTTGAGGAGGAGATGAAGCGTGAGTTCGATACGAGCATGGTTAGCGAGTTTACAATCTTCCTTTGTCTCCAGTTTCGACAGCTATATGACGGGATGTTCATCTCCCAATCCAAGTATGCAAGAGACCTCGTGAAGAAGTTTGGTTATACTCCGCTAAGAATTCACGCACCCCAATGAGTACCTCAAAGAAGCTTAGCAAGGACACTTCAGGCAAGGATGTAGATCAAACCTTATATTGGAGTATGATATGTAGTCTTCTCTACTTGACTGCCAGCCATTCAACACTACCTTTAGTGTTGGAGTCTGTGCGCGATATCAGTTATCCTCGAAAGAGTCACACTTACATGCTCTTAAATATATTATCAAATACATGAGTGAGACTCTCTCATACAGTATTTGGAATTCCTTTAATACTGATGACTGTTTATCCACCTATTCGGATGCCTATTAAGCGGAGGATGTAGATTGATGTAGGATCACTTTGGGTGGGTGTTTCTATTTTGATACTTGTCTTGTCTTTTGGTTGAGCAAGAAGAATAACTCCATCTCTTTATCCACTAAGGAAGCTGAATACATCGTCGTCAGGAGTTGTTGCACGAACCTCTTGTAAATGAAGAAGATACTGAAGGATTGTGGGATATCACAAGACATCATGACTTTTTCCTCTGGTAACATGATCGCGATACACATATCCCTTAATTCAGTCAAGTATTCGTGCATGAAACACATTAGGATACGCGAGCATTTTATTCGAGACCTATTAGAGGAGAAGGTCGTATCCATGAGCTTTGTGACCATCGACCTCTAGTTAGCTGACATCTTTATGAAACTTTAGATTCCCCAAGATTCGAGAGTCTTAGGAAGTATTTAGGTATCTACAAAGTTGACTCATGGTTGGTTACTGTGTCTAGTATAGGATGGTTTTTCATGTGAATATTCTTGGTACTAGTAGCTAAACTATATCATTTGTGTTATTCTTGGTACCAGTAGCTAAAATATTTTTTGTTTTTTTTGGAAAAAATGCAAAAAGATTTTTATTTTTTAAGAAAAGGGAAAAATAGAAAAATATTTCAATTTTTAAGAAAAAATGAAACAGAGAAAAAGATTTTATTTTACAAAAATTTTGAAAAACCAAAAAAAATTATAGTTTGTTTACACCATTTATGGATGGACATTTAGGATGACCAAGTCACAACATCATTCCATTATCCACAGGACTTTTGGGTAGTGTTTTGAGACACAACTTCATTTCATCCATATGTTTTCTAATGTTTGGAGTCATTGAGATGTAATTAGTGATTACTTTTAATTTGTGTGACTCATTGTCTCCTTTAATGCACATATGCACGTTTTTTTTTTGTCTTTGTCTATCTCATGTCAGTCAAAGTGTTTTCATCTCAATCATGTCCTAAAACGAACCAAATATGATAAAACAAGTCAATGAAAGTTGTGCATGTAAGAACCATTGTCCATGAGAGTTTATTTAATAATAAAAAATAATGAGTGTACACATGAAAGGGTCATGAGAGGCATGTGAACTCATAGTGAAAGCCACCGTTTGAAAAGAGCCCAAGAAAAAAAAATAAGGCAGTAAAAAGAAAATATGTCAAAATGGGGCCAATAGGAAATCTTTTCAAAGAGATATTAGCACCTCGAAAGAAAAATAAAAATAATTATTATTTCTGAGGGAGTTTAGTTGAAAATCAATGGGTTTGCACGTTCAGACAAAGTCTCGAAAAAGAATTACATAGTTTTAGATCTTATTGATTAGGAAATCTATTTGAATTTGATGTGTTGATTAGATTGAGTCAAATTCATATAAATTCATCTTTTTACACGTAAGGAAGATTTTGAGTTCATTCGTTAGGAGTATCCAAAATTCATCGTGCACATCTCCTCTGAATATTTGAGTTAATTTTCCTATCGAATTTTTTCACATCCCTACACTTAAGCTATCATCGACTTGGCTATCTTCATGTTAATTCATAGTGTGATTTATTTGTTTTATATTTGTGTGAGAAAAATTTTGAAACATTAAAAAACAGAAGTTTATTTATTTGTGACACACTCCATCTTTATTGCTAATATTTTTTCCCTATCTATTTAGGACATCAAAGAAAGGGGGTAGTGGTAAAGTTTGATTATTTAATAATTTGCTTGTGCTTAATTAATTCATCATTTTATTTCAAACTTTTGGGCGTCATGGGTATATTTTTCTTTTCTAATGTGACTAGGTACATTTGAAGATCATATTCATGGCACACTTGATGAAGATAAAGAAAATTTTGACATTTGAAGCTTTTGAAGCTTTTAAGATTTTAAGACATGTACTTTGATATTTCCATTTGAGGGTTTTAGGGGATATTAGATTGTATGTCTTAGGGATTTTTTTTGGTTGCATATTTCGGATATCATTATGTATGTTCCGGCATAGCGAGAGGGGGAGATTTGTAATGACAATATTTTTGTCATTGTCCGCTAGAATCCAGGTATTGTCTATATTGTCCTAGATCACATAAGACATGACATATCCCGTTACATTGGCACGTATACACTATTATCCACGATGTGTACTATCTGAATCATTGGCAACGTGCTCATCATCATGCTCCCAGTATCTTTAACGTGTGTCACGGTCAACTCAACCGTTCTCCACAACTTCACTACTCTAAGGTATAATTTTATTTAGAGTTCTTAATGTTCGCATTTTTATCTCGGAGATTTTTATTCTATTTAAACTTGATTTTATTTTATAAAAACGAGGTTCGATTTAAAAAAAATAAAAGTTCTTTACAGTTTTTTAAACGACTTGCTAGGTCGTTCAAACGCATAGCCATTTCGTTTGATGAGGTTGTTTGACACTCTTACTCTCATATGCATCAAGCGAGCCCGTAACGTTTTTTGTTTTAATAGGTTGTTTTGTACATCGTTCGAAGGGTCTTTTAATGATATCCATTTCTCGTTCTAACGACCTTGAGATGTCGTTCAAATGACAGAGCGCATACTCGATTTTTGTGTTTGCCTATTTGAACCTGCTTCCTGTAGGTTTTTTGTTAGACTTTTTAACTCCGCCTCCTGGAGACCTGTTGCACTTTAATTCTTCCCTTTTAAAGGTTAAAAATAATTATGACTCACTCAAACCTCCCATAGTATATTTGTGAATCATTGAGAAACCCTCATAGACATATATTCCTATCTTGGAGTGGTACTTATGGAGAACCCATCTCCATTGTTGTTCTTGGGGTTCTTGCGGGAGCTCTTGCTGAAGAAGATGAACCGAAGCCTACGAGATATTCGTCTTTCACTGTCTGTATTTCTCTATTATTTTAAGTTGCGATTTTCACATATAGTGAAATAAGAATTGGTTTTTCCATTCGGATATTTTTTCTGAATTTGGAATCTGTATTTATTTAGTTGCATGCTATATTGATTTCTTTCTTTCAATCACTTGGTCGCATAAACTAGGGCTTAAAACTAGTTTAAGTTGACATTTAATTAAATAAGTTTGACATTTGACCGTAGTGCACTCTCACAAACTATTTCGTATTTAAAAAACACCACTACTAACCCACAAAACTTTAATATAACACATTATCGCGACAAACACATCACACCACACCACACCACTACCATTAACCCACCTCAACAAACTACACAAAACACTAAACCACCACAATCATAATAAATTTTTGAATAATGAAAGAAATAACCCAAATCCTTAAACCCACCTTCATCCTCCCCACTAACATCTTCCCACAATGATCGTCTAGATCTCCCTTCCTGTTCATCAGCGTCGTCGCACTCTCCCGTCCCCTCGTTGTCATGGTCGTAGTCAGGAGGTACAATGAAACTCATTGCCATCGGCGAATCTCCGGCCATTGTAAAAATTGACATCTCGGTTGAGGATCTGACAAAGCTCTCTTGATGTTACATCTGTGAAGAGGATCGAGTGGTTAGCGATGAAAGTTAGTGAGAATTTGATGGGAAGTGACCGTGTAAAGAGGGAGCGACTGAGAGAACGGGTGTAGGAGAGGCTCGTGGTAAATAGAGTTCTCTAAATTCTCCATCGAAATCTCAAATAGTTTTACCCAAATATAGTGCATATGTATTGCACCAGTTTCGATTGGATCCCTTCATTATCAATCACCACCACGGCCATAATTAAGCCTAGCCCCAAATTTCGATGGAAGAAGTAACAGAGAAAATCACAGAGAATGCATCTATTACATCGAGGGGGGGGGGGGAATTTACGATGGAGATTAGAGATCCAGCCAAAAACGGTTTAAAGGATTTGGCTGGGCACGTTTGAAACAAATGAGGATGCATTTATTGCTTATGACCGAACAACTTAAGACATCTCACATGCAGTTCGTAATTGAGTGGGAAGTGTAATGTGTCAAATTGAACCAATAGTGTCCATACTACATATAGTCTCGATGTTTGGGTTGGAGCCAAACTTTACACTCCATGTGGCTTTTTATTTAACTATAAGATATAAACTCCCAACATACAACCTCTACCGTTGAATAGTCTACATAAAAAAATCCCTCCTTATATATATTTAGAAAGAGAGAGAGAGAGAGAGAGAGAGAGAGGCTCTCATACATAGTATCTATGCATACCACCTGTGCGGATAATTTTTTTAAATAGTAAAAAATTATTTTTGAATTCATTTTTTTTCGTGTGATATTTAAAAATTTCAGGGGGCTAGACAAAAAAAGTCATTTCAAAATAATGTCTTTTAATATTTTATAACAATCGTTCAAACTATATCAGTTTTTAACCATTTAAAACAGCTTTAAAACTAACATAGTTTAACCTATTTTTTAAAAATAGCAAAAAAAATTATTTAATGTCTAAATACCACACAAAAAATCAACTAAAAATATTTTTTGGCTATTTTTAAAAACAATGGTCTGCACGGGTGGACCTTAAATGCGGTATGTATGACGCTTTGTCTATATTGATTTATCCGTTATCATATTTACAATATGATAAAATAAACATCATAAATCCTATATTTTTTAATATATATAATCCCAAAGTCCCTAGGAAAATTAATTTAGGTAGTTGGACCTTTTTTTTTTAAACGGAACAAATTTTTATATTAATCTAAAGAAAGTAGGGTGCTTCGTTGCACCACATATGGACATCAGATAAGTATTTTTCTTTCTTTGCTAGAGTGTGGGCCAGAGCAATCCCATCCCTCCCAATGAAAGAAAAATTGGACCTAGTGAGAAAAGAGCAAAGAGATTAGACTTCTTGAATAATACCCCTATTTCAAACAGGTCCTCGGTTAATAATGTTTGCATTAGCACTCGACCAAACTGCGCAATTGGGCACAGACATTGACCCCGATTAGGACTGAGGGTCATGGCCAAGGTCTGTGACCAATTTTCACGTGACTATTTTCGTGGATCACGGCCTAAATCCATGACCAATCAGGGGTTCACGGATCTAAGGGTCACGGTTAGTGGTTACAGACATTATCCCTAACCTATACACATTACTGGTCACGGCGTTGGGTCGTGACCCAACCCAAGGCATTTTAAAAAATGGTCACAACTTTGGTCCGTGACCCTTAGTGGGCGTGACAAAAAAAATAAAAATGGTCACCGCTTTAGGCCGTGACCCTCATTATATGTGACAAAAAAAATATAAAATGGTCACAGTTTTAAGTCGTGATCCTACTAATTCGTGACAAAAAAATAAAAATGGTCATGACTTTAGACTAATAAATATGGTCATGACTTTGGGCCTTGGCCCACTTTATGATAGGATACAAAAAAGAGATATGATATCTGTAACCAAGTAATTTTTAAAAAATCGTATTCAAGTTGCCCCTCCCAAAATATCCAATCACTCTTATCCAGCTACTCCAGTGCACAACACAATGGGTCAGAGACCACCACATGAATATAAGCTACTCTCGCAAATTACAGTGCCTGAATCCAGACAGTAGCATTATATATGAGAAACACCATAATGGGGTATTTTAAATGAAACGAGATAATTATTAACATGCGAATAATGTAAACTACAACTATTAAATCACGTATAGGCCACCCCAAAAGTTTAAGTCCAATTATTTCATTAACACTATCATTTAAAAATTAGCCATTTTTTCTTAATTTAATTTTATTCAATTATTTATTCATGTTACACCAATATGGCCAGTCGATCCTTTATCGGTTCTGCACACACTCTTGGCATGCTTAAACTTCTACACATCACACCAATTCCCCTCACTATATCACATACTCGTGAGGTCCCATGCACAACAGATCACGAAGTCAGTTGACCTGTATTCCACTACACCAAAAACAGGATTCTGGCATAGTTCAAAACTGTGCCAGATCAAATCTGGCACGGTTTTGAACTGTGCCTGAATCAGGTGTTCCAAAATGGGAATTTTTTCGGGCACGATTTAAAAGTGTGCCAGAATCAGTCAAACAGGAACACTTCTGGCACACTTTTAAACCGTGCCAGAATTTGATATTTCTGGCACACTTTTGGCACAGTTTTTAACTGTGCCAGATTCAGCAAAATAGGAACACTTCTGGCACACTTTTAAACCGTGCCAGAATTTGATATTTCTGGCACACTTTTGGCACAGTTTTTAACTGTGCCAGATTCTTCAAAATAGGAACACTTCTGGCACACTTTTAAACCGTGCCAGAATTTGATATTTCTGGCACACTTTTGGCACAGTTTTTAACTGTGCCAGATTCAGCATAATTTAAAAAAAATTAGCACAGTTTAAAACCGTGCCAAAATATGATACACTTTTGCCACGGTTTTGAACTGTGCCAATTTTTTTTAATTTAAAAAAAAATATTTGAAAGCACAAAATTCACAAATTAATAATATTGCGCGTTATTAATAAACTAATGTACATACAAACTTCAAAATATTACAAGTCTTTAACTGCTCGCATGCCAAAAAAAAAATTGGGCAGAGTTTCCTCTATTTTCTGGACATTCCAAAACCTGTTAATACAAAACCTGCCCAACATAAAGCTCGCACGGCCACAAAATATAACAATTAACTTATAAAAACCCTCATGGCCATAAAAGTCAATAATAAAACAATAAAAGACCGTACGGTCATGACAAAAAAAAATGGATTCATTAATAAACTCCTTGTTGTAAACCATTGAGTTCTTTGTGTGTTTCACGCGAATAAAAGCCAACGATAAACTGTTATCCTGGAAAAATAAAGAATACAAAAAAGATACGATATTAGTAACCCAATAATTTACAAAAAAAAATACTCAAAACAAAAAAATTACATATATGAATGGAAATTAACGTCATACTCACAAACCGGGAGACCCGGGACTACGCGGTCAGTTCCTACAAGTTACATTGGTCCCGTGCGAGGTGTTCGTGCCTCCTACGGGGTCGTTTGGGGGATGGTTTGGGTTTTTAACCTTTAACGGCATGTTTTTAAGTTTAAGTGTTAATTTTTGCCAATTATCGTCCTATTCACAAACCGGGAGATCCGGGACTACGCGGTCACTTCCTACAAGTTACATTGGTCCCGTGCGAGGTGTTCGTGCCCCCTACGGGATCGTTTGGGGGGTGGTTTGGGTTTTCACCCTTTAACGGCTTGCTTTTAAGTTTAAGTGTTGATTTTTGCAAATTATCGTCATACTCTCAAACTGGGAGACCCGGGACTACGCGGTCAGTTCCTACAAGTTACATTGGTCCCGTGCGAGGTGTTCTTCCCCCCTACGGGGTCGTTTGGGAGGTGGTTTGAGTTTTCACCCTTTCACGGCTTGTTTTTAACTAAGTGTGATTTTTGCAAATTATCGTCATATTCACAAACCGGGAGACCTGGGACTACGCGGTCAGTTCCTATAAGCTACATTGGTCCCGTGCGAGGTTTTCGTGCCCCCTACGGGATCATTTGGGGCGTGGTTTAGGTTTTCACCCTTTAACGGCTTGTTTTTAAGTTTAAGTGTTGATTTTTGCAAATTATCGTCATACTCTCAAACCGAGAGACCCGGGACTACGCGGTCAGTTCCTACAAGTTACATTGGTCCCGTGCGAGGTGTTCGTGCCTCCTACGGGGTCGTTTGGGGGTTGGTTTGGGTATTCCTCCTTTGACGGCATGTTTTTAACTAAGTGTGATTTTTGCAAATTATTGTCCTATTCACAAACCGGGAGATCCGGGACTATGCGATCAGTTCCTACAAGTTACATTGGTCCCGTGCGAGGTGTTCGTGCCCCCTACGGGGTCGTTTGGGGGGTGGTTTGGGTTTTCACCCTTTAACGGCTTGTTTTTAAGTTTAAGTGTTGATTTTTGCAAATTATCGTCATACTCTCAAACCGAGAGACCCGGGACTGCGCGATCAGTTCCTACAAGTTACATTGGTCCCGTGCGAGGTGTTCGTGCCTCCTACGGGATCGTTTGGGGGTTGGTTTGGGTATTCACCCTTTGACGGCATGTTTTTAACTAAGCGTGATTTTTGCAAATTAGCGTCACATTCACAAACCGGGAGACCCGAGACTACGCGGTCAGTTCCTACAAGTTACATTGGTCCCGTGCGAGGTGTTCGTGCCCCCTACGGGATCGTTTGGGGGGTGGTTTGAGTTTTCACCCTTTAACGGCTTGTTTTTAAGTTTAAGTGCTGATTTTTGCAAATTACCATCATATTAACAAACCGGGAGACCCGGGACTACGCGGTCAGTTCCTACAAGTTACATTGGTCCCGTGCGAGGTGTTCGTGCCCCCTACGTGGTCGTTTGGGGGGTGGTTTGAGTTTTCACCCTTTGACGGCTTATTTTTAACGAAGTGTGATTTTTGCAAATTATCGTCATATTCACAAACGGGGAGACCCGAGACTACGCGATCAGTTCCTACAAGTTACATTGGTCCCGTGCGAGGTGTTCGTTCCCCCTACGGGGTCGTTTGGGGGGTGGTTTGGGTTTTCACCCATTAACGGCTTATTTTTAAGATTAAGTGCTGATTTTTGTAAATTATCGTCATATTCACAAACCGGGAGACCAGGGACTACGCGGTCAGTTCCTACAAGTTACATTGGTCCCGTGCAAGGTGTTCGTGCCTCCTACGGGGTCGTTTGGTGGGTGGTTTGGGTTTTCACCCTTTTACGGCTTATTTTTAAGTTTAAGTGCTGATTTTTGCAAATTAGACTTAGTTATGTCACTACTTTGAATTGGTTGGTAACTTTAGATTATGGGATGTTTTAGAACTCTTGGTGGGATTATTTAGTGGGGTAAGTATATTGTTACTCTACCAATATAGAAGGGCCTGTCTATAATCCATTCATTTTAATATGATGTAAAAATCGTTCTTGTATACTTATAGTTGCATTATGCCAAATAATAGCTAAAATAATAAATGTTAAAAAAGGAGGACACCACTTTTGGAAATTTGGAGTGTAAACTCACCAGGCTTGGGGTCGTACAACCCCGGATCATGTGGGGAGTATAGAGATCCTGGTTTTGGGAACTTTGTTATTTGTGGATTTACTTGTATTCAACGTGTTTTTTTATTCGGTAAAAGGTTTTTTAATGTAGCGTGTATGGGTCTGATCCACAAATTTGACATGGGGAGGCGAGATTGTGCGTGAAGAGTAGCCATTTTTTTGTGCAGAGTTTTCTTAGTGGCCTAAAGGATGAGAATAGGTCAGTAGTCAACATGTTTAACCCTCTATAAACCATGCCAATTTCTTAGCTAAAATGCATAATAGCTTTTGGAAAGAAAAAAAAAACTCCTCTAAACCTCACACTACCTATATTTTTGCCCCTTCTGACCAGTCCATATGGCTCTCTGATCCTCGAATCATCAATCCTCAAAGCATCACCAAGAACTCAGCCTCTAACTTGGCCTTAGTACCAAGAACCACACACACACGAATGAGAGCTAGAAGAGAGAAGGGATTGAGAGCTAGAAGCTGCTCTAACAAACCCTCCTATTCACAAATTAACCTGTGATTAAATGAGAGCTAGAAGAGAGAAGGGATTGAGATACAACAGTGATGAGAATACTATCAAACTCGTCTCTGGAAGCTGCTCAAGAAGGGAAAACATGGGCTACTGTTTGGTTTGACTAGTACTACAACCACATTCCAATACTTGATGAGGACATATTCAAGCCTTATATGAGAAAGTCTGCATTCTTTTTTTATAATGATTATCTCATACATGATGGATGCGCATACATGATGGATTACTGGAAAAATTCAAGCCTGGATGCTTCTCTAATAAGCACCCTGACATTGCTGAAAAAATTCAGAAGCTAACCTAACCCAAAAAACTGATATACTGATGATACTTGCTTGATATCTGAACTGATATAGTTTGGATGATACATTAAATAAATGAATATAGTCTGGATGAAATAGTGAATTTATATACTAATGTTTGAACTTATCTATTGATATACTAATGTTTGAACTAAAATAATGAACTGATATACTGATGTTTGAACTGATATACTGATGTTTGAAACTATATATGAATTGATGTGTAACTTGATGTGTAACGGAGAGATTTGAAACTATGTTTGAAACTATGTGTAACTTGATGTTTGAAACTATGTTTGAAACATTAAATACAGTATTTCAGAATTTGGCGAATGTCTAGAAATTTTGGACTTTTGCTTCTTATAGACTTTTTCACAACTTTAAATTGGCTCTAGCTTCATTTAACTCCTCTCTCGCTAACTTGGCGTTGTTCACAGTTGTTATATATAGCTGCTGTTATATATAACAGCGGTTATATATAACAACTCTGTTATATATAACAGCTTTTATATATAACAGAGTTATTATATATAACAGTGTTATATATAATAGAAGCTGTTATATATAACAGTGTTATATGTTCTCGGGTAATTAATTTCCAACTTCACACACACAAATTTGTTTTGGATGGGTCATTGCACTGAACGCATATGTATATACGTGGGTGTGTTTTATCAGGTTTCAAGAAATTGTACCTCTAAGTGCTGGAAATATTTTAGGGTCTGAAAATGGTGGTGTTTACATGGAGTGGAATTCTCTGATAAGAGCAGCTCTCAGTAGGACACTGGCCACACAAAGAGCGGAAGTGGGGGAATTTCAAAAAGTTTATCCCTTAAATAAACAAAGCTCTGTTGAGATTTCAACTATTGGTCCAATGGATTTTCAATGCATAATAAGTAAGAAAATGGTCGGAATATTTATATCTGTGTGGGCACGAAGTGACCTCTGTATATATATCACCCACCCGAGTGTTTCCTGTGTAGGATGTGGCATCATGGGATGTCTAGGGAACAAGGTAATTAGTAATGTATTCATCTATTGAATTCACATTATGTATCAAATAAACTCTCCACAATTTTACTAGACACACTGCACAGTAAGTGATGTTTCCCATGTATTAAGTTTGCAAATTGGCAGTTGCTAAAAAATGTTCGATGCCATAAGAAATTTTTGAGCGAAAATAGCATATATGCTTTTTCAATCTCATTTGCTGTTTTTCTCAAACAAGCTTACCGAATGAGTGCAAGTGAAAAAGGAAACATGTTTAGAATATTAATTATGACTAATCCACAAATCAACAAATGCGAAAGTGTCAATAAAAGTGTCCTATAGAATTAGTCGTTGCGTGTGCATGGGGTATGATATATTAGAAATCCTCCCAAAATTTTATTTTCCTAATTCACCCTTGAAACTTTCGTAGCAGGGCTCTGTGTCGGTCAGATTTTTGTTGCATGAAACAGCTGTTATATATAACAGAGTTATTATATATAACAGTGTTATATATAACAGAAGCTGTTATATATAACAGTTGTTATATATAACATGTGTTATATATAACAGAGTTGTTATACATAATAGCTTGCCCGCGCTTCCCGCTCAATAATGATAAATAAATAACTGGTTTTCCTAGTTGATTGCATAACGATTATAGAAACAACATAACTCAATTCAGTAGATGGTGGAGCAGGATTATAGAAGCATGAATTAGGAATATAAGTAGAGATTTTGCAGATTTGTACCTTAGAGGGAAGTACTTCGAAGCAAGGTGGTGTAGGTCACCGGTGTCACCAATGGGAGGACAAAGGTCATTTGTCGGTGTCACCAATGGGAGGACAAAGGTCGTCGAGCCAATACATAATTCCATTTTTACCAACATCTTCCAAGTTCTCGCAATGAGCTTGTTTTCCACCCCAAACTGGATACTCGGGCACTTTGATGTCATCGAGTAAAACTCGCACTTCATTCTTTCTCAACTTATGGAAGTGAACGGTCGAGACGGCTCCTGGTTGCGTTTTCCTCCCATAACCAACAAGTTCATGTGTGTGGGATAGTATTTTGCATTCAATTAGCGAGGTGAAATTTGGAACCTCGAATGCAGGGGAGGAACGAGAACACGAAGGAGTTCCAGTGCCTATAGTAGGTAACTCTTGAACGTTGTGTCCAACACATGAAAATTTTTCGGTTTTGAAGTCAGTAATGAATTCATCTAATGAGGATTTTATCCCCTCTATGTCACTCCTCAGGTGATCAACATGATCCTTCCAATTTCCGGTGTCCTCTTTCACCTCCTCAAGCATTTCTCTAGCAAATGCCAACCCTAATATAGCGGTTCTCGAAATTGTGGACCCAACACAACGAACACGTCCTCACATATCTTTTTCGAAAACCTCAAAAATAGGCCTGGCATCCAAGGTCTCCTCCTAACCACTCGCTTTGTATACATCCAGAAGCATTTGAATTTGGTCCTGTATAAAAATATGTTAACATTAGGTTTGATGATACGAGACTTTTTTTAAACAAAACGAACATTAAAAAATTTAAATTATCGCAAATATTTTATCATGAGGGGCATAACCACCTCCTTTGATTATATGAGTTGCCAACCACAATTCAGCACGAGTGGGTGCACGCCCATGCTCCTTTCTCCAATTCTCTGAAGCTCGGGCATAACCATGACGACCTGTATTATAAGTTGTCTTTCTCAGACAATTTAGTTTAGTCTCTTTATTCTTTCTTCGCAAAGCCTTTTGAACCTCTAAAACTTCATTATTGCAAAACACCTCCCAGTCCTCAGATTTGACATTCCGTGGCACTTTCTCCTTCCACTTTCCAATATCACCATCCTTCAAATTAACCCTTAGCTTTGACTTGAACTTTTTCCAAGCATCGTTCGCTTTTTTCATAAAAATTTGCTTCTGACTTTTGCGCACATCTGGGAACTCTTTCTACAATATATGAAGAAATAAAATTAAAACATCACATAATTAAATTTACATTCTTTGGAATAGAAAGGAATAGTATACCATTAATGATGACCAAACTGAGTTCTTATATCGCACATCCACTTGTTTCCAACTCGTATAAGATATGGGAACATGTGTCCTTGCTAAGTCTCCCAACCTGGTTGAGAGTGTATATGAGTCTTCACCAATTGGAAGGCCGTGCTCATTAAATTTTAACTTCTTAGTGGAAGAGTCACCACCTACTCTTGAAGCACCCGAAGAAACCTTAGAACGGGAGGTTGATATAGGTGTCTCCTCATTTATTGACGGTTGCGAAGTATCACCCATATGAGACATTTATCTAAAAAAAAGTGACTATTGGACACCAAAATAATCAAAATAAACATTTACAAGAATATTACATGTTCAAATAGCAATATAAAGAAGATGACATGTTCAAATAGAATTATAATTTCAAACAACCATACATGTATTAAATGTTCAAAAAGCAATAAACTATTAAATGTTTACAACAACAACAACAACAACAACAACAACAACAAACGGAATAAATAGAATATCGCATATTCAAAAACAAGTTCAGAACTAAATCATTGCACTAGAAATCTGTGTCCAAAAGCTCCAGTAATTTATCATTTTCCTCGAGAATGGAGTCATACATCGTACGGTCAATATCAATCGCATCTATTTCTTTCGCCAGTCTCTTGGGAGAGTGTAAAACAACTGACCACCCATTCAGCTTTACATCTTGACAATAAAATACTTGACTGGCTTGAGATGTAGGGATGAACGGATCATCGTGAATGGTACTTTTACTCACGAGCTTACTAAGATTCACCATCACCAATTTTGAGGTGGGTTCAACTTTGCAAGCATTCTTATCATCAACATCCACCCAATCACAATAAAAGACAGTATGTGCGAACTCAATGTAATTGAGGTCGAGTATTTGTCTAATAACTCCATAAAAGGTTGTCATAATCCCCTTCTTATTAAAGGCCTTAGTGGATACACCACTACTCTGAAAGTTATGATTCTCTTCATGTCCAGCAGTACAAAAGGTGTACCCATTGCATTGAAATTTCTCATAACTGGTAACCCTATGGAGAGGACCATCAGCATATGGCAAAATTCCCGTATCATTAAATCTTGAGGCCTGTAAGGAATTGATAATTTTTTAAAGTTTCATTAAAAATAATTACGGTTGATAAAAAAGTACATGTATAAATAGAAACTTTCCTCGTTCCTTAGCCAAGGGATGAAATCATCAATTCTATGCGTCGATTGAGTCTCAGTTACCACAAATTTTCTATAAGAAATTAGTTTCAAAATTAAGAAATATCACATTACAATCAATTAATATGAATTAACATAGCACTAAGTGTGTACCTTCTCCATTCATCAACACCGTCGCATTGAGATAAAACCCATCTTCGCACTTGCTCATATTGTACATTATTTAAGATCAATTCTTTACTTTTACCCAATGGTCGTTGGCATTCCAAGTCATCAAACTCATCATCAAGAAAATCCTCAAGATTCCTCTTATGAGTTCCTTCACCTCTTTTCGATATGTACTCCATGGCATACAAAGAAGCTTCATGTAACAAATATGCATTAGCAATGATCCCTTCAATGTACCTCTTGTTTCGTGACCACTTTTTATATCTTCCCATTTCTCTCTCAAATAACCACATCGCCCGATATCTTGGTGGCCCAGCTGTCAAAGCTTTATCGGCTAAATGGTGCATGAGGTGGATCATCACCACAAAAAAGGCAGGTGGAAAATAAATTTCAAATACACAAAGTGCCTCTACTAATGCGTTTTTAGCCTTCAAAAGATGTTCTCTAAATATCACTTTGGCACACAACACATTAAAGAATATACTGATCCGCTGTATAGCTTTAAACAAAGGCTTATCATCCGGAAATGAATGCATAAGCAATGCAGGAAGCAACCATTGCATAATGACGTGATAATCGTGGGACTTGAGATTGGTAAATCCAGGTGGATCGAGGTTAACATTGTTGCTGAAATTTGATGAAAATCCAATCGGTACCTTTAATGTTTTTAGTGTACGAAAAAAGGCTTCTTTCTCTTCCTTTCCTAATGCGAAAGGTGCCTTTGGCATAAGCCTTTTTTTACTACCTTCAACATCTTTCATACATAATTTCCTTTTAAGCTTCAAATGAACTTTCAAGTCTTCACGGGCTTTGACCGTATCTTTATTTGATGAACCTTTCACCGAGAGTATTGTACCTAAAAGAGTCTCTGTGACATTCTTTTCAACATGCATAACATCTAAATTATGTCTAATATCATGATCCTTCCAATACTCTAAGTCAAAGAAAATTGACCTCCTTGAAAAACCCTCGGTACCTGCTAGATTCTCATCGTTACCCTCACTTGGATAATCATCGTCTTACATTACGACATCCTCCTTCTCCTTCCCCTTCCCCTTCCCCTTCCCCTCCTTCTCCTTCCCCTTTCCCTTTCCCTTTCCCTTTCCCTTTCCCTTTTTTTCTCCCTCTCCCTCTCCCTCTCTTTGAACACCTTCTCGAGCGATAAGTGACACTATCTGCTCAACTTCTGCACTTGTTAACTTTCTTGGAGCCATAGCATCCTCTATTTTACCATTAAATGTTTGCTTTGATGTGTCAAACCTATAAGGATGGTCTTTAGGAAGGAACATACGAGATCGTTGGTAACAACATTTCGTTGACTTAGAAAGATATTCAGAAGGTGTATTTGTAGAACAAACAGGGCACCCTTTGTAACCTTGAGTTGAACAACCTGCTAACATCCCATAAGCTGGAAAATCATGTATACCCCACATCAACATGGCTTTTAACTGAAATTTCTCATTTTTGTACGCATCCCAAGCCTCAACTCCAGACCATAAGATCTTTAACTCATCGACCAACGGTTGGAGGAAGATATCAATATTACTTGATGGTGACTTTGGTCCGGGAATCAATACAGACAACATTGAAAACTCACTTTTCATACACATTGATGGGGGAGGGTTGAGAGGTTGAATTATCACTGGCCAACAACTATACTTACGGCCAAACATGTTATTCGGGCTGAAACCATCAGTTGCTATTGCAAGTCGAATATTCCGCGGATCTTTTGCAAAATCTCTCCATATAATGTTTGAATTTACCCATTCTGCTGAATCTCGGGGATGACGCAAGAATTCCATATAAGAGCTTGCACGAGCGTGCCAAGTCATTTTTTCTGCTATCCATTTTATGGTATACAACCGTTTTAGCCTAAGGATTAGAGGGAAATGTCGCATTACCTTCTTAGGAACCCTAGAGTACTTTTTTTTTTCCATTAGTATTCTGAATTTCTACCCCGTCCTCGTCTAGACAAGTAAACTTGTAGCGTAAAGAACCACATTTTATACATCTAGTAGATTTTTCATGCTCTTTCCAAAATATCATACAGTTGTTAATGCATACGTCATACTTAACATAATCCATACCGAGATCTCTAACGGTGTTTTTCATTTCTCTATAACTAGTTGTCAAGTTGTTCTCTTCAGGAAGTAGTTCATTTAACAATCTAAGAATTCCACCTGTAGCACCATCCGATAAATTGAATTGTGTTTTCAAATCATTCAACTTTATAAGAGCATACATTGTGGTATGACGCGAAGAACCGGTAGCTAGGTGCAATGGCTCCTGTGCGAGTTGATGTAAACGATCATACTTCTTGCCTTTGTATTTATGTGTGTGCGAATCATTGGGAACCTCAGAAGTTGGGGGGGCTTCATCACTGCCTACACAATTAGGTTCACTAGGTTCCGCTTCACCCATAAACATCTCACAAGCATCATTCACAAGATCATTCAAAATTGGAATATTGTGCACATTAGCGTGTTTTGTCGGTGTCACAGATTGCGGTGGTGGTTGGACTTGATCAACAACTAATGTCTCACCGTGAAAATGCCATAAGGTATAGTTCATGTCCATACCATATGTCATTAAATGAATGAATATGTCATCTATAACAACATGTCCTTTCCCATTTCGACAACGTCTACAGGGACATGAATGTTTAACATTCGAACTATTACTACGCACATAATGAAGAAATTATAACACCCCATCTCTATATGTATCGGTCTCGATATTTTTCTCATTTATCCATTCTTTGTTGATTCCCGACGACATCCTGATAAGTTTAAAGAGCACACATTATAATATAAACGCTTACTGTAAATATATTTAAGTTTATTCAAGTGTAAATATGTATATATTTGAGCTCCTATATTTCCTCCATCTCCTCTATAGGGTAAGGGTCCTATCCCATTCGAAAATGCATATTTTGTATTGTTCATAATGTCTCATGCCATGTCCTAATCTAGAAAATTTCGCGAGCATCTCCCTACAGTTCTTCAAGTACACAACTTAAATTGGGAGTGTTCATGTGTTACTTAAGTTTTTCAACCAAGAAAACACAAAACACTACATCAATCTAGTATGCACCCAAAGAACATAAAGAGATGCCACCGAATTTTTCAAAATAGGACATGCATAATCATTATGTACAATACAAACTTTTTCATTTCCAAACTGTCCAAAAATGGGACAATTCAAGAGTTCTCACCACAGTCATAGTGAGACCTCTTGAACGGGTCTAAGGTTTTTCTACATGTGTAACATCATTTTTGAATGTTTAGTATTAATGTCTACTTAATATTTAAATAGTTTTTTTTTTATTTTTTCTTAAATTTTCAACACATAATCTCATTGATCCATTTAATTAATGAGGTGTCTACTTTTCAATTTGTTATTTTTACATTATTATTGAATATTTAGCACTTAAATTTTCTTAAAACTACGTAACATCTACAAATCAGATCAAATATACATTTTTCTTAAAGGGGTAAGAACATAAAAACCCATGATTTATTTATTTTTCACTATCAACATTCAATTTGCACCAAAAACTCACACATTAAAAAAAATGTATTTAAATATGTATATATAAAACCCTAAAAATCAAATACGAATCAAATCAAGCATATCATAAACTCTAGGATCAAATCTGAAATCTAACTTAGGTTAAAAAAAATACAATGCTTTAAACAATTACCTGATTGGGATGAGTGCAGTGAGAGAACAGGGCAGTGACCAGAGAAAGAGAGAATGGGCCGGAGAGAGAGTGTCGGCAGTAGAGATGCTGACCTAGGGCAGTGTCAGCAGCAACTGCCGAGATAGAGAGACCGCCGAGAGAGAGAGAGAGACCGCCGAGAGAGAGAGAGAGAGAAGAGGCTAGAGAGAGCGCAGAGGCTAGAGAGTGGCGGGAATCGTGAGCGGGAACAAGAGAAAGAGGGAAGTGTAATGTTTTTTTTTGGGTATTATATATTTTAATAAGTGTACTCAATTTTGGCACACTTTAAAACAGTGCCAAATTTTGGCACTATTTTAAAGTGTGCCAAATCTCTATAAAACCGTGCCAAAATCTGGCACAGTTTTAAACTGTGCCAGATTTTTAATATTAGGGTCTGCCAAAATGTTGTTTTTGGTGTAGTGTTCTGTCATGTCGCACATACTCATGACGCAAACACATACCCACGTCGCTATAACCAGTCAGTCCGTATTCTGTCAGCCCTGCACATACTCGCACATCAAATTCATTGTAATACCCGTTTATTATCTTAGGTATTAACTCTCAATTTCTTAATTTCTCATTATTTATTATTTTAGCCCCACCTTATTATAGAGCATAAATCCTCAAACCCACCCCTAGTCCCATACCTAGAGGTCGTCAAAACATAAATACATCCTACCCTATTATATATGATGAATTTCTAACATTAATCTGCTCCAAGTCTCGCGCATATGTTATCAAATCAACGGAATGACACAAAAATCAGCCCCGTCTCGGAATATCTCATCCGTACAAATCTACACTAACTAGTCCCATACTTAGAAAGTGTTAACCACAATTAAGGCATACCCACTAGTCCCGTAGCTAACAAGTACTCCTAAAATTAAGGTGAGAGCACAACTATCCAAAGTCCCTTCGTCCCTGCGGTGGTAAATATAATCAAACAAATAATTCACATAAGGCATTTTATCCACGATTCTATCAATCTCTCCTATGGTCACAATTTAATCCAATTTAATTCGTTCAGTCAATCTTCATAATTAAAATAATTTATTTTATGCAACTCATATAATTTTCTCATCACGCAACTTTATGGTGCACACAAAAAATTCCTCTTTTTCATATCAACATAGTTTTTATGTGATTTCACAAGTCCGTTTTTAATTTATAAAGTTTTTATAATTTTCTATATGCAAATCAACATCCATATAAACCAAATGGCCCACCTCTATCCTAAGCACACAAGGGTTATAAGTCTTAATTCATATTAAGATTTTTCATAAAAACAGTCTCAATATAGGTTCCAGTTTTCCAAATTAAGGTTTCTAATTTATTTTAAGAAAAACATGTATATTAACGTTTAGGCGATATTTAAAACGCATAATACTAAAGAGAGAGAATAGAAGAGTTCATGCTTGAAGAAAAGTCGATTGAAAATTCTGATTAGATGGTTGTGTTCCACTCGAAAAATTGATAAATACTTTTTCTTGAACAATCTTGAGAAAACAAGCCTTCAAAACATTGGTTAAATCTTGATTTAATTTAGGACTAGGGTTTGTAGATGAGAGGGGGTAAAGATGTCGAAGACTTCTGGGTTTAAAGTTTGTGAAAAAGTGTTTAGAAAAGCCTAACCCCGAGTTATTTTTATATGGAAAAATGATTAAGAGTTTTAATTAACTCAGACTAACAAAAGTAACAAACTACCGAATCTGTCCCAGGCGAATCGATTCACAACTAAGGCCGAATCAATTCGGACTTGAACAGTCACAGTTCGCCGCAAAAATGAATACATTAAATATTCTGATTTCTCCCCTGATTTCAATCCCGATTAAAATCCCATTTTTAATAAATAGAATCCAACATTTTAAATTACTAAAAATAGTTAAATCCAAACACTTTTATTTTTTGGAATTTTGAAATAAATTTAATCATTACCGATTTAAAATTACGAGGTGTTAAACTTCTTAACTCTTATTTCTAAAGGGTCGCTTCGATGAAAAGGCACATCCAAAAGTTATTTTCTCAGGGCCACAACTTTTGGCTTGCTTTATCCGAAGAAGGATGCAACTCCTTTTAAAGGAAGGAAGTTGAATCATAAGCCCATTTACTTTTGATGTGGGATACATGGATAGCAAGGTAGGTAAGGAAGTTTTGATACTAAGTGTATTGGCTATTTTTTTTTAGTGTCTAATCGTGTCTTAAATTGTGTTAATTTGGATGACTTTCTAATTAATTTCGCGTCTTATTTTAAACATGAACACGGCCCGACCCGAATTCATATAAAAAAAACACAAATATGAACACAGCACATACCCGACAAGCTGTATCAATTTCAGATCAATTTTGTGCCATTCCCTCTTTTCATGTAGTTTCCAATATTGACACTCCTATTTAAAACCCACTCAAAGTACAACTTGAGACAAAAACTTCTCCAATTTCAATTTTCCCGGTTCTAATCAAAATACAATAAAACACCTATATATCACATTCACAGTAAACTCATTCCTGGCATTAAAAATGAATATCATTACATTCCATTTACTCTATATATTTTCAAAACCAATCACCGGATAATTTAAACTATGACCTTGTTTTTTCTAAGAACTTCATTTTGATGCTTTTACAGAGAAAAACTATTTATTCTTAATGACTAGGACCCAAGTATCAACTTTGCATTGGATCAACTTCTCACTTTTCTTTCTCTTCTCTCTATGTTATGTATGTGTTTATGTATACATGAAATGCTTTTGTCATGACAAATGGCAAATAAATTGACAAATAAGGTATTTGTCTATAATTTTGTATGTTTGGCCGCATAATTTATCGTGATATTATTTACCAGTGTACAACACTCATTATGCATAAGGTGTTGACAAACTTTACTTACCTATTTGAGTGAGAAATATTTGCCAACAAATTTGCTAACTTCTTAAACGGTTTAAATGTTTTAAAAAATAATTTAAAAACTGTTATGAATATTTAAAAACTGTTTTCGTTTTTTACAAAAAAAAAAACTGTTTTTCTACCCCAAAAAAAAAATAACTGTTTTTTTTATTTCGCAAAAAAAAAAAATGTTTTCATTTTTTACAAAAAAAAATTGTTTTCTTATTTTACAAAAAAAACTATTTTCTTATTTTACAAAAAAACTTGTTTTTTATTAAAAAAAACTGTTTTGTTATTAAACAATTTTGCCTAAAAAACTTATTTGTCTCATTTGGTGTTTGATAGCCTAATATGAAAAAAATAATATTTATTTATACAAAATTTGTCTAAAAAAAATTTATGAGAATAAAATTTATCTTATTAATTATTTTGTCCAATTCAAATCAAACGGATCTAAAAGTTAGAGAGGATAAGCTAAAGCTTGTATTTATGAAATATGCGAACAAAGAAAGATGAAGTTTGAGCTATTTAATGGTAGTTGACAATGAGGTGTGTAATATCACGTCAAAGTATCATATTGCGTAGTTGACCGGATGGCTAACAAACTATTTTGTTTTAAGCTATTTTTTTTTATCGATGATCCTTAAGGGGTTTTGTTTAGCCGTCAGCAACACAACACAGTATTGAATTTAAATTGGCTTTCCAAAAGCAGTCTTTGTCTACTACTAGCTGCGTCAAACACCCATGACCATAGTAACATATATTTTAATAAGCCTTTGTTTAAGATTTCATTCTTGAAAAATGTATGTGGATTAGGGGTGGCTATAGGCGGGAGATCCCTCAAGTTCACTTTTAAAAAAAGTAGAGATTATAAGATAAATAGATTCGCGAAGTGAGTTTGGTAAAGTTTTATAGTCCGATGTTTTTCTTAGACGGATTTGGATATGTATTTTTAAATTCGCTTGCGCACGGTCCAAATCAAGGTCTGGAAATTAGAAATAATATTGATTTGATTATATATATACATATGGGCAAACCCTCATACATATCCGGTATAAATAATTGCTGGCGCAAACTTATTCGTAGTTTTCTTTATATATATATATAATATATATACACAGGAGGCATGTGTGTGTGTGTGTGTATATAAATATGTATGTATGTATGTATGTATGCATGTATATTCGTAGTTTGCTTTTTATTCCTTTATGGTTAAAAGTTATAAATAAAATATAAATGAGGAACATTTAAATATATCAATTTTAGGCTTTATTTACTATTAATCTTCAGAGTACATACTAAAATAAATTTGCTAAACGATAAAATAGGTCATAAATTTTCTAAAAAAAATATTTGGGTCCGGGGCTAGATAATGGGACTGGGCAAAAAGCTTCCGAATTTGGGCGGACTTGGGATTACATAATGAGCCCCGACTCGGGCATGGGCAGGCTTGGGATAGCTCGAATTTTTAATGGCTCGGGCCGAGCCCGACCGGCTCCGCACAAGTCCAGCCCTAATTTGGAAGGATAAAAGTTGGCGTGAGATTTTCTATCTCAACCAGCCCTATCGCATGTGAGTGGAGTAATTGGGTCGTTGGATCATGTACAACTTACTCCAATATCTTTTTAAATGTTCGAGCAGCCAAGTTAAAAATAATCGACAATGAATTGAGGGACCTCAGTAACTTATATACCGTTGTGCAAGATTTTGATTATTTAATGGTGGACTTTATATCTCAACAGAAAATTTAAATCTCAAGGTAAATTAGGTTATGCAGCTGAAAACTTAATTATAGGGATCGTGTTAAAATTTGATTTACCATTCCAACATGGCAAATGTGTGAAAAAGAAAATATCCTTAGAGTCCAATCTTTTAATTACATGTGCCCAAAAAGACATTTTTGAATTATATGCTACAATATTTAACATGATATCAATGGCTTCTTTGCTTTGGCATTTGTACTGTTTTGGCCCCTAAATTTCATTTTTGTAGCAATTAGCAATTAAACTATCATAAGTTTACATGAATGACTATTCCATTATAAATTCGTTTAGTATTGATGGAAAAGCCAAAAACATCCATTTTGACCCTCATAGTGACACGGATTCGTAAGAGTTGTGCTAAAGGCTCCTCAAAATTTATAACTGTCATCACTTTACAATATTTTTAAACATAATGTGCTATTATTTAAAATCATGTAGTGATTCTGAGATTAAATTTTGATTGTGCTTTTAACACAGCCCTATTCATAAAAGGGGACTTCTAGCTATCTATATTTATGACTTCATTTTTATAAAAACAACATCAGATTATTTATGTTATGTATAAGGTTAAGTCCTAATTTTATTCTGCTACACATAAAATATGTTGTTATTCAAATGAAAATTGGAACGGCATTCAATCATAAAAAGTTGTCAACATTAGGGACATGCATATAATACCATGCTTTAGACGGAAAAACATCTTTTGCACATTCATATAATATTATATATTGCTAGAATATGAAAACAAGTGTATTTTGAATTATTTTTTATTTCAGAATGAAAAAAAAATTAATACTCAAACTTTGTTATGAATTTTATGACAAACTATAGTATGATAAAAAATTTGAACTGATCAAGGCAAAAATAAATTATAAACTTTTGTGGAAGCAATAAATTGAAAGGTAAAAATGGCACTCTTACAAATAAATCATAGGGCACATCCTATATGAGCCATATAAATACAGTGTTTTTTGTTCCTAAGTTTGCTCATGAATTTAACGCTTGTATTTACCCAATTATACTTGATCCTTTTAATATTATGACTATGAAGTAGCAATATTTGTACAAAATGTTTAATGAGAATAACACATATGTATGCGCTATCTAGCAGGACCTTGTCTATACAAATTGAAATATTTACGCTATTATTCTTTTAAAAGTATAAGAAATATAACTCCACAGGTCACACCAAATCTAAATGATAAGATATAATTTTGAATTGTCATAATAATAAATCTAACACAAATAGGTTATGTAATAGAGACAATGGCGAGAAAATATAGTCACGAATTGCTAGGAAGTTTGACTATTGTTAGTTTGGATGACCGCTCGTTAGATACCGCCTCGTAGAATAAACAAGAGAAAATTCAACCTAGTTGTCGATTCGTTATCTTATTAATTTTGATTCCAATTCACAACTAACTTTACTAAAACCATATGCGAAAAAAAAAATCCGGGGCATAAAATAACTGAAATAAATGCAGACATAATTTTAAGCTCGTTAAGCTTTGCAAATCAAACTTTTGAACCCATAGGCACATTTTAGTTCATTACACCCCTACTATTTCCAGTACTTCCCAATATAATAAAAAATAAAATAATATAATTATACATCCCATTCTCCTCAATTTTTCCCCAATACAAAAATGAACAGAATTACATCCGATTTACACTAAATATACTATTTGAACTTTGAGTCGCAGAAACAGCCTCTCTATATATAAGAATAAGACTGCATACATGTAACCCTTCCATTAATCTACGGTGACAAGAGCCCCATGCACTGAATTTGCCTTTTTATACTATTTGAACTTCGAACTTCATACGTTACAAACAAAAGAAAATTCATTCTTCATGAATTGTACCCAAAAATCTTTTATTAGCATATTCACTCGCCCATTTATTTTCATCAACCACCCTAGCATCCCATCTCCCTTTCATGCATTCTTGCAATATCAACTGTCCAATCTCCTCACCCTCTTGTGCATGTGCCTTCAACTCCTTCAATTCCCTTACACTCATTCTTACCTTTATCCTCACACCACCACTAGCCAAACGATCACTCTCCATAAAATGACAATTTTTATCTTCATAAAAAACATGCACCACTTGTTTAAGATTCTTCCCAAACAAATTCCCCATATATACGTGTGTGTGAGTGTGTGTGTGTGTTACTTTAATGTCAATCAACTTCCCTTTATTCTCTCCCCTCCCTATATGCTATCTATTTGTATTTAGGATTGCATGCAATGTCTCCAAACCTCTTATATATGAATACACTAATGAGATACTTGAAATTTGAGTTATTTAAAGGTAGTTAAAAGAGGGAAGCATACGTTGACCCGTTGATTATTTATTATTATTTTTGTTGCTATTTTTATGTTTTAAGGTACTTTCAGATGTATGACCTTTAATGAGTCTTGTTTGGCCGTCAGCAACACAATATTGAATTGAGTTGGCAATTCTTACGTGGCATTTGTCTACATCTTAGCTGTATCAAAATATTCTTGAAGATGGGAACCTATTTTAAATAGATTATTGCAACATGTTTCAAGAATATCATGACTGCCTAAAATCGAAGGTTCTTCCGAGTCCCATCACATCCGTTTCAATAGAAAAATATATTCTTTTAATTTCACACATAATATATGATATGTTTTAGTTGATGAATTGACACATTTAATTTAAAATAAGTAGATTACATGTAATGTTTGAGTCTGATTTGAATTTTGTTATATCAGGCTCATGGAAACATAGTTATACTTAATTCAATTATAGTAGTGGATATTTCGTTTCATATTATATCCGGTTCACAGTGTATTTAACCGTTGTTTAGTGTTGCCCTATTTAACAGGCAACCAACTACAGTCCAAGAGTAAGCCTAAATCGATATAGATCCATTTTGATAGATACATTGACGTATTGTGTCTGAATTGGTGAATATTTGTAATTCTTGGATTGGTGAGTATTTGTAATTCACTTATCAATATTCGAAGAACCAACATTGCACACACGAACCGTTAGTGTTTCTATTAAAATGTATCTGAATCGATCTAGAATTACCCTAAGAGTCGTATATCATTAAGGATTGATTCATAAATGGCGGGAGATAAATTGCGGATGCTTTGAAGGTAAGAAAGTTGCACCAGCGAGAATATGATGTCTATTTTTTAGCATGCTCTTGAGTTGGTAGGAGTGTTATAACGCTTCTCTCCCGCTCCTCATTGATTTTATGGACTAGTTGCAATGGATAGTGTGTTATTTTTTATTTTTATTTTTATTTATTTTTTTTTTTTGGGGGGGGGGGGGGGGGGGGGGGGCTGGGCTCGCTTCTAGTTTGCATTTTTTTTACTATATTCCATTTCTTGTTAGATATCATAAATGTTGGCACAAACTTCTTACGAGCTTCGAGTGTACAACATTTTATATCAAAGATTGAATCATAACAATAACAAGTTTTCGGATCTTATTTAGATCAATATGATTGAGAAAATAAAGCCTTCTTCATCACGTGAGACGGCTACACAAACGGGGCTAAGAATTGTAATGAGTGAGAATTAATTTAACAAGGAATATTGGGGGTTCGAGGGCGGGAGCTGTTGAGATGAATTTTTTTAGGACATTTTTTACTTATGGCATATGATTGCTCATATTTTAACAACAAGATAAATAGACAATCAATTACAAATAATAAAAAAACATCATAATACATACAACCCTAAATTTATCTCTACAAAATGAAAAAAAACATACATAATGTAAGTTGACATTTAACAATAACACTAACACACATATGATATAACCATTTAATGTAACAATAAACTAAAAAAGTATATATAATATAAGTTGCCATTTGACAAATTAATAAGATGGAAAAACGAAATAATATATATAAAGAGAGAGACGGGAGTAGTACCAACTATATTTACGTGCTGGGCGTGTTTAGAGTTTCTAAGGTTTAAGTTGTATAAGTTTCCTGTATTTCAAGATATGTCTCGGCTATGTTTGAAAATATTTTTACAGCACCTAAATATAGTCTAAGCATAAATAACTAATTTTATTTTTAAATGCTGTGGGGCCTACAGCCCCCACTGTGCTTTCTGTTCCTCCATCCCTGGATGGCTATAGTTTAGTGCACAATTTTTTTTTAACAAACATCGATGGATATTCCGTTGGAATGAGAAAGAATAAAAATAAAAGGGGCTATATAAAGGTTATTTTGAGGTTGTCCCCTGCTTTTATGACTACTTTTGCAATATACCTCCACTTTTTAAAAACTTTGCAATACACCCATATTTTCTTAACTATTCATCCAAAGTCGATAACACTGTTTATATTTTTGATTTTTTCGTCACTTATATGACCAGTTTTGTGTTGAACCCCATTTTGAAAAATAAAATAATACACTCCCAAATTGTTAACTCTCCAATTTTTTATTTTTATATAATGAAACTCCATCAGCATATATTTAAAATTTTTGAAAAAGTTCTAAAAAAATAGAAAAAGGTTTTAAAGTTTTTATCTTTTCCCTCGTAATTGTTTATATATACATACGAAAAAAACTAGTTGGAAACTGGGACAAAGACAAGAAGAAGAAAGGACTCATTGGGAAAATAGAAAAATATATTTTTTGTTTTGTTTTTAATAAATAAAGACTGGGACAAAAAAAAAACCTTTGTTTTCTTTTTAATAAACAAAAAATTGGTAGGAAGAAAATTAAGAAAAACAATCTCGAAAGAAAACAGGAAAAACTATAGAAAACTCTATTGTATTGCATGTAATTTTATAAAAACTCTATTTGAAACCTTTATATAAAAACTATAGAAAGTGGTTTTAAACATATTTTTTTTCATATATTGTACTTATACATATATATATTAAATATTAAAATGAAACTGTAAACAGGTTTTATAAAATTACATAGTAAAACATTTTTTATAAATATTAAAAGTACATAATAAAATGGTTGGATAAAATTACATAATAGAACCGTTTTTATGAAGGAAAAAATAACATGTATTTTTATTTTTATTAAAAACCTCTTATAGACATATATATAAATAATTTGAAAAACATTCTTAAAATAAAATTTTCATAATAAAATCGAAAAAAAAATCAATCCTAATCAACATATACTCAAATTGGAATAGTATAATTTCAAATAAGAAAAATATTTGTTTGAATAAAATAAAACTAAAATAGGATAAATTTTCAAATTGATATTATTCTGATATTTTTCAAAATATGATCAATTAAGATTTTCTAAAAATATTATGATTGTATTCTGACATATTTGACTTATTGGAATTTATACAATTTCGTCTTATTAACAAATGTTGATTAAGGCTTTTTTATTTTTTAATTTTATCCCACAATTTCTTATTTTTAGGACCTTTTTTTTATATTTTTTAATAACATTGTCGATTTTTTTAAATATATGCTTATGAAGTTTCGTTATATAAGAAAAATGGAGAGTTAATAATTTGCGGTGTATTATTTTTTTTATGAAATGGGAGTCTAATGCAAAGCTGGTCATAAAAGTGGGAGAAAAACACAAAATGTAAACAATACTAACGGTTTGGATGAATAGTTAATGGAATGTGGGTGTGTATACCCCATATTCTAGGACCTCCTAAGTCTCTCCTTAGACCCCTAGCAATTCCATTTTTCATCGAAAACCTAGGTCGCACTCCGACTATCCATCTAGAGGCCATCGGACACCCCCGGGCCCCATTTGACTCCGGTCAACTCTATAGTCAGAGCAAAAGCTCTTTGAAGGGCTCCGACTTCCCTTTCCAACGGTTCACCCTGTGTGCGAATCGACATAGCGGTTCAGATGAACGAACCATTTCACTACCAAAAATAGATTCAGAGGCCATCGGGCGCCCCCGGACCCCGAGTTGACCCCAATCAACTTCACCATCAGATCGAAAGCTCTTTGAGTATTCGCAGGTCACTGAAACCCATTTCCAACTGTCCGCCCCATGCACGAAACAACATAACTGTTCGGACAAACGATCAGTTTTCCCATGAAAATTGATTCGAATGTCACTAGGTGCTCCCGGACTCCGTTTGATCAAAATCAACTCAGCAAATCTAACGAGACTGAATGAATCTCCGAAGGGCAATGAATAACCTTTCTAACGATCTGCCCCATGCGCGATTCTGACCTATGGTACGGATGAACGTTTCATTTTACTTGGATAGGTCATCGGGCACTTTCGGGACCCGCTTGACCAAGGTCAACTTTTCGAACCAAGTAAAAATCATTGGAATGTCGAAGTACATATGCTATCCTTTCCAACGGGTCGCCCTGTGCACGATTTTGACTTATCATACGGACGAATGATCCGTTTACGTCCGACGATCTCCCGTCCAAAGGACCGACGTGCATTTTCGAGCCACATTTGACCCAAAGTCAACTCTCGGACCCGGGAGAGATCCAAAAACTCTCGAACGTCAACTTTCTAACGATATGCCCCGTGCATGATTCGGATCAACGGTTTGTGCACTACGATCATTATTTTCGAAAAGTCCACACGAGACTCCCAATTGGCAGGTCATAAACCCTGCCTATCGGCATAATGTCAAGGGTGACCTGTCGATAGAGAACCCCTGGGGGAGGCCAATCAGCACCCACTTTTTTCCTATAAATAAGGTCCATGATCTCACTCCCAGAAGAGACAGCAAATTCATCAGCATTAGTGATTTCAGCAATATTCTCTCAAAATCAGCGAAGTTCCATATGGGAAATCCCATTCAAGCCTAAATACCCATCCTTTTCATAACCAATTTGGCAAATATCCTTCTCTCTCAACAACATTCATCAATATTCAAAGGATTTCATCCAAGATCCAAGATCAAGCTCCAAGGAAGGTTTAATTTCTTCTCCCCCTCTTTTAAATCTCTTGTGTTCGCATAAGTTACATTAGATTCATAATCTAGTTTCACTTTAGTTCATACATATTAACATCTACGCTTTTACTAGTATATTGCACATACTTTATTTTCCATAAAAACCCTGAAAATAAATAAAAGAGGGTTACACTCGTAAATTCTGAACGGAATTATCCATCAAGCTTTTTCCAAAAAACCAAAAACACATTTTCTACACATACACACATAATAAAATTCCGTTCGAATCTATGGGATAACCCCACCCCTATTCTACATTCGAACTACATGAACTTTGATGCCTTTATAGGATATGTAGGCGTCCCAGATTGAAATCCGAGACTCGAATCCAATTTTCCAACTTCTTTTATTTACCAAATCTCTCAAAATCCCTCATTTTCATCTCTCTCTCTCTCTCTCTCTCTCTCTCTCTCACACACACACACACACACACACACACACACACATATATATATATATATATATATATATATATATATATATATATATATATATATATATATATAATATGCTTGTGGTGTCTCATCCCACATACATTGTCGTTCGCCAATAACAATCAATATCTCAATGAATGCTCATATTCTATCTTCTATATTTATTATTATTTTGGGAATATTCCCGTGGATGACCTCGCCCTATCTTTTCCATGGTATGGGTCGAACGATTCCAATATCCATTATATAAACACATACACACACTTCACGAGGATAAAGAAAAATATTGACATTTTCCCATGAGAGACCGAAAGGGCAGGATGGGTACCTAACACCTTTCCATTTCATAACTTAGCCCTCAGGCCTCGGATCTTTTTGTTTCGTATGCATCTGTTTTGTCCTTGATGATGCTCTCTCGAAGTGGCAACATGTTCTTTTTCTTATTTTGAGCAAAATAGACTGGGACTCTATCTCTTTACATTCACTCCACACCGACCACGACCGAAGAACCTTTTCGAAAAGAAGGGTACGATACCGCGACGCAGTTCTTCCTCAAGGGATCCATTTCCTTCCCCCCTAGAACAAACGTGGCGCCGCTTGGTATTACCACAGTGGTGACTCTACTGGGGACTATATTTAAGAGGGCTAGATTCTATTTGCATGGGTTTTTTATTTTCTTATATATCCCACTATTTGCATGTTCCCCTTTTTATTATTCATATGTACCTTATGCTTAACCTACTAATCACACACTTGTAAAAGATTCTCCATGTACACTTCACACCACGTGCACCTAGGATCACACATATCCATAGGTTGCATAGATCACTTAGAAATCCATGCTTAGGTGTCACCAACACACACCTCCACTTATATATATCCATGCTCACTTATCACACACTTACTTGTAGATAGTTACATATCACGTATCCATGCTTAGTATAACTTGTACCTTGCTCCCTGTTTAGCATGATCAAGAAAAAGATACGCTCTCCATAATATACTAATAAATGAATCATGCATGATTCACAAAACATCACCAAAGAGCATTGTTATTGACCAAATTTTGTCCTGTAACTGGGGAGTCACATCGTGATGGATGCTGCTCCGATAGGTCGAAGTTAGCCTAAGCGATATGACTCTCACCTTCCATTAGCCAAGTACCTTCAACGTATATCGAACGGTTCCCCCGCATCGTACCCCTTGACTGACGGGAGGTATATCGTGGGGAACTCGTTCACGTGCGTCAAGTATATCGAATTCGCTCTCACACGTACCGTCCCCACGAGGTATATAGTGAGGCAATTTATGTACACTCAGGTATATCAAATGGCTTGTCCACACATACTGATTACCCTCAAAAGCAAGACGTATATTGTAGAAGTTACGCTAAAGGGGGGAACCCTTTCTAATTCACCCAACCAACTTCATACCCCCATGTAGGTGTCGAGCGTAAGACACACATTTTAGATTGTGGGTTTCAACCCCAAACTCTGCCGAAATTCTGGGTCGGACTACAGCCCAAATTTTTGCAAAATTTGAAAATGGGGCACTGCCTGTGAGCCCGATAACAAGTCCAATCGTAGCTTTGCATATGTTGCAAACCCAATTTTTCCAGGCCCGGGTCCCATTCGGCATTTCATTGTCCATTTAGGTGAACTTAATGCAAATGAGAACCTAATAAACATAATAATCATGATGAGACCCTTCTCTTGACTTTTCCTCTCGTCTTTCCAAAACTGTCCAAAAATATTTCTCCTTCTTTTATCATAAATACCAAAATTATTTTTCCTTCTTTTCCCTCAAAACAAAAAAAAATGAAAAAAACGGAAGAAAACATTTTCATCCTCATCTTCTCCAAAAAAAGTAAAAAATATCTCATTTTCTAAAAATAAAAAATTTCCTTTTTTCTTTTTTGAATACAAATTTCAATCTTTCTCCTTCTCCGCTCGATCACATACCCTTTGCCTGGCTCCCTATTGGATTCGGTTTTCAGTCGAACGCCCCTGAAATTCTGTCAGTCCCCTTACTTCCTTCGAGTTCGAGATTCACTTGCCTTCCGTATAGAACACGAATCAAGTGCTAAATGTACAACTGTATTTGTTGACGTTTATGGATCAGGTTAATGCCAAAATTAACAACCTTCAAACCGATGTTCATGAGATGCAAAGAAATCGGGTCCCTGTCCTCGAAGATCCTGGGGTCATTTTCCTTAGCGCCATGGGTACGCCTGCACCCGAGTCTATCTGGGTTCCTGAAGAATACCATCATGCTCCACATCCTCCTCTTGCTAATGGGCCACCACCAGCCCAGCTTCCTATGCCAAACCTTGCTCAGGCAGGGGCTATTTTACCTGTAACTGTTGATTCGAAGGAAGAAGAACCAAATAAGGAAAAGGAAGACCTCAAGATGTTGACCAAGATATTCGACCATGTCAGAATATCTGGGAGATACATAGACTACACTCACTTGTTTCCCTATCCTAAAGCCAGGTTACTAGAAAAATTCAAGATTCCCAATATCGAGAAGTTTGGAGGCAGTGGACCCCCGATCGTTCATCTCCGTAGCTATCACCGATCCATGACTCTGCTAGGGGCTTCCGAAGAAATAATGGCTCAAATCTTCCAACAAACTTTGAAAGATAGCTCCCTTCATTGGTTCCTATCCCTTGAAGAATCTAGAATCCACAGTTGGGAAGACGTTGCTCGTGAGTTCATGTCACAGTACAAGTACAAGAAGGTCCTACAGGTTACCCACCGTGACTTAGAGTTACTTAAATAGAATCCTAGGGAATCATTCAGCAGCTTCATATAAAAATGGAGAGAAAGAGAAGCTACCCTGACCAATCGGCCTTTTGAAGAAGAATAAGTCAGTAATGTAAATAATAACTTCCTACCCTATGTCCGAGCAATAATGGGAGGACAATACTACCCTCACTTTCGAGCCCTCCAAGAAGCAGGAGTAGAAATAGATGAAGGTCTTGATAAGATAGAAGTTGAACCGAAGAAAACCTCTAGACAGTTTGTGCATAGAAAGTTTAAAAATCAGCTAGTACCACATCCTCTACTATCAACAACATCTTTTAGCTTGCTGCTTCCTGGGCACCAAAAAGTCGCCCAAACCCAATTCGAAAGGAATATATCGAGCTTCATGCTCCTCTCTCCAAATTCTATCGGATCTCTTAAATTAAAAACTGATCAAATCCTTGGACCCTCGCCCTTTACCAAATCCACTTCCAAAAACTTGATGCTCGTTGTGACTTTCACCAAACTGTTGGCCATACCACCGACCAATGTCTTTATCTCCAAAACACAATCCAAATTTGGATTGATCGAGGTATTATCTCCCCACCAGCTAATCCTAAACCAAACACTACCCATAATCCACTCTCGAATCATGCAAACACCATCTTCCGGGAAGAAGACTCAGAACTCGACCCAATTACCCAAATCATGCCAAGTAAATCACTAGTCTTACCCATATACTCTACTAAACCACTCCAAACATGCCCATATTTCCTCTTACACCCTACTAGCCTTGCCGATCAAACCTTATCACTCCTCACCAGAGCCTGCATCGCTGTTCGCACCCGTTCTGGTGGTAAAGATATGGAATTATCATAAGTGATGAACCAACTCCTACAGTTTGGGATGAAATTACCCTCTTAGATAACCATCGACTATCAGAGATTAAGTGGGTTATTCTTAGAAGTTCAAAAATGGGTCCGCGAGTCAAACAATTGTGTAGTGCCGACCAATGAAGTCAGACCAGATTACCTGGTCTAGATCATGGCAGATTCGTTTTGACAAATTGGTGATATTTATAGCATATCTGAGCTGCTTGGTGCTTTAAAATTATAAAGGTGCATGGTCCCTTCAATCCTATATTTCCCTACGAAATGGGAAGAATTATACGAAGAGGCCATAGAATTTGTAGAGTGTATTAACTTTATATGGAAAGACAATATCATTGCCACCGGAAGGGGGGTGATTCCAAGGATTCAGATGAAGAGCAAAATTCAAGAAAGACTAGTTTGATAGCCAACATATATGGAGTGATATCATTCTAAGAGCTACTAGGAGAGATCAACTAAGTAGCTGAGCAACCCGATGTAGATGAAAAAATAGGGTTTATGTTGTTCCCCTCTTCCATAAACCACATGACCATGTCGGGGAGACACTACCAGAACTCAAACTTATATCCATCAGCAAATGATAAAGGGAAAGGTGTTGAGAATGTCCCTTGCCAAAAATGACTCTGGAAGAAAGTAAGGTCCTTGATCAACTGAAGAAAACTCAAGCTAACATGGCCCTATGGGGACTTTTCATGTCTTCCCAACTGCACCAAAATGCCCTAATCAAGATACTCATAGGACCCACAGTTCCGCCCTCAACCACGCTAGAAGAAGCAATGAACCTAGTTAGATCCTTGACCTCTACTTGAATGCTATCCTTTTTTGAATAGGAAATCCCTAAGACTGGTCCTAACCACAATTATGATCTTAATATCTCTGTTGAAGTCATGGAAACAATTATTACCCTCTCTCTCATCGATAATGGCTCAGCTATGAATGTGTGCCCACTAAGAACTGTAAACTGTTTGGGATTGAAAGTGAGCGATCTTGATATAGCCTCTACTGTCGTACGAGCCTACAATAACACCCGTTGAGATGTAATGGGATCTTTTAAGCTTACAATAGGGGTTATCCCTATAAATCATGTTGTTGAATTCCATGTCATTGACATCCCAGCCTATTTCAATCTTCTTTTTGGACAACCATGGATCTATAGCATCAAAGGGGTGTCTTCTTCTCTTCATCAGAAATTAGAATTATTTGCCAACGAATAAGTCATCATCATCTTAGAAGACAGTGAAAACACCGATAATGCAAGCACCAGTAATTTGGTACTCGAGATATAATATGGGGTGAACGATATGCTATTATCAGGCTTCCAGGTCGAACCGTTCCTACTCCTAACAGGGGACGACTTCAAAGATAGGGTTTGTCCAGAATATGGTCCTCATAGAAATACTAATGTAATCCAAATGTTCAAGAACATGTACTTCATGTCCGAACTGGGGCTAGGGTAAAGATAATAAGGGATAACTGAACCTATTGTGTTGAAGGAGGCCTTTCCTCCCCGTGGCTTGGGATATCAACCATCTGAAGAAGAACTCAGATTGATCCATTAGCCTTGACTAAAGAGAAAGTTAGAATGCATCAGAACTATCCTGGGAGATTACCTAAATGGAAGATTCATCATAGAGGGTGAAGATTTCCCCTTCTGCGATTTCCATGAACCTTGGTATGACCCTATAGACAAGAAAATGAAACCAAGAATGGAGATCTTTTTTCAAGACAGCTACCCGAGGGCCAAAAGTTCCCAGCATTGTGTACATCCACTTATTGAGGAGACCATAAATGATATCAGGGATTCGGAGGGTAATGACTCCAATAATTCTTTCAATTTGTCGATATTGGGCTAACACTATGCATGATTTACTCAGGGACTACATCATCCTATCCATCCTACCTCATCAAAGATACTGACATACCTCTTCTCAACTGGCATGCTACACCTATTCCACCTGTTGATATTCAACCTAACCCTGATATTTATCCCCTCTCTCACTCTGATGTAATGGAAACCTCCTATGATGAGGTTCTCAATGTTGTTTTTCCTATCAATGAAATAAATAACTATTTTGAGTATCTTATTTTGCCTTACATTAATTGTATTAATTCTAATCAAACTCTTGATGATGATGACTCTATAAATGAATAATCTTAACTGATCTAGATAAAGTTAATAACAAACAACACAACTACGTTAAAGTTAATAAAGATGAAACTATTGTTATTAATCTCGATTCCAGTAGCCAAATGCGTGAGATTAGGATAAAGGCTACCCTTAATGAGCACGAGTGTACGTAACTCGAAGAACTACTGAAGGAATTTGTTGATGTGTTCACATGGTCCTACGATGATATGCCAGGCATTGACCCTGAGATAGCAAAACATAAGATTCCAACTCTCCCGAAATATAAACCAGTTAAATAGAAGATGCAAAAGCTCCGCAATGAATGGTCACGCAAAGTAAAATAAGAAGTAGTCAACAAACTGAATGTGGGTATAATCCGAATGATCGAATATCCCATATGGCTACCCAATATCGTACCCATGTCCAAATCAATAGGGAAGGTCCACATGTGTGTCTGTAAGGAAATTTTTGTCCATTATCAATTTGTATGTCGTACGCCGTTACACCGTTGAAGAATTTCAAGATCGCATCTACATCAACGGATCCGAATATCAAAGCGTCTTCAACATCATAGCCTCTGCTAGAATGAACTTGGTAGAGTTTTGTTTTTAAGTTCCTTATGCTTCATACTTAGTGATCGAGGTGTAAACCGAGCGTTCGTGTAATACACTAGTCATTGTTATCGGCTTCCAACCTCAATACAAAAAATCTAAACTTGTAACTACACTCTTAAGGAGTATAGTGGCGAGTCTAGGTATCGAATCCACAGGGAGTTAGGACATATCAACGTGACGACAAAGGTAAGGTAGTTTAATCCTAAAGTTGATGTTAAAATAAAAGAAAAGAAAAAGATGATTGATTTTTGGAATTTATTTCTGAATTAACTAAATTCAATTAAATTAACCTACACATGCAAAATTAACTAACTAAGAAGGAATTAATATGAATGAAGAAATGGGTTCAGAATACACTCCCCCAAACCCTAGTGTGTATGCCAATACAAAATTAGTCATAAATTAGATAATTGATCAGACCTAGTGTTTAGTACTCCAAAGCATTACATATATGAGGTTCAAGACTGCATCATACATAATCAAAGAATGAGTAAAGTAGTGTCGCAATAGTTCACGCGCTTTGCATCCTTAAGCACCTAGGTTACCTAGGGCAAACGAGGTCAAAAGGTCTACAATGGTTGTGAAACAATACAACACGATCAAATCACTTATTTAATTTAGAGGACAAATTTTATATCTATGCATACCACATCGGGTTGGGTTCATGTATCCCCAATCTTAAAAACTTAGTTAGACATGAGTTTATGAGAAAACAAATTCATAACAATGCATGTAATTGTGGATCTAAGAAACATTGTAAAGACAAATTACAAAACAGTTGATAGTTGAATTGAAATTAGAATTAAAATAAGATAAGAGAATGAAATTTGATACTTGAAATCTGCACTAAGGAAGAGAGATGATTGAATCCAGAAATACTTCTTGCTCTTACAAACTAGGGATTTTCTAAAAACAAGAAATTTTTCTACTACAAACTTTCTAAAATCTGATTCTCTCTATAAAATTCTATTATACTCTCTAAAATTCGACTCCCTTGGAAGGATGTGGGGCTTGGCCTTTTCTACACCTAAAAAATCACTCTTCCCATGCCTCTCCACGTTTTAATATACTTAAATGAGACTCTTCACATGCCTCTCCATGTTTTACAACTAATAAAAACAAATTAAACAAGAAATTTCAAGAGTTGTCTCTTCAGCTTCCAGAATTAATTTCAACTTTTGACTTTTTATCTCCAACTTTAAATGGGCATAACTTCTTCACCGTAGCTCGGATTGGGGTGCCGTTTTTTCCAATGTTCTTGTAATTTAGATCTCGTAAACTCTCTATCTTTCCCCACCACCGGAATATTGATGTAAAATACGAAAATGCCCTTGAACTCCCCATTTCTTACTTTCTTTCACTATTTTGCATTCTCTTTCACACTAATTTGCATGAACTACCTGTAAAACACATGAAAAATACACAAAACACGAAATACTTGCCAAAAAGAGGTTAGTAGCATAAATACGAGACAAATCCAAGCTATTTACACTGCACGGGATCATAAAAATACCGAAATTAAGGGGATAAATATGAAGAATATGTGCCTAATCACACCCCCTAACATAGAACTTTGCGCGTCCCGAGCAATTTAAATGAATCTAACAAAAATTCCACTCTTGAAAATTCCTTTATTAAAATAAAATTCCACTTTCGCAGGCAAGCGATTGCATTGAGTATATTCAAAAAGCCTTTAAACCCCTAGGTTACCCTAGTAGGACGAGTTTTGTCTCGTGAGGGTTTGAAGTGAATACACCCATAAAATTATTTGTTGACTCAAATAAATATCAAAATACTTACAAATTGTACAATTTAAACTTTTCAAAAAATAATCACTATAAATTCATATTCAAATGTCTCAAACCATAGTGTGTGTGTGCAAAGCCAAAAATTAAACATCAAATTTCCACCGATTGAGCCTTACGTTACATACCCGAAAATTCATTTTGATTCCAACTTCTCACGGGATGCTCTCACAAACGAATCTCATGGATTGTGGTTGTTTTCTCTCGGTATGCATGATATAAAGAGTAAATATAATGGACACAAATTCACGCATACAAAATTGAAACGAAGGAAATATATGGTGAATAGATCTCATCATCGGAATATGGTTATTAGGAAACGGGAAACATCATCTCTTAATCACACCATTTTAATCACTTGTATTATCTTTTCATGTCTTAGCTCTCCAAGTAGTAATCAATTTCGCCATTCGGACTCGGTTAGGACTTTTTGGGATAAAAAGTGTAAAGGGTAAATATGATAATGGACGGAATGTTCCGAATTGGAAAATGTCCTTATGACGTCCATTAGTGCTTTTTCGGGCATTTGCTCATTTTTCTCTTTCTTTTTCTCTTTTCATTTTTTCTTTTTTTTCTTCCTATTTTTCTTTTCTTGGCCTTTTTTTTATTACACACTTTCGACTTACTTGATGAATTTCTAATTTTTAACAATTCCGAGCCAATTGGGTTTTTTGGGTTATCAAACGAAAGGATAAATTTTATTTGGCTCAATTTGGGTTACAAAGGGATAATTTTTCACAACATTTTTATGGCTAATATTTTTGGGTAACAAACGATGGCCTACTTCATTGTCCAACTTGCTCATCACATTACTATATGCATCTCGAGATTAATTAAGCTTAGAGATATATTTAGCATGAATTTCGAGATAATATTTCACATATTTCCCATAACCGATCAAAACAAAGGGTTGAGATCAGCAATGACTTATTAAAACGCTGAAAAGAACTTTGAATTAATTATAAACTCGGATTGATTTAAAAACTCATAAAAAATTGAAAGGCTCAAAATCTCACCGGGTTTGATCAATCTCCACACTTATTCGTTAAGTCATCAATTTTCTTTCAATTTCCATCTTCGGTTAATTTTGGCTTACTGCATTTTGATTGTTAACAATTTGAGACTTTAAATAGAATAAAGGTGATATTTTTGAAAAATTGAAATTCTAATTTTTATTTATTTTGAAGAAAAATATTTTTGGCTTTTTTTCAAAAATTTTCAATTTTTTTGAAATTATTTAAATTTTCTAAAAAAAATACACTTGGAAAGAACATGTGATCGAATCAATGAATCTAAGCAATAAAGGGGAAGAATATCCCACACCCCCTAACTTAAATGTTGTATTGTCCTCAATGCGAATCAAGAACACAACATAAAGAGAGGAAAAGAAAGATATTACCCAAATGGAGCGATCCCTGATGATTGCGAGTCCATTGAATCTACAAAACATGTTAGAACCAAGCATAACAAAAAGAATAACAAAACTTTAACTAATTACTCTAAACTATAAAAAAGAGAAAAGTAAAAAGAAAAATCTAATTATCTACAACCTACGATTTGAAATTCTAATGAGTTATACACTAGAAGTCGAAAAATTTGAGGGTCCACACAAAATACAATTTGACTTTGAGGGATTAATGGTGTGTCCTCACTAGAAATCATGCCATCCGAAAAATAAGGCATGTGCAAAGCGGAAGAAATGAACCATCACCAATTAAAACATTTAGGGGGATAATGAAGGATTTAAGTGCATAGTGGGACAAGTACCATTGGGATCCAAGAAAAATAGAATCACCTCCCATAGATTTTTCAAGTAGTATGGGAAGTGGGGCATACAAACAGAAAGAGTCCATCTTGGAAAACAATTCAAGCATAGAGTCCTTGTCCACAAAATCTTCTCCCCCAAAATTTTCAACTGGATCTGGTGGAGTGACACGTCTAAGGGTATGGCCCATAAGATGAAGCATCTCAAAATAACATTCCCATACAAGAATCGGATCAACATCCTCAAGACATTCATCTAGTTCTTGTGATGGATTTAATGGTTCGATAATAGTGAATGAGAATGCTGAGGACATAAATTCAAGTTCAACTGATTCTTCATTGGATTCCTCATTTGGTTGAAAATATTCTTTAGTCTAAAAAATATCGAAAGAAAAATCGTCATTGGATTCGAATAATGCATCCAACCTTTGCTCCCAAAAATGATTTTTTCCCTATATATTCTTTTTCATGCCTTTCTTCTTCAAGCATTTCATTTTCATAAATTTGGATGGCCTTAGCACTGGTCTTGTATTTATGAGACTCATCTTTAGTGATATTGATCAAATGTTCATAAATCGTGAGTTCATTCTCCTCCTCACTATTTGCATAACAATTAAAGCCACCAAAAGAGTTAAAATAAGACATTTCAAAGTGAGCAATTCAAAAACGTGACAGATATATTTTTGGATTTTTTTTATTTGGATTTTTCTGATTTTTTTTTATCAATTTTGGGATTAACCAACCTAACCTAAAGTCTACTTAATTCCCCGGCAACGGCGCCATTTTGATCGAGGTGTAAACCGAGCGTCTGTGTAATACGCTAGTCGTTGTTATCGGCTTCCAACCACAATACAAAAAACCTAAACTTGTAACTACACTCTTAAGGAGTATAGTGACGAGTCTGGGTATCGAATCCACAGGGAGTTAGGACGTGTGAACGTGACGACAAAGGTAAGGTAGTTTAATCCTAAAGTTGATGTTAAAATAGAAGAAAAGAAAAAGATGATTGATTGTTGGATTTTATTTATGAATTAACTAAATTAAATTAAATTAACCTACGCATGCAAAATTAACTAACTAAGAAGGAATTAATATGAATGAAGAAATGGGTTAAGAATACACTCCCCCAAACCCTAGTGTGTATGCCAATACAAAATTAGTCATAAATTAGATAATTGATCAGACCCAGTCTTTAGTACTCCAAAGCATTACATATATGAGGTTCAATCCCGCACCATACATAATCAAAGAATGTGTAAAGCAGTGTCGCAATAGTTCACACGTGTTGCATCCTTAAGCACCTCGGTTACCTAGGGCAAACGAGGTCAAAAGTTCTACAATCGTTGTGAAACAATACAACATGATCTAATCACTTATATAATTTAGAGGACAAATTTTATATTTATGCATACCACATCGGGTTGCGTTCATGTATCCCCACCCTTAAAAACTTAGCTAGACATGGGTTTATGAGAAAACAAATTCATAACAATGCATGTAATTGTGGATCTAAGAAACATTGTAAAGACAAAAATTACAAAACAGTTGATAGTTGAATTGAAATTAGAATTAAAATAAGATAAGAGAATGGAATTTGATACTTGAAATCTGCACTAAGGAAGAGAGATGATTGAATCCAGAAATACTTCTTGTTCTTACAAACTAGGGATTTTCTAAAAATAAGAAATTTGTGTACTACAGACTTTCTAAAATATGATTCTCTCCCTAAAATTCTATTCTACTCTCTAAAATTCGACTCCCTTGGAAGGATCTAGGGCTTGGCCTTTTATACACCTAAAAAATGACTCTTCCCATGCCTCTCCACGTTTTACCCTTTTAATATACCTAAATGAGACTCTTTCCATGCCTCTCCACGTTTTACAACTAATAAAAACAAATTAAACAATAAATTTCAAGAGTTGTCTCTTCAGGTTCCAGAATTAATTTCAACTTTTGACTTTCTGTCTCCAACTTTAAATGGGCATAACTTCTTTACCGTAGCTCGGATTGGGGTGCCATTTTTTCCAATGTTCTTATAATTTAGATCTCTTCAACTATCTAGCTTTCCCCACCACCGGAATATAGATGTAAAATTATGAAAATGCCCTTGAACTCCCAATTTCTTGCTTTTTTCACTATTTTGCATTCTCTTTCACACTAATTTGCATGAACTACCTGTAAAACACATGAAAAATACACAAAACAGGAAATACTTGCCAAAAGAGGTTATTAGCATAAATACGAGATAAATTCAAGCTATTTACACTGCACGGGATCATAACAATACCGAAATTAAGGGGATAAATATGAAGAATATGTGCCGAATCACTTAGTATTGGGAAATTTTTATAAAATGTTTTTATAAAAAATAAGAAGTAAGTTTTTCAAGAAAAAAGAGGATTTAAAAAAAATCTTGTAAACCAGATCGGTCCGCCTCTTTTAAGAAACGAACCGATCCGCCTCCATACCGGACCGATCCGCTTTGCACCAGTAAACCCCAGATCGAATGAATACTGAAGAGGCCTATTTGGAAAACGAATCGATCCGAAGTCGGACCGATCCGCCTCCATACCGGATCGGTCCGCCTGAGATAAATTCGAATAGTTCCGTATGATGTTTTTCCACCGACTCATATTTCCTATAAATATACCTATTTCGGTGAAGTATTTTTTAAGTCTTTGAGAAAACGTTTCTAAAAGTTCAAACACAACAAGACTTTGATTTTTGATGTGCCAAACATCTTTTTGATTCACACACAAAAATTCCAATTACTTTTGTGAATCTTTTGGAACCCTAGAACACAAGCTTTGCTATTGTTCCACCTTTGTGGGGAGATCTTTGCATCCAAGGGTTGCGTATCATTACTGAGGGAGTATCTAAAAAGTGTTATGGTTGTGTGTCATTGAGGAGAGCTGCGGTTCTTCCTTTGTTGTTTGGGCTACGATTCCTTGGAGGGTGTTGCATGTATTCTCTTGCTGAGTTCAAGACTGCGTGTCTTTGTGGATTGGCTACGCGTTGATCCATCACATATTTCTCTATATAATTGTAAGTTGCGATTTATATATTCATAGTGAAATAAAGGTTTTACCCGAAAGGGTTTTTTTCCTGAAATCTGTGTCTCAGCATATTTTTGTGTCACACGCTTTCTTTATTTATGGATTGACACACGCACCTTAGATGCATATTTAGGGGCTGAAATTAAATTAGTGTGCCAAATTAGATATTTGCTAATTTAATCAATTATCACACAAGTCGCACTCTTCAGTGTCGACTACCGATACTTGAACAAGGCATATCCGAAGGATGATTACCCGCTACCCAACATCGATATGATTGTGGACAATACGGCTAGTCACACTTATATAACCAGATCAATATGGACCCTGATCATCCAGCGAAAATTGCATTCATTACCCCTTGGGGAACCTTTTGCTACATTATCATGCCATTTGGTCTAAAAAATGCAGAGGCTACCTATAAAAGGGATGCCACAACCATTCTATATGATCTGATATGAAAGGAAGTCCATATCTATGTCGATGATATGATTCTCAAGTCCAAGACTAGAGAAGGTCATATTCCCTCTTTGGAAATTCTTTGAACGACTGCGACAGTACCAAATGCGGCTTAATCCATAGAAATGTATCTTCGACGTTGCTAAAGAAAAACTCAATGGTTTCATGGTTAGTGAGAAAGTGATAGAATCAGATCCTACTAAGATGAAAGCCATACTTTAGATGCCACCTTCCTGAACGGAGAAAGAAGTCTGGGGATTCCTTGGAAAATTACAATACATCAGTCGATTCATTAGCCAATTGACTTCCATCTTTGAACCCATCTTCAAACTCCTCTAAATGGATTCAACCAATGTCTGGAACGAAGCTTTCCCATAAGCCTTCGATCGAATTAAGCAATACCTAACCCGACCTCCGGTATTCATGCCACCGTAACCTAGTCTTCCCTTACTCTTATACCTAACCGTGACCGATACTACAGTCGGGGCTCTCCTAGGCTAATACCTTGTAGAAACCCATAAGGAGAAAGCTATCTACTATGTGAGTTAGAAATTGTCCGATTATGAGGTTAACTACACCACCTTAGAGAAAGCATGTGTCGCTCTTGTATGGGTTACCCAAAAGTTACGGCATTACATGCTCCCCTTCCCCATCAGACTCGTATCCCAAATAAATCCCATCAAGTACCTACTCGAGAAGGCCGCCCTATCCAACCGAATGGTCCATTAGTTGGTGCTTTTAATCGAGTTTAATATCACCTATGTCACACAAAAAGCCATAAAAGGAAGAGCCATCTCTGACTACCTTAATGATTACCCTATGGAAGAAACCGATGTCTGGATTTTCGAATTCCCAAATAAGAATATCCTTTATGCCTCCCAACAAAAAGGATATGGCAATGGAATCCTATTAATTTCCTCTGTTGACTCCCACACCCCCATTGCCATCAAATTGTATTTTCCCTGCACTAATAACATGACTGAATACGAGGCACGCACGGTAGGCCTCAAAGTTTCCCTCAAGAAAGGAATTCAATACCTCGATGTCTATAGAGATTTATGCCTTATCATCGGTCAAGTACTCAGGAAATGGAAAGTCAAGGATGAGAAACTCTTACCCTTCCATGCCCACCTTGAAGAACTGGCATCCCAATTTCAAGAAATCACCTTCCACTACCTGCCCCGAGAAAAAAATAACCTGGATTTTGCCCTTGCCAACTTAGTCTCTATGATTGACATACCCGAAGGAATAACCATCATTTCCTTATCTAGAAACAAGACAAATAAACCCACTGCTACCTCATCGAGCTCAGCACGAAGGAAGAACGGGAAATAGCCGACTGTTGGTACTAGGATATTTGGTGCCTCTTCAAACACGATAGGTAGCCCCAAGGATCTGGTAAGAAGGACCGAGAAACTCTCCGCATACTAGCCCAACACATTATCTGTGATAAAGAACTGTTTAAGAGAAACTTCAATGGAACCCATTTACACTACATCACAGGGGCTGATAGTAAAGAAATGATGTAGAAAATCCACAGTAGGGGATGTAGACCCCACATGAACAACCACATGTTCACCAAAAAGATCAGTCGATAGGGGTACTACTAGACTATTATAGTTCAGGACTGCACAACCTATGTTCGAAGATGTCTCAAATGGCAATAATTCTTCAACCTACAATATATGCCTCCACGAGAATTGTACAACATGATTTCTCCCTGGCCGTTTTCCACATGGGGCATTGACATCATAGGAAAAGTTACATCGAAAGCATCCAATGGGCATGAGTTCATCCTGGTCACCATTGACTACTTCACCAAATGGATCGAAGTCGAGTCATACAGAAGTTATGGATGCCAAGAAACTGTCCAAATTCATAAAAATAATGTCATGTGCCGATATGGGGTCCCACATGAGCAAGTATCAGACAATGGGTTACATTTTGAAGCGGAATTTATGGAGGCGGTCGAGGATTATGGAATTCAAAGACACAAATCTTCTCCATACCGACATTAAACCAACAGAACAATTGAAGCTACCAATAAGAATCTCAAAGCCATCCTCAGCAAGATGATCGATAGTTATCGTGATTGGGTCGACAGGATTCCTTACGCCCTATGGGGCTACCCCACTTTAATTCAAACCTCTACTGGGACTACCCCTTACTCTCTAGTCTATGGTATGGAAGTAGTCCTACACGTGGAGCTGGAAATACCCTCGCTGCGCGTCATGCTTGAAATCAAAGTCAACAAGGAAGACTGACACCGAAGCCATCTTAATGAGTTGTCCCTCTTGGACGAGGGGAAAATTAACGATCTATATCAAATATAACGGTACCATCACTATACAGCAGGATCATTCAATTAGAGAGTCAAGAACCACGGTGTCCGAGAAGCGGACTTCGTCCTCAAAGAAATAATATAGCTCATATGGGACCCTAAAGGGAAATTCAATCCCAATTGGAGTGGCCTCTACATCATGAAGAAGATCCTGTCGGGTGGTGCCTCTATGCTCACCGACCTCGACGGAGAAGAAATGGTGCATCCAGTCAACCTGGACCGTCTTTAGAAATTCTACCCCTAGTTCGAAATCTCAGCGCGCTACGACTCTTCTCATCTCCCTTTTATTCTTAAAAAACTATCTTCATTTCCCCTACCCAGAACTACGTGGGCCTGATCCTCTAAAAGAATTTTAAAAAATGAATTTAATTTTTTTTTAAAACCCTTTAAGGTACGTAGGAAGCTCATCAGTTCACGTGAGCGTGGCCCCCTTCTTTTTCACAAAATGATTTTCTTTTCTAAACTTCGAGAATAATAGTTCATTTTAACATATACATGAACAAAAGGATTATGTATGCTTTAGCGATTGGTATGGATAATTCAAAATGTAAAAAGTCATTAAGAGGCACAACTAGATGATCAAAAACTTATTTATTTCATTATTTGAAATTTTTGTATGATTACATCAGCATAAGGAGTCAAATGACTTCCCTTGCCAGCACTACACCTGCTAAAAATTCCAGATAACTAGAATCCCACTACTCCTAAAAATTACCCTCTAATTGTTCCCACAAAGCACAAAACAACACTTATTACAAAGAGCTTCCCAAAGACCTACATGGAGCTGCCAGAGGAACCATCACCATCATCACTTGCATCTTGGGCTCCCTAAACCTCCCTGCCTAAATAGAGTATCGCAGACGCTCCATAGAGTGATAAGCCCGGACTAGCTTGGGGAAAAACACAACGCCTCCCTTTATGGTGTCAGATATGTAAATCGACCTTTAACAAGTCTCCACATCCATCATCCTATCCACTAACTTCTTCCACGAACACTTAATGTAGTTCTCGGAAACATGCCAGACTCGCCCCGTAGACTGAGAAGGACGGGTCGACAGATGACGATTCTCCCACAGAGAACAATGTCGGATGCACATTCGCTCTGTTAGGTCCTCCACAGGAAACAAGTTCGGTGTCCACAGTGGCATGATCTTCTCCCATTCAAATTGGCATAGAAGCCGTCAGGGAAAGTCGAAAGAGGTCTGCCTGAGACCTACTAACCGAACATATGGGTACTGCTCGAGTTCCAAAATAGGTAGCATCTCCCCCCACCAAGGCACAGACCGACGTAAGCCTTAAGTCCCATGCTCAACAAACCAGTTCCCCTAACTCTCAATGTCCAGTCTTACGCTAATAAAATAACGCGAGAAGAATTTTGGCACCCCGACAAGGGATACTCAGGTAGCACCACCATACAAAACCTCTTTGACAGCCACATAAACAACATCACAGGGCTACCCCTCAAAAAGTCATAATGACCCTCTCGTCAGGTATCCAAGTCATTCAAGGTATTCAGTAGTATCATCGCTGCAGGATTGTGATGATATAACATCTATGAAATAATAACTGCCAATTGGGATTCCACTAGCGACTCCCCAGTCACCAACAAAACTTTTGAAATAATGCCTAGGATGACGGCCCTGGCATATCCAATATCACCCACGTCCTTCGAATGAACAGACTGTAACATCGCCGTAATGGAAATCATTCCCCCTAACCAATGGCCTGGTTGCCGAAGGCGAGATATGAATAAGCCCAGCTAGTAATTTCATGGGACAATGGGAAAACTTAGCAGAGCCGCTGCAACACTGAGATTTATCGCCAGCATGGAAAAAAACTCCTCGTATGTAGGATGAATCTCATCCAACCTGAAGCAGAAGAAATGATCCTCGGGATTCCAAAACTCGATATCCACCATCAGCATGTTCCACTCAATGGGTCGATTGCGCCACAAAGAGACTTGTTTCATTTGGAAGGCATCATCATCGACATTATAAGAACACATTGCTTCCAAGGCTTCGAGGTAGTTGGCGAACTCAATGCTACCAGGGATATCCATCTTGAAAAACTAAGAAATAATAAGCAAGAAAGAATATGAAAGGGAAAGAAAATGAAAGTGCGAGGAGGAAAGCCCTATTTATGCCAGCCTTTTATACTTGGAAACTCTCAAGCAAAGATAAGGAACCCTGCACAAATCGGAGTAAAACTTTCCGCACCAAGTAACAAGTAATTGAAGATAGTGCAATCAAAGCCTTGGATTGATTGGACTGGACTGATATGCTGATAGGCAGGACAGGGGTCATGGCGATCGGTGGAAAATGAACTTTTTCCTCTTTTATCAAAATAAAAAAACTCAATAAAAATAATTTTTATCTTAGAGAAATTCCGGATTTTCTTTATACTCATACTTTTACTAATTCCATTTTGAATAAAATCCTTTTTAAATAAATTTTCAAATTCTTCTTACGGTCTTAGCAAAAAAATAAAAGGAGCATGTGCATTAATCACTAAATCAAAGAAAATCAACAAAAAACTCCATTCTTCATTTACATATATTTTGTTGAATTACATTAACATTTTGCAGGGAAAGAAAAAATAGAAAAATAATGGGACTCAGCCCGAACCCAATTTCTCTCTCTCTCTCTCTCTCTCTAAGATCCCCCCATATCTACGGCACACCTTATTCCCCTGGTGGTGACATGATATGACCCCACTTCTAGAGCCAGATCCTTCCCCGGACGAGGCAGACGACACCAAGCAAGAAGGGATCAAAATTACCTTACGAATATGATCAGTAGCCAAAGATATCCAGTCCCTGATGTCCTTTTTCCAGGTGGTCGAAACACTTATATATTGCGAGGAATAATGAAAAATATCAAATCAGTCAAGCATGAGGAAAAAGGAAGAAATCAAGGAAATAAAAAAGACATACCGGAAGCTTAAGGACCTCCACCATCAAACCCAAATCCATCGGGTCCATTGCATGAGGACGATGATGTAGACGCACAGATACCCCATTAGCTCGTCAAAGGTTGTAACTAGAATAATGTACCCGTACAAAAGAAGACCCTGACATCATCGTTGTCGTCGCTGACATAGCCCCACCCCCTGTGCTATGAGAGGACTCCACCTACCAACTCGATCCCGCCCTAGGGAGATGCATCAAATCACATAAACTAGGAGGCATCAACCAAATCGAGACGAAGTCCAGATAATATTACATCACTGCTATGTCAGTGTATAGGGAGTGAAGCCATCCGAGTCTGAACGACATTCATTCTAGGGGAAAATAGGAGAAAGAGGATCCCTCAGGGAAGAAACTGCTTCGCGGTCTCGCACCCTTCTCTTCGAAAAGGGGGATTAGGTCGTTGTTGGTGTGGGGTGAATGTAAAGAGATAGATTTGCCAACCTATTTTGCAAAAAATAACCAAAAGAATATGTTGCCACCTCAAGAGAGCGACATCAAGGAAAAAACTAATGTGTGAGAAGCCCATAGATCGGAGGTCCGTGGGCTATGTTACAGAATGAGAAGGTGTTAGGCACCATTCCTCCCTTTCGGTCTCTCATGGGAAAATATTAATATTTTCCTTTTCATCCCCGTGAAGTGTATGCATGTGTTTATATAATGGACATTGGAATCATTCGACCCATACCATGGAAAAGATATGGTGTGGTCATCCGTAGGAATATTCCCAAAATAGTAATAAATGTTGAAGATAGAATATGAGCATTCATCATGATATTGATTGTTATTGGGAAACGATAATATGTGTGGGATGAGGCGCGAACAATATGTTATATATATGTATGATGATAAAAATGAGGGATTTGTGAAATGATGGAAATGAGAGAAATTGGAAATTAGAAAAATTGGAATCAAGTCTCGAATTTTAATCCGAGACGCCTACGTAGCCTATAAATGCATCAAAGTCCACATAGTTCTAATGTGGAAAAGGGGTGGGGTTTATCCCATAGATTCAAATGGAATTTTATTAGGTGTCTGCGTGTCGAAAATGTGTTTTTAATTTTGGAAAAAGTGTGGTGGATAATTCCATTCGGAATTTACGGGTGTAACCCTCTTTTATTTATTTTTGGGTTTTTTTAATGAAAAATAGAGTATGTGTAATATACTAATAAAAATATACATGTTAATATGTATGAACTAGAATGAAAGTAGATTATAAATCTAGGATAACTTACATGAAACAAGAAATTAAAAGAGATGGAGAAATAATTGAACCTTTCTTGGATCTTGAACTTGGATCTTGGATGAAATCCTTTGAATGTTGATGTGAGGGAAGGATACTTTCCAAATTGGTTTTGAAATGGCTGGGGATTTAAGCTTGAATAAGATTTCTCATATGGAACTTCGCAGATTTCGAGAGAATGTTGTTGAGATCACTGATGCTAATGGGTTTCTTCCTCCTCTTTGCAATGAGGTTATGGTCCTTATTTATACGGTTAGGGGGTGCTGATAGAACTACCCCATGGAGTTCCCATCGGCATGTCACCGTTGACACTATGCCGATAGGTAGGGTTGAGGACCTACCAATTAGGAGCCTCGTGCGGACTTTTCTGGTAAAACGACTGTAGATCACAAACCTTTGTTCCAAATTGTGCACAGGGAATAATGTTAGAAAGTTATTTCAGAGGCATGTGACAGTCCTTGGGACCACTCTAGAGTCTGGGACTTGACTTTGGGTCAAATGTGGCTCGAAAGCGCACGTCGGTCCTTTAAACGGGAGATCGTTGGACGCAAACAAATCGTTGATCCGCATGGTAAGTCAGAATCGCATAAGGGGAGGACCATTGGAAAGGTTAAGAGTTGTACTTAGACATTCCAATGATTTTCCCTCAGTTTGGTAAGTTGAACCTGGTCAATCAGGGGACGAAAGTGCCCGATGACTTCTCGGAGTAAAACGGAATGTTTGTCCATACCATAGGTCAGAATTTCAAATAGGGTGGATCGTTAAAAGAGGTATTCAGTGCCCTTCATAGATTCATTTAGTCTCGTTCGAGTTGAAGAGTTGACTTTGGTCAAATGGAGTCCGGCAGTGCCTGGTGGCCTCCGAATCAATTTCGGAGGGAAAACTGATCGTTCGTCTGAATAGTTACACTGTTTCGCACACGGTGTGGACCATTGGAAAGGGATTTAAAGTCCCATAGGATATTTATAGAGATTTTTCTCTGACAGTGGAGGTGGTCGGGGTCAATTTGGGGCTCGGGAGCTCCCGAGGGTCTCTAGATCGGTACTCGCAGTGCGACCTAGGTTTGTGGTGGAAGGGGGAAGTTCTAGGAGACTAAGGAGAGACTTAAAGTGTCCTATAATGTGGTGTATACAGAGCTCATGGATGGGTGATCTTGGAACAAGTGATGGCCGTCGAATAGACATCACATGATGGAGGGAGGTAAGTTCTGCGGACCTAAGGGGTATGGATGACTGATTCGGAGGTTCGAGGTCAATTCTGCCCTAAAAAAGATGACGATCGAGGATTAAGATCAATTTTGACCTAACTAAGGTGAAGATCTAAGACCGAGGCCAATTCTGACCTAAGAGAGGTGAAGACTGACGACCGAGTTCAATTCTGACCTAACTAAGGTGATGATCTAAGACCGAGGTGAATTTTAACCTAAGAGAGGTGACGAATGAGGGTCGGGGTCAATTCTGAACTAACTAAGGTGACGATCCAAGACTGAGGTCAATTCTGACCTAAGAGACATAACGACCGAGGATCGAGATCAATTCTGACCTAACTAGGGTGATGATATAAGATCGAGGTCAATTCTGACCTAAGATAGGTGAAGATCTAGGATCGAGGTCAATTAAAACCCAACTAAGGTAACGAACCAAGACTGAGGTCAATTATGACCTAAAAGAGGTGATGATCGAGGACCAAGGTTAATTCTGACCTAACTAAGGTGACTATCCAAGAAAAAGGTCAATTCCTACCTAAGGGAGGTGACGACCAAGGACTGAGGTCAATTCTGACCTAACTAAGGTGACAATCCAAGATCGAGGTCAATTATGACCTAACTAAGGTGACAACCTAAGAACGAGGCCAATTCTAACCTAAGAGAGGTGACAACTGAGGATCGAGGTCAATTATGACCTAACTAAGGTGACGATCTCAGACCGAGCTCAATTCTGACCTAAAACAGGTGACAACTGAGGATCGAGGTCAATTCTGACCTAATGAACATTGCGATCTAGGACCGAGGTCAATTCTGATCTAAGAGAGGTGATGACTGAGGACCGAGACCAATTCTAACCTAAAAGATGTGAAGATCGAGGATCGAGGTCAATTCAGACCTAACTAAGGTGATGATCCAAGATCGGGGTCGATTTTTACCTAAAACAGGTGATGACTGAGGACCGAGGTCAATTGTAACCTAACTCAGGTGACAATCAAAGACCGAGATCAATTCTGACCTAAGAGAGGTGAGGAACGAGGAACGAGGACCGTGGTTAATTCTGACCTAACTAAGGTGACGATCCAAGACCAAGGTCAATTATGACCTAAAATAGGTGACGAACGAGGACTGAGGTCAATTCTGTCCTAACTAAGGTGACGATCTAAGATCGAGGTCAATTCTAACCTAATAAGAGGTGTATTTTCCTTCGGGAAATTCGGGGATTCCGCTCGGGATACAAATTGGGTATTTGGGTTTCGCTGGGGAATAGTGAATGCGTTGGGGAAAATTTAGAGCATCCTTTGGAGATGTTGTTGGGGAGAAAGATTTTCTGGAATTCCATTGGGGATACAAAAAATGTTTTACTTGGTGAATGGGGTGCTAGAATGGATTTGGGCCATCATAGGAATTTTCTAGGAATTGTTCGAAACTTCATGGTATTTTTTTGGAATTTTCGTACAAAATTTTAAGGGGTGTTATGAACGGCAGAGGTGTGGGGGTGTCAATCGGCATTGACGCAGACTTTTGGGGTGCCTCCAGCAGGTGAAAGGCTCAGTGCTGATCGGTGGGTGGAGGGGACTATCGATCGACATGACCTTTAGCCTCCTATAAAAACGGGACGGGTTCTCCTCATTTTGTACATCTTTATGACTTCTTTGATTTTTATATAAACCTCTGCAATTTGTCCTATCATCCGAAATGACTGACTTCTCAAATAGTGCGACCCATATGGCGTGGCTCAATGCCGACGACTGGACATGGTTGGATTGGAGGGCTAATGTGCCCCTTGCATTGGGTAACAAGAACTCTTTCGACTCATTTGAGCATGTGGCAGATGATCAGACTCTCCTGCATGAGCCTTAATGTCATCTCTCTTCAAGGGTGGTGAACCCTGGTGGTTATGTAAGTCTTGCATGACTTTTGGTATTCCTTTATTATTTTCTTAATGAGATTTCTTTATTTTCTAAATCTGACGAGGGTTCTCTTCATTTCTTGAAAGTTTTACATCTCCATGATGGCTATTCGTGCCCGTGGTACGACAGGTCTTAAGGATGTTTGGGAGCACCCTCTTGTTATGGTGCGCTGGATGGAGCCCTCTGCGAGTTTTAGGAGGATAGCTTCGGCACTGGATGAGATGCCCCGCTCCATTGTTGTTCTATTTACTTTGGGAGAGAGGTGGTGGGACACTACCCACACCTTCCATTTTGGCTTTGTGGAGATGACGGTGACCCCTACTGATGTTCAGCAGTTGATGGGGATTGTTTGTAAGGGTACCCGAATTGAGGTGGATAGGACGTTGTTTGTGACGCTGGAGGCGGTGACGATGGCTTTAGGTGATGTGGACAGGGTGGTTTCTGGGGATTCCCTCCACCTGTCTTCTTTGAGGGAGATTTTGCTGAGGGGGAGGATTGATGAGAAAGACGGGAAATAGGTGTGTCAGATGGCCCGTCTATTTGTCTTGTGGGAACTGGGAGGTTTTCTGGTGGTGACGAGTGGCGATATCGTCCATTTATGGTTTCTACCATTTCTGAGGATGCTTTCGAACATCCGCCTCTATGATTTGGGGAGCCTGACTTTGGTGACCCTTTACTATTCTTTGGATGCCTTCAACTAGTGCTGCCGGCCGACTTTTATTGGGGCCACATATCGTCTGGAGGTATTCTTTATTTTGCACATTTTCCTTCATGCATTCGTATTTTCCATTCACGCACTTCCTTTTGATTTCTTGAATGTTAATCCTTGTCCTTTGCAGACGTTGTTTTACGATGTGATTGGGTTGAACACCCAACTGATTTCTCTGAAGGATGACTCCATTGGGCACTTTTGCCGGATGTTTTGATGGTGGAGGACCAATCGACAGTCAAAGAAAAACCCTTCTCTAGAGGCAGTGTGTCCGGTCTTGAATGGCCTAACGAGCGAGCAAGTAAGTATTATTTTATCCTAAACATTGTTCTTTTACTTTGATTCCATCTTATTGATATTTATCCTTCACTTTTGCTAGGGATTTGTAGATGACCTTCTATCCCTGGGGGACGTCTATTCAGCACACCAGGGTGACTGGGGATATACGCAGATGCGTCACCTGTTGGGGCATGAGTTCGGCTATTCCTAGTGTCTTGGGGAGAGGGTAGTCCGCCATATTATGGAGGATGAGGTTGTTGTGCCATGTGGGATATGTCAGATGACGCCCAGGTGGTTGTCATGATAGGAGAGCCATACTTCCTGTACACTGACATAGCGATGATATATGACTATATGGACTTTGTCACGAGTTAGCTTATGCCCCTAGTATTTATGATGTGATACCTTTCCCTAGAGCGGGCTCGAGTTGGCAGGTTGGGTCTTCTCATAGCGCAGGTGGTGCCACTACGTCAGCGGTGATGACGATGACTTCAGGGCCTTCTTTTGTGTGACTACATTCCTTTAGTTACAACCTTCGACGAGCATATGGGGGATCCGTGCGTCTGAATAATTTCCCTCATGCGATGGACCCGTAAGTGTTAGATCTGACGGAGGAGGTTCTTCGGCCTGTAGTACGTCTTTTTTAATTTCCATGATTTCTTTCTCTTTCCTCATGCTTGACTGATTTGATCCTTTCTATCTTTCCTTACAGCATATCAGTGTTTTGACCACTTGGTGGAAGGACATCAGGGACTGGATATCCTCGACAACTGCTCACATTTGTGAGGTGGTTTTGGTTCCTTTTTGCTTGGTTTCGTCTGCCTCATCTGGGGAATGATCGAGATCTGGTAGTGGGGGTACGTCGTCTCGTTACAAGGGGAAGAGGACGTGCCATAGGGATGGGAGATCCTAAAGAGAGAGAAGATAGAAAAGAGAGAGAGAGAGAGAGAGAGAGAGAGAGAGAGAGAGAGAGAGAGAGAGATAGATAGATAGAGAGAGAGAGAGAGAGAGAGATTGGGTTCAGGCCGAGTCCCGTTGTTTCTTCAGTTTTTCCTGCAAAATGTAAATGTAACATAACAAAATTTATGCAAATGAAGAATGAAATTTTTTGTTAATTTTCTTATTTTAGTGATTAATGCACATGCTCTTTTTACTTTGATGCTCAGACCGTAAAAAGAATTTTGAAAATTGATTTGAGAAGGATTTTTTTTGAAATTAGATTAGTAAAGCATAAGTATAAAGGGAATTCGGAATTCCCTAAGAAAATTATTTTTATTTATTTGATTTTGACAAAGAAGAAAAAGGAAAATTTCCCAAAATGGGGGGTTGTCAGTCGGCATGACTCATGTCCTGCCTATCGTCAAGTCAGTCCAGTCCAATCAATCCAAGGCTTTGATTGCACTTTCTTTAATTGCTTGGTACATAGTGGGGTAAGTTTTACTCTGATTTTTGCAGGGTTCCTTATCTTGGCTTGGCAGTATATAAGTATAAAAGGGGGTGAGGATAGGGGTTTCCTCCTCACACTTTTACTTTTTTTATTTTCCCCATTCTTATTTTCTTACTATCTCTTAGTCTTGCAAGATGGTTGTCCTTGGTAGCATTGATTTTGTTAACTACCTCAAAGCCTTGGAAGCAATGAGTTCTTACAATGTTGATTATAATGCCTTTCATATGCGGTGAGTCTCTTTGTGGAAAAATCGGCCCATTGAGTGGAACATGTTGATGACGGCTGTCGAGTTTTGGTATCCCGAGGATCCTATGAGGAATTTTCTGCCATGCTGGGGATAAATCCCAGCATTGCTGCTGCTCTGCCTGAGTTTTCTCACTCTCCCAAGAAATTATTGTTTGGAATTCTTCATATTTTGCCTTTAGCGGCCAGGCAATTGGTCACGGGGGGAATGATCTCCCTTCCGACAGTGTTGAATTCCATGCATTCGCAGGATGTGGGTGATGTTGGATATGTCGGGGCTATCATCATAGGCATTGTTTCCAAAAAAATCTAGTGATCGTGGGGACACTAGTGGACCCCTAACTGGATGCTATTATTTCTTGGATGTCGTACCGTTGTAATCTTAAGGCTGTGATACTAGTGGAGACCTTAAATGGCCTGGATTCCTGGAGGAAGGGCCGTTCTGACTTCTTGAGGGATAGCCCTGTAATGTTGTTTATGCGGCTACCGAAGAGGTTTCTTATGGTGGTCCCACCTGAGTATCCCATACCATTGGTTCCAAACTTCTTCTCGTGTTATTTCCTTAGCGTGGGCCTAGACGTTGAGAGTTGGGAAAATTGGTTTGTAGAGCACGGGGCTCGAGTTCTACGCTGGTTTGTGCCTTGGTGGGCAGAGCTGCTACCCATTCTGGAGCTTGGAGAGTACTAGTACATCAGACTGGTAGGCCTCAGGCAGACCTCATTCTAATTTCCCTAGCAGTTGTTGTGCCAATACGGTTGGGAGCAAATTGTGCCACCGCGGACACCAAACTTCTTTCTTATAGAGGATCTAACAGAATGTATGTGCACATGGCTTGGTTCCCTGTGGGATAATCTCATCCATCGAACCATCCTTCTCAATCTACTGGGAGAGTCTAGAATTTGTTTGGGGACTACATGAAGTGGTTATGGATGAAGGTAGTGGCCAGGATAATGTCTTGGAGACTGGTCAAAGGTGGTTTGCGATATCTAATACGATGGAGGGAGGCGTTGTGGTTTACCCCAAGCTAGTTTGGGCTTATCGCTCCATGGAGCGTCTACGATACTCCATTTAGGCAGGGGAGGTTTAGGGACTCCACGGTTAAGGTGATGATGGTGCTGGTTCCTCTGGAAGGTGTGGGGGTAGGGTTTTGTGAAGCTTTTATAAAAGGTGTTTCTTTGTGTTTTCTGTAATAATTGGATTAATTTTTAGGGGTAGTAAGGCTTGATATTTTCTGGGTTTTTTTCTAGGGAAGTTGTTTGACTCTATACGCCAATGTAATCAACGAAAATTTTAGATAATGAAATAAATAAGTTTTTGATCATCTAGTTGTGCCTTTTGACGACTTTTTTCATTTTGAATTATCTATACCAATAGATTAGGCATACATAATCCCTTTGTTCATGTATATGTTAAAATGAACTGTCATTCTCGGGAATAAGAAAATAATAGTATTTTGTCAAAAGAAGAGCGGTCGAGCTCATATGAAGCGAATGAGCTACCTACGTACCTCTGAAGGTTTTGAAAATTTTGGAAATTCATTTTTGAAAATGTTTTTAGAGGATCAGGCCCACTTAGTTCTGGGTAGGGAGAAATGAAGAGTTTTTTTAGAATAGAATGGAGATGAGAAGAGTCGTAGCGCACCGAGATTTCAGATTAGAGTAGAATTTCTTGAGACGGTCCAAATTGACTGGGCACGTCATTTCTTCCCCGTCGAGGTCGGTGAGCACAGTGGCATCGCCCGATAGTATCTTCATAATTTAGGAGCCGCTCTAATTGGGCTTGAATTTCCCTATGGGGTCCTAGATGGGCTCTACTATTGCTTTGAGGGCTTAGTCCCCCTCTCGAACACAGCTATCCTTGACTCTCTCATTGAATGATCACGTTATACGGCGATGGTACCCTTCTATGTGATATAAATATTTCAATCTCCTTTCATCTACGAGGATCAACTCTTCAAGATGGCTTTGGTACCAGTCTTCTTCTCTAACCCTGCTTTCAAGCATCACATGCAACGAGGGTATTTCCATCTCCGTGAGTAGGACTGCTTCCATACCGTAGACTAGAGAGTAAGGGGTATCCCTAGTAGAGGTTCAAACTTAAGTGCGATAGACCCAGAGGGCGTAAGGAATCTTGTAGGCCCAATCACAAAAACTCTCGATCATCTTGCTAATAATGGCTTTGAGATTCTTATTAGCTGCTTCAACTGCTCCGTTGGTTTGAGGTCAGTATGAAGAGGATTTATGTCTCTGAATTCCATACTCATCGACTACTTGTGTAACCTCTTCCTCAAAATGTAACCCATTATTTAATACCAACTAATGTGGGACCCCATATCGCCAAATGATGTTTTTTTTATAAATTTTTCCACTTTCTTGGCATTAAGAACCGCATATGACTCGTATTCGACCCATTTGGTGAAGTGGTCAATAGCGACTAAGATGAACTCATGCCCACTGGATGCTTTCGGTGTAACTTTCCCAATGATGTCGATGCCCCATCTAGAAAATGACCAGGGAAAAGTCATGTTGTACAGTTCTCGCGGAGGCTGATGTGGCAAATAAGAGAATTATTAGCATTTGAGATATCTTTGCATGTAAATTGTGCAATCTATACTATGTTATTTTAGCAGTATCCCTGCCGGATGATCTTCTTGGTGAGCATATGGTTGTTCATGTGGGGTACGCATTCCCTACCTTGGATTTTATGCATCATCGCTTCAATGCCAGCCCCTCCAATGCAGTGAAAATGGGTTCCATTGAAGTTTCTCTTGAATAGTTCTTTATTACAGACAATATACTGGGCGACCAGACTCCGAAGAGTTTCTTGTTCTTTCTTATCGGCTCCTTGAGGATACTCACGGTGTTTGAGGAGGTGCCACATATCATAGTACCGACAGTTAACTATTTTATGTTCTTTCAATGTGCAGAGCTCAATGTGGTAGCAATGGGTTGGTTTATCCTATTTTTGGACCAGTAATGGAGCTATGGTTATTCCTTCGGGCATGTCAATCATGGAGGATAATGTGGAAAGGGCATCAACTAGGTTATTTTTTTCTCTGGGCAGGTAGTGAATGGTGATTTCTTTGAATTGGGAATCCAGTTCATACAAGGTGGGAATGAAAGGGTATGAGTTTCTTATCTTTGACCTTTTATTTCCTGAGTACGTGATCGATGATGAGGGCTGAATCCCCGTAGACATCGAGGCATCGAATTCCTTACTTGAGGACTACTTTGAGGCCTACTGTGCACGCCTCATATTCAATCATATTATTAATGCAGGGGAAATCTAATTTGATGGCAATAGGAGCGTAGGAGTCATAAGGGGAAATTAGGAGAATCCCAATACCATACCCTTTTTCATTGGCAGCGCCGTCAAAGAACAATTTCCATCGAGGATCTTCATGGGAGGCGCAAAGGATATTCTCATCTGGGAATTCAAAAATCCAAACATCGGCCTCTTTCATAAGGTAGTCAGGAAGGTAGTCAGAGATGGATCTTCCTTTCATGGCTTTCTGTGTGACATAAGTGATATCAAACTCGGCTAGAAGAATCAACTAATGGGATATTCAACTGTATAGGGAGGGCTTCTTGCGTAGATATTTGATGGGATCCATCTGGGATACGAGTCTGATGGGGAACACGAGCATGTAGTGTCGTAACTTCTGGGTAACCCAGATAAGAGTGACACATGCTTTTTCGAAGGTGGTGTAGTTAACTTTGTAACCGGCCAATTTTTGACTGGTATAGTAGATGGATTTCTCATTATAGGTTTCTTTAATGTATTGGGCTAGCAAATCCCCGATTGCAGTATCGATCACGATTAGGTATATGAGTAAGGGAAGATCGGGCCGTGGTGGCATGAGCACCGGAGGTCGGGTTAGGTATTTCTTAATTTGGTCAAAGACTTCTTGGAAAGCTTCATTCCAGACCTTGGTTGAATCCTTTTGGAGGAGTTTGAAGATGGGTTCACAGATGGAAGTCAATTGGCTGAGGAATCGATTGATGTATTGTAATTTCTCAAGGAATCCTCAAACTTCTTTCTTCATTCGGGGAGGTGGGCTTTCAACTTGGAAGGATCTACTTCTATCACTTTCTTACTGACCATGAATACCAAGAGTTTCCCTTTGATAACACCGAAGACACATTTTTGGGGGTTAAGCTGCATTTGATACTTTTGCAGTCGTTCAAAGAATTTTCGGAGAGCAGGAACATGAACTTCTCTAGTATTGGACTTGATAATCATGTCATCCATATAAACCTTGACTTCCTTATGTATCAGATCATGCAGAATGGTTGTGTCAACCCTTTGGTAGTTAGCCCCTGCATTTTTAGACCAAATGGCATGATAATATAACAAAAGGTTCCCTAAGGGGTGATGAATGAGATTTTCTCTTGATGATCAGGGTCCATCTTGATTTGGTTATAACCGAAAAATCCGTCAATGAATGACTAGAGGGCATGACTAGATGTGTTGTCCACGATCATATCGATGTTGGGTAGCGGGTAATCATCCTTCGAAGAGGCTTTGTTCAAGTCTCGGTAATGGACACACATGAAAACCTTTCCTCCTTATTTAGGCACATGTACGATATTAGATAGCCATGTAGGATATTCAATCACACGAATGAAGCCCACATTCAGTTGCTTAACTACTTCTTCTTTTACTTTGATGACCATTCAGTACAGAGCTTTCACATCTTCTATGTGACTGGTTTACATTTCGGGAGCATTGGAATCCTATGTTGTGCTATTTCAGGGTCAATGCCGGGATATCATTGTAGGACCATGCAAAGACATCCACGAAATCCTTCAGTAGATCTTTGAGTTGTGTGCGATCGTGCTCATTAAGGGTTTCCCCTATCCTAATCTCGCGCTTTTGGCTACTAGAACTGAGATTAATAACAACAGTTTCATCTTCATTAACTTGAACGCGGTTATGTTACTTATTATTAACCTTATTTAGATCAGTTAAGAATTGTTCTTTTGCAAAGTCATCATCATCAAAAGTTTAATTAGAATCAAGACAATTAATGTAAGGCACATCAAGATACTCAAAATCTTCGTTTATTTCATTGATAGGAAAAACAGAATTGAGAACCTCATCAAGGAGGTCTCAATTACATCAGAGTGAGAGGAAACAACTATAGGGGAAAGGGGATAGAAATAAGGGTTAGGTTAAATATCAGCAGGTGGCACAGATGCAACAGGCCAGTTGAGAAGAGGTGTATCAATATCTTTGATGAGGTAGGATGGACAAGATGATGTAGTCCCTGAGTGGATCATGAAGAGTACCAGCCCTAGTATCTGCAAGTTGAAAGAGTCCTAAGAATCCCCAACATCAGTTATGGTCTCCTTAGTGATTTATTGCACACAGTGTTGGGAACTCTCAGCGCCCGAGTAATTGTATTAAAAAAGGATCTCCATTCTCGGTTTCATCATTTTTTCTATAAGGTTATACCAAGGTTCAGGGAAGCCACAGAAGGGGAAATCTTCACCCTCTTTGATGAATCTTCCATTTAAGGAATCTCCCGCGATAGTTCTGGCGCATTCTAATTTTCTCTTCAGTCGAGGCTAACGGATCAACATGAGTTCTTCTTCTGATAGTTGGTAGCCTAAGCCACAAGGAGGAAATGCCTCCTTTAACACAACAACTTCAATTATCCCTTGATGTCTTTGCCCTAACCCCAGTACGGGGCATGAAGTGCATGTTTTTTAACATTTGGATTACATTAACGTTTCCATGAGGATCATATTCTGGGTAAACCCTCTCTTTGAAGTCATCCCCTATCGGGAGTAGGACTGGTTCAACCTGGAAGATTGATAATAGCATATCGTTCACCCCGTGTTGTATCTCGAGTATCGAATTACTGGTGCCTGCATTCTTGGTGTTGTCACTATCTCCTAACATGGTGATAACTTGTCCATTGGCAAAGAAATTCAATTTCTGATTAAGGGAATACGAGAACACTTTGATGCTATGGAGCCATGGTCGTAAAGCCGCAGATTGAAACACGTTGGGATGTCGATGACTTGGAATTCAACAATCGAATTTATAGGGCCATCCCCTATTTCAATCTTTATAAATCCCATTACTTCTCGACGGGTGTTTTCATAGGCACACACGACAGCAGAGGTTGGAGCAAGGTCGCTCACTTTCAGTCCCAAACAATTGAGGGTTCTTAATGGGTAAACATTTAGAGATGACTCGTTGTCGACGAGTGAGAGGGGAACACTTTTTCCCATGACTTTGACATAGATATTGAGAGCATGATTGCGGTTGAGACCACTCTTAAGGTCCGTTTGATTCGTGGTGAAATACTTTTTATCGTGTTAAAAGTAAAATGTGAATTATTAGTTTGGTGATTTTGTTTTCGCTATCTCCGTTTGGATGGTCGAGTTTTCACTAGGTGAAAATTTTAACTTTTTCACCATTTATTATTTGGATGGTCAAGATGAATATGGTGAAAGAATAAAATGATCATCTTACCCCCATACTTCAAATGCACAAAACTATTTTGATTTTCATCACACAAGTGTCAATGGCCATTAAAAAATATGCATTTGCCTCAAACAAAAATTTGACACAATCCCCCCCCCCCAACTAGTAATATTTGGCTACACAAGACAAATAAGTTAAAAAAACAGTACAAATTAAAAAAAAGTCCTAATTAAAAAATAAAACAATCTGAATTTAAAAAAAAAAGTTTCCAACAATGAAAAAAAATTTCATTTGTAAAAAACAATCACAATTAAAAAATAAAGAACCAACTATAAAAACAGTAGTCCACAATTAAAAAAATAGTTCTCAACAATGAAAAAGCAGTCTCAATTAAAAAAACGTTTTCAACATTGAAAAAAATAGCCCTAATTTAAAAAAAAATAGTTCCAATTAAAAAAAAAGAGTTTCAACTATGAAAAAAAGTGTTCCAATTAAAAGAATTAAAAAAAACAGTTCCCAACTATGAAACCGTTCCAATTAGTAAAAAAAAATTCGAACACATTACCATGCACCAAAAAAATATTCATTTTTTCATGGGAATAGCTATTCCCACACCCTCCATATGTTCCCCCACACCCTTTGAATAATAAATGAAAATTGTGTCCTTAAATTTATAAAATCTTAATGTCCAATTTTTTCACTGCCAACTAAAATAAATACATTTGATAAAAACAAAAAACTTATTTTCAATAAAAAAACTTTTTTACAAATAATAAAAAAGAAACTGTTTATAAAACGTAAAACCTTATCTATTTGTTTTTATTAAAAAATTGTATATAAAACGTAAATTTTGTTTTTCTTAAGAAACTGTTTTCCCAACAAAGTCTTTTTTTATTTACAAATTTTATTTTTGGTTAAAAACGATTTTTTTTACTCTATTAAAAATAATCTTTTTACTATTTTGAAAAAATATTATCCGTGACAGCGGTACGTATAGGCGGTTCGACCACCTATACATACCGCTGGCGCGGAGTATTTTTTCTAATCGGCTGGTCCGCACCAACGATATGTATAAGCGGTTGGACTGTCTATACATAACGCTGACGCAGACCATTTTTTTATATAGTAAAAAGATTATTTTTAAAATAGGAAAAGAAACAGTTTTTAACTGAAAAAATAAATAACGAAATAATATTTTAAATAAATAAAAGAAAAGTTTTTAACTAGAAATGATAAAAAGAATGTCCAGTTTTTAAAATAACTAACAAAACTGTTTTTCATCAACGTCCATTTAAATAAAAGATAATATGTTTTTTTATAAATAACATAATTTTTTTAAGTGAGAAAATAACTTTTATAATATATATATTTTCAGAATATTAAAATTTTAATTTTCTTGAATATTAGGATTTTTATTTTCAAAATATTATGTTTTTATTTTTTTCATAATATTAATTTTTTTTAAGTAAAAGATTTTTGGGCAAAAGATTATATTTGTTCAAATCATATATGCATAGAGGGTCTTTTGATCGTTTAGTATTTAAAAATTGAAAAGGGTGTGGGGGAAGACATAGAGGGTGTGAGAATAACTATTCTATTTTTTTTAATTTTAAATTTTATAAAAAAATTAAAAAAAATTGTCGAGTTGCTCAACTACCTTGTTAATCTCTCATAGAATCTCCTCGAATGATATCATTCCGCATAGGTTGGCTATTTGACTAGTCTTTCTTGAATTTGGATGTTTATCTGAAGCTTCGGAATCATCTCCCTATCCGGGGGAAACAATATTTTCTTTCCATGCAAAGTTAATACACTCTACAACTTCTATGGCCTCTTCGTATAATTCCTCCCATTTGGTAGGGAAATGCAAGACTGAGGGGGCCAGATGCCCTTGTAATTTTAAAGCATCGATCAGCTCGGATATGCTACAAATTTCACCAGTCTGTAGAAATAAGTCTGCCATGATCTAGACCAGGTTATCTAGACTGACTTCATCAGATGGTACTACCCAATTGTCTTACTCTCGGGCCCATTTTTGATCTTATAAGAATAACTCGCTAAATCTTTGACAGTCGATAGTTATCTGGGAGGGAAATTTCAGCCCGAACTCTAGGAGTTGGTTCAGCACTTCTGATAATTCCATATCTTTACCTCCAGAATGGGTACGGACAACGATGCAGGCTCTAGTGAGGAGTGATAGGGCTTGATTGGCAAGGTTGGCAGGGTGTAAGAGGGAACATGGACATGTTTGGAGAGGTTTAGTAGAGTATATGGGTATGACTGTTGATTTATTTAGCATGATTTCGGTAGATGGGTCGAGTTCTAAGTCTTCTTCTAGGAAAATGGTGTTTGTATGACTTGGGAGTGCATTATGGGTAGTGTTTGGTTTAGGATTAACTGGTGGGGCGATGATACCCCGGTCAATCAGGCTTTCGATTGTGTTCCGGAGATGGAAACATTGGTCAGTGGTATGGCCAGCAGTTTGATCATAGTCAAAATGGGCATCGGGTTTGAAATTTTTTGGAAGCGGATTTGGTAACAGACGAGGGTCCAAGGGTTTGATCAGGTTTCGATTTAAGATAGCCTGGTAGACTTTGGAGAGAGGAGCATAAATCTCAGTATATTAGACTTTTTGGTGCGCATGAAGTGGCAGGCTGGGAAATATTATTGATATTAGAGATTGTGGCACTAGTAGGCTTTTCAAACTTTCTAGGAGCAAACTGTCCCGAGATTTTATTCGGTTCAATTCTGTCTTGGCAAGACCTTTTTCAATTTCTACTCTTGCTTCTTGGAGCTCTCGAAAGTGAGGGTAATACTGTCCTCCCATGGTTTCTCGGACATGGGGTAGGAAGTTCTTGCTCACAATACTAACTTGTTCTTCTTTGGAGGGACGATTCATCATGGTAGCTACTTTTTCTCTCCATCTTGCTATAAAGTTGCTGATTGATTCCCTGAGATTCTATGTGAATAGCTCTAAGTCATGGTGGGTAACCTCTAGCTCCTCATTGTACTTGTACTGAGACATAAACTCACGGGTAACGTCTTCCCAACTATGGATTCTAGATTCTTCAAGGGATAGGAACCAACGGAGGGCGTTGTCCTTTAAATTTTGATGAAACATTTGAGCCATTATTTATTCGAAAGACCCTAGGAGAGTCATGGCTCGGTGATAGCTGTGGAGATGAATGATCGGGGGTCCACTGCCTCCAAACTTCTCAATATTGAGCATCTTCAATTTTTCTGGTAACCTGGCTTTAGAATAAGGAGACATGTGGGTGTAGTCCATGTAATTCCTAAAGATTCTAACTTTGTCCAATTTTTTTGTTAGAATCTTGAGGTCTTCCTTGACCTTGTTCAGTTCTTCCTCTTTCGGATCAACAGTTACCAGAAAATTAGCCCCAGTCTGAGCAAGGTTTGGCATAGGAAGCTGGGCTAGTGACGATCCATTAGCAGGAGGAGCACGCGGAGCAAGATAGTGTACTTCAGGGATCTAAATAGGTTCGGGTGAAGGCAGACCCATGGCGTGAGAAAAAATGACCTCAGTATCTTCGAGGATAGGGACCCAATTTCTTTGCATCTCTGTAACCTCGGTTTGAACGTTGTCAATTTTGGCAGTGAGCTGAGCCAGAACTATCAAGAAATTTGGTTATGCATTCGGCACTTGATCTCTGTTCTCCATAGAAGGCGGGTGAGTCTCGAACTCGAAGGAAGTAAAGGGACTGATAGAACTTCGAGGTAGTTCGACTGAAGGCCGAATCCAATAGGGAGACAAGCTAAGGGTATGTGATCAACCTGGAAAGTAGAAAAAATTGGAATTTATTTTTTTGGAATAGAAAAAAAAGGAAACTTTTAGTTTTTAGTAAAGAAAAATATTTTTTGATTTTTTTTTTTGGAAAAGATGAGAATAAAAATGTTTTTGGTGTTTTTAAAAAAGGAGGAAAAGTGTTTTTGGACGAATTTTAGGAAAAAGAAAGGGGAAAAGACTAGAGCCGAATCTCAGCATGATTATTATGTTTATTAGGTTCCCACTTGTATTAAGTTCTCCTAAATGCAAAATGAAATGCCAAACGCGACCCAAGCTGAGAAAAATTGGGTTTGCAACATATGTAAAGCTATGGTTGAACTTGTAACCAAGCTCACAGGAAGGGTTCTGTGTTCAAAATTGCACAAAAATTTGGGCGGCAGGCTAACCCAGAATTTCGACAAAGTTTTAGGTCAAAACCGAAAATCTAATATGCGTGTCCTAGGATTGACACCTATATATGGGTATGCAATTTGGTTAGGTGAATTGGAAAGGTTTCCCCTTTTGGCGTGACTTCCACGATATACATCTTGCTTTTGAGGGAAATAGGTATGTGTGGATAAGCCATTTGATATACCTGAGTGTACGTGAATTGTCTAACTATATACCTCGTGAGGACGGTACGTGAGAGTGAATTCTATATACTTGACATACGTGAATGAGTTCCCTGCGATATACCTCCCTTCATGACTTCGGTCAAGTGATACGATGCGCGGGAACCATTCGATATACGTCAAAGGTACATGGCCAATGGAAGGTGAGATTCATATCGCTTAGGCTAACTGCGCCCTGTGAGACCAGCGCCCATCACAAAGTGAATCTCCTGTTATGGGACATAATTTGGTAAATAACAATTCTCTTTGGTGATGTCGTGTGAATCATGCATGATTCTCTTATTAGTATCTGATGGTGAGAGTATCTTTCTTGATCATACCAAATAGGGAGCAAAGTGCAAGTACGAAAAGTATACCAAGCATGGATAAGTGATGCATGCAACATGTGGATATACGTGATCCTAGGTGAACGTGGTGTGAACTGTACATGGAGAATCTTCTACAAGTGTGTGAATAGAAGCATAAGCATGAAGTACACACGTATAATAAAGGGGAACATGAAAATAGGGGAATGTACAAGAAAATCAAACACCCGTGTGAATAGAGTCTATCCCTCTTAAAAATACTCCCCAGCTGAGTCGCCACTATGGCTATCCCGATCGGCACGACGTTCAATCCAAGGGAAAAGAGGATAAAGAGGATCCCTCGGGGAATTAACTATGTCGTGGACTCGCATCCTTCTCTTAGAAAAGGGGGCTTCGACCGTCGTTGGTGTGGGGTGAATGTAAAGAGATAGAGTCGCTAACTTATTTTGCTCAAAAGAGGCAAAGTAATATGTTGCCATCTCAAGACAGCGGCATCAAGGACAAAACTAATGCGTGCGAAACCAATAGTCCGAAGGTCCAGGGGCTAAGTTACTGAATGGGAAGGTGTTAGGGACCCATTCCACCCTTTCGGTCTTTCATGGAAAATGTTAATATTTTCTTTTTCACCCCCGTGAAGTGTATGCATGTGTTTATATAAAGGAGATTGGAATCATTCGACCCATACCATGGAAAAGATAGGGTGTGGTCATTCGTAAGAATATTCCCAAAATAGTATTGAATGTAGAAGATAGAATATGAGGGTTCATCCTGATATTGATATTTATTGGGAAACAATAATATGTGTGGGATTAGACGCGGACATATATGTTATATATATGTATGGTGATAAAAATGAGGGATTTGAGAAATGTTGGAAATGAGAGAAATTGGAAATTTAGAAAAATTGGACTCGAGTCTCAAATTTTAAACCGAGATGCCTACATAGCTATAAAGGCATCAAAGTCCACGTAGTTCAAATGTGGAATAGGTGTGGGGTTTATCCCATCGATTCGAATGGAATTTTATTAGGTGTGTGCATGTAGAAAGTGTGTTTCTAGTTTTGGAAAAAGTGTGGTGGATAATTTCGTTCGGAATTTATGGGTGTAACCCTCTTTTATTATTTTTTGGTTTTTTTTATGAAAAATACTGTATGTGTAATATACTAATAAAAATGTAGATGCTAATATGTATATGAAGTAGAATGAAACTTAATTATGAATCTAAGACAACTAAAAAAGAGGGAGAAAGAATTGGGCTTTTCTTGGAGCTTGAACTGGGATCTTGGATGAACTCATTTGAATGTTGATGAGAGGGAAGGATACTTGCCAAATTGGGTGTAAAAAGGTTGGGTATTTAGGCTTGAATGAGATTTCTCATATGGAACTTCACTGATTTCGAGAGAATGTTACTGAGATCACTAATGCTGATGGGTTTCTTCCTCCCCTTTGGAATGAGATCATGACCCTTATTTATAGGGTCAGGGGGGTGCCGATTGGCCTACCCATGGAGTGCCTATCGGCATGTCACCCTTGACAGTGTGCCAATAGACAGGGTTCAGGACCTACGAATTTGCAGTATCGTGAGGATTTTTCAAGAAAAATGACTATAGAGGACAAATCGTTGATTCGAATCACGCTTGGGGCATAGCATTAGAAAGGTAAACCAACCCCCAAACGACCCCGTAAGAGGCACGAACAGCTCGCATGGGACCAATGTAACTTGTAGGAACTAACCGTGTAGTCCCGAGTCTCCCGGTTTGAGAATATGACGATAATTGGCCAAAATCAACACTTAAACATAAAAATAAGTCGTTAAAGGGTGAAGACCCAAACCAGCCCCCAAATGACCCCGTAACAGGCACAAACACATCGCCGGGACCAATGTAACTTGTTCGAACTGACCGCATAGTCTCGGGTCTCCCGATTTGAGAATATGACGGTAATTTAGAAAAATCACACTTAGGTTAAAAAACAAGCCCTCAAAGGGTAAAAACACAAACCAACCCCCATACGACCCCGTAGGAGGCATAAACACCTCGCACGGGACGAATGTAACTTGTAGGAACTGACCGCATAGTCCCGGGTCTTTCGGTTTGAGAGTATGATGATAATTTGCAAAAATTAACATTTAAACTTAAAAATAAGCCTTCAAAGGGTGAAGTCCCAAACCAACCCCCAAATGACCCCGTAAGAGGCCCGAACACCTCGCACGTGACCAATGTAACTTGTAGGAACTGATCGAGTAGTCCCGGTTCTTCCGGTTTGAGAATATGACGATAATTTGCAAAAATCAAATAGTTTAAAATATGCCGTCAATGGGTGAAAACACAAACCAACCCCCAAACGACCAGTAGGAGGCACGAACACCTCGCACGGGACCATTGTAACTTGTAGGAACTAACCGCATTGTCTCGAGTTCCCAAATTGAGAGAATGATGTTAATTTGCAAAATGAGCACTTAAACTTAAAAGTAATCCGTTAAAGGGTGAAAACCGAAACCACCCCCCAAACGACCCCATAGGAAGCACGAACATCTCGCAAGGGACCAATGTAAGTTGTAGGAACTAACCGCGTAGTCCCGGCTCTCCCGATTTGAGAGTATGAAGAGAATTTTGAAAAATTAGCACTTAAACTTAAAAACAAGCCGTTAAAGGGTGAAAACCCAAACCACCCCCCAAACGACCCCATAGGGGGCACGAACACCTCGCACGGGACCAATGTAACTTGTAGTAACTGACCGCGTAGTCCCGGGTCTCCCCGTTTGTGAATAGGACGATAATTTGCAAAAATCAACACTTAAACTAAAAAACATGCCGTTAAAGGGTGATATCCCAAACCAGGCCCCAAACGACCCCGTAGGAGGCACGAACACCTCGCACGGGACCAATGTAACTTGTAGGAACTGACGCGTAGTCTCGGTTCTCCCGATTTGAGAGTATGACGATAATTTGCCAAAATCAACACTTAAACTTAAAAATAAGCCGTTAAAGGGTGAAGACCCAAACCAGCCCCCAAATGACCCATAAGAGGCACGAACACCTCGCCGGGACCAATGTAACTTGTTGGAACTGACCGCATAGTCCCAGGTCTCCCGGTTTGAGAATATGATGATAATTTGAAAAAATCACACTTAGACTCAAAAACAAGCCGTCAGAGGGTGAAAACCCAAACCAACCCCCAAACGACCCCGTAGGAGGCACGAACACCTCGCACGGGACCAATGTAACTTGTAGTAACTGACCGCATAGTCCCGGGTCTCCCGGTTTGTGAATAGGACGATTATTTGTAAAAATCAACACTTAAACTTAAAAACATGGCGTTAAAGGGTGAAAACCCAAACCAGCCCCCAAACGACCCCGTAGGAGGCACGAACACCTCGCACGGGGCCAATAAAACTTGTAGGAACTGTTCGCGTAGTCACGGGTCTCCCAGTTTGAGAGAATTACGATAATTTGCCAAAATCAGCACTTAAACTTAAAAATAAGATGTTAAAGGGTGAAGACCCAAACCATCCCCCAAATGACCCCGTAAGAGGCACAAACACCTCGCCGGGACCAATGTAACTTATTGGAACTGACCACATGGTCCCAAGTCTCTTGGTTTGAGAATATGATGATAATTTGCAAAAATCACACTTAGACTCAAAAACAAGCCGTTAAAGGGTGAAAACCCAAACCACCCCTCAAACGACCCGTTGGGGCACGAACACCTCGCACGTGACCAATGTAACTTATAGTAACTGATCACGTAGTCCCGGGTCTCCCGGTTTGTGAATAGGATGATTATTTGCAAAAATCAACACTTAAACTTAAAAACATGCCGTCAAAGGGTGAAAACACAAACAAACCCCCAAACAACCCCGTAGGAGGCACGAACACCTCGAATGGGACCAATGTAACTTGTAGGAAATGACCGTGTAGTCCCGGGTCTCCCGGTTTGAGAGTATGATGATAATTTGCAAAAATTAACACTTAAACTTAAAAATAAGCCGTCAGAGGGTGAAGACCCAAACCAGCCCCCAAATGACCCCGTAAGAGGCCCGAACACCTCACACGGGACCAGTGTAACTTGTAGGAACTGATCGCGTAGTCCCGGGTCTCCCGGTTTGTGAATATGACGAAAATTTGCAAGAATCACACTTAAACTCAAAAACAAGCCGTCGAAGGGTGAAAACACCAAACGACCCCGTAGGAGGCACGAATACCTCGCACGGGACCAATGTAACCTGTAGGAACTGACCGTGCAGTCCCGAGTCTCCCGGTTTGAAAGTATGATGATAATTTGCAAAACCAACACTTAAACTTAAAAATAAGCCGTTAAAGGGTGAAGACCCAAACCAGCCCCCAAATGACACTGTAAGAGGCACGAACACCTCGCACGGGACCAATGTGACTTGTAGTAACTGACCGCATAGTCCCGGGTCTCCCGATTTGTGAATAGGATGGTTATTTGCAAAAATCGACACTTAAACTTAAAAACATGTCGTTAAAGGGTGAAAACCCAAACCAGCCCCCAAACGACCCCGTAGGAGGCACGAACACCTCGCACGGGACCAATATAACTTGTAGGAACTTTTCGCGTAGTCCCGGGTATCCCGGTTTGAGAAAATTATGAAAATTTGAAATAATCACACTGAGACTCAAAAACAAGCCGTCAAAGGGTGAAAACCCAAACCAACCCCCAAACGACCCCGTAGGAGGCACAACACCTCGCACGGGACTAATGTAACTTGTAGGAACTGACCGCGTAGTCCCGGGTCTCTCGGTTTGAGAGTATGATGATAATTTGCAAAAATTAGCACTAAAACTTAAAAATAAGTCGTTAAATGGTGAAAACCCAAACCACCCAGCAAACGACCCCGTACGGGGCACGAACACCTCGCACGGTACCAATGTAACATGTAGGAACTGATCGCGTAGACCCGGGTCTCCCGATTTGTGAATATGACGAAAATTCGCAAGAATCACACTTAGACTAAAAAATAAGCCGTCAGAGGGTGAAAACCCAAACCAACCCCCAAACGACCCTGTAGGAGGCACGGACACCTCGCACGGGACCAATGTAACTTATAGTAACTGACCGCGTAGTCCCGGGTCTCCCGGTTTGTGAATAGGATGATTATTTGAAAAAATCAACACTTAAACTTAAAAATATGCCGTTAAAGGGTGAAAACCCAAACCAGCCCCCAAACGACCCCGTAGGAGGCACGAACACCTCGCACGGGACCAATAAAACTTGTAGGAACTGTTCACGTAGTCACGGGTCTCCCAGTTTGAGCGAATTACGATAATTTGTTAAAATTAGCACTTAAACTTAAAAATAAGACGTTAAAGGGTGAAGACCCAAACCATCCCCCAAATGATCCCGTAAGAGGCACAAACACCTCGCCGGGACCAATGTAACTTATTGGAGCTGACCACATAGTCCCAGGTCTCTTAGTTTGAGAATATGACGATAATTTGCAAAAATCACACTTAGACTAAAAAACAATCCGTTAAAGGGTGACAACCCAAACCACCCCTCAAACGACCCGTTGGGGGCACGAACACCTCGCAGGTGACCAATTAACTTATAGTAACTGATCACGTAGTCCCGGGTCTCCCGGTTTGTGAATAGGATGATTATTTGCAAAAATCAACACTTAAACTTAAAAACATGCCGTCAAAGGGTGAAAACACAAACAAATCCCCAAATAACCCCGTAGGAGGCACGAACACCTCGAACGGGACCAATGTAACTTGTAGGAAATGACCGCGTAGTCCCGGGTCTCCCGGTTTGAGAGTATGATGATAATTTGCAAAAATTAAAACTTAAACTTAAAAATAAGCCGTCAAAGGGTGAAGACCCAAACCAGCCCCCAAATGACCCCGTAAGAGGCCCGAACACCTCACACGGGACCAATGTAACTTGTAGGAACTGATCGCGTAGTCCCGGGTCTCCCGGTTTGTGAATATGACGAAAATTTGCAAGAATCACACTTAAACTAAAAACAAGTCGTCAAAGTGTGAAAACCCAAACCAACCCCCAAACGACCCCGTAGGAGGCACGAACACCTCGCACGGGACCAATGTAACCTGTAGGAACTGACCGCGCAGTCCCGAGTCTCCCGGTTCGAGAGTATGATGATATTTTGCAAAATTAACACTTAAAGTTAAAAATAAGACGTTAAAGGGTGAAGACCCAAACCAGCCCCCAAATGACACTGTAAGAGGCATGAACACCTCGCACGAGACGAATGTGACTTGTAGTAACTGACCGCGTAGTCCCGAGTCTCCCGATTTGTGAATAAGATGATTATTTTCAAAAATCAACACTTAAACTTAAAAACATGCCGTTAAAGGGTAAAAAGCCAAACCAGCCCCCAAACGACCCCGTAGGAGGCACGAACACCTCGCACGGGACCAATGTAACTTGTAGGAACTGTTCACGTAGTCACGGGTCTCCCAGTCTGAGCGAATTACAATAATTTGCCAAAATTAGCACTTAAACTTAAAAATAAGACGTTAAAGGGTGAAGACCCAAACCATCCCCCAAATGACCCTGTAAGAGGCACAAACACCTCGTTGGGACCAATGTAACTTATTGGAACTGACCACATAGTCCCAGGTCTCTTGGTTTGAGAATATGATGATAATTTGCAAAAATCACACTTAGACTTATAAACAAGTCGTTAAAGGGTGAAAACCCAAACCACCCAGCAAACGACCCCGTACGGGGCACGAACACCTCGCACGGGACCAATGTAACATGTAGGAACTGACCGCGTAGACCCGGGTCTCCCGATTTGTGAATATGACACAAATTCGTAGGAATCACACTTAGACTAAAAAACAAGCCGTCAAAGGGTGAAAACCCAAACCAACCCCCAAACGACCCCGTTGGAGGCACGAACACCTCGCACGGGACCAATGTAACTTGTAGGAACTGACCGCGTAGTCCCGGGTCTCCCGATTTGAGAGTATGACGATAATTTTGCAGAAATCAGCACTTAAACATAAAAATAATCCGTCAAAGGGTGAAAACCCAAAGCAACCCCTAAACGACCCCGTAGGAGGCATGAACACCTCGCACGGGACCAATGTAACTTGTAGGAACTGACCGCGTAGTCTCGGGTCTCAGGTTTCTAGAGTATGATAATAATTTGATAAAATCAGTACTTAAACTTAAAAACAAGTCGTCAAAGGGTGAAAACCCAAACCACCTCCAAAACCACCACTTAGGGGGCACAAACACCTCGCAATGTAACTAGTAGGAACTGACCGCGTAGTCCCGGATCTTCCGGTATGAGAATATGATGATAATTTGAAAAAATCACATTTAGACTAAAAAATAAGCCGCCAAAGGGTGAAAACTCAAACCAACCCCCAAACGACCCCGTAGGAAGCACGAAAACCTCGCACGGGACCAATGTAACTTGTAGGAACTGACGGCGTAGTCCCAACTCTCCCGATTTGAGAGTATGACGATAATTTTAGAAAATCATCACTTAAACTTAAAAACAAGCCGTTAAAGGGTGAAAACCCAAACCACTCCTCAAACGACCCCCGTAGGGGGGACGAACACCTCGCACGGGAATAATGTGACATGTAGGAACAGACTGCGTAGTCCCGGGTCTCCCGGTTTGTCAATATGACGATAATTTTCAATAATCACCCTTAGACTCAAAAACAAGTCATCAAAGGGTGAAACCCAATACAACCCCCAAATGACCCCGTAGGAGGCACGAACACCTCGCACGGGACCAATGTAACTTGTAGGAACTGATCGCGTAGTCTCGGGTCTCCCAGTTTGAGAGTATGACGATAATTTGCAAAAATCAGTACTTAAACATAAAAATAAGCCGCTAAAGGGTGAAAACCCAAACTAGCCCCCAAATGACCCTGTAAGAGGCACGAACACTTCGCACGGGACCAATGTAACTTGTAGGAACTGATCGCATAGTCTCGGGTCTCCCGTTTTGAGAATATGATGGTAGTTTGCAAAAAACACACTTAGTTAAAAACATGCCGTCAAAGGGTGAAAACTCAAACCAACCCCCAAACGACCGCATAGGAGGCACGAACACCTCGCACGGGACCAATGTAACTTGTAGGAACTGACCGCGTAGTCTCGGGTCTCCTGATTTGAGAGTATGATGATAATTTTCAAAAATCAGCACTTAAACTTAAAAACAAGCCATTATACGGTGAAAACCCAAACCACCCCTCAAACGACCCCATAGGAGGGACGGACACCTCGCACGGGACCAATGTAACTTGTAGGAACTGATCGCGTAGTCCCGGGTCTCCCGCTTTGTGAATATGACGAAAATTTGAAATAATCACACTGAGACTCAAAAATAAGCCGTCAAAGGGTGAAAACCCAAACCAACCCCCAAACGACCCCGTAGGAGGCACGAACACCTCGCACAGGACTAATATAACTTGTAGGAACTGACCGCGTAGTCCTGGGTCTCCCGGTTTGAGAGTATGACGATAATTTGCAAAAGCAACACTTAAACTTAAAAATAAGCCATTATAGGGTAAAGACCCAAACCATCCCCCAAATGACCCCGTAAGAGGCACGAACACCTCGCACGGGACTAGTGTAACTTGCAGGAACTGATCGCGTAATCCCGGGTCTCCCGATTTGAGATTATGACGATAATTTGCAAAAATTAAATTTAGTTAAAACATGTTGTCAAAGGGTGAAAACTCAAACCAACCCCTAAACGACCCCGTAGGAAGCACGAACACCTCGCATGGGACCAATGTAACTTGTAGGATCCGACCGCGTAGTCTTGTCTCTCCCGATTGGAGAGTATGATGATAATTCGCAAAAATCAACACTTAAACTTAAAAACAAGCCCATAAAGGGTCAAAACCCAAACCATCCCCAAATGACCTCGTAGAGGGCACAAACACCTCGCACGGGACCAATGTGACTTGTAGGAACTGATCACGTAGTCTCGGGTCTACCGATTTGTGAATATGGCGATAATTTGCAAGAATCACACCTAGAGTAATAAACAAGCCGTGAAAGGGTGAAAACCCAAACCAACCACCAAACAACCCCGTAGGAGGCACGAGCACCTCACACGGGATCAATGTAACTTGTAGGAACTGATCGCGTAGTTTTGGGTCTCGCAGTTTGAGAGTATGACGATAATTTGCAAAAATCAACCCTTAGGGTGAAGACCCAAACCAGCCCCCAAATGACCCCGTAAGAGGCACGAACACCTCGCACGAGACCATTGTAACTTGTAGGAAGTGATCGCGTAGTCCCGGGTCTCCCGGTTTGAGAATATGACGATAATTCACAAAAATCACACATAGTTAAATATATGCCGTCAAAGGGTGAAAACTCAAACCAACCCCCAAACGACCCCGTAGGAGGCACGAACACCTCGCACGGGACCAGTGTAACTTGTAGGAACTGACCGCGTAGTCCCGGGTCTCCCAGTTTGAGAGTATGACGTTAATTTGCAAAAATCAGCACTTAAACTTAAAAACAAGCCGTTAAAGGGTGAAAACCCAAACCACCCCCCAAATGACCCGTAGGGGGCACGAACACCTCGCACGCGACCAATTTAACTTGTAGTAACTGACCGCGTAGTCCCGGGTCTCCCGGTTTGTGAATAGGACGATAATTTGCAAAAATCAACAGTTAAACTTAAAAACATGCCGTTAAAGGGTGAAAACCCAAACCAGCCCCCAAACGACCCCGTAGGAGGCACTAACACCTCGCACATGACCAATGTAACTTGTAGGAACTGACCGCGTAGTCCCGGGTCTCCTGGTTTGTGAGTATGACGATAATTTCCATTCATATATGTAATTTTTTTGTTTTGAGTATTTTTTTTTGTAAATTATTGGGTTACTAATATCGTATCTTTTTTGTATTCTATTTTTTTTACAGGATAACAGTTTATCATTGGCTTTTATTCACATGGAACACACAAAGAACTCAATGGTTTACAACAAGGGGTTTATTAATGATTCCATTTTTTGTGTCATGACCGTACTGTCTTTTGTTGGTTTATTATTGACTTTTATGGCCATGAGGGCTTTTGTAAGTTAATTGTTATATTTTGTGGCCGTACGGGCTTTATGTTAGGGAGGTTTTGTATTAACAGGTTTTGGAATGTCCAGAAAATAGAGGAAACTCTGCCCAATTTTTTTTGGGCCTGTGAGCAGTTAAAGACTTGTAATATTTTGAAGTTTGTATGTACATTAGTTTATTAATAACGCGCAATATTATTAATTTGTGAATTTCGTGATTTCAAATATTTTTTTTAAAATAAAAAATTTGGCACAATTCAAAACCTTGGCAAAAGTGTATCATATTTTGGCACGGTTTTAAACTGTGCTAAATTTTTTTAAACTGTGCTGAATCTGGCACAGTTAAAAACTATGCCAAAAGTGTGCCAGAAATATCAAATCCTGGCACGGTTTAAAAGTGTGCCAGAAGTGTTCCTATTTTGCTGAATCTGGCACAGTTAAAAACTATACCAAAAGTGTGCCAGAAATATCAAATTCTGGCACAGTTTAAAAGTGTGCCAGAAGTGTTACTGTTTGACTGATTCTGGCATACTTTTGAGCCGTGCCAGAAAAAAATTCCCATTTTGAAACACCTGATTCTGGCACAGTTCAAAACTGTGCCAGATTTGATCTGGCACAGTTGTAAACCGTGCCAGAATCCTCTTTTTGGTGTAGTGAATTTTTATACATTTTGGTACCTCCTGAATGCATAAAGTACATAGAAATATGTGCCTCTTCTAATATATCCTTCTTTACAGGTGGATCATTCGGTACACAAATCCTATTTTTATAACACAACGATTCATCATTCATAATCTCAAAGTCACTCTCTTTACCATCCAGGACATCTCGTTTCTTCTTCTCAATGAATGGATCACTGATCTACAAATTTCTCATGCATTCTACCAATAAAGGTCTCAATGTGACATGTGCTAATAAGCCTCCCCTTTTAAAAACCTTAATTCAATACCCATCGATGCCAAGTTAAGGATATTTCCCACACGTGCACACAGTATGCAACCTGGAACCCCCAATGATTTTTTACTCAAAGCATCTGCTACAACATTGGACTTACCAGGATGATGATGAATGGTACAGTCATAGTCTTTAATCAACTCTATCCAACACCTCTGTCTCAAATTCAGTTCTTTTTATGTAAACAAGTATTTCAAGCTTTGATGATCCGTATATATCTCACATGTTTCTCCATACAAGTAGTGTCTCTATAACTTCAAAGCAAAAACAATAGCTGCTAACTCGAAATCATGCGTAGGGTAATTTCGTTCTTGTGTCTTTAATTGTCTGGGAGCATATGCTATTACCTTCCCATTCTACATAAGAACACATCCTAACCCCTGAAATGAAGCGTCTGTATAGACCACAAAAGACTCATTCCCATATGGAATAGTAAGTATAGGGGCTGAAATTAAACGATTCTTTAATTCTTTCAAACTCCTTTCGCATTCTTCATCCCACACAAACTTCACTTCTTTATGGGTCAACTTTATCAATGGTAACGCTATTGCTGAAAATCCCTTAATGAATCTGTGACAATAACCTGCCAATTCGAGGAAACTTTTAATTTTTGTCACATTCTTAGGACTCTCCCATTCAATAATTTCTTCCACCTTCTTTGGATCAACGTATATCCCATTTTCTGAGATAACATGCCCAAAAAACACAATTTCATTCAACCAAAACTCGCACTTGATGAATTCAGCAAATAATTTATTCTCTCTCAAAATCTGCAATACAAGTCTCAAATGTGTCTCATGTTCCTCCATGCTATGCGCGTAAATCAACACATCGTCTACGAATACAATCACGAATGAATCAATGAAAGGGTGGAAACCCTGTTCATCAAATCCATGAAAACTGTTTGATCATTAGTCAATCCAAATGGCATCATCAAAAACTCATAGTGCCCATATTGAGTCCGAAAAGCTATTTTGGAAATATCACTATCCTTCACTTTCAGTTGGTGGTAACCCGATCTCAAATAAATCTTAAAAAATACTTTGGCCCCTTGTAATTGGTCAAACAAATCATCAATACGGGGCAGAGGGTACTTGTTTGTAATGGTCACCTTATTCAATTACTGATAATCAATACATAATCGCATTATCCCATCTTTCTTTTTCACAAATAACACTGGGGCTCCCCATAGCGAAACACTCGAACCTCTGCTTATCAGATATTGTAATTGCACTTTCAATTCTTTCAACTCTATCAGTGCCATTCTATATGGAGCAAGGGAAACTGAACCAGTACATGGAATTAATTCATTGGAAAACTCTACTTCCCTATCGAGTGGTAATCCTAGCAATTCCTCTGGGAAGACATAAAAAAATTCTCTAACCACGGGTATATCTTGAATTTCCACTATCTCTTTACTAGTATTAACAACATAAGCTAAATACCCTGTACAACCTCTACTCAACAATCTTCTGCTCTTAATTGCTGATATAAGACAATTAGGAACACCGCTCCTTTCCCTTGTAAACTGGAACTCGGGTTCACCAGGCAGATGAAATGTAACTTCTTTTCGAAAACAATCAATGGAAGCATGATATGATGATAATCAATCCATCCCCAATATAATATTAAAATCTCGAATGGCCAAAGGTATCAAATCAACATATAAATCTCGTTCCCCCATTCGTAAGACACAATATTTATAAACATGGTTAACTAGAATTACACTTTCCATTAGGGTAGAAATATATAAAGAACAATTGAGAAATGAAGATGGTCTAAACAAATATGAAACAATATGTAATGCCACAAATGAATGCGTAGATCCTTGATCAATGAGTGCATATAAATATTTGTTTTCAATAGTAAGTTTACCTGTAACCACTTCCGGTGTAGCAGGGGAATCCTGCAACGTCATCGCAAACACTCTTCCTCCTTCCCTCGATCCATTTGCTTATTCTGTACCTCTTCCCCTGGCGGCACTTCCTGGAGAGGATCCTTTATGAGGACCCACGCTACTAACTGAAATTGCTCTTGATAACATAGGATAATTCTTTCTCAGATGGTCCTTCTGATGACAGTTAAAACATTATATATTCAGTAACTTTGGGCAATTTCTATTTAAATGACCTGATGTCCCACAAAAAAAACATTCGGATCTCCTTGTGATGAAACTTTTGAACCTCTCCCACCACTAGCTTCACCCTTTTGCGCACTACCTCCCATATCTCTAACATTCTAAAATTTCTTCCCTCCAAGTCTTGAATATTATGTACCACTACCTTTTTGATAATTCGGATCAAATCTGCTTCTCTTTACACCTCGTTCTCGATTCCCTCTCGCTTCATTCACATCCTTTTCTACCAGCATGGCTTTGTTCACTAAGGATGAATAATTGACAGTCTCTAAAGACGATAATCGTGATTTAATGACTAACTCAATTCCATCGAGAAATCGACTGCACATATCTTCCTCATTCTGTATAAAACTCGAAGAAAATCCAGATAAGACTATAAGCTTAGCTTCGTATTCTCTAACTGTCATGATTGCCTGATTCAACATGAAATATTCTTTCTCCTTTTGTTTTCGATACTTTAGGGGAAAATACTTATCATACAAAGCTTTGACAAAATCATCACATGAGATCACATTCCCACCTCCTGGAGTAATCAACAAATGTTTTGTTGCATCCCACCAATACTTAGCTTCTCCTTTCAGCATATACATCGCCAAGGTCACTCGTTGATTTTCATACATTCTCATTACCCCAAAAATAAGTTCAATCTCTTTAACCATACTTCTACCTCTGCTGGATCAACTTCTCTTTGAAATGAGGGTGGATTCATTTTAATAAATTTCTCGTGTGAAGTACTCCTTTCTTCCCGATGTATCACCTCCTCAGCCCTAGCCAATTCTTGTGCCTCTAGTTGCCTGGCTTGTTGTTCTTCCATCTGAGCCATAAATCTAGCGTGTTGCTCTGCCATTAAAGTCATAGCACGTGCCATTTTTTGCATATCTCTCAGTTGTTCTGTCTTGGGTTCCACATTTATTTGAACAGGTTGCTCAACCTTCGCTTTTGCTGGAATATTTTGAGCCTCATATTCTATTCTCACATTTACATTCCCTCATTCCATACTTTTATATCTTAAATGGATCAAAGATATAACAACATACATATATACATATGTTTCCTAACATAATTATCAGTATCAAACAAAACACATTTTTAACATTCACTGTCAAATCTAGAATCTTTTCCCTCTAGAACCTCTAAAACCTAGGCTCTCATACAAAAAGCTGACACACCCCCAACCAGTCACTTATAATTAAGTTTGGAAGTCAAAGTGAGTCAAACCATGATTAATTTAACCAAACCATAAACACGAGTTTTAATTTCAGAGTCATCATTGTAAATCGATATAACTAAAAACCTTTTTACAACATCAGAGTAATCATGCCCATAAAAACTTTCTTGAAGGATAAGTTAAATAATTACATCATTTACATTAAACCAAATCTTTGTTTCTCCCGTTCCTGTCTAACCTAACCCGACCTCCTAGATTTGGCATTGACATCGCGTTACCTGAAAAAAAATGTGAACATAGGAACCATGAGCAAAATAGCCTAGTGAATGCATCACTACTACACTATTGCATGAATTTAAATTCAATAAATCATGTCCATATAATTATTTATTAACTTATCCGTCTCATTCATAATGAATGACCAACTTTTTCGAATCATGATTCACATATCCTATATAAATAGACAATTCTCCCCCATTCTGGGTCACGGAGTAACCCCTTGTCATTAATAGACAAATCTCCCCCATTCTGAGTCGAGGAGTAACCTCCCATTTCGGTAAGTCGAAATGAAAAATTTTATATTCATAATATTAAGATCATATTCGTAACAGCGTACAAATACATCATTCTAGTGAGTACACTCACCTTGGGTTGTTAAGTATATATTTATGTTTCCTTCAGGTGGAGTTGAACTGGGTTGATTAGACCTTACACCTGTCAATCCAACTAAATTAGTACTGAATCTCAATCATAAGTATTATACTAACATAATTATGTAACTTTCCATGACTATACAACAACAATATAATTCCATTTAAGTCACATTCCATGAAACATGAGTAAAGACAAAACAAAGGTACACATATTGATAAAGTTATGAACATTTAACTATAGGAAATACCTCATAAGGGATTTATAACTAAACCCAAGTAAATATGAAAACATAATTCTCAATGTATATACACGTGAAATGTGTACTCAAAATAATCTTTGGAAAGAGGGGATAGCAATATTCTTTCATAGGGTATCCAGTATGGCCTTAAATTATTGTCCTACATACTTAACCATCCTATATTCATAAATTGCACAACTACAGGTATCCAAGATTATCAATATGAAATCATATCTGAATATAATTTCCATTATAAGTGACGATGAAATTTTTTAAGCTTTCTAGAGCAAGTTATGACCATTTCTTTACAACACAAGAAATCTTCCCTACAGGTTCCTCTATTGTTCCTTCAAATTCCAAGAATTTTCAAAAAATTTATGTAGCATAACTTTCCATGATTTTCAACCCATTTTCAGTACACATGCTGAATAGTACAGAATTACAGTTTTATAATTTTTTTGAAGTAATTTGCTATGTCAAAAGCTTGACCAAACTCAGGGCATACCTAAATGAAATATGCAAAAAGAAATTATGTACCAACTCGAAATTGTCATTAAGGACTAACCACAAGGAGATAAATTATAATTCTTGGATATGATATGAATATATGAGTATACTTTCATATCCAATTGGAATTTATCAATCCTAGTAAGCACACAGAGATATGCAAGTTTGAATGCAAGGGGTTTCAATACAAAGCAATTTTAAGGGTTTGTGCATTCAATTTAACTTAAACTAGCATCTAACCATACATATATATAAAGGGCTAAAATTTTAGTAAAAAAATGATGATTTCTATCATCTTAATCAGTAATATAAGAAAAATAACAAGATTTGCAATTAGTATTACCTTCGGTACTTTTACGTAATTTCTACGGATTTTTCTACACTTTTTCTCCTCACTTTTTCTTCCTAAACTCCCTAATTCTCTTTCCTAAAGGTAAAACTCTTTCATGGATGCTTTTGGCTGTAGAATAAGGTTATTTAAAAGGTATAAGGTCGGCCAAACCAGCCTACACCTCCAACCAATCACTTTAAGACACTTGTTGTGTATAAAGGACAAATTACCACTTAAACGGATGGACATATTTGCCCCTGGTTAGTAATTTCGGTATAACATCTTACTCAGACCTCAGTTTCAGACACCATTTGTTGAGTTAAAACTCTAACTCATATGTCTACAACTATCTAGTTTTCACCTTAAGTTAATTGATATTTCATAAAGGTCAAAACTAGTCTTAAACATGAACATTCCTACCGAAACATCAAAATTTTATATTTTTAACTAATTCAATATTTCATGATTTATGAAGGTAGGATTAGACTAAACATGACGACTTAACATTATATACACTAATAACATATTATCCGTATCACATAAGCTAATCATGATTTAAACATAATTATCATAATTATATTCGGGTTGTCACACTAGTACTTTTCTGGACTACTGTGACATGGAAAATGAGATGAACTTGACAGTACGACATGTCTCTACAGAGGCTAATCACTGTGTCGAATTATGGAAGATTACTCAATGACTCGTGATGAGGACTTCACCACCCTTTGGATCCCCCTGAAAAGTTGAAAATAATTATTGAGGTAGAAAATCTTTGAACTCAGAGGGAAAGGATGATATCTAGATAAACTTGTTATTTACTCCCTGCATAGAGAATATTTATTGCTAGTTTAATTTCATATGCAGTAGTGGGTGGTTTCTACATGTATATGCAATCTTACGATTATTTCAATACCAATTTAAATTCCTATTTTCATAAAAAATGATTGTTGATGGGCTGTTTGTCATACAGTAGGGATCCACCTATCTTCTGATGATGCCTTTTAAGGTTTGTATACAATCCTCTTTTGTTGACATAAAAAGTATAATTTTTCTAATAATTTAATGCAACCAATGATAAGAATATAGGCACCTCATGATAGCTTTAAAGACCAAAATACGCTCTTCAACAATAGAATAATCCTTCACACACCAGGAGTTAATATCAGGCTTGTACCAAACAAGCTTTACATGATTTGTACCATGAAGCGAGTTCTACCATGGTACAATAATATTAAGCTTATTTGATACTAACCCAGTATTAACTATCGGTAAGTGCATCATTACACTCAACAATATTATTTCAAAGAATATCCAATAAATAAATGTGACAAGTGGCTTTATCTTGAAGGTCCACATATGAGCTGGATTTAATATGATCCTAATATTAGGTGAGCTCCAATTGCATGTAAATAATTCAGAAAATATTAGGATGGAGTTTTAATTGAACTGGACTTCGGTTGAGTCTGGATAATGATCTAAATTCAAACTGCAGTCGGTACCTGAACCTCAATTATTAAAAATTACGGTTAAGTTACACAACATATATTTATCATAAAAGTATAAATTTTCCCGAGTTCCTATAATTATAATACGGGTCATTTATATATCGACCCTCTGAAGTTTTAATGGTTTGGAGATTGAGCCCTCCCTCCCCCAAACTTCATAAACAAATTGTGATGATCGTTAGTTGATCGTATTTTAATACTTACATGTAGGAGTTAATAATTATAGATAAATTGCACTATATTTTAAGGGTTATATTGTCTTTTTCTCTCTGCTTTTATGACCAGTTTCGCAATAAAACACCACTTTTAAACAAAATTGCAATACACCCCATGGACATCTCGTGAGGTGCGACGTTCGTTCCGGGGGAGGGAAGAAAGAGGATCCCTCGAGGAAGAACTGCGTCGCGGTCTCACAATTTTCTGTATGAAAAGGTTCTTCGACCGTTGTCGGTGCGGGGTGAATGTAAAGAGATGGAGTTGCCAACCTATTTTGCTCAAAACAGGTAAAAGGACATGTTACCACTTCGATATAGTAGCATCAAGGACAAAACTTATGCATATGAAACCAATAGATTCGAGGTCCGAGGGCTAAGTTACGAAATGGGAAGGTGTTAGGCACCCATCCCGCCCTTTCGGTCTCTCATGGGAAAATTTTAATATTTTCCTTTATCTCCATGAAGTGTGTGTATGTGTTTATATAATGCATATTGAATCGTTCGACCCATACCAAGAAAAAAATAGGGTGAGGTCATCCATAGGAATATTCCCAATATAATAATAAATGTAAAAGATGGAATTTGAGTGTTCATAGAGATATTGATCGTTAGTGGCGAACGACAATATATGTGGGATGAGACGCGAACAAGAATTATGTATTTACATATATATATGATGAAAATGAGGGATTTTGAGAAATTTGGAAAATAAGAGAAGTTGAAAACTTGGAAAATTGGACTCGAGTCTGGGATTTCAATCTGGGACGCCTGCATAGCCTATAAAGGCATCAAAGTCCAAATAGTTCAAATGTAGAATAGGGGTGGTGTTTATCCCATAGGTTCGAACGGATTTTTATTATGTGTGTTCTTGTAGAAAATGTGTTTTTTATTTTTCCGAAAAAGTGTTATGGATAATTCCTTTCGCTATTTATGAGTGTAACCCTCTTTTATTTGTTTTTGGATTTTTTATGGAAAATAAAGTTTGTGCAATATACTAATAAAAGTGTAGATGTTAATAAGTATGAACTAAAGTTAAATTAGATTATGAATCTAATGTAACTTACACAAAAACAAGAGATTTAAAATAGAGGGAGAAGGAATTGGACCTTCCTTGGAGCTTGAGATTGGATTTTGGATGAACTCATTTGAATATTGATAAATGTTGATGAGAGAGAAGGATATTTTCCAAATTGGGTGTGAAAAGGATGGATATTTAGGCTTGAATGGGATTTCTCATATAGAACTTCGTTGATTTCGAGAAAATGTTGCTAAGATCACTGATGCTGATGGATTTGTTGTCCCTTACGGGAGTGTTATGGACCTTATTTATAGGGAAAAAGTGGTTGTCGATCAGCCTCCCCTAGGAGTTGCCTATCGCCAGGTCACCCTTGACACTGTGTTGATAGGCAGGGTTCAGGACCTGCTAATTAGTAGTCTCGTGCGAATTTTTTTGAAAAAATGATCGTAGCGCACAACCCGTTGATCTAAATCACACACGAGGCATACCATTGGAAACATATTTTAGAGACCTTCTAGAGTCCTTCGAATCACTCTCGGGTCCAGGAGTTGACTTTGGGTAAAATATGGCCCGAAAGCGCACGTCAGTCCTTTTGATGGGAGATCGTCGGATGCAAATGGATCATGCGTCCATATGGTAAGTTAGGATCGTGCACGGGGAGGACCGTTGGAAAGTTTAGGAGATGTAATTCAAAATTTCAAAGAGTTTCGCTTGGTTCGTAAAGTTCACCTTAGTCAAACGAGGCCCGAAAGTGCCCGATGACCTCAAAGTAAAACAGAATGTTTGTACGTACCGTAGGTCAAAATCACGCACGGGGTGGATGGTTAGAAAAGGTATTTAGTGACATTCATATATTCATTCAGTCTCATTTGAGCTGAGGAGTTGAATGTGGTCAAACGGAGTTCGAGAGCGCCGGGTGACCTCCGGATCGATTTTTGGGGGAAAACTAATCATTCGTCCTAAAAGTTATGCTATTTTGTGCATGGGGAAGACCGTTGGAAAGGGGTTTTAGTGCCCTTCTAAGATTCAAAGAGCTTAAGCTCTGATGGTGAAGTTGATTGGGGTCAACTCGGGGTCTAGGGGAGCCCGATGGCCTCCGAATCAGTTTTTGGTAGTGAAATAGTCCGTTCATCTGAACCGTTATGCTGATTGATGCATGGGGTAAGCCATTGGGAAGGGTGTTTGGATCCCTTTAAAGATTCAAAGATATTTTTATCTGACTATAGAGTTGGTATGAGTCAAATTGCGCCCGAGGGTGCCCGATGGCCTCTAGATCGGTACATGGAGTGCAACCTAGGTTTTTCAATGAAAAGGACAAGTTCTAGGGGTCTAAGGAGAGACTTAAGGGGTCCTAAAATGTGTGGTCTACAGAGCCCATCGATAGGTGAGATTGGAACAGGTGATGGTCGTGGAATAGACACCACATAATGGAGGGGGTCAATTATGCGGACCTAAGGTATGTGGATGACCGAATCAAGGCATCGAGGTCAATTCTGACCTAAGGAAGGTGACGACTGAGGACCGGGCTTAATTTTAACCCAACTGAGGTGATTATCCAAGATCAAGGTCAATTTTAACCTAAGAGGGGTAACGACCAAGGACCGAGGAAAATTTTGACCCAACTGAGATGACGATCCAAGACTGAGGTCAATTCTGACCTAAGAGAGGTGACGATCAAGGATCGAGGTCAATTCTAACCTAACTAGGGTGATGATATATGACCAAGGTCAACTTTGACCTCAAAGAGGTAACGACCGATGACCAAGGTCACTTCTGACCTAAATAAGGTGACGATCCAAGATTGAGGTCAATTTTGACCTAAAAGAGGTGACGATCGAGGACCGAGGTCTATTTAGACCTAACTGAGGTGACGATTCAAGATCGAGGTCAATTTTGACCTAATTGAGGTGACGATCAAGGACTGATGCCAAGTCTGACCTAACTGAGGTGAAAATCCAAGACCAAGGTCAATTCTGACCTAAAAGAGGCGTACTTCTCATTCGAGAAATTTGGGGATTCCACTGGGGATGAGGATTAGATTTTAGGTTCCGCTGGGGAATAGTGAATGATCCGAGGATTTTGTAGCTAGGGGGAAATTTAAAGTGTCCTTGGAAGACGTTATTGGGGATAATGATTCTTTGGAGTTCTGCTGGGGGTGTAAAAAATGTTTTCCTTAGTGAACAAGGTGCTAGAATGGATTTGGAAATTTTAGGAATTGTTTGGGATTTTTTTGTATTTTTTTGGACCTTTTGAATGAAATTTTAAAGGGTGTGACGACTGACATGGTTGGAGGTGTGCCAATCGGCATTGGCAGGATTTTTTAGTCTACCTCGAGCAGATGAAAAGATCAGTGCCGATCTGTGGGTGGAAGGGACTATCGATCGGCATGACCCTTAGCCTCCTATAAAAATGTGACAGGTTCTCCTCAATTTACACAACTTTATTACTTGTTCTCTTCTATTGTAAACCTCTACAAATCGTACTAGCGTTCGAAATGGCTGACTTCTCAAGCAGTTCAAACTATATGGCATGGCTCAACATCGATGACTGGGAAGGATTAGAGTGGAGGGCTAGGGTGACCCTCGCATTGGGTAGCGATAACTCTTCTGACTCGTTTGAGCCGGTGGCGGGTGATCAGACCCTTCTGCGTGACCCTTCGCATCATCGCTCTTCGAGGATGGTGAACCCTAGTGGCTATATAATTATTTCATGACTCTTGGTATCCCTTTATTCTTTTCTTGACGAGATTGCTTCATTTCTTGAATCTGACAAGGATTTTCCTAAGTTTTTGACAGTCTGACATCTCTATGTTGACTATTCGTTCCTGTATTATGACAGGGCTTATGGATGTTTGGGAGAACATTCCTGCGGTGGTGCACTGGATGGTGTCCTCTGCAGGTTTTGGGTGGATAGCGTCGACTTTACATGAGACGCACTGCTCCACTACGGTTTTATGTGCTTTGTGAGAGAGGTGGTGGGACACTACCCATACCTTCCATTTTATCTTCGGGGAGATAATGGTGAATCCCATTGATGTTCATCAGTTGCTGGGATTAGATTACGATGGTTCCCAGATTGAGGTGGACATGACATTGAGGGTGACGTCGACGGTGGTAACGGTAACTCTGGTTGATGTGGAGAGGGTGGTTTCTGAGGATTTTCTCTGCTTGTCCTCTTTGAGGGAGATTTTACTGAGGAGGAGGGTTGATGAGAATGACGAGCAATAGGTGCTTTAGATGGCCCACTTGTTTATCTTATTGGTGTTGGGAGGTTTTCTTATGGCGACGAGTGGCGACGTCGTCCACTTGTGGCTTTTGCCTTTTCTAAGGGTGTTTTTGGACGTCCACTTCTGTGATTGGGGGAGCCTGACTTTGCTGACCCATTATTATTCTTTAGATGAATTCATCCGGTGCTATCGGTCAACTTTTACTGGGGCGACGTATCTTCTGGTGGTATTATTTATTTTGCACATTTTCCTTTATGCATTCGCATCTTCCATTCATGCACTTCTTTTTTTTTTTGACTACTGATCCTTGTCCTTTAAAGACGTGGTTCTATGAGGTGACTGGGTTGAGCAACCAACTGATTTATTTAAAGGATGACTCCATTAGAGACTTATGTCGGAGGTTCCAGTGTCGGAGATCCAATCTGCAGTCAAAGAATAATCTCTCTCCTGAGACGGTGCGTCATGTCTTGAATGGCCTGAGGAGCGAGCAGGTAAGCATTCTTTTGTCTTTGAGACTATTTTTTCCTTTGATTATCTTTTATTGACACTCATCCTTTGTTTTTACTGGGTATTTTTAGGTGACCTTTTATTCATGGGAGATGACTATTCAGTACACGGGGGTGACTCGGGGACATGCACAAATGTGGCGCCTGCGGCGAATTAGTTAGGCTACTCCTAGTATCTTAGGGAGAGGGTAGTCCGACAGATTATGGAGGATGAGGTTATGGTGCCTCCGTCGAGGGCCCCTATATTCATGAGGCTCATGTGGGAGGTGTCTGATAATGCTTGAGTGGTTGCGATAATGGGAGAGCCATAATCCTTATAAATACCACATTCTAGGACCCTCTAACTCTCTACTTAGGTTAATAGCACTTCCCCCTTCCACTGCAAACCTAGGTCACACTCTGAGTACTAATATGGAGACCATTGGGAACTTTCGGGCCCCAAATTGACCCCAACCAACTCCACCGTCTGAGTGAAAGCTCTTTGAGTCTTTAAAAGCCACTGAAAACACTTTCCAATGGTCCACCCTGTACGAGAAAAAACATAACTGTTCAGACGAACGATTAGTTTTCCCCTCGAAAATTGATCTAGAGCCCATCGGGCACTCCCGGACTCCATTTGACCAAAGTCAACTCTTCAGAACGAATAAGATTGAATGAATCACCTAAGGGAATTAAATACCATTTATAACGATCTGCCCCATGCGCGATTCAGACCTACGGTACGGACGAACATTCCATTTTACTCTGAGAAGTCACCGGGCAGTTCCGGGCCCCCGATTGACCACAGTCAACTTACCAAACTAAGCAAAATTCTTTGGAATTCCATGTACATCTCCAAACCTTTCCAACGATTTTCCCCGTGCAAGATTCCAACTTACCATGCAGACGAACTATCCATTTGCGTTCGACGATCTCCTGTCCAAAGGACCGACATGCGCTTTCGAGCCACATTTGACCCAAGGTTAACTCCTGGACCCGCGAATGGTCCAAAGGACTCTCGCAAGTCTATGAAAAGATTCGGGACTATGCGGTTGGTTTCAACAAGTCACATTGGTCCCGTGCGAGTTGTTTGTGCCCCCTATGGGGTCGTTTGGGGAGTGGTTTGGGTTTTCACCCTTTAACGGCTTGTTTTTAAGTTTAAGTGCTAATTTTTAAAAATTCTCTTCATACTCTCAAATCGGGAGAGCCGGGACTACGCGGTCAGTTCCTACAACTTACATTGGTCCCTTGCGAGATGTTCGTGCTTCCTATGGGGTCGTTTGGGGGTTGGTTTGGGTTTTCACCTTTTCACGACTTGTTTTTCACTCTAGGTGTGATTCTTGCAAATTATCATCATATTCTCAAACCGGGAGACCCGGGACTACGCGATTAGTTCCTACAAGTTACATTGGTCCCGTGCGAGGTGTTCGTGCCTCTAACGGGGTCATTTGGGGGCTGGTTTGGGTCTTCACCCTTTAACGGCTTATTTTTAAGTTTAAGTGTTGGTTTATGCAAGTTATCGTCATACTCTCAACCGGGAGAGCCGGGACTACGCGGTCAGTTCCTACAAGTTACATTGGTCCCTTGCGAGATGTTCGTGCTTCCTATGGGGTCGTTTGGGGGTTGGTTTGAGTTTTCACCCTTTGACGGCATGTTTTAACTAAGTGTGATTTTTGCAAATTATCATCATATTCTCAAATCGGGAGACCCGGGACTACACGATTAGTTCCTACAAGTTACATTGGTCCCGTGCGAGGTGTTCGTGCTTCTAACGGGGTCATTTGGAGGCTGGTTTGGGTCTTCACCATTTAACGGCTTATTTTTAACTTTAAGTGTTGGTTTATGCAAATTATCATCAAACTCTCAAACCGGGAGACCCGGGACTACGCGCTCAGTTCCGACAAGTTACATTGGCCCCGTGCGAGGTCTTCGTGCCTCCTACGGAGGGCTGTTTTGGTTTTTCACCCTTTCACGGCTTGTTTTTCACTCTACGTGTAATTCTAGCAAAGTATCATCATATACTCAAACGTAGAGATTCGGGACTACGCGGTCAGTTCCAACAAGTCACATTGGTCCCGTGCGAGGTGTTCGTGTCCCCTATGGAGTGGTTTGGGTTTTCACCCTTTAACGACTTGTTTTTAAGTTTAAGTGCTGATTTTTGAAAATTATCGTCATACTCTCAAATCGGGAGAGTCGGGACTACGCGGTCAGTTCCTACAAGTTACATTAGTCCCGTGCGAGATGTTCGTGCTTCCAACGGGGTCATTTGGGGGTTGGTTTGAGTTTTCACCCTTTGACGGCATATTTTAACTAAGTGTAATTTTTGCAAATTATCGTCATATTCTCAAATCGGGAGACCCGGGACTACGCGATCAGTTCCTACAAGTTACATTGGTCCCGTGCGAGGTGTTCGTGCCTCTTATGGGGTCATTTGGGGGCTGGTTTGGGTGTTCACCCTTTAACGACTTATTTTTAAGTTTAAGTGTTGTTTTTGCAAATTATCGTCATACTCTCAAACCGGGAGATCCGGGACTGTGCGGTCAGTTCCTAGAAGTTACATTGGTGCCGTGCGAGGTGTTCGTGCCTCCTACGGGGTCGTTTGGGGGTTGGTTTGGGTTTTCACCCTGCGACGGCTTGTTTTTGAGTCTAAGTGTGATTCTTGCAAATTTTCGTCATATTCACAAGCAGGGAGACCCGGTACTACGAGGTCAGTTCCTACAAGTTACATTGGTCCCGTGCGAGGTGTTCATGCCCCCTACGGGGTCGTTTGCTGGGTTGTTTGGGTTTTCACCCTTTAACGACTTGTTTTAAAGTTTAAGTGTTGATTTTTGCAAATTATCGTCATACTCTCAAATCGGGAGACCCGGGACTACGCGGTTAGTTCCTACAAGTTACATTGGTCCCGTGCGAGGTGGTCGTGCCTCCTACGAGGTCGTTTGGGGGTTGGTTTGAGTTTTCACCCTTTGACGGCATGTTTTTAACTAAGTGTGATTTTTGCAAATTATCATCATATTCTCAAACCGGGAGACCCGGGACTACGCGATCAGCTCCTACAAGTTACATTGGTTCCGTGCGAGGTGTTCGTGCCTCTTACGGGGTCATTTGGGGGTTGGTTTTGATTTTCACCCTTTAACGACTTATTTTTAAGTTTAAGTGATCATTTTTGCAAATTATCATTATTTTCACAAACCGGGAGACCCGAGACTACGCGGTCAGTTCCTACAAGTTACATTGGTCCCGTACGAGGTGTCCGTGCCCTCTACGGGGTCGTTTGGGGGGTGGTTTGGGTTTTCACCCTTTAACGGCTTGTTTTTTAGTTTAAGTGTTGCTTTTTGCAAATTATCGTCATACTCTCAAACCGGGAGAGCCGGGACTACGCGGTCAGTTCCTACAAGTTACATTGGTTCCGTGCGAGGTGTTCGTGCCTCCTACGAGGTCATTTGGGGGTTGGTTTGAGTTTTCACCCTTTGACGGCTTATTTTTTAGTCTAAGTGTGATTTTTGCAAATTATCGTCATATTCTCAAATCGGGAGATCCGGGACTATGCGGTCAGTTTCGACAAGTTACATTGGTCCCGTGCGAGGTGTCCATTCCCCCTAAGGGGTCGTTTGGGAGGTGGTTTGGGTTTTCACCCTTTGATGACTTATTTTTAACTTTAAGTTATGATTTTTTCAAATTATCGTCATACTCTCAAACCTTGAGACCCGCCACTACGCGGTCAGTTCCTACAAGTTATATTGGTCCCGTGCGAGGTGTTCATGCCTCCTACGGGGTCGTTTGGGGGTTGGTTTGGGTTTTCACCCTTTGACGGCTTGTCTTTGAGTCTAAGTGTGATTTTTTGAAATTATCATCATATTCTCAAACCGGGAAACCCGAGACTATGTGGTCAGTTCCAACAAGTTACATTGGTCCCGGTGAGGTGTTCGTGCCTCTTACGGGGTCATTTGGTGGCTGGTTTGGGGCGTCACCCTTTAACGACTTATTTTTAAATTTAAGTGCTCATTTTTGCAAATTATGGTCATACTCTTAAACCGGGAGACCCGGGACTACGCGGTCAGTTCCTACAAGTTACATTGGTCCCGTGCGAGGTGTTCGTGCATCCTACGGGGTCATTTGGGGGTTGGTTTGGGTTTTCACCCTTTCACGGCTTATTTTTCACTCTACGTGTGATTCTTGCAAATTATCGTCATATTCATAAACTAGGAGATTCGGGACTACGCGGTCAGTTCCAACAAGTCACATTGGTCCCGTGCGAGGTGTCCGTGCCTCCTATGGGGTCGTTTGTGGGGGTGGTTTGGGTTTTCACCCTTTAACTGCTTGTTTTTAAGTTTAAGTGCTGATTTTTGAAAATTATCCTCATACTCTCAAATTGGGAGAGCCGAAACTACGCGGTCAGTTCCTACAAGTTACATTGGTCCCGTGCGAGATGTTCGTGCTTCCTATGGGGTCGTTTGGGGGTTACTTTGAGTTTTCAACCTTTGACGGCATGTTTTTACTAAGATTTATTTTCTCAAATTATCGTCATATTCTCAAATCGGGAGACCCGGGACTACGCGACCAGTTCCTACAAGTTATATTGGTCCCGTGCGAGGTGTTCGTGCCTCTTACGGGGTCATTTGGGGGCTGGTTTGGGTCTTCACCCTTTAACGACTTATTTTTAAGTTTAAGTGTTGTTTTTGCAAATTATCGTCATACTCTCAAACCGAGAGACCCGGGACTACGCGATCAGTTCCTAGAAGTTACAAGGTCCCGTACGAGGTGTTCGTGCCTCCAACGGGGTCGTTTGGAGGTTGGTTTGGGTTTTCACCCTGTGACGGTTTGTTTTTGAGTCCAAGTGTGATTCTTGCAAATTTTCGTCATATTCACAAATCGGGAGACCCGGGACTACGCGGTCAGTTCCTACAAGTTACATTGGTCCCGTGCGAGGTGTCCGTGCCCCCTACGAGGTCGTTTGCTGGGTTGTTTGGGTTTTCACCCTTTAACGACTTATTTTTAAGTTTAAGTGCTGATTTTTGCAAATTATCGTCATACTCTCAAACCAGAAGACCCGGGACTATGCGATCAGTTCCTACAAGTAACATTGGTCCCGTGCGAGGTGTTCGTACCACCTACGGGGTCGTTTGGGGGTTGGATTGGGTTTCACCCTTTGACGACTTATTTTTGAGTCTAAGTGTGATTTTTGCAAATTATCGTCATTTTCTCAAACTGGGAGACTCGGGACTACGCGGTCACTTCCAAAAAGTTACATTGGTCCCGTGCGAGGTGTTCGTTCCCCCTACAGGGTCATTTGGTGGTTGGTTTGGGTTTTCACCCTTTGACGGCTTATTTTTTAGTCTAAGTGTGATTTTTGCAAATTATTGTCATATTCTGAAATCGGGAGATCCGGGACTACGCGGTCAGTTTTGACAAGTTACATTGGTCCCGTGCAAGGTGTTCGTTCCCCCTAAGGGGTCGTTTGGGAGGTGGTTTGGGTTTTCACCCTTTGACGACTTATGTTTAGTTTTAAGTTCTGATTTTTGCAAGTTATCATCTTACTCTCAAACCTTGAGACCCGGGACTAAGCGGTCAGTTGCTACAAGTTATATTGGTCCCGTGCGAGGTGTTCATGCCTCCTACGGGGTCGTTTAGGGATTGGTTTGGGTTTTCACCCTTTGACGGCTTGTTTTTGAGTCAAAGTGTGATTTTTGCCAATTATCGTCATTTTCTCAAACCGGGAGACCCGGGACTATGCGGTAGGTTCCAACAAGTTACATTGGTCCCGGCGAGGTGTTCGTGCCTCTTACGGGGTCATTTGGGGGCTGGTTTGGGTCTTCACCATTTAACGGCTTATTTTTAAGTTTAAGTGCTGATTTTGGTCAATTATCGTCATAGTCTCAAACCGGGAGACCCGGGACTACGCGGTCAGTTCCTACATGTTACATTGGTCCCGTGCGTGGTGTTCGTGCCTCCTACGGGGTCATTTGGGGGTTAGTTTGGGTTTTCACCCTTTTACGGCTTGTTTTTTAGTTTATGTGTGATTCTTGCAAATTATCATCATATTTACAAATCGGGAGACCCGAGACTACGCGGTCAGTTCCTACAAGTTACATTGGTCCCGTGCGAGGTGTTTGTGCCCTCTACGAGGTCATTTGGTGGTGGTTTGGGTTTTGACCCTTTATGGGATTGTTTTTAAGTTTAAGTGTTGATTTTTGCGAATTATCATCATACTCTCCAATCGGGAGAGACGAGACTACGCGATCGGATCCTACAAGTTACATTGGTCCCGTACGAGGTGTTCGTGCCTCCTACGGGGTCGTTCGGGAGTTGGTTTGAGTTTTCACCCTTTGACGGTATGTTTTTAACTAAGTGTGATTTTTTCAAATTATCATCATATTCCAAAACTGGGAGACCCGGGACTACGCGACCAGTTCCTACAAGTTACATTGGTCCCGTGCGAGGTGTTCGTGCCTCTTACGGGGTCATTTGGGGGCTGGTTTGGGTCTTCACCCTTTAACGGCTTATTTTTAAGTTTAAGTGTTGTTTTTGCAAATTATCATCATACTCTCAAACCGGGAGACCCGTGACTACGCGATCAGTTTCTACAAGTTACATTGGTGCCGTGCGACCTGTTCGTGCCTCCTACGGGGTCGTTTGGGGGGTTGGTTTGGGTTTTCCCCCTTTAACAGCTTGTTTTTTAGTCTAAGTGTGATTCTTGCAAATTTTCGTCATATTTACAAACCGGGAGACCTGGGACTACGCGGTCAGTTCCAACAAGTCACATTGATCCCGTGCGAGGTGTTCGTGCCCTCTATGGGGTCGTTTGTGGGGTGGTTTGGGTTTTCACCCTTTAACGGCTTATTTTTAAGTTTAAGTGCTGATTTTTGAAAATTATCATCATACTCGCAAATCGGGAGAGCCGGGACTACGCGATCAGTTCCTACAAGTTACATTGTTCCCGTGCGAGATGTTCGTGCTTCCTATGGGGTCGTTTGGGGGTTGGTTTGAGTTTTCACCTTTGACGGCATGTTTTAACTAAGATTTTTTTTTCAAATTATCGTCATATTCTCAAATCGGGAGACCCGGAACTACGCGATCAGTTCCTACAAGTTACATTTGTCCCGTGCGAGGTGTTTGTGTCTCTTACGGGGTCATTTGGGGGCTGGTTTGGGTCTTCACCCTTTAACGACTTATTTTTTAGTTTAAGTGGTGCTTTTGAAAATTATCGTCATACTCTCAAACCGGGAGACCCGGGACTACGCAATCAGTTCCAAGAAGTTACATTGGTCCCGTGCGAGGTGTTCGTGCCTCCTACGGGGTCGTTTGGGGGTTGGTTTGGGTTTTCACCCTATGACGGCTTGTTTTTGTGTCCAAGTGTGATTCTTGCAAATATTCATCATATTAACAAATCGGGAGACCCGGGACTACGCGGTCAGTTCCTACAAGTTACATTGGTCCCGTGCGAGGTGTTCGTGCCCCCTACGAGGTCGTTTGCTGGGTTGTTTGGGTTTTCACCCTTTAACGACTTATTTTTAAGTTTAAGTGCTGATTTTTATAAATTATTGTCATACTCTCAAACCAGGAGACCCGGGACTATGCGATTAGTTCCTACAAGTAACCTTGGTCCCATGCGAGGTGTTCGTGCCTCCTACAGGGTCGTTTGGGGGTTGAATTGGGTTTCACCCTTTGACGACTTGTTTTTGAGTCTAAGTGTTATTTTTTCAAATTATCATCATTTTCTCAAACCGGGAGATTTGGGACTACGCGGTCACTTCCAACAAGTTACATTGGTCCCGTGTGAGGTGTTCGTTCCCCCAAAGGGGTCGTTTTGGAGGTGGTTTGGGTTTTCATCCTTTGACGACTTGTTTTTAATTTTAAGTTTTGATTTTTGCAAATTATCATCATACTCTCAAACCTTGAGACCCGGGACTACGCGGTTTGTTCCTACAAGTTATATTGGTCCCGTGCGAGGTGTTTATGCCTCCTACGGGGTCGTTTGGGAGTTGGTTTGGGTTTTCACCCTTTGACGGCTTGTTTTTAATTTTAAGTTCTGATTTTTGCAAATTATCATCATACTCTCAAACCTTGAGACCCGGGACTACGCGGTCATTTCCTACAGGTTATATTGGTCCCGTGCGAGGTGTTCATGCCTCCTACGGGGTCGTTTGGGGGTTGGTTTGGGTTTTAACCCTTTGACGGCTTATTTTTGAGTCTAAGTGTAATTTTTGCAAATTATCTTCATTTTCTCAAACCGGGAGACCCGGGACTATGTGGTAGGTTCCAACAAGTTACATTGGTCCCGGCGAGGTGTTCGTGCCTCTTACGGGGTCATTTGGAGGCTGGTTTGGGTCTTCACCATTTAACGGCTTATTTTTAAGTTTAAGTGCTGATTTTGGCCAATTATCGTCATAGTCTCAAAACCGGGAGACCCGAGACTACGCGGTCAGTTCCTACAAGTTACATTGGTCCCGTGCGAGGTGTTCTGCCTCCTACGGGGTCATTTGGGGGTTGGTTTGGGTTTTCACCCTTTCACGGCTTGTTTTTTAGTCCAAGTGTGGTTCTTGCAAATTATCGTCATATTTACAAATCGGGAGACCCGGGACTACGCGGTCAGTTCCTACAAGTTACATTGGTCCCGTGCGAGGTGTTTGTGCCCTCTACGAGGTCATTTGGGGGTGGTTTGGGTTTTGACCCTTTACGGGCTTGTTTTTAAGTTTAAGTGTTGATTTTTGCGAATTATCATCGTACTTTCCAATCGGGAGAGACGAGACAACGCGGTCGGATCCTACAAGTTAAATTGGTCCCGTGCGAGGTGTTCGTGCCTCCTACGGGGTCGTTTGGGGGTTGGCTTGAGTTTTCACCCTTTGACGGCATGTTTTTAACTAAGTGTGATTTTTGCAAATTATCGTCATATTCCAAAATCGGGAGACCCGGGACTACGCGACCAGTTCCTACAAGTTACATTGGTCCCGTGCGAGGTGTTCGTGACTCTTACGGAGTCACTTGGGGGCTGGTTTATGTCTTCACCCTTTAACGGCTTATTTTTAAGTTTAAGTGTTGTTTTTGCAAATTATCATCATACTCTCAAACCGGGAGACCCGTGATTACGTGATCAGTTCCTACAAGTTACATTGGTGCCGTGCGACCTGTTCGTGCCTCCTACGGGGTCGTTTGGGGGTTGGTTTGGGTTTTCCCCCTTTAACTGCTTGTTTTTTTAGTCTAAGTGTGATTCTTGCAAATTTTCGTCATATTTACAAATCGGGAGACCAGGAACTACGCGGTCAGTTCCAACAAGTCACATTGGTCCCGTGCGAGGTGTTCGTGCCCTCTATGGGGTCGTTTGTGGGGTGGTTTGGGTTTTCACCCTTTAATGGCTTGTTTTTAAGTTTAAGTGCTGATTTTTGAAAATTATCGCCATACTCACAAATCGGGAGAGCCGGGACTACGCGGTCAGTTCCTACAAGTTACATTGGTCCCGTGCGAGATATTCGTGCTTCCTATGGGGTCGTTTGGGGGTTGGTTTGAGTTTTCACCCTTTGACGGCATGTTTTAACTAAGATTTATTTTTGCAAATTATGGTCATATTCTCAAATCGGGAGACCCGGGACTACGCGATCAGTTCCTACAAGTTGCATTTGTCCCGTGCGAGGTGTTCGTGCCTCTTACTGGGTCATTTGGGAGATGGTTTGGGTCTTCACCCTTTAACGACTTATTTTTCAGTTTAAGTGGTGTTTTTGAAAATTATCGTCATACTCTCAAACCGGGAGACCCGGGACTACGCGATCAGTTCCAAGAAGTTACATTGGTCCCGTGCGAGGTGTTCGTGCCTCCTACGGTGTCGTTTGGGGGTTGGTTTGGGTTTTCACCCTGTGACGGCTTGTTTTTGAGTCCAAGTGTGATTCTTGCAAATTTTTGTCATATTCACAAATCAGGAGACCCGGGACTACGCGGTCAGTTCCTACAAGTTATAATGGTCCCGTGCGAGGTGTTCGTGCCCCCTACGAGGTCGTTTGCTGGGTTGTTTGGGTTTTCACCCTTTAACGATTTATTTTTAAGTTTAAGTGCTGATTTTTGCAAATTATCATCATACTCTGAAACCAGGAGACCCGGGACTATGCGATCAGTTCCTACAAGTAACATTGGTCCCGTGCGAGGTGTTCGTGCCTCCTACGGGGTCGTTTGGGGTTGGATTGGGTTTCACCCTTTGACGACTTGTTTTTGAGTCTAAGGGTGATTTTTGCAAATTATCGTCATTTTCTCAAACTGGGAGACTCGGGACTACGCAGTCACTTCCAACAAGTTACATTGGTCCCGTGCGAGGTGTTCGTTCCCCCTACGGGGTCATTTGGTGGTTGGTTTGGGTTTTCACCCGTTGACTGCTTGTTTTTTACTCTAAGTGTGATTTTTGCAAATTATCGTCATATTCTGAAATCGGGAGATCCGGGACTACGCGGTCAGTTCCAATAAGTTACATTGGTCCCGTGTGAAGTGTTCGTTCCCCCTAAGGGGTTGTTTGGGAGGTGGTTTGGGTTTTCACCCTTTGACGACTTGCTTTTAATTTTAAGTTTTGATTTTTGCAAATTATCATCATACTCTCAAACCTTGAGACCCGGGACTACGCGGTCAGTTCCTACAAGTTATATTGGTCCCGTGCGAGGTGTTTATGCCTCCTACGGGGTCGTTTGGGGGTTGGTTTGGGTTTTCACCCTTTGACGGCTTGTTTTTGAGTCTAAGTGTGATTTTTGCAAATTATCGTCATATTCTCAAATCGGGAGACCCAGGACTATGCGGTCAGTTCCAATAAGTTACATTGGTCCCGGCGAGGTGTTCGTGCCTCTTACGGGGTCATTTGGGGGCTGGTTTGCGTCTTCACCATTTAACGGTTTATTTTTAAGTTTAAGTGCTGATTTTGGCCAATTATCGTCATAGTCTCAAACCGAGAGACCCGAGACTATGCGGTCAGTTCCTACAAGTTAAATTGGTCCCGTGCGAGGTGTTCGTGCCTCCTACGGGGTCGTTTGGGGGTTGGTTTGGGTTTTCACCCTTTCACGGCTTGTTTTTTAGTCTAAGTGTGATTCTTGAAAATTATCGTCATATTTACAAATCGGGAGACCCGGGACTACGCGATCAGTTCCTATAAGTTACATTGGTCACATGCGAGGTGTTTGTGCCCTCTACGAGGTCATTTGGGGATGGTTTGGGTTTTGACCCTTTATGGGCTTGTTTTTAAGTTTAAGTGTTGATTTTTGCGAATTATCATCATACTCTCCAATCGGGACTGACGAGACTACGCGGTCGGATCCTACAAGTTACATTGGACCCGTGCGAGGTGTTCGTGCCTCCTACGGGGTCGTTTGGGGGTTGGTTTGAGTTTTCACCCTTTGACGGCATGTTTTTAACTAAGTGTGATTTTTGCAAATTATCGTCTTATTCCAAAACCGGGAGACCCGGGACTACGCGACCAGTTTCTACAAGTTACATTGGTCCCGTGCGAGGTGTTCGTGCCTCTTACAGGGTCATTTGGGGGCTGGTTTGTGTCTTCACCCTTTAACGGCTTATTTTTAAGTTTAAGTGTTGTTTTTGCAAATTATCATCATACTCTCAAACCGGGAGACCCGTGACTATGCGATCAGTTCCTACAAGTTACATTGGTGCCGTGCGACCTGTTCGTGCCTCCTACGGGGTCGTTTGGGGGTTGGTTTTGGTTTTCCCCCTTTAACAGCTTGTTTTTTAGTCTAAGTGTGATTCTTGCAAATTTTCGTCATATTTACAAACCGGGAGACCTGGGACTACGCGGTCAGTTCCAACAAGTCACATTGGTCCCGTGCGAGGTGTTCGTGCCCTCTAAGGATTCGTTTGTGGGGTGGTTTGGGTTTTCACCCTTTAATGGCTTTTTTTTAAGTTTAAGTGCTGATTTTTGAAAATTTTCGTCATACTCGCAAATCGGGAGAGCCGGAACTACGCGGTCAGTTCCTACAAGTTACATTGGTCCCATGAGAGATGTTCGTGCTTCCTATGGGGTCGTTTGGGGGTTGGTAATAGTTTTCACCCTTTGACGACATGTTTTAACTAAGATTTATTTTTGCAAATTATCGTCATATTCTCAAATCGGGAGACCCGGGACTACGCGATCAGGTCCTACAAGTAACTTTTGTCCAGTGCGAGGTGTTCGTGCCTCTTACGGGGTCATTTGGGGGCTGGTTTGGGTCTTCACCCTTTAACGACTTATTTTTCAGTTTAAGTGGTGTTTTTGAAAATTATCGTCATACGCTCAAACCGGGAGACCCGGGACTACGCGATCAGTACCAAGAAGTTACATTGGTCCCGTGCGAGGTGTTCGTGCCTCCTACGGGGTCGTTTGGGGGTTGGTTTGGGTTTTCACCCTGTGACGGCTTGTTTTTGAGTCCAAGTGTGATTCTTGCAAATTTTCATCATATTAACAAATTGGGAGACCCGGGACTACTTGGCCAGTTCCTACAAGTTACATTGGTCCCGTGCGAGGTGTTCGTGCCCCCTACGAGGTCGTTTGCTGGGTTGTTTGGGTTTTCACCCTTTAACGACTTATTTTTAAGTTTAAGTGATGATTTTTACAAATTATTGTCATAATCTCAAACCAGGAGACCCGGGACTATGCGATCAGTTCCTACAAGTAACCTTGGTCCCGTGCGAGGTGTTCGTGCCTCCTACAGGGTCGTTTGGGGGTTGGATTGGGTTTCACCCTTTGACGACTTATTTTTGAGTCTAAGTGTGATTTTTGCAAATTATCGTCATTTTCTCAAACCGGGAGATTCGGGACTACGCGTTCACTTCCAACAAGTTACATTGGTCCCATGCGAGGTGTTCGTTCCCCCTACGGGGTCATTTGGTGGTTGGTTTGCGTTTTCACCCTTTGACGGCTTATTTTTTAGTCTAAATGTGATTTTTGCAAATTATTGTCATATTCTGAAATCGGGAGATCCGGGACTACGCGGTCAGTTCCGACAATTACATTGGTCCCGTGCGAGGTGTTCGTTCCCCCTAAGGGGTCGTTTGGGAGGTGGTTTAGGTTTTCACCCTTTGACGACTTGTTTTTAATTTTAAGTTCTGATTTTTGCAAATTATCATCATACTCTCAAACCTTGAAACCCGGGACTACGCGGTCATTTCCTAAAAGTTATATTGGTCCCATGCGAGGTGTTCATGCCTCCTACGGGGTCGTTTGGGGGTTGGTTTGGGTTTTCACCCTTTGACGGCTTGTTTTTGAGTCTAAGTGTGATTTTTGGAAAGTATCGTCATATTCTCAAACCGGGAGACCCGGGACTATGCGGTCAGTTCCAACAAGTTACATTGGTCCCAGAGAGGTGTTCGTGCCTCTTACGGGGTCATTTGGGTGCAGGTTTGGGTCTTCACCATTTAACGGCTTATTTTTAAGTTTAAGTGCTCATTTTGGCCAATTATCGTCATAGTGTCAAACCGGGAGACTCGGGACTACGCGTTCAGTTCCTACAAGGTACATTGGTCCCGTGTGAGGTGTTCGTGCCTCCTACGGGGTCGTTTGGGGGTTGGTTTGGGTTTTCACCCTTTCACGGCTTGTTTTTTAGTCTAAGTGTGATTCTTGCAAATTATCGTCATATTTACAAATCGGGAGACCCGGGACTACGCGGTCAGTTCCTACAAGTTCCATTGGTCCCGTGCGAGGTGTTTGTGCCCTCTACGAGGTCATTTGGGGGTGGTTTGGGTTTTGACCCTTTATGGGCTTGTTTTTAAGTTTAAGTGCTTATTTTTGCAAATTATCATCACACTCTCAAATCGGGAGAGCCGGGACTACGCGGTCGGCTGCTACAAGTTACATTGGTCATGTGCGAGGTGTTCGTGCCTCCTACGGGGTCGTTTGGGGGTTGGTTTGACTTTTCACCCTTTCACGGCATGTTTTTAACTAAGTGTGATTTTTGCAAATTATCGTCTTATTCCAAAACCGGGAGACCCGGGACTACGCGACCAGTTCCTACAAGTTACATTAGTCCCGTGCGAGGTGTTCGTGCCTCTTACGGGGTCATTTGGGGGCTGGTTTGGGTCTTCACCCTTTAACGGCTTATTTTTATGTTTAAGTGTTGTTTTTGCAAATTATCATCATACTCTCAAACCGGGATACCCGTGACTACGCGATCAGTTCCTACAAGTTACATTGGTCCCGTGCGACGTGTTCGTGCCTCCTACGGGGTCGTTTGGGGGTTGGTTTGGGTTTTCTCCCTTTGACAGCTTGTTTTTTAGTCTAACTGTGATTCTTGCAAATTTTTGTCATATTCACAAACCGGGAGACCTGGGACTACGCGGTCAGTTCCAACAAGTTGCATTGGTCCTGTGCGAGGTGTTCGTGCCCCCTACGGGGTCGTTTACAGAGTGGTTTGGGTTTTCACCCTTTAACGACTTGTTTTTAAGTTTAAGTGCTAATTTTTGCAAATTATCGTCGTACTCTCAAATCGAGAGACCCGGGACTACGCGGTCATTTCCAACAAGTAACATTGGTCCCGTGCGAGGTGTTCGTGCCTCTTACGGGGTCGTTTGGGGGTTGGTTTGAGTTTTCACCCTTTGACAGCATGTTTTTAACTAAGTGTGATTTTTGTAAAATATCAACATATTCTCAAACTGGGCGACCCGGGACTACGCGATCAGTTCCTACAAGTTACATTGGTCCCGTGCGAGGTGTTCGTGCCTCTTACGGGGTCATTTGGGGGCGGGTTTGGGTCTTCACCCTTTAAAGGCTTATTTTTAAGTTTTAGTGCTGATTTTTACAAATTATCGTCATACTCTCATACTCGGAGACCCGGGACTACGCGGTCAGTTCCTACAAGTTACATTGGTCCCGTGCGAGGTGTTCGTGCCCCCTAAGGGGTCGTTTGGGAGGTGGTTTGGGTTTTCCCCCTTTGACGACTTGTTTTTAAGTCTAAGTACTAATTTTTGTAAATTATCATCATACTCTCAAACCGGGAGACCCGGGACTACTCGGTCAATTCCAAAAAGTTACATTGGTCCCGTGCGAGGTGTTCGTGCCTCCTGCGGGATCGTTTGGGGGTTGGTTTGGGTTTTCACCCTTTCACGGCTTGTTTTTGAGTCTAAGTGTGATTCTTGCAAATTATCGTTATATTCACAAACCAGGAGACCCGAGACTACGCGGTCAGTTCCTACAAGTTACATTGGTCCCGTGCGAGGTGTTCGTGCCCTCTACGGGGTCGTTTGGGGGGTGGTTTGGGTTTTCACCATTTAACGGCTTGTTTTTTAGTTTAAGTGTTGATTTTTGCAAATTATCGTCATACTCTCAAACCGGGACACCCGGGACTACTCGGTCAGTTCCAACAAGTTACATTGGTCTCGTGCGAGGTGTTCGTGCCTCCTACGGGGTCGTTTGGGGGTTGGTTTGGGTTTTCACCCTTTCACGGCTTGTTTTTGAGTCTAAGTGCGATTCTTGCAAATTATCGTTATATTCACAAACTAGGAGACCCGAGACTACGCGGTCAGTTCCTACAAGTTACATTGGTCTCGTGCGAGGTGTTCGTGCCCTCTACGGGGTCGTTTGGGGGGTGGTTTGGGTTTTCACCCTTTAACGGCTTGTTTTTAAGTTTAAGTGTTGATTTTTGCAAATTATCGTCATACTCTCAAACCAGGAGACCCGGGACTACGCGGTCAGTTCCTACAAGTTACATTGGTCCCGTGCGAGGTGTTCGTGCCTCCTACGGGGTCGTTTGGGGGTTGGTTTGGGTTTTCACCCTTTCACGGCTTGTTTTTTAGTCTAAGTGTGATTCTTGCAAATTATCGTTATATTCACAAACTAGGAGACCCGAGACTATGCGGTCAGTTCCTACAAGTTACATTGGTCCCGTGCGAGGTGTTCGTGCCCTCTACGGGGTTGTTTGGGGGGTGGTTTGGGTTTTCACCCTTTGACGGCTTGTTTTTTAGTTTAAGTGTTGATTTTTGCAAGTTATCGTCATACTCTCAAACAGGGAGAGTCGGGACTACGCGGTCAGTTCCTACAAGTTACATTGGTCTCGTGCGAGGTGTTCGTGCCCTCTACGGGGTCGTTTGGGGGGTGGTTTGGGTTTTCACCCTTTAACGGCTTGTTTTTAAGTTTAAGTGTTGATTTTTGCAAATTATCGTCATACTCTCAAACCAGGAGACCCGGGACTACGCGGTCAGTTCCTACAAGTTACATTGGTCCCGTGCGAGGTGTTCGTGCCTCCTACGGGGTCGTTTGGGGGTTGGTTTGGGTTTTCACCCTTTCACGGCTTGTTTTTGAGTCTAAGTGCGATTCTTGCAAATTATCGTTATATTCACAAACTAGGAGACCCGAGACTACGCGGTCAGTTCCTACAAGTTACATTGGTCTCGTGCGAGGTGTTCGTGCCCTCTACGGGGTCGTTTGGGGGGTGGTTTGGGTTTTCACCCTTTAACGGCTTGTTTTTAAGTTTAAGTGCTGATTTTGGCCAATTATCGTCATAGTCTCAAAACCGGGAGACCCGAGACTACGCGGTCAGTTCCTACAAGTTACATTGGTTCCGTGCGAGGTGTTCGTGCCTCCTACGGGGTCATTTGGGGGTTGGTTTGAGTTTTCACCCTTTGACGGTATGTTTTTAACTAAGTGTAATTTTTGCAAATTATCGTCATATTCTCAAACCGGGAGACCCGGGACTACGTGATCAGTTCCTACAAGTTACATTGGTCCTGTGCGAGGTGTTCGTGCCTCTTACGGGGTCATTTGGGGGCTGGTTTAGGTCTTCACCCTTTAACGGCGTGCACACATGCCCCCTACCCAGTCCCCTCCCCCTTCCCCACTCACACACGCACACACGCGCACACAAACATGCATTGCATATATGCATATTGCATATATGCAGACACACAAACACGAGGACACGCACACACACGCCCCCATGCCCCGTCCCATTCACTTTGTTATTTTTGGTTTCAAAATCAAGGTTAGATCCCCTTGATTTATAATCTAGGTTTGTTATAAACTACAACGGTTTTGCCCACATTCGGTTTTGACCAAAAACCAATAATTGGTTTCCATCTTATACGCCATCATTTTAATCATTAAATCACCCACAGTTTTTTACCCCTGGTTTTTTTACTGAAATGAAAAGCAGCTCTTCCCTTTTACTAAAACGACTTCGTTTTCTCTAGGAACTCACATTTTTTAAATGGTAAAATAATTATTCCTATATAATGCTCACGATTTTGATTTAATCGCTAAAAGTTGTGCTACAGGTGTCGATCAAATTAGCTATTGTTTTGTGTTTCTTTGGCACTCATTGGATTGAAAAGAATATCTAGGACTGTTTTTTTATGCTGGCCTATACAATGTTGGAAATAGCTATTGTCGATCAATCTACATATATATATATATATATATATATATATATATATATATATATATATATATATATATATATATATATATATATATATATATGCAATCTACATATATATGCTGATATCTGCCATATATATACACAATCTGCATATATATGCAGATTGCATATATATGCAACTGCAACTGCATATATATCCTGCATATAGCTGTAGATAAACTATTTATCTCATTCTCTCAATGTTAATGTCTAGACTATATGTTCATTTCGTTCCATCACTTTACATAAATAAATTGGAAATTAGTATGTGTTTAATTCATCGATTCTAGAGTGATTCGTGTTCAGATGAGTATAGTGATTAGTAAGTGTTTACTTTAAGTTTGCGGGTTTCAAATATTGACTATTTGAGATTCTTAAATTGACTATTATATTGAGTGTTCAAAACAATATCCTTTTCATTTGGTACTCTACCTCTAATATGATCTCTTCCTCACGTCTTTTTTCATTAGTTAAGTTCTTTATTGTTTTTAACTTTTTAAAGGTGGGTTTTGTCACCCAATGGCTCGCACTATCGATTTCAGGTACCTGGATGAAGAATTTGGGGGAAAATGCGTTGGGTCTATTGTTTTACGATCTCACCCTGCGATGGCATGTTTTTATGCTTAACTCTAATTTTTTGCAAATTTACGTCGTACACTCAAGCCGGGTGCGCCGTGACTACGCGGTCGGTTTCGACGAGTCACATCGATCCCGTGTGAGGCGTTCGTGCCTCTACGGGATTTTTTTGTGTTGTTTTACGTTTTTACCCTTCGATTGCATGTTTTTATGCTTAAATCTAAATATTTTGCAAATTTACGTCGTACACTCAAACTGGGAGCCCCGTGACTACGCGATCGGTTCCTATGAGTCGCATTGATCCCGTGCGAGGTGTTCGTGACTACGCGTGTCTCATTCTGGTATGTTTATTAGTTGTTTTACGTTTTCATTCACTAATGTTCAATTTTCAAATGTTGTATGCTCGCCTTAATCAATTTAGAACACTTACTTATTTCATAAAATTTCGACAGAGTTTCCTTTGTTTATTCATGAAATCCAACTTATTTTAATATTAACATAAACCCAACAACAACATCAAGCACAAAATCCGCAGCTAAACCACCAATAAAACCCTTCCACCGATTTAACATCTAAAAATAGTATATAAATCCATATAGCCCCTTCCTCCATGTCAACCACTTATTAAGGCCTTAAGACACACATCTTACACAACACACACACGCACACACAAATAAATGAATAATTTACTTTGGTAAAGGTGCAATGCATTATAAAATCTTCTATCATCAATATAAAATACTTACCAAATTTATTCGCAACTTGAGATCCTCCGAATAAGCTCCCTCATTCTTAATCCTTGCGTATTTGTGCAAACAACTTGAGATCTTCCCTTTTCCAATCTCTTCTTCGAGTTCCTCTTTGGCTTTCACCGGTGTGCTGATGTTGTATCAGTCCCGACACAAAGAGGTCCTGCAATACCAAAATAATATTTTAAAAAGATATATTAACCATTATGTAGGGAAAGTAGTCATTTTACAACATGTGACTTAATTTTCTGACTTGTGAAATGTTCTTGGTTTTTTGTTTTATTTTCTGGTTTTTCACTTTTGGCATACATGAAGAATTAGTGAAAATGAGTAAGTAATTGAGAAAGGCCATAAACCAAGCACATGTGTTCGATGTGGGTCCTATCGATTTGTCGATTTATTCTAAGTCCTATTGTGAAATATTGAGTATTGTCCTCACTATGAGTCCTATTCATTATACTAAATAATTGTGAGTGTACAAAATAAATAAGACAGTCATAAAGTCTATAAGCATGAACTATAATGTTACCATTGAAGTAGGATCTTACTTAAAGTGCTGAAATTAATAAAGGCATATCCTTATTCCCTCTGGGATCACTCGCGCAACACAAGTATAGTCTTAGGTCATCCCAAACCTACCTTAACACGAGAGAGCGATGAATCACCACGTATACCCATCGCTCATATATTCTACCATACCCAAGTCTATATGATGAAATATCCCCATCAATCCATCTCTGATACATGTAGCTATACATGTGACGCGGGGGTTATATGACCAAGTCTTTCTCATCTACTCAAGAAGCTGCCATTACTGTCTGCGTCGTACGTGCCCCGATAACTAAATCCCCCTTGGTACGATATCCGCGAGTACACATGTAGTGTGCATTTTACACATTGAAATCTAAACAAAGTTTAGGAATTATTCACTCTGTTATCATTACAAAGTTATGTAAATAATGAACTTATCACATACAATAAACCTATGAATCACCCTAAACTTAATCTTACCGAACTCAACAAAACTCAAACCAAAACTCCATTAATGACCCCTAAACCTCCCATAAATCATTCATATAGCATCTAAATAAAGTAACTATGATTTAAACATGCTTAAAATATCAAAAACAGAATATTAATTCAAGATTTAATGATAAACCCCAATTCTGTATCAAGAACCCTAAAAATTCAATCTTAATCAATTTGATTCCATTCTCTAAATATTTACACATATATTCAAGGGGTTTATGAACGATTTATAGTAGAAGTCAATTTATATATATAATCTAACAATTTTAAATCATATTGAAATATAAATAAACCAAACCAAAGAAAATTGACACCAATTACTACTTAATCACTACACAAATTGACATCAATAACTATATCTCATATAAACTAAAGTTGTGCAAGTAATGTAAATGGTAAAATCTTAAATTACCAAAGAAAGTGGGGTTAACAAGGTTGTGCAAGTAATGTAAATGGTTAATTTTGGATCTTTTAGAGGTTTGATATCAAGGTTCAATGGATCTTTGGGGTCGGATGTGCTCTTTAACCATGCCATTGAGGATAGTGGATTATCAGACTTAGGCTATAGGGGAAAATATAAACTTGATGTAACAACAGATATGAGGTAAGTTTGGTAATGGCCAGGCTAGTGTTAAAACCAAGCATTAAAAGCTTAGGATTCACTCCATTAAAGATGAAGAGGGTAATACTTGGGAGAATAATCAAGACGTTATTAATCATATTGTGGGATTATTTAAGAAACAACTTACAAAAGACCAAACTACCATCTTTAGTAGTGTAACTGCAAACCTTATTCCTTCTCTCATTTCCACTACAGAGATAAGAATCTGAAAAATGTATGGGCACATTATGATATACAATTGCAGTTACGATGATTTCAAGCCATGAGATGAAAAATAGATTAAAAAACTAACACAGACTTGAACTTTTAAAAAATGTACTAAATTGAAAACATAACATTCTGAATAACATCCTTAAACTTACCTAAGGCGGTCAACAAAAGGTTTTAGGGACATTATCTTTTTCTCCTTGATCCGAGGCAACACATTGCAATGTAGAACTGTGATGGAGCATACTTGGGAATGCTTTTTACTGTCCGTCTAGTATGCATAACACAATATTGTCCCAACAAAATACATGTCAAATTACAGAACATCTTGTAGGTTAATAATAAGTGAAAGAATAAAATAAATGTCAAATTAGTTAGAAATTACTTATCATGGGGCAAAAACAAAAAGGTAAAATGGAATATTAGTAGCTCTAGAACCCCGGGAACCATTGCTAGGCTTTTGCAGTGGAACATTCAATAAAACCTAAGATTAGTTTTATGCCATAAGGGGCTTTGGAAAACAACATGTCGAAGTTCATGATGGGTTCAACAATCTTCCTTATAAAATGTTTTAAGAATGTGAAATCCCCATGCCCCTCTATCGATAAGTTTCATACAATTTCAATCATATAAAGACCTAAATTGTTCTCCTCATTGGACCATCATATACTAAGCTACAATGAATAATCTAAATACAATAAAACAATTTGAGTGTCACCCCCTTGGTGCCAAATTTTTTTGAGGTTATTTTTAGAGATTAAGAGTAACAAGACATGGCTTTTTTTTAAATCTCCATAAGTTAACTTTTTTAACAAAAAAATTAAATTCATCAAACTCAAATTTAAACCAAATTCAAACCAACAATATCTCTAAAATTAATCATAAAATTGACCCTGAATATTAAACCGACAATAACTGTAAAATATTTCTAATAAATATCAACCATTTACCAAATATGAAATCTAAATTTAACATCTAACATAAATGGAGGGTATAAAACATAAATTAATATACAATCTCAACTAGTTTCAAACAAGAAGATCTTATAATCAAAATAATAATAAAAGACATGCATTAGATTTAGATTAGACAAAAGAGAGAAGAATTTACCAATCTAGGGATTCCCTGAAGAAAAGGGAAGAAACATTTATGTTGGGGAAGTAGAGATTCCATCGTTTTGGGGAGTGGTCCGTGATTTGATCGGAGAGTGGTCTGAGATTTGGGCATTTGGATTTGAGGTCAAACCAAAATTTTGTGTGTATATTTCTGGGCACAGAGGTGCGTGGAGGCTACGGAGATGCGTGGGTGGGGGAGGATGTCTACGCAGGTGGGTGGATGGTCAAGGGTGGTGGAGGATAACGGAGGTGAGGGATTGAGCGTGTGAGAGGGAGAGGGAGCGAGAGAGAGAGAGAGAGAGCGGGGGGCTGAGAAGAAGAGAGCGGGAGCTTAAAAAAATGAAGGGGATAATTTTTGGGGGGTATTCATATTTTAATAAAGTGTACTTAATTTTGGCACACTTTTAAACAGTACCAAAAATTGACACTGTTTTAAAGTGTGCCAAATTTCTATTAAACCGTGCCAAAATCTGGCACAGTTTTAAGCTGTGCCAGAATTTTAATATTAGGGTGTGTCAAAATGTTGTTTTTGGTGTAGTGATTTGAAAGAGTATTACTTGTGGAACAATATGAAATGTGAGATTGCAGAATTTGTAGTTAAATGTTTAGTATGTCAGCAAGTGAAAACAGAGCATCAGAAGCCGACATGATTATTGCAGTCGTTTCCTATTTCAGAATGGAAGTGGGAACATATAACAATGGACTTTGTTACAGGATTACCCTGTTCGCCAAAGGGGAATGATTCTATTTGGGTGGTTGTAGACCAATTGACGAAGTCGTCTTATTTTCTTCTAGTTAAGGCCACCTACACCGTTGAAAAGTACGCACGCATGTACGTTGATGAGATTATCCGTTTACATGGGGCACCAGTGTCAATTGTATCAGATAGAGATCCAATGTTCACTTCTAAGTTTTTTCCTCGTCTACAGAATACCATGGGCACAAGTTTATCGTTCAGCACTGCATTTCATCCACAAATCGATGGGAAATCAGAAAGGATGATTCAAATATTAGAAGACATGTTACGATATTGTGTATTCGACTTGAAAGGTAGTTGGGATGATCATTTTCCATTGATGAAATTCTCGTATAATAATAGTTATCAGTCCACCATTAGTACGGCTCCATATGAAGCTTTATATGGGAGGAGATGTAGATCGCCTTTGTGTTAGGATGAAGTAGGTGAAAGGAAACTTTTGGGTCTTGAATTGATAGATATGATAACAGAAAAGGTTAAAATGATTGGGGAACGGATAAAGATAACGTAAAGCAGGCAGAAATTCTATGCAGATAAAGGAAGTATTCATTGGAATTCCAAAAGGGAGATTTTGTATTCCTACGTATTTCACTATGGAAAGGCGTCATGAGATTTAGAAAAAAGGGGAAACTAAGTCCAAGATACATTGGACCATCACTACACTAAAAACAGCAATTTGGCACACCCGAATGTTAAAAACATGGCATAGTTTTAAACTGTGCCAAATTCTGGCACGGTTTAATGATAATCTGGCACACTTTAAAACAGTGCCAAAATTTGGCATTGTTTTAAAGTGTGCCAAAATTGAGTACACGTGATTAAAATATAAAAGCCCGAAAAAAATCATTCCCTCCTCTTTCCTCTCTCATTTTTCAATATCCCGCTTCACTTATCTCTCCCTCCCCTCACCCCCTTACTGGCTGCACTGCGGTATCCAGCGCTAAGTCCGGCCACCGCTTGGCATAGTGGCTAGTGATCTTCTTGTGGCAGAATCCAGTACTAAGTTCGTCCACCGCTTGGCACAGTGGCTAGTGATCTTCTTGCGGAGAAGCACTGCCGACAACCGATGAACGTTTGGGGTTTTGGAGGTGCGGAGATGGTGGATTGGAGTGGGAACCACCTGTGGATCCTTTGCAAGCTGCTTTATCTGATCCTCCGCTTGTATCCGGGTGTCGTTGAATGGCATCAAGAACTCGATGAACAACTGACTGCGCCATTTTCCCTCTCTCTCTCTGTCCCCCTATATATCTATATGTAGGTACCGTTGGTGTTCTCTCTTTGCAAGGTATCTTTCATTCCCTCTTCGTTCTGCTCCATTGCAAGAAAACTTATTATTTTTCAGTCTTTTGTTCCCTATTTTTCCCCAAGCATCATCACATTTCCTTATTTCTAAGTTCTTATTTGGATTGATTTTTGGTAAAATTTGAGACCCATTTTGGCCGAGAAAGGAGATGTTGAGCAGCAACCATTGAAGCAGGCTTTTGTGGCTTCTCTAATGTAAGGTGATTGCATTTTTTTTTCTCCTTGATGTCAATTTGTGTAGTGATTAAGTAGTAATTGGTGTCAATTTTCTTTGGTTTGGTTTATTTGTATTTCAATATGAGTTGAAATGGTTAGATTATGTATATGAATTGACTTCTACTATGAATCATTCATAAACCCCCTGAATATATGCATAAATATTTAGAGAATGGAATCAAATTAATTAAGATTGAATTTTTAGGGTTCTTGATAGAGAATTGGGTTTTATCAGTAAATCTTGAATTAATATTGTGTTTTTGATGTTTTAATCATGTTTAAATCATAGTTACTTTATTCTGATGTTATATGAATGATTTATGGGAGGTTTAGGGGTCATTAATGGAGTTTTGATTTGAGTTTTGTTGAGTTGGGTAAGATTAAGTTTAGGGTGATTCATAGGTTTATTGTATGTGATAAGTTCATTATTTACATAACTTTGTAATGATACTAGAGTGAATAATTACTAAACTTTGTTTAGATTTTCATGTGTCGTGAGAATATTTTTTTCTGTGTTACATGTGTAAAATGAACACTACATGTGTACTCGTGGATATCGTACCGAGGGGGATTTAGTTATCGGGGCACGTACGACGCAGACCATGATGGCACCTTCGTGAGTAGATGAGTAAGACTTGGTCATATAACCCCCGCGCCACATGTATAGCTACATGTATCAGAGATGGATTGATGGGGATATTTAATCATATAGACTTGGGTATGGTAGAATATATGAGCGATGGGTATACGTGGTGATTCATTGCTTTCTCGTGATAAGTTAGGTTTAGGATGATCTAAGACTATACTTGGTTTGCGCGAGTGATCCCAGAGGGAAATAGGGATATGCCTTTGTTAATTTCACCAATTTAAGTAAGATCCTACTTCTATGGTAACATTATAGTTCATGCTTATAGACTTTATGACTGTCTTATTTATTTTGTACACTCACAATTATTTAGTATAATGAATAGGACTCACAGGAGGCATGAACACCTCTCACGGGACCAATGTAACTTGTAGGAACTTACCGCGTCGTCCCGGGTCTCCAGGTTTGTGAATATGATGATAATTTGCAAAAATCAATACTTAGACTTAAAAACAAGATGTTAAAGGGTGAAAACCCAAACCAGGCCCCAAATGACCCTGTAGGATGCACGAACACCTCGCACGGGACCAATGTAACTTGTAGGAACTAACCGCGTAGACCCGGGTCTCCCGGTTTGAGAATATGACGATAATTTGCAAAAATCACACTTAGACTTAAAAACAAGCCGTTAAAGGGTGAAAACTTAAACCAGCCGCCAAACGACCACGTAGGAGGCACGAACACCTCGCACGGGACCAATGTAACTTGTAGGAACTGATCACATATTATCGGGTCTCCCGATTTGAGAATATGACGATAATTTGCAAAACTCAACACTTAGACTTAAAAAAAAGCCATTAAAGGGTGAAAACCCAAACCAGACACCAAACGACCCCGTAGGAGGCAGGAACACCTCGCACGGGACCAATGTAACTTGTAGAAACTGACCGCGTAGTCCCGGGTCTCCCAGTTTGAGAATATGATGATAATTTGCAAAAATCACACTTAGACTTAAAAACAAGCCGTTAAAGGGTGAAAACTTAAACCAGTAGCCAAACGACCCCGTAGGAGGCACGAAAATCTCGCACGGGACCAATGTAACATGTAGGAACTGATCACATATTATCGGGTCTCCCGATTTGAGAATATGATGATAATTTACAAAAATCAACACTTAGACTTAAAAACAAGACATTAAAGGGTGAAAACCCAAACCAGCCACCAAACGATCCCGTAAAAGGCACGAACACCTCGCACGGGACCAATGTAACTTGTAGGAACTGACCGCAAAGTCCCGGGTCTCTCGTTTTCAGAATATGATGATAATTTGCAAAAAGCACACTTAGACTTAAAAAGAAGCCGTTAAAGGGTGAAAACCCAAACCAGCCCTCAAATGACCCCGTAGGAGGCACGAACACCTCGCACGGGACCAATGTAACTTGTAGGAACTGACCGCGTACTCCCGGGTCTCCCGATTTGAGAATATGATGATAATTTGTAAAAATCACACTTAGACTTAAAAACAAGACGTTAAAGGTGAAAACCAAAACCAGACCCCAACCAACCCCGTAGGAGGCACGAACACCTCGCACGGGACCAATGTAACTTGTAGGAACTTACCGCGTAGTCCCGGGTCTCTTTGTTTGTGAATATGCCGATAAGGTTTAAAACCAACACTTAAACTTAAAAACAAGCCGTTAAAGGGTGAAAATACAAACCATCCCCCAAACGACCCCGTAGGAGGCACGAACACCTCGCAGAGGACAAATGTAACTTGTAGGAACTGATCGCGTAGTCCCGGGTCTCCCGGTTTGAGAAAATGACGATAATTTGCAAAAATCATACTTAGACTTAAAAACAAACCGTTAAAGGGTGAAAACCCAAACCAGCCCCCAAACGACCCCGTAAATGGCTAGAATACCTCGTACGGGACCAATGTAACTTGTAGGAACTGACCGCGTAGTGACGGGTCTCCCGATTTGAGAATATGATGATAATTTGCAAAAATCATCACTTATACTTCAAAATAAGCCGTAAAAGGGTGAAAAGTCAAACCAGCCCCCAAACGACCCCGTAGGAGGCACTAACACCTCGCACGGGACCAATGTAACTTATAGGAACTGACCGCATTGTCTCGGGTCTCCCGGTTCGAGAATATGAAGATAATTTGTGAAAAATCACATTTAAACTTAAGAACAAGCCATTAAAGGGTAAAAACCCAAACCAGCTCCTAAACGACCCCGTAGGATGCACGAGCACCTCGCACGGGACCAATGTAACTTATAGGAACTCACCGCGTAGTCCCGGGCCTCTTAGTTTGAGAATATGATGATAATTTACAAAAATCACACATGGACTTAAAAACAAGCCATTAAAGGGTGAAAACCCAAACCATCCAACAAACGACCCCGTAGGAGGCACGAACACCTCACACGGGACCAATGTAACTTGTAGGAACTGACAGTGTAGTCTCGGGTTTAGCAGTTTTGAATATGACGATAATTTGCAAAAATCAACACATAAACTTAAAAACAATCCGTTATAGAGTGAAAATCCAAACCAATCCCCAAACGACCCCGTAGGAGGCACAAACAACTCGCAGTGGACCAATGTAACTTGTAGGAACTAACCGCGTAGTCCCCTGGGTCTCCCGATTTCAGAATATGACAATAATTAGCCAAAATCACACTTACACTTAAAAACAAGCCGTTTAAGGATGAAAACCCAGACCAGCCCCCAAACGACCCCGTAAGAGTCCCGCACACCTCGCACGGGACCAATGTAACTTATAGGAACTGACCGCGTAGTCCTGGGTCTCCCAGTTTGAGAATATGACGATAATTTGTAAAAAACACACTTAGACTTAAAAACAAACCATTAAAAGGTGAAAACCCAAACTGGCCCCCAAACGACCCCATAGGAGGCACGAACACCTCGCACGGGACCAATGTAACTTGAAGAAACTGACAGCATAGTCCTGGGTCTCCCGATTTGTGAATATAATGATAATTTGCAAAAATAAACACATAAACTTAAAAACAAGTCGTTAAAAGTTGAAAACCCAAACTAGCCACCAAACTACCCCGTAAGAGGCACGAACACCTCGCACGGGACAAATGTAACTTGTAGGAACTGATCGCGTAGTCCCGGTTTGTGAAAATGATCATAATTTGTAAAAATCACACTTAGACTTAAAAACAAGCCGTTAAAGGGTGAAAAGCCAAACCAGCCCCCAAACGACCCTGTAGGAGGCACGAACACCTCGCACGGGACCAATATAACTTGTCGGAACTGAGAGCGTTGTCCCGAGTCTCCCAGTTTAAGGATATGATGATAATTTGCAAAAAAATCACATTTAAACTTAAAAATAAGCCGTTAAATGGTAAAAACCTAAACCAACTCCCAAACGACCCCGTAGGATTCACAAACACTGCGCATGGGACCAATGTAACTTGTAGGAACTGACCGCGTAGTCCCAGGCCTCTCGGTTTGAGAATATGACAATAATTTTAAAAACTCACACTTAGACTTAAAAACAAGCCATTTAAGGGTGAAAACCCAAACCATCCAACAAACGACCTCATAGGAGGCACAAACACGTTGCACGGGACCAATGTAACTTGTAGGAACTGATCGCATAGTCTCGGGTCTCCCGATTTGTGAATATGATGATAATTTGCAAACATAAACACAAACTTAAAAATAAGCCGCTAAAGGGTGAAAACACAAACCAGTCCCCTAACGACCCCGTAGGAGGCACGAACACCGCGCAGTCGACCAATGTAACTTGTAGGAACTAACCGGGTACTCCCCCTGGTCTCCCGATTTCAGAATATGACAATAATTTACAAAAATCACACTTAGACTTAAAAACAAGCCGTTTAAGGATGAAAACTCATACCAGCCCCCAAACGACCCCGTAAGAGTCCCGAACACCTCGCACGGGACCAATGTAACTTGTAGGAACTGACCGCGCAGTCCCGGGTCTCTCGGTTTGAGAATATGATGATATTTTGTAAAAAACACACTTAGACTTAAAAATAAGTCATTAAAGGGTGAAAACCTAAACCAGCCCCCAAACGACCCCGTAGGAGGCACGAACACCTCGCACGGGACCAATGTAACTTGTAGGAACTGACCGCGTAGTCCCAGGTCTCTCGGTTTGTGAATATGAAGATAATTGACAAAAATAAACACAAACTTAAAAACAAGTCGTTAAAGGGTGAAAAACCAAAGAAGCCCCCAAACGACCCCGTAGGAGGCACGAACACCTCGCAGGGGACCAATGTAACTTGTGGGAACTGACCGCGTGGTCCCGGGTCTCCCGATTTGAGAAAATGACGATAATTTTCAAAAATATCACTTAGACTTCAAAACAAGCCGTTAAACAGTGAAAACCAAAACCAACCCCCAAACGACCCTGTAGGAGACACGAACACCTCGCACGGGACCAACGTAACTTGTAGGAACTGACCGCGTGGTCTCGGGTCTCACGATTTGAGAATATGATGATAATTTGCAAAAATCACACTTAGACTTAAAAACAAGCCATTAAAGGGTGAAAAGCCAAATCAGCCCCCAAACGACCCCGTAGGAGACACGAACACCTCCCACGGGACCAATGTAACTTGTAGGAACTGACCGCGTAATCCCGACCGGGTCTCCCAATTTGAGAAAATGACGATAATTTTCTAAAATCACACTTAGACTTAAAAACAAGCATTTAAAGGGTGAAAACCCAAACCAGCCCCTAAACGACCCCGTAGGAGGCACGGACACCTCGCACGGGACCAATGTAACTTGTAGGAAATGACCGCGTTGTCCCGGGTCTTTCGATTTGATAATATGATGATAATTTGCAAAAATCACACTTAGACTTAAAAACAAGCCGTTGAAGTGTGAAAACCCAAACCAGCCCCCAAACGACCCCGTAGGAGGCACGAACACCTCGCAATGGACAAATGTAACTTGTAGGAACTGGCCGCGTAGTCCCCCGGGTCTCCAGGTTTCAGAATAAGACGATAATTTGAAAAAAATACACTTATACTTAAAAACAAGTCGTTAAAGGGTGAAAACCCAAACCAACCCCCAAACGACCCCGTAGGAGTCCCGAACACCTCACATGGGACTAATGTAACTTGTAGGAACTCATCGTGTGGTCCCGGGTCTCCCAGTTTGAGAATATGACGATAATTTGCAAAAAAACACACTTAGACATAAAAACAGGCCGTTAAAGGGTGAAAACCCAAACCAACCCCCAAACGACCCCCTAGGAGGCACAAACACCTCGCACGGGACCAATGTAACTTGTAGGAACTTTCCGCTTAGTCCCGGGTCTCCTGGTTTGTGAATATGATTATAATTTTTAAAATACAACACTTAAACTTAAAAATAAGTCGTTAAAGGGTGAAAACCCAAACCAGTCCCCAAACGACCCCGTAGGAGGCACGAACACCTCGCACGGGACCAATGTAACTTGTAGGAACTGACCATGTAGTCCCGGGTCTCCCGGTTTGAGAATATGACGATAATTTTCAAAAATCACACTTAGAGTTAAAAAGAAGCCGTTAAAGGGTGAAAATCCAAACCAGCCCCCAAACGACCCCGTAGTAGGCACGAACACCTCGCACGAGACCAATGTAACTTGTAGGATCTGACCGCGTAGTCCCGGGTCTCCCGATTTGAGAATATGATGATAATTTACAAAAATCACACTTAGACTTAAAAGCAAGCCGTTAAAGGGTGAAAACTCAAACCAGCCCTCGAATGATCCCGTAGGAGGCATAAACACCACACACGGGACCAATGTAACTTGTAGGAACTGAACGTGTAGTCCCGAGTCTCTCGGTTTGTGAATGTGACGATAATTTGCAGAAATTAACACTCTTAAAAACAAGTCGTTAAAGGGTGAAAACCCAAATCAGCCCCCAAACGACACCATAGGAGGCACAAACACCTCGCACGGGACCAATGTAACTCGTAGGAACTGACCGCGTAGTCCCGGGTCTCCCGGTTTTAGAATATGACGATAATTTGAAAAAAAACTCACTTAGACTGAAAAATAAGTCGTTAAAGGGTGAAAACCCAAACAAGCCCCCAAACGACCCCGTAAGAGGCACGAACGCCTCGCACGGGACCAATGAAACTTTTAAGAACTTGCCGCGTAGTCCCGGGTCTCCTGATTTTTGAATATGACGATAACTTGCAAAAATTAACACTTAGACTTAAAAACAAGCCATTAAAGGGTGAAAACCCAAACCAGCCCCCGAACGACCCCGTAGGAGGCACGAACACCTCGCACGGGATCAATGTAACTTGTAGGAACTGACCGCGTAGTCCCGGGTCTCTCGGTTTGTGAATGTTACGATAATTTACAAAAATCAACACTATTAAAAACAAGTCGTTAAAGGGTGAAAACCCAAACCAGCCCCCGAACGACACTGTAGGAGGCACGAACACCTCGCATGGGACCAATGTCACTTGTAGTAACTGACCGCATAGTCCCGGGTCTCTCGGTTTGAGAATATGACTATAATTTCCAGTCCTATATGTAATTTTTTAGTTTGAGTATTTTTTTTTTGTAAATTATTGGGTTACTAATTTCGTATTTTTTTTCTATCCTATTTTTTTTTTGCAGGGTAACTGTTTATCGTTGGCATTTATTCAGGTGGAACACACAGAGAACTCAATGGTTTACAACAAGGGGTTTATCAATGATTCCATTTTTTTGTGTTATGGTCGTGCCGTCTTTTGTAGTTTTATTATTGGCTTTTATGGTCGTGCGGGCTTTTGTAAGTTAATTGTTATATTTTGTGGCCATGCAGGATTTATGTTAGGTAGGTTTTGTATTAGCGAGTTTTGGAATGTCTAGAAAATAGAGGAAACTCTGTCCAATTTTTTTTTGGCCTATGAACTATTAAAGACTTGTAATATTTTGAAGTTTGTATATACATTAGTTTATTAACAACGTGCAATATTATTGATTTGTGATTTTTTGTGCTTTCAAATAATTAATTTTTTTTTCTTTTAATAAAAAATTTGGCACAGTTCAAATCCGTGGCAAAAGTGTATCATATTTTGGCACGGTTTTAAACTGTGCCAATTTTTTTTAATCGTGCTGAATCTGGCACAGTTAAAAACTGTGCCAAAAGTGTGCCAGAAATATCAAATTCTGGCACGGTTTAAAAGTGTGCCAGAAGTGTTCCCGTTTGGCCAAATCTGACACACTTTTGAGCCGTGCCAGAAAAAAATTGCCATTTTGGAACACCTGATTCTGGCACAGTTCAAAATCGTGCCAGATTTGATCTGGCACAGTTTCAAACCATGGTAGAATTCTATTTTTGGTGTAGTGCATATGAAGTTCTGGAAAGAATTGGGACCCTGGCATGTAAATTAGCTTTACCTACAGATTTATCCCGTTTACATGATTTGTTTCATGTATCGATGCTTCCTAAGTATTTAGAAGAACCATCTCATCAATTGAAAACACAACCTATTGAAATGAAGGAAGACTTGTCACACATCGAAGAACCGACAAAAAATATTGGTCGTAAGGAGCAAGTATTAAGGAATAAATTTATTCCCTTAGTTAAAGTTATGTGGATGAGACATGGAGTTAAAGAATAAACTTGGTAAATGGAGGATAGAATGAAGAAACAATATCCCCAATTGTTTGGTAAGTGACCTTTATATTAAATTCTAGGGACGAAATTCTCTAAGGGGGGTGAGTTGTGACAACCCGAATATAATTATGATAAATTATGTTTAAATCATGATTAGATTATGTGATATGGATAATATGTTATTATTATATATACTGTTTAGTCTAATCCTACCTTCATAAAGTATAAAATATTGAATTAGTTACAAATATAAATTTTAAAGTTTCGGTTGGAATCTTCATGTTTAAGAATATTTTCTTCCTCTATGACATATCAATTGACTTGAGATGAAAACTAGATAGTTGTAGACATATGAGTTAGGGTTGTAACCAAACAAAGGGTGTGTGAAATTGAGGTCCGAGTAAGAAGTTATACCGAAATTACTAACCAGGGGAAAATACGTCCATCCGTTTAAGTGGTAATTTGTCATTTGCACACAACAAGTGTATTAAAGTGATAGGTTGGAGGAGTAGGATGGTTTGGACGACCTTATACCTTTGAAATAACCTTATCCTTCATCCAAAAACATCCATGAAAGATTTTTACCTTTAGGACAGAGAATTAGGGAGATAGGAAGAAAAAGTGAGGAGAAAAAGTGTAGAAAAATCCGTAGAAATTACGTAAAAGTACCGAAGGTAATCCTAATTTCAAATCTTGTTATTTTTCTTATATTGCTGATTTAGATGATAGAAATAATCATTTTTTTACTAAAATTTCAGCCCCTTATTTATATGTTGGTTAGATGCTAGTTTAAGTTAAATTGAATGCACAAACCCTTAAAATTGCTTTGTATTGAAACCCCTTGTATTCAAACTTGCATATCTCATTGTGTGATTACTGGAATTGAAACATTCCAATTGGATATGAAATTAGACTCATATATTCATATTATATCAGATAATTATAATTTATCTCCTTGTGGTTAGGCCTTAATGAAGATTTCAAGTTGGTACATAATTGTTGTTTGCATATTTCATTTCGGTATTCCCTGAGTTTGGTCAAGCTTTTGACATAGCAAATTAATTCAAAAAAATTATGAAACTTTAATTCTGTACTATTCAGTATGTGTACTAAAATGGGTTGAAAATCATGGAAAGTTATGCTGTAGAAAAATTATGAAAATTCTTGGAAGTTGAAGGAACAATAGAGGAGCCTGTAGGGCAGATTTCTTGTGTTGTAAAGAAATGGTCATAACTTGCTATAGAAATCTTGAAAAATTACATCGTCACTTGTAATGAAAAGTATATTCAGATATGATTTCATTATAATCTTGGATACCTGAAGTTGTGCAATTTATGAATATAGGATGGTTAAGTATGTAGGACAATAATTTAAGGCCATACTGGATACCCTATGAAAGAATATTGTTATGTCCTCTTTCCAAAGAGTATTTTGTGTGCATGTTTCACATGTATATACATTGAGAAGTATGTTTTCATATTTACTTGGGTTTAGTTATAAATCCATTATGAGGTATTTCCTACGGTTGAATGGTCATAGCTTTATCAACATGTGTACCATTGTTTTGTCTTTACTCATATTTCATGGAATGTGACTTAAGTGGAATTATATTGTTGTTGTATAGTCATGGAAAGTTACATAATTATGTTAGTATAATACTTATGATTGAGTTTCAGTACTGATTTAGTTGGATTGATAGTTGTAAGGTCTAATCAACCCAATTTAGCTCCACCCGAAGGAAATATAAATATATAGTTGACAACCCAAGGTGAGTGTACTCACTAGAATGATATATTTGTATACTTCTATGAATATAAAAAAACTCATTTCGATTTACCAAAATGGGAGGTTACTCCTCGACCCGAAATGGGGGAGATTTGTTTATTAATGACAAGGGATTACTCCTCGACCCGAAATGGGGGAGAATTGTCTATTTAGACAGGATATGTGAATTATGATTCGGAAAAGTTGGTCATTCATTATGAATGATTCGAATAAGTTAATACATAATTATATGGACATGATTTATTGTATTTAAATTCGTGCAGTAGTATAGTACTGATGCATTCATTGGGCTATTTTGCTCATGGTTCCTATGTTCACATTTTTTTTTCAAGTAACGTGATGTCACTGCCAAATCTAGGAGGTCGGGTTGGGTTAGCCAGGAATAGGAGAAATAAATATTTGGTTTAATTTAAATGATGTAATTACGTTAACTTATCCTTCAAGTAAGTTTTTATGGGCATGACTACTCTGATGTTGTAAAAAGGTTTTCTGTTATATCGATTTACAATGATGACTCTGAAATTAAAACTCGTGTTTATGGTTTGGTTAAATTAATCATAGTTTGACTGACTTTGACTTCCAAACTTAATTATAAGTGACTGGGTTGGGGTGTGTCAACCAGCATAAGGATGGTTCTCCCAGCTTCCTTCATTGTTCATGTCAACAACATTTTACAATCTGATTCAAGGATGATGTTATGCCACTCTTTATCTTTTTCCATGAGAATTTCCTAGAAGAAGGCGTCAAGATCAGCACGCATTAGGGTGGTTCTATTTATTTTCCTAAAGAATCAAGTGATGCAGTCTCCTCTGTGGTCGTGCACAATGCCTCTAAAGGTTCTAACTTTAGTGTTCACATTCCAACCACAATTTTTGTGTATCCTGATATTACCTGCATCAGGACACAAACAAGTAGTTAGGATATTAGAATTAGGCCTTCTATACTTACCCTATTTACTGTATACTCTCATTATCTCAACAACACAATTTACACTAAACAAAGCAATCATAGATGGATAGGTTTATGTTTCTAACTACCCAGTCGAGGATATTGTTAGCACTATTACTTGAAGTTACTTGTTAGGTTACTATTAGATCCCACGTAATCTATAAGGTTACATTTTCAATCGAGCCAATTTGTTTGTAATTCTCATAATTCCGGATACAACTGTTCGAGTCATAGTTGGACTTTGAGTTGTGATCCCAATAAGCCTACGATGTGAAGTGTTGAAGCTGTTGTGACAAAGATTCAAAGATATATCGTGCCGTATTTTGTGTAAACTTTTATCTTCTCAAATTTACCAAATATCTCATAGGTACGAATGCACAATTAAGTTATAATACCTTGGATATATTTTATTGATGTAATTTTACTTATAATGCTTTGGAACTTTATTTTTAAAAATTATTTTATGATTTTATTTCGTTAGAGAAAAAAATAAGGGCATCAAAACAAAATGCTAGTTTTGTTCAGACAAACTTATAAACTGTTTGAACGAATTTGGCTTTTCGTACGAAGCAGGGTTGAAACAAACATCAAACGATTCTCTACTATTGGAATTCATTATAAGCTCGTTTGAAGCCGGTTCAAATGAGAATTCACTTTCATTAGAAGAAAGCTAGTTTTCTTTCAAACGAGATGCAATTTTCATTTCAACGAGTTTCATTCTTGCGCGAATGAGTTACTACCTCGAAATTGGTGTTTTTTTTTATTTAATGCGTGTTGGACTAAAAAAATTTAAGATTTTTTCTGCAAAAAATGATTTTGCACATGTTTGTAGAAGTTCCCAAGAAATACAAAGATCCTTTTGTTTTTAAGATCTAGGTTTCCACGATTCATGTGCTTTTAAGATATTGATTTGGCACCAAGTTAATTTCTTTCATTTTGAGAAGAAATTTTTTCATGCGGTAAACTCAATACATGTTGATTGCAGTGAAGAAGAGGTAGGCTTCGTGTTCATATTCATAGACGGTTGCTGAGGCTACATCATTGGATACCAAGGCGTGAATGGACTTGTGCCATGTGGACACTTGCGTGGGTGGACTCTTGTGTTGCCATATGGAGGAGAAATCTAAGGTTGAAAAGCGTTAAGGCTTGTTAAGTCAACTGTCAACTCTTATAATTCCGTTTCATAGTGGATTATTTGAACTAGTCATTCGAGGATTTTTCGCTTTGTGCTTTCTTCGTACATCAGCATCTTGTCGATTTTGATTTATTTAATTTGATCTCATTTATCACCCTAGATGCAAGATGTAGGGTTAAAAAGATAAAATTTGGCTAAATAAGTTTTGCATAAGATTTGTTTAAAATTGGTGCAAATTAAAATTAAGAAAAAATTGGCAAACAATATCTTTACGTGCAGTACACATAGTAGGCTCACTCGTACATTGGTATCAGAGATAGAACACTTGATTTTTATGTTTTTGATCCCATGTCTTTAGCAATGAGTCTTGAAGGGTTTGATGGTTTTAGAACCCTTATGTTTGATGGGAAGAATTATGGTTCCTGGAAAATGCGTATGAAGTCAACACTAAAGGCAATAAATGAGGCGGTGTGGTTAGCTGTAGTTATGTAGTGGTCACCACCAGTCACTAGAGATGTAGATGTAACTCACTTAAAACCTGTTCATTCGTTGACTGAGGTTGAGCATAAATTAATGCAACGTAATTCTAAAGGTCTGAATGCTCTTTTATGTGTTATCACCCCGGAGGAGTCCATCAACATTATGATGTTGAGACGTCGAAAGATGCTTGGGATATACTCTAACTCATCCATTAGGGAACTAGTGCTATTAAGATTTCCAAACTCCAAAACCTCACCTCTTAATTCGAGACGATCAAGATGTTAAAGATTGATACCTTTGATGATTTCTATGATAGATTGTTTGACATAGTTAACTTATTGTTTAACTTGGGAGAGAAGATATCCAACAATTGAGTGATAGAGAAAATGGTAAGGTCATTTCTTGATAGATTTAATCCAAAGGTGACTATTTTGAACTCTTTAGGTACACTTGACTCGAATAAACTTGAAGAGTTATACGTGAGCTAAAAACTTATGAGCTTGACATGTTTACTTTCAAGAATGTGACGAAGAAAGAAAATGGCATAAATTTGAAAGCACAGAAGGAGGAAATACTTATTTTGGATGATGAGTATAAGGTGCATCCATGTTGAAAAATAAATTGAAGAAATTTCTCAAATTTAGAAAGAAATAGAGAGATGCAAAAATGTTTGAAAAAATTAAGAACAATAAGGCCGATCGCTTCCCTAAAAAACTAAGTGTGAATGTTAAGAGGGATGAGTTGGATAGATGTTTTGGTTATGAGGGTTATGGATATAGGGTAGCTAAGTTCCCCACTAAACTGAGGACGGAAGGCAAGAAACTGATAGCTTATAATGCTACCCTTAATGATAGAGATCTGGAAGGGGAAAATGATTCACCCAATAAGTGAAAGTTTACCTCATTCATGGCTAGTCATGTGAGGCCCGACGAGAAATCTTTCCATGACGATATTTATTTTCATGATGCTTCTGAGGCCATAGTTAGTTAATTCGAAGTGAGTGAGGGTGATGAGAGTGAAGATGAAAAAGTGGAGGAGAGTTAGCTACAATTCACCTTTTGTGAATTCTATGCAGAAACTGTGAAGGTAAAAACAAGGCTAACTTGAAGTTGGAAGATAGGTTGAAAGAACGTGGAATAGGGAATGGTAATAATGCGTTGATTTAGGATCTTAGGTCATGTGAGAGGACTCTTTGAGAGAATCTAGAGAACGTTGAGGGTGAGAGAGATAGCCTTCATGGTTTGACGGATAATATAAAGAAAGAGATTCTAGAGTTTGAGTATAGGCATTTACTCGAGCCTAGGATAGTTGAGCTCGAGGAGAGATTGGAAGATTCAAGTAAGGTCAAATTTCATTTGGTGTCTAGGTTAGAAAAGTTTGATAGGATGTTAGGCACCATCCAAATCAAAGATGACATGTTTTGAATTGTCTTCAATGATCATATTACTCCCATTACTAAATTCAAAACCATGCGATTGAGAGTCGACTAGGAATGACAGGAAAGGCCAACCTTAGGTAACAGTCCTTATTGTGTTTACACATGTACTCATTGCGGTAGGAAGGGTAACCTTAGGCGTTTTATCTACGATCTTAAGAAAAGTCCTAGGAAGTCTAAGAATAAAGTCACTACAATTCCCAAAATCCATAAGCATTACTTTACACCTACTTGTGTTAGGAAATCAGATTTAGAGGCTTTACGTATTATACTTGTTGATTCTCATTTGCATGCACAAAATACTTCCCATGCTATATCCAAAGGTTGACTATGTTAGTGGAGTTTATCATACTCTAGTAGCGCTTCATGATATATCCTTTTTAGGGTTTGACATGTGTATATTTTGCATTTTTATCTTTTTCTTTGTTTAGTCATATTAAAAAAATACTAAAAGATCTTATTTAAATTTTGGGTTTCTTTTTCAAAAAAGTTGGTTATTTTAATTTTTAATTTTTTTTATAAATACTCAAAAAGATTTTCGGATTTTGTTCCTTGAGTTTTACACTTATGGTACGGCATATTGGTATGCTTGAATCCTCTTCACTTCGTAACTTCCATGTGGCTATGGCATTTAGTTATGACTTTAGATACATAGAATTTTTCTTAACCATATTTTTTCGTGGATTTATTTCGAACTTGTCATGCATTACAGATTCGACTGTGTATATGCCTCTGCACACACATGCATGAACTCTTTGAACGTTTAACTTCTCATGTACATTTGAGTTTGATGGAATGTTCTTCTATCAATCTTGTCATTTACACATATTAATGACTTACGGGGACTTATGCATGTAACAACAGTTGCCCGTGAGAGATTTTATTTAATGTTGAAATTTTTTTAAGTGTTCATGGGAAAGGGCTACGAAAGGAACAAATATCCTTTGCGAAAAAGACATAGTTGATAAAAGACCAATCAAATATTAAAAGGCAATAAAAAATAGAAAAATTGCCAAAAAGCGAAAAACTTAGTTTAATAATTGATCATTCAAAAGAATCACGAAAGAAAAAGAATAAAAAATATAATTGTTTATCTTTTGAGGGAGTTTAATTAAAGATCAACGGGTTTGCATAATGAATCCTAGATATATCGTTCGTGTCATGGCGCTATCGATTTGAGGAATCATCAAAACCTAGAGTTGTGTGCATCATGTTTGCTTGTTTATTAAGTTCAATATATAATTGTCGCTTTAGGCTAAATCATAGTTTAGATAAAATTTTGCAGTCAATTAGATATTCTTGAATGTATTTAAGTGTTTGGGTCACAATTCATTTGTTTTAGTTCATGCCCATTCACTCCATTCTATATGTTTAGGCACATCGATACCATACTACCGTGTAACGCTTATTATGTTTTTGTGTCATATAAAACTTTTGTTTTGGTCATTTTTTATATCTCACCTATTGAGGTTTCTGGTCATATTTGTTTCAATTTAATTTTTGAATTTTTAGTGTTCGTTACAACGAGACTAGATCTCGTTCGAACGAGTTTGATTTCTCATTCGAAGAAGACTTGAAACGACCTTCCAATGACCCTCCACTTGTTGGATGTTCGTTCGAAAATAGATCAAACAAAAACTCCACTTGCTTCGAACGACATTCAAATCTCATTCAAACACATAGGTTTTTTTGTTCGAACGATCATGTATTTTATTCGAACAACATTTAAAATCGATTTAGGGTTTATCTGTTTCATTTCTTTGTCATTTCACCATAGATTTCCTTCATTTCTACTTACCCTACTACCCAAAATCCATCGTTGTAGATCAAATCTTCCTTCAAAGCTTCTATTTTTGGGTAAAGCTTCATCATTTCACTTCCTATTTCCCATACTTTCAGGTATTTCCTAGTTTTTCACTTTTATGTGCTTTTTTTTTAAAGATTTTTTAGAATAAGATTAATGGGGAATTTTCCTTTACATGTTCATGATTTTGTTACCTCCATTTTTAAATAGACATGTTGTTTTCTTAATTCCCACTGATTTTTGAAAAAAAATAATTTTTTGGACCTTTTTATTTATTTGATTTAGTTAGTCATTTTAATTTTTCCCCTTGTGTCATTTGAGTCATAAATAACAAGATTTAATTTTTGTAGGAAAATATTTTTTTGCGAAATTTATGACAGTTTTCTCATCGCTTTTTTGTCTATTTGATCTTGTTACATTACTCATTATCATTATATATCATGCTGTTTATTGTGGCTTGTTTTTCATCGGGGTTTCAAATGGTTATTTGACGGAGTTAGGATATTTCATCAGCAATTACATGAAAATTACAGATACTTAATTGGTTTACATCATCTTTTATCCATCTGAGGGATAATCATACACAGATTTCCTTCGACATCCAGGGCCGGTTTTGAGGGGAGGCGAGAGAGGCGGCAGCCTCGGGCCCCCGATTTTCGATGCATTTTAGGGCCCCCAAAATTTTATATATGTATATATATTTATAGCGTCATTTTCCAATTGTCCAAAAAAAATAATAAAATGTTGAAAACTGGATAGATAAACGTTTAAACTTGTCGCAATTCTTAAAAATAAGTCGTTGTCTTTTAGGTAAAAAAAACCCTATAATTTATAAATTAATAAAAAATCTCTTGTTAAATATGGGGGCCCCAATTCAAGAGTTCGACTCGGACCCCTAAAATCTAGGGACCGGCCCTGTGGACATCTTTCATTTTATCCACACAGTTAGTCAAGTCTGGCCTATTGATCTCCCTACCATTGCAGCTCTAGTTCCTCTTCTGCCTGATGAGGTTTAGTAGACTAGAATCTCATTGATCGATATGAACATGATTCGCGAATTCGAGAGACACCTCCTAGTTGCGGTTTGATATGGATACTCTTCATAATTTACAGGTCCTTCTCTTGCAGAGACTCCATCTGTAGCGAGGCTAGTTTTGCAGGCACATCTAACTGAGCAATGACGAGATACAGATGCCATGATGGAGCGTTTTATGGAAGATGCACAATAGAGGACTCTACACCAGTCTCAGTTTACTACCTTTAGGGGTGAAATGAGACGAAGAGAGCAGATGTGTGGTACAGAACCGTCAGGCACATATCACCATGATAATGAGAGTGATGATGGAGCTGATGACAGTGGATGATGTTTCTTTATTTTGAGACATAATGCAATCTGATGTATTTGGATAATATTTGTTTTGGGATTGTACTATGATGATATTATACTGATGTTGGAAATTAATGTTAAGTGACGAAATTAATTATTTAATTTCAATTGTATTAAATTCCGAATTTCCCATTTATGTGGTTTTAATAAATGTCAGATAATTAATTAGGAATGTGATAAATAAAGATATTAAAAGATTTGGGTAAACCTTATCCGTTAGTCACATGATGGTTAGTGGCATTAGTGGGAGACTTGAAAGAGTCCCACCTTGACTAGGATTCCGGCCCTCTTCCCCTTATAAATAGAGACCTCTACACCATCTAGAGTCATCTCATAACACACTATTTCTGAGGTGGGAGAGAAACTCCGAGATTCTATTAGAGTGCATTTTTTCCAAGAAGGCAGACTGATGGAGCAATTAATCAAGATTGATCTTTGATCAAGGTATGTCTTATTTTCTATCTTTTAGACGTATTTTGTGAAAACATGAAGATCTAAGATCCTTTTATTAAGAACAATTGTATGTTAAACTTTAATCATATTAATGTGTTCATGATTAATATTAGGGTGTTCTTAAGAATGATTTTACATGTGGTATCAGAGCTAAAGTTTAAGATCTCATGATTTTCCTTATTGATGTTCGTCTATAATGATATATGTGCCTGAGACTTTCTGCGAGATTTTATTTATGTCATTAAATTGTTTTTGTGCCTGAGACCTTCTGCGACGTCTTATTTCTGTCATTAAATCTGCTCTTAAAGTGTGTCTGAGATTTTCTGTGACGTTTTTTCTTCTGTCGCCAATACTCACTGGTGAGAATGAAAGGTTAAAACTTGCTCAGAATTTTACGAAACTGACATGGTCGACTGGAAACGTCGAAATAAACAAAACCCATTGTTTACAATGGGCACCATCTTATTTTTGCGTTTTGACGTCGTTAAGACCCTTAAAATTGCGTTTTTGCCGTTTTTGGTAATAATGTTGACGTCAATATCTCACTCCAGAAAATTGATTTTTGAATTCCGCAAATTGTTTTGAGATCCTGGAGTAATTATCTACATCTCTGTGGTGCTAACTCAAATTTTCTATTTTTGGCAAAAATCACGATTTTTTCCAAATATTATGTATTTTTTTTATTTTTACCACGGGGGATGTTTTTCTTTATGTTCATGGTTGTTCTAATATTCATGTTATGTATTATTTTGTATTGATGAAAGGGTTCAATATAAAATTTTGAATATTAGATGTATGATTATGTGTTTGACAATAACATTTCGATATATTAGGTTATTGTGCATAATCTATAATTGGTTGCCCAAAGGTCCTAATGTAATTATGAATTGATGTTTCGACAATAATATTTATATGATGTTGGATGGAGAAGACATAAAAGTATCTTAATCTATAATTGTAAATATTAGATTATTGTGTATGCATTTATATTTGGACCATTAATTATACATTAAGTTTTGAGTATAATATTTTTGGGGCATTGATTTTACATAAATAATGTTTATGACTTCCAGAAAAATTATGTTTTTTGAGGCATTCGAGCTACTATTGGTATCTTTGTGATTACTGATAGATTACATATTATAGTTAATATTAATGCATGATTAACTATATTTAAGTTGGGACATATAAACAATTATTCATTTGAGTTAAGTCAAAGGCCAAACACAGGCTGAGACTACATGTACGAATAATATACTTACATTCATTAAAGACTTATTCTAATGTTAGTTATAAAATTGGATTGAGGCGCAACACATGCTAATATCTGAATTGAACAACATTAGAACCAGTTTTGTAAAAACAGAATAGTTGACATTAAGTCCATTAATCATGGTATTAAATGAATTAGGCAACAAACACAGATGCCAAAATTATGGGACCATGATAAATGAATTATAGGGTAATATATCTTTACAATCTGAATATTATGTGATGATTAACACAGATTCCGTGATATTCGGAATGTAGATGAAATATACCAAAATTTTAGTCAACAATTCAATATTCGACCCTTGCAATTTTTGTTGTGTGTGAAAATTTAAGTTTTCCCATATTTCATAAAACCTTGCTCTAATGATCCTTTTTAGTTGAATATTCGTGCGAAACACATGCCAACATATTTCATATGGTCGGATATTAGACTTGTGTTATTGTTAATATTCATATTTTGATGAATCTCGTGCCAAACATAGGCCAATGATTCATATTGTTGAATATTATGATATTCATGTTTTAATGAGTCTCGTGCCAAACACAGGCCAACGATTCATGTGATTGAAAATCAGAATTATTGTTTATTTTAAGGCTAGTACTCCCATTAAGCTGAATTAAATGCCAAACACAGGCTACAATTCATATGTGCGGATACTGGATTTATTCGTTGCATGCATGCATATTTGAATGCATGACTTGCAAATTTTGAGACTCATAAGTAGGTATTCATTCAGTTTAATCAAATGCCAAATACAGGCTAAGATTACATGTGAAGATACTATACTTGTAGTCATTTCAGATTATCCTAATGTTTGTTATAAGGTTAAATTGAAGCGCAACACATGCTGAAATTTGAATCAAATAAACATTGGAATTTTTGTAAATGTTAAATAATTGGCATCAATGTTAAAAGGTCATATTTACATATGTCACTAGTATGATAATTGTGATTATAACCATATTGTGCATTAGTATGACCATGAATGATTTGGGTCAATATTTCTGATTTGTTACTCATACATAAGTGATGAAGCGAAAGTAAATGATTTATGTCTTCCATTTACTATTATTTGTGTAATATCTCATGTAAACTCTTTGTCTATTTGATTTTCACATTATGTCTAATTTTTCGTGAATTTCAAATTAAGGAATAGACAATAATATAATTATTCATGTATTACGGGTATTTTGCACATGTATGCGTATCTCTTATATTTATATAATATATGGTTTGGTGTTCATTAAAGTGCTCCATTCCAGAAGATATAAATATTGGACTAATGCATTAATATCATGCATATTTTGGTTGCCTACGGGTCCATGTATGATATTGAATGCTAGGATGATGATACTTTATGATGTTGCATACATATTATTGTTTATTCATTTATTGTGATTACAATAATTGAACAAAATGTTAGTGGTGATATATATTTTGGGAAGGTAATAATGGTCGTCAAACACAGATGCCATAGTTTCTTTCACTATCATATCACCAATTAAGGTTATGAAAACCATAAACATGAATAATTTAGCTTATTGATCATGCGATATTTAATGAAAATAAGTGAAAAATTTATTGACTTGTGTATGTAAGTCTTTACGTAATGTAATATTCATATTATGAAATGTTTGGTAGTCACTACAGTGACCCGATTAGAATTGCAATGAATATTAAATATAAAGATGATGGTAGTAGTAACTCATGATGCTTATAATTGTAAAGATATTAATGGGGTATATTGAGTTCATTTCTTCAAGCAAGGTTATTCCTTACAGGGAATCAATTTTGAGTGATTGAATGAACATCATAGATCACATACATTATTATAGTATGTGAAAATAAGTTGTGCATAAATGTCGTGTACAATATAATGAAATAACATTATACCCAATAAAGTAATCTACAAGCATCATATAATCGATATTTCACGGTTACTACTGACAAAAACTCACGGTTATGCACTCAATTTATCATGTAATCGATGTGTGTGTTGTTAAATCAAAGCATTAATGAAGTGAGCAATTTATCTCATTATCTTATCACATATTATTGTATCCCATTTTATTTCTCTAAAATTTCATATTTAATTTGGTTAAACAAATTATGTTTGTTTACATATTGCACACTCAGACTAATAATGATAAAGATAATATGTATCTTTTATGATTTGAAATGAGTTTTTCATCTCAGTAGAGTTTTCAAGTTATACTTACTGTGTTATAGAAAGTATCTACTTTTGATGCAAGGATTTCTTACAAAACAAACTAGAAATGCTAATAAGATTCTTTTCTTTTGTTCTTGGGGAATCAAATCGCCATTTGTTTTCATAAACCCTCAATTTCTTTTGGAAAATGTTTGTCTAGACTTGATCGTGAGGGATATGTTCTAAAGAATCTTTTGATGTATATTTTTCAAGGGTTATGATTTTAGTTTTGATGTTTTGTACAAAATAAAGTTTGGACATAGTTCTTTAAAGATTTGTTTGATCCTGCATCATAATCGTAGCATTTTTTATGAAACTCTTTAAATCTTGTACCAAATTAAATCTAGACTCTTTTTCATAATTTTCGTGGACAAGATTTTTGTAATGTCTCTTACAAATTTTGATAATCGAGTTGTGCTCTTAAGGTATTACGATGTCTAATATAAGGATGACCTATGTGGCCCAAGTGGGAGATTATGAGAAACTTCCCTTAAAGTGGACCTACATAGATCATATAATTGTCATTGACATGTATTTATTGCATTAAAGTCAAATTCATTATGAAAGGTGAAATTAGTGGTAGTAGAAAATCATGAAATATGATTATAAAGGAAGGTAGGGTACTTATCCCATTAACGATAACCTTCTTGAATCCTTGTTCTTTTAGTTGTTAGATTGTCTAAACAACAAAGAACAAATAAATGGTCAACCACTAAATGATAGTATTGTCACCATGAGAGAAATGTAGATGAAATCATAAGGAATAGTATTAAGAAGATCCTAAAAGGTCTACTATCCTAAATGATTATGTGGGGTATCTGCATGAACATGAATTTGGTGAAGGAATAAATAATGACATGGTTGTATTTTCAAAAGTCATAAGAAGTGAAACTAATGGACTACAACTAAGGTTGAAATCTCGTTGAATTACATAATTGATGCACTAAAGTCGGGTATAAGGGGATCATCAAGACCAAACGCGACACTAACGGTAGTTAAACGAGATAAAGCTAAATTGTAGTAAAATATTTCACTATTAATGAAGAAAAGGTTATAAATGAACCTTCTCAATTATTTGTAAGGACATGTAATTCTTATGACATTAGTAGCTCATTATGATTGAGAGTTACATGAAGTGGATGTGAAAATTATTTTTTGAATTCTAATAATCCATGCGTATATGTTTAGGAGATCATTTTATAAACATAAGTTTCCCACATGAGGCATTTTAAGAAATAATATCATTATTTTTTTAATCGTTGTATATTTGTATACACCTTAAGATCAGTGGGAGTAAGTTTATATATTTTCTCTATATACGAGCACGGATTTAGAAAGTAGAGAATCAAAATAATTTTATGGGTTTAAAAGTTGTGTATGAAGTAATGTGATACTTAAAGGACTATATGCTCACATTTATGATGTATGTGTTCATTTAAATATGAACAATTATTGTGACTCGGATTTATTGTTTGTACGGATGGTACGAAGTTCACTCTTGCTTAAGTATGTTTGTTTTGGTTTATTAACCAATATAATGAAGGAGTGCAACACAAACCATCCATTAAGTATTGTGAAAGCTGAGTTTGTAGTATGCTTGATGCTACAACTTATGTATTTTGGCAGCGTGACTTCATTTCGGGACTTGGAGTTGTCGACACTATTATCAAGTCGCTGAAATATTATGATAATGTCGCTGCAATCTTCTTTATGAAGAAATGTTAGGTATTCCTAAAGTAACTAAGCACGTTGAATGAAATACCTATCAGTTAAAGAAGAAATTCAGAAACAAAGAGTGTCAATTGATCACATCAGTACGCGTGATAACATAGCAGATCCTCTTACGAAAGGACCATCTCCGAAGACCTTTATGGAACATGTCAAAGAGATGGGTCTCGATCAGTTTGACTATGATTGCTATTTTGGCTTAGTTGTTTGACACCATTACTTGAATTCAATAAAAGTGTTTCTGATTTCAATTATTTCTGTCCTTTGTGAATGCATGCAATTATGAAGTGTTGTTGACAGAAATAGTCCTTATTCCAAAGGACATTATGAGGCCATTATGATACCCAATATTAAAGGCTTAGTTGAATGAAACATTGGTGTTGTAGTACATGGAAGGAACCATGCTCTTGAATAGTATGAAACCGCCATGACTCGCATCCGTGAATCATTTGATTCAGCAAAATAAATTTATCAATGATTGTGCACCTTATGATACATAATCTAATTATGCGAATTATTAAGACCAAGTGGGAGACTGTTGGAAATTAATGTTAAGTGACAAAATTAATTATTTAATTTCAATTGTATTAAATTCCGAATTTCCCATTTATGTGGTTTTAATAAATGTCAGATAATTAATTAGGAATGTGATAAATAAAGATATTAAAATATTTGGGTAAACCTTATCCGTTAGTCACATGATGGTTAGTGGCATTAGTGGGAGACTTGAAAGAGTCCCACCTTGACTAGGATTCCGGCCCTCTTCCCCTTATAAATAGAGACCTCTACACCATCTAGAGTCATCTCATAACACACTATTTCTGAGGTGGGAGAGAAACTCCGAGATTCCATTAGAGTGCATTTTTTCCAAGAAGGCAGATTGATGGAGCAATTAATCAAGATTGATCTTTGATCAAGGTATGTCTTATTTTCTATCTTTTAGACGTATTTTGTGAAAACATGAAGATCTAAGATCCTTTTATTAAGAACAATTGTATGTTAAACTTAAATCATATTAATGTGTTCATGATTAATATTAGGGTGTTCTTAAGAATGATTTTACAACTGATACATTTTTTTTATCATCATGTATTGGTGTGGATGCACACATATTCAATCATTTATGCAGTTATGATTTTAGTTCATGGAGATTTTACTTATATTGATGTTGACATTATCTGTTTATCATCTTTAATCATTATATGCTTCATATATCTTTGCTGCTATACTACTATCAACCATATTATGTGGTTGGATTTATACTGTTAATCAAAACTTGGTTATATTGCTTATATATATTCTGTGATGATAACTAGCCATGCATTATCGGTTTGTTAGATATGCAGTTAGATATGATGCATTATTCGGGGGTGAGATATTTGTGATAGAGGGGGAGAATTATTGTGATTATACTCACATTATTTATAATATTTTTTATTTCTCCATACTTCATGTGTGTGACACCCCGCCTAATAAAATACCGGATGATCAGTCCTATATCACATTAAAACATAAATCTCATTTGGTTCATTCTTAGCATTACATTTGAAAAACTTTTTAAAACATACTAACCACCTAGTATTAAAAAAGCTGGTGTAAATTTTTATCTTTATTTAAACCAAGCCAAAATAAATGAAGAATTAAAATAAAACATCCAACGCAGATAGAATTAATAACCACATAGAATAATAAAAGTCTTGTCGAATAAACCATCGGCTAAATCCAAAATCAAACCAAACTAACAGAGAGTATTAAATCCATACAATCTGTAACATCTACACATGCTGCAGCTGCGAGTTCCTGGAATGAATTCAAGCTTCGCGTCCCTGTGGCTGAACACCTAAAAGGTTTTGAAAATATTTAATACCAAGGGTTAGAACCCAAAACATTTTTAGAATATTTAGCAAGTGATTAAATTGCAATAGATTTAAAATGCATGAATGCACTTCATATTTAAGCCAATGCCGCGCTCTCTTAAGGACAGACTCACCCCTGAACTAATGTGCACACCTAACGCTTTCTTTAGATCCCACTTAGTCCTCTACCCCGTAATTAGCTCTTGATACAATCCTTCCCTCATACACTACTCTAACCCGAGTATGTTCAAAATATGATCTATAAGTTATTTATCACTTTAACTTAAATAATCATATTTTCTTTAAGTCCATATAACATTCACACTAGTTATATAATAAATACATTTTTTTTCATGTATTAGATTACCCGTATATAATTATTTCTCCCATTATATACATAACCCTGTATTACAATATTCACATATATGTTATATATATATATATATATATATATATAATCCATCCTCCCGAACAATACCTCACTGGATGTATTCTCTAAAGTATTATCAACCCAGGCTACTCAGTCCCACCTGGAGTTCCAAGACAACTATGGTCCGCCGAATCGGAACGTAAATATCAAACGAAATGGGGGCGGTCATATTCTCCCGAGTATGAGGACATTATCTCAATGCCCCACCTCTGAAATTAGAAGCTATGACGTGGGGATATACTCACCTTACTCCTCAAGCTAGGGGATTCACCCACATCAGGCAACCTCCCTTGATAGCACTAGAGTATATAATTTAAATAAATATCTATTAACTGCTATTTATAAGCTCACAATATATATATATATATATATATATATATATATATATATATATATATATATACACACACACACACACACACACAATAACACACCATATATATATAATTTAAATTCATGCTTGACCGTGCACAAAAATTCGTAGCACTAGCCTATATTTTCCCCGAGTCTATGGTTCGACTCTAGTTTAATTAATTTTCTCATTAATTAATTTATTAACTTCCCGAGTCTATGGTTCGACTCTAATTTAATTAATTTACTCATTAATTAATTTATTACATTGGTGTTACTTAACAAATATATCCGGACTCGCTCACTTGGATCGTATCTAAATATAACCCGGGTCTATATTCCAACTCCAAATTAATTCATTTATCTGAATAATAAATTTAATACCTTGATGTCATGTAACCAACATATCCGTACTAACTCACTTGGCCCGTAATTAAATAATACGAATTTGTTTCCCAAATTTTCCCTTCATAAGTTCGACACACTTATTAATCTATTCTTTTAAATTCTCCTCTTTCCACATTTATTTAGTCCCACATACATCTTACTATTTGTCACTTGAAAACCTCAAACAACTTAGGCTAAGAGTACGTGCACTTGCTGTACGAATTTAACCTTTAAATTTCATCATCAACCCAAACAGTAAAGGAAACAAATGTCGCCAGATTTTATCACGTCGTTCGAACGAGACCCTTATCATTTGAACGAAAGTTCACGTCATTCGAATGAGATCTAGGGTCATTCGAATGACCCCTGGTTCTCTCTCTCTCTCTCTTTCCTCGCCATAAAACTCAACTTAAGCTTTTTACCCGGATTTCTCTACTACAAATCCTTTTTCAAATGAATTCCTCTTTAACCATATTAAATCCCAAACTTTATACACAATAAACAGCCCAAATTCGAATTTAAAGATGATTTCTCCCAATCTCTTTACAAGTCATACACCTATCCTAATTAAATCATAAATTCCTTAACAACACAATATGAATTTATAAATCCTTAACAGTCCAAAAATTGATTTGAAATATCCACAAATTTAAAACCCAATTTGTGTGTCACCCCAACCCCAACCCAATTTGTGCCATGTTTCGTGACAACTTTTATCTTCGCACATTTTCCAAGTGTCTCATGGGTATGAATGCACTATTGAGTTATAAGACCATGGATATATTTTAAGGATGTAATTTTCCTTAAAATGTTTTGGAACTTTATTTTTAAAAATTATTTACCAAGTTTATTTCGTTAGAACGAAATATAACGGCGTTAAAACGAAATGCTAGTTTTGTTCAAACGAACTTATAAGACATTAGAACGAATTTGGCTTTTCTTTTGAAGCATGACTCAAATGAACATCAAACGATGCCCTAATGTTTGAATTAATTAGAAGCTCATTTGAAGATGGTTTAAACCAGTATGAACTTTCATTAAAACGAAGGTGGTTTTCGTTCAAACGAGATGCGATTCTTATTCGAACGAGCTTGGATTTCGTTCGATCGAACCACCTCCTCGAATTTAATGCTTTTATATTTAAGGCGTGTTGGACTCTTAATTATTAAGAACTTTTTTTGAAAATGATTCTACACTAATTTGCAAGAGTTCTCGAGAAATATAAACATCCTTTTGCTTTAAGATCTAAGTTTTCACGATTCATATGCTTTTGAGATCTTGATTTGGCACCAAATTTATTTCTTTCATCTTGAGACGAAATATTTTTTTGTGGTGGACCCCGTACGTGATGATTATAGTGATAAAGCGGTGGACTTCGTGTTCTTTTCCGTAGACGGTTGTTGAGGTTACATCGAAGGATATCGAGATGCGTGTGGATTCGTGTGCTGTGGACAGTTGCGTAGGTGGACTCTGACATTGCCCCGTGGAGGATCTATCTATGGTATAAGACTGTCAAGGCTTGTGGGGGATAAAGTTATTAAGTAAGTCTACTGTCTACTCTTGTAATTTTGTATCATAGTGGATTTTCTGGCCTGGTTGTTCGAGATTTTTTCCCTGACTGGTTTCCTCGTACATCGGCATCTTGTTGATTGTGCTTTATTTAATTTTATCTTCTTAATCACTATATATGCATTCCATTGGGTTAAAATGGTAAAATTTGGCTAAATAAGTCTCTTATAAGATTCATTTAAATTAATGCAAATTAAAATTAAGAAAAAATTTGAAAAATATTGTCTTTGCCTATAGTATACACAATAGGCTCACTTTCATTTTCATTTCAATTTAACAACTTCAGAAAACATTCTCCATATCCTTAATATGCCTGCAATAGTTACAACCCGGTTCAGATGTCATACCATTTACCATGCGATACTGACTAGTAAGAAGCTTCCCATGGATTATAGTCCATACGAAGGTTTTAAAATTTTTGGGTAATTTAACGAGACCATATTAGTTTCCAATTATCATTATCTCATAAAAAGAGTTCCCTACCCCCAAGATGTCTATAACAGTAATTAATCGAGAACTTCCCATAATTACTATTAGTCCATATAGGTCTGTCCTCAGCGGGCTGACTCGGGGGATGTCCCAATGTTTATCATGTTGACCTGGACGGGGGGGGGGGGGGGGGGGGGGGGAGGGGGAATCCCGCTGGCGATGGTGGCGGGATTCCAATTCCCATGTTCATCCCCGATGGGTGGTGTTAAGAGGGACTCCCCGCACCACCCATCCGTAAAAATATTAGTAGCGCTCCCTTTAGCAATGTTCCATTTAATGTTTTTGGTAAGCATGTCCTTGTTTTTATGGATTCCCCTCCATATGTGGGATGATTTATGTTTCCAATCCCAAGTTTTGGGGTTGGAACTTTCAGTATATTTCTTTCTCATGACTTTAACCCATAATGTATCTTTTTCATTTATCAATCGCCACCCAAGATTAGAGATGGTGGCCTTATTGATTCAGGAAGTTTTTCTAAGACCTAAGCCACCCACTGATTTGGGGTGACAAATCACACCCCATTTAACGAGATGGACTTTCATTTCAGTATCGTTGTCACCCCATAGGAAGTTACTATTAATTATGTCGATCTCCTTACAGACACTCTCGGGGAAGGTGGTGGTTTGCATGTTGTGGCGAGGGATAGCGAATGTGGTCGATTGAATAAATGTCGCTCCACCCACCATGGAGAGTAAATTTGCTCGCCGCCAGAAAAAGTTTTTTCTTTATTTTATCAATGGTGTCCTTAAACATGTTTGTGCTAACATGATCGTGCATGAGAGGGGTGCCCAGATAATAACCAAGATCGTTTCTGAGGCCCATTCCACAAATGTGGGCTAGGTCCATTGCCTTTCTTTTGGGGATATTCTGTGACACGTAGACTTTGAAGATAGAAAAATTAATGGTTTGGGCAGACACTTGGCAAAATTCATTAAGGGTCTCTATGACCATATAGCAGGAGGAATCGGAAGCGTCGGTAAACAAAATAAGGTCATCCGCTAAAAATAGGTGGGAAATAAGAGGTCCCCCCGTGGAGGGGAGAGGTCTCCCATTACAGAGGATGGAAGTGTAAGTAGTAGTCATAAAACTCATGATGATATCAATCATGTTAGTAAAAACCCACCAATGTGATCTAAATTACATATGAGGCAATTGCAATAATTTGCAATCCAAAAAAGAGTAATACAAGCCTATACAATGGATTATCTGCATAAGATATAAATTGAGGTGGGAAGCCTCCCCCTCTAATGTTATAGGAGCTTTTATGTTACTCGGGTGTTATTGACTAAATGTTTTACATCCGTCGCTAACTTTTGTGCATAACAATTCCCATCGGAAAGTAAATATTTCTCATAGATGCGATGAATTTTAATTTCACCAACTTTTTCAACAAGATGATAATATAATTTTGGGGGGGTATAAATTATTATACAACTTAACCTCGCATAAAACACGATAATCTTACACTTTTTTAGAATTATTCAAAAGGAATTAGATTTTATCCAATTTATCGAATACAAAACAAAGATGTAGTTTAAGTTAAATATGCTAAATAACTTCAAATTTAAAGACATTCAAAGTTACATTCTTTCACAATTTTATTCAAATTCAATACACTCGATACAACTCAATACACAAGAATTGGACTGTCACCTCGAGTTAACATGTCTACATGTGTAGTGGAACTTGTCACATTTTGACAGGCCTTCTAGGTACCTAAAGCCACTAGTAACTGAATGAAACAAATATTAGGATCTTTTAAGGTTCATATGTGGACCTTCTACGTAAAGACACTGTCACTTTTAATGGATAGACCTTCTAAGAAAACCAATATGAGAAAACTAATATGGTCATCATTGGTTAAAGCATTTTATTATAATTTTTTTTTATTAATCTATCAGATTCAATACGCGCAAAGAAATGTTTAATCATCAGTTAGACCATAAATCTCTTTATCTCTTTATATCTTTGTCAAGCAAGGACTGATTAATATTTGGGTAACTTGTATTTTAACCCCGCTAACTTTTATTCACCACCCGTACTTTTATTTCAAGACTTAACCATCTCAACTTATTAAAAAAAGTGTCACTTTACATCAAAATACTAATAATGTTAAATTTAAGGATGGAAAATTGATCATGTGGGTTATATATGACTGTATTTATTTCAAATCAATTGTGTAAATGACCAATTTTTCATTTGAAAACTTAGCACGATTACGTTCAGGGGGTTAAATGATGCGTTCTTTAAAGTTGCTAAAAAATGAACATACATGTGGTGAAGTAAAAAAAATGCAAAGTTAAAGGGGTCAAAGTGTAATTAACTCTTAATTTTAGTCCATAAACAGATATTACGTTGTATGTGTCGTCCATCATATTCTTGAAAATAACTTTTAGTCAGTGCAGTGATAATATTAAAGCGATAGTGGCATTAACTGAATACATAGTTAATGTTACACCCATGTGCTAATTTATTTGGGATTAAAAGTTATCTTTCAAATAATATGTTGTACGAAATAATATATTATATAAAAGTAAATCATTTGGAGATGAACTTTAATTATTAACTTCCAATATAAGTTAGTATGACCTATGTTATTGTTTGATAGTTTTCTTAATTAGCAATTATTAAAAAAAAATATGGTGGGATACATTAAAGATGTATATGTCCATGATTTAGTAAATATTGTTTGATAAGTTCAACGAAATAATAATAATGTTTTAATTCCAAATTTGACGCATTATCTTTATTTTTAATTCATACTTTTTATTAAATAAAATAAAATATTTCATTTCACTTCCATCCAAGATTATGATTAATAAAAAGTTATTTTAGTACTGTATAGAATAAACATACACCAAATGTGAGATTCAAACACTACCCACTAACTTTTAGTAAGAGGGCTAAGAGTAATTGTTAACTAAAAACAAATAGTAAAATCAAATAATAAATAAAAACAATCCAAACATTTTGATGTTATATAGATCGATCACGAAAGAGTATGAGACATTATGAATAATATTGAAGGTCTTACTATAGTATATACGCATGCATCAAATGGAATTTATCTAGACAACTCTATAAAAAAACATGATACAGAAGAAATATAGAAAGTACACTACTAATGATTACTCCCAGTGGTAAGGGGCAGATTTGTTAGACTCGTATTACACGATGGTCTAGAGATTGAAATCCCCTGACGGATACCGGACTTGAAGCGGGGAGTGTGTTAGGGTAGCTCTTGCATAGACTCGTACGAAGGAGCACAAATGGCTTATTCGTACGGAGTTTCAAGGTTATAAAAAAAAATAAGATACACAATAATGTCTAACAAAAAGCTGACCTATTTAACATAATTGACACATAAGAAGTGTAACATATATAGGGCGGAGATCTCCAACATACCTCAAACAGTATACTAAAAAAGCGGACCGTTTCTAACAAATAGTAAAAAAAAATATATTTTGACCAAAATTTTTTGTATGGTGTTTAAACATTTCAATGAAACTACAAAAAAAAAAAAATCAGCCTAGAATGAATTTTTTTCTATTTTGATAACATCGGTAAAATATATAAGTTAAAAAAAATAACATAAGAACTAACATATATTTGATCGATTATTTTTAAATACCAAGTCATTCTTTTTTAGATGATTTTTTTTTAGGTTCTTTGAAATGTTTAAATGTTGTACAAGAAAATCAACTCAAAATAATTTTTTTTTTACTATTTTAAAAAAAAAGGCTCTATTTTTTTGATGTTATATATATATATATGTGTGTGTGTGTGTGTGTGTGTGTGTGTGTGTGTGTGTGTGTGTGTGTTGGTTTGGTAAAAAAATGTAAAAAAAATCGCTTCTTGATGACCACCCACGTAGCTGATCCAAATCAACCACATTCAATAAATTCAACAATTAATCGATTGATAATATGTTAAATAAGTCAACTCATAGCTCAACTCAACAATGATAGTAGGTGAACCACCTCATCATCATTATAACATATAAAATTAACAAAGCAAACATATAATAACTAATAAATAAAAAACATCAGCCTCCACGCCCAAGAAAAACACTTTACAGTTTTGCAAAAATCGACAAAGTCTCCTTTGTTTTGACATGAAATCACAAAATTCAGTTTATCAAGTATATATACAATAACTTTAAAAATGAATGTACAATTTAAAATCCAATCATCGACTCATGCCCAAGTATAAAATTCTAAAATACAACAGTTTCAAATAAACAACTCACATGGACAAGCAAGGTCTAAATAAAACAACATCGACCAGCATGACTAAACAAAATTATATTAAACATTGAATGTAAGAATTCACTTAATATAGTCAGAAATGAACTCAATGAGCTCCATTCTAACTACAATTATCTCATCGAATGTGTATGCCTCTTTCTTGCACAAAATCCTCATTTGATAAATTTAAAAAACAAAACAATAAGACATTTAAATATTTCAAGGATTAATATGATAAAAATAATATAAATATAATTACCTTTATTTCAATAGATGTGGAAGGACCCTCCATCAAATCTTCCATGAACATCATAAAAAAATATCCTTACACAAGACTCTCCTAGTTATCCAAAATAATTGAATTATATATATATATATATATATATATATATATATATATATATATATATATATATATATATATATATATATATATATATATGTGTGTGTGTGTGTGTGTGTGTGTGTGTGTGTGTGTAAGACTGTAAAAAAACCAATACAAAATATAAGGCTAGAAAATACCATTAAAAGAACGAAATGCAAACCACCAATTTATACAAAATAAATGGCGATTAAAAAATAATTAAAACCATTCCTAACTGTCACAACAGTTTGAATAAAATTACCTATCAAAAACGAAATAATAATTGGTCAAGAAATAAATAAAAGATGCACCGCTGCTCCAAAAATTGAAAATAGTCATAGATAATGGGTCACGATCCAAACCGATGACTCATAACTCTGCGTCATAACCAAATATGTGACCATGACTACGAGTTACATAACTAAGGGGCGGGTCACGATCTATAACCGAAACCAAGAGGGTCATGGTCATCACTTGTGACTCATCCGTGACGTAATATGGCACCAAATGTGCCCCATTTTTAGTCACAGTGTTGGTCACGATTACAATCCGTGACCCGTGAAGAACCAGATACCATGACTAATTTTATTTTGGCACCAATATTCCCTCTATTTTAGTCACGACGGTAGTCACAATCATCAACAGTGACAGATCAGTGATAATTACCAGTGAACACAGGTCACGGTCTATAACCATGAACCCAAATTCTATTTTAAAATGGTCATTTTATCATGGTGACGATCTGGAACTGTGACGAAGTCTCGAATTTCAATTAGTCATGGGTCACGGTCTATAATCGCGACCTATTTTCTCATTAAGGCGACTTCTCCCTCCCTCCAAGGACTTTTCTCTCTACATCCAAAGGTACGTTTCATTTTCATTTTGTGTGTGTGTGTATGTGTTGTATGTGTGTATGTGTGCTCCATGTGTGTGTGTGTACGTTCTTTGTTGTAGTGTGTGTTTTATGGGTGTTCATTGTTAAATTATTTCGAGAAATATGAAACTCTTAGAAATTGTTGTGCTGGAAATCAATGTATATAAATCCCTTACAAATTTTGTGTTGAAGTTTAATATATACGAAATTGTATATGAATATTTACCCTTATAAATTCTATATGATTATTTACCCTTAGAAATTGTATATGAAACTCTTGATGTAGAATTTTATCTGAAACCGTTAAAATTATTGTGGTGAAAATCAATGTATATGAAACCCTTAGAATTGTATAAGTATGTTCGTGGAAATAAATCAAGTAGACAATTTATAAAGAGTACGGGATAATCTTTTGTTGGATTGTCGGGTTTATGGTTATTGGATCGTTGGTTTGACGGGGATGATAAATACTTAAAACGCTCACTCTATTAATTTTTTTATAATACACCTTTGACTAAATGGTGTAGTGTTTAGAATAAATTCCTTTGTTTTGTCTTCACACCTTTCTATATTTATTTTCTCAGAAAAAAGGAGACGCAATAGTAGTTACTGAAAATAAGAGTAAGAAAGGGTGTAATTTGGTGGCACTAAAGCATCTTTTATTAGTGTGCACCATATACAGGAAACTTCGATTTACAAGTGTTGTAAGAGGAATATTGAACAATTTAATTTCCCTACAAATCATGGAATTTTTCTCTCGAAAGACTACCTAATCGATTGTATTCTATTTTCATTGCTATAATGTGGGGACGAGGCAATAGAGAATATATTTGTCATACATAATCCTGACAGGGCATTGATGTTGGTGACAGAGTTAAAAAAGGCTGAAAAATATTCATGCTTAGTGGACACAATTCAATATAGAGAGAATTCACCTAGATTGAGACATATCGCGACACATGCACATTAAAAATGAGTTTGAGAATAAGTTGAAGAAAAAAGGATTTCGAGTCATGTCTCGAACCTTTATAAGTCAATCATAGACACGCTTTCGCCTACTTGGATGCATGCAAAATTTCATAGATTTTTAAAAATTAATACTGATTGATGGAAATCAGACACATCTGGCATGTTTTAAAAGATTCCAAAAAGGTATATACATATATATAGAAAGAGAGAGTCTCGTAAACTGTATTTTCATACATTCGTCACTAATTTTTTTCAAAGGTACGAAATGTCGAAAAGAAATGGCAACAACCAACAGATTATCGGAACACCTTCAAGTGAGAGCTCTCCTAGACCACAAGATTAATTCTCAACTCCCTCGACATATAAATACTCTACTCTGTTAGAGATTTATTACCAACTCAAGAAACCTCATCTAATTATACAGCCTTTCTTTCTAATGCAAAGGGATCCTAAAAAAACTCTAAGAAGCAAATTTCTTTCTCCGTTGGTGGGGACAATCTAATTGGGGATAAAATTTATGTTAATTTTTTTTAAATTCATTGTCTGTATCAAGGAAAGATGACTATGAACGTTGGAGGAGAAGAAACTAGAAAATGTCCATTCTTCCTTAAAGGATGACATTTGGGCTTAACTGAATAAGACAATCCAATTCCCAACCAATTCGGAGTCGAAGGTTCTTTCCAAGGTAGTTGATGCTTTAAAACCTATCAAAAGAACCTTCAGAAGAATTATTTCCCCAAGGAGGCAACGAATTCCGATATTTTATCATTGGAAGATAAAATTCCTCAAAATATTGAAATGCCTATAAACCAATGGAATGACTTGTTAAAGAATGAGGCCAAGGAGGAAAAACTTAATCGGAGGGTCAGAAATAATTGGAAAATATTGATGTCCACAAACTCGAGGAAAAATATTATGATGACCTTAAGGGTGAATGGGAGGAACAGGCCAAGGGGACTTCGGAAGAAGGGGAAAAAATCTAATCAAGTCAACTTATACATTCGTGCCCGACGAAAAAGGAGACAGATAAATTTCCAGATAGACATGCGCCAACTTTGGTGAGTTTAAATTTTGTTATCATCTCCCTCTCTCTCTCTCTTTATATATATATATATATATATATATATATATATATACATACATTATAGTATTGTTATTGTTATAATATTAGTCTGAAATATAATATTATTTTACATGAAATGATAGAAGGAATGTCCAACAGTCAGTCTCAGTGAAACCCCAATAGTATTCAATCAGATGCCCTAACCAAGGTGTTCATGAAGGACCATAAGGGGAGGAAACTTTATTAAAAGAGATCTCTACAGTGAGGGGTGAGGTGGCGAGGGGGTTGGCAGAAGCTGCCCATATGAAAGGAGAGGTGTTAGAGCTTCGGAAGTACATGGCATCCCTGATGAATGAAATCCACAGATTAGTCAAACTCTTAGTTCAACAACAAGGGCTCCCACCTTAAAGGCCTCCAACATTATCTTATACTCCTATAACATTTTCCTCACAAATGCTTACCCCTAGAACATTCTGTGAATCGTCATCATCCACGCACCCTAACTTTGGCGAGTTATGTTATGTATGGAACTTGGACGATACTAGGATTATTTGCAAGTGCACTCTCATTTTCATACTTGTTGGAACAAAAGTCCCCAATTGGCTTTTGGTGGTGGGTGAATCTCAAAGATTGGTCGATAATATAAACTCTAATTATGGAGACAAGCTTGTGTACGTTGACTAAGGAGAAGGGCCATTACTTTCATCATATGTAAATTGTTATATTATTTGGCCAGTTAATTTGTTGACCAATGCCACTTGATTTTTTTTTAATATCTGTTTCATTTGAATTTTGTTGTAATATCATTTGAATTTTCGTTGTAGTATTTGAACAATGTAATATTTAAATGAATTTTGTTGTAATTTTTGTTTCATCTGAATGAATTTTCTTGTATATTTCTTTTTTATTGTGTTTAATGAATTCGTTTTGAATTTGTTTTGAATTTGTTTTGAATTTTGAAGACTCCAAAATGGTTTTCCCACAATTCAAAGAGTGAATGGAAGCGATTCACAAAGTATCTGGTAATCATGTGAAGGGTGTATGGGAATTTATTAAATATGAAAGTGGAACTCTTAACAGTGATAGTATTTCGTGTCCGTGCAACCGTTGTATAAATGAAAAATTTGTCTTTAGAACATATTGAATTTCATTTACTAATGTGGCGTATGATGCAAGACTTTAAGATATGGACACTCCATAGGGAAAATAATGTACCATATGTTTCAAAAGAATTACCAGCACATCACATCACAGTGTGGCGAAACCCCACCGGGTGGAAGTGGTGAATGAATATCCATCCCATCATCCTTTGATGGACCTGATTGATGATGCTTATAGAGTCCACCACAATCAAAACACCAGCCTATGGATACAGATAATGTTTATTATGACCAAGTAAATGAACAAATTGATGTTAAATGACCTGAAGATCAGGGATACATACGGTTAAAAGCGGATGGAGCTAGACCTTTGTATAAAAATTATGAAGAAGGTCACTCAATATTGTACATAATGATCGATTTGTATAATTTGAAGAATCGATTTGCTTTGTCGGGAAACAACGTAACTGGAATTGTTAAGTGGGTTAATCCATTTTGTCCGTAGAGAACATGTTATTAGACAATTATCGTTGGTAAACTCTTGGACCCATGTCACTTTCATAGATCTCATAATCCTCTTTCCAACGGTCTCATCCATTCATTAACTGAATTTACGGTTCACATTTTACAACTATTATACTAAGAAACCCTAATCATAAAATGATTAAATCATTTCTGAGCTCCGTTTGACATTTGTAAACTATTGGACCCGAGATTATCTGAAGACACTTTCATAAATATCTCATTTCCCTTTCAAACGTTACAATCCATGTGTGAATAGGACTTACTGTCTGTATTTTATAATCATTTTATTGAGAATCCATTTTCAGCCTGCCTATAGGCACACCTCACCCTACCTATAAGGAAGAAAGGCTTTGCTTGGTCATGGAGCCTATCATCCTTGATAATAGGCACGCCAGCATCCATGTTGACCGATACCTCCTAAGGGGTAACCTAGTCATTTTGAACTTTTACGGATCCCTGTTTAAGGAAACCATGATCTCACCATTCAGGACCTTGAACCTCATAATTCATGCGACAACCCTTATTACATCATTGTAAAAAAAATTCTCCTACATTCCCTTACATCATCACCTCACCTCACCATTTTTCACCACTTTCCCCCACTCCACCACCATCAAAAAATCAGATACCCAACTTTTGAAAATCAGAATTAAAATAATTTAGAAACTCTAAAGCCACTTCATCCTACTTTGCCAATTTAGTGTCATTTCCCATATTTAATTACTCTTAGTACCTTGTTCAGTCTTGTTTTCTCACAACTAATCACACTTTTTATTATTTAGGGCCTGTTTGGTTTGTAACTATAATTATGTTTTCTATATTTAAATACAATTCTGATAAAAATTTGTGTTTGGCATCCTGTTTTTAAACACTGAATTATAATATTTCTGTATTATAATCAAGTTTTTCAGAAAATAGATTATGGGTGTTTTATGACTTCTATTTTTATTTTTCAAATCATAATTACTCATTCTTAATATTTTAATGCATTTATGCCTTAATATATAGTATACATACATAATACATTCATATGTAATTCTTATAATTAAAAAAATATTTATGTACATGTACAAAAAATTACGTATGGAATAATAGAAAATTAAATAATATTATCAGTAGATACATGATCCTTATATATACTTGAAACATAAACTTTGTCAATTTCAATTTTCACATTTCTAATCAAAATAAAGTGGAACGCCTATACATCACTTTCCCATTAATAAATCAATTGGTGGAAATAAAAATCAATATAAAAACATTCCATTTACACTAAATATATTCCAAAACATCATCGGATCATCTAAGCCATTTCCTTCTTTTCCTATGAACTTCATTTTGATACTTTTACAAAGAAAAACTATATAATCTTCGTGAATGTGTGATCTTCATTTTGATACTTTACAAAGAAAAAATGTTTATTCTTCATGAATAGTACCCAAATTTGTTCCTTTAGCATATTCACTCATTACAACAACCCTAGTAGCCCACCTCCCTTTCAAACATTCTTGCAATATCAATCGTCCGATCTCCTCACCCCCTTGTGCATATGCCTTCAACTCCTTTAATTCCCTTAACACTCATTTTTACCCAGTGGACCACTCTTCATCATGTAGTAATATTCATCTTCATCTAAAACATGCACCACATGTTTAACAAATTTCCCATACATGTGTGTTAGACTTTTCTTTCAATCAACTTCTTGCTTTTCTTTCTCCTCGCACTATGTTTCGTTTGTGTTTATGAATGCATGAAATGTTTTAAGACTTGAGAGAAGAATAAACTAAAGTTTGAGCTATTTAAAGGTAGTTAACAATGAGTCATGTAATATTGCGTGATAATATCATACTGCGTAAGTTGACCGGATGGTTAAAAACTCTTTTATTTTAACCTATTTTTTCATGGATAACCATTACAAGAATGATATGGGTACCAAAATCTCTCCAAAACTTTCCCTTAAAAATGACATGAATTTCACTTATTTTTCCACTTACCTATTAAGTGTTGACTTGTGATATGGGCCCTATCACCGTACACAAATTTACTACTTTTTAGGAGATTTTGAAAGACTTATTTGGGACTCATAGTAAGACTCTAACCATTAAGGGGTCTTGTTTATTGGTCAGCAACACAAGTTGGCCCTTTTTACGCAATCACTGTCTACTATTAGTTAACATATATTTAAATAGGGCTTTGTTTAAGAATTCATTATTGAAGCATCTATTTGGATGGATAAGACGAATGAACTAGTGTGTGTGTGTGTGTGTGTGTGTGTGTGTGTGTTTGTATATAAACTAGTGGTAACATGTGCGATGCATGGGCATTTAATTTTTTGATAGTCTAAATATATATAACATTTGTAATAGTGTTACTTATGTTATATCACTAAAAACAAAATAAATCATGAAAAAAATAGTGTCGATTGGAGGTAAAAAAATCTCTCCCCCCATATGATTAGTGAAACCCAAACCACCAGGTAACTAATTAAAATTTGTGTGCCTACGACATCATTTGATCATGTGGTGTTTTATATATATACACACACACATTCATAATGTCTATATTTTTACACATGTTTAATTAACTGAAAGTTATTAATCACATTGATCATATTTTATCTCATGAAAACTTATAATTATATGAAATTTATTAATCACATTAGTCTTGTCGATCCAAAATGCAACTTTCCAATGCTACCTTTAACCTCTATTTACTACTATAAATTATTTTTGAAAACATGATTATTGGCTCAACCCTTTTTTACAATTTGCAGAGGAGTCTTATTTTCAATTAACTCTTATTTTTAATAATTTGTAATATATATTTTTAAGCAAATGATTCAATAAATCAATACTAACTAAGAGCGCGGAAACCCGTATACATGAAGTATATAAAATGCAATACAAATGGCCAAAGTCCAAAACACACTAGATAAACACCTAAAATTCCTCCAAAAACCCAAGAAAGAGGGTAAAAAACGAGTCCAGTATTTCCATATACCAAGTAAGGAGAAATCTCAAAAAACTATACCGAATTCGAGATAGTTAAAAAATGATCCGCTCGAAGCATCTCATATTCCTCTCCTGCAAGCAGCAAACCAGTCCAACCCCTCAGCCTCCTCCTGCCGCCATCACGTTGCACACCATATGAGGCATGACCCAAACAATCTTTCATAAAGCAAAAGTCAGATCCCACAGGCCCTTAGTCACCTCACAGTGAAGAAGAAGGTGATTAGTCGTCTCCTTCGCGTTCTCACATGGGAAGCATATGCTTGTCATTCTCCTCCCTCTTTTTTGAAGCCCCTCAATAGTCAAAATGGCTTGTCTAGAAGCGGTCCACACAAAAACACAAACCTTGGGGGGCGTCTGACTCTTCCATATGGTTTTCTACAGAAAAGCAACACCCTCACGACTCCTCAACACAATATTATAATTCTTAACTGTAAAGAGGTCATCCTGAAAGCATGACCACCTCCACCCATTTGTCGTAGATGACGGCGTCGTAGCCAACCCCAACCAATCAAAGAATTCATTCGCTTCCTCTAACTCCCAATCTCGAAGACCCCTCCTAAATTTCGGGTCCCACACCACACGATCCCCTACCCTCCACCTATGATCCTCGACCGTCCCCTCTATGTCCCCCCAATCCTAAACATCCCCGAAAAGAGAACCTCCAAAGAGTCCCCCACAACCTATTTATCCCTCCAGAACTTGATACGACTCCCACTCCCAAGATGAAAGGCAGTGAGCAAAGATAACTCCTCCCACCCAAGATAAATACGCCTCCACCAACCCACCCCATGAGCATAGCACCCCACAATATGACCCCATCCAAATGGAATAACCCCATTCCTAGCTATGACTAATTTTCTCTACAATCTGTCTCCTTCCCTATTAAAGCGCCATAACCATTTCCCCATTGAAGCCTTATTGAAATGGGCTAAGATTCTCACCCCCCCCCCCCCCCCCCGACTCTTTTAGCGACCTGCAAACCTCATTCCAACTCACCAAATAGTTTAAACTGATCATCTTGTCCTCTCCACAAGAAATCCCCCACGGTATTCTATAATTTAAAGAGAAATATATAACATACTAAACAAAGTGAAGAGATTGGGACCGAACTTAAGTGTTAGGAAAAACAAAAATCTCCGTTGTATAAGTATAAGATGGATCGTGAAAAATATTTAAACAAATAACTATTGAAAACTCAAGTTTAATAAAAAAAAAACGCCTCGTTATAAGTATAAGATGAATTATGAAAGAAATTCAAACAAATATAAATAACAATTTAACCTAATGTACATCTTTTGTGATGGAAATTAAATGCGTAAACCATTAACTAAACCCCAACAACAATGACATTTCATATGTATGTATTTTATGTAGATCTATATATATATATATATATATATATATATATATATATATATATATATATATATGAGTTTACATTTTTAAATTTTTTTAGTATACACATCTATCTATCTATCTATCTATCTATCTATCTATCTATCTATCTATCTATATGTATGTACATATGCATTTATCTACATAATATATATACTTACTATACACACATATATTACCCAACACTAAAACCCATAATCTTTCTTCCTCACCTGTCTCACACTACTCAAACACTCACCTAAACCCATTTCAACATTCTCCCTCTACGACTCATGTCTTTTACACACACAAACCCACTTCACTCCCATATACATGCACACAATGTAGACCCATCCATCTCATGCCTCTCACCTACACACAACTCCCCTATATATAGGAGTGACTGTGTAATGAGAGAGTGGCATGGGAGAGGCTCGAGGTAAATTGATTTCCCTATATTCTCCACCTTGAACTCAAATAATTATATACAAATATAGTTTATATGAATTGCATCGATTTCGGTTGGATCCTTTCTTTATCAATCACCACCACGACCATAGTTGAGTCAGAGCCCCAAATTTCGGAGGATGAAGTAACAGAGAAAATCATACGGGATGCATATATTGCACCGGGGGAGAATTTGCGATGGAGCTTAGAGACCCAGCCAAAAACGGTCACTACATCAAAACTGTCGGATTGTCACGGTCATTGACCGTGACAAGTCCAACTTGTCAAGGTCAATGGTCGTGACAAGTCTAGGGATGACAACCATTTTTTGTCACTAACTTGTCACGGTCAAAGACGATGACAAGTTCATTAGACTTGTCACGGTTAAATACCGTGACAAACCCACGACAACCCTAAAAAATTATCAAGGCCAAAGACCTTGACATGTTCGTGACAAGTCCGTGAAAATTTATAGTATGTTTCATTTAATTATGTCTTATTTATATTCTATTTTTAAATTTCAAATTCAAATTTAATTTAATACATTAATCCCTATTTCTTCTATCTTCTCTAAAGGGTGAGTGGTCCTATCCCATTCAAGACCGCATATTTCTGTATTATACTTAACAACTCATGAACATTATTCCAATTTGAGAAAAATTCGGCGGCATATCCCCATAGTTCTCCAAGTACATGATGTAGATTCGTAAGTGCGAGCGTTATTTCAATTGATAATTGAAAGAACACTTAACATCTCATCATCTAGTATGTACCCAGAGAACATTAAGATACAACTACAGAACTTCCTTCAAAAGTAACTAGTTTAAGCCAGTAAGAATATTATTATACATAAACTATACAATCCCAAACTGTCCAAACAGACATTTCGAGAGATCTCATTACAGGGGTAATAACTCTCGAATGGGTTTAAGGGATAATGAATGCGTACGCATAATAACTAGAAGGATAATATCTGTTGGTTTTGGCTCTCCTATTTTTTCAGTTTTGGTTTATTTTCAAATTTGCCATTTTGGCTCAAATCTATAAATACAAGTGTTATCTCTAGGTTTTGAGAGAGGACAAGTTTGAGAGCTATTTTGAGAGTTATCAAAGATAAAGAGAGATAGAGCTCCCATTTGAGGGGTGAGTTCTTGTGAGGTTGTGAGTAACTTTCTAAGAGAGATAAATTGTGTGTGTATAACCTTAGGGTTCCTCCATTTATCTATAGAAAAAAGAAATCCTCCTTGGTGGATGTAGCCCAAATTTGGGTGAACCACGGTATATCGTTGTTGTTTTGCTTTGATGATTACTTGTATTTTCTTATTGTCTCTTCATTGATGCTTGGTTGAATTGATTGGGAGTTTGCACACTAGTTCATTTTGGGAACATGGTCTTGGGTGTTTTCCGCACACCAAGTGTTTGATAAAATTCCCGAGTGAGTTTTATCGTCTTGGTCGCTAGAGATAGTCTTGATTTAGTGCAACAAGTGGTATCAGAGCTTTGTTTGCATTGTTTGCTCGATATTTTTGGTTCGAGGTTGAATCAATTTTGGCAATTTTGGCATAGATTTTGTTTTTTTCCAAATGGCGGAAAATGTGGAGAGTACTCGAGAATCAACCTCTACGAGCGGAGGCTCTAAGAGATGGGATTCGAGTTATGGATCGAGTGGCTCAATGAAGACGGACATGAAGGATTTTGATGAGAAGATCAATTTCGGGTTATGGCAAAGATGAATGCGAGGCGTTCTTGTCCAACAGAGGTTGCAATTAGCATTGTTGGGGGTAGAGGGACGACTGGTAGGCATGACCGATGCCGAGTGGATTGACATTGATCAAAGAGATGCTTCATGTATTGAGATGCTTATCACGGATGATGTGTTGAATAACGTGATAGCGGAGACCGCGACTAAAGGCATGTGGGATAAGCTAGAAGAGATTTTTTTTGGGAAAGTCGTTGTCAAATAAATTGTTCCTCAAAAAGAAACTCTTCAAGCTTGAGATGAAGGAGGGTGAGGATATGATGAAGCGTATCAACATTTTTAATGCCTTGATAAATGACTTGAACTGGATAGACGTTCAATTCATTGATGAGGATCGAGCATTGTTGTTGCTTGCATCATTACCCGATTCATACGAGCATTTTGTGACCACTCTCATGTTTGGAAAGTCTACGCTCCGGTGCAACGAGGTTGTGCAAGATATTCAGTCTCATGTCATGATGAGAATGAAGGAAGGTGGAGGTGACGGGTATTCCCATAATGAAGGCCTTACGACGAGAGACAGCGGTGGGCAAAATGGTGGGAAGAACTCCAACCGGGGATTTAATGACGGTAGTAGGTCTAGATCGAGGGTTGTTGGTGGTAAAGGGCCAAAATGTTACAAGTGCCAGGAATGGGGTCATATGATCCGAGAATGTCCTTTGTGGAACGACAAGGATAAGGGCAAGGCTGATTCCGAGAGGGCAACGGTAGAAAGTGCGAATTATGAAGATGAACTTGGAGAACTTCTCACAATCTCTAAGGTTAACTCTCTTTCCCAAGATGATTGGATATTAGATTCGGGATCGTCGGATCACGTTTGCTCTAAGAGGGAATATTTTGATACTTTCACATAAAATGGAAAAGGTTCCATGTCTTTGGCTAAGGGAGAGAAGGTTTCCGTTGAGGGTGTCGGGACGGTGAAACTCAAGATGTTCGATGGGGGGGGGGGGTGGAACGCACTTTGGGTGGTGTGGCCTATGTCCCAAAGTTGCGAACGAATTTGATATCCATGAGCCATTTGGATTCCAAGGGTTGCCGGGTGTCGGTGGCGGGTGGAGTCTTGAAAGTCACACGCGGTTGTATGGTCCTAGCGAGGGGAGAGGAGAGAGAGGGGTTGTATCGTCCAAATCAGACATCGAGGAAGACGGGAAAGCGGTGTGCACAAGTGATCGAACGTTCGAGGCATGTCTCGTTTGTGAACAAAACGGAGATATTGGGTGCTAGCTTTCCGAGAGTAGACGGTAGTGATGAGAGAATACCTACTAGTGGAGGGGATGGATCGAAGTCCCCCTCCAGGGCCAATGGGTGATGTTGACCCGGTTTAGTTGCACACATGCATTAGCTGATTGTAATCGAGGAGGTGTAGGACCGTGATGGATTTGAGGTGTGTGTAGCTAGTTCAAGGAAGGTCGATGGGTGATTGTTTGCGAGCATTGGCAAACGGGAGTCTTTCGTGACAAAGACTTGGTACATCTTTCGAGGGAGAGATTTGGAGGCTGTGAGAGGTGAGGAATTTTCCCTCTCATCCGTGGTTAATTTCTCAAGGAGGAAGATGGTGTTGATGTGTTTGAATGTTTCGTGTAAAGGAGGTGTATGCTATATGCATTGTGTGGGGGTGTACTCACCGGGTTACATGAGGAGCGAGCTTCACCGTATGGTTACATGGGAAGCATTCAAATGCATGAGATGGGGAGTTCTTAGTTTAGAACTTGGTTCCTCGACGGGTGGAGTCGTTTGGAGTCTTGGAGTAAAGACTTGCGGTATCTCACTTCATGGTTGAAGTTTGGGGTGACTTAGCGTCGGGTGGAGCATATTGGCTTGTTAGATGTCGGTATGATCTTCGAGCGGATTTAATGTTTGTGTTCCGAGTTTGGATGGATCGTGAGGATCACCTGGGGGAATCGCATTAGCTTGGTAGATGGTGGGACGGTCTTCAAGCGGGTTCAATATCAGCATTCTAGAGATTGATTGGATCGTCAGGATCGCCAAGGTGGAGTTTGTTGGTTTTGGCTCTCCTATTTTTCAGTTTTGGTTTATTTACAAATTTGCCATTTTTGCTCAAATCTATAAATACAAGTGTTATCTCTAGGTTTTGAGAGAGGACAAGTTTGAGAGCTATTTTGAGAGTTATCAAAGCTAAAGAGAGATAGAGCTCCCATTTGAGGGGTGAGTTCTTGTGAGGTTGTGAGCGACTTTCTAAGAGAGATAAATTGTGTGTGTGTATAACCTTTGGGTTCCTCCATTTATCTATAGAAAGATGAAATCCTCCTTGGTGGATGTAGCCCAAATTTGGATGAACCACGGTATATCGTTGTTATTTTGCTTTGATGATTGCTTGTATGTTCTTATTGTCTCTTCATTGATGCTTGGTTGAATTGATTGGGAGTTTGCACATTAGTTCATTTTGGGAACAAGGTCTTGGGTGTTTTCCGCACACCAAGTGTTTGATAAAATTTCCGAGTGAGTTTTATCGTCTTGGTCGCTAGAGATAGTTTGCTTTAGCGCAACAATATCTATGCGCACTATGTGTAATTCAAGTACGTTTTATTTAATTATCATACGTCCGTGGTCGGGCCACTCTCGAACAGGTCACAACACAAAGTAATTTTAGAAAAAAGTTGAAATTCCCCTCCCCTCATTTTGACAATAATCTAGTGATCGTGCTACTTTCAAAATTAACTAACCCAACAAATTAAGACAATACAATTATTTAAGGATTTATTAGCATGAATTAAATTGCGAATTTAAAAAAAATAAAAAATCAACTTCCATATCCAACCACATCCTCCGTCCAATATAATCCAACAGAAGCAACAAACAAACAAATATGTATCCCGTACTCCTTCTAATTCATCTACTCATTTAATTCAACATTAACAATTTGTAACCAATTTCAAACCTTTTTTATAAGTAACCGACATTAGAAAAACCTCGTAAAGGGTGCGGGTGCGAACCCGTATATAGGGAGTATACAAAGCAGCTATACAAGTTGAATAAAATATAAAAGCAAACAAAAAAGAAGAAAATAACTACACCTCCATCTCAGAAATCCCATTCTACATAAGAGATTGTAGCTCGTCGATAAACTCAAGAACCTCCATACTCATGGCTGGCAAGCTATCATTATACCAACAGAGAAGCGTGCTCATAAACATATATGTTAGTCTTGGGGGCGCAGTCTCATTACCTTCAAAACATCTCGAATTCCTCTCCTTCCAAACCGTCCAAAAAATACAATGAGGGACATACCGCCACACCTGTCTAACACCCAGCCACCCCATCGGAGGTCTCCAACCCTATAAGAGATCCCTCACTGACCCCGGCATAACCCATGAAATCCTAGTAATGGCAAAGAAAATATCCCACAAACTTGTTGCCACCTTACAGTGTAAGAAGAGGCGATTTGTCTTCTCTTCCCCCTCCTTACATAACCAACAACGACTGGCGAGTCAAAAATTCCTCTGTTGTAGCCCCTTGAGCGTCATAATGACCTGTCCACGGAAAAAAAATTGACCTTCGGCGACACTTTCACCTTCCAAATATTCTTCCAAGGGAAGCGAACCAATTCATCCCCATTACCGTACATAATCGAATAGTAGCTCCTGACCGAGAACACCCCTACCCCCACCCTTCCAGTGCAAGCAGTCCTACCTATCCGTCGATCGCGGGGCTGAGCTCAACCACTCAAAGAACATATTCAATTCCTGAAGCTCCCAGTCCCAAAGCCTCCTTCTAAACTGCGAATTCCATCTCCCACCCTCCCCACTAATAGCCCAGTGGGCCGCCACAAGCCCATCTTGGTTCTCTCTGAGGTTGAAGATCCCAGGAAAGAGATCCTAAATGGACCCCTGAACGCCCCATCTATCCTTCCAGAATCTGATCCTATCCCCTCTCCCCAAAGTAATACCCGTATGTCTGAAAAACTCTGTCCACTCCCTGGATATATGTTTCCACAGACCCATTCTATGAGCAAAACTTCCCACCACCAGCCCCCATCTCCATTGAGGACTCCCCCCACTCGCGACCACCACCCTCTTCCACAACCTATGCCCATCCAGATGAAACCTCCAAAATCACTTCCCTAAGAGAGTTTCATTGAATATAGTTAAGTTCTTCATGCCCGCTCCCCCCAACTTGATGGGCTTACACACCTCTTCCCATCCTACAAGGCAATACTTACAGCTAGCCTCCGTGCCTTTCCATAAGAAATCCCGCATAATTTTTTCCATCTTCAAATGAACAGTCCCAAGCAAGGGAAGAATGGACATGAAATATGTGGGCAAGCTAGACAACACACTATTAATCAACGTCAGTCTCCCCCCTTTCGAGAGGAAACCATTCTTCCAACCGACCAGCTTCCTACGCATTCTTTCCAAGAACGTGTCCCAGCTCATCGTAGACTTATACTTATCTCCAAGAGGAAGGCTAAGATAAGTACTAGGTAAGTAACCCATCCTGCCACCCAAGATATTGGCTAACTCCTCCACGTCACCCTCTCCCCCAACTAGGATCTTCTCACACTCACTCGCATTGATCCTAAGACCCGACACTGCCTCAAAACAAATAAGGAGAATCTTAAGAGCACATACCTGCCTCCGATCCACATTACAGAAAATAATCGCATCATTTGCAAATAGAAGGTGAGAGACTGTAACCAAATTAGGACCTGAATTCCCAAAAGAGAACCCCCTGATCCACCTTGCCTCGGCCACCCTTCCCATCAACATACTAAACGCCTCCATGACCAAGATGAATAGGAAAAGGGATAAAGGGACCCCTTGGAAAAGACCACGAGAACTAGAAAAGAAACCCTCAGGCACCCCATTAATCAACACTAAAAATCTGGTCGTTGATATGCACCTCCTAATCCACCGACACCACCTTTCGTCGAAACCTATCCTCCTTAACAAGTACAGAAGAAAATTCCAATTGACATGATCGTACACCTTTTCAATGTCAATCTTACAAATGATACCAGGAGCCCCGCTCCTCGACCTAGAGTCCACCAAACCTGCATCAAGAATCTGCCTACCACCAATAAAAGCATTTTAGGGCTCAGAAATCAGAGGATCAATGACCTTTATAAGTATAACCGATAACACCTTGGCAAGAAGCTTGTAGACACTACCGATCAAGCTGATAGGTCTGAAGTCTCTGCTATCGAAAGAGCCCCCCTTCTTGGAGATCAAAGTGATGAAGGTCGCATTCAATATAGGCACAAAATAGCCCCTGTCGTGGAACTCGTCAAAGACAGCCATCACATCATTCCTGATAATGGCCCAACAATGCTGAAAGAATGCCATTGAAAATCCATTTGGACCGGGCGCCTTATCCCCGCACATTGACTTTAGGACCTGCACAACCTCCTCTTTAGTGAAAATTCCCTCAATATCGACAGCCTCTGAATTAGATATACTCCCAAAGTCGGACCTATCGAGAGTGGGCCGCCACGTCTCCTCTTCTCTAAAAAGATCCTCATAAAATTGAGAGATGGCCCCCCTCACCTCTCTATCCTCTTCAAACACCACTCCCCGCACTTCTATTTTCCCGATGTGATTACTGCGCCTGTGAGAACTAGCCACTGAATGAAAAAATTTAGTATTTGAATCACCCTCTCTCAACCACAACGCCCTCGATTTCTTCCTCCAGCTAATCTCTTCCTGAATGAGCCTGACACCAATCTCACCCTTCTTTACCTCACTCACTCTCTTCTCTTCCTCAGAGAGCCCAAATCTGCCTTCCTTTTCGTCGAGAATCCTAACCTCCTCCAAGTAACCAGTGGTAGTCAGCAGTACGTTCCCAAAAACCTCTCTATTCCATTGCTTAATATCCTCCTTTAGTAATCCCAGTTTAGCGGCCAACCTAAAGCTGGCGTTCCCACCCACCTCATAGCCTGACCACCAGAATCCAACTCTATCCACAAAATCAGTCTCCTTGAGCCACATATTCTCAAATCTAAAAGGGGTACAACCCTCCTTCCACCACCCACACTGTAAAAGAATTGGGAAATGATCTGAGGTAACTCTAGGCAAGCAGGACTGGACCACCCGGGGAAAATGAGCCTCCCACCCCTTAGATATAAGAAATCGGTCTAGCCGAGACAATGACAGGCTATCCCGAAAACGAAACCACAAAAATAATCCACCATTCAATAGGAGATCCATTAACTCCATCTCATCAATGAATCCAAAAAGTCTCTCATATATCTACTAACTCTACCTTCATTACTTTTCTCCATAGCGAACTGCACCACATTGAAGTCCCTCCAAAGCATAAAGGGACGTCCCAAACACTACTCACTCCTGCCAACTCCTCCCACAACTCCTCCCACAACTCCCCCCTACCAGCATCCTCCATTGGTCTGTATAACCTTGAAAAACACCAAGTGAACACATCATCCACATTTTTGAACAAACGGGCAGGGAACCATCCCCCCTTCATAATCCCAATCAAGTCGACAACCCCTGAGTTTCACAATAGAACCACCCCGCCCGAGGCTCCGTCTACATCCAAACTAACCCAATTAACTCCCCTACCCCATCAGATAGATCTAATACAACAATCGTCCATATTACTCATTTTAGTCTCCTGGAGACACAAAATATCGGGCTTCCACCTAGTCACGCCCCTCCCCCCCCCCCCCCCCCCACACACACACACCCTCTATGTACTATCATCAACCCCCTAATGTTCCACGATATAATCCGTAATTTCATAGTACTACGACACTAAATTTACCACACTCTCACAACCCCTTACGCCCTACCCCTCCTATCGATTTTCTCAAAAAGTTCTCTAGCTTCCTCCTTGCTCCCTTTAAAGTCAACGCCCGAGTCATTTTTAACTGCTTCAAACATTCCCTCCCTTCAACCCACCGGGTCCTCTTCACATCCCCCTATCTCGCTCCACCAATCACTCCCCTCCTGAATCGGTATAACAATGTCCACCCACAATTTAGAGTTATCTAATTCCTCGAACTTCGAACCGCCACTACCTCTAACCTTCAAATGAGATCTCGATATATCTTGTAAGGAGGTGCACCCCACACCACTCGAGCCAACTGTTTCACTAGACACCACAACCATATTACTATTATAATCTGTTACCGCAACCAAGTCTCCACCACTCGAGCCAATCGTTACACTAAATGCTACCGTACCTCCATCACTCATGTCCGCAACCTTGCCTTTTGTATTATATTTTCTGGAATTTCTGAAGGTCTTAATGTTTTTAAGACCTATCATAGCATTACCTAGATACACGTCTTTACTGCTTTTGATAGCGGTAGCCGTCATCCCAAGGCCCACCCGAGTTTTAGGACCTCTTCTATGACTTACCTCATTATGGACCTCTAGTGGCAAAACCCCCACTCTACCCGTAGACGCACACCTAACCTTGTCCAGATGCACCAAGTTATCTTTAAAATGAGTACCATGCTTATCATTTTTTTATAATTTTATTGAACCCACTCTGCTTGCTTTTAATTCCAGCAAACTCCAGTTGCCCATCAATCTTTCCTTCCATTACCCCAAATTGAACCACAATCGTAGACCCAGTAGCAGGGGGCCGTCTTTAACATTCTTTGAGCTGTTGCTCACAGCTACAGATGGCTTTGAAGGAAATTCACTGACACTCCTTACTCTGCCAACATTCACGAGTTCAGTCACGCTGATTTTCTCTGGAGGGGCCACACTGACACTCCCCACTTTCACGAAGTCAGCCACACTAATATGCTCATACATATTCTGTAACACTACATCAAAAAGGGAGCTGGCCAGACTAGAGGACCCAACATCAAATTTACTAACGTCAACCTCTGTACAAAGAATAGAAGCACCCATGTTGTCTTGAGAAGCAACTTGATAAGGCCCATCACTATTCAACTCACTTTCTTGAAAAGCACACTCCCATGCCAATATTGTTTCAGCCATACTAACACTCGTACATTCCATACCTCTCACCCTCACTTTGTCTCTGGCCAAGACTACATTCATCTGCACTCTCGAGCTGCCTCCCTGGCAACCGAAAACAACCTCGGTATTGGTGAAACGAGGCCTTCCAGCTATCATTGAAACTGCTGCGATGTTTAGTGTTAACCCAGTTCCATCTTTGTTGCCGTTAGCGGAAATAGGAACTCCGATAGAACCTTCTACTGTTGTACCATGTTTTTGCGTAAAGCGAGGATCAACATTGTGCATAGCCTTCTCGTATCTTCTTAGCAGCTTGAGGTTCTGACAGTTTGGCACACCATTTCGCTTGTCGCCCATATCAGGCCCACACCGCATAGCCTCTGCCACCTTGTGTACACTTGCACCCTTTGGTGCATTGGGAGAGGTATGGTTTTTGTCGACCAGATAATTCTTCTTTTTCTGTGTCTTCATCTCTACTGGGCGAATGGAGCCTCTTGTCAGCCTCCTTAGTCCGGAATGTTGAGATGTTTTCACCGCCTCATAGACATCACCGTCTATGTACGTAACATATTTCTCCGCATATATTGGAACACTAAAACACCATCCAGCCGCCTTGATATCTATATTCTCTAGTAATAACTAATGCCCTCTAACGAGAATCTTAGCCCACCTTAGCTCTAGCCCCTCTTGAGTTTCTTCATCAATGTTTAGAAAACCACCTCACCGATTTCCTATAGCATGAAACACTTCCATACTCCAAAAATGCAGTGGTAGCCCCTCTACCCTAATCCATCTTCCAGGCGGTCTTCTTTCATTTTTTGAGCAGGTTCCCAAAGGATGCCACTGGTCAAGAAACAGTGGCACTCCATACATAGATCACGTTTTCATCTTTAAAATCCTATCAGCCTCCTGTTCAGATGCAAAAATGAAGTAAAAGAAGGAGTAGTTCATATACCTCACCACCACTCCGCCAACTAGTCTCCAATATTTGGAAACCCACATCCTTAGTTTCTCTAGCACGGCGGGATACATTCTGCATTGCCAACTCTCCCTACCAGGGCTCTCTTAAAGAATTTCACTCTGGATATAAACGAATCACCCATAATGGTGATCTCAGGTTTCACTAGAGGGTCATCAATAACCCTCATTGAAGAAAATGGCCAATACTCAACAGAAGCTGCTTAAAGATACGATTTCACACCTCCCTCCATCAGTCACTCGCCGGAGTTTCTCCCCGGAACAATGTTATGTTCGATAATTGTTAAGCACTCAAATTATGTTAGGTCTACACAACCGACCTATCCTTTCATTTAAATCATTAAATCTAATGAAATTCATCAAGAAAATAGTTTTTATCAGGTCATATCGTAACCAGATACCCAACAAATCACATTTTTCACATGTAGATTGTATTGCCTTCAATCCTATTTCAAACCTAAATAAGAATATACAATAAGATTCAATCAATATTAATAATACCTATTAATTTCCATCCGAACTGACATCACCCAATCAACATTAATAATTAATTTCAAGTCCTAAACTAAAAATAAAAATATCCAATTAATATTTATAATTCCTAAAACCAAATTGACCCCCCCACCCCCCACCCCTTCCCCACTCCCCCCCCTCCCCCAGACAGCCCCCCCCCCCCCCCACACACACACCCCTTCCCCACTCCTCCCCCCCCCCCAGACATCCCCCCCCCCCCACCCCACTACACCCACACACCAACCCCTAACCCCTCCCCCCCCCCACACATACGCACCACCACCCACCTGCACACACATACACATATATACAAAGGAAAGATAAAGAGAGAAAAAAACTAACCTGAAATCGGAGAGAGAGAGAGAGAGAGAGAGAGAGAGAGAGAGAGAGAGAGAGAAAGAAAAGTGAAAACGTTGGTAAAAAAGAAGGGTGGAGGTTTTTTTTTACTGACAAATTTGTCACGAATCTGTCATGATCTTTGACCGTGACAAGCCTTTGTCACGAACTTGTCACGGTCATTGGCAGTGACAAAAAATGCATTTTTTTTATCATTATCAATGACCGTGACAAGATTGGCCGTCTGAAAGGTGACAATTTGACCTCTTTGGTGTAGTGGGTTCTAGGGTTTGTCTAGGCACGTTTGAAACTATCGAGGATGCATTTATTTCTTGTGACCGAGGAGCTTACGACATCTCACATCTCTCCGTAATTGAGTAGGAAGTGTAATGTGTCACATTGAACAAAGCATTGGTGTGTGACATATTGTCTTAATGTTTGGGTGGGATCCAAACATTACAATCCACGTGCCTGTTTATTTAATCTCAATCGTTAGACATTCTACACAAAAAAAACCTCCTTATATATATATATATATATATATATATATATATATATAGAGAGAGAGAGAGAGAGGCCCTCTTCTGTAAGGACTCCTTATGGTGCATACCCCGGTACATACTAATTTTTTAAAATAGTAAAAAAAATAAATTTTTTGATAAAAACTTCAAGAATATGATCTCCATGGTGGGAATATCATCTCCAAATTTTTTCATCAAAAAATTCAAGAAAAAAAATGTTGAGATGAGGTGATACGTAAAAAAAATGTATAAATATGCATTTTTGAACGTTGAAATGTTGACGATCATCTCACCCACTTTTTGATTGAATTTTTTGATGAAACTTCAACGATATGATCTAGATAGTGAGAAGATCACATCCATCAAGTTTCATCCAAAAGTTCAATCAATAAAGCAACTGACGCCGATCCAACATTTCGACGGTTGAAAATACATATTTTTACCATTTTTTTACATATCATCTCATCTCAATGGCTTTTTTATTGAATTTTTTTGACGAAAAAAATTGGAGATGATCTTCTCAACGTGGAGATCATATCCATAAAGTTTCATCAAAAAATTCATTTTTTTACTATTTTAAAAAAATGGTATGTACCGGGATCTGTATCATAAGGATTTCATACATGAGACTTTCTATGTATGTATATATATATATGAGAGCAGGGCCTTTTACTGTTCAATATATATATATATATATATATATATGAGAGCAAGGCCTTTTACTGTTCCAAAATATTAACGATTGAGATTGAATTTTTTGAAACGATCTAAGGGTCTCAGATTATGCCATGTCACTAATTGATCATTGTGACATGGAAACTTTCAGAGGTTAAAGTTGACGAATACCCACGAATAATGTGCACAAAGCTCAATGAAATGTTGAAAAGTGTAATAAGTACCACCATGGGTATTGTCCCATCTACTCCTCCCCCACTTTAATTCAAATTTGTGGACAACCTCTATCCTCACATTCATACTCTCTCTCCTCACAATCATAATCTCTCCCAAATCACATCCACTGGTAGCCCTGCCCTATTTTTAAAATTCATGTATATCTTATGTTCATTTTGTGCTTGTTTAGGTTTGATGTTTATTTTTCGTAATTTTAATTTAATGTTTAGTATTTGTAATTTGCAGGTATACTCTCGGTTTGATGTGTAGGTTGTCATTTAAGTGTGTTTTATACTCTCTGTTTTCCATTTGTGTTGTTTTCTGAGAACATTTACTACCCAGAAAATAAATTTCTCCGGTGACATTTGTGAAATTTGCAGACGAGTGTTTGTGTAACTTGTAGTCGGGGGTTGTGAAATTTGCCGACAGGGTTAACATTTTGCTTAGGCTCACATACTAATTTTTCTTAGGGTAGTGAAATATATATACACATGTTCTTCAGATTTTTACACTAAGTTTTCTTACTTACATATTCATTCAATTTTTTTGTGGCATTTTATATTGTGTGAGCTTAAAAATTCAGGTTTTTATGGAGATTTCCACACTTTGTTTACATTCCTCCTCTTTTTTTGTGAACCTTTTTTTTTATCTCTTTGAACTAATTGAACCTTTTTTAAAGTCCCAAGAATTATCTAACATACCCATAAGTCTTTATATGGGTAAATGCGTCTCTAGAAAGGATTTTTTTTACAGGTGACATATTTTTTTGCTGATATAATATATTGGTAGTTTGATTTTGGGTAAGGGTTTTAATATTTCTTTGGTTCAAAATGAGAGTTTTTGATCCGCCTTGCCCTCTTACACACAGAGATATTTTTTTTTTCATTTCTGATTTTTTTTTTGCAGGTCTAATATTTTTTTGTAGATCTAAAAATAAAAATGGTGTAAGTTTTGTCACATTTATATTTCTTTTGTAGATATAATGTTTTTTTACAGGTGTAATATTTTTTTTGCAGATATAATATTTTTGTGGTTTGATTTTAAGTAAGGGTTTTAAGATTTCTTTGGTTCAAAATGAGAATTTTTTATCCGCCTCACCCTCTTACACAAGCACACATATTTATATTTTTTTGCAGAGCTAAAAATAAAAATGGTGTATGTTTTGTCACATTTATATTTTTTTTGCAGATCTAATATTTTTACAAGTGTAATATTTTGTTGCAGATATAATATTTTTGTGGTTTGATTTTCGATAAGGGTTTTAAGATTTCTTTGGTTGAGAATGAGAGTTTTTGATCCACCTCACCCTCTTACACACGCGCTCACAAATTTATATTTTTTTTGCATATATAATGTTTTTTCCAAGTCTAATATTTTTTTTGCCTAATATATTTTTTTTTGCAAATCTAAAAATAAGAACGGTGTAATTTTTGTCACATTTTTTTTTTGCAAATCTAATATTTTTTTTGCAGGTGTAAAGTTTTTTTTGTAGATCTACTATTTTTCTGGTTTGATTCTGGGTAAGGGTTTTAAGACTTCTTTAATTTAAGGATTCCCTCTCCATCTCAAAATAGATATATGTTGGTTTTTTTCTATTTTAAAGTGGGAGTTTTTGAGATTCAATATTATTTTATTTTCGGTTTTGATTTAGATTAAACTTCTTGTTATTATTTATAATGCGAAAATCAAATTGCATATTAGATGTTGAATCTTCGTTGTAACAACTCTTTGTTTTAAGGAAAATATAACTCTTTTTACATTAGTGTATACAAATACACATTTTGGGTGTTATGGCATTACAATTTGTTTTGTCAAGGAACGAATTTTTTGTCGTTTTGTAACTATGTACTTTGAAAACTTTTGCCGTTTTAAAATTACGTACTTTGAAAATTTTCGTCGTGTAATCCAAAATAAACTATTATTTCCATGGTTTTTTCACAACTAAAATAAAAAACATTAAAAGTAAATTGACAATTTTCATAACAAAATTGAATTCCGTTTATTGCTTCAAAGTCACCCTTACATTTCTTTGTTTTCACCTAATGAGGAGAAAATTTAGGGAGTAATTGTGAAATTCAAAAATTAGTAAAACATTGGTGCTATTTTTCTATCCTTCTTGGGCCTCATAAAGATTTTATCAAAAGAAATCTTCATTATATGACAAGGGTTTGGTAAAACCAAGGTGGCATAAAAAGAAACAAGAGTCTTCCATTACAGAACGAAGGGACATTTGTCATGTGATGATGCTAATTTATTTATTGGCATTGAAATGATCACACAATGAATGTAAAGTACGACAAGACAAGAAGGGTGGCTAAGAGCAATAATCAATTTTTCTATCTTCCTTGGGCCTCACAAAGATTTTGTCAAAAGAAATATGCAATGAATACAAAGTACGACAAGACAAGAAGGGTGGTGGCTAAGATCAATAATTAATTGCTATTTAGAAAGCGAGACGTTTGATACAATTAGTGCTAAAAGAAAAAAGTGTACAACAAATTGATATATTAAAAAATTTACTTTTAACCAAATAAAATTCTTAACAAAAACAATAGTTTCTAAAAACCAATTTTAACATAAAAAAACTTAGAATGAAAAAAAATAGTTCTTACAAAGTAGTCTTTAACAATAAAATTAATTTATAATGCGGAAAAAAATAGTTTTTGAAGGGAAACAATTTGTAATAAAAATACATTTTTTTAACCCAAAAGTAAAACAATATTTTTTTTAATGAAAAACAACTTTTATTTAAAAAAGTGTTTTTTTGTCGTTTTGTTCTTACATATTTTGAAATTTTTTGCCTTTTTACATACTTTGAAATTTTTTGCTTTTTATGATTTTTCTTTTTCTAAATTATTTATGTTTTAAAATATATTTTTTAACTTAAATTATACACGGTTTAATACTTTGAAGTCCAATAAATAAAGGAGTCTATTCTTTTTTTTTAAAATTCACACTTTAATAATTTGAGGCACAATGTGAATTCCGTTGACAGATATTATATATTTAATGTTATATGTGAGTTTTTTTTTAATGAATTTAAACTATTTGAATGCTGTTGAACTATTTGTTATTTGCTAATCAAGGTGAATAGTGCTATAAACAAAGGATATTAAGACAATTTAAAAAAAAAACACTTTCCTTTGTTGGGGAACAAAATTTTTGCAGTTTGCAATTATGTACTTTGGAAATTTTTGTCGTTGTAAGGTTACGTACTTTAAAAAAATTCGTCGTGCCTTCAGGCACAGGCATTCCGCTAGTATATAAATATATCGGGGTCTACCCGTATCGATGGCACGGTAATAAATTTGCTCCCGATTTTTTTTTTGTTCTGGCACACTTCCACTCCCCATTTTTAAAGTGCATTTGTGCAAAGGTTCTCTGAATTACTCTGTCCTGAAATGAAATTATCATAGCTGTAGAAGCTGTTCGAAATTTTTTTCTTAGGCCAAATGTGATAGGCAAATTGGTGGTGTTTGGCATTTGGCAGAACTAGGAAACCACTAAATACAGTAAGGCCCCTAAAACAATCCCACCACCCTCGCCTATTATCTCTATGATCGTTTGACCTCCTTGTTAGTGGTTTGATCCATACCATCAATGAGATCAGTGAAGATGACGTCTTGCATACTTACGACTTTGTAGAGCCAAGACCTACCATGTCTCGTCCTCCCTCGGTCGCTGCAGGCGACAACCAAACTCAATAAATTTATGTAAAATGTCAATTTATGAAATAAAGGAAATATAACTTCATGAAATAAAGGAATGGGGAAACTATATAAAAAATAAATAACATGAGTCTCATCCCAAGTGAAAGGTCATTCTTAGATTCGAGGTATGAAAGCACATTGGGGTGTATTTAACTAGATCCAGCAACCAAGCAAGTGCATATATCATGAAAAGTTATGAAACATGACATAGTATAAATCATGAATATTTAACATTAAACTTATCCTCATCTGCTATAGCTACCAACATCTAACATGTATTCTCCAATTTACAACCAATAGCCTGAGTTGTGTGTATCCCCATCTTCTATCGTCAGGAATGCTTCCAACCCAGTAATTTTGATTCCAGATTTGACAATAGATAGACTGTGTGTATCCGATATTCAGGAGACTATGTATCTGATATTCAGGCTTCATGTTCCTTAAGACCTGTATATAAATGGCTTTATAGGAGTTTAATTTGACATTTATAGCAGTTTTGGTATGTTTGTTAGATGAGAAAAAAAAAAGAAAGAAAGAAAAAAGGTATAGCTACAAAAAATATTCTCAAAACTATAAAAATAAAAATAAAAAAATCACACCACTAGACCAAGTTAAATAAAGATTTAAGTGGAGGAAAATCACGTTTATAACCTTTCAATAAAATACTACACAATTTATGCACAGAAAATAACATACAAAGTGTTCTTTAGGTTAGAATGAAACGCAGAATGATATGTGTTACCATACAGTTGATGCACACAAATAGATTTTAAGCAATACTTTGTTTTATTTTCTAAAATCTAAAAAGTGGGGAGAAAATTTTCTAAATACGAGTATGAATCAACAAAATGGTTATGAATGATAGGAGGAGAAACATGGACACAACTTAATGAAATTAATATTGCATAACTAAATCAATTTCCATAATAAATATGATGACCTCAAAGTAATATAAAAAAAGGTAAAAATATAAAGAAATCGTAGCATAACAATGTTTAAACATAAGAATAAAGTAATGCGCACATGATTTCTTCTTCATATAGATAGATATAGGATCTATGGGGCAATTACTTAGAAGTACATTTTGTGCTACAACCCTTCCTATCTGATAGAAAAGGATCCCATGATCCTGAACCGATCTACTGCCTCTGGTTTTTCCCCTTTTCTTCTCTTTCTTCACCTTATCACCTGTCATCAAGCCTCCTACCTCGGATTTTGAAGTCAATTTTGAATAGACTCATCTCTAGGCTTTGCATCTTCATGAGAAAGACCCATGCCTCCGCAGTTCCTAGACACTTACACAAAAATTAACAAAAATAAGTAATTGGATGTGTAAATAGCATATATGTATTTCATGTAATGTACTGACAGCCCTAAACCCTCCCACCCCCTCCTACCCCGAAAAAGAAGAAGATCTGTATATATTTGTAATGTCTTTTGGAATAAAATTCCTTGTGATGCAGTATTAAAAATGCATGGTTTCCTATGTTCATTAAGATCATCTAAACACCATATTCGCTCATGTAATGATTAAAAAGGCTTAGGTGCCATATGCCAATTTCTAGGGATCGTTAGACACAGATGCTAAAGGATAAATAATAACATGAAATCCAAATAAATTATTTTTTCCAGTTAAATATTTGAAAACTATCATGAAATCCAAATGAATAATATAACATGAATACACAAATACGCAAAGGATATCATCCATTCAAGAGAACATAAAATTCATTTCCATAGGCTTGTAATTTCTACAACGATGATATTCCCGGAATGCTACTTTTGCAACAATTTAAGAAAGGCTAATGGGTTTATTCCACCTATAAATTCACGCTTCAGCATTTTGATCCCAAAGTGGTAGTCTTCTTTTGTACCGCGCATTCGAGTTCACAACATCCAAAATCACACTTTAGACCTAAATGCTCTTATACTGGATGATGAAGCAAATCCAGAAAATAATAATAACATGCTATGAATAACATATTGAATTGGAACACTACAACGATTCTTACATTTAACTGCGAAATTTTTCGTAGCCAAAAGGGTATATTTCGTTGCTAATAGTTTTTGGCAACGAAAATTATTTCGTAGAGAGTTCGTGGCCAAAGGCCCGTCGCTGAATGTATATGACCACGAAATTAAATTTCGTTGCCAATTGTTTAGGTCATTTTCCACGAATTGTTTTTCGTGGCAAATAGTCATATTTACGCTACAATTTATTTCGTAGCTAATTGTTCATCATTTAGTTGCTAAATGTCTTCATTTCGTTGCTAATTCTATTAATAAACTAGTGTGTTAGAAGCTTTTAGCTACGAAATTTATAATTTATTTTGTAGCTATTTGTTCAACATTCCATTGCTAAATGTCTTCATTTCGTTGCCAATTCTATCAATAAACTAGTGTGTTAGATGCTTTTAGTCACGAAATTTATATCTTCCCTCAAGTTCTATTGGGTACGAAATGTAATTGTTGAAAAATGATTTTTAATCATTAATTTTTCAATAATAAACTATAAAATCTGAAACCTCATTTTTATTTATCAATCGCATATTTAACTACGAAAACATTTATTTTGGTAACGTAGTGTTTCAATGTATATTTTTTTTATTTTGAAAAATGAATTTTATAGAGTATTGTATATCACCAAATTTAAACAAATTACCATATAAAAAACACATTCGTTAAGATGCAAAAAATAACTAAATTATCATAAATAAAATTCAAATTATGTCACGTACACATACATTGTCAAGTCAACTAAACACTTGTTAAGGGACGTAGAAGTCTCACATTTCATCCCCTTACAAACGACAAATAGTCATGGTGCAAAAAAATAACTTAAACTAGTTAAAGGACTTAGAAGTCTTAGATTTCATTTACAAACGTCAAATGTTAAGAGTTCATGGAGCCCCAAAAATAACTTATTGTCACGTCAAATCTGCAATTAAGAGAATACAATACCATTAGCTAAGATAAAGTAATATTTGATTTGTCTTTATCATGAAAAAGTTATAACGCCGAGCGAAAGTTGGTAATTAAAGAGATAATAATCGTCGCGGTAAAATTTCTAAAGTACGTAATTGCGAAACGGCAAAAATTTTCAAGTATGTAATTGCAAAACGGTTAAAATATTGCTCCACAATAAAACAAAGTGAAATTTAAAAAAAAATGACCATAATCTCCTTTGTTTATAAGACTATCCACCCTACTTAACAAATAATAAATTGTCCAACAACATTAAAATAGTATAAATTCTTCAAATAAGTTCACATATAACATGATATACAAAATATTCATCCACTGGATTCAATTTGTGCCTCAAATAAACAAAGTGTCTATTTTTAAAAAAAAATTGGACAGAGTCTCCTTTGTTTATTGGACTATCCACCCTATTAAGGGATAACAACCAATCCTACAATATTCAATAATTTCAAAAGTAAAATCTAACAAATATTTTAACGAAACAAACTTTGTATAAAGAATCACATATATATGAACTGAAGTCGTCCCGCATGTTCCACTATAATAATTGTCCGTAGTTTTCAAAATGTGACACTGTAATAATCGTCAAGCATAATCAACATGCATTTCAATATACACATAAAATTGATAACAAAGAGATAGATGCTAAGCTACTTATTCAACATATTAGCAAACATCAAACAAATTATTCATCAGACTTATTTAAAGTAGTATATAAGATTATTGGAGGAATACCTAAAACACTTGGAAAAGTGAAATCTCAAAATTGTTACCTCTCGGATAAAGGAACCGTTATGTTCAACAATGCAATTATCCCCATATTTTTCTTCATTTCCCTGATAGAGATATTAAAATTTAAAAATTAAAATGAATCGAAGAAGAAAATTAAAGTACATGTCAGACCTCATTAAACTAAAAAGGAAGAAACAGTGATTAGCTTTATAATGCAGAGATCAGTAGGCATCACTGTCATTTTCTACAATTAGACTACATGATCTGAGCGAGCAATTATTAATAACATTACTCCAAAACATATAAAAGTAATCATATCCCATAAGCTAAAGGCAAACATGAAAGAGTACACACTTTCCAGCTAAATATGGAACTGCCTTCCGCGAGCAATTTGGAATCTCCCCTCGCAAGCCCAGTATAATGTCTATCATTTCTTGAACAATCTTGGGACCCTCGCTGTAGCTTTCATAACACTGACCCCACCTTGGATCCCTGCTAACCTACATAAAAGGTTCCACAAAACAAATGAAACATAAAGAGAAAAAAATACTTATGCAATCAACCCTTTATTGTTATATATATGTAATAATGTAATGATTATCTCATTTAACAATGTAGATGCAGATGCGAGAAGTTTATATTGTGTATCAAACACATGGTTTGTTTACTGCGATGCAAGGGGCGAACACATAAGGAGTTCTGGTAGCTCGAACTTCAAGGGCAGTGGCAGCGCCAATCCTCATCAAAAGTTGAGGGTCCCTGGTGCAAAGAAATATTGAGAATTATAGTATTAATGTATTGGTGAAATTACAATAGCATAAATGTGCAGAAACACGAATGAAGAGCGAGAATTGAGAGTTGCCTGGTAGCTCCAAGGCCGATATTATGGGGCAAAATGGTCGCATTGAGGACATTATTGTGGCCATGAATAGCATCAATACCATATATCATTGGGGTCCCCAAAAGGGTGGAGAGTTAGGCCTTTTGAAACTTATTCACCATATTAACCCAGTCTGCGGGTGTAGCTCCTGAAAGTGGTGTACCCCCCCCCGCGCGCGCGCTTAATACGCTCCCTGCATGTTATCGTTAATCAATTTGTAGACAAGTAACTAACTGTAATTAATTAGTAGTAAACATACATACTACATACCAATGTAGTAGTCCCGCATGACATCAGCAGTTACGACAATCCCGCATGACATCAGCAGTTACATACATTTAGCCCACTATTACCAACATAAGCCTTACTACTTGAAATAAAGCATTTCCATTATTGGATTCTTGAATACCATCTATACACCCATGTAAGTTACCTTATTGGCAGATACTGATAGCAGTGTTTGTCCATCCACTACGGTAGCTCCAGTATAGAATCTTAATTTCTGTAACAACTAAAGTTACGGAAGAAAAGTAATCAATAGTGAGAATTCTAACAAACCAAAAGTTGCTTTTAAAATAAAACATAATATGACAAAGTGAAAACTCGAACCATCTTGAATCTCCCGGATGGCTGCATGAAGAGCAATGCGATAACCTACCAATAAAAAATGAACTTAGAAATTGCTCAATGGAGAAGATACTGTAAGTTAAATACGAGGGGAAAAATTGGAATAATAAATTTATGAATATTACATGCCTGCTCATTAGCTTCATTTAACTGTATTAGCATAGCAGCATATTTCTTTTTAAAAGGATCCAAATCCTTAAGAGCACAATCACCATCCTTTTGGTTTACCAAGACATCATCATGCATTCGCCGTAATTCAAAAACCACAGCATTAGTAACACAAGTGCTCAACTTTTTGTGAACACCTCGAGTGAACTCAAAGAGCTTGAACATCAACTTCCTTTGCCTGAAGTTGTGCCAGAGTAGAAATCTGAGAATATGCCATTTGTTGATTAGTGGGAGCTTCCTTAGGTCCAATTTCAGCTTGTGAATCAGTGTTTGTTGGAGCCAGCTACCATGGAGAATAAAAAAATTCCTTCTTAGATAATCTTACAATTTTGGTGATATAATATTTTCACAATAAGTTTCTTCAAAAGGAGTGACCTGAGAGGATAAGATAGTAGCGGAAATAACAATATACAACCAGAATATGACTGTTATACTCTACAATAATGAATATTTTTTGGAAGAATTAATTTATTTCTTATTAGAATATGTTGAATTTTTGCATTTAGTATCAGGAGCCACATTGGATTCTTTGACATAATGAAACAGGACACCTGCTATTGCAATCGTGTCATCACATCTAGAACTAAAGCATGTTCTAAGCACAGTCAGGGTTGCTCCTTTTACCATATACCAACTAGAAATTTGGGGAACATGACATCAAAATCATCTTTCTCTTGTGAAACAACAAATATCTAAAAACCAGAAAGTTAGAACCTTGCCCATGAATAAGACACTAGGAAAATGACTCGAAACACCCGTCATTTGTATTGTTCGCCTATCTTCCTAACAAAAGTCCACTGTATCGTCTATAAAATCCATTGTAAGAGACCCAGAACGCACTGTATTTGACAGAATACAAAATAAAATCACAAACAGCGAACTGTTTTAAGCCAAATTTTTACAGAAATTCTATGATAAACATCAAAGAAATCACGTTTATATTATTAAGTTCCTGATAGTGGGAAAGATCTCTAAGCTGCAAATTACTGTTGTTTTCAGAACAATAAAAAAATATCATGCAACTAATTTGTTTTGAAGAACAAGAAAAATTAAATATGAAAAATCATCAGGGCATGAACATTTTATACACAAGGCTCCTTCATGCGAGAAGCTTATTTTGGGAACAAAAATTTTGATCTCAGAGTCGTATATGTGATGAAAATTTGACTCTCGTAGTCATGTATGGAATTATGACTTGTCCCTAAACATTGACAATTTATATTGAGAAATCTTTGATCAATAAGTTACGAAGGATACAAAGGCCAACAATCAACTTCATATACCAAGGTCAATTAGCATTAACATTCAGCAGATAAGGATATCAAAGAAAAACAAGAATAAATCCAACCACCACCACATGATACACATATTGCTTTAATAGAGATACATTTTTTTTTTCACTTGGGTACCTCGCTAGTTATCGCATTTAGAACTTGTTACCATCGAAATTCATAATGTGTTTTTTGACTTTGGTGCCTTCTTTGTACCTTTTTGTCGCTAAATGTGAAAGTTTTTCCCCTGTAGGTGATATTCAGCGACAAAAAAAGGTGCCCAATAAATCGTTGGTGGTGCAAAATCGAATTCCAACCATTAGCGAGGTACTAAGTCAAAAACAACTTGAATATAAACATGTATTGGTGAAATCTCTGCATGCCTTAAACAATTGCCCAAAACTTCTTTCGGCAAATTAGCACAGGTTCAATTTGCTTTTGTTCATTTTCCAGTAAATGTGATTCAACCTCCAAAAGAAACTTTGGAGCAATCTCTCTTATTCTTGATATTATGGATTCGTTATAACTAAAGTATTTGCTCTCATAATTAAATGCAGTAGCAAGATCGCGCATTGCACAATTCCAATATAGGTAGTTACAGAAGAGTTATAAATGGAAAGGTAGGGAAATTTCATAATTTCAGAGCACGCAAAACTACAATTTTAGGAGAGAGACTGATCTGAGAAGAGGTCTTATTAGCATACCCTAATCAAAGTCAAGCCAATGTCTAATTATGAAATCAAACCCTAATCAAAATCAAACTCAAATTAAAATCAAATGGTAGAAACAATCAAAATCAAACGGTAGAAACAAAATACCTAAACACAATCAAATGGTAAAGTCAATTTAATATTAGAAAAAAACATTAATAAGCTCGAAAGTTCGTAATCATTTAACGATTATGGATTCGGGTTCGGATTAACGATCCAGATTCGACAAACCTCAATGGATTCGGATTAACGATTTGAGCCTAGGTGGATATGACCCTTATCTTTTATGCCCAATGTTTTAGCTACATACTCTGAATTTCCCGCAGGGAATTTCTCATGTCTAAAGACAACAAATTGGTATAACTTTTATCAATTCATCTTTCATGTCAACTGCTTCTACACCCCTCCCCCCCCCCCCCCCCTTATTTTACTAAGATAATTTGATGTCCTCTCTATGGTTTAATATGTTGAACACTTATAATGCCCAGTAGAATAAACTAAAAATCAAAATCCTTTCCTCTGAAGTTGTAAATATTTATTTTTGTTACAGTTTTTGTTTATGATAAGAACTAGATGAACGTGTTGGAAGTGAACAAGACAGATTATCAATACTACTTAAAATATTGAGAACATATATCTTAGACTACATGGGGCAACATGAACACAAAGTTACTCACCTTTGTTCAATTTTTGGTAAAGACAGACACCTCATGTCCATTTATTAGAGTTACTTATCCATCAATCCATGCTAAAGCTGGGTCTTCAACCCACACGTGCTAAAGCTAGAACACGTCATTTTAGGGCATCACCGCTGGCGCCATTGGCTGTGGCGGCCTCGACAGCGGCGTCTTCGCATCGGCTCTTAGGTTGGTGGATCGATTTGGGCCTTCTTCTGTTGGGGGCATGGGGTTTGGGGAAGTTTCATTTTGTGGTTCACCATTATAAATAGGAGAAATGGAAAAGGAGGGAAGTCTCCCGCTTCTGTTTTGTGAGAGAAAAAAAGGGTTTCATGGTGTATTTGGAGTGACCATCAGGTTTAGAGCTGATTTAGGAGATTTTGAGAGTGATGTTAAGGGTGGTCTTAAAAATTAGAATATTTCGCTACAAAACAATTCGTTGCCTAATGTTTTAAGGCTTTACACTACGAAAAATATTTCGTTGCAAAATATAAAGGTATTTTCTATGAAGTATTTCGTTGCCAATAGTTCATATTTCGTTCCTAAACAATTGTTTTTCTTACGGGAATATTGGCGCCAACATATTGTCACTTATTGTCAACGAAAATATGAATTTCGTTGCTAAATGTAATGTTTTTCTCCACGAAATTATTTTCGTGGCAAATAATGAGTTTTTGCTACGAAATTTCTTTTATAGCTAAGAAATTCGTAGCTAAATGTAAGAATTGTTATAGTGGAAATAAGTAGGGATGAACATAACAGTAAATAAAGAAATGAAATGACATATGATGTAAACATCAAATACAAACAATTCAGTGGGTTTTACCTGAAAAATAGATAAATAGGTTTGAGGGAGGGTACCTTCCCATATGTGTCTCTTTGTATTAGTATTACCTTGGTAATCCAACGACCTTTTAAATTACGAACAACCGTACTTCCTTAAAAAACACAAAAAACATAGTGAAATATTAGTTCCCACAAAAAAAAAACATATTTTCTGCATATCCCCAAGAACAAAAATAAGAATGTATACGTGATGAACGCGAACTATAAATATGGCAACTCGTGATAAAGTGAAGTTCTAAATTATGAAACAAAAATAAGAGGTCAAACACCATGTAATTCACAATATACCAACCCAGATTATGATATAAAGAAAAATGTAGTTATATGTTAAGAATATTCAAATCAAAGTATATGAATATGTCACCTTACTCACAAGACTAATTGCCATATACCATTTTCATGGAACACATGATTAAGTAAATTAAGCAAAATCAGTAATAAATCATAACTAAAAAGTTGAATCACATAGTAGAGCTACAAACTTATTATAAACTGTCACACTAAATAGTAAGTACGGTATATAGCTTATAAACTAAATAACAACGAAATGTGGGTAAAATAAACATTCCTCAAATGAACCAAATTTATATTAAATACAAAACATGATGTATTATCAATCACATATAGAGACTATTGAGGTTCTATTAGACCGGTCCAAACTCTAAAATGAAATGGGGGAACTATAAAGAATAGTAGCATACACCACAGATTGTAGAAATAAAAAATGCTTGAAGCCACCAGTTTTTAGTACCAAAGCCACCGAAAAGCAACTTGTGGAAAAAAAAAACCAAACTTATTCAAATTTATACAATGATAAAGTCTAACATTCTAACCAAAGCCTTTTAACAAACACCTAGAGGCTATTATTCGAATGTCCATAGTAACTTACCACCATAAATATTTAGTCTCAGCTTAAGAAATAAAAACTTACTAATAGAAATGCAATGAAGCATATCGTGGCTTTTATCTCTCTATGCAACACCAAATGTTGAAACCTGTAGAAACAATAAGAAAATACCTTCAAACCAGAGAGTATACCTAGATTTACAAAACAAAATCTATAAAACAAAACATAAAGACCAAAATAAATACAATGTTACAATGTTATAGAAAACTTGGCACCAACGGAATGTGGGAGGGGTCGGCGTGGAAGGCAACCCGCGTGGGACCCGAAGGGATTGTGTGTAGCAGGGAGGGTTTGTGAATCGGGAGAGATGAGAGAGATTTTTGTGTGCTGGGTGTGTTTTATGTGGCTGGAGAGAGTGAGAGTGAGTTTGGTTCAACAAAGTTTACTAATTTACCCTTCTTTTTTAATTTTGATGAAGAGTGGGAAATAAATTTTAGTGGAAAAAAGGACGGGGAATTAAAATGTTTGAGGGTAATGGGTAGTGCACGATAAAAGTACTTTGTGACATCATAGTTTTATATTATGACACACACACACACACACACACACACACATATATCTATATAATAAAGTAGCAAAGATATGTATGTCACAAGTTGAGTTGATGATGTCATCAATATGATTTTTTCCGATATTACCTCTTTTGCCCTTGAAATTTTGACTTCCCACCCTTTTTAACACACTCTAATTTATTTCCCCCTATTTTTTCAAAATTCAAAAACAAGGGTGGAAAAGTAAATTGGTAGCACTCTCCAAAAGCCATCTCATCTCTCTCATTACCCCCCCCCCCTTTTACCATACACGCTTCTCTCTCTCTCTCTTTGGTCACAAAACCCCTCACTAACGGTCACAGCCCTCCCTCTCACACCCACCGACTACAATCAGGAATCTATCATGTCACACCCGTTTGTTTTAGAGTTTATTTTGTGGTTCACCTCTTCGATCTCTTGGTAATGGGTTCATTTCACCGCTTCTTATTTTTGAGTGGTGGACGATGACTATTTTCGGTGGTGGATGATGACGATTTTTTGTTACTTATTTTTTTGTTTGTTGATAATACAGGTAAACAAGTGTTGATTCTTTGAAGTTTCAAGTTTCAAGTACTTTAAGAACAAGTGTTGATTCTTTCAAGTCTTAAGTTTGTGTTGACAATACAGGTAAACAAAATTCCTACCTCATTGATGGCGAGTGCTTAAGTTACCTCCTAATATTCAACTAATTTTGTGTGGGGTAATGTATGAACATTTGAGAATATTTTGATCCCATTCATCGATGTAAAGGGTTCAAAGTTATTTGCTAAAGTTTTCTTCATTTCTGAATTTTTTATTTTATTATTTACCTGAAATGGCTCTTATATTATTATATTTATAAAGTATGAACTAATAAATGGATCAGTTGTAGGAGCTTATTTTTCTTTTATTTTTGTATTATTATGATCCTGACGTGTTATTATTTGTGAAATTATGAAAAATCAAGACTACTTGAGGCATATTTGATTCCCTTGGTGTGTGTACAAATGGTGCTCAAAAGCAGACTAAAGTTGAGCAATTTGTATTTCACAAAAATAGATATTAGTGGGATTATAACTTCTTTACATTTTTAATGTTAATTGAAGTTGATTTGTTCTATTTCATATCTCACCTTTCCTTTTTTATTCCATTTTTTTATTGTGGCTTTTTGTGACCTCGAGAATGAGATAGAAATTCAGTTAGTGAGAGTTAGACTGCGTGCATTGAATTATTTTATCATGATATTCGTGTTGTGTCGTTTCAGGTCGTGTTCTTAACGAGTAATGTTTATATTAGGAAAACAAAAATGATATTCGATGGAGTTATAAGAACATCATAAGTCCACACAATTGTCGAAAATATGAACACATCTTTTATTTCTGATGGAGTGTCGTTAAACCAAAGACGTTGGTATCTAATGTAGTTATTGAATCGTAGTAATGTAGTTATCTATATTAGCTTAGTTTTCATGAGTATCAAACGTATTGCAGTTTAGAATTTTTTGAGACCTTATATGCTGACATTTGCAGAAATGAGTATAAGAGGGGACGATGGGGTGGGGGAAACATGACGCGCTCTCTTGGCCAACAATTTTGGAAGAAATATGACCTGCTCTGTCAGTAAAATAACTTCAAACCACAACTTTGTCTAACCTCTGTTTTGCTACATTCAAATTATTACATTTTGAATGGTTGAGGCATATTTAACTATTTATATGTCTAATTTTGGATTGTTTTCTTGACTTGCCTGATATGGAAAGGGTTTGTTTATTATAAGCTACACCTTTATTTTCTACCGAGAGAGTTCCCTTTCAATGGTCGTTGGAGTGAAAAACGTAGATTTGTGACATTTTTAGATGAAGCAGCAACAACTTCACCTTATGCTCAACGTGGGAATTTTCTTCATGATCAAGAGATTGATATTGGATGGTTTGTACAATCGAGAAATAAGAGACACACCATGTATCATAAGTGGACCATGAATGAATTTATTATTTTGCTTATTGCTTCTCATTTTTAAAGATTAGTTATTAGTCTTTTTTATTGTTGCTAATCTCATTTATTTACAATGGCTTACTAACATTTTTATTTTCTATATTAATTTCTCTATCTATCTCAAAATAACGGCATAGCACTGTACTTTCTATAGCAACGATAATATCATGTACACAATTCACTTCAACAATGAGTATTCAAACTGAAAAAGTTCGTTCCAAGATAAGAAAACATAAAATAGCTATCTTACCATGCTCATCCACTTTGCCAGGTGAAATCCAACAAAAGCCAAGGCACTATTTTGGTGACGTATTCCAGCATCCAAGATGGTTTCCAATTCGGAGAGACGTGACAAAACCTACAACCAGGGAGTTCAAATCTGAACCAATATTTGTAGTAGGACACTTGGAATGACTACAATCAATAACCATAAACTATTATATATAGTGGACCAGTTGCAAGGTTACCGAAAATACATCATTTTGAAGCAGAATGAGCTCTCTTATATTTCAGTGATCGAGGAAGCTGACTCCTTGAAGAAATACCTCAACAAGGCCTATAATATTCCTCTGCATCAATGCTCCCATTTCACAACTGCCCTTGAGTCCAACATTGCCTCCTCACAAACTCTCCCACGCAGCTGCCTCCCTTCCTGCTGCCTCCCACGTGTAATTTTCTTTTAGATTCTACAATATTCATTAAATATTTTCATGTTCATTAAATACTTCCATGCTTATCAATTAGTTCCTATAACTTTACTTTCATGGTATCTCATTCATTACACAACAAGAAGTTGAGTTGAAGGTGATTTTGATAGGTATTTGCAGTTGATTAGTTGAACCTTGATGCTTCCTGATTTCAAATGTGCATAGGTCTGCTTCCTGATTTCAAATGACTTCATTCCTAATTTCAAATGATTTCAAAACTGATTATATCAGTTACTTCCTTCCTTAAAATATCAGTTACTTCATTCCTTCAAAACTGATTTCAACTTTTTGAGTTTTGTTTCAAAATGGAAGCCCTCAATAAAATAATTTTTGGACAATCAAATTTTAACGCTTGATTATTAAATCTATAATAGGAGAGAATGTTTCAATCAATGATTTTGGTTTGCAAAACTGATTGATCTCTTACAATAGATATTGGATAATCAAGTGGATCTCATTACAACAGATTTTAGACAAAAAAATGAAGACCTAGGCAACAATCTCAATTTTAAAGGTGGCTGCAGAGACTTAAGTCAGGATATTCTGAATACTTTTAGAATCAAAATTAGGCTGCCTGCTTCAAGAAGATTATCTTCTTTTCATTGGGAGCCTCCATAAAAAGGGAGATTAAAGATTAATTGTGCAGATATTAAAGGTCCACACTCATGTTTTCAAGCAGGTATCATAATCAGAGATTATATGGGAGACTTTGTTTGGGCATCTACCTACTGGTTGCCTCGTGGTTCAATTCAGTAAGTTCAAGTCCAAGGAATCAATAAGGGAATTATTTATTGTGCTCAGGAAAACTACATCCAATTTGATATTGAGAGTTTTCTATCATAGAAACCCGTCACATATAGGACTATTGCTCACATATAATATTGTATACGTATAGAATCTTTATTTGGTTGATATGTAATATGAATTGTGATTGTCAGGTTGTGTTTGACCATGACACATTTAGCATGGATGATAAAATGGGGGATACTGATTTCAACAGAAAAATGTATGTAGAAGCCTTGCTCTTGCAACTGGATTACAAGAGTACAACCAGTAGAATACAACTTATAGCATTCATATCATTTGATAGGGAAACGTTTTATCTATTGCTGATAGAATACAACTTATAAAAGATTTTATTTTGCATATCCTACTTTAAAATTTCTATATTTATAATGTCCTAATGGACTGTTTTAGATAGACTTCACACTTGGATGAGATCCTTTATGAGGTCTAATAACTATCCATATGAGCTGCGTACGTAACTATTTTTCTTATGAAATTTTAATCTTTTTGAATGTTGGAGTGACAAATGCATGTAGGATGCAAGTTGTCCAATTTTTGGGAACATTGCAATCGTTTCATTGGCGCCGACATGACCTATACATATGTATGATACTTCATTTGTTAAAAATTTAGAGGGCTTTTGCAGGTGAAAGCGTTGAAAAGAGAAAAATGTATTGGGCTGCTTTTTGAAGATTTTTGACTCCGAGACATCTTAGCGATCCCTCTTTTGTAGGTACTCATCTTAGTTATATTGGTTTGTTTCTTTTTTATTCGTCTATTTTTTTCAAATTACATTGTTGCTTCGTAAAAGTTTAACCAGGGGGTAAAATGCCGAAATGCATTTCTAATTATTGAAGACAAAACCATCTTAGCGATTTTTTTAGTTATACGTCCATGTAAATTATTCTAACCCCTCTATAATGTTTTCATTGTTGGGGAAGGATTTGTTTATAATGTCTTTAAAATAATGAAGGTGTCTTTTAATGAACACAACAATGCATCAGTTTCATCTATTTGGATATGGAGAAAGTGCAAGCTTATTTTGCTGTATAATTTTAGATTTTCTTTTATTATATATAATACTATTTTGATTGTTCTTTATTTGCAGTTTCGAAGACAGAATACGAAAGGCTTTTGAGATCTGATTTGATATGAACTTTGCTCCATGTTTTTTAGAGGTAATCTGTACAGATATGAAGTAGGACAACTTTTATTATTCTCACTCAGTAGTTTAATGATATTCTAGAGTTTGATCGAGTTCTAATTGAGGGACTAATGTGATTTTTTAATGGTTAGTTCCAGTTACTAATGACTGTTGGATTGTTGTACTTGGGATTGCTCGATTTGGATTATCATTCGGGTCTATTTTTGGTGATTTCTCATATTCACATTAGTTTTGTATTTATTAGGTCAGGCATGTCCTACTGCCCTTATTTTCGATAAATTTTCATATTCGTATTCGCAGTCTTACAAACTAGATTAGGATTCTAAAAAACAATTTGGGTGTAATTTTGATTTGGATTCTAAAACTCTTGACTTATGTATTAATGTGTTTCTAAAAGTATGTTATGTCATTGCACTACAGTTGTATGACTCTTTCTTTAATTTCTTTCTATTTTTGTTGGGTTCATAACTAACATTGTGTGATGGTAGTTTTAATTATTAATAATTAAAACTACAAGGAAGTCTACAAAGCTCTGTTATACCCAAAACAAATAAGGTAATATGTGATAGTTCTCTATTTTTTAGGAGTTGGGAACCCAAAACAAATAAAATTTTGTTTATCTATACAGGTAAAATGATTCCAAGAAAGTGAAGATGCCGAAAGTGGTAGTGCTTAACAAAGCAAGATAATTGCGACGCGAGTTCACCACATTCATTACCTTTTTTTGTTCATTTTTAACTCTGTATTAGTTAACTATCACTTCATTTACACCACATTCAATACAACCAAATTAGATGAATTTGTATGGTTTATCTTACAAACTATTTCATGTGTTTTGATTATTCCTTTTTATTAATTTTTCTTTAATCATACTCTATATTTGTTACTTTTGGTTAAAAGAAATTAACATATTCTCATTTATCTATTTTTGCAGTCCGGAACCGTGACAAAGTGGTGCAACTATGTTCCATGGTAGTATATGATGTTCCCTGCTTATGCGGTATTCTCTTCGCCTAATGTTCCGTGGTAGTATATGATTTTAACTCCATATATTGGAGGAAAATGAGATACTCTAACTGGAGACCAAGAAAAAGGGAGTGCACGCTGAGGGTGTTAATCAACTAGAGGCAGCAAAGATTGCAGAAATAGAGGCTTTAGTGAAGCTCAGTTATGTAATGGATGAGGGAGAGAAGACTAACAAGAGGGTGACGCGGGTAGTTGAGCAATTGGAGGGGCTTAAGTGGCAAATTCAGAGATGGAGGCTGAGCTAAGATGGCTGAAAAAGATGCATTCCAACCAGTGGAGGAAGGCGGTAGATGCCACTCCTATTGCTATTTCGAGTGGAATAATGGATAGTTTGTGGAGAGGACTACATCTTTGGACCACAACTATAGTTCCATGGTGGGAAAGATTAGTTTGCCTTATTCTGTTGACGTGGATGATTATTTCTTGAAGAAGATAACTGGGAACTTTCTCAAGAGTGTATTCAAAGTCCGTAATGGACTGTTAGTATTATTGTTGTTGCATTATTTTTTTATTTCATAAACAACATGTCCTATAAACAAAGGAAATGTTGTCCAAATTTTGTAAATTGTTTACACTTATTTGTATTGTGACATAAACTTTTTGACTTAAATTTTACACGATTCAAAAATTTTATGACTTGACCGCACGATTCATACTTGGGAGAATTGTCATCGTGCCTTCAGGCATGGGCATATCCTAGTATATATATATATATATATAAAGAGAGAGAGAGAGAGGCAGGTTCTTATGTACAGAAAATTTGCACACGTACTGGCGCACACTATTTTTTCTATAAATATTAAAAAAATTCATCTCATTTTTTCTGTGATATTTAAACATTTCAACGGACCCATATAAAAAAATCAACTCAATTTTATTTTTTTTTGCTATTTTTAAAAAATCGATCGAACTTTCAATACTTTTAAGCACCACCGATTCTAAAAAAATAGCAAAAAAAAAAGTTTTTTGAACTTATTTTTTTATATGGGTCCATGAATGTTTAAATATCACACAAAAAAAAATCAATTCAAAGATATTATTTTACTATTTTAAAAAAATGATATCCAAATTTAGAGTAAACAAGAGCCTATATATATATATATATAGGGAGAGGTTCTCTAGTGGACCAAAAACACTGTTCTAAAAAACCCGCCTAAGTTTGAGGCTTTGGAGAAATGCCCCCCCTTAAGCTTGGTAAAAATCTTAAGGCGTACTTTTTCTCTAAAAACAACAATGCTTTAGTGAAACGATATCGCCTTTTAAAGATTTTTTTACAAATCGGACCATTATCTCATCCAAAATAATCAAATAGTATTTTAATTTGCAAATATTGAGACATATTTTTATGATATGTACAATTTTACTATTTTAATAGCATTGTTATCATTAAAAAATATTAAAATATATTAAAAAGGCCTAAACGCCTTTTCACGCTTTTTTACGTCAAGGCTCGCCTAGGCTTCTAAGGCTTAAGGCTCGGACTCCACGCCTCGATCACGCCCCGCATTTTTTAGAACCTTGACCAAAAGAATGGACTTTTTAATGGCCCTTAACAAAAAATACATAATTACACATTAATTTTAATTCCTATAGTGTAATTGGTCCGCGCCAGTGACACTCGAGACCCCACTACCCCCCCCCCCCCCCACCACCACCACCACCACCATGCTCCCTCCCCCCAACCCACCCACCCAACCACCTCCATCACCATAGCAGCCCTTATGACAACAGCGCTGCCATGGAGGTGGGGGTGGGGGGTGGGTGAGGGGTCGATCGGCACGCGTGTTTGGTGCTGTTGGCGCGGACCAATTACACTAGAGGAATTAAAATTAATGTGTTATTATGTGTTTTTTGTTAAGGTCCATTAAAAAGTCAATTCTTTTGGTCCACTAGAGAACCTCTCCATATATATATATATATATATATATATAAAGAGAGAGAGAGAGAGACTAATGATAATACGATGCATACACACTGTGGCCCGGGATGGTCTAGACGAAAGTTTTTGATACTGGACTGGATTTAGGTATTTTGACCGCATTATTCTCACACTTATCTTGATTTCATGCGTTTGAAACCACAAATGCCAATTGGCCTACAAGATGAATAAATACGCGCATAAGGCCAATTTGACGGGAAACTAGCAATTAAAACTTGTCTATTTGACATATAATTTTAACACTTTTAGGTACTTATGAAGGGGCATGGTTATAACCTTAACTTTGATGTAATGGTTCATGCGCATCCTCCTATGACTATTTTATCATGCATTTGGCACTATTTTTATATATAAAAGAGGTTAATAATTATATGGTTTTTTTATTACTTTAATATATTACTAATCTATGATTTTAGATTTTAGACAACCTTATCAATTTATTAGAGTTTCCTTTAATAGCAAAATTTTAATATTTAGCGATCAAAGACGTACAAACACGAATAGACACACTTTAAGTTATTTTTTTACCTAATTCAATACTTTAACTATAAAAAAAATGAAATCTTCTTAACTCTTATTTTTGAAGAGTTGCTTTGGTTTAAAAGGCACCTCCGAAAGCCATTTACTCAAGCCCACCATATTTGGCTTGTTTTTATCGGAAGAAAGATGCAACTCCTTTTGAAGGAAGGAAGTTGCATCATACTTCCATTTACTTTCGATGTGGGATATAGGGATAACAAGGTAGGTAAGGAAGTTCTGATAGCAAGTGTAATGGATAATTTTTTTTCTCACAACTGATGTCGAACGAGGGTTTTGAATCTGATCTAGTTAGTTTGGATAAATTTACATTAAATATCTTGTCTAATCGTGTTAATTTTGATTAATTTTGAATCAATTTCGCGTCTGATTTTAAACCCGACCCGACCCGACCTGACTTCATATTAAAAACACACAAATACGAACTCAACACCTCATGTCAATTTCAATTTCAGATTAATTTTGTGTCATGCCCTCTTTTCATGTGGTTTCCAATATTGACACTCCTAGATAAAACCCACTCAAAAAATAACTTGAGACATAAACTTCCCCAATTTCAAATTTCCCATTTCTAATCAAAATACAATAAAGCACCTATATATCACATTCGCATTAAACTTATTCCTGGCAATAAAAATGAATGTCGCTATAAAACTACATTGTTATTCTTATATTATCATTTACGCAGCCATGTTGCTCTAATATATACAAACTGGGAGAGGGCAGTTACATGAATAAGAAAGTGGGAGAGAGTAGTTAATAAGGAAGTGTGACATAGCAGTTACAGCAGTTACATGAATAATGGGAAAGATGTTAGAGAACTTTGAATAAATCAAAGTGTTAGTTCCTATGTAGGTGGGGCTATATATGGCTGGGTTAATAATCGCTACATTCCGTTTGTTGGATATATTTACTATATATATTTATTTTGAATGAAGTAAATAAGTTAGTGGGAGTGGTCAAGTGGTATGTTACTGGGGGTGTGTGCATGAGGCATGGGTTCAATCTCTAGGAGGCACACTAATTATTAAGGGTCAAATATTGAGCCTCTGGCTCTTGGGAGTTTCTAACGTGCATTAAATCTTTTCAAACTCGTTTTAATTTTTAATTAACCCATTTTTAAGACTTTGACTGTTTCTTCCATCTGTTAAAATATAGCTGCTAGTGGAGATGTAGTGGGTTAGTTACCTAAAACCACTACCCTCATTTTTTACCATTTTATGTATATAAAACAAAGGCTACAGCTTTGAGAAAGACACAGAAAAATTCAATCTCTCTCACTTCCTCTACAAAAATAATTTTGTTATTTTTTACTATACACTTAAGTTCGTTATTCTTTTGGAAGTCCTGAAAGTTCAAAGATTTAACATAAAGCTGATATTTAAATCTGATCGTTGAATCCTGAGAGGAGTATATTCACGACGCTGATAGCTATAAATATCAACGACTAATTTCACCCTTAGGACTTTGTGTCAAACACAAAGCTCATTCGATAAGTCCTTCTAATTTTATCTCTTTCATATTTGAATTTTTTCATATATTCTGCATTTGTTATTTCCGATACCGTTTACACTATATATTTTCGAAACCAATCACCTAATAATTTAAACTATTACCTTATTTTTTCTAAGAACTTTATTTTGATGCTTTTACAAAGAAAAACTATTTATTCTTACTGACTCTAGGACCCAAGTAGCAACTTTGCGTTGGATCAACTTTTCACTTTTCTTTATCTTCTCCCTGTGTTATGTTTGTGTTTATGTATGCATGAAATGCTTTAAGAGTTTAGAGAAAAATAAGCTAAGCTTGTATTTATGAAATATGCGAACAAGAAACTTGAAGTTTGAGCTATTTAATGGTAGTTGACAATGAGGTATGTAATATCACGTGATACTATCATACTGCGTATTTGACCGGATGGCTAACAAACTATTTTGTTTTAAGCTATTTTTAGATGGATACCCTGAAGGGGTTTTGTTTAGCCGTCAGCATTTCTAACTCAGCAACGTGATATTGAGTTTATATTGACCATCCATAAGGGTCTTTGTCGTCTACTAACTGTGTCGAACACCCATGAACACAGTAACATATATTTTAATTGGGCCCTTGGTCATGCATGGGCGTGTGTTTTTTTTCAGAATATTTCGATTTTTTCGATATTCGATCCGATATTTTTTTGACTTTGGGATGTATATAAGGCTTTCGATTTCCGATTTTTTCGAAAAAAAATAGGATAAAAAATTGGAAATAATTCTGAATTTCCGATTTTCGATTTTTTCGATCCGATTTTTACGAATTATTTTCGATTTTTTCTGAAATATTTTCCTATTTCTAGTTTTTCTAATTTTTTTTTAACATTCTAATGTGTCTCACATCAGTTAGGAGAGGAAGAGAGACCCAAAAAACTCCTCTATAAAAGGATAACATCCCTCTATCCTCTACACAAATGAAAAAATTGGTTAAATCCTCACATATTTACATTTTGGGTTAAGTCTTTTTTTGATTTCTTTAAAATGAGAATTTCGAGTAATTGAAAATCCTATATTAAAATTTTTGGAAATTTTTAGTATATTTTTTGAATTTTCGAATTTTTCCGATTTTTTTTTTTTCCGATTTTTCCGAATTCAGAAACTTTTTTGATTTTCCGAAAAAATTGGATAGGAAATTGGAACAAATATTTTATTTCCGAAAAAATTGGAATTTTTTCAGAAAGGTCATTTTCCGATCTGACCCGGCCGAAACACAGCCCTAGTCATGCACAACCAACTCTAATACCATTTTAAATGTTGGACAATTTCTCTTATGGTTGTATTTTTTTTCGAACTTCTGATTTTTTTTTTCGATTCGATTTATTTCGAATTTGAAATAAAATTTTAGTTTGTCGATTTACGATTTTGCTCATTTTTTTATCCGATTTTTTCGAAACTATGTCGATCTGATTTTCGAAACTGATTTTTTCAGAATTATTTTCGATTTTTTTATTTTTCCGATCTTTTTTTTCAATTTTTTGGAACTTTCTCATATTCCACATCGGTTGGGAGATGATGAAAGTTTTAATGTAGTGCTCTATAAAATGAGATTCTCCTTCTAACCTTATGTATTTATATATTGGGTCAAACATTTTTCTTTGTTTTTGTAAAATGAGAATTTCGAGTAATAGAAAACCCTAAATTTATTTTTTCGAAATATTGGAATTTCTGAAATTTATGGATTTTTAGTATACTTTGTCAAATTGTAATTTTTTCGATAATCGGATAAAAAATCATAAAAATTATTTTATTTCCGACAAATTGGAATTTTTTTTAAGAGGCATTTTTTTATCCGACCCGGCCGAAACACAACCCTAATCCAACCTAAAAACAATTGATAATTAGTGGAGCGGCCTCAGGATATTATATAATATGGTGCAAGACTTTGATTACCCGATTTGGGACTGTATATCTGAACAGAAAATTTTAATCTCATGATAAATTAGGTTAAATAGTTGAAAACATTTTTTAAAAGGATAGTGTTAAATTTAAGTTCCCATTCCAACATGGAAAATGTGGTGAAAAAATATCCTTACGAGTCCAATCTTTTAATTACACGTGTCAAAAAAACATTTTTGAATTGTTTGTTACAATATTTAACATGATGTCAACGGCTTCTTAACTATGGCATTAGTACTTTTTAGGCCACTAAATTTTATTTTTGTAGCATTTAGCAATTAAACTATCATCAATTTAAAGATTGACCATTCCGTTACAAATTTCGTTAGTATTGATGGAAAAGTAAAAAATATCCATTTTAACTTTCATATTGATGCCAATTCATGAACGTGGTGGTAAAAGCATCACCAAAATTTATAACCAACATCACTGTACGATACTTTTAAACACAATGCATAATTATTTTAAATCATGTAGTGGTACCGAGTATAAATTTTAGTGGTGCCTTAGCACCACCCTATTCGTAAAAAGGAACATCTAACTATCTATATCGATTTGTAGCTCTATTTTCAAAAAAGGAAAACATGAGACTATCTATGTTATGAATAATGTCAAGTCCTAATTTTATTTTGATACACATATATTGTTATTATTCAAATTAAAATATGGATGACATTCAATCACAACAAAACAAAATGTAAAAATTGGAGACATGCATACAATACCTTGGATTAGACGAAAAATATGTTTTGCACATTTAATTAATATTATATATTGCTAGAATAGGGAAATAGGTGTATTTTGAATTTTTTTTTCAGAACCAAAAAATTTTAGTACTGAAGAATTGTTATAAATTTTATGACAAAATATAATATGAAATAAAATTTGAATTGATCAAGGTACAAAAAAATTATGAACTTTTGTGTTAGCACAAAATTGACTGAAAAAAATGGCATTCTTACATATAAATCATACAAAGTTTGAAACAAACTGATAGGCCAACTTGCCACATCCTTTATGAGCCATATAAATACACTTTTTCCATTCATTAGTTTATCACGTTGTCCATATATTTAACAATTGTATTTGCTCAATTATACTTCGACCATTTTTATATTATGACTATTTGAACTGGTTGTTAAATGAGAATCGCACGTATGCGCTATCTAGTAGGAAATTGTCTATACAAATTGAAATTTGCACACTATTATTCCTTTAAAAGTATAAGAAATATAACTCCGCTAGCGACACCAAAACTCTAAATGATAAGATATGATTTTAATTTGTCATAACAATAAATCTAACAAAAATAAGTTATGTAATGGGGACAATGGCGAGAAGACGTAATCACGAATTACTAGGTTTATGACACAAACCCATGTGCTCGAGTTTGACTATTGTTAGTCTGAATGACAACTCCTTCGAGACTGCCTCATAGATTATAGAAAATGAAAAATTCGACATAGTTGTCAACTCGTTATCTTGTTATATTTTATTCCAATTTTTTTTAAAACCTTTACTAAAACTGTATGCCCAAAATAAATAAAAACACGGTATTTTAAATCGATTTATATTCATTCCCTTATTATCTCGTTTGAGCTCGGGTGATAAAATAAATGAAATAAATATAGACAAAATTTTATGCTCGTTGAGCTTTGCAAATCAAACTTTTGAACACATGGGCACAACTCAGTTCATTACACCCGCTTCTATTTACAATACTTCCGAATATAACTAAAATAAAATAATATAATTCTGCATCCCATTCTTATCGATTTTTCCCCAATACAAAAATAAACAGAAATATTTTTTTGATAGATAAATGAATCTCAATAGAATCAACTGCCTAGGGGGTGGGACCTGCCAAGGGGGTGGGACCTGTATACAGAAATTATACACAAGAGATACACATATTGGCAGAAAAAAACACATGATTATTGAGTAATGATATGGAGACTTAAAAAGGCATATGAGATACACATTGAGAACACGATCCAATGTGTATCTGACACGTTACTGAATTTAAAAAAATGATAAAACAGCTGGTCTCCCTATCATTATTCTTCTCTTTACACCAATATTACACCAATACAAAATGAAGAGAATTACATATCATTTACACTAAATATATTATTTGAACTTCAAAGTTCACATGTTACAAACAGAAGCAAATTCATTTTTCTGAACTGTGTCTTGAACTGGGTCTTGTTTGGCCGTCAGCAACACAATATTGAATTGAGTTGGCAATTCTTACGTGGCATTTGTCTACATCTTAGCTGTTTCAAAATATTCTTGAAGATGGGAACCTATTTTAAATAGATTATTGCAACATGTTTCAAGAATATCATGACTGCCTAAAATCGAAGGTTCTTCCCGAGTCCCATCACATCCGTTTCAATAGAAAAATATATTCTTTTAATTTCACACATAATATATGATATGTTTTAGTTGATGAATTGACACATTTAATTTAAAATAAGTAGATTATATGTTATGTTTGAGTCAGATTTGGATTTTGTTACATGGCGTTTATGTAAACTTAGTTACACCTAATTCAATTAATGTAGTGAATATTTCAATTCATGTTATATCCAGTTCGCTGTGTATTACTATATACAGAGACCTTTGTCAGTAGTCTAGTGTTGGCCTGTTTGGCAGGCAACCCATTAAAGACCATGCGTAATTATAAATCGAGAAACCAAACGACATGAGGCAATTGAAACTATTGCATATTGAAACTATGTAAATTGCATTTTATTCTCTTTTTGCTCAGGCTCAGAGCAAAGATCATATTTTGTTTAATGTTTCTACAAGAATGTAAATTGTGATGTAAAAGGAAAAAAAATCTCTGAATGGTACAGCTATTGGCTTTTTCCCACCCCCGGTTCCTTTATTCCCACTTAGGTTTTAGGTACTATTATTGGCTTTTTCATTATCTCTATTTTTCTCTCAAGGCATGCCCGATATCTTCCTTATGGGTACCCCTATTTATTCTTCATTTCCCCCAACATCTTTCTTACATATTCAGTTCTTTCTTTGATTTATTATTTTGTATTTTTATTTATTTTATCATAATTTGGGCTTTCTTGATTTATGCATACAAATTAACTTTCTTTTTGACCAAAGAAGGATAAGTTTTCTCCATTATATATATATATATATATGTATATATATATGTATAAGTCTTCATTTGTACGCAGTTCAATGACATATGTGAAGGCTGATTTGTACATCGCGTTTGTGTTAAATGTGTTTTGTTATTCATAATTCTTTAGTGATAATAATTTCTAATATTTTTGTTTTTGGATTCTTAATATTCTTAAGATTTTTTATCGAATGTGTTGTTGAAAAATGTGAACTCAATATATATCAGGGGCTTTTGGGGAAATGTTCTCATAATGCTCAAAGTGTATAAAAATAGGCAATTCACATAATTTTATAAATTTAATCCATGTACTAAAAACACCATGAGAAATGTTGAAAAATGGTACCGCTGGCGCGGACCAAAAAAATGAAACTACTAACTCTAAAGGGATCACACAAATAAATGATATTCTACCACAAGGATTAAATTTATAAATATGAAAAGCATTGTCCTAAAAATCCAAATATAAGAAGGAACATGACTATTACCTTAATTCTCTGTATAAATTATGATACATGTTATTGATTTTCTAAAAGTAGCACCATAATTGATATTTTTTTCATCCACGTTGCATGTTATTTCCTGTATATGTCGTAATAATCTGAATTATATAGAGTTATAATAACAATACATTGTTAACGTAAATCATTTTCTATTATATTTGAATTTTGGATCTCAATGATATGCGCTCAGTCATCGCGCGGGTTACATGCTAGTTGTGATAAATACAAAAGCGTATCGTATGAGTATTGATTAATGTTTGGAGTTTATGTATTACTAGAAGGTACCCCACGCGATGCGCGGATGTTTTATAATTTTCTTAAAAATTAATTTAAGTTTATGGTAATAAATATGTAATAAAGATAATTCAAGAAACTAATATACTCATGTGCAAAAAATATAAAAAATAAGTATAAACGTACGATTTTTTTTATGGATGGAGGAAAATGATTTAAAAGAATAAGAAAGCATAGGTTCTCAAAGTTCATAAGGAAAAAAAAGGCAACCATTTTTTTACGGAAAAAATAGATGCATGCAAATATTTTTCTCTCTCCTAATCCACTAAATCAAAATAAATAACTTTAACACAAAACAGGTTTTTTATAAACGGATTTTTTTTATTATATATAACAACAACAGTTTTTTTCCTAATTTTTAACAAAAACAATTACTTTGTAACATTTTAAGAAAAATTATAAACAATGTCCGTTCATTTATTTTTATAAAAACGTTATAAACTTTTTATAAAAACAGTTTTTTCTAAGTTTTTCACAAAACAATTTTTTGTAACAATTTTTTTAAAAAATTAATAAATATGCTCATTTTTTTAAAAAGTCAAATTTTCTAACTTTTTCACAAAACATTTGTTTTGTTATAAAAAGCTACATCCAACAATTTTTTTAAATACAAAAAATATTTTATTTTTATTTTACCATAATATAGTTTTTTGTAACATTTTTTCATAAATTTTATAAATAATGCCTATTTCATTTGTTTATAAAAATTTGAAGCTGCATTATAGTTACCCATAACCACAAAAAGACTTTTGATTATCGAAAATCATAATTACAATTGAGAAAAGAGAATTGAGGTATTAATTTGCATTGTATTATTTTATATTATTTATCATATCTTATTATATATACGTATGTAGTCGTGTCTTGAAAAAGCCTGATCACTTCAATCCTAAATTCTCAGATTTTTGAATTTTTTTAATCATGCAAATATTGCCACGTCTCTTTCTAAACTGCCACGTCCATCCACGTCTCTCTCCGAGCCTTTTAATTTTCTTTACAGTAACTCTTTCATTCAAAATCCTCTAAAATCGTTTCTTTAACATTTTGAAATAACCATCTGATCAGACTCCACGCTCCTTGCGGTTACACAACCTCTTTTGGAACCTCTCTCTCTCTCTCTCTCTCTCTCACCCACAGTACCCATCGCTAGGCAGTGCCTCTGACTACGAGATGGTTTTACCTAGGCCTTCTTATGCTCAAAACTTCCTTCAACTTAAAAGCCTTGAAGGTGGAGAAATCAACTGAAAGAAGAGGAATAATTATTTTTCAGGTTTACTTTCTATATATTTGATTTATGTTATTGTGTTTTTTCTTCTCTTTTAGTTGTTCAGTTTTTTTCTATACGCAAATTTGTACGATTTAGAGAGAACAAAAATTCTAAATCGGTTTGTGCATGATATTTCGCGGTCTGTATGATTTAGGGAAAAACACAATTACAAATATGTTTTTTTTAAGTAAAGTCACAGGGAGTAAAAAAGAAATAACAAGATCTCAAGATATGGCGAATCCTAAGGTCTTTTTTGACATGCCAATCGACGGTGCACCTTCCGGCTGGATTGTGATGGAGGTTTTTGCCGACACCCTCCCCCCCAAAAAAACCAAAGAAAAAAACAACAGAGAATTTATGTTCTCTTTGAACTGGCTGGAGACGAGGGTGTTAAAAAATCCGGCAAGCTGTTACACTTCAAGGGGCCATCATTCCACCGTGTGATTCCGAGGTTTATGTGCCAGGGAGGTTGTTTTCTGACAAGAACTTCATAAAGAAACATACCGGTTTTTGTGTTATTTCGATGGCTGCCCTGGGACTAATGGGTCTCAGTTCTTTATCAGTACCGATACCATGGAGTGGTTGGATGGGAGGCATGTTCTGCTTGGTCAAATTGCTGATGGGATGGATGTGGTGAACGCTATCGAGATGATTGGATCCAGGTCTGGACGGACATCCAAGCCTGTCACTATTCCTGATTGTTGTCCACTGTCTTAAATTGAATTTATCCTCTCTGTTTATCACTTGCTTACAATCCATGTTAGCCTTGATTTTTATGATATGGTTTACGGGGTTTGTACTCGGTGTGTTTTTGTTTGCTCTTCTGTGTTTGCCATTAACATTTAAAAAAAAAATTATGATTTTTGCATTGGTATAAAAAAAAAAATTCTAAACAAAAACAGACTTGGTTTTTTCTAAACAAAAAACATACATATTTAGTTTCAAATTTTTTCTAAACAAAAACTTTTTTTTTCAAAAAAAAAGAAAAGAAAATAACGATGCGCAGATCTGTAAGATAAAAAAACAAATAAAAAGAGATGTAGAATTTGAAACTAATGGAGATATGTATGTTTTTTCAAATTTTAAAACTTGAAACTAAATCCGATCTCCATTTGGCGGTCTGGAGATCGCAGGCTTTTAACACTATGTATACACTAAGCTCTCTCATTTAGAAGATCATGAATCTTCTAAAAACAAACTTAGTATCAAAGTGGTCTGGGTTTTCATGTAAGTTTTATCTAAATCGATTGAATAATAAATAAATTTATTATTCTATTGATTACACTCATACTTTTCCGTCAATGTATTTCATGACAAAGTGGGTGAAAAATAAAGAAGTTGATGACAATTTGAGCCTATAATTTCACATCAACTTGCTGAAGATGAGGATACACTGCATCGTATGTTTTTTTAATTTTATATTCTACTTAAATGGATGGGAATGTAACAAATAATTTGTATATTTATGAACATCAGTGGTTCTATGTAATTAGGAGTTGGATTTTTTGGTAAGGACTTGGAGATGCCATGCCTTTTTTCTGATGTAAGGGCATTTCGATTGAATTACTAATGGTTAGATACATTAAAATTATGTAGATACAAGAGGGGGAATTTGGATTCAAGTGCTAAACATGATTCGAACAACCACACATGCAGTTCTGGGATTTGGAAGATGTGCCATCAATTATCATTCTTATCATAACCTTCCCTCATTTTATATTGCATTTAAAGTGAAATAGAATTAGCTTATGAGAAAAGAGTGAGAAATATTTTTAAAAATAATTTTAAAAAAAATTGCATATAAAAAATTCAAAATTTTTAACTGTTTCACAATTTGGTTAGATATTTTCTCATTTATTTTTTGTACTTTATTCAAGTATCCTAATGTTTTTTGAGAAAATTAACTTCTAAAAAAATTTGAATATAAAAAATTCAAAATTTACAAGTATTTCACAATTTGATTACATATTTTCTTTTTCATTTTTTTTACTAAATTATCCAAAAAAAAATTTGCGGATAAATTTTCTTACGCATTAATTTTGTGCATTTATAGTTGATTAAATTAATGTAGTGGGTACATACATTACAGATATTTCTTTCAATTACAATATTTTATTTACCATTAGATTTCATTAATGTGAAAAATCTAACTTATTTTCTTCATTCCCAAATCTACAAAATAGACTGATAAACTCCCGTCATGAAGAATGAGGTATGAATTGCACACATCTTACAACATTTGTAATCCCATATGGTGCATTAATATTTACTTCTCATTAAAATATACTAATGTCTGCTCCACTAACGATGACATAACAGATTGCAGTTTTCATCCCGCAACTCAAGAGATGCATTCACATCAATACATGGGAATTTCGAAAGGCTATGTTCAGGAAATATGGATTTACCCACTACGAGTATACAGATAATCCATATTTGGAGTGGCTCAAAGAAAATGAATATCACTTTCATTTCTACAAAAATTAGTTCCCGACAGTTTTAACTATTACTTCATTTTAAAATTCACTTCGTAATGTATTTTTGTTTTCTAACTTGGATTCTCCGACTACGGTTTGATCTACCATATTATGGTTCTTACCATTTATTTCCTCTTACTCATTTTAAATCGTACTCTTTACTCACCACATTACTTATATTTACATGATCATGGCTATGGTTACGATCTTCTTTTGAAATAACGATAATAATTATATATTAATTTACATATTTAAACAAAATAATTTAGAACGCGTTACACCCGCCGTGCATCGCACGGGTCACCACTTGTATTATATAGGTGAGTGTTGTAAATATACTTTCCTTTATTTTAATTTCAATTTTTTTACTGTTCTTTGTTTTATATTTTAATTTTTCTATTTCTTTTATTTATGTGTGGATTATTGTTTTTTTTTTAGTTATTATTTTATTTTATTTTTCATCTATGTAATTATATAATATATATATACATATATATATTTTTTAATTTTTTTTTTATATATAAGAGATATGTAAGATTTCTTATTTCGTTTAAAAAATGAGCACGATGCAATGCCAGTTCTATGCAGCTTTCCAATGCTAGGGCAAATAACATTTCAATTATTGCTTAAAAAATTTTCAAACACTGTTTTTATAAAGTATTCTTATTTTAGGAATTTCATTTCCGGTTCTACACACAGTTTTTACTTTTACACTGCTTCTTCATTTCTACAAACCCCTTCAAATAACTTCTACTTTTTTTTAATGAAATGTACTCATAAATTAAAAGGGTGACAACCAAGCATATACAAAAAGGAGCCCACCCAAAAGGCAACACATTGCCAATACAATTACATTACTTAAATAAACAACACCCAATCCGTACTAAACAAAGAGTACAAAATTCCAGCTCCAACTCAAAAGTTCTCGGATGATTTTTGTATATTGGTTTTAGTAGGAAGTTGGTCTATTGGTTTATCTGTGCTAGTTTTTGTATTGTTGGATAATATGAAGGCAAATACAGAAATGAAACTCCTTATATATCACAGTAATGTCAACTTCAATACAATAATGTAACTTCTGAATAGATACTAGAAAACTTCAAGGCGTGATGTCACTTTCCTAAATACAGTATTTTCCCCACACGAATAACTTCGGTATACAAACATGAATCAGTAAATCTGTACTCAAGATACAATGAAGCAATTGCACTGTCTGCAAATTATATGTTTGAAGACAGCCCTTAAATGCAGCAGCGAAGAACAGTCAAGCAAGTTCTTATTATGTTTCTGTGAACAAAACAGAATAAGAGAATTTGTATCTCCTGAAAATTGTAAGAGAGTAATAGTAGGGTTTGAAAATCTGAAACTGGATTTTTGTTATATGCAATTTTGTTTTAGGCAGCCTTTATTTATAGATTATGAAAAGCTTTGTCTTCAAGAGTCATTAATGTTGGATTAATAGTCTTAATCAATTCCGTAATGGTATGACTATTAATTACCAACAGTCTTAACTCATTGCAGAACAGGTACAATTAATACTTGAATCGGTTTTGCACGGGTCAACCAAAAAGTGACCGTGCCCGAGCTACCGTGATCCGCCCGGACGAATCCCGGCAACCCGCTACCACTGCTGCATGCGAAGTGCAAAGTGCATCACTAGCGCCTCTACAGCCCACTACCCCGCACCCGCACGGTGCTTCGCACCATATTGAGGTCTCTTGAATAACTTCTTAAATGCTAGATGAATTAACTCTTCATCTTCCATTTGTACTTATTAAGTGCACAAATTCTTAATATTTTTTCAATGTGGGACTCAAAGGTTGCCCACTCCTTTTATAGATTAATGGTGACACTTAGCTTTGTACATTTTTTAATGTGGGACACTATCCCTTTTTATATTTGGGTTAGCTTCCCACCTCTTCCACACACTTCCAATGTGGGTCAAGCTCTTTAAGCTCTTACACCCAAAACTCTTACTCACTTATTTTATAAAATCTCCAACATTCCTCCACCATTTTTCAAAATAAGTTTTGTAAATATTTGATTGTCTGTAAGACTGTGTATAAGTACTGGTGTCTTACGACTTGAACCAATACCCTATGAAGATCCGTCAAGGCTAACCATGAAAGTATAGTAGACTTGTCTTTGAACTATCAATCCATATTGATCAGCCGGATTTATCTACACACACAAATCTTTTTGTCACTGATTATCCATATAAGCCGACACATGTATTAGGCCTTGTGTCTGTACCTTGATTTCATGAGTGCTTTAGAGTCAAGCCCAGTTCTCATAGAAAGCGGCACCACTTCCACACTCATATAGGTAGACTATCATAGGTGTCCATGTAACTAAAACACCATAAATGTATTAAGATTAAACTCATCCTCTTTCATTATTCATTACACGTTCTAAGCACTTATCCTCGGGATGTTTGATTTTGTAGTGCTTATAACCACGACGTATGACGTACTTTAATCATTGAACTTGAGTCTTGAATATATCAAGTTTTAAGTTGAGTTTCCATGAAGAGTGATTATTGTTAATGGGCTTTAGTCCCATCCCTAATGATGTTTTAGACACCATTCCTCTTGCAAGACCTTTTGTCAAAGGATCAGCTAAATTTTGACTTGATTTTACATAATTCATTGTGATTACACTATATGTAATCATTTGTCTGACATAACTATGTCTCAGGCCAATATGTCTAGATTTTCCATTATACACTTTACTATAAGCTCTGGAAAGTGTAGACTCACTATCACAATGTATAGATATTGGAGGCATTGATTTTGGCCAAACTGAAATTTTAATTAATAAATTCCTTAACCATTCTGCCTCTTTACTAGTTGTAGCTTGTAAACGTATTTGACGGATCCCCGAATTTTTAATTTTCACAATTAAAATTAAATTATAATATCCTTTTATATATATCTAGATGTGGAAGCGTTAGGATGGTTCAACAAAACAAACGAGTTACCAAATTTTAATTTCAATTTCAAATTAAACTTAAGTGAGAACTACACAAGTATTAAACCAAGTAAATTCATCCAAGTCCTAGAATTTGCCTAAGTCATAATTATCAATATTCCAACGTTAGGACAACCAATTTTAGCAAATGACTTGAATTAAATAACTTTACCCAATATTTAATTTAGCACCAAATTAAATTAAGTGTGATAACTTAAACCAAATTTTATTTTGAATTATCCTAAGCATGCATTCTAAATTATTATACAAGATAAAATAAATCAATCACACTACGCCGCGATGTACGAGGAAAAACCCAAGACAGGAAATAATCTCGGACGACCCTAGCCTCAAATCCACTAGATACGGATTTACAAGTACAAGACAGAAAGACTTACAACACACGACTCGATCCCTCTCAAGCCTCGACGCTTCTTCTTGTAGATACCTCTTCCTAGTGAATAACCACGGAGCTCCACCGCGGTCTCGGAGCCCACCGATCGGACTTTATTTGGTCACCGTCACCCGAGCAAGGAGCCTTTCTCCAAGTGGGCAAATCAAAGTAAACAACTTCTTCTTTGTTTATGGGATGTAGAAGTAAACCCGAAACTTCTCTTTGAAAATTAACACTCAAAACTTGATTTTTTTTCTCTTTTTAATTTTGCTCTCTAAACACTCTCTAAGAGTTAGAAGGATATGAAAAAGATGTCTTTGTAAAAAGGTTTCCCGCACATCATAGAGTCTGGAAAAAATCAGTTAAGAAACAAGTGGGAAAGTGGGTGAAAAACTGCTCAAAACTGCCAAAAACTGTTCCCGCCTGACATCTCGTTCGAACGACATTTCGTTCGAACGAAATCTCATTCGAACGATACTTCTAACGAGGTTCCAGTTTGAACTCGTTAGAAATCTCGTTGGATATCTCGTTCGAACACAAGGTTCGTTCGAACGACATATCGAACGACATTTCAAAGGCCTATACTGAAAACTCGTTGGCAAACTCGTTCGAACGACATCTGGTTCGAACGAAAAACTCGTTTGAACGACATATCGAACGAACTTCCAGAAAGTTTGGAAAATTCGATTTTAGGCCAGAAAACTTTATAAACTTAATTAAAGTTTTAATTAATTCTTTATGAAAATAAAACACGGTTTTTTTTATTAAACCTATCACCCAATAAACAAGTTCCAAGCTCCTATATATATATAATTGCATTCATACCTTGGGAGCATGGAACCATACTTGATGACGTAGAAACGAGGCACGCAAATCGGCATATTGATGAAGCTTTATACTATTTGCCGCTACATCTTCAACAAACACTTCATAGGCTTGAGAATATTACAATTAAATACTATCCTATGAATAAATGTTTTTGTCCGGAATTGAGCCAAAACTATATATGGACTCAATTGGAAATTTGTGTCTTTACAAATCTCCCCCTTTGGCTATTCCGGGATAAAAACCAAACAAAAATCCTAAAGGGCCGTCAAGCTCACTAGACTCAAAAACATAACCCACCCAAACTTAACTAAACCCAAGGATGAAACGCTTTGCCATTGAAAGATGTCGCTTTAGAAGAATACCTGAACACTTAAGCAAACTATCAAACGCATAGGGAATGTCAAAATATTAAATGCAATTAAGTAATTACTCCCCCTAAATTAATTCTCCCCTTTATCAAACAAATGACATACTTAGAAAGACGTCTCCCCCTAAGATAAATCTCCCCCAAACTAAGCTACAATAATAATAAGATTAGATACCATTTCTCCCCCTGTCATTCTCCCCCTTTTAGTTCAGGAATAGGCAAAGGCTAAAGAATCAAAACAGTAACTTATCTCACCCAAATAAAGCATATAAACCCTCTAGACTAAGCAAGGGATAAAAGAATGGGATAACAAGCTAAAACATGTAATGGTGCATATAGTGATGAGAACGTTAAAGAAAATGGGCAACAAAAGTTCAACTAATCCAAACAATAACATCGAATACCAACTAGGATGCAATAAAATGATACCAAGATGATATATAAATTATTAAGGATGTGATATCAACAAAGAATGCAATAAGATGGATACCAAGTATGAATTAAAGCATATATGGATTAGAAATCAAAGCAAAGACTGAACAATAATATCAAATATATGTATGCTTAATATATATCAAAGAGACTCAAGTACACATATATAGATATAAACACACAAATGACACACACAACATATAATAAGAGTCTTTCACACTCGTATGGCAAAAATGTGTCATATGGAAACGGAAGTGTAGGGGTGTGAACTAGTAACGATTAAATTTAGACCCAAACACTTAATAAACGTTCACGGAGTTCTCATTTGATTGCAAACTTCATCACATTTAAATATAACCTCATGTGACAATATAGATTGAACTCAATGAACAAACATACACCATGCATACAAGCCTAGCATATTGATAATTCTACAAACCAATAGAGTCATGACATGAAATACGCAACTAGGATAAACGGACATTGTGCAAACCGTTGATATACCATCCAATCTCCCTCAATAAGCATTTATAGTAATTTTGAATGAAAATATCAATCAAACATAGGCCTTGGAAATTTATTTTCTTTTTAATGCCATATATTCTGTTTTTAGGCCTTTGGACCACGTATTTCTTTTAGGTCCATTCAAAACGGTGGCTTACTATCGCAAAGGATCACTTAGTCCTTTCGGAGCCCTTCCCCGTGCATATTTATATTTTTCATGTTTTCATGTTTCACACAAATCTCATATGCAACGGATTTTGACATGCACTAGTCCTCCTAAGTCACAAATATGTAAATGACAAGATTGGAAGGAGAACACCTCACATAGCTCAAATATACATATGAAGTTAAAAATTCAAAGAAGCTCGTGCATGTGTGAATAGAGGTATATAAAAATAGAATTCATTTAAACAACACAAAATCCAACTACTCCATAAAAAATATGGTTAAGAACATTTTAAGGATTGACAATCTAAACCAAAAGTTCTAGCCACATGGAAGCATTAAAGGAGGGATTCAAACACAAGTATATGCTACTTAAAGTGTGTCAAACAAAAATAGACACAAAATAAAATCATTTTGAGTTTTTGAAAATTTTACCCAAAAATAAAAAATATATATATATACTCAAAAGACAAACAAAAATCATTTGAATTTTTCATTAAACTTAAATTACCAAGGGGTAAAATCCAAATGATAAACAAAAATCTTTTTGTATTTTTCATTTAATGCAAACAAAATGAAGGAAATATAATACAAAAGATAAACAAAAATCATAATTCTAGCATGTGATAACCATGGAGCATAGACTAGAAAATGATTAAACAAGCATACATTTAGCATGTGAATATGGCATGAAGTACAAACGCTAAAGTATGCAAACACTAACACATTCATCCTTTAGATTTAGCAAGGGAGGAAGCATGTGAAAGTAAATGAGAATCAAAAACCCTATTTTGCAAGGCAACCAAGTCGAATTTCCTAACCCAAATTAATGAAGAATGATTATCTTGGGGTGTTGGAACTTTAACTACCGTGGTTACTTTACTATGAGATTTTCTAGGAATTCGTTTAAGATCAAAACAAAATTTTCTAAGATGACCTTTTCCACCACAATGTGTATAAGTAAAAACATGTCGAAAAGATTTACCTATGGAGTGATCTCTAAAAGCTTTCCTAGTAGATTCTCCTAAAACGTTGGTTTTGGCTTTATGAGAAGATTCATTACAAGTATTAAAGCCTACACCACACGTGTCATTTTTAATTTGGACCGTTCCTAAGATTTTATCTAATTTTTCCGAACGACACTCCAAATCAAATTTGACATTACTAGAGTCTTTTAATTTATTTTGCAATTCTAAAATGTTAGACTCTAATAAAATATTTCGCTCTTCAAAAGCAAGAAGATCCTTTTTCAAGGATTCCATTAAACCCTTAAGGCTATCTCTTTCGCCTTCTACATATTCAAGCTTCTCTTGAAGAGTCCTCTCACGTGTTCTAAGGTCTTCTATTAAAGATTTTTCATCAACGACCTTGACACTCTCTCTTAAACTAGCTTCTAACTTCAAATTAGCTCTTTTCAATTTAATAGATTCTTTATAGAGCTCTTGAAAAGCATTTTGAAGTTCACTGACATTAACCTCTTCTTCATTTTCACTCTCTCTTTCTTCTCCACTCTCACTATCATCAAAAACAAGAGAATCATAAACAATGACCTTGGAAGTGTTATGTGTTAAAGTTTCATCAATCGATGAGTTCTCACTATCACTCACATGACTAGCCATAAAATCCACAAAATTTGGCTTAGTGGGGGAATCGGGTCCCTCTTCCTTATCACTATCACTAAGGGTCGCATTATATGGAATGGGGCGTTTACCGTCTTTCCTTAGTTTAGTAGGGCACTCATAAGCCCTATGTCCATAACCTTCACAACCAAAACACTTATTAGACTCGTCCCTATCTAAATTTTCATTACTAGGTTTAGGGATCTTCTCGGCTTTAGGGATCTTCTCGCCTTTATCATGCTTAGAAGTTTCAAATTTCTTAAAATCATTTTTAAATTTATCTTTGTTAACTTTAAGAAATTTTCTAAATTTACGAGCAAACAAAGCCATGTCTTCCGAGTCACTATCACTCTCGCTCTCTACTACTTGTTTGACCTCTTTTCGGGCTTTTAAAGCAACACCCTTTTCGATTTTCTTTAAAGTTTTAGAGGGAAACATATTTAGTTCATAGGTTTGTAAATCACCTACAAGCTCTTCTAATTTCGTAGAGGCTAAAGATGGTAAAGAATTTAAAACGGTCACTTTTAGAATAAAGCTATCGGGTAGGGACTTTAAAATTTTCTTTACAACACGGTGGTCAGGTATTTTCTCACCCAAATTAAATGATGAATTTACAATATCAGAAAGTCTAGCATAAAATTCATCAAAGGTTTCATTATCATTCATTTTGATAGTTTCAAATTGAGTGGTAAGGTTTTGGAGTTTTGAAGCTTTAACGACACTAGTTCCTTCATGAGCTAATTGTAAAATATCGCAAGCTTCTTTAGTGGTTTCACACGTCATAATACGTTGAAATTCATCCCGTGTGATAGCGCTAAACAAGGCATTCAAACTACGGGAATTAAAATTAGAAAGTTTAAACTCATTTTCAGTCCATCTATCGGCGGGTTTGGGAACACGTTCATTTTCAACTAAATAAGTTGGTGGGGACCACCCGTTAACAACAGACATCCAAACTCTCTCGTCGATATATTTTAGTGCCGATTTCATTCGCGTTTTCCAATACGCGTAGTTAGAACCATCGAAAATAGCAAATTTTGAAAATGGGAAAAATTACATTTTAGCCAAAAATTATTTAAAGGATCTTTAACGAAATAATTTATCGCTCTGGCTCTGATACCAATTTGTAAACGTATTTGATGGATCCCCGGATTTTTAATTTTCACAATTAAAATTAAATTATAATATCCTTTTATATATATCTAGATGCGGAAGCGTTAGGATGGTTCAACAAAACAAACGAGTTACCAAATTTTAATTTCAATTTCAAATTAAAGTTAAGTGAGAACTACACAAGTATTAAACCAAGTAAATTCATCCAAGTCCTAGAATTTGCCTAAGTCATAATTATCAATATTCCAATGTTAGGACAACCAATTTTAGCAAATGACATGAATTAAATAACTTTACCCAATATTTAATTTAGCACCAAATTAAATTAAGTGTGATAACTTAAACCAAATTTTATCTTGAATTATCCTAAGCATGCATTCTAAATTATTATGCAAGATAAAATATATCAATCACACTACGCCGCGATGTACGAGGAAAAACCCAAGACGGGAAATAACCTCGGACGGCCCTAGCCTCAAATCCATTAGATACGGATTTACAAGTACAAGATAGAAAGACTTACAACACATGACTCGATCCCTCTCAAGCCTCGACGCTTCTTCTTGTGAATACCTTTTCCTAGTGAATAATCTCGGAGCTCCACTGCGGTCTCGGAGCCCACCGATCGGACTTTATTTGGTCACCGTCACCCGAGCAAGGAGCCTTTCTCCAAGTGGGCAAATCAAAGTAAACAACTTCTTCTTTGTTTATGGGATGTAGAAGTAAACCGGAAACTTCTCTTTGAAAATTAACACTCAAAACTTGATCTTTTACTCTTTTTAATTTTGCTCTCTAAACACTCTCTAAGAGTTAGAAGGATATGAAAAAGATGTCTTTGGAAAAAGGTTTCCCGCACATCATAGAGTTTGGAAAAAATCAGTTAAGAAATAAGTGGGAAAGTGGGTGAAAAACTGCTCAAAACTGCCAAAAACTGTTCCCGCCTGGCATCTCGTTCGAACGACATTTCGTTCGAATGAAATCTCGTTCGAACGAGACTTCTAACGAGGTTCCAGTTTGAACTCATTAGAAATCTCGTTCGAACATAAGGTTCATTCGAACGACATATCGAACGACATTTCAAAGGCCTATACTGGAAACTCGTTGGCAAACTTGTTCGAACGACATCTGGTTCGAACAAAAAACTTGTTCGAACGACATATTGAATGAAAAACTCGTTCGAACGACATATCGAACGAACTTCCAAAAAGTTTGGAAAATTCGATTTTAGGCCAGAAAACTTTATAAACTTAATTAAAGTTTTAATTAATTCTTTCTGAAAATAAAACACAGTTTTTTATTAAACCTATCACCCAATAAACAAGTTCCAAGCTCCTATATATATATATAATTGCATTCATACCTTGGGAGCATGGAACCATAGTTGATGACGTAGAAACGAGGCACGCAAATCGGCATATTGATGAAGCTTTATACTCTTTCCCTCTACGTCTTCAACAAACACTTCACAGGCTTGAGAATATTACACTTAAATACTATCCTATGAATAAATGTTTTTGTCCAGAATTGAGCCAAAACTATATATGGACTCAATTGGAAATTTGTGTCCTTACACAGCTAATGCTACAAACTCAGCTGCCATAGTAGAATCAACTATACAAGTTTGTTTATTTGAACCCCAAGAAACAGCTCCTCCACCAAGAGTGAAAATACATCCACTTGTTGAGGAATGATCCTCCCTCTCAGTTATCCAACTGGCATCAGAAAACCCTTCTAATACTAAAGGATATCCATTATAGTATATACCATAGTCCATAGTTCCTTTTAAATATTTTAATATTCTATTGACAGCATGCCAATGCAATAAACTTGGATTACTAGTATATCTGCTTAATTTACCAAAAGTATATGCAATATCAGGTTGAGTACATGTCATGGCACACATTAAACTACCAATTACTCTTGCATATTCTAATTGTCAAATAGCTCTACCAGTATTAGGGATTATCTTTAGTTGTCGTTCAAAAGGTGTACTAACAGGTGTGCAATCAAACTGATTAAATTTCTTTAAAATTTTCTTAACATAATGAGATTGAGTGAGAATTATATATTTATCTTTCCTTATTATTCTCATTCCTAATATGACATCAGCTACACCCATATCTTTCATATCAAATTTAGAAGACAGAAAACTCTTTGTATTATTAATGCTTTCTAAATCAGTACCAAGAATTAACATGTCATCTACATATAAACAAATGATCATACCTTTACCATTAGAAAATTTGCTATAAACACACTTATCAGATTCATGAATTTTAAAACCATAGGCAATAATGACTTTATCAAATTTTTCATGCCATTGTTTAGGTTCTTGTTTTAGGCCATATAAGGACTTAATAAGTTTACATACTTTATTTTCTTGTCCAGGCATAACAAACCCTTCAGGTTGTTCCATGTAAATTTCTTCTTCTAAGTCACCATTTAAAAAGGCAGTTTTCACATCCATTTGATGAATCTCAAAATTATATATCGATGCTAATGCAATTAAAATTCTAATAGTAGAAGTTCTAGTAACTGGTGTATAGGTATCAAAATAATCAATTCCTTCTTTTTGTGTAAAACCTTTAGCAACCAATCTAGCCTTGAATTTATCAATTGTTCCATCTATTTTCATTTTCTTTTTAAAAATCCATCTACACCTAATGGGTTTAGATCCTGGAGCTAAGTCTACTAACTTCCAAGTTTTATTTCCCAAGATTGAATCCATTTCATCATTTATAGCTTCTTTCCAAAATGCTGAATCTACAGACTTAATTGCCTAACTATAAGTTTGTGGGTCTGTTTCAATGCTAAGAGTCAAAGTATATTGATTACAAGATGTGTCTCTAGTTCCTTCAACAAGATAGACTACAAAGTTGGGACCAAATCTTTTTTCTTTCCTAGGTCTCTTACTTTTTCCAATCTCTTCTTGTTCCACTGGTGGAGTATCAGATAATTATGAAGGAGTGCTAACTTCTTTTTCATTATTAATTATAGGAATAGAAGAAAACCTTTGTTCATAAAAAAATTCATCTCTCGATTCAATTATTGTATTTACCTCAACAGAATCATTAGGTTCAGTAACCAAAAATCTATAAGCTTTACTATGTTGTGCATAACCGTTGAAAATACACTCAACACATTTGCTTCCTAATTTCTTTCTCTTAGTTTCAGGTAGTCTTACAATAGCTCTACAACCCCAAACTTTAAGATAACCTAAATTAGGTTTTCTATTCTTCCATAATTCGTAAGGAGTTTTTTTATTATCTTTAACAGGTATCATATTCAGAATATGACACGCAGTTAAAAGAGCTTCTCCCCCAAACCCTTTACTTAAACCAGAATAAGAAATCATAGCTTTAACCATTTCAGTTAGTGTCCAATTTTTTCTTTCTGCTACTACATTTCTTTGTGGTGTATAAGGTGCAGTAACTTCATGTATAATTCCCATAACTTCACAAAATTGAGGAAAGTGATATTCACCACCTCTATCAGATCTAAGACATTTTATTTTAGTATCACATTGATTTTCAACTTCATTTTTATATGTCTTAAATCTATTAAGCACATCATCCGTTTAAAAGATATACGTAACAATATTTTGAAAAGTCATCGATAAATGTAGCAAAATATTTACTACCACCTCTAGTGGGTGTTCCATGCAAATCACAAACATCACTGTGTACTAATTGCAACAAAGATGTAGTTTTTTCAATTTTTGGAAAAGGCAATCTTGTTATTTTTGTTTGTATGCATATTTTACACTTTTCATTCATATCATTATCATATTTAGTAATTAAATTTAAATTAACCATGAAATGCATTTTCTTTGTATTAACATGTCCTAAACGACTATGCCATAATGAAAGACAATCAGCGATATAAGCAGAAGAATCTTTTTCATTGATATTGAGCTTAAACATGCCCTCATACAAATATCCTTAGCCTACAAAGGTACCATTCCTAGTCAGAATAAATTTGTCAAACTCAAATACAAGCTTAAAGCCAAATTTGTTAAGAAGACTTCCAGAAACTAAATTTTTCCTAACATCAGGAACATGAAAAACATTGGTAAGGCTAAGGATTTTTCCAGAAGTGAATTCGAGATCCACGGTGCCTTTGCCTTTAACCGCAGCAGGAGATGAATTTTCCATATAGAGAACATCTCCTTCCACTGTTTCATAGGCAGAGAATAAGTTCTTGTCCTTACAAACATGTCTTGTGGCACCAAAATCAACCCACCAAGAGTTGTCTTCTCCAAGCATATTAGCCTCAGATATCATAGCAGCAAATTTTTGCTTTGTGTCTGATGTCCCTCCTTTTTCCTTTAGTTTCTTGAACTCACGACAATCCTTCTTGAAGTGACCTGGTTTGTTGCAATGAAAACAATTTCATTTCTTCTTTTTGTTTGCTTTAGAATTATTTGAAAAATTCTTCCGCTTGTTATTTTTTCCATTATTGCCATGTTTTTGCTCCTTTCCTTCCTCCACCACATGGACCTTAGAAAAAGAATTTTCTTGTTCCTCTTTACCATCTAGAATTCGAGACTCTTGTTCAGTTCTTAAATGAGTCTCTAATTCTTCAAGTGAAAGATCCTCATTTTTGTGTTTGAGTTCTTTCTTATAATCTTTCCAAGAAGGAGGAAGTTTTTCAATTATGGCAGGAACAATTACATTATCATCCATATTTAATTTTTTCAGTTTGCAATGATTTATGATGCGTTGGATGTCATGAAATTGTTCTAGCACATGCCTATTATCATGCATTTTAAAGATTAAAAACTTATTGATAAGGAACTTCTTACTTATAGCGTCTTTCGTAAGATATTTGGTCTCCAATGTTTCCCACAAAGTTTTTACAGTCCCAACATTTTGGTACAAGTAGAACAAATTGTCAGCCATTGCATTGAGAATGTGACCACGACACAAGTAATCATCGGTCTCCTATTTTGTTCATTGCCTAGTCTTTTCCACGGTTTCATCTTCATCTTCATTTGGTTTCGATTGTGACAAGACATACACAATCTTTAATATTGTTAGAAGAAAATGAACCTTTTTTTGCCAACGCAGAAAATTACCACCATCAAAACTGACACACCCCAACCCAGTTACTTATAATTAAGTTTGAAAGTCAAAGTGAGTCAAACCATGATTAATTTAACCAAACCATACACAAGAGTTTTAATTTCAGAGTCATCATTGTAAATCCATATAACTAAAAACCTTTTTACAACATCAGAGTAGTCACACTTATACAAACTTGCTTGAAGGAAAATTAAACTTAATTACATCATTTACATTTAAATAAAATCTTTGTTTCTCCCATTCCTGCCTAACCCAACCCGACTTCCTAGATTTGGCAGTGACATCGCGTTTCCTGAAAAATGTGAACATAGGAACCATGAGCAAAATAGCCCAGTGAATGCATCACTACTATACTACTGCATAAATTTAAATGCAATAAATCATATCCATATAATTATGTATTAACTTATCCGGCTCATTCATAATGAATGACCATCTTTTTTGAATCATGATTCACATATCCTATCTAAACAGACAATTCTCACCCATTCCTGGTCGAGGAGTAACCCATTGTCATTAATAGACAAATCTCCCCCATTTCGGGTCGGGGAGTAACCTCCCATTTCGGTAAACTGAAATGAACAGTTTCACATTCATAACATTATGATCATGTTCGTAACAATACACAAATACATCATTCTAGTGAGTACACTCACCTTGGTTGACAACTATGTATTCACGTTTCCTTCTGGTGGAGCTGAACCGGGTTGATTAGACCTTACACCTGTCAATCCAACTAGATCAGTACTGAACCTCAATCATAAATATTATCCTAACATAATTATGTAACTTTCCATGACTATACATCACCAATATAATTCCAATTAAGTCACATTCCAAAAAACATAGGTAAAGGCAAAATAATGATATACATGTTGATAAAGTTACGGACATTCAACCGTAGGAAATACCTTATAAGCAATTTATAACCAAATTCAAGTAAACATCCATGTATATACACACGAAGCATCTACTCAAAGTTCCCTTTGTAAGGACGAAATACAAACATTCATTCAAGGGGTATCCAGTATGGCCTGAAATTATTGTCCTACATACTTAACCATCCTATATTCCTAAATTGTAGAAATACAGGGGTCCAAACTTATCAATATGAAAACATATATCAATATACTTTCCAGTACAAGTGACGGTGTAATTTTTCAAGCTTCCTAGGGCAAGTTATGACAATTTCTTTACAACACAAGAAATCTTCCCTACAAGCTCCTCTATTGTTCCTTCAACTTGCAAGAATTTTCATAATTTTTCTCTAGCATAACTTTCCATGATTTTCAACCCATTTTCAGTACATACTGAATAGTACAGAATCAAAGTTTCATAATTGTTTGACTTCATTTGCTATCTCAAAAGCTTGACTAAACTCAGGGCATACCGAAATGAAGTATACAGACAGAAACTATGTACTAACTTGAAATCATCATTACGGCCTCACCACAAGGAGATAAGTTCCAATTTTCGGGTATGATATGAACATATGAGTCTAATTTCATGTCCAGTTGGAATTTCTCAATTCCAGTAATCACAAAAAGAGATATACAGATTTGAATACAAGGGGTTTTAATACAAAGCAATATGACATATAAACACCACTTATCTCACATATGAACCAATACATGTTATCACAAAGGATGATGAGGTTTTAATCAATAATTTATGATTTATATACTTTGAAATAAGTATAATACAAGATTACAACAATATCAACACATAATTTTACCTTGGAAATACCTTAAGGACTTTGCTGGAAATTTTTCCTAGCTTTTCCTTGTAATCTTTCTTCCTTAACTTCTACTTTCTCTTTCCTTAAGATTAAATCTCTCAAAACTGAACCTAGGGTTATATTTGCTGAACAAATAAGCTAAAGGGGGAGTTTTAAGTCGGCCAAGGATGCCTCCCAAGCCATCCAATTAAATTAAAACATTTGGTTTAATAAAAGATAATTTACCACTTAAAGGGAATGAACAGCTTTGCCCTTTGTTCATAAATTTGGTATAACTCTTTACTCGGGAATCCATTTGATGATTTGTTTATTGTGTTACAACCCTAACTCACATGTCTACAGCTATCTAGTTTTCACCTCAAGTCATTTATAATGTTATAAAGGTCAAAACTAGTCTCTAACAAGAACATTTCTACCGAAAACAACAAAATTTGTGTTTGTAAATAATTCGACCTTTCATGATTTATGAAAGTAGGATTATAATAAACATAATCACTTAACATTAGATATACTAATAGAACATTATTCATATCACTTAAGATAAGCATGATTTAAATATAATTTATCATAATTATATTCGGGTTGTAACAATTTCCCCCCTTAGAAAATTTCGTCCCCGAAATTTAATATAAAGGTCACTTACCAAAAAAATGGGGATACTGTTTCCTCATGCTATCATCCGTTTCCCAAGTTGCTTATTTAACTCCATGGCTCATCCACATAACCTTAACTAAGGGAATAACTTTATTTCTCAATACTTGGTCCTTACGATCAATAATTTCCATTGGTTCCTCGATGTACGACAAGTCTTCCTTCAGTTCAATTGGTTGAGTTTTGAACTGATGAGATGGATCTGCCAAATACTTATGAAGCATTGATACGTGAAACACATCATGTAAATGGGATAATCTCATCAACGTACATACATGCATACTTGTCAACAGTGTAGGTGGTCTTAACTGGAAGAAAATTAGCTGACTTCGTCAATCGGTCTATAATCACCCAAATAGAATCATGCCCCTTTGGTGATTGGGGTAATCCTGTAACAAAGTCCATCGTTATATGCTCCCACTTCCATTCCAAAATAGGCAAAGACTGCAATAATATTTCCGTCTTCTGATGCTCTGCTTTCACTTGCTGGCATACTAAATATTTAGCTACGAACTCTGCAATCTCACATTTCATATTGTTCCACCAGTAATATTCTTTCAAATCTATGTACTTTTTGGTACCTCCCGGATGCATATAGTAAATAGAACTATGCGCCTCTTCTAATATATCTTTCTTTAAGGGTGGATCATTCCGTACACGAATTCTATTTTTATAACACAACGATTCATCATTCTTAATTTCAAAGTCACTCTCTTTACCATCCAGGACATCTTGTTTCTTCCTCTCAAGGAATGGATCACTAGTCTGCCAATTTCATATACGTTCGGCTATTGAAGGTCTCTCTGTGACATGTGCTAATAATCCTCCGCTTTTTGAAAACTTCAATTCAATCCCAATCGATGCCAAGTCAATAATATTTCCAACACGGGCACACTGTATGCAACCAAGAATCCCTGATGATTTTCGACTCAAAGCATCTGCTACTACATTGGCCTTCCCAGGATGATGATGAATTGTACAGTCATAGTCTTTAATCAGCTATATCCAACGCCTCTGTCTCAAATTCAGTTCTTTCTGTGTAAACAAGTATTTTAAACTTTGATGATCCGTAAATATCTCACAAGTTTCTCCATACAAGTAATGTCGCCGCAACTTTAAAGCAAAAACAATGACCGCTAGCTCCAAATCGTGTGTAGGGTAGTTTCGTTCATGTGTCTTTAATTGTTTGGAATCATAAGCTATTACCTTCCCATTCTGCATAAGAACACATCCTAAACCCTGAAATGAAGCGTTTGTATAGATCACAAAAGACTTATTCCCACATGGAATAGTAAGTATAGAGGCTGAAACCAACCGATTCTTTAATTCTTTAAAACTCCTCTCACATTCTTCATCCCATACAAACTTCACTTCTTTACGAGTCAATTTTGTTAGTGGTAATGCTATTGCTGAAAATCCCTTAATGAATCTGCGATAGTAACCTGCTAATCCTAGGAAACTCCTAATTTCTGTCACATTCTTAAGACTTTCCCATTCAACGATTTCTTCCACCTTCTTTGGATCAACATATATCCCATTTCCTGAGACAACATGCCCTAAAAACACAATTTCATTCAACCATAACTCACACTTGCTAAATTTATCAAATAATTTCTTCTCTCTCAGAATCTGCAATACAAGTCTCAAATGTTTCTCATGTTCCTCCATGCTATGCGAATAAATCAACACATCGTCTATGAATACAATCACGAATGAATCAATGAAAGGGTGGAATACCCGGTTCATCAAATCCATAAAAACTGTTAGAGCATTAGTTAATCCAAATGGCATCACAAAAAACTCATAGTGCTCATATCGAGTCTGAAAAGCTGTTTTGGAAATATCTCTATCCTTCACTTTCAGTTGGTGGTAACCCGATCTGAAATCAATCTTCGAAAATACAGTGGCCCCTGTAATTGGTCAAACAAGTCATCGATACGAGGTAGAGGGTACTTATTTCTAATGGTCACCTTATTCAACTACCGATAATCAATACATAATCGCATTGTCCCATATTTCTTTTTCCCAAATAACACTGGTTCTCCCCATGGCGAAACTTTAGGCCAAATGAAACCTCTGCTTATCAGATCTTGTAATTGCACTTTTAATTCTTTCAACTCCACTGGTTCCATTCTATATGGAGCAAGAGAAATTGGACCAGTACCTGGAATTAATTCAATAGAAAACTCTACTTCCCTATCGGGTGGTAATCCTGGCAATTCCTCTGGGAAGACATCAGAAAACTCTCTAACTACGGGTATATCTTGAATTTTAACTGTCTCTTTATTAGTATCAACAACAGAAGCTAAATACCCTATACAACCTTTACTCAATAACCTTTTGCTCTTAATTGCTGAGATAAGACAATTAGGGATAACATTCCTTTCTCCTATAAACTGGAACTCGGTTTCACCAGGCAAATGAAACGTAACTTCTTTGCGAAAACAATCAATGGAAGCATGATATGATGATAACCAATCCATCCCCAATATAATATTAAAATCTCGAATGGCCAACGGTATCAAATCAATATAGAAATCTCGTTCCCCCATTCGTAAGATACAATCTTTATAAACATGCTCAACCAGAATCACACTTTCCATTGGGGTAGAAATATATAAGGCACAATTGAGAAATGAACATGGTCTACCCAAATATGAGACAATATCTAATGCCACAAACGAATGCGTAGATCCAGGATCAATGAGTGCATATAAATATTTGTTTGCAATAGAAAGTTTACCTTTAACCACTTCAGGTGTAGCATCAGCATCTTGCAGCGTCATCGCAAACACTCTTCATCCTGCCCTCGATCCAGTTGTTTGTTCTGTACCTCTCCCCCTGGTGGCACTACCTGGAGAGGATCCTTTATGAGGCCCCACACTACTGACTGAAACTGCTCTTGATAAGATCGAATAATTCTTTCTCAATGGCCCTTCTGATGACAGTTGAAACATTCTATATTCAGTAGCTTTGGGCAATTTCTCTTTACATGACCCGATGTCCCAAAAAATAAACAAACATTCGGATCTCCTTGCGATGAAACTCTTGAACCTCTTCCACCACTTGATTCACCCCTTTGAAAAATACTTCCCATGCCTCTACCATACTGGAATTTCTTCCCTCCAAGTCTCGAATATTCTGTATCACTACCCTTTTGATAACTTGGATCGAATCTGCTTCTCTTTACACCTCGTTCTCAATTCCAGCTATCTTCATTCACGTCCCTTTATACTAGCATGGCTTTGTTCACCAAGGCTGAATAGTTAGAAGTCTCTAAAGCCGACAATCTAGATTTAATGACTAACTCAAGCCCATCGAGAAATCGGCTGCACATATCTTCCTCATTCCGTATAAACCTCGAAGCAAATCGAGATAATGCTGTAAGTTTAACTTCGTATTCTCTAACTGTCATACTCCCCTGATTCAACATGAAATATTCCTTCTCCTTTTATTTTCGATACACTGGGGGAAAATACTTATCATACAAAGCCTTGACAAAAGCATCCCATGAGATCACATTCCCACCTTCTGGAGTAATCAACAAATATTTTGTAGCATCCCACCAATATTTAGCTTCTCCATTCAGCATATACGTCGCCAAGGTCACTCGTTGATTTTCAGGCATCCTCATCACCCCAAAGATAAGTTCAATCTCTTTAACCAAGACTTCTGCCTCTGCGGGATCAACTGCTCCTTCGAACGATGGTGGGTTCATCTTAATAAATTTCTCATATGGAGTACTTCTTTCTTCCCGGTGTATCACCTCCTCAGCCCTAGCTAAGGCTTGTGCCTCCAGTTGTCTGGTCTGTTATTCTTCCATCTGAGCCATAAATCTAGCTTGCTGCTCTGCCATTAGCGTCATATTACGTGCCATTTTTTGCATATCTGTCAGTTGTTCTAGCTCGGGCTCCACATTTATCTGAACAGGTTGCTCAACCTCCGCTTCTGCTGGAATATTTTAAGCCTCATCTTATATTCTCACATTTACATTCCCTCGTTCCATTATCTTATATCTGAAATGAATCAAAAATATAACAACATGCAGATATACATATCTTTCCTAACATAATCGTTAGTATCAAATAAAATATATTTCTAACATTCACTGCCAAATCTGGACTCTTCTCACTCCAGAACCTCTAAAAACCTAGGCTCTGATACCAAAAGTTGACACACCCCAACCCAGTTACTTATAATTAAGTTTGAAAGTCAAAGTGAGTCAAACCATGATTAATTTTATCAAACCATACACAAGAGTTTTAATTTCAGAGTCATCATTGAAAATCCATAAAACTGAAAACTTTTTTACAACATCAGAGTAGTCACGCTTATACAAACTTGCTTGAAGGAAAATTTAACTTACTTACGTCATTTACATTTAAACAAAATCTTTGTTTCTCCCATTCCTGGCTAACCCAACCCGACTTCCTAGATTTGGCAGTGACATTGCGTTTCCTGAAAAATGTGAACATAGGAACCATGAGCAAAATAGCCCAGTGAATGCATCACTACTATACTACTGCATAAATTTAAATGAAATAAATCATGTCCATATAATTATTTATTAACTTATCCATCTCATTCATAATGAATGACCAACTTTTCCGAATCACGATTCACATATCTTGTCTAAATAGACAATTCTCCCCCATTCCTGGTCGAGGAGTAACCCCTTGTCATTAATAAACAAATCTCCCCCATTCCGGGTCGGGGAGTAACCTCCCATTTCAGTAAACCAAAATAAACAGTTTCACATTCATAACATTATGATCATATTCATAACAGTATACAAATACACCATTCAATGAGTACACTCACCTTGGTTGACAACTATGTATTCACGTTTCCTTCTGGTGGAGCTGAACTGGGTTGATTAGACCTTACACCTATCAATCCAACTAGATCAGTACTGAAATTCAATCATAAATATTATCCTAACATAATTATGTAACTTTCCATGACTATACATCAACAATATAATTCCAATTAAGTCACATTCCATAAAACATGGGTAAAGGCAAAACAATGATATACATGTTGATAAAGTTACGGACATTCAACCGTAGGAAATAACTTATAAGAAATTTATAACCAAAGTCAAGTAAACATGTAATTATAATTCTCAATGTATATACACATGAAACATGTACTCAAAGTACCCTTTGTAAGGACGAAATACAAACATTCATTCAAGGGGTATCCAGTATGGCTTGAAATTATTGTCCTACATACTTAACCATCCTATATTCCTAAATTGTAAAAATACAGGGGTCCAAACTTATCAATATGAAAACATATATGAATATACTTTCCAGTAAAACTGACGGTATAATTTTTTAAGCTTCCTAGAGCATGTTATGACCATTTTTTTACAACACAAGAAATCTTCCCTACAAGATCCTCTATTGTTCCTTCAACTTCCAAGAATTTTCATAATTTTTCTCTATAATAACTTTCCATGATTTTCAACTCATTTTTAGTACACATACTGAATAGTACAGAGTCAAAGTTTCATAATTGTTTGACTTCATTTGCTATCTCAAAAGCTTAACTAAACTCAGGGCATACCGAAATGATGTATACAAACAGAAACTATGTACTAACTTGAAATCATCATTACGGCCTAACCAAAAGGAGATAAATTCTAATTTTCGGATATGATATGAACATATGAGGCTGCTTTCATGTACAATTAGAATTTCTCAATTCCAGTAATCACACAAAGAGATATGCAGATTCGAATACAAGGGGTTTTAATACAAAGCAATATGACATATAAACACCACTTATCTCACATATGAACCAATACATGTTATCACAAAGGATGATGAGGTTTTAATCAATAATTCATGATTTATATATTTTGAAATAAGTATAATAGAAGATTACAACAATATTAACACATAATTTTACCTTGGAAATACCTTAAGGACTTTGTTGGAAATTTTTTCTAGCCTTTTCTTATAATCTTTCTTCCTTAACTTCTACTTTCTCTTTCCTTAAGCTTAAATATCTCAAACTGAACCTAGGGTTATATTTGCTGAAAAAAATAAGCTAAAGGGGGATTTTTAAGTCAGCCAAGGCTGCCTCCCAAGCGATCCAATCAAATTAAAACATTTGGTTTAATAAGAGATAATTTACCACTTAAAGGGAATGGATAGCTTTGCCCTTTGTTCGTAAATTTGGTATAACTCTTTACTCGGGTATCCATTTGATGATCCGTTTATTATGTTACAACCCTAACTCACATGTCTACAACTATCTAGTTTTCACCTCAAGTCATTTATAATTTTATAAATGTCCAAACTAGTCTCTAACATGAACATTTTTACTGAAAATAACAAAATTTGTGTTTGTAAATAATTCGACCTTTCATGATTTATGAAAGTAGGATTATAATAAATATAATCACTTAACATTAGATATACTAATAGCACATTATTCATATCACATAAGATAAGAATGATTTAAATATAATTTATCATAACTATATTCGGGTTGTCACAAAAACGGTCCAACTTGACAAGGCCTTCGATTATTTGTCAAAGTGATTTGGAAGAGTCGGCCATTTCTGATAAAACTATATTTAGATTATTGGATAATATGAATGAAAATACAGAAATTGGACTCTTTATATATCACAGTAATGTCAACTTCAATACAATAATGTAACTTCTGAATAGATACTAGAAAACTTCAAGGGGTAATGTCACTTTCCTTAATACAGTATTTTCCCCACACGAATAACTTCGGTTTACAAATGGAAATCATCAAATCCGTACTCAAGATACAATGAAGCAATTGCACTGTCTGCAAATTGTATGTTTGAAGACAGCCTTTAGATGCAGCAGCGAAGAATAGTCAATCAAGTTCTTATTCTATTTCTGTGCACAAAACAGAATAAGTGAATTTGTATCGCCTGAAAATTATAAGAGAGTAATAGCAGGGTTTGGAAATCTGAAACTAGGTTTTTGTTATATGCAATTTCGTTTTAGATAGCCTTTATTTATAGATAATGAAAAGCTTTGTCTTCAAGAGTCATGACTGTTGGATTAACAGTCTTAATCAATTCCGTAATGGTATGACTGTTAATTACCAACAGTCGTAAGTCATTTCCGAACACGTATAATTAATACCGAATCGGTTTTGCACGGGTCAACCCAAAAGTGATCGCGCCCGAGCTACCATGATCCGACCCGGACGAATCCCGACAACCCGCTATCACTACGGACACGCGAAGTGCAAAGTGTGTCACTAGCGCCTCTACAACCCACTTCCCCGCACCCGTACGCGCGCGCGTGTGCGTGTGCGTACGGTGCTTCGCACTGTATTGTGGTCTCTTGAATAGCCTCTTAAATGCTAGATGAATTAACTCTTCATCTTCCATTTGTACTTATTAAGTGCACAAATTCTTAATATTTTTCCAATGTGGGACTCAAAGGTTGCCCACTCCTTTTATAGCTTAGTGGTGACACTTAACTTTGCACATTTTTCAATTTGGGACACTATCCCTTTTTATATTTGGGTTAGCTTCCCACCTCTTCCACACACTTCCAATGTGGGACAAGCTCTTTAAGCTCTTACACCCAAAACTCGTACTCACTTATTTTATCAAATCTCCAACATGTATTTGTGTTGATTTCTTCTCTACCAACAGGTTTGTTTTTGTATGTTGGTTTCAGTATCTGTCTGAGGTTTATTGGTCTCGATATCTGTATTAGGCGGAGGGGGTACTTGAGGTCGCCAAGGTTTTAGGTGGCTTCTTTTTGGTTTATCTATAAACGAACCCAATGAAGTTCATTTATATTTTGTTGTGGAAAGGAAAAGACATGAAGAAGTAGGGACGAATTTTGAGAATTATTCAATTTTAAAAGATGTCCTTTTAGTCGGGTATGAGATACAAAGTCACGGCTTGCATTAGTTACAATTACGTATTTATTACTATTAAAACCTCTAATATTATCGTATTAGAGTTATAATATAGATTACTAATAATGTATATATAATCTGTTAGTTTATTTATCAAAATGTGTGTGAATTTTATGTTGTGACACCCCCTACTTTAATCACGAGTGATCTATTATTTATCAAAATAAACAGGAATCGAATTTGGTTCATTCCGAGCATCATAGTCGAAAACCATTTAAATTACTAACCACCTATGTTAAATTAAATCGGTATCACTTTTTTTTTATCTTTCCTTAACGTAACAATATGTGGAAAATAAAACGGAATAACTTGACCACAATAAATATAGAACCCTGAATCATCATACGATAAATATATATATAATGAGTACAAAAGAAACCATCAGTTCAAAAACTAAATCCAAACCACAAGTCTGAAGAAAATAAACTGAATGTAACTACATATTTAGATGATAAATGAAATTGAATTAATGTACCAACTCAAAGGGGTAACATCACCAAATGAAACTACTGAATCAACAACCTAGTCTAGGAATGAATAACTGAGGCGTCCACTTATAGTCCTGCAATCTTCCACAATGCTACAGCTATGCATCCCTAGAATAAGTCATCAAGCCTCCCTCTAGCTGGACACATATAATATTTTTGAAAAAAAGAAATTTTGACATGGGTCAGAGCCCAAAATCATTTCAAAAATATTTAGCAAGTAATTAAGATGTAATGCATTAACACTCTTCATATTTAAGCGGGTGTTGAACTCTCTTGAGATATTATTCATCCCTCATATGTTGTGCACACCTAACACTTACCTTCTAACACAACTAGTTATACTACCCCCCCCCCCCCCCCAACTAGTCATGTCACAACCTTTCTATCACCACACTCTATCCCGAGTACTTCCTTAGTTTGGTTCCTAGGTTATTTATGTTAATTTAGTTAATCATTTTCACTTTAATTAATTATAAAACATTCACACTAGTTATATGAATAATAAATTCACGCTTGCTCTATTATATATGTATGAATATACAACAACAATCACACACATGTTGCGTATAATAACTATCCTCTCGAGTAATAACTAACTGGATGCTTGTCTCTACAATGCTATCATATCCCAGGTATGCTCACTCTAACCCGGTTACCATAAGTTGGATTAGTTCACTTCGAACTTAAATAAAAATATCACAAACTAAGTGGAGGTGGTCATATTTCTCCGAGAGTGAGACCGAATAATATCCAAAGTGTCTCGGTTCGAAAATAAATCACACACTAAAATACTGGACGATATAACTTGGGAACTATACTCTCCCTGCATTCACTGGCCAGGGGATTCACACACATCGCACAACCTCTGATGATAGCACTAGAGGGGTATGTTTTTACAGAAATATCATTCACACGGATATTTACAAAATACAAAAGTACATATATATATATATATATATATATAATGAAATTAAATCCGACTAACTTGTGCCTAACTCTAATAGCACTAACCCATAATACCCAAGCCTACTTTTTTACTCTTATTTTATTTAATTTATATTTTTTAAATAAATTAATGTAGATTCACTTGCTAAGATACCCGGACTCACTGAATCGGCCAGTATATAACCATATATGAATTTATCTCACATAATTCATTATTTATGTGCCACACATTTCTTTCACTTTCCTAAGCCCGATTATATCCCCCATAATCACTAGAAAATAGGCCCTCTATTTATTTTTCACTAAATAATTAAGTCTAAAACAAACCCCCAAAGAATTTTGAGCCTAGGATTTAAATAGGCAAAACTGCAAGAAATTATTTACCATCGATCGATCGATCGGTTGACCCTGAACGCAGGCAAATTCTTCCTCCAAGATGTTTTAATCCATTTTTAGCCATTAAAGCTTCAGAGTTTCTTCTCAAAACTTAACACAATCATAAACAATGTTTATTACATGATTCAAGCAGTTTCTAACCATCATAAACCTCATTAAATATCAATAATTTCTACTTAAATCAGTTCATTCACAAATTGGATTTTCTCTATTTTATTCGATTTTCGTTATTTAATTCAATTATATACTCCAAATTGAATGTGATTAGCTTCTGGATTTCGACTCAAATTCAGATTCCAACAATATATGGTATCATCTCATCATTAATTTAGTATTAATTTCGGATCTAATACCTAAATTCCCAAAATCCCATTTTAACATGTGACAACCCTCCCCAAAACGAGTTTGCCTACACTTACCATCACATGGATATCAGTTTTTGCAATCTAAAATAGAAGGAAGTTAATTAGTTGCCTTCTAGGTTCGTAGGGGATGATTATGAGTTGTAGAAGACATATCGATGATCGTACACCCACTTCCTCCTTGAATTTGGCCTTTAAAGTCCCCTTATTTTATCCCTTCTCTCTTCTCTCAATTTTTAGGGTTTAGAGTTTGATTAATGGATGCCTCTAACTCTGCAAGTTAGGTTAAATATCTCTAATCCCTAAATTAGGTTAATGGGACAAGTTGAAATTACTCGAATATCGGTGTGGACCCGATTATGTCTAGAAAGGTCACGTTACCCAATTACTACCCTCGGGTACACTATTTTGACTATCTCAATCATTTTGGAACAAACCTCGACCTCAAAATTTCCATCCGTATCACCCTACAATAATTTCTATCTCGATCCCATATAGTCTACACACTATTCCCGGATGAGATTAAACATTACCACGTCACTATCACTCACTATGACGTAAAATAATAAATCACTATTCATTTAGTAATTATATTCCATAAACATTAATCATTTTCTCTCCTAATTACTATTTTAATAAACAAATAATAATCAATTCAATTAAATTACAACACACGTGTAATTTAAAAATACCCGAATTAATTAAAATATAAATACTCAGAAATATGGGATGTTACATGCTTTCCCCTTACAAAGGATATTCTCCCTCGAAATTAGGACGTACCTTCGGTAAATATATTTGGATACTGCTCTCGCATATCCACCTCCCACTCTCACATCGACTCGTTAACATTATGGTGCTCCCACTGGACTCGAACTAAAGGTACCACCTTAAACTGCAACTTACACTTACTACGATCAAGTATATCCACTTGTCTCTCCTCATACAAGATATCTAGCTTAAATCGATCTAATCTAGTGGAACATGCCCAAAATCTCTCTCGCTCCTCTGGTACCTCTTCAGTGATGACACGTGGAACACATTGTGAATCCGCTGTAAGTGTTCCGGTAAGCCTTGCCTATATGCAACTGGTTCCACCCTTTTAACGACTGAAAAAGTTTCCACATATCTCGGCGCTAGCTTCCCCTTCTTATGGAACTTCATGATAAAATTCAAGGTGGTCTAGTGTTGCTGCCAACGCGTTCTATTCGTCGCATGTGATCTTGCTGGATATGTAACTTCTTACATGTTGGATTCGTACTTGTTGATAAATATAGCTGATCGTTGTTCTCCATGCTGGTTTATGTGTTATTGGATCTGTGTTATACAGATCACCCAACTTCTCATTCGCCGAGATTGAATTAAATAAGAATTTTATTTCCCAACTTCTCATTCGCTTGAGACGTGATCACATAATGTCGACTATCAATCGAAGTTGAGGGTCCGTCGAGGCAAAATTTCAAAGGATCTAGTAGATGTTGTGAATGATTCATGTTCGAGCATATTTCGGAGCAATGACAAGATAAATGATGCCTGAGCATCCGCCGAGGCAAGATTATCAAGGACCAAACAAATATTACTAACGATCCTGCAATGTTGTTGAAAAATAGATTTTCAAGTTAAATAAGTGATGCATGAATGCCTATCGAGGCAAAAATTGTAGAGGATCTGGTAAATATTGTGAGTGATTCATGCTCGGGCATCCGTTGAGGCAAAAAGGACCGAGCAATTATTACTAACAATCTTGCAGTGTTAGTGAAAACTGTAAGGCCCTAAAACACGAGTAGTAAGGTTAATTACACAATTAAGTATAAGTTATGACTTATCAGTTATAAATTGGTTAGGTGGTTAAATTCATCATGAACACATGTTTCTAAATGCATCATTATGTTCATAAAAAGTAAGCTAGAGTGTTGGAGCGAAATTGGCGATGTTTGGTCGCCAAATGTGAAAGTTATGAAATTTTTAGTAAATAATTACTCTTCTGTTCGAGCCCAAATTAGGTGCACTAGTTTTATGATTTTGGGAAAACACAAAATATCAAAGTTGTAGATGTTTAAGTTATATACTCATAGACACAAAGTGAGAGTAAATCGGGGCCCGAAATAGTGAGTTATGGTGATTTTACGAGGCAGGACAAATCTGTCATTAACGGAATTGTCCTATTGGACCCCTTGCCCAACGAATCGCATAATACCACCTTAAAGTGGTCACATAGCCACGTTTTTAAGCTTATAAGGCAGACCTTATCATCTTTTTCATTTCCTATTACAATCTTGAGAAAAAATATGCTTATGGAGAGAGAAAAAGAAAGTTAAGGAGGAATTTCATTGAAAATTCACCATAAATTGAGGAATTCTCGTAAGGTAATTACTTCTTAATTAAAGTTGGTCACATGGATGAGTTCTACACTTGGCATGTTTTTATTTTTGATTGGGATATATATTTTAATGATACCCATATTTCTGAATTGTGTTGGAACAAGGATGGCTTAAGAACATAAGTTAAAACTGGAGCTAGGATCGTAAATGCATACTTTAAAGTCCTAAATTTACATCATCTTTTTGTAAAGCATTTTGATTTATAAAATTCATTATTATGATGTATATTTCTGCTAAAACACGTTTATTATATGTTTCCATGAATTATACCCAAGGTCAAGGCTATGTATGCTTAAAAATGTTAAGTTATGCCTTAATGTTCTATTTTGACCTAGTTATGCTAAAAATGGCATAAATCATCGAATACTTATTGGAATTGAGTGATTCTATTTGGAGAGTAAAATAGACTCATACATGTATAACATATCCGAAAAGTGTGTAAAAATATCAACTATTGAACCTTTGGTGATAGTTTGAAGTTTTGGTTTAAAATTTGTCCTAAAGGAGCAAGAATGCATACCGAGTGTTTGACGTTTTTATCGACATAGAAAATGAGACCTAAAAACTATGAAACATTAATTTTATATTATTAAATTTGTTTACTGATATTGGGTGGAATATCATGAAAAGTTATGTTGTACAAAAATTATGAAAATTCCAGGAAGTTGAAGTTGTGTTGTTGTTTTTCTTGAGAAATGATTAGGAAAAGGTTGTAATAAAATGGGCATAACTTTGTCTAGAAAATTGATAATTTAATTCCGTAAATTGTGTTAGAACTCTAATTACTTGGGTGTTATAGAAATATGAAGTATCATATTTATTTCCTCATTAGTTATTTCTTATTGACCAAATGATGTGATGTATTACTAGGTTTAATGTTAATTGGTGTATTTAGATACTAATGATATTGACTTGTTAGGTGGGGAAGCAAGTAATACTATCATATCAAGGAAGTAGTTTGGTATTAATCTTAGCACCAAATCCAAGGTGAGTGACCTATCCTATGAAACATAGATGCTTATATGTTCATATGGAAATGTGTAGTTCAATACATGTGTTAAAATGCTTATGGGGGTGATGTTGTATTTAGGAAACATATGCATATGATTAAAATATTAAGTGATGTTATTTAATGTTAAGGACTGTGGTAGGTCCTACAGGATGTGGCGGTCCTATTAATCCAACTTAAAGGTTTGTGTACTCGGGCCTAATAAAGGGATGTGGTGATCCCCAATAACTGTGGTGGATTAATTGGACTGTGGAGGGTCCAGGCTTGCGAGAGTTTCTCAATTCCTGTTGGGTTATAACATTAGAATAAAATAAAAATGGTTATTCAATTTGGTCATAGGTGTGGTATATGGTCATTCACTAAGCTTATATTACTTACACTCCTATAATATTGTGTTTCAGGTATGCCTATCGTTTGGAGTTCACTGTCACGTTAAGACCATAAAACGGGGGAGTGACGAATATCTAATATGGGTTGTATATCAACAAGGTTTTGCGTCAATGTGAAACAAAGGAACTTGTATATGTAAAGTTGTTTAGTACTTGTAAGTTATATGTACAGGTAGTTATGTTTTCATCTAAACATGCCTTTGGGAAAAAAATCTTGTGCTATAAAGTGAGAGATTTATAGTAAAGTACATGTTTATGGGAAATTATCTCTAAATAAAAGGACGATTTTAACTTAATTAAGCCAGGGCGCGACAACTTGGTATCAGAGCATGGCTATTAGGTTCTGGATAGGGTGTGAAGGTCTTGATTGGCAGTCGACACTAGAAAGTGAGTTTGTTATGCACCTGGATTTTGACTAACAATGTTAATATTAAACTGCTGCTATTGTATTTGTTTAAGTGAATTATATTGTAGTGAATGATGGATCCACATGAGCCGTATGATGGAGCAGAGGGTGAGGCATCTTATGTTCCTAATAGTCAGCAAGGATATAGGCATATTCAAGTGGAGGAACCAGAGGTGCAACAACAACCTATTGATGACGTGGGAAGAATATTACGTGCTGTGGCACAACTTATGGAACAAGCAAGAGGAGGAGAACATGCTGGGGATAGGGACAAATTACATGAGAGGTTCATGAAGTTAAATCCTCCAGCATTTACTGGGACTACGGATCCGTTAGTGGCGGAGGGGTGGATTAGAAAGATGGAAACAATATTCAAGGTGACGGAAATGAGAGATGAACAAAAGGTTTTGTTAACAACCTTTAGGTTAGAGGCTGATGCAAAGTTATGGTGGGATGCAACAGAAAGGTTACTTACTACCATGGGGGGAGTGGTACCAATAAATCCTCCACAAATTACATGGGAGAGGTTTGTGAAGGTGTTCTTTGAAAAATATTTCCCAAGGCTTTATAGGAAAGAGAAAGAGGAAGAATTTATCACGTTGAAATAGGGGAACCGAACAGTGGTAGAGTATGAAACTTTATTTATATCCTTATCTAGATTTCCACTTGACTTGGTGAGGACGGAGGAAAGTAAATGTGATCGATTTCAAACTGGGCTGAGTGTAGATATAAAAAGCATGGTTGTTAATATGAAGATCACGGATTATGTGGACTTGGTGGATAGGGCCATGTTGTCAGAAAAGTCAATAAAAGAAATGCAAGTTAAACACTCGAAGAAAGCTAGATATGATGGTATAAGATCATATGTATGGGAGACGGGAACCTCAACTCAGAGTGTAGCACGAGGAGTACCTAAGGGGTAAGAGTTTAAAAATAATAGAAATGCTCGTGGAAGATTTCAAGCTCGAGTTGGAAGGACTGGGATGAATCAGACAGAAAATGCATCTGTGATGGGACCGAGGGCCATATTTTGTTATAGATGTGGTGGTCAAGGACACATGTCTCGGGAGTGTACAATAGCCGAGACGAAACCTTTATGTTTCCATTGTCATCAACCGGGGCACTTACGAAAGAATTGTCCAGCGATGGAAGCTGCAACTTAAATTAGGAGTGTGACAGTAGGAGATAGGATTTCTACACCGAATGTACACAGGGGAGGTAGAGGAGGTGTGTCTCAAAATCAAGTCCAAGGTAGAGTGTTTGCACTGACGCAATAAGATGCACAAGCTATGCCTAACGTAGTGACATGTGCACTTCCTATTGGTGATAAAGATGCTTATGTGTTGATAGATCCTGGTTCTACACATTCTTTTGTGTCTTTGCTTTATCTGTTGCATCTTAATAAACCATTATCATCATTAGATTCTGGTTTAGCTATTGTTACTCCAGTGGGGGGTTGGTTTTTATTGAGATGATATATAGGGAGTGTGTGGTATGAGTGGGTGAAAAATAATTACTAGTTGACTTATTACCTCTCGATATGCGCAACTTTGATGTAATACTGGTTATGGATTGGTTAGCCTCATATCATGTATGTTTGGATTGCTTTAAAAAGGAGGCAGTGTTTCGATTACCAGGTGAACCTGAATTTAAATTTATTGGAGAACGAAATGTCACTCCAACATGTTTGATCTCTGCTACAAAATGTTATGAACTGCTAAGGAAAGGATGTGAGGGTTATCTTGATCATGTGGTGGACACACGACAAGAGGCTGGAAAACTATCAGATATACCAGTAGTTAATGAGTTTGCAGATGTCTTCCCAGAATAACTCCCAGGGTTAGCACCAGACCGTGAGGTGGAATTTTCAATTGAGTTGGTACCAGGAACTACACCAATATCTATTGCACCATATCGTATGGCACCTGTAGAATTAAAAGAGCTAAAGATACAGTTGCAAGATTTGTTAGATTGTGGTTTTATAAGGCCTAGTGTATCACCGTGGGGAGCCCCAGTATTTTTTGTGAAGAAGAAAGATGGAACCATGAGACTGTGCATCGATTATCGTCAATTGAATAAGGTGATTATCCATAACAAATACCCACTACCCCGCATTGATGACTTGTTCGATCAGTTGCAAGGAGCCAAAGTGTTTTCCAAGATCGATCTCAGATCCGTATGTCATCAATTGAAAGTAAGAGATTGTGACATTTCTAAAACTACTTTTCGTTCTAGGTATGGACATTATGAATTTCTTGTCATGCCATTTGGGTTAACAAATGCACCGACCGTATTCATGGATTTGATGAATCGTATATTTCACCCATATGTGAATTCTTTTGTTATTATCTTCATTGACGATATTTTGATGTATTCTCGTAGTAAGGATGAGCATGAACACCACCTGCGTATTATTTTACAGACCTTGCGAGAGAAGCAGTTGCATGCTAAATTTTCTAAATGTGAATTTTGGCTAGACAGGGTAGTATTTTTGGGGCATGTTATTTCTGTTCACCCCAAGAAGGTAGAAGCAGTAATGAATTGGGAAAGACCAACTAGTGTGACAGAGGTACGTAGCTTTTTGGGATTGGCGGGCTATTACAGGAGGTTTAGACCGGGGTTTTCTTCTATTGCATTGCCATTGACTAAGCTTACCAGAAAGGAGACCAAGTTTGTCTAGAATGACGATTGTGATAAAAGCTTTGAAAAATTAAAGGGTAAGTTGACATCAGCTCCAGTATTGACTATCCCAACGGGTACAGAAGGTTTAGTTATTTATAGTGATGCCTCGTATCAAGGACTCGGTTGTGTGTTAATGCAGCATGGAAAGGTAATTGCTTTTGCTTCTCGACAATTAAAGATACATGAACGCAACTACCCTACACACGATCTTGAGTTGGCTGCAGTAGTTTTAGCATTAAAGATCTGGAGACACTACTTATATGGTGTTAGTTATGAAATTTTTACTGACCATCAAAGCTTAAAATACCTGTTTACTCAAAAAGACTTGAACTTGAGGCAAAGAAGGTGGATGTAACTTATAAAAGATTATGATTTCACGATACATCACCATCCAAGTAAAGCTAATGTTGTTGCTGATGCTTTGAGTAGAAAATCTCTAGGCATAGTATCTTGTATTTATTGTATTCGAGTTGATCTGCTGAGAGAGTTAGCTTTAATGGGGTGGAATTAACTTTGAATGAATCTTACGGAATAATAGCACATTTAAATGTTAGACCCACATTGATAGACTGGATAAAACAAGCACAGGCAGGAGATACAGAATTGGAGAAAGTTAGAGATAATATGAAAAAGGGTAAAACAAATGAATTTTCTATTCGGGATGATGGCATTGTTATGTATGGGAACCGTTTCTGTGTACCTAATGCACCTGATTTAAGAAGAACGATTTTAGATGAAGCCCACTGTTCTTTATATGCTATGCATCCAGGGAGCACGAAACTATATAGAGATTTGAAACAATATTATTGGTGGTCGGGAATGAAACACGACATTGTAGATTTTGTTGCTAGATGTCTAGTTTGCCAACAGGTGAAGGTAGAGCATCAGAAGCTAAGTGGTTTACCATGTTACTACAGATTTTGTTATAGGTTTACCAAAATCATCACGAGGGTTTGATTCTATTTGGGTTATCCTTGATAGGTTGACTAAGTCTGCACATTTTCTTCCTGTTAAAACTACTTACTCCATGGAAAGATATGCCAAATTATATGTGTATAATATTATTAGATTGCACGGTGCACCTGTTTCTATTATTTCTGATCGAGATCCTAAGTTTACTTCTCACTTTTGGCCTAGTTTATAACAATCTTTGGGGACTAAATTGAAATTTAATACAGCTTTTCATCCTCAGACTGATGGGCAGTCAGAAAGAACGATCCAGACACTCGAAGACATGTTACGAATTTGTGTATTGGAGTTCAAAGGCAGTTGAGATGAACACTTGCCACTAATAGAGTTTGCTTACAATAATAGCTATCATTCGAGTATTGAGATGGCTCCTTATGAAGCTTTGTATGGGAGAAAATGAAGAACTCCAGTGTGTTGGACTGAAGTAGGAGAACGAAAACTACTTGGACCAGAAATCGTACAGTAGACTACGAAAAAGATAAATCTTATCCATAATCACTTGAAGGTGGCGCAAAGTAGACAAAAAAGTTATGCAGACAATCGAAGGAAAGAATTGAAATTTGAGGAAGGTGATCGAGTATTCCTATATGTTTCTCCTTGGAGAGTGGTTATGAGATTCGGGAAGAAGGGAAAGTTAAGTCCCAGGTACATTGGCCCTTATGAGATAGTGAAACGGGTTGGAGCTGTAGCTTATAAATTGGCGTTACCACCAGAATTTTCCTGAATACATGATGTTTTTCATATATCCATGTTACGTAAGTATGTGCCTGATCCTTCACATGTGTTTACTTCACAACCGATAGAGCTTCAAGATGACCTAACCAACGTGGAGGAACCAATTGCTATTGTAGATCGAAAGGAGCAAGTGTTACGTAGTAAAACCATTTCACTAGTTAAGGTGATGTGGAGAAGTCAGAATGTGGAGTATGCCACCTGGGAAGGGGAGGATAACATGAAGAACCAATATCCTCATTTGTTTGGTAAGTTTCTTATGCGTTAAATTTCGAGGACAAAATTTTTATAAGAGGGGTAGAATTGTAAGAACCTAAAACATGATTACTAAGGTTAATTACACGATTAAGTATAAGTTATGAGTTATAAGTTATAAATTGGTTAGGTGGTTAAATGCATCATGAAAATATGTTTCTAAATGCATCATTATGTTTATAAAAAGTAAGCTAGAGTGTTGGTGCGAAAGTGGCGATGTTTGGTCGCCAAATGTGAAAGTTATGAAATTTTGAGTAAATAATTATTCTTCTATTCGAGCCCAAATTAGGTGCACTAGTTTTATGATTTTGGGAAGACAAAAAATATGAAAGTTGTAGATGTTTAAGTTATATACTCATAGACACAAAGTGAGAGTAAATCGGGGCTCGAAATAGTGAGTTATGGTGATTTTACGAGGCAGGACAAATCTGTCATTAACGGAATTGTCCTATTGGACCCCTTGCCCAACGAATCACATAATACCACCTTAAAGTGGTCACATAGCCACGTTTTTAAGCTTATAAGGCAGACCTTATCATCTTTTTCATTTCCTATTAGAAGCTTGCGAAAACATATGCTTATGGAGAGAGAAAAAGAAAGTTAAGGAGGAATTTCATTGAAAATTCACAATAAATTGAGGAATTCTCGTAAGGTAGTTACTTCTTAATTAAATGCATACTTTAAAGTCCTAAATTTAAACCATCTTTTCGTAAAGCATTTTGATTTATAAAATTCATTATTATGATGTATATTTATGCTAAGACATGTTTATTATATGTTTCCATGAATTATACCCAAGGTCAAGGTTATGTATGCTTAAAAATGTTAAGTTATGCCTTAATGTTCTATTTTGACCAAGTTATGCTAAAAATGGCATAAATCATCGAATACTTATTGGAATTGAGTGATTCTATTTGGAGAGTAAAATAGACTCATACATGTATAACATATCCGAAAAGTGTGTAAAAATATCAACTATTGAACCTTTGGTGATAGTTTGAAGTTTTGGTTTAAAATTTGTCCTAAAGGAGCAAGAATGCATACCAAGTGTTTGACGTTTTTATCGACATAGAAAATGAGACCTAAAAACTATGAAACATTAATTTTATATTATTAAATTTGTTTACTGATATTGGGTGGAATATCATGAAAAGTTATGTTGTACAAAAATTATGAAAATTCCAGGAAGTTGAAATTGTGTTGTTGTTTTTCTTGAGAAATGATTAGGAAAAGGTTGTAATAAAATGGGCATAACTTGTCTAGCGAATTGGTAATATAATTTCGTAAATTGTTTTAGAACCCTAATTACTTGGGTGTTATAGAAATGTGAAGTATCATATTTATTTCCTCCTTAGTTATTTATGATTGACCAAATGATGTGATGTATTACTAGGTTTAATGTTAATTGGTGTATTCAGATACTAATGACATTGACTTGTTAGGTGGGGAAGCAACTAATACTACCATATCAAGGAAGTAGTTTGGTATTAATCTTAGCACAAAATCCAAGGTGAGTGGCCTATCCTATGAAATATAGATGCTTATATGTTCATATGGAAATGTGTAGTTCAATACATGTGTTAAAATGCTTATGGGGGTGATGTTGTATTTAGGAAACATATGCATATGATTAAAATGTTAAGTGATGTTATTTAATGTTAAGGACTGTGGTGGGTCCTACAGGATGTGGCGGTCCTGTTAATCCAACTTAAAGGTTTGTGTACTCGGGCCTAATAAAAGGATGTGGTGGTCCCCAATAATCGTGGTGGATTAATTGGACTGTGGCGGGTCCAGGCTTGCGAGAGTTTCACAATTCCTGTTGGGTTATAGCATTAGAATAAAATAAAAATAGTTATTCAATTTGGTTATAGGTGTGGTATATGGTCATTCACTAAGCTTATATTGCTTACACTCCTGTAATATTGTGTTTCAGGTATGCCTATCGTTTGGAGTTCACTGCCACGTTAGGACCTTAAAAAGGGGGAGTGACGAATATCTAATATGGGTTGTGTATCAACAACGTTTTGTGTCAATGTGAAATAAAGGAACTTGTATATGTAAAGTTGTTTAGTACTTGTAAGTTATATGTAGTTATGTTTTCATCCAAACATGCCTTTGAAAAAAAAATCTTGTGCTATAAAGTGAGAGATTTTTAGAAAAGTACATGTTTATGGGAAATTATCTCTAAATAAAACGACAATTTTAACTTAATTAAGTCAGGGCGCGACAAAAACAAAATTTCCAAACCATTTATTAGGGTTGAGTAACAATAATAAATGTGACGTCAATCATTAATCGACTGTGCTAACCATCTGTCGGGACTGAATTAAAAATTATCCCGACCAACCGTTTGTTAGGGATAAAATATGATGTGTGTGGAAAATATCTTCGGGACTAAATATATAGAAATATTTTTCCGATCTTTTGCTGAGATGAACCTTGAATATGCTTGATCATTCTTCAGTTCAAGAATCATAGAGCTAGATAATCAATACTGAAATTGAAGAAATATCAACGCCCGAGAATTAGTCGGTTATCACAAATAATATTTCCCAAGCATTTGTTGGGTCCAGAGTGGTGTAACGTGCTCGACCATCCGTCGGAGCATTAAAAAAATAAGTGGTGCCTGGCTCATCTGCCCGGGCAAAGTTGTACACGTTCGAGTAGATATAGAGAAGGATCCATGCTCGAGCATCTATCGGTGTATTAATAAGATTTCCAAGAGCTTAAGATTGTGGCCGAGCATTCGTCGGGACTGAATCTTGTACCTATGGAAGTTATTAAGTTGCTCGACCATTTATCGAGGCTAAATCAAATAGAATTTATCGTGCAATTCGTTTATTCAGTCAAGGAATATATGATGTGCATTTGCTCGACGATGTGTCGAGGAAATATTTCATAGTATTGAATGAAATGAATGATCCCATAATTTTTTTGATAAAATCTCACGAGGATGGCCATGCCCGAGCATCTGTTAGGGCTACTATAAGTACTAGTAAAAATATTACACCGACCATCCATTGGCATAACCAATAATAGCTAGACGACAATATTGAAAATTAACTGATCGAATAAATGACATGAGTGTTCTATAAGTGCGCCCCACTATTTATGTGAACAAAATAATTGTAATAAAGTCGAATAAAAGATGAAAAATTTGTCAAATATATCCATATGTACGACATAGGAGTTAATTTGGAATTTCTGCAAATATCTCTAAGCAAATAGTCAATCGTAAGTTTGTTTCAAAAAATTATTTTCACAGAAAATTTGTGTAGTGACAATTGTGAAGTATGCAGTATATATAGCCCCCTGATCTATGATGATAAAAATCGTGAGCATAATTTGTGAGCAGATAAAATATTATGAGACAAAAATGAACAATGCACAAATAAATATGCGTATCCATCAATTGGGGTTGTACTAAATATAAGAATTATCTTGACAAACCATCCATTGGGGATAAAATGAGACTTGTTCGGTAGATTTCTTCGGGTATAATATATAGAAATATTTTGCCGATCATCTGCCGAGATGAATCTTGAATGTGCCTGACCGTCCTTCAGGTTAAGAATCATGGAACCCGAGCGTCAGTCGGGGTAATAATAATTTTACACAATCATTTCTTTGGGTCTAAAGTGCTATAGAGTGCTCGACTATTCGTCAGAGCATTAATAAAATGAATGGTGCCTGGATAGTCCGTCGGGGCAAAGTTGTACAATACTCAGTAGGTATAGCGAGCAATTCATGCTCGAGCATCTATCGAAACATCGATGAGATTTCCAAGAACTTAAGATTGTTGCCGAGCATCCGTAAGGACTGAATCTTGTACCTGTAGAAGTTAGTAAATTGCCCGACCATCTATTGAGGCTAAATCAAATAGTAGTTATCATGATAATGATTTGTTCAGCAAAGTATATATGATATGCATCCGCTCAGCCATTTGCTGAGGAAAGGATTTCATAGTAGTGTATGAATGTAATGAATGATCCAATGATTTTTATGATAAAAATCCACTGAGACGACCGTGACCGAGCATTTTTCAGCATTGAACTAAATAACCAATAATCTCCTGCCGCCAAGATTAAATTACCGTAGCTTAGATGACAATGTTGAAAATGAAATGATCGAATAAATGATGCGAGTCCTCTATAAGTGCGCCCCACTATTTATGTGATCAAAATAATTTGTAATAAGTGTAAACGCGGATTTTGAATTTTCCCAATTAAAATCAAATTTGTAATTTCCTTTTATCTAAACTCAAGATGATGCGGAAGCGTATAAAGTGATGGTTCAACTTTAAAAACAATAAATTTTAATTTCTTAAATCAAATTAAAATTACACCAAGTGAAGTAAAATTAAACAATTAATATATTCACTTAAACCGATTCATTAATCCAAGTCTTAGAATTTGCCTAAGTCATATTTATCAATATATCAAAGTTGGGCGAAACCAATTTTAGCAAATGACTTGAATTAAACAACTTTACCCAATATTTAATTAAAGTCCAAATTAAATTGAGTGTGATAACTAAACCAAATTTTATCTTGAATTATCCTATACATGCGTTCTAAATTTTAATGCAAGATAAAATAAACCAATCACACTACGCCGCGATGTACGAGGAAAAACCCAAGACGGGAAAAAACCTCGGACGGCCCTAGCCATAAATCCACTAGATACGGAATTACAATTACAAGACAGATAGACTTACAACGCACGACTCGATCCCTCTCAAGCCTCGACGCTTCTTCTTGTAGACACCTCTTCCTAGCGGATAACCTTGGAACACCATCGCGGTCTCGGAATCCACCGATAGGACTTTATATGGTCACCGTCACCCAACACATGGAGCCTTTCTCCGTGTGGGTAAATCAACATGAGAAACACTTCTTCTTTCTTCGTGGGAGGTAGAAGCAAAACTCGAAACTTCTCTTCTTGAATTCGGTAGAGAAAACCGGTGCCAAACTCCAAGCAATTGATATGTATATAAGAACTTGGATAAACAATATGGGTGTACAAACTAGAGTGATAAATAATTTTCTCTTGAAAAATAGCACTCAAAACATGATCTTTTTCCCTCTTTGAATTTTCTCTTAAAACACTCACTAGGAGTTAGAAGGTTGTGAAAAAGATTAAATATCAAAAGTGATTCCCGCACATATTAAAATCTGAAAAAGTTGGTTAAAAACCAAGTGGGGAAGTGGGTGCAAAACTGCCAAAAAACTGCCAAAAACTGTTCCCGCCTGGCATCTCGTTCGAACGAACTCTCGTTCGAACGAGACTTCTAACGACGCTCCAGTATGGACTCGTTAGAATCTCATTGGAAATCTCGTTAGAACGAACATTCTCGTTCGAACGACGGACCAGTATACCTTGGTGGGAACTCGTTGGCAAAACTCGTTCGAACGACATCTGGTTCGAACGAAAAAACTCGTTCGAACGACATATCTAACGAGCCACCAGAAAGTTTGAAAAATTCATTTTTAGCCCAGAAAACTTTATAAACATTTAGTTAAAGTTTTAATTAATTCTTTCTTAAAACAAAACGCAGTTTTTATTAATCCTAACACCCAATAAACAAGTTCCAAGCTCCTATATATATAATTGCATTCATACCTTTGGAGCATGGGACCATAGTTGTTGACGTAGAAACGAGGCACTCAAACCGGCGCATTTGATAAGGCTTTAGACACTTTGCCGCTACGTCTTCAACAAACACTTCATAGGCTTGAGAATATTACAATTAAACACTATCCTATGAATAAATGTTTTTGTCCGGAATTGAGCCAACACTATACATGGACTCAATTGAAAATTTGTGTCCTAACAAATCTCCCCCTTTGGCTATTCCGGGACAAAAACCAAACAAAAATCCTAAAGGGCCGTCAAGCTCACTAGACTCAAAACATAACCCACCCAAACTTGACTCAACCCAAGGATCAAACGTTTTGCCATTAAACAATGCCGCTTTAGAAGAAAATCCTTCACACTTAAGAAAACTCATCAAATGCATAGGGAATATCAAAGTATTAAATGCAATTTTAATTAATTACTCCCCCTAAATTAATTCTCCCCTTTATCACACGCATGACCTCCTTAGAAAGACGTCTCCCCCTAAGATAAATCTCCCCCAAACTAAGATACGATAATAATAGGATTAGATACCATTTCTCCCCCTATCATTTTTCTCCCCCTTTTTGTTCAGGAATAGGCAAAGGATAAAGAACTTATAAACAGCATGTTGAAGCTTAAAGAGATAAGACATGAAAGCATATGGGCAATAAAAGCAAGGCAAAGACAAGCAAATATCATATATATATATGTACTATAAATATAGCAAAAAAAATGCACACATACAAATATATAGATATAAACACACACATGACACACAGAAAATATAATAGGAGTCTTTCACACTCGTATGGCAAAAATGTGTCATATGGAAACGGAAGTGTAGGGGTGTGAGCTAGCAACAATTAAATGTACACCCAAACACTTAATAAACGTTCACGGAGTTCTCATTTGATTGCAAACTTCATCACATTTAAATATAACCTCATGTGACAATATAGATTGAACTCAATGAACAAACATACACAATGCATACAAGCCTAGCATATTGATGATTCTACAAACCAATAGAGTCATGACATGAAATACGCAACTAGGATAAACGGACATTGTGCAAACCGTTGATATACCATCCAATCTCCCTCAATATGCATTTATATTAAATGTGAATGAATATATCAATCAAACATAGGCCTTGGCAATCCTTTTTCTTTTTAATGCCATATAATCTGTTTTTAGGCCTTTGGACCACGTATTTCTTTTAGGTCCATTTCAAATGGTGGCTTACTATCGCAAAGGATCACTTAGTCCTTTCGGAGCCCTTCCCCGTGCACATTTTTATTTATCATGTTTTCATTTTTCACACAAATCTCACATGCAACGGATTTTGACATGCACTAGTCCTCCTAAGTTACAAATATATAGATGACAAGATTGGTAGGAGAACACCTCACATATCTCAAATATACATATGAAGTTAAAATTTCAAAAGAGCTCCTGCATGTGTGAATAGAGGCATATAAAATTAGAATCCATTTAAACAACACAAAATCCAACTACTCCATAAAATATGGTAAAGAACATAATAAGGATTGATAATCTAAACCAAAAGTTCTAGCCACGTGGGAGCGAAAAGATGGAATTCAAACACAGGTATATGCCACATAAAGTGTGTCAAACCAAAATACACACAACAAACATCTTTTTGAGTTTTTGACATTTTTAACCAAAAATAATAAAAAATATATACTCAAAAGACAAACACAAATCATTTGAATTTTTCATTATGCTTAAATTACCAAGAGATAAAATCCAAATGATAAACAAAAATCTTTTTGTATTTTTCATTTAATGCACACAAAATGAAGGAAATATAATACAAAAGATAAACAAAAATCATAGTTCTAGCATGTGATAAACATGGAGCATAGACTAGAAAATGATTAAACAAGCATACATTTAGCATGTGAATATAGCATGAAGTACAAAGGCTAAAGTATGCAAACGACTAACACATTCATCCTTTAGATTTAGCAAGGGAGGAAGCATGTGAAAGTAAATGAGAATCAAAAACCCTATTTTGCAAAGCAACCAAGTCGGATTTCCTAACCCAAATTAATGAAGAATGACTATCTTGGGGTGTAGGAACTTTAACTACCGTGGTTACTTTACTATGGGATTTTCTAGGACTTCGTTTAAGATCAAAACAAAATTTCCTAAGATGACCTTTTCGACCACAATGGGTACAAGTAAAAACATGTCGAAAAGATTTACCTAAGGAGTGATCTTTAAATGCATTCCTAGTAGATTCTCCTAAAACATTGGTTTGGGCATTATGAGTAAATTCATTACAAGTATTGAAGCCTAAACCACAAGTGTCATTTTTAATTTGGATCGTTCCTAATATTTTATCTAATTTTGCCTAACGACACTCCAAATCAAATTTGACATTACTAGAGTCTTTTAATTTATTGTGCAATTCTAAAACGTTAGACTCTAATAAAACATTGCGCCCTTCAAATTCAAGAAGCTCCTTTTTCAAGGATTCCATTAACCCCCTAAGGCTATCTCTTTCGCCTTCTACATATTCTAGCTTCTCTTGAAGAGTCCTCTCACGTGTCCTAAGGTCTTCTATTAAAGCATTATCATAAACGACCTTGATACTCTCTCTTAAACTAGCTTCTAACTTCAAATTAGCTCTTTTCAATTTAATAGATTCTTTATAAAGTTCTTGAAAAACATTTTGAAGTTCACTCACATTAACCACTTCTTCATTTTCACTCTCTCTTTCTTCTCCACTCTCACTATCATAAAAAACAAGAGAATCATAAACAATGACCTTGGAAGTGTCATGAGTTAAAGTTTCATCAATCGATGAGTTCTCACTATCACTCACATGACTAGCCATGAAAGCCACAAAACTTTTCTTAGTGGGGGAATCGGGCTTATCTTCCTTATCACTATCACTAAGGGTCGCATTATATGAAATAGGTCGCTTACCCTCTTTCCTTAGTTTAGTGGGTCACTCATAAGCCCTATGGTCATAACCTTCGCAACCAAAACATTTATTAGACTCGTCCCTATCTAAATTTTCATTACTAGGTTTAGGGATCTTCTCGGCTTTAGAAATATTTTCGCCTTTGTCATGCTTAGAAGATTCAAATTTCTTAAAATCATTTTTAAATTTATCTTTGTTAATTTTAAGAAATTTTCTAAATTTACGTGCAAACAAAGCCATGTCTTCCGAGTCACTATCACTCTTGCTCTCTACTACTTGTTTGACCTCTTTTCGGGCTTTTAAAGCAACACCATTTTCGATTTTCTTTTCAGTTTTAGAGGGAAACATATCCAGTTCATAGGTTTGTAAATCACCTACAAGCTCTTCTAATTTCGTACAGGCTAGAGTGGGTAAAGAATTTAAAACGGTCACCTTTGGAATAAATCTATCGGGTAGGGACCTTAAAATTTTCTTTACAACACGGTCGTCGGGTATTTTCTCTCCCAAGTTAAACGATGAATTAAAAATATCAGAAAGTCTAGCATAAAATTCATCAAACGTTTCTTTTTCATTCATTTTGATAGTTTCAAATTGAGTGGTGAGGTTTTTGAGTTTTGAAGCTTTAACGACACTAGTTCCTTCATGAGTTAATTGTAAAATATCCCAAGCTTCTTTAGCGGTTTCACACGTCATAATACGTCGGAATTCATCCAGTGTGACAGCGCTAATAAAAGGCATTTAAACCACGGGAATTGAAATTAGCAAGTTTAAACTCATTTTCAGTCCATCTATCGGCGGGTTTAATAACACGTTCATTTTCAACTAAATAAGTTGGTGGGGACCACCCGTTAACAACAGACATCCAAACTCTCTCGTCGATAGATTTTAGTGCCGATTTCATTCGCGCTTTCCAATACGCGTAGTTTGAACCATCGAAAATAGGAAATTTTGAAAATGTGGAAAATTCCATTTTAGCAAAAAATTTAAAGAATTTTAACGAAATAATTTATCGTTTTTGGCTCTGATACCAATTTGTAAACGCGGATTTTGAATTTTCCCAATTAAAATCAAATTTGTAATTTCCTTTTATCTAAACTCAAGATGATGCGGAAGCGTATAAAGTGATGGTTCAACTTTAAAAACAACAAATTTTAATTTCTTAAATCAAATTAAAATTACACCAAGTGAAGTAAAATTAAACAACTAATATATTCACTTAAACCGATTCATTAATACAAGTCCTAGAATTTGCCTAAGTCATATTTATCAATATATCAAAGTTAGGCAAAACCAATTTTAGCAAATGACTTGAATTAAAGAACTTTACCCAATATTTAATTAAAGTCCAAATTAAATTGAGTGTGATAATTAAACCAAATTTTATCTTGAATTATCCTAGACATGCGTTCTAAATTATAATGCAAGATAAAATAAACCAATCACACTACGCCGCGATGTACGAGGAAAAACCCAAGACGAGAAAAAACCTCGGACGACCCTAGCCACAAATCCACTAGATAAAGAATTACAATTACAAGACAGATAGACTTACAACGCACGACTCGATCCCTCTCAAGCCTCGACGCTTCTTCTTGTAGACACCTCTTCCTAGCGGATAACCTTGGAACACCACCGCGGTCTCGGAATCCACCGATAGGACTTTATATGGTCACCGTCATCCAACACATGGAGCCTTTCTCTGTGTGGGTAAATCAACATGAGAAACACTTATTCTTTCTTCGTGGGAGGTAGAAGCAAAACCCGAAACTTCTCTTCTTGAATTCGGTAGAGAAAACCGGTGCCAAACTCTAAGCAATTGATATGTATATAATAACTTGGATAAACAATATGGGTGTACAAACTAGAGTGAACAATAATTTTCTCTTGAAAAATAGCACTCAAAACATGATCTTTTTCCCTCTTTAAATTTTCTCTTAAAACACTCTCTAGGAGTTAGAAGGTTGTGAAAAAGATTAAATATCAAAAGTGATTCCCGCACATATTAAAATCTGAAAAAGTTGGTTAAAAACTAAGTGGGGAAGTGGGTGCAAAACTGCCAAAAAACTGCCAAAAACTGTTCCCGCCTGGCATCTCGTTCGAACGACATTTCGTTCGAATGAACTCTCGTTCGAACGAGACTTCTAATGACGCTCCAGTATGGACTCGTTAGAATCTCGTTGGAAATCTCGTTAGAACGAACATTCTCGTTCTAACGACATTTCGAACGAAGGACCAGTCTACCTTGGTGGGAACTCGTTGGCAAAACTCGTTCGAACGACATCTGGTTCGAACGAAAAAACTCGTTCGAACGACATATCTAACGAACCACCCGAAAGTTTGAAAAATTCATTTTTAGCCCAGAAAACTTTATAAACATTTATTTAAAGTTTTAATTAAATCTTTCTCAAAACAAAACGCAGTTTTTATTAATCCTAACACCCAATAAACAAGTTCCAAGCTCCTATATATATATATATATAATTGCATTCATACCTTTGGAGCATGGAACCATAGTTGTTGACGTAGAAACGAGGCACGCAAACCGGTACATTTGATGAGGCTTTATACTCTTTGCCGCTACGTCTTCAACAAACACTTCATAGGCTTGAGAATATTCAAATTAAACACTATCCTATGAATACATGTTTTTGTCCGGAATTGATCCAACACTATACATGGACTCAATTGGAAATTTGTGTCCTAACAATAAGGTCATATAAAAGCCAACTAAAATCATTGTAATAATTGTAATTTAGTCACATGGTCCCTCAAAAAAAATTCAAAGAGAATCGAGCAATGCAAAAAATAGTCAAATATATCTTAAATGTAAGACGTAGTTTTGATTTAGAATTTTTGCAAAAATATTTGGACTCCAAGCAAATATCCAATTAGGTTGGTTTCAAAAATATGTTTCCGCCGTAAAGTTCTGCAAAAAAAAGTCAAATGTTGATTTTGCTGAAGTAAGAATGGTTGGAAACTCGTTCAGTGTTCCATCTGTACGGGAGAAAACCACTTTTCAGTACTGTTGCTTTCTTCCAAGATTTTCCTCAGACCAAAAATCACCAGATGGTGGCGATCTTTCCTCTGACCTCTTGATCATCGTACAGTAGTCACCGACCACCAGGGGTGGTCTGGTGAAGCCGTGGTGGCCGATAGCCCGATTTGTTCCTGTTCGTCGCATAGGAGTGGTCGCCAACCAGAAGGAAGATGTTGTTGCCGAAGAAAACTAGCCCCAAAGGAAAATGTTATAACCTTTGCATGTGGGCGAGCTCGTCACTGCTCGTCCTCGCCGCCGACCAGCTGATTTTGTGCTCGTCCTTGCTCATTCCTGCAGCTGACCAGCTGATGGTAGTCGCAAGCTAGTCGCCGACTACCAGGGGCTCCGGTAAATCCCTCGTTGGTGCTCGATTGGAGTGATACCGTTCGATAATGGGTTATGGCTTCCCGACGAGTTGGGAAGCCGGCCTCTGACAACGTTGCTGATGTTCGAGACTCGGTATGTGGTGGTCGCCAAGCTCCGGCGACGGTACCCTAGGATCCTCGAATCTCGCTGCCTACCAGCACTAAGAAAATGACAGTTGTAAATTTATAGGACCTTTGATTCTGAGGCAGGTAGGTTTTGACTCGAGAATGAAAGATCTGGTGCATATGAGAATCCGGTGACTTAGGTCTTTTTTCTATTTTCTATTGTTGATTTCACACTGAGTTTTGATTACAGATCTGTGATTCTGCCACCACAGGCTTGAGATGTGGGCGGGTTGCTCAAGTTGATGATAGTCCCCATATATCGGTCGGAGATGACTAGAGAGATGGCCAAAAACTCGTTAGCTTCTTCGTGATTACAGTTTTTTGGCAGAAACTGTGCGAACAGAGATAAGATTACTGGCAAGATTGCGTGCCCATAATCTATATACCTTGGTGCAAACATCTGTTGAGATAATTTCCTTCGATATGTTTGTAAACATGTGGTCAAGATCTCTAATGAGAGAGAAACCTTTTAGGCGGTTAGCCCGGTAAATAAACGTGTTTGGCTAGGAGTTTCTCAAGAGAGTCCAGATATTTGGAGAGTCTTCATAGACATCTCCGATAGTGAATTTCGTGTGAAAAAAATAATGAAAATTGTCTAGAATCAAAGCTGTTGTGCAGATTTGCAGATGCATAAAAATTGAATACACAGAATGTATGAATACAAATGTGCAAAGAATCGTGCATCAATAAAACAATGTTTATAGAAAATATATAATCGTTCATACGGAGATAAAAAAAGTAAAATTAGCTCTTGATTATCGTGCGTGTACACCATGAGGTCGCAACGTAAATATCCATCTCGTAAACAAGAAGGAAAGACTTTTTGTGTCATTTTCCACAGACGACGCCAATTGTAGTGTCAAAAAATTTGGGATATGGGGGGTGCCCATGTACCACGATGTATGCACAATAATAAATAAAAGAGAGGCAAAGATTCACTTGGTTCGACCATGAATGACCTACGTCCACGGGGCTGTTGTTGTGTTCCATTAGAATGATGAGAGAGTTTACATGAATGTGTTTTTCTAGCTTCTAAGCCCCCTTTCACAATGTGGGGTGTCCCCTTTCTATAGAGTTAGGGGTTAATTAGGGTTACAAATATGGATGAGTCCTATCTTCGTGGAGTTTGATTTGACTCAGATACTGCTCCTCGCTCTTCTAGTTTATCAAGGACTCTAGTCGTCCCTATCTTGTTGGAGCGTCTGTTGCTCGCTATCTTGACCGGGGTGCTCGCCAGGTGTCATGCTATTATGTAGGCATATTATTTTCCCCCACACTATGCCTCACACCTAGGGATGGAAACGAGGTGGGTTTGGTCAAATCCGATCCAGACTCCGTTTACCCAACGGGGCGAGTTTGGTTAAATCTAAACTCCCCAAACCCGTTTACGCCAAAATTCCCGTGGAGGCCCCGAAAGCGCCCCAAACCCGTCCAAAATAGTTTTCGCTTTGGAATTTTTCAAAAGTCAAATTAAGCAAATAAGATTACAAATAAATCTGTAAATAAACTAATATGTAATTAAACTAAAATTTTGTTTATAAACAAATTTGTACAAAAAACAAATCAGCTTCTGTTCTGTTCATGTTAACAAATCATTAATATACAAACCATTCATCTAGCCTCAAAACAACCCTTTAAACGATTTTATCATCAGTTTTAAACCCACTATTGAAAGCAGAAGGGACTAAATGATACACCCATTGAAAGAAGCTCCACGCCATTGAAAGCGGAAGGGAATAAATGATAATCACTTATTTTTCATTTAGCTTTGCATACCCAATTAACTAATTAATAGTGGGGCATCTCGTTTATTGAGAATCACTCGTGTATAATAAAAAGTTGAAAAAAAAATCTGATACACTTACATTTGCGGGAAAAAAGAATGCAGAGCAGGAAAAATGAAAGCAGCGCAGGAAAAAATCGGATACACTTATTTTTCAATTAAACTCGTGTATAATTGAAGGCAATCATAGCACACATTTACTGTTAACAAACTAAATGGGGGAGACCAACAATTTGAATAAGATTATGTTGGCAGAAAGTTGAAGGTCGTCACAGACATCCAATCTCAAGTACCATCTGCCCTTGATAAGATACCATGTATAGAATCCAAATATGTAAAAATAACAACAAATTTGAAATTCAGGAACTAATAACTAAGGTGTGTTGGAAAATTGGACTTGAATGGGTATTATAAAGCTGTCCAGATTTTTCTGGACAGATTTTTGAGCAACTTTGAGCTCAAATTTAGGTGGGACCCACACTACGAAAATTGTGGGACCATATACGAACGCATTCACCTTCGCAAGGAGATTAACGTAGTATATTCATATGTCCAATTTTAATAAGTTATGAATGATAAATATGTCCCCAAAGTGACTCACAAAGCAATGAAAGTTAATGAATTGGGTATGTTTTAACTCTTGTCCCACATTGGAAGAGTAGTGAAATTTTGATGAGTTAATAACACCCCAAGTATGGACTAAGACATGGATGCCTTGGGGTATCCCAACTCTTTGAAGGGGAGATGACCTAAGCTATGCACGGGTTGACTTTCAATCAAAAGTCCACACGCGCGCGCGCGCGTCCGTCCGTCCGGCCGGCAGGCTCGGTTCGGTTCGGGCTTGGGATAATGGAAAAATTTTCCTCCTCCAGAATTGCTGTCATTTTTGTCCCAGAAAAAATCCTGTCATATCAGTTTCGAAAATTCTTTCTCCTGCATAACATATGTTGTAGTATTGTTGAGTAAAAGACACGGTATTTGAGTTCGTTGAAATTAATTATTGTTGTGCTACATAATTAATTGGGAAAATCCGTTCTATCTTGGGAGACTATATCCATCAACCTCGGAGCACATTGAGGGAATAAATTGTCTGAAGGACACTGTGAGATTCACAGGGCTCGGATTATTTCTTTTATTCTTGTATAATTTCTGCAAATTCAAGTAAGTGTTTCATTTCTGTAATTCTGTAATTGTATTAATTATTTATAATTCTGTACAATTGTTATTTATAAATAGTAGACTTAACAATCTTAAGATAATTTATTTAGTTCTACTGTTTTAGTGTACAATTTTTTTTTTATTACAGAAATTTATTTGTTGGAAATAAATCCGTTTTGACAGAATAAAATGAATTAATTTACTGCTTTATTGTAGAAATTAGTAAAGCAGTTTGATATAGAAATTAATTTCTATACCGTTTTTATATTTTGTTTTAGAAAATAAAATTTTATTTGTGTATTCTTGTTAAAATCTGTTTATCTAAATTTTATTTTTAATCTTTAAATTATAATTCTATTTTGTACAGAATTCTTTTTATTATTAAAAATTAGTGTGACACAGATTTTATATTTAATTCAGTTTTGTACGGAATTCTGTTTATAATATAGTTTAATTCTGAATTTTATTTGGAATTCATTTATTGTGAATTATATTTGGAGGAAATTGGTGCACATAATTTTGTATTCTGTTTTGATTAATTCATTATATATGAATTTTATCATTGATAAAAATTCTGTTTTTGTACCAGAAATGGAATCACAAAGTACGAACACTACTCCTACGAAACTGATTGGCACCAATACAAATGTGACTGCACCTGTATCTATGCCACACGGGGAGAAACCTGAAAAGTTCATTGGGGCTGACTTCAAACATTGGCAAGGACAAATGTACTTCTATCTCACTACCTGCCAACTGGGCAGGTTTGTATATGAAGATTACCCCTCTATTTAAGAGGGAGATGGCGCTGAAAAGGTTGCTGCTGTCGATGCTTGGAAGCATTCGGACTACCTATGCCGAAATTATATTTTGGCCTACTTGGATAAGACTTTATACCATGTCTATTGCACTATCAAAACTTCCAAGGAATGATGGAATTCTTTGGAAAAGAAGTATAAAACTGAAGATGCTGGGATGAAGAAATTTATCGTGGGGCGTTTTCTGGACTTCAAAATGGTTGATTTTAAATCTGTAATCTCGCAAGTGCAAGAATTCCAAGTGATCCTCCAAGACATTCATGCTGAAGGAATGTCAATTAGTGAAACTTTCCAAGTTGCTACAATTGTTGAAAAGTTGCCACCATCTTCGACTTTGTTCAAAAACTATCTCAAGCACAAGCGTAAGGAAATGAATGTGGAGGAGTTGGTGGTCAGGCTAAGAATCGAAGAAGACAACCGTGAGTCTCAAAAGAAAAGTGGGAAGAATCCGATGAAAACGAAGGTCCATGTCGTTGAAGGTCCTAAGAAGAACAAACGAAAGCATGATGGGGAAGGCACTTCCAAACATAACAAGAAAAATTTCAAAGGCAAATGCTACAATCCTCAATCAAATGTAACTGAGGGTGTGAATATCGTCAATGATTTGGCGAATATGAATCTTTCTGCCGTTGTATCTGAATGTAACTTGGTTGGAAATACCAAGGAATGGTGGGTGGACACTGGAGCCACACGACACATTTGTGCAAACAAATGGATGTTCTCCACCTATAAGCCTTTGGAAAATGAGGAGAACCTTTTTATGGAAAATTCTTCCACTTCTAAGGTGGTGGGACAAGGAAAGATTGCTCTGAAAATGACTTTTGGAAAGGAACTTACTCTCAACAATGTTCTTCACGTGCCTGATATCCGAAAGAATCTCATTTCTGGATCTCTCCTTACTAAAATTGGTTTCAAGCTTATGTTTGTGTCTGATTGCTTTGTGTTGTCTAAAAATGACATGTATGTAGGAAAGGGCTACCTAAATGAGGGGATCTTTAAACTTAATGTTCTTACTGTAACCCCAAAAACATCTGTTTCAATGAATGAAATTGCTAGTTCTTCTTACTTGATTGAGTCATCTAATATTTGGCATGCCAGATTAGGACATGTTAATTTTGATACATTGCGTAGATTAATTAACTTGGAAAATTTGCCAAAATTTAATATTGATAAAAATCATAAATGTGAAATTTGCGTGGAATCTAAATTAGCAAGATTACCTTTCCATTCTATTGAAAGGATAACTGAACCTTTAGATTTAATTCACACCGATATTTGTGATTTGAAATTTGTTCAAACTAGAGGTGGGAAAAAGTATTTTATTACCTTTATTGACGATTGCACAAAATATTGCTATGTATATTTGTTACATAGTAAAGATGAGGATATTAATGCATTTAAACAATATAAGAATGAAGTTGAGAATCAATTAAGCAAAACGATAAAGGCTATTAGAAGTGATAGAGGAGGTGAATATGAATATCCATTTGAGGAATTTTGTTCCGAAAATGAGATTATTCATCAAATAACCGCTCCTTATTCTCCTCAATCGAATGGTATTGCTGAACGCAAAACCGTACTTTGAAAGAAATGATGAACTCAATGTTGTTAAGTTCAGGAGCTCCACAAAATTTGTGGGGGGGAGCCTTACTTTCGGCTAATTACATTCTCAATAAAGTACCTCACAAAAAGACTCACAAGACACCTTATGAATTATGGAAAGGTCGAAGATCTTCCTATAAATATTTACGAGTGTGGGGGTGCTTATCTAAAGTGATGGTTCTTAAACCTAAAAAGGTAAGAATAGGGCCAAAAATCGTGGATTGTGTATTCATCGGTTATGCTACTAATAGCAGTGCATATCGATTTCTAGTTTGTAAATCTGAGATTTCGGACATTCATGTAAATACGGTTATTGAATCGATGGATGCTTCATTTTTTGAAAATGAATTCCCGTATAACATGACCCGAGAATCTGGTCCTTCTGAAAGGACAAATCAAGCTACTACAAGTGGTACTCATCAACCTATTGAATCAATAGAGGATGAACCAAGACGTAGTAAAAGAGAAAAAACCTTGACTTCTTTCACTCCGGATTTTCTAACATATTTGTTAGAAAATGAACCTCAATCGAATAAAGAAGCTATATCCTTACCCGATGCTTCCAATTGGAAAGAAGCAATTAATAGTGAAATTGAATCCATATTGCAAAATCATACATGGGAACTAGTGGATCTTCCACCAGGTTCAAAACCGTTAGGTTATAAATGGATCTTCAAAAATAAATTGAAGGCCGATGGATCAATTGATAAATATAAAGCTAGACTTGTAGCTAAAGGCTATAGGCAAAAGGAAGGGTTGGATTACTTCGACACATATTCACCGGTAACAAGAATAACGTCCATTCGGATGTTAATTGCAATAGCTGCTATTAATGGACTTGAAATACATCAAATGGATGTAAAAACTGCATTCTTAAACGGTGAACTAGACGAGGAAATTTATATGGAGCAACCTGAAGGGTTCAAAGCTCCCGGACAAGAAGGAAAAGTATGTAAGCTTGTTAAATCACTATATGGATAAAAACAAGCACCTAAGCAATGGCATGAAAAATTTGATAATGCGATGTTATCAAATGGTTTCAAAATTAATGAATGCGATAAATGTGTTTACTTTAAATACATTCATAATGGATATGTCATTGTATGCCTCTATGTTGATGATATGCTTATCATGGGTAGTAACTTGAAAATTGTCAAAACTACAAAACAAATGTTGAGTAGTAGATTTGACATGAAAGATATGGGAATCGCCGATGTTATATTAGGAATTAAAATTTCTAGAACATCGGATGGACTTATATTATCTCAATCTCATTACATAGAGGAAGTACTTGAAAAATTCAAGAAGTATGATATTAGTCCTACCAAGACACCTGTAGATGTAAATTTACATCTAGCAAGAAATAATGGTGAAAGCATATCTCAACTAGAATATTCTCGTATTATCAGCAGTTTAATGTATATCATGAACTGTACGCGACCGGACATAGCATACTCTATAAGTAAGCTAAGTCGATTTACGAGTAATCCAGGAAGAGATCACTGGAAAGCTATATTGAGAGTTTTGGGTTATTTAAAATATACTCAAAACTATGGATTGCACTACTCAAAATATCCAGCTGTTCTTGAAGGACATTGCGATGCAAATTGAATATCTGATACAAAAGACTCTAAGTCTACGAGTGGGTATGTGTTTACCCTCAGAGGTGCAGCCGTATCTTGGAAATCCTCAAAACAGACGTGCATTGCTAGATCGATAATGGAATCTGAATTCATTGCACTAGACAAAGCTGGAGAAGAAGCTGAATGGCTTCGAAATTTCTTAGAGGATGTTCCAAATTGGTCTAAACCTGTGCCCGCAATATGTATACATTGCGATAGCCAATCAACGATTGGAAGGGCACAAAATCACATGTATAACGGTAAGTCACGACATATTCGTCGTCGACACAATACCGTTAGACAACTTCTCTCAAACGGAATTATCTCACTTGACTATGTAAATTCAAAAGATAATATATCTATCCACTAACGAAAGGTTTAAACCGAGAGCAAGTTGAAAGATCATCGAGAGGAATGGGTCTAAAGCCTATAAATAAATAAGAATCAATATAGTGGCAACCCAACCTAGCTGATTGGAGATCCCAAGATCTAGGTTCAATGGGCAAACCGAACTACGTTGTATTCAGTAAGCACTGGAGGATATTTAATCCTATCCATTCCAAAGATGAGACAGTGCATATCTGCCGCGAAATTAGGATAAGTTAGACTTTTAATGACATCTATATCTTAGTACGTCTAAGTGGGGTATTGTAGAATACTCTTTATGAAAGTCACCTACGTGAGTAAGAAGGGGGCCACTTCTATGAGAATAATGAAAGGCATATTCTCTAAAATACTTGCGGAACCAAGTGGTGTTCACGGCCAAAATGAACACAAACGTGAGAACCAACTGTGTTGAAGAATTATTGTGTGAATACTATTGTCTAGGTTTACAAAAACGGTTGACGGTTCAAGGACGTGAAGTCTACTGATTAACCAAGTAAATCCGATAGTATGTCACTAAGGAAAGTTCAAGACCACTAGGCTACTTCTCCCGATGCAATAAGTCTTCAGTTTTACTCAACTTGTGTCTGCATCTGCATCAGCATCTGTTTTGTTTTATTTATAGCGATATATCATTCATATGGGGAATTGTTGGAAAATTGGACTTGAATGGGTATTATAAAGCTGTCCAGATTTTTCTGGACAGATTTTTGAGTAACTTTGAGCTCAAATTTAGGTGGGACCCACACTACGAAAATTATGGGACCATATACGAACGCGTTCACCTTCGCAAGGAGATTAACGTAGTATATTCATATGTCCAATTTCAATAAGTTATGAATGATAAATATGTCCCCAAAGTGACTCACAAAGCAATGAAAGTTAATGAATTGGGTATGTTTTAACTCTTGTCCCACATTGGAAGAGTAGTGAAATTTTGATGAGTTAATAACACCCCAAGTATGGACTAAGGCATGGATGCCTTGGGGTATCCCAACTCTTTGAAGGGGAGATGACCTAAGCTATGCATAGGTTGACTTTTAGTCAAAAGTCCACACGCGCGCGCGTCCGGCCGGCTCGGCTCGATTCGGTTCGGGCTCGGGCTCGGGCTCGGGCTTATAAAAATCTCCTATGAAATTAATTAATAAACTGTTGGCAGTTATTGCCAACAGTTAAAAACGTTTAACTGATTAACTGTTTTTGACAATTAATTTCGATTGACTGTTCCAACAGTCAACACAAAAGCTATAAATTAAACATTTGCCCTACAAAAAATAATAATGAAAAATTTTCCTCCTCCAGAATTGCTGTCATTTTTGTCCCAGAAAAAATCCTGTCATATCAGTTTCGAAAATTCTTTCTCCTGCATAACATATGTTGTAGTATTATTGTGTAAAAGACACAGTATTTGAGTTTGTTGAAATTAATTATTGTTGTGCTACATAATTAATTGGAAAAATCCGTTCTATCTTGGGAGACTATATTCATCAACCTCGGAGCACATTGAGGGAATAAATTGTCTTAAGGACACTGTGAGATTCACATGGCTCGGATTATTTCTTTTATTCTTGTATAATTTCTGCAAATTCAAGTGAGTGTTTCATTTATGTAATTCTGTTTTAATTCTGTAATTGTATTAATTATTTATAATTATGTACAATTGTTATTTATAAATAGTAGACTTAACAAGGTGTAGATAAGTTTGTGGATGCATAAATTAAGTTGAAGGCTCACATCCTTTTAGCCGAAGCAGTCTACTGACTTCGTCTAATATAGTGCCCAAATATCACTTATGAACCATAATAGCAAGGGGATCTACCATCACCAAAAATTCACCAATATCTTTCAAACAAAATATCAAATGTTTCGAGTAGAAAAGAATTGGCTTCTGGTTGTTTTTTATTTCTTATATGAAATCCAAAGAGGAAGATTCTTGATTCCTAGCCTATAATCTCAAAGTGAGTAATCAAAAACTAACTTCACTAGGGTGGTTTGACCAATTTGATGTTTTTCAAGAAGAAGAGAGTCTTCTACTAGAGAAAATTGTAATATAATGGTGCCTTTTCCTTTTCTTTTGTCCACATTTCCCATTAAGAGACCTTAATAAGCATTTAAAAAAAAAAATTCCAACTGCATACTATATTGACGTTATTAAAAAAACATGTTAAACGCAATGAAACAATATATATAGACTACTCATGGACATCCAAACTTTGGGGATTAAAGGGGTTAGGTAATTTTACTGCAACTATTACACAAGAAATTTAATTAATTAGAATTCGGCCAGTCAGTTATTCCAACGTTTGTTAAATATTACTAAAATTTTAATAAATCGAACTAAAGTAATATTTCTCCTCATATTAGTTTATTAAAATCATCCCCCAACCCAAACAAAAAATCAACTCACAATTTGTTACATTCCATCCTAATGAAATTATAAGTTTATCGATAATATGTCATTAACCTAATAGAAATGCTACATGCACCTTTGGCACAGAGATCTTACCAACATCTGAAAGTATTGATTAGTTTCACAAAAATAATACACATTGCAACTAGAACCTGAGACTTAAAAGTATTGATATGTTCACAAAGGTTTTCAACTTCAATCATGTTCAAATAACATTTGAACAAGTTTAAAGTTGGCAAAGTTATCCTGTCACTTCAATTTGAAGGTTCACTAACATGATACAAATTAAATTACTAATCAATTAAACTAAAATATAAATAATTGATAATAACAAATCCAGGCTTACGTACTCCAGCACTTCCAACTAGTTCATGAAGGATATGTGTAAACCCTTCAGATCCTCAAAACACAAATCAAACAACGAATAAAAAAACCTAAGAAAACCACCATTGAACACTTACAAAACCACCAATGCACACCATTCAAAGTACAAATAAACCACCATCGAACACCAAAGAAAATGAGACAAAACCTACAATAGATGTTAAATAGAAATGGTTTAATCAATTTTGAATGGGTTCTCTGAGAAATGGTGAAGTTGGGCAATAATTGTTTTTGCAAAATAAATTTCAAAACCTGCCCCAATGGTCACTGTAAGGGATAGTTGCCAACAGAGAAAACCTTGTGGAAGAATTGTTAAATAATAAATAAAAACACGAAAGGATACGTGTAAGGAATATGGTCTCTGGCCGAAACCCTTGTGGAAGACGAGAAAGCGAATATTATGAGTAGTCGAATTTTGTGAATGTTAATAAGCGACAATTTTGTTTACACTTTTTAGGGACACTGTTCTATTTTTAGGGTTGGTAATAATAAAACAACAAATATGATAACGGTTTTGAACACTTACAAGTTTTATAAGTGTGAAAAATCTCTATTAATCTCGTAAGTGTTATAAACCCTTACAAATTAAATATTATATTAATTGTAAAAATAGTCATTTGGGCCTAGTGAGTAAAAACCCGCAAAGAACAATATCGCTTTTCGCAAGGATTTATATGAATTAAAGTTGATAGTCATTTAGCTAAATATTAAGAAGCAAGAGATAAAAATATAAGAAAAAATTATTTATATTGTTGAGAGATTTAACAAACTAAATTGAATCACAGTTAAGGAGAACACTTATCTAGAGACAATTGAAATAAGCGAGTTTTAAACGAATGGATGATAAACTGAGATTTAAAATAGGTCTAGGAGCATTCCCCACCCCAGACTATCATAACCGAACTAAAACCTTATGCCCTAAGAAACCATGGTACTCGAGATCGATTTGTGTTCATTCACTTATTATCATTTTTTAGCTCGGGGCATAAAATAAACGAAATAAATGTAAAAAATTTAAGCTGGTTAAGCTTTTCAAATCCAATTCGCGAACACATGGGCACGACTCAGTTCATTTACGCCATACGGTATCCAATACTTCCAAATTTAATTAACATATAATATAACTATACATCCCATTCACAATGATTTTCCCCCCATAAAAATATATACGTAATTAAATACATCCCATTTGCACTAAATATACTATGTGAACTTCAAATTTCATACTTCACAAAGACCACCAATTTCATTCTTCATGAATAGTTCCCAAGCATCTTCCATTATCATATTCACTTACCCATTTCTTTTCTGCAACAACCCTAGCATCCCATCTCCCTTTCAAGCATTCTTGCAATATCAACTGTCCAATATACTCAACCCCTTCTGCATGTGCCTTCATCTCCTTCAATTCCCTTACACTCATTCTTACCTTAATTCTCACACTGCAACCATCTTCATCTTCATCTAAAACATGCACCACATGTTTAAGATTCTTCCCAAACAAATTCCCCATATTTTTATACGTTGTGTGTGAATGCTTGTGTTACTTTGCTTACAATAAACCTCTCTATCTTCTCCCTCCTCTCTCTATGTTATCTATGAAGATTTATGATTGCATGTAATACTTTTGTAGTTTAGAAAAGAACCATCTAAAGCTCCTATATATGAAATACACTAACGAGAAACTCGAAATTTGAGCTATTTAAAGGATCTTAAAAGGGATAAGCACACGTTAACCTGGTGGTTATTTAAAGGTTCTTAAAAGTGACCTTAAATGATTCTTGTTTGGCCGCCAGCAACACAAAATTGAATCGAGTTGGCAATTCTTTGGTGGCATTTGTCTACATGTGAGCCGTGTCAAAGCAGTCTTGAACATGGAACATATATTTTATTGCATTATTGCAATGTTTAATGGAATTTTAGTTGTCTTATTCCAAAGGTTATCTTGTCCCATTCCTTTCAATTGGAAGATATACTTTTAATTCCACCTACAGTTTATGATTTATTTCAGTTGACAAATTGATAAAATTTGTTAAAACTAGGTACACGACAGCACGTAGTGCTAAGTTAGATCTGTATCCGGCTCTTTGTGTGTTTAAATAAGAAATTTGATTGCCCTATATAATTTCGATACGTTTTTGGACAAAATAGTGATGTAACGTGTTTATGGTCCATTATTTACCATTTAAGATAAGGACTAGTACATACATGACATATCAATGTATCGCCCAAGAATTACCCGTGTTTAAATAGAGTTTGATTATACACACTAATTTTTCATGTTTAATAGGTTAACACATTAAAGACTGACTCATAAATTGATATTTTCATTCTTGTTAGTCTTGCCAATGGGGCTATGTGAGTTAGGATTAGATTAGATAAACCTTCGCAAAAACTTCTTACGAGCTTGGGGCGACCAACATTTATGTTTAAGGTTGACTTATAACTGATAACGGGTTTTTGAATGTTATTCAGGTTGATTGATCCAATCAAAATATAATTTGATTTCCCTAAATAAGTCATGATCACCTATCACCTGAGACATTTCTCAACCGATCCAATCAAAATATAGTTTTCTTAATATGCCGTTTTTATACATGTAGTAAATATTCACTACATGCTTATATATAGGACTTATTGTAGCCAAAATAATTTTTCGTGTGACCCGTTGAAACAAAAAAGAAGAGGATATGACTTATTTGACTACATACTTAATAAACATGACTATTTGGTAATAAACCTATTTAAAAATTAGGCATCCTCCATCACATAAGACACTATAGTTAAAAAGAAAATTAAAATAGACATTTCATTGGAAAAAGGAAAAAAAATTAAGAAGTGTTCAAAACATAAATACAAGTTCATAAAATTGAACAAAAAAAAAACAAATGTAATATTATTTCACTATAATTCCAAATCCCCAATATTTACTGGTAAATGAATTGTCGATATAAAATTGGGGGTAATTCTTGCTAATTTTCTAAAGGGGGGTGGAGGGTGTTGGATCAATCTTCAAGCCGCCAAAATTATTGGGTATCAAAACCTGTGTGTATTTCCAATAACAGAAAACTATGTGTAATTATATTTTATCACAAAATATGTTGTGTAATTCAACTATAATTATTAACAATTTAGATTCAGGTACTGAATACTGTTTGAGTTTAAAATAATACTTGATCAGCGAAAGTCACAAATTATGAGTAAAAATTAATCGAGGTGCGCATAAACTGTCCGAACATCTCGTCGTATAAAAAATATCATACCAAAAAAAAATTAAAACTCAATCTTAATATTTTCTGAAGTCGTACATGCAATTGAGGTGAACCTATGAATAGGATCTTGTAACATTTAGCTCATACATGGACCTTCTAGATAAAGCCACTAGGCACATTTATTTGATGGCCATTCTTTGAAATTTCATTGGCGAAGAGTGTATTTGGGTCTATAGAGCTATCATGAGCTACCTATATTCTTATCATTGGTTAAGTATTAATATAAGGAAAAAAAAAGGCACATATTTTTATGTCAACAAATTTAGGATTACATCACAACCCTAAAAGCCATCGGAAGAGAGGTGGAGATGTAGCACAAACAACCCACTACTGATAAAAAAAAAATACAAACCTACGGATGTGGATGTGGATGTGGATGTGGATGTGGATGTGGAGTACATACGAGGTTATTATATTGTCATGCAATCCAAAAAATGAGAAAGGCTACGTAGAATTTAACTTAAAGTGGGCAGCCTCCCACACTAATGTTTTAGAAAATATATTTTTCATAAATATATTTTTCGTACTTAAGGTGGGCTGCCTCCCACTCAAATGTTTTAAGGAAATATATTTTTGATAGAAAAATGAAATATATATATATATATGGGAAGGGGATCATAACTGGACCTAAAAAGCGAAATTTTTAATGGATCTTAACAAAAAAATCTAACCCATTAATTTTAATTCCTATAGTGTAATTGGTCCGCGTCAGGGGGAAATGTTTACTCAGGGGTAAGGGCTGCCATGGTAGGGGGTGGGTAGTGGGTGGGATGGTTTGGGAGAGGGTTGTGAAAAAAATATTTAATCGACATGCATGTCTGTTGCCGCTAGCGCGGACCAATTACACTAGGAATTAAAATTAATGGATTGTTAGGTGTTTTTTGTTAAGGTTCATTAAAAAAAGTCCATTTTTTAGGTCCGCTTATGATTATCTCCCTATATATATATATATATATATATATATATATATATATATATATATATATATATATATATATATATATATATATACAGTCCTGCTCTTGTACGGACTAGTCCGCATTTTAAGAATGCGGACCAGACATGTGTCACCTGGCGGTGAGCCCAGAAAAGAGAGAGAGTGTGCCTATAATTTAGGCGTTAATTTCTAGGCGCACCTTTACGCGACACGTGTCCGGTTCACATTCTTAAAATGCGGACTAGTCCGCACAGGAGCATTATTATATATATATATATATATATATATATATATATATAAGGAGTATGATGCTTTTACTATTCCATAAGATGATAACATAATTAGGGGTGGAGATTGTGCCAACAATGCTAAAAATGGAGGGTTGAGATTGTTTTATTCCATTTTCCTATTTTAACCTTTTATTTTTTTTTATTTCCCCCTCTTTTGCATCCCTACTATTTGATTTATCTCTCTTACTTTAATTCAAACCAAGGGTTGAATTAGTAACTTTCTTTTTCCTTGTTAGAATATACACAAGTCCCCTTCTTTTGAGGACGAGTCTTTTTCTCACTCCATTTTTTGGTTCTTCCATTTTTCTCGCCTCGAAAGTGCGATCTCCGTCTCCATTTTACGATTCTTCAGCTCTATCTTCTAGGTACGATCTATCTCCATCTCTATTGTTATTGTTGATTAACTTCAGCCCATCGAGAAATTTCATGTTGTGTGCAACATATATTTGGTTAATTTTTTTATTGTTGATTGAATCATAGGTGCTCATTTTGTTGATAGAATCGTAAGTTCATGTTTGGTTTATTTTATTGTTGTTGTTAATTAATAATTTATGTTGTTGTTGATTAATATTAAGATATTTTGTGTATTTCTAACAGGGGCATGGTTTAGCTAAAGCATTTCTACACAATATTCAATATTATATTTAGTTTTACACAATATTTGGCTCTCCTCCCCTTTTTACTAAGGTAATCTCCCCCTCACTGTATATTTATTAGATTTTTCTTTCAATATAAGAGTAAAACCCTTGATTAATTTATATTTGATATTCGTTGATGTTTTTTGTTTGGATTTTGTAGATTTCTGTGTGGGTATTAGGTTTTTCTTTAAAGATTGCAAATTTGAAGGTGTGTATTCTTTTACGATTGCATGTTTTTGGTTCTTGGTAAATAGTTATTCTATGGTTAATCGATTTCTCATGGATTTTATTTTATGTTTTTGGGTATTTTTTAGGGACCTGCACTCATTTTTCGATTTATTGTTATCAATATATGAGGCATTTACTAATATTAATTTTTGGTATTACATGTATGAATTATACTATTTAACACACTCATAGGTACAACTCATAATTTTTTTTAGTTATTTGGCATGTCTCTTAGGTAATATTACTTAAGGTGACACCCAAATAAGATTTTTCTTGAAATTTAGGATTCCAGATATTTTAAACGTGATTTTTAAATTAACTTTCTTTTTCGTAGGGTGATTCGATGAAGGAAGTTCTTGGAGGAAGTCTTCCTATATATGTTTAGTAAGGTGCTTTATGTTAATCACTTTTGTTTGCATCTCATTTTGTGCATCACAAAAAATCTCACACATAAGGGGTTGATATATATGGTTGTGTTTTTGTTCAGTAAGGAGCATACTTTCAATTTGGAAACAAACGAATTTGTTTGCCTCTCAAGTATTTGAGAAAATACCCCATTGGGCGGCGAATCGCTGAGAGCAGTAAGACACAGACACCTAAGTGGATTAGATACCTACAAAGGATACTTGAAATAAAAAGTCAAAGCTGGATGTTGAGGGATAAGGAAAGGTTGAAGCTGCTAAGGAGTGTTCTAATACAGAAAAAACTTCTCAAGGTACCCTTAAAGAAAAAATATGGAGTAGAAGAAGTTTACTATTTAATTAACATCATAGTGGGATAAGACTCAACCAAAGGCCCCTTAGGTAAAACTAAGGGATTAGAAGAAGATTATGGCACATATGTTTCCGTCCTACGTACCTAACCGCCCATTGACACTGCTGGAGTAAAGGTCGATACTATGCCTTATGTGGTTAAAAAATTTCGTTTAATATTTAAAATTTGTGTTAATGTACAATTTATTGCCTAATTTTGATACAATAAATTCTGCCTTTTTGTTCATTTTGATTTTGGCATTGACATAAATATAATGCTTTAGTTGGTACTTTGTACAATGCTTTACATGGATGGAGGATTTGATTAAAAAGAGGGTCACATAGGTGGTGAATGTGACGGGATGATTGATTTTTAAGGAAGTGGGACATGAGCTAAGTCAGTTAGGCATTTGGGGAACTAAGGTTGGTCTTTTAGAATGTTAGTGGTTTTGACGAGTTGGTGGGCTAATGGGAATGTAAGGTATAAATAGAGATTTTTCAAGGTACAAGATACCTCCATGAATATTGGGAGTGATTAGCTTCACAATCCTACTCTGTTGTTAATTATTGACATTTAGTTTAATATTAAAGATACATTGAGGATAAATGTAGTTGATTTAGATCCCAAAAATGTCATACTTAAGATTTAATGTGATTAAGATTGTTATGAGAGATAACATCCAAATGTTTGTATATTGGAGACCAAATTATAATTTCATTAGAAAAAACACAGGCATAACACACTATCCCTGTTGATGTAAAAAACTAGATCGCTCTAATTATTCAATCACAGATAAATAAATAAGACAGATATTTTTAAAGTGGTTCGGCTAGGAATAAAGCCTACATCCACTGTTATGTTATTGCTGAGTGTTTGCAGAATTCTTGATTACAAGTTCTCTCAAGAATTTCTGGTCCCCTTTGAATGAGGATGATACAAGGTATTTATAGCCCTTAGGCTGTACATGAAAGGTTCGATACATTAAATGATATACATGTGAAAGGGTAATACATTTAATGCAGCGTGCGCGTCAAGAATATCAACTATTCAATGAATAGTTAAACTGTTGTCTATCTGGTAATTAATGCTACGGCCGAGATGCAGCTAGGACCGCCTTAGTTGCTCGTTGATTAAGAGTTCCTCGGAGCGCTTAGAGTATCTCGGGATGATGGAGTTCCTCGGGGTGTCCTCCTCGTTGCTCGGAGAGAATATGAAATGGTTGAAGGAATGAACCTCTTTGCTGCTATCGTGCCACGTAGATTGACACGTGTCTTCGTATTATTCGTCCACATCAGCATATTAATTTTGGTATCAACAGAAGCCCCCAATGTTTCATATTTCGAACTTTGAGGAGTATGGAATATTCTTTCTCGGTATGTTGCAATATTGAATGATCTTCCTGGGTTTTAGGAGCATCGTATTTGAATTTATTTCCAAATTTGAAGAATCCACCTTTTTTCGAACTTTTAAGAGCGCTTCGATCTTAGTGCCCTTTTTGTCCTTTTAGCCGCCGGAAGTTCAATAGTTTCTTTTTTGTAATCATTTCCTTCGCCGCTTCCCAAGGCAAAGTATTTAAACTTCTTAGGTAACCATACCGTCTTCTTCTTTTCCCAATTTCTTGCATTCAAGCTATCTATTCTCTCCTTCTCTCTTGTGCGTTCATCCTTATTTTCGTTCGTTGTCAACATACCTCCTTTCTTCCTGTAAGATCTTCTTCCTTTCTTCTCTTTTATTCAGTATGGTTTATATTGTGGAGTCTGTTGAGAAATTTCGTTCTGATTTTTCCATTCCTTCGTGGGTAACTCTAGAGGTTCTTTCTGAGCCTTTAGATTACTTTCGATTGGCTGAGGGACATTGGTTCCCCAGTCTTTTTATTGCTGAATGTGGTTTTTCCTTTCCACCGAATCCATTGTGTCTCGAGTTTTGTCAGTATTTTGATCTTGTCCCTGCAAAAATAGCCCCTAATTCATGGAGAATAATTAATGGGGTGTACAAATTAAATCTAACTCATGGGACTCGTATAGGGATCCCTGAAATTATGTATTGCTATAAATGGGCCATTCTAGATAATATTTATTACTTAAAAACTAGGTTTCTGAATAGGGCTCTTGTAGTTAACCTCCCTGATTCAAATAGAGATTATTTTGAACATGGGGTGATTATTAAAAATTGGCAACATGCCCCTTTAGCTGGAGATGGTGTATACAACGATCCCAGATGCCCCCCATATGGTAATGGGATAGGTTTATTTTTCATTTTATTTTACTTATGAAATTATGCTTTCATCATGTTTGTCAAAATGTATGACTGATATCTCATTATGTATTTATTTGCAGTTGACAGCAAAAGAAAAACTCCAAAAGAATCAGAGGTTAATATCAAGCATCTGAAACTTATCCGGGGTTTGCATAAGAACGTTGCAGACGAGCACATCATGTCTGCATCATATTTGCTACAGTATAAGAGTTATACAACCTCTTATACTGCTCGCCCTGTTGAGCCAGCTTCCACTCCAGAGGACTCCTCTTTAGATTTTCATCTTCCTTTAAGTCAGAGAATGGGCAAGAAAAGAGCTCCTCCTTCTCTATTTGATGACACTACTTCTGCTGCTGGGGCCAAGAAGAGCAAAACTGATGTCCGTGAGGGGACTAAGAAGGTGGATGCTACACCTTCCAAAACTACCGAGAAGCCCCCAGTGGCTCCGAGCAAGAAAGTTGCTCCTGTGGAAGTGATTACTATTTCTCCGACCAAGAATTCTTCCTTGGTTGAAGCTGCTGAAATGCCTTTGAGAAGATTAAGGAAATCATCCTCAATCAATTTGGCTGAAACTGCCTCCTCTTTACCTGCTGGTGGTGTTGGTGTTCCAACCATCATTCCTCCGAGCTCTGCAATGGGCTCGGTAAAAACTTGGATCATACCCGAGGTCCAAGGAATTGATGAAAAAATTTCTAGGGATATGATGACATCTCTAGCTACTCGTCATCTTGCTTCAGTAAATTTCTCATACTCTGGGTTTTCTTTGTTTCTCTGAATTCTTGTATTTTTGTATTGACTTTACTGTTTTTCTCATCTTTCAGCTGGTGAATTGTTTCAATAACATCGTGAAGAAAGATGAAGCTATTAAAACTTCCGGCTCCTCGTCTGGTGTAGAGGACGCTCTGCTGGGTTTAACCCAATCCTTGAAAGAATCTCGCCAATAGTATAACGAGGACAAGGCTGTCTGGGAGAAAAAGTTGTTCACAGTTGAGGCCGAGAAGGTGAAAATGGCTGAGGTCTCCAAGAGTTTGGAGAATAAAGTGAAAAGTTTAGAGGTGGAGCATAAGAAATATGACAACAAGCACAAGAATTTTGGAGAGCTTGAGGATAAACTGAAGAAGGCAGAGGAAGAATTGTCCGCCCTGCGAGATATTAAAAGTAAAAAAGAAGAATTGGACGTGAAGCTCTCCTCGGAGAAACTGAGAAGAAAGGTCGCGGTCAAAAAATCCTTCAGCGCTGGCTGGGATAAAGGATGGGATAAGGGAATTGCTGCAATGACATCCCAAGTTCAATATGGGAAGTTGAAATACTTCCATGATGGCTGGGTAGCTGCTCTGCAAGAGTTGAAGATCAAGGACGACTCTGAGCTATTCCAACTACACCTCCCTGGTCCTCCTCCAGCAATTGTGGAAGAAGAAGAAGATGAGCCTGTCTCTGATGAATCTTCTATGGACATAGATGATCAGGTCTCTGCCTCTCAACCCTCTGCCACCGAGGACATTTCTTCCATGCTTCTTCCTCCTGAGAAGATTCCTGTCGATCAAGTCGCTGTTACTACCGAGCAACCAAGCTCCTCGTCCCAGCCTCCCGAGAAAGTCTTGGGGGACAAGGAAAAGGTGTGAAGTTGTTCGGTATCATTTCTTTCTTTCATTACTTGTAATCGAACAATGTAATCCTTTGATGATCTAATAAAACACATCTTCGTTCCTCTTCATTGTTGATCCTCTGTCTGCTTTTATTTATTGACTCCTGCTTTCTCTTCTTTATTAGTTTTTGGCCAGAATGGAATTGATATCTGCCCCTGATACCGAGTTGATGCAACAATGCAATGGATATTATAAAGATGGTCATACAGATCTGAGTGTATCAGAGATTGTCGACATCCTTGGCCAAGATGCCTCAGAGCAAGCAGTTGAGGCTTACCGGTACTTGAAGGATCTACTTGATAGATCTGTGGCCAATAATGTGGCATACTACGAATTGATCGAGGAACTTCATGGTTCCATAGAGGATCTTCAAAATCAACAAAATGAATCAATGGCTTTGTTGCACAAGGATTATGAAAATAGATATCAACAGCTTTCTTCCGAAACAAGCCATAAAAAGATCCTTGCTGGATATGATATTAGGGAAAGAACTTTAAAAGGTGAAGTTGAGGCTTGCAGGCAGATTGCTGAGTTGCTGGAGCAAGAGAACAATAATTTGCAGAAAAAGTTGGCACAGTATGAATCTGCAGCATCATCTTCAACTGCTCTAGTACCAGTTACCGATGAAGGTTTCTCGTTCTTAGAGGTTGAAAACGCCAAATTAAGGCAAGAATTGGATAACTTAAGAAGATCTGTTATTCCTGTGACTGCTCGGGGACGAGGAAGAGGTTCTCGCGGACGAGGAAGAACTGTTCAAAATGTTGTCGAGGAGCAAAGTTCTCCAGTCGCTTCTCGGAGCCGATCAAGAGTTCTGAGTCGCAATGTTGAAGAGGCTCGCACTCAGTCTACTTTGGAAACTCAAGCGTTCCAATTGAATGTCAAAGATCGTGCTCTGTCTGAATTGTCCAAGAAAAACCTATCTTTGGAAGATCAACTTACTGCAACCAAGTCTGCTTTACATGCCAAAGATCTTTTTGCCAAAAACCTTCATGAACAATTGGATAGATTAACCTTCCAATTCCATAAACAGCCTCGTGAGTTTTGGATGGGAGGTTATAATGAGGCCCTATGTCATTTGGATGCTCGTCTTGAAAGTGCCAATAACGAAGGTTATAAACAAGGATGGTTGAACGCCCTGGGTGTGTTAAAGCTAGAGCAGGGCCATTTCTTATGGGATTATCATGCTCCTGGGCTACTAGACTTGCCTGTACCACCTTACAAATTGGACATGGAATGGATCCCAGCTCGTTCCATTCCTCGGAGCTTAATTTCAAAATATCTTGGTGATTATAACCTTCATTCTCAAGTTGACATATCTCGCCCTGAGCATCTCTTGGATACACCTTCAATAATGAATGTTAGAATGCTGAAGGACTTGAATTTTATTAATTCTCCTCTTTGCCCGGAAGATCCTCCTGCTGGCGAAGAGCCTATCTCAAAAGCACAGGGCAAGAAACCAATAGAATAGGAATATCAATGTAATAGTTAGCACATACATGTAACCTGTAACTTATTTTGAATTTTTAATGAAAAAACTTTCATTTTTGTTTGTAAATCTGTATTGCTATTGTCTTGTAAATATCAAATAATTTACATTTATGCATATGTATCTGTTAAAAAGATAACAATATTGTGTTGTTCACCGACCATCTTAGTAATAAAAAGTTACAAGTATTAGAAATGTTGCTCGATCACTTAGTAATGAGTATAAAAATGTTTAAAAATTTGCCAACCAACCAAGGTTGTTGAATTGCGCTCGTCGACCAAGTATAATTAGTGATATTTTATCCCCGACCAACTATACTTGGTAAATTTGTACAATATACCCGACCAACCGAGGTTAATAAATTCTTTTTGTCGACCAACTGTAGTTGGTGTATTTTGGAATATTTTTCTCTTCAAAGAACTTTTTGTTTCCTTCCATCCAACATAAGTTGGAATGTGAGAGTATATTTTTCAAATCCAATGAAAGGAGTCTTTTTTGGTAACATAAGTTGGAATGTGAGAGTATTTTTTGGTTCTTTCGAGCTGTCCACTAGTTATCTTACCAACCGTAGTTGATCACGCTAGTGTCGCCTCCTAACCAAAGGAGTATTTTTTGGTTCTTTCGAACTGTCCACTAGTTATCTTACCAACCGTAGTTGATCACGCTAGTGTCGCCTCCTAACCAAAGGAGTATTTTTTGGTTCTTTCGAACTGTCCACTAGTTATCTTACCAACCGTAGTTGATCACGCTAGTGTCGCCTCCTAACCAAAGGAGTATTTTTTGGTTCTTTCGAACTGTCCACTAGTTATCTTACCAACCGTAGTTGATCACGCTAGTGTCGCCTCCTAACCAAAGGAGTATTTTTTGGTTCTTTCGAACTGTCCACTAGTTATCTTACCAACCGTAGTTGATCACGCTAGTGTCGCCTCCTAACCAAAGGAGTATTTTTACATAGTGTATTACACTAGTATTCCCCGAAAAACTTTCAACAGAAAGAAAATGGTGAAACATCCTCGTTTTATTCATAATGAAGGAAATGCTCTACATTTTACATTACTGATAATACTTGCGCAGGTGTTCAGCGTTCCATGCATTCTTAAATTCCTCTCCCTCTAGAGTAGCTATTCTGTAAGTTCCTGGTCGAACAACTTATGTAACTCGGTAAGGTCCATGCCAGTTTGCTTCCAGCTTATTATGCTTCTGAATCACTTTCTTTAGCGCATAATCCCCTTCTTTTAAGTCACATTTCTTCACCCTTTTGTTGTAGAACAGAGCTGTGCGTTGTTGGTAAGCAGCATTCCTAATGGTTGCCTCTTCTCTAACCTCCTCGAGCATATCCAAATCCAGTCTTCGCATCAAATCGCTGACTGGGGAATTGAAATTCAGCACTCTATGCGTTGGGAGACCCAGCTCGGCAGGTATCACAGCCTCACTTTCGAATGCTAGCATATATGGTGATTCTCCAGTTGCTGCTCGGGGAGTTGTTCGGTAAGCCCATAGTACTGATTGGAGCTCATTAATCCAATTTGCTTTAGCTTCACTTAACCTCTTCTTCAAACCATTTAGTAATGTTCTGTTCGTCACCTCCGTCTGTCCATTGCTTTGGGGATGGCCTGGTGCTGAATGAAACTTCAAAATGTTCGACTGATGACAATAGGCAGCAAATTCTTCGTTATCGAATTGTGTTCCATGGTCTGTGATGAAAGCATGGGGGAGACCATATCGACAAATGATGTTCTTTCAAATGAACTGATATACCTTCTCGTACGTCATATCAATTAGTGGTTGAGCTTCCACCCACTTTGTAAAATAATCCACTGCCACGACGAAGTACTTGAACCTTCCTCGGGTCGTCGGCAATGGTCCAACTAAATCAATCCCCCACATGGCAAATGGCCAAGGTGAAGTTATTGGTGTCAACAATTCTTGTGGAGTTCTTCGGATGGAGGAAAAGCGTTGGCACTTGTCACACTTCTTGGCATAGGCTATACAATCAGCCCTCATCGTCGGCCAGTAGTATCCCTGTGTCATCACCCTTTGTAAAAGTGTCCGACCTGCTAAATGAGCTCCACAAGATCCTTCATGAATTTCCTCAACTAATTCTTTGACCTCTGATGGATGTACACATCTCTGCAAACCTGCCATAATTCCTCGTCGATACAAAACACCATTAGTTAATACATACCGAGCAACTTTATACTTCAATTTCTTGGCGGTTAGCTTATCCTCTGGTAGTTCTCCTTCTTCAATGTATGCCCTGATAGGATCCATCCAAGAGGGTCCTAAATCCAGGGTAATTATATTCATCATCACGTCTTCTTCTATGCTCCGACTTTCTAATACTTCAATTGGTATTGTCCTTCGTAGCTCGGTGCGCGTAGCTGACGCTAATCGGGCCAATGCGTCTGCTCTAGCATTCTCCATCCTCGATATTCTCACTAATTGAATAGCATCAAATTCTTTCAATAACTCCATCACCTTTGCATGGTATTTCACCATTAATTCTCCCTTAACTGCATATATTCCTATCATCTGATTCACAATTAATTGAGAATCACTGAAAACAATTACTTGCCGTGCTTCCATAACTTTCGCCAAATGAAAACCTGCTATCATGGCCTCATACTCAGCTTCATTATTGGAAGCTTTGAATTGGAATTGCAAGGCATATTCCATGTCAATATCATCTGGGGTGTTTAAAACAATCCCTGCTCCACAACCAGCTGTGCAAGATGATCCATCTACATATAATCTCTATGTAGGTAACTCGTCTTCAAATTTCTTATCTGTCAGAGCTCCTCGATAAAATATCTGCTGTTTTCTTTCATCATCCCCTGGTATCTTTCGTTCCTTGTCGATCATCTATTCGTGCCCTTTTACCAACCGGAGTTGGTCTGGGTTTGAATATGATGATTTTTCTACATCCACAAGTCCTTTTACCAACCTTAGTTGGTCTAGACCTGTGTCTGTTGATCCTGTATCGTCCACAGGTAGGTCCGCAAGTACCTTTTGTTCCTCGGGGGTATCAGGGTACGTAAACTCTGCTATAAAATCTGCTACAGCTTGCCCCTTTAATGCTGATCTGGGTTCATACACAATATCATATTCACCGAGTTCTATTGCCCAATACATCAATCTTACTGATTTTTCTGTCTTGTGAAGGGCTTGCCTTAATGGCGTGTCGGTATACACGATGATGGTATGGGCCTGGAAATATGGCCTCATTCTTCTACTTGCCTCAATTAATGCCAATTTTTCTAGCGTTGGGTATCTGATTTCGGCACCTCGGAAAGCCTTACTTGTGCAATAAATTAGCTTCTGGACTCCATTCTCCAATCTGATCAGTGCCGAGCTGACTGCATTCTCTGATACTGCCAGATACAAGTACAACTTTTCTCCTGTTATTGGCGTAGACAACAATGGTGGGGCTCCCAAATACTTCTTCAAATCTTGAAAGGCCTTCTCACATTCATCAGTCCACTCAAAACTTTTTCGCAGTGTTTTGAAGAATGGTAGGCATTTATCAGTAGCTCGGGATACAAATCTGTTGAGCGCTGCAACTCGTCCTGTAAGACTCTGTACTTCTTTCCTCGTCGTTGGGGATCGCAGCCCTAAAAGAGCTTTGATCTTTTCTGGATTTGCCTCAATACCTCGTTGGTTGACGATGTATCCGAGGAACATTCCTTCTCGTACTCCAAAGGTACACTTCGTCGGGTTGAGCTTCATTTGGTATTTATCCAGTTGATCAAAGGTCTGGCCTAAGTCAACTAGATGATCAGTAGCTCTCTTGCTTTTGGTGAGCATGTCGTCGACATAGACCTCCATGTTGCAACTGATTTGTTCGGCAAAAACCTTGTTCATCAGCCGCTGATATGTTGCACCTGCATTTTTTAAACCAAAAGGCATAACATTATAACAATAAGTTCCCCTTGGGGTAATAAAAGAAGTACTTTCCCTATCTTCAGGTTTCATTTTGATCTGATTGTAGCCAGAATATGCATCCATGAAGTTGAGCAGCTCATGTCCCGAGGTAGCATCCACTAGCTGGTCGATTCTGGGCAATGGAAAATGATCTTTTGGGCATGCCTTGTTAAGATCAGTGAAATCAACACACATTCTCCACTTATTGTTCTTCTTCTTTACCATCACCACATTTGCCAACCAATCTGGATATTTCACATCTTCAATGAATTGGGCTTTCTGGAGCTTCTCGACCTCCTCTTGTATGGCCTGGTTCTTCTCGGGACTAAACACTCTTCTTCTCTGCTTCACAGGCTTGATCTCCTTATTCACATTGAGCTCATGACATAAGAAGTTTGGATCTATTCCTGGCATGTCTTCATGACTCCAAACAAAAGTATTCTTCCTGTTTCTCAAAAAAGTTATCAACTCCTATTTTATTGAAACATCCAACGACGATCCTATCTGGGTTACTCGTTCAGGATGCTCGTCGTCTAGAATAACATTTTCTGTAGATTCCACCACCTGTCCTTTTACAAGTTGAGATTCATCACTAGGGTCAAGAGTTTCAATTTCTGTACCTTCCTCCACTTGGTAAGTAGTGGTCTTTTTCCTTGATTCTTCAAGTTCTTCTTGCTCGGCAGACGAATAATAGCATTCCTGAGCTACTTTTTGATCACCTTTCACAACTCCGACTCCAAAATTTGTTGGGAATTTCAAACACTGATGTACCGTAAATGGAACTGCTTCGAACTTTTTCAATCCAACTCTTCCCATAATGATGTTGTAGGCTGATTGCACATTTTTATCCATCACAAAGAAGCGTATTCTTTCTGTTCGACAAGCAGGCCAAGTTCCAATGAGTATATCCAACTTGATCGTCCCAAGTGGAAAGACTTTCTCGCCAGCAAAACCCAGAAGGGGCCTATGATAAGGTTCCAATTGAGATAATTTTAAATTCAAGCTGTCAAAGCACGAATAGTACATGATGTCTGCCGAACTACCGTTGTCTACCAACACCCTTGAAATAACCACATCCTTCATCCTCATTTTGATCACCAAAGGATCGTCATGAGGGTAAAGAACACCTGCCAAGTCATTTTTTGAAAAACCAATAACTAGCTTCTCTTTGTTTACTTTCCTCGGACGATCATCCTCGGCCAGATTTATTCGCTGAATATATGAACAAGCTTGAGCCTCTCCGAGGTAAGCTTTTCTTTCTGCAGTAAGGTCTCCTCCTCCTGCATCTCCTCCTGTAATGACATTACAATCAAATGACCCAAAACGTATGGAAAATACCTCTCGTTCAGGCTGCCTTGGCTTCTTGGGAAGATCGGGGTCATCATCTGGGTCATCTTCGTGGTCCCTCTTCTTTTTCTCCTCTGCACGACGAGGAGATCTAGATCTCTCTCTAGTTCTATCATCATTCTTCCTCTCACCCCTGCGATCTACATACTTTGACAACTTTCCTCTTCGGATGAGTGTTTCAATCTCATTCTGAAGGGCTATGCAATTTTTGGTTGTATGGCCATGATCTTTGTGAAACTCGCAATATTTGGCCTTGTTCCTCAGATCAGGATTTATCCTCAGTTTATCTGGCCACTTGATTTCCTCGCTATTCTTGATTTCTTCCAAAACATGATTAATACCCATTTTCAATGGAGTATAATTATCGTACTTCTTTAGGACTTCCCATGACGTCCTATTATTCTTGGAGTGCTTGTCACCACCATTACCTTTCTGATCTTTCTTCTTAGACTTGTCGATCTCCACCTTAGTTTCTTTATCCATATTCTTCTTCGCAGCCATAGCCTCCTCGGCATTCATAATTTTGGCCGCTTTCGCCATCAACTCGGACATAGTTTTAGGTGGATCTTTGGCCAAGGTGTAGTACAGCTTGTTGGGTAGTAAACCACTCATCAAAGCAGTGATCGCTGTCTTTTCTTCGTAATCTATGACTTCCAACTTCTCGTTATTAAAACGAGTTATGTAATCTCTAGTACTTTCACCTGATTTTTGCCTAACACTTAGCAAGTGTGCTACTCGCTTTACTGGCTTTGCTCCAAAACAAAAATTGCCAATGAACAACTCGGCTAACTGAATAAAAGTTGAAATCTTACCCCGAGGAAGATTATTGTACCATATTTGTGTAGATCCGGTAAGAGTTCCAGAGAATGCTCTACACCTCATCTCGTCGGGGACGGCATAGATGTCGGCAGCAGCTTGGTATTGTTCTATATGAAGTACAGGATCTGTCTTTCCATCGTACTTGGGGGTCACCACAAGTGCTTTGAATTTCGATGGTATAGGAAAATCCACAATGGCTTGCACAAAAGGTGTCCCTTGAACAAAAGTTCTCTGTAAGGGGTTTTTTGCCTTAGCCATTTCTCCCAATCTATCCTCCAACGGCTGAATGGAACCTTTCCATCCTTCATTTCCTTCCTCAGGCCGCTTAGTCCGAGCAATTGATTGCTCTGACGTAGATTCCTGAGATTTATCTCGACGAGTAGCTGGTCGTGATTGTGCTGATCCTTCTCTCAAACCTGATGGTGGCCGAAAACTTCTTGATGGAGCTCTAGGTGGACTCATATTCCTCCTTGGTCCTAACCGACTGAAAGGAGACACCCTGCTTAATCTTTCCAAAGCGCTAGTTCTCTCCGGAGAGAGAGTAATATGTTGATCTGTATCCGTAGCCCGTATCGATGAGGTTCGCCCAGGTTGATACGTAGAATCATTAGACTCCCCATTGCGATATGACCCAGTACGTCTGGATCGTGATTGCCCACGATCACTCCTTTGCCCTGAATAGTTAGGTGCACCGCCTTGAAGAGTTTGAATGAGTTGCCTCATAGATTCTTACATGGCGGTTTGTCCTTGAGCCAGATTTGTCATAATTCCAGCCAGATTTGGAGGTGCAGATGAATTTGGAGGATTTCCAGCATTTCCAGCGTTTCGATTGCTAGATTCTGGATTATCCGCCATTGATGATAAATGATTTTTATGAAAAACGATAGTAACAGTCGTTTCCCACAAACGGCGCCAATCTGTTGATGTAAAAAACTAGATCGCTCTAATTATTCAATCACAGATAAATAAATAAGACAGATATTTTTAAAGTGGTTCGGCTAGGAATAAAGCCTACATCCACTGTTATGTTATTGCTGAGTGTTTGAAGAATTCTTGATTACAAGTTCTCTCAAGAATTTCTAGTCCCCTTTGAATGAGGATGATACAAGGTATTTATAGCCCTTAGGCTGTACATGAAAGGTTTGATACATTAAATGATATACATGTGAAAGGGTAATACATTTAATGCAGCGTGCGCGTCAAGAATATCAACTATTCAATGAATAGTTGAACTGTTGTCTATCTGGTAATTAATGCTACGGCCGAGATGCAGCTCGGACCGCCTTAGTTGCTCGTTGATTAAGAGTTCCTCGGAGCGCTTAGAGTATCTCGGGATGATGGAGTTCCTCGGGGTGTCCTCCTCGTTGCTCGGAGAGGATATGAAATGGTTGAAGGAATGAACCTCCTTGCTGCTATCGTGCCACGTAGATTGACACGTGTCTTCGTATTATTCGTCCACATCAGCATATTAATTTTGGTATCAACAATCCCATTAAAGGGATTGGGTATGATCTAAACAACAAGAGTTCAAGGACAAAGTGATGGTCATCCCGACTATTTCTCTTTGATGATAAAAAAATTAAATAAATGCTTTTCTTTACAAAGCTTGGTACAAAGTACAAACATAAATACAATGCCTTTCTTTTTCTTAAATGTTTTTCATTTTGACATCGTGGTTGTTATTCAAGATGAATCTGAACTAAACACCATTCATATTGAGGTTTTTTTTATCCAGGTTTTAGTTACTTTGCAATATTATACTTTGAATTTTAAATTTCTTAAAAATCATATAATTGTTGCTTACGTGTATAAGTTACTGTGTTTTTCAAAATAGGATTGTGAATTAAACACCGATTTTAAACTACATTCAATGTAAGTAGTAGATCCTATCAAATTCTTTATATCCTCTCTCTATGAGAGGATTTTGAACTACATTGATGTCTTTTACCCGTTCGGACAAATCCTCAGTTGCTAAGGCTGAATTGAGGTCTGCTTTGATATTTGAAGATCTTTCTCTCTTATTGACATCTTATTGATTCTCTTCGAATGCCATATCAGCCTTGAGTAAATTATCTTCAACTGATCACATGTGGTATGTTGTAGACTTTAGGGCCTAGGGCAGAGGATTGCCAATGGGAATTGATATACCAAGGGTATAATTAATAATGAAAATTCATTCTTTATTGGTTGTTTTTGTTGTACGGTGGATTTGCATGTCATATATGAGTTGGTTTTGTTTTTATACTCGAGTACCTTTTTAATTTGACAAAAAGTCTAAATGGAATTTGTTTCGTTAACACTTGAATCGATTTGTTACCATGTGAATCGTTGTCCATGTGTATGAAGAGAAAGATAGTTCTTTTCTAGATGATACTATTTGAACTATTGTTATGTTTTAGAGTACATAATGTTTCCCTAATCTTATTTCTAAAATCATTTCATTTTTTCTACCCTTCTGAATGATACGTACAAAGAACTTATTAGACACACTAATAATGACCTCTGATAAAATGTTATCTTTTGGGGTTGTTGTCTTCTCCCAAATTTATGAATCCCTTGGATATGGTGTGAATGTTTCTAAGTTATTTTTAGACTTTTTTCTTTCTTTTTTCCTTTTATATGGATATATGATTTGTTCTCGCTAGGAAAATATTCTTATTGATGATATTTTTTCGATATTAAAAGAGTTATACTTTTTGTTTACATAATCAGTACGTGTTTGTAATTGCAATCAGGTCGTAATGTACGAGGAACACATTAGTGTAATCTATGGATATGGGATCCAGTTTGAAATGATATGTTGGATTGAAATTTTGTATCTTTATTTTGTGTTCTGTAACTCATTCTGTTAAATGAATTATTTGCCTACTTGAGTGAGCTCTATTTATCTCACTTAACTCCCTCTATTTACTGAAATGGTTTCCATGATTTTATATCTTTTATGTTTTGGTACAGATTGAAGACAATGCTCAAAGAGACACCGAATTGGAGATCATACAAGTTTGAAGAAATCTTCTGACATGAAGTTGAAAGTGAAGGTGAGACTGGAAAAGTATACAGAGAAAATTTTCGTGACCTCTATGGGGGGGATTATTCTTATACCAAGTCTAGGAAGCAGAATACAAAATCTATTGATAATCATATCCAACATCGGCTGGTCATTCAACACTAACATGTCATTTTATCCTTCTCTTTCTATTTTTCGATCATTAATTAACTGATTTAGTCGAAATAGTTATCTATATATATAACTCTATCCAATTACGAATTCATTATATATTTTGATAATTAGTCTCGTGCAATTAATATTGTTTTGGATTATTAAGACCAGGATGGAAATTCGAATAGTGATAAAATGGCGATTATTTTTAGTTTATGCCTTTTTATATATTAAAAAACATTTAGATAAAAAATATGATTAGGCATTCGATGGTAATTCGTACGAATTTTGGTTGATATTTCAGTGTGTTCTCTTTTTCAATTTATGAAGTTTTTGATGATGAGACTTTATGGAGATTCCATTTAGTGCTCCTATCAGATCTTGATTTGGGGGATGTGAACCTCTGACATCAACACCTCTGACCAAATTCGGACCTGTGACATCAACACCTCTGAGCACCAAGACAGTGCTCACATGACCCTTATAGTTGAAAGAGTAATGATACACACACACACACAAATTACCCCAAAATTATCGAAATTGTGCTTTAAGTGGTTGTATCCTGGCGGGACCCACATCATACTACAATACTGTTAAAGCACATTCGGTAAATTTTCGGTGCACAATTTCGGTGTATACATCATTTTTCTAGTTGAAAAGGTACTTCAAAAGCATAAGTGCAGTAACAATCCTTACCCCCGAACAATGTGATATCGGTGCAGCCTCAGCTGAGAGTAAATAGTGTTTGTCATTGCCTCTGTATTAGAACAGTCCCTGCTCCCCAATAATAAATGTTTGGTGCCATGTACTGAATTTTCTCCCAATTTTTATCCGCAGCAATGTGTCCTTTAGTGTCTTGCGTATCCTATCCTCTATTCTCAATAAATAACGAAGTAGAAGACACTAAGTTATTAGGAAAATCTAAGTATTTAGAAATCATCCAAAGTAGGTATTGAATCAGGTAGTTTATGAGTTTTAACACCAAAGTAAAATGCAAGTATTTGTATTTTCAAACAATGTAACATGAAATATTGGTTGAAAGTGGCAATCCAAGGTAACATAAAGGTTGAATTTTGTTTTCTATTCTGTCTCATTAGCATAAAAAGGGATTGGCATCCTTTTTCTCCTCTCCTGCGATCTTTCACGACATTTTATTATGAATAGTAATAATATACTTAATTGATGGTATTTTTATGTTAAGTAGGTAATGGAATCAAGAATATTATTAAAAATAATTTCCTTAATTAACATAAAAATATCATTTACACAATATCAATTAAGGATAACCTTGATAATGTTATCTTGGCTATTATTTTTTCACTTTACAGATCGTGTCACGACTCATATTGTAGTTTTATTTTGGTTTTCTTTTGTAGATATGTCCATGGAAGAAGCCTTAAACAACTGAAGAGTTAATCTGTCCACACTACTTCTTCATAGAAGTAAAAATAGAAGGTAACATTACTTGATACACTGGTGTTTAGAATTCAAACCTTATGGCAGTTTGTTAATTGAAACATTAATGTCATTTTTTAGTCCCACAATTTTAACGATTCAACCAATAGTTAAAAAAAAGGGTCTCCTGGATGGTGCCTCCGAGTTTTTAAATTGAAGTTAGTTTTTTTAGTTTGGTTGCATTTGCAGGTTTAAGTATTTTATGGGAAGTGCCTTCGCAGTTTTTCATAAATAACGATCCCTCCCGGTTTTTTCAAATCCAACGGTGATGCCGTCGGGTTTTTTAGAGCTGTTGTACAGTTCAGATCTTTTTGTAGAGGTATTCAGAACTGTTTTTCACTTTTTCTACCAATTAAAGGTTGCTTTTTTTTTCTTATGTAATTTTTTAGTTTTTTGTTTGGTTGTATTTACAGGTTTAAGTGAGGGTAGTGGATTTGGAATTTTCTTTATTTAGGCCGAGATATGTCCCAAATACAAAAAAAAAATCCAAATAGAATTTAAAGTTGGGTAATTTAAATTAGGTCCATCTGATTCAATATAAAGTTGGGTAATTTTAATTTAACGTTGTGATGTTTGAGATTCAAAACACATTAAGGCATATAATATCATCCATCGCGTAAGATCTTGGTATCTGTATCTACACTTCATGGGTAAAAGATATACTACTTTACAAGTAAGTTTATCTGAATTTTAGTTACACATGTAATCTTGAGTTTAAATGCAACATTATTCAGTTTATATCATGTTCTAATTAAACTTTATTTCTTTCTATTCTTTCCACCTTTTTTAGTAGTTACCAACATAAAATATCAAGGGTAAATAGTAGTGAGAGATCCGTTGTGTGAGTGTGATTTGTGCGAGGGTGCAGAAGTTTATAAGAGAACAGTTATGTGTTTTGTTTACTGGTGCAGAAGGCGGGACGCTTCCGTTAAGTTTCATTCCAGGGGATCCAACTTCTCAATTAGTCTATCTAAGTTGCATTTCAAATAGATATATACCATATATTATTTTAGTACCGCAATATATATGCTTTTGGTTAAACTTATTAATGATGACTGGAATTTTATACATTTATCCGATCTTGATTTGGTGCATCAGTTATACTTTATTTAACATTCTGAAATATTTCGTGGTGAGATGAATGCAAGTATGAGGTTTTTTTCATGTTATATGTACAGTGTATTAATTGTATGGGATTTTTTTTCTTAATCAATCCATAGAGGTTATGTTCTTCTTTAATTAATTTATTAGTAAAACATTTATTGCATTCACTTTTATAGTTCTTTCATTACATCTGGGGAAGTTTATTTCCCTTATATATATATATATATCCCCTCTCTTCCTTTGTTTGTTGGTCACATTGAACATCTTTTTTGACAAGAGAAGTGCTAAATTTTAAATGGTATGCCTGAAGCTACTTGAGAACTTTTATCCTATTTTATATGACCATACCAAGCAGTGTTGCCATGAAGTTTATTGTATAAGAAAACTCTATTCCATCTTGCTTGGAATGACCCACATAGCACTTGAGGCCAGGATGTCCATAGAGAGGATTAATTAATTTTAAAGATAATACAAATTTAAGATTCAAGTGAAAATCTTTGACCAAAATTAATGGAAACACAACTAAAATATTTGTAAGTATGGTATTTTTAAATTAATTTTATTGATACTTTCCGTAAGTACTATTGATTTATTTATACTTCGTAGGATTGGGATGAACTACCAACTAATACAATATAATCTATGCAAATAAATTATTTAAATGGGGATATTTGAATAAGTTAAACTCAAGCTTTTGTATTATTTGATTTATCCTTTCTTTTATAATAAGTGTTATAATTTTTTTAAAATGTTACTAATTGGTATGAGTTGTTATTTGAACATTTTCCCCCACTACGCCAAATCTCATGGATTACGTCACCCCAAAATTTTATGAAAAATTATATGGATATAAAGATAGTACAAGAAATTTACACAATGTGATGTGACATTGTAATAAAGTGTTGTATATTATTTTGAATGAGTAACTTACAATATTTCATTGCATTGACCAATCACTTTGTGTAACTTTTTTAGTAGTTTATTTGTACTCATCACTTTGTGTAATTTTTTTAATCGATGTTTATACAAGGTTCAGGATGAACTATTGGTGTTGTTAGAGCATTTTTTTCTTTAACCTGATGGATACTCTTACAAGCGAAGGAACTTATGTCTAAATTTTCTAAATTATTTACCCTAATTGTTGGGGAACGAAATTTGTGTTGTTTTGCAATTATGTACTTGGGAAATTTTCGTCGTATTACGATTATGTACTTCACATATTTTCGTCACGCCTTCAGGAACGGGCATTCTTCTAGTGCATATATATATATATATATGTGTGTGTGTGTGTGTGTGTGTGTGTGTGATATTTTCAGCTTTTTATGCATGATATTTCATGCCTTCCATGGGTGCATGAAATATCATGCTAAAAGGTAAAATATCATACATATTAAATCTATAATATTATATATACTATACTACTAATATACTATTATACTACTAATATACTATTATACAATTATTTTTTAAATACATGGTATTAAATTATTTTTTTAAATTTAAAAAAATATATATTTCTTAAAAAAAATAGTTTTTATTTTTAATTTTTGTTTTCGTTTTTTTTAAAAGGCGGGTAATTACGGATTGGGTTTTATTACGGGGGAAAATTTATCGGCGTGCCCTCGGCACGGGCATCCGCTGGTATATATATATATATATATATATATATATATATATATATATATATATATATATATATATATATATAGAGAGAGAGAGAGAGAGAGAGAGAGAGAGGTGTGGTGGGGTGGTGAGGGTGAAGTTTTATAATGTGTCCAATGAACCAAACGTTTGATTCGACATTCAAGCTAGTGATAGTACGCCTACAAAATTTCACGTTATTCAGATATTGATATGGTTTGCTCACATTTTTTCAATTTTCTTAAGTATATAATTTTAATTTTAATTATACAAATGAGATGAGTGACCTGTTAATCTCCGATTAATTAGATATTTTATATTCACATTCTATGTCAAATGATTATTAAATACAATGATTGGATTAATAAATAATATATCACACAAAAATTTATTGAAAGATGTAAATCTTCTCTTAATTTATGTCGGTGTAAGTTATATATATTGTGAGAGAGCGAGAGCGAGAGCGAGAGAGAGAGAGAGAGAGAGAGTAGGGATCCTTATTTAAATGAAATTTAAGGGATTATTTTTTCCAAAAACATTAAAATAATAATTTTGAGCTGATTTTTTATGTAATGTTTAATTATTTCAGGGACCTTGTCCCCTCCAAAAAAATCATTCCAAAATAATTTGTTTTTTTTATTTTAACAAAGGATGAAAATATTTAAGTTTTAAGCACGTTTAAACTGCTATAGTTTGACTATTTTTTCATCTTAGCTAAAAAATCATTTTAACCTTAATTTTTTAAAAGTTTTCGAAAATGTTTAAACACCATATAAAAAAATCAACTGTGAAACAATTATTTTTTAGCTTAGGTCCATACATTACCTTTAAGTAAGGATCCTTACTTGACTCTGAAACTTATATATATATGTGTGTGTGTGTGTGTGCACGCATGCGCACGTACCGTGTGAGGTGTAGAATTGAGAAGTTGAAGGCACACATGTAGACTACTTTTTAAAGCCAGAGGTGGATATATACTCTACGGTAAGTAACCCATCCGTGATGGAACAAGTACAAACCAACTAAGCAGTCTTGAGAGTATCGATATCCTATTAATTGTATGTTGAAACTCTATTCTTACGGCGCACGTGTTATCCAAACCCATTATAATAATATGCAATCCAAAAATGAGAAACACTACGTAGAATATAAGCATATTGCAATGAAGGATCTGCTATAACCATTAAACTTGTTATCACCCCTCTCCTTGATCATTACCATTAAGCAATAACTTCTCTAACTATATTCCATCTTCTTATATAAATTTGTCTGACCCTCTCAAAGCTTCAAACAAACAAGAGCTCAACAAAAATAGCACACTTTCGAAGGTCTTCAAAAAACACAAGATTGAAAGATAACTCTCTCCGGGCAATCAACGATCTCTCTCTATCCGTTTATTTTAATTCTTTAATTACAATACAAATATTATTAGTCCCTTTTAGGCATTATTAAACTTAACCTATACTCTAACAATTCTAAATTCATATTATTTTATTCCAATGTTCCTTTCATGCGACCTCTTCCACACTACTGACACTTATTAGTTGGATAATTAACTAATACTACAATAAATATAGTTATTGTGGACTAAGATATTAGTTTAACAAATTAAACTCCCATAAATTACATAATGTTAGAAGTAAAAGATATTTGTAATTTGAAAATTTTTTAAAAAATGAAAAGTCAAGAGTCATTAAATGAAGATTAGGGCCTCGGTTTGATGGGTATTTGTTATGAATCCCAATGGTTAGAAAGTGAAGAGATGTATTAATCGTTATATAAAGCCTCATGTGTAAATCATTAAGCCAAAAGAAAGGAAAAAAGCAACAAAGAAAAAAGTGAGAAAAAAGAAAGAGTGAAGCTCTGTTATTCTATTGCTATTTCAATACACTAAGAAAGAAATTACTCTTTCACTCCCCATTTAAAAAAAAAATCAACTGTGTTATAAGAGGGAAGGTAATTGAAAAAATTTTGAAATGGAGTTTTTGAGCAAGAAATTGATGTTCAACAATTATAAACAAATGAGGAGTATCCATAATTTATATTACAAAGCATGTAATTTATGGGATGTGCTTTATGAAGAACTAAGCGGTGAAATCTCCAAAATAATTGAAGAAATGAAAAAAAGAAAAAGTACTCACGATTTTGCAAGAACTTATACATCAGGAAATTTGGAAGGATAGTGGAGGTCCAAGATACCCAAGTGATATTTGGAGAAAAATAGAGATTGTTTCTTCAAGTCGTGAAGGTAAGAATTCGCCTATGGGGTATTGATTTTAAAATCTTGAAGAAGTTGAATGGATAAGTCTAGATTTTGAAGATTTCCCCATGAAGGTTGAAGAAGAAAGTTATGTCAAAAAGTTACCAAATTTGTGGAGACATAAATCGATGAATCAAGAGAGGAGACAAAACAAGTGAATGGTAAGAATCCAAAAGAAAAATGAGTGATGGAAATTTTGAAAAAGAATGTGAGGGAATCAATAAATTTAAGAATCTTGTATTGTGACAAACAAGTTAAAGATGTCATATATATAGATTTTTTTTCTAGAAAGTGTTTTTGCAACACAAGTTTGATGATTATGGAGTCATTCTATGATCATCGAGAATGATCAAAACAAATTTTCAAGACGAAAGAAAATCGATGGTAAATAAAATTGAATAAAAAAATTTACTGTGTTAGCGTGAAGTTTTCATATGTATGTTTCACTCAAGAAGAGATGGATATTTAAAATGCAATAATTGAAGATGATGAAATACATGATCAAGTGTTGATTTGCAGCAATGCGCCTACTAGTGGAGAAGTTTAATCATTTCAAAAGTTTTATACAAATTAAAAGGGGGTGTTAAAAATAAAAAATAATTTTTAATTTAAAAAGTTTAAAAATATGAAATGACTATGAAATGTGTCAAGAGAAAAAGATCAAGATCCTTAGTTTAATGGGTATTTATTATGAAGCCCAAAGGTTAGAAAGTGAAGCGATATATTAATTGTTATATAAAGGCTTATGTGTAAGCCATTCGGAAAAAAATAAAGAAAAAGCAATCAAACAAGAACTGAGTAAAAATTAAAGACCAAATGTGGGATAATTATCCAACCAGGCATGAGAAAATGACATGTATCCTTTAAAACTATCAACGAGAACAGTGCAAAGAGATTACGATGAATTAAGGTCGGTCATTATACACCTAAAAATGAAATTTAGCTAATTAAGTCACAACAACTATCTAAGATCATAGAATCCCATAAGACTTGACCTTTTTTATTCTCTATAAATGTAACCCACGCCTTTTGAAAAAAGGGGCATATAATGTATGTTATAAAAAAGGATCAATAAATAGAGATAAACCCCCTAAAACATGAGCACAATGTCGAACGACGTAAATCTAGTGTTCTTGTGTGATTGTGATTACTTTTATTCTTCTCGACTTTAATTGTGCTCATTCAATACAAGTAGAATTTTACCACCTACAATTTTGTTGTTCGTGGGAATAAGTTTTATTTTCGTTAATGAAGAAAATACTACGAGTAATTATGCATCACTTATACAACCCAAGCGTCCATCTTGTGATAGCCATCATAATGGACCTCAACCTCCAAGTGTTAGGTTTGTAGTCCATCCTAACAGGATTCCTAAAACCCCTGGCTCACATTAGCACTCCCAACAGGAGAAAATTGTGGAAATCAACGAGCCTACATGATCAAACCAAATAGCATGGCTTTTGGATCTTGTTAAATGATGACTTTGTTAACAAGAGGACTCCATACGCCTCTAACTGGAGGAGAATTCTCATTTTTAACATCTTGTGGAAAATATAGAGAAAAATCTCCACTGGGATAAACATAAGTTCCATGCTCACACTTATATCCCAAAGGAGAGAAAGATTCAGAACTGAAAAAGTAGTTCATGGTGTGACCATGATCCTTTCAAGTAAATGAGCTCACCAGATAAAAGGGACAATGAAATAGACCGTTATAATAGGAAAGTTATCCAAAATATCATTAAACAAGATATTGATGAACACCCTGCTCATCGAGGGTCCAAAGCTACCAATGACCTATTCAGAAGGAACCTCATTAATCTGATGGAGCCACCTTTATCGAGGTCAAATAAATATAATGAACTCTTTGTTAGTTCTTCGTCCCTAGATTCAAAATATATGATGAAAAAACTTATCCCATCGATCCTGTTCACTAATATTGACAAGCAACGACTCTTTGAAGAAATAAAGAGGCCCTCATGTGTTGCATCTTTCCCTCAAGTTCGAGGGACATCACACTAAAGTGGTTCAAAAAATTACCACAAATGTGAGTTACTAGTTTCAAGTAGCTCGCAGGGGCCTTCACCTATCGATTTAGCACCAATAGTTCTTATCCAAAGAAGATGGATGCACTCCTTACTATGAAGAAGAAGCCCAAGTAAACCTTGTGCGAGTATGATCGGTGATCCTGGGAAACCTACAACAGAGTGGAATATTTCTCCGAGAAAGTGGTTTTTAGGTGATCATGGGAAACCTACAACAAAGTGGAATATTTCTCAGAGAAAGTTGTTTTGGACTCATTCAAGATTAGCTTATTGAGAAACTTTATGATTCACTAGTCCATGAGACCAACACCATCCGCAAACTATATGTCAATAATTGAGAAATATTCCAAAGTGGAAGGCATGGTGGCTGGCACGTAGCGGGTTATTATTCAGACCAAGGCAAGCATGAAATTAAATAGGGAAGGTGCTCCTAATAAGGAAAAGACAGAATGGGGGATTAACATCGCAATAAAAGAGAACATTTATAAAATCTTGAAAAAGATTAAAGATCAATAATATTTCAAGTGGCCGAGAAAGACGACCAGGAATGCAACGAAGAGAAACACTACCCCAAGACATTCCTATCATAAGGATCACAATGATAATATAAAGAACTAAAATGCATTCAAGTTTCACCTGGAGGATCTTGACCGAGTAGGTTATTTAGATAACTACATGGAAAAGAAGAGGAAAAAATCTCCCATGGAGCACGATTAGTTAAATGTTGATGACCAGAGGATGCTGACCACAACAAGAATATCATTTTTACCAATAAAGTAATGGTTAGCGGCAAAACGCCACACCATGACACACTAGCAATCACTCTCAGAATATCGGACTAGGATGTGGACAATATACTAGTGGACTAGGGTAGTTCCTCAAAATTTATGTACCTTAATTTGTTCAATAAGATAAACCTCAAGATAGAGGATCTAAAGGAAGAGACCATCCCTTTGACTAGCTTCATTGGAAATATAACCATGCCATTGGGAAAGGTGGTACTTCAAGTTCGAGCTGGAAATTTCACTAAACTAATCGTGTTTTTGGTAGTGGACATTGAGTCTCCCTATAATTAAATTAAAGGTTGAGCGTGGCTCCATGACATGAATGTGTACCATCAAATGCATCATCGACTAGGGGATAATGGAGATATAGGGAAACCCTGCTATTATTCGACAAAGCTGTATCACTTCCAGCAGCCCTAAACACGAGAAGACGAAGAAAGAAAAGGTAGTCACGAAAGAAGCAATCACATATGGGATTTATCCTTCCAAATAGAAGCTAAACTATGGGAGACTAGGGGTGGAATAAATAAGGGTGTCCCCTACAAATATAGTTATGGAACCACTATAAGAATTTGTGTTCCATGACTCCCACTCTGAGATTTTTTTTACCGAAAGCTCTATTACCGATCACGAAAGGGAAGAAATAACCTATTCGCTCAATAAGAATCAAGATATATTCTCCTATAAGCCCTGTGAATATTCCTGGGATTGATCCTGAAGTCATGTGCCATCAAATTGATGTGGAGACGATATTACCGTTGGTTATGTGGAAGGGTTACATAATAACACCTAAAAAGGTGAAATTAGTATAAGAGAAATTTTAGAAACGTTTGGAGAAAAGGCCTATTAAATAAGTTCAGTTTTCTAAGCGTTCCCTAAACCCAGTCACGGTTAAGAAGAGAAATGGGAAGTGGAGAGTCTGTATAGACTTCAGAGGCCTTAACAAATCATGCCTCAAAGATAACTTTTATTTTTCGAAGATTGATTAATTGGCCGATGCCGTATCTAACCATGAACAGAAAAGTTTCTTGTATGCTTACTCAGTGTATCATCAAATCACTCTCTTTCGGCCCGACCAAGATAAGACTTCATTCATCACTATGCGAGGTATGTACTATTACACAATCATGCCATTTGAACTTAAATAAAAGATACCTACCAACAGTTGGCCACCGAGATATTTAAAAACCAAATGGGTGACACTATAGTATTATACATAAACGATATTCCCATAAAGAGTAAGTGTAAAGGCAACCATCTGATAGATCTAACAAAGACACTTAATGTTATCAAATTTTATGAGATTAAGATCAACGCAACAAAGTTCTCATTCATAGTGAAATTCTAAAAGTATTTATGTTACATTTTTACTGAAAGTGGAATCGAATCCAATCCCAGTCAAATCGAAGTAATAAACGATTTCCAGCCACCAAATATAGGTAGGAACATAAAAGCACTGACCAGAATGTTGACAACACTTAACCATTTTGTACCAAAGTCTTTTGAAAAATGTATACCATTCTTTCATCTCTTGAATAAGAATAAGGTTCAAGTCTATAACGAGGAATTTTCAAAGGAACTTGAAGATATGAAACTCTACTTAAGCCGACCATATCTACCCACGGTCCCAAATCCAGGTGATTCAGTCTGCTTGTATCTCGCGATGTCTAACCATGCAATTAGTTGGGACTTGGTATGTAAAAAGGAGATGCATTAGTCCCTTATTTATTATGTTAGCAAAATATTACTAAATGCCTATAAATTTTCCCTTCCTCTAGAAATGTAATCCTACTCATTGGTAATTTCCTCACGTAAGTTGAAACACCACTTTGAGTCCCAGTTTGTCACCGTCATCACCTTTTTCAACTCAAGGAAGTCCTCAGAAAGGTCAACCTCTCTTTACGGATATCCAAATGTCGGTGGAATTAAGGAAGTTGGATACCCATTATTAACTAATAATATCTATTAAGGGACATGTTATTGTAGACTTCGTCGCTGAGTTCACTAGAGGAAATTATCCTAAAAAAAGATAGATTACCAACCAAGAAACCACTATGGAGTCCAATCAAATAAATAAGTGGAAACTCTATGCCAATAGAGCTTTAAAATCAAAAGGGGAAGGAGTGGGGATTGCATTGGTAACTCCAAGTTATATTATTCTCAAGCAAGGAACCATACTTTAATTTAAAGTATCCAATAACAACTCTGAATATAAGGCCCTCATAGGCAAATTAATGAAATGCCTGTCCTTAGGCTCTTATCACCTTCAAGTCTTTTATGATTAAATTCTCGTATAAAACCCAATATCAGTAGACTATAACGTTAAGGATGAACACATGTCAGCATATTTGCAGGTCATTCAGGATCTGGTTGCCAAATTCAAGAATTCGCAAGTCCACCAATTTTCGCTAGAAAATAATAGCCATGCAGACACCCTAGCCACTTTGGCATGAGTCGTTAACTACGATAAGGTGGAACAGTTGTCCCAACTAAGCATAGTAAAGCAAAAGGTTACAAAAAAAGTTTTCACTACCTAAAATTCTCGAAGATGAATGGATCCAATCATGGTGTACTTTCGAGAAAATACACTACCTATCGATAATAAACAAGCTCACCAGATAAAAGTTTAGGTTGCACAATTTTACTTATCCCTTGATGGAAATCTATATAGATGATCTTTTACTAGTTCAGACCTACAATGCGTACACACCAGTGACGTCAATCAACTCCTATATGAGTTGTGTGATGGGATATGTGGAAGTTATACAAGTATCTCTGACATTCATGACCATAAATGTGGGTTATTAGTTCTCTTACATACAGAAGGAAAAAGTCTCAAACGTCTGAAAGTGCAAAAAGTGCCAAGTATTCTTTCCCATAATCCATCAATTAATGGACCACCTCAAGTATTTGACTAGTCCAGGCCCTTTTGTGCAATAATTTCTGGATATCATGCCCCTTACTTATAATGCCTATAAACTGAAATCTCCTCATCGACATAGACTACTTCAACAAATAGATAGACATAAAGGACACTGACATGATTAGATTCATCAAAAGAAATACCGTGACCCATTTTAGTGTGTAAAAGATGATCACCACTGATAATGGAACAAAATTTTAGAGCGAACCATTACCCAACTTCTGTAACAATCGTAACATGAAGCATTTACACAACTCGATGGCTTATTCACAAAGAAATTGATAGTTGGAGCCCTCTAACAAGATAATGCTGGACGTGATGATAAAGAGATTTGAGAAATTCGAACACTCTTGTGTGGATCAGCTTCCCCATGTCCTCTAGGTATATCGAAGAATTACTAGGAGGTCGACTACAGAAATTTCCTTCGCCTTAGCTCATGAAATGAAAGTCATAATTTCATTAGAAGAAGGCATGTCGGTAGTGAAGAGAATATTTATCGATTAAAGAAATAATGAAGAAATCATAAGGATTGAGCTTATTATGGACGATGCAAAAAGATAGGTGACTTAATCAAGCTAGCATCCTACCAATAACATTTGGCCAAGAAGTACAATAAGGGCGTTAATATGAGGAAGTTACAGGTTGGAGATTATGTGTTAAGGAAAGTCGTTAGCAATGTGAGGAAAAAATCAGATGGAAAATTGGGCCCTGACTGAGAGGGACGATTAAAAGTCATCAAAGACGATATGAAAGGATCCTACCATTTGGAAATAATGGGGATAGGGAGATACCGGTCTGGAATGCGACCAACCTTAAAAAAATTTAATTTAATGCATTTTTGCTAGTTTTATCATTCCAACATCCTGGGTATTTAAAGATTCAATTAATAAAATTAGTTTTCCAATTGTTCCAAATGAATGGCCAACGTTGGTCAAATTATTAGTGTAATTATGGCATCCTTTTGATTTTGTTAATCCTTTTGATGACTTAGTAGGATAATTGTAAGGAAAAATTTGACATCAACTCAATTTGTATTTCTAATTGGATTTATTCGATTTGAACAAAAGCATTTGAATTATAAATTAGGATTTAGGGCGAGTTTGTCCTTCAACCTATGAAGCATTATGAATATTGTAGTGTATAGGTAAAGTGATAATCACATCATTTTGAGTTTCTAGCCGAGTTTTCTCATCAACATACATGGGATCTCAAGAGGTATGAACGCATACTGCATTTGATCCCTGAATATGTTTTGGGTGTTTAGTTTTTAAAATGTTTATTAAAGCATTTTTTGTAAAAATGTTTTTAAAGAATTTATTTTATTTTTATTTTTATAAGTCGTTTGAACGAAATGTTTATTTTTTTTCAAACGAGTTTATGAAATTCGTTTAAATTACATATTTCAAAAGAGGTACTCTGTTTAGCTCAAATGAGTTTCAAACGGTATTCGAGCGAAATGTTTCTACATGACAAAATATTTCGTGCAAAAGATTGTTGATCCTCATTCTCATGAGTTTAACTAGATTGTTTGAATAAGCTTGTCTTGGTCCAGATGAAATAACACAACTCATTCTAACCACTTTACTATTTTCATTCGAACGAGTCACTTAAAAATTTGTGTCGTCAACTTTTGGCATTTTTCTATGAATGAGACGGTTGGCAAAGTTATTTAAGAGAGAGGTTTTGTGAAGATGATTTTTAGAGATGAATTTAGAGATACTTAAACTCTAGTTTACACCCAAAGTTTTGAGATCCATGGTTCAACATCTTATGTTCGTTTGAGATCTCGTGTGTTCTTCATCAAGAATATTTACTCTTTATTGAGTGTTGTTTTGGGTGGTGGATACTGTGTTTAGAAATGGATGATGGATGGAACAGTCAGGAATTATGTAAGATCAGTGGATTCGAGATGTAGGAGGCGTCAGCATAATAATTGTCATTAGAAAGTGTCCAACAATGGCTGGGAAGAAGGTATCAAGGAGCGAGGAAGTGCAGCATGGCTACAAGGCATTGATATATGGAGTAAGTCTAAATCGTCGCTGTATATAGACCAATATTATAATAGACTTGTATGGTCAGGCCATTTGAGGTTTTTCTTGTTTTGGTTATCCTCTTAAATTATTGTGTTGTGGATTGCTTTATTTTATTCTTGCTCATTTCACCTAGGTACATATTTAGGGAATTATTAAATTTGTAACTTGTTTACAAAAGGTTTATCTCATTAGGGAAAAGATAAAATTGGTATTAATTGCTATTCCGTTTCATTTAATTAGGAAAATAAAAAATTGGTATAACCCTAGCATTGTAGGAGCTTTCTCAAATCGTTGTCACATCAGGTTACCTTAGTTTATCATGTTTGATCAATGTTTTGTGCATTTTGGGATTGTTTAGATGGATTTCAACCGCGAGGGCAGTTCCATAACTCAACCTCCCATGTTTGATGGTTCCAATTATCCTTATTGGAAGGTACAGAAGAGATTTTTCTTGAAATTGGTAGATGAGAATGCTTAGAACTCAATTCAGAAAAGGTGGTCTTCTTCCACGTGGGTGGTTTACCAAAAGCATACTCACTTTGGACAACGGGTGAATAGAATGCTTCGACGTTTAATTCCAAAGGAGCGTTTTTTATTTTTTCACTGTCAACACAGAAGATTTTAGAAGGATTATGATTTGTGAGAGTGCTAAATAAGCTTGGGCTTTTTTATATCCATGCACGAGGGCACTAACAGTGTTAGAGTTTCTAAATTACAAAATTTGACAACTAAATTTGAAAATATAAATTTTTTAGAGCATGTGTATTTTGATGATTTTTATTCGAAGTTGTCGGATATTGCCAATTTCTCATTTAACTTAGATGAGCCTATCTTGGAGACTAAATTGGTTATGAAAACAGGTAGCTCATTACTCGAAAGATTTAATGCAAAGGTTAAGGTACTTGATTCTCTTAGTGGTGCTGATACAATGCGGATTCAAGAATTTATATGTGATATCCAAACCTATGAGATGAAGATGTGTCCTCCTAATAAAGAAAGAAAGACGCGAGTTTAATATTTAAAACAAGGAAGGAAAATGTGTCTAATTTTTATATCGAGGGCGACTTAGATTTAGAAGAGATTACTAGGTTTGCTAGGAAGTTCAGTAAGTTTTTAAGCTTGAAGGAGGCAGAAAGAAATCTAAAAACCTTAGCACTAATCATAAAAGGAATAAGAGGGATAAATTTAAGAATGTGGATGACTGAGATAAGTTTATTTAATGCCAAAGTATTTGAGCATTATTTGTGTGAGTGTCCTACTAAACTAAAGAATGATGGAAAGAAGCCTATAGCATACAACGTTTTTCGTAGTGATAGTGAGTCGAAAGAGGAGTATGATTCTGGGGTGGATCATAACTACATTTATTTTATGGCTAGTTATGTGAGCCTAAATAAAAAGTCTTTCGGTTATAAAAAAGAATCATATACATGACGGTTCCGAAGTCTGGTCTTTTGATTCCCAAGCGAGCGATGAGGAAGAAGAAGAATAAGAAGAAAAGGACGGTGGGATTCAAATTTCCTTTCTTGAGTTGTACACTGAGTCGTTGAAGTTGAAAAAAGTAAACTTAAAGTTAAAGGCTAAATTTAAGGAATGTATGGTAGGTAATTAATGATGATGCTAAATTGATTGGGGATTTAAGGTCACCCGAGAAGAATCTTAGGGAGAAGCTCGAGTTCGTTGACGGAGAGAGATAACCTACATTTGTTATTCTAAATATAAATAAGAAGTCCCAAAAGTTTGGTGAGTCTCATATTTTACTTACGTTTAGGATTGTGGAATTAGAAGAGAAATTGAGAGACTCATTTATGTGAAATTTAATTTGGAATCTAGGTCGGAGAATTTAGATAAGATATTAGTCACCATCCAAATAAAAAATGACAAGGTTGGAATTATCTTCGATGATTAAAATGCTTCTGCTTCTAAAGCGAAGACCAACATTTTGAGAGAGCCAACCGTAGCCATGGAAGTTAGAATAGGTCAACCCAAAGGTAACATTACTCTTTATGTCTACACTTTCACACATTGTGGTAGGAAAGGTCGCCTTGGGCATTTTTGTTATGAACTTAATAAAAAGGTCATAGAGATTTCAAGTATAGTGTCACCAAGGTTACCAAAATCTAAGGTCATCGCATTACACCTATGTGGGTTCGAAAATCCTATTTGGATGTGCTAAATGTTAAACTTATAGATTCTCACAAGCTCGCACATGATATTCCATATGATATATCTTATGAGTGAATTGCATGTTTTTCATACAATAGTTTTTACATTTCATGATATATATATATATTGACTAGTTGTATGGCACTTGTATCTTTTTTATTTTGACTCTTCATTTTTGAGTCTATATGAGAAAAATACAAAAATATTATGTTTTTCCGTTTAAGTCGTTTTGGAAAATGTTAAAAAACTGAAAATATTTTTTTTTTGTTTTCAGTAGTTTGATTTTACACATTCTGTGTGGCATATTGTTGTATTTAAATCCCATTTGTTCCACGTATCTAGGAATTTTGATTATGGTTTGACAAGGCTTTGGATTTTTCTAAACCATGCTTGCATGGAGTTGTTCGAATTTGATTTTCTTAATGGATTCATATGTGTATATGCCTATTCACACACTTTCATGAGCTCCTTTGGACTTTAACTACTTACGTTGCATAGATTAAATGAGGTGTTATCATATCAATATTTTCATTTACATATCTATTTGATTGGGGGATTGTGAATATAAGAACCATTGCTCATGAGGATGCCATAGTAAAATAAATATGTGTGAGCAATGGGATATTTTTATGAAGGGAGTAAATCTCCTTTGCATGAAAGACCACCATTGGAAAGAGCTAAATGAAAAGAGAAGCGAAAGAAAAGAAAAGAAAATAATTGCTAAGGCCAAGTTTAGCATTGATCATCAAAAGTTTGATATCTTTAAAAAGAAAACAGGAAAAAAAATTAATATATATTTATTTTTAGGGTGTTATAAGTTGAGGATCAATGGGTTTGTACAATGACTCCTAGTTAATCGGAAATGTTTGATTCTATTTATTTAAGAATCACCAATATTTTTAGGCTAGTGTGAATTTTGTATGTTTTTCTAATGATTTCATATTTTGTAACTTGAGTCTAAATCTAAGTTTGATAAGTTAATGCGATAAAATAAACCTCCTTGGACTATCTTGAGTGTTTGGGACATATTTCTTTTGTTTTCTAGTTCAATCCCTTTCAATTCGTACCACATTTTGTTTAGACACATTTATTCCACACTATTGTTGAAAGCTTATTTTGTGTATTTTGTGGTGTGTTATGCCTATATATGTTTATGCGTTATTGTCATATACGAGCTTATATATATAGTATGTTTGTTTTGAATCTTTGCATTGAATATGATTAAGGTTTGCCATATGCTTAATCTTTGTAATAATATATGATTAAATTGATATATTTTTGTCCATCATTTACATAGGTATCATTTGTTTCATTATTTGGATTATTTGTGATTGTATTGACAGTCTTGTGTGTCATTTCCGTTTCACTTAAAATCGTCACATGATATTACTTGTTGTCCTTATGTTTATATGTGTTACATTAATGGGTAGAAGTTATTTATATTGTGTACCTTACCTTTGTCTATTCTCGAACAAAAAGGGGTAGAAATATTACCTTAGTGCCAGACGTCTTACCTCAGGTGGTGTTGTTTGACAAAAGGGTGGGTGGGGGTTCATATGAGGTGTATATGTGTTTAATTCTCTTTTCCCTTAAAATGTGTGTTAAGTGTGAAGGTTTAGGAACAATGTGTCAAAGTTTCATAAGAGCAAAGCTTCTCAAGAGTTTGTGTCAATTAAGTCTATGTACTTTTTCCTTATGGGATTAGGATTGACTCTTAGAGAGCTTGATGACCCAATAAGTTCTTGTTTGAGGGTTTTGTCCCAGAATAGATAAAGGAGGATATTTGTAAGGACAAATTTCACAGCAAGTCAATTTCTATTATTAATTGGATTTATTTCGTAAGGGAAAAAACTGTTTGAGTCATATGCTAATATATGAGGCTAGTTTGTCCTTCAAACCTATGATGCATTTTGAAGACCATAACAGGCAAGTGAAGCCACGACCACGTCATTTCTAGTTATGTCTTTAACGTCCATGGGATCTCAGGAGGTATCAATGCATATTACATTGTATCCCTCGATACATTTTGGATGTTTAGGTTTTAAAATGTTTATTGAGGAATTTTTCAAAAAAAGATTTTTAAAGATTTTTTAATTTTAGTTTTACAAGTCATTCGAATGAAGTGCTGATTTTCAGTTACCCGAGTGTATGAAAGTCGTTCGAACTACGTGTTTCAAATGAGGTACATTGTTTCGCAGAATGAGCTTCAAGAAAAAAAAATTCTATACAGAAAGATCCATTGTGAAGGTCACTCGATCCTCATTCTAATGAGTTCAACTAGGTCTTTTGAATGGGTTTGTTTTGATTTGAACTAAATAACATAACTCGCTCGAATGACCTTACTATTTTCATTCAAACGAGTTGCCTCAAAATTTGTGCCGTAAAATTTTTGCATTTTTCTATAAATAAGTGGGTTGGAAGGTTATTTGAGAGAGAGGTTTTGTGAAAACCATTTTCGGAGATAAATTTAGAGCCTCCAAAACCCTAGTTTGCACCCAAAGGTTTGAGATCCATGTTTCAGCATATTATGTTTGTTTGAGGTCTCGTGTGTTCTGCACTAAGAACGTTTACTCTTTATTTAGTGTTGTTTGGAGCGGTGGATGTCATGTCTGATGGATACCATCTATGGTGGTGGTAACTTCTTTACACAACATTTGGATAATTGGTGCAAAGATAATGGTAGGATTAATTTCTTATTCGGTTTAATTTTACCAGGAAAATTAAAAATCGGTATAACCCTAGAAAAATAGTTATATCAACTCAATCATATATTAAGGTTACATTTTTTATTACTAACAAATGCACAAACATCAAGAGTTGCTTGGGTAATAAAGTGATATATGAGGGCTCCCTAGGTACTAAGTGTTCAGACATTGGTCGGTTAAAATCCTGAACGGGTGGATTGCCCTAAAACTAGGTGAAATGCATGTATAGTTTGGTCTATACCTAATGTAGTGTTACGATACTATCCTAAAAGTTAAAACAAACGATAACATATGCTCGACATAGAAAATGAAAAAAAATGAAAAACATGAGGTTAAATTATAATTTTATTTAAAAAATTAAATTGTTTACAAAAGCAAAAGTAAAAAAAGATGACCACAGTAGGCTTATCCTCGACGATAAAGATCGGCACTTACAATTGTCCATTGACCATCACCTAAATTAGGACGAAGCTCATCATCACTATCATTAAAAGTAGTCCCTCAATATTTGGATAAGGATGGAATCTGCAGGACTATTTGATTCCTCACTCTTAAGTGAAGGAATTCAAATAAATGGGGAATCAACTCCATACAAGTACAAAATTTAAGAGTTTGACGACACTCAGAGGACTGACAGAGGATTCATCCATTCATTCTTGTTGGTGAATTGTCTAGATTCATCTAAGTGGCCTAAGGAGTTTACCCATCTATCATAATAACCCTCTGCCCAAACTGTACGAGGCCTACTAAACTGTACGAGGCCGACTAATTAAATACTGGGTAGCTACTCATTTATTAAATTAATAGAAAATGCCAAGTTGGTTCAGTTAATAGCATCACTGTCGAAGACATCTTAATGATTACTAAGCACCTAGTATTTAACAAGTGAGTTGCCAAATTTTAAGTTAACTCTGATTAACATGCAATAAGAGGATAATGAAAGAATAACAACCATTCACCATAACGAAGCAATAGAATAACCAACAATATAATAATAAGTCCGGAGGAAAAACTCCTCACAACAATCCCACACTGAACTAAATAAAACAATGTATCCTGAATTTATTACATGCCAAAAGTCTGAAAATAGGAAATAGGAAATGTTTCTAATAGAAATGGGCGACATGCCCTACAACTGATACAAGCTGAATATAGAGTCAAGATAAATGAAGCGTCTACTAGCAAAGTCCTGTAACTTCCACAATAGCTACAGCTCGTCACCTAAATGAGGATCTTAAGCATGGTGTCCTTGTGGTTGGGCACCTAAAATGGTTTTTACAAAAATAGATTTGAAAGCAAACGGGTCGGGCCCGAAAGTGGAGAGTATTTGAAAAATAGCAAGTGCTTTAATGACATTAAAACAATAAATGCAAAATACATGTTAGGACGTTCACTCACGGGAAATACTCACATCTCGACTAATTTTGTGCACTCCTAACGTACTGTACCCATCTAAGTAACATACATATCTAAACAAACCGTAATAAGTTCTACCTCCTTACTACTCGATTCTTAATATGTATTCTAGCGTTAACAACTAAATAGAGGGCTTTACTTAAACTCGAATTCTCGATTATTAGCAATACAATTCATTACAGGTTATCCCTTTATAGTTACTCAAAGCGTTTCCGTATTTATACTCACAATACCAACATGAAAGTTCTCATTAATTTAAGTGTATATTATTCAAGTCATACATATCCAATACAAGCATCCCGAGACTAAGCTGCGGTGCACACATACTCTGCTATCCATCCCGGTACATCACGTACAAAAGGATCACGCATTCCGAATCTCTCAGGAATCATTCTCAGATAATAACAATCACAAACAATGGAGGCGAACACAGTCACATCACATGGGTCACGCACATACCTACGCTCCCACGATCAGCAGACTTATTAACTTCCCAATAAGTCCTTCTCTGACCTATGTTCTCGAGGTACCAATCTAAATTCGGGCAACACAAGGATTAGAAGGCCCTAAGTGAACGTAAACCTCCCATGATAGCAAGTATGGTAGGTATGTCATACACATTAAATCATAAACATATACTAAGTATGCACACATCTTAGTAATCATCATAATTTATTTGTGGTACACTTCTCATTCTCGTACCTATTTATAATGTTACACAATTCACATGTTTCCCGGTTAATTCAATTATTTAAGCCGTCAATAATTATCGCATCGCAATAGTCACTCACGTCCTATTCCACAATTTCCATTCAATTCAAATCACACTTCTACGTTTTACTCTTCAACATGTCCCAAATATCCCAACTATATCGATTTATCAACTAGGGAATGTTATATCTACTATTAAACAAGGTTACGGGACACACGAAATCAAAACAGGCCAAAAAGCCAAAATTGTCCTCTCGTTAAAAGTCTCGTTCGAACGAGGCTGGTTCGAACAAGAGTTCGTTCGAACGAACTGGGCATCTAACGAGATCTCGTTCGAACGAAAGGCATCGAACGAACATCCCTCTCGTTAGAAGGCAAACTGTCAATTCGTTAGAAGCTCATTCGAACGAGCTCGTTCGAACGACCTGGGCAGGCCTTCTAACGAGGTGACAGTTTGAGCCCAAAAAATTCCTATTACATTTTTCCAACTTTTCTTCACCTCTAATCTTATCTAAATGTCATTCCAACAAGGTTTCAAGGTTTCTAATCATCCCTAAACATATTAAATTCGTATAACAACATTTATATGAGGTCTAATCATCCCAAACTACATCTACTCATCAAATCTCTCCAATTTTCCCCAATTTTCAAGAACATGAACCCTAGAAATTTAAAATCTTCCATAGTTATGATTAAATCAGTTTTTGTAATATAAAAAGTAGAAATCCTCTTAGTTCAATCCTCAAATAACAATTCTACATGCAATCCTACATTAAAATTTGAATTCATATCTCCAATTTCATGGGTTTTTATAGATCTCCCAATAACAATACAATTTTATGAATTCCTACACATGGAAGCAACATTCTTTGCAAAAACGAAATTAAACCACTTGCCTTATGTCTTTCTATGAATTTTGATGTCGAATCTTGAAGGTTGAATTGTTCTCTCTCTCTCTCTGCAGAATTCTCTTCTTTTTCTCTCTTTACAAGTTTCTTCTCTAAGGATGACAATGGAGATGGAGGATGGTTTGGCAAGTTTAAGGTTTCTAACTTCTCCCGTAGCCCATTATCTAGATCGGGTTGGAAATGGCTTAGTGGTTTGAGACTAAGTCATATTTTTTTAACTCTAATTTTCGTGGGTTTTAATTCCCAAAATTCCAAAATTACCAAACTACCCTTGTACGTTCCCGGTATGGCCTAAAAATGCCCCGGGACCCAAACTAAACCCCCGGCTAGTGTTTTCTGACTATTTTGACCCTTCCGGACGCATTGGCGCACTCAAAATGACCATACGGTTAATTGAAATAAAATTCACTTTTTAATTAAAATAATTATATTCCTGACGCGATTGTCACACGCGTCCCAACAAAATTTCCAAATTGTCGTATTTCAATCTCACGACAAAATTTCATAATTCAATAATCATATAAATCAAATACCAACTCGCATCTCTCTAGTATTTTTATCCGGATTAATTTCCAAATAATACACATTTAATTCAATTAATCTCATAAATAAATATCATAAAAATACGAGGTATTACATACTTCGCCCCTAATAATAGAATTTCGTCCCGAAATTCAGAACTAGAAAGTACCTGGTAAGAACAACTCTGGATAAAGTTCGTGCATCTCATCCTCGCGCTCCCATGTGGACTCCTCGACATTATGATGTCGCCACTGAACACGCACTAACGGAACTATCTTTGACCGCAGTTTCCGCTCACTTCGGTCCAAAATAGAAATTGGCCCCTCCTCGTAGGAGCTATCGGGCTGGAGATCGATGTCCTCCAAAGCAATGTGAGAATGAGCCAAATTATCTTTAAGATATTTCCTTAGCGAGGAAATATGAAACACGTCATGAATCCTGTGCAAATGCTCCGGTAACCCAAGTCTATACGCAACAGATCCAATCCGCTCAATGATAGGGAATGTCCCCACGTATCTCGGTGCCAACTTCCCCTTCTTCCCAAATCGCATAATCCCCTTCATAGGAGATACTCTGAGTAAAACCTGATCCCCCACTTGGAATTCCTTGAAGAACCTCTTCGCATCAGCATAGCTCTTTTGCCGATCCTGAGCTACCCGAATGCGACTCCGAATCAATTCTATCCTTGTCGAAGTATCCTGAATCACTTCCGGCCCAAGTAGTTTGTTGTCCCCCACCTCCAAACAACATGCTGGGGAACGACAAGGTCTATCGTACACCGCCTCAAATGGAGCCATGCCAATAGTGAACTGGTAGGAGTTATTGTAGGCAAACTCCACCAGTGGAAGATACTGCTCCCATCCACCCCCGAAATCAATGATGCACATACGCAACATGTCCTCTAACATCTGGTTTGTACGCTCGTTTTGCCCATCGATCTGCGGATGATAAGCCGTACTCAACCGCAATTCCGTGCCCATGGCCTCCTGGAAACTTTCCTAAAACCGTGAAACAAATATCTTGTCTCGATCAGACACGATATCTAGGGGCACACCGTGAAGTCTCACTATCTCTGCAATAAAGAGATGGGCATACTGTCTCGTAGTGTAATCGATCCTTACGGGTAGAAAATGAGCGACTTTGGTCAACCTGTCCATAATTACCCAAGTGGAGTTGTGACCTCTCTGTGACGTAGGCAACCCCGTGATAAAATCCATGGATATGCTCTCCCACATCCACATCGGAACCTCTAATGGCTGTAGAAGTCCTGCCGGTCTCTGATGATCCACTTTTACTAGCTGACAAGTGGCGCACTTAGAAACAAACACGTCAATATCTCTCTTCATCTCGCTCCACCAATACTGTCGTATCATGTCTTGGTACATTTTGTCCCCACCGGGATGTACCGCGAACCGTGAGCCGTGCGACTCTGCCATCACCTCGTGTCGCAATTCCTCCCCTTCTGGAACTACCAGTCTACCGTTGAAGCGTAATCCCCCGTCTGAGCTAACAGTGTAGGACTCGGCTCCTTCTGCTAATAATAGAACTATCTTCTCCTGACAGAATGAGTCATCTGCTTGTGCCTTTACCACTCTCGGGACAATCTGCGGTGTAACAGTCATCACTGACATGAATGATCGGGCCACTGCATCTTGGTGTCCCAACTCCTTCCACTTTGCCTTCCACACCTCTGCCACCTCATCTACTAGCCTACGGCTCAACGCGTTTGCTACCACGTTAGCCTTCCCCGGGTGGTATTGGATATCAAAATGATAATCCTTCACGAGCTCAAGCCACCTCCATTGCCGCATATTCAACTCCTTCTGCGTGAATAGGTACTGTAGGGACTTGTGGTCCGTGAACAGTCGAAACTTCTCCCCCAAAAGATAATGTCTCCAAATCCGAAGGGCAAATACCACTGCCGCTAACTCCAAGTCATGAGTGGGGTAATTTTTCTCGTGAGGCTTAAGCTTACGGGAAGCATAATCTATGGCCTGACTCTCCTACTGTAATACACCTTCAAGTCGTTGTAAGGACGCATCGGTGTAAACTAGATACTCAACTCCTGATATCGGCAATGCTAACACAGGTGCTGAGGTCAACTTGTCCTTCAACTCATCAAATGCCAACTGACAGGCATCACTCCAAATGAATGGCACAAGTTTACGAGTCAGGTGTGTCAAAGGACCTGCTATCTTCGAAAATCCCCGAATGAACCTCTTGTAGTATCCTGCTAGGCCCAAGAAACTACGGATCTCAGTCAGTGTCGTGGGCTGTCCCCACTCCCTCACCATGGATACCTTCCCCGGATCAACAGATATCCCCCAGTCGGAAATAATATGCCCCAAAAACTGAACCTCCTTCAGCAAAAACCCACAATTCTCATACTTTGCATATAGCTCGTTCTGACATAGTATCTGCAAAACCTGCCTCAAATGCTTGATGTGCTCCTCCTCTGTCTGGGAGTAAACCAGAATGTCATCAATGAAGACAATGACGAACTGATCTAGGAACTCTCTGAACACCCTATTCATTAAGTCCATAAACACGGCTGGAGCATTGGTCAAACCAAAAGGCATAACCCGAAACTCGTAGGAACCATATCTCGTTAAGAACGCAGTCTTTGAGACGTCCTCCTCCCTGATATGCAACTGATGGTATCCCGAACACAAATCAATCTTTGAGAAGAAATAAGCTCCCCTCAACTGGTCGAATAAGTCATCGATTCGGGGTAATGGATACTTATTCCGTATCGTGACTTTATTCAACTCCCGGTAATCCACACACAATCTCAACGATCCATCCCTCTTTTTCACGAACAACACAGGGGCACCCCACAGCGAAGTACTCCTCTGTATAAACCCCTGACCTAACAACTGTTCAATCTGATCCCGTAACTCTCTCATCTCAGCTGGAGCCATACGGTAAGTTGCGTGGGCAATAGGCCGAGTGCTCAGCGTCAAGTCAATCATAAAGTCTATCTCTCTACTCGGTGGTAATCCAGGTATATCCTGAAATACGTCGGCAAACTCTTGAACAACCGTAATCGAATCAAGTGGTATCACCACTTCCTTAGAGGTCTCCTCCTCTATATAGTACAACGATCCTCCCTCAGGATGAGGCATCGCCACTAAAAACATCTCATTCCCGGGAATGGCAAAGATAATACATATACTAAAACAATCAATCATGGCTCGGTACGCAACAAGCCAATCCATACCAATAATGGCATCATACTCGATCATCTCTAATACTAACATATCTGCGGGTAAAGTAAACCTCCTGATCTCTATACCCACGCCTCTACATACACGTGAAATCACGAAACCCCTACTCAACGGCGAATCTACACAAGTAACCGTACTCTCGGTGGTGTCTAATAGCCCAATGGTGCGTGCAAATCTCATAGAAATAAAACAGTGTGTAGCCCCCGTGTCAAACAAAATACGCCCCATAGTCCCCTGAATAGAGAACATACCCTCAATGGCTGGTGGATTCTGTGGGGCTGCGGCCTGCTGAAGCTGATATGCTCTCCCATACTAAAGTTGCCCCTGCTGAACTGGGACTGCTGGAATGGGTGGTAATGCTGCCATCTGCGGTGGTGCTGGGAGGGCATTGGGAAACATAGGTCTCTGCGGCTCCTGTCGAGCACCCTGCTGCTGCTGCGGGGCCCTGGCCCTATCCGGACAGTCCTGGCGTTTATGGCCAGTCTTGCCACAAATGTAACACTTCCCCGAGAAATTCCCCCTTCTCTGTCCCTACTGCCCCCGACCCTAGTGGCCGTTACCATTCCTCCCCTGGCCCTGCTAGCCCTGCTGAAACTGCTGTTGACCATTCTGACCCTGCTGGTTCTGATGGCCGTTCAGACCCTGATGGCCCTGTCGGAAACCTCCCTGTTCAAGCCTGAAATTTCCCGATCTGAACCTCTTGTGATCCCCCTGCTGGGAACCCTGGTCACCCTGTCTCTGCCCCTGAACAGATTGTGCCCCACTAGTGCCATTCCCTCCAGTCCTGCCCTGATGGCTGGACTCTCCCGATCTCTTGCCCTCAGCTATGTGAAAGCGGTGATCCGGGAAGTGTAACAGTGCAGCGTTAACCACATCAGAGTGAGTGGCCAACGATAATTTTTCCAACAAATGCTGAAGGATCCTCCAAGTCAACCCGTCTGTGTATTTCTGAATCTTCTTCTCTTCCGTCGGTATCTCATCCGGGACAATATTCAACAAATTTGTGAATTCGGCCTCATACTCGGCCACAGTCTTACCCTCCTGTCGAAGGCTCATCAACTTTCTCCTCATTTCCATATGAACAGCTGACGGAAAATATTTGCGGTCGAACCGCACCAAAACTCCTGTATAAGAAGAGTATCTCTCTCCCTTGTGGTGGTAATAGACTCCCACCACTGCAATACAGAACCTACTAGCTTGAAAGTAGCTAGTATCTTCTTCTGAACCTCTGTGCACTCATACATCCTCAGGTGCCTCTGAATATCCTTCCTCCACTGACTAGATACCAAAACATCGGAGCTAACTGCGAACTCCGGAGGGTGTGCTTTCTTAAAAGCATCACGAACACGTTCCCAAGCAGACGGGGATGCATGTGCTTGAACTGGCACGGCTACTGGCGCCTGAGGTGGTGCCTGCTGAACTACGGCTAGTGAGGCATTTACCGCTTGGGCTACAATGGCTGCAACCTCTGCGGCATTCATCGTGCCTTGAACTGGTGCGGGCTCTGGTTCTGGCGTTGCATCCCTGGGAACTCGTTGTGCACGTCGTGGAGGCATCTGAAACAAGAATAAAGTTTATAAGTTCGCAGTTACAAACTCAAAATAGCTGAAGAACGTAGCATATACAAAAGAATACAACAGTCCTAAAATATAGGGCTTTATATCAAAGAAAGCTCAGCGGAAACATAATAAGTCGTACAGATCCTAAAGGACACTAGAACCTGATGCTCTGATACCACATGTGACACCCCGACTAATTAAATACCGGGTAGCTACTCCTTTATTAAATTAATACAAAATGCCAAGTTGGTTCAGTTAATTGCATCACTGTCGAAGACATCTTAATGATTACTAACCACCTAGTATTTAAAAAGTGAGTTGCCAAACTTTAAGTTAACTCTGATTAACATGCAATAAGAGGATAATGAAAGAATAACAACCATTCACCATAACGAAGCAATAGAATAACAAACAATATAATAATAAGTCCGGAGGAAAAACTCCTCACAACAATCCCACACTGAACTAAATAAAACAATGTATCCTGAATTTATTACATGCCAAAAGTCTGAAAATCTGAAGTAGGAAATGTTTCTAATAGAAATGGGCGACATACCCTACAACTGATACAAGCTGAATATAGAGTCAAGATAAATGAAGCGTCTACTAGCAAAGTCCTGTAACTTCCACAACAGCTACAGCTCGTCACCTAAATGAGGATCTTAAGCATGGTGTCCTTGTGGTTGGGCACCTAAAATGGTTTTTACAAAAATAGATTTGAAAGAAAACGGGTCAGAGACCGAAAGTGGAGAGTATTTTAAAAATAGCAAGTGCTTTAATGACATTAAAACAATAAATGCAAAATACATGTAAGGACGTGCACTCACATGAAATACTCACCTCTCGACTAATTTTGTGCACTCCTAACGTACCGTACCCATCTAAGTAACATACATATCTAAACAAACCGTAATAAGTTCTACCTCTTTACTACTCGATTCTTATTATGTATTCTAGCGTTAACAACTAAATAGAGGGCTTTACTTAAACTCGGATTCTCGATTATTAGCAATACAATTCATTACAGGTTATCCCTTTATAGTTACTCAAAGCGTTTCCGTATTTATACTCACAATACCAACATGAAAGTTCTCATTAATTTAAGTGTATATTATTCACGTCATACATATACAATACAAGCACCCCGAGACTAAGCTGCGGTGCACACATACTCTGCTATCCATCCCGGTACATCACGTACATAGGGATCACGCATTCCGAATCTCTCAGGAATCGTTCTCAGATAATAACAATCACAAACAATGGAGGCGAACACAGTCACATCACATGGGTCACGCACATACCTACGCTCCCACGATCAGCAGACTTATTAACTTCCCAATAAGTCCTTCTCTGACCTATGTTCTCGAGGTTCCAATCTAAATCCGGGCAACACAAGGATTAGAAGGCCCTAAGAGAACGTAAACCTCCCATGATAGCAAGTATGGTAGGTATGTCATACACATAAAATCATATACATATACTAAGTATGCACACATCTTAGTAATCAGCATAATTTATTTGTGGTACACTTCTCATTCTCGTACCGACTTATAATGTTACACAATTCACATGTTTCCCGGTTAATTCAATTATTTAAGCCGTCAATAATTCTCGCATCGCAATAGTCACTCACGTCCTATTCCACAATTTCCATTCAATTCAAATCACACTTATATGTTTTACTCTTCAATATGTCCCAAATATCCCAAATATATCGATTTATCAACTAGGGAATGTTATCTCTACTATTAAACAAGGTTACGGGACACGCGAAATCAAAACAGGCCAAAAAGCCTAAACTGTCCTCTCGTTAGAAGTCTCGTTCGAACGAGGCTGGTTCGAACGAGAGTTCGTTTGAATGAATTGGGCATCTAACGAGATCTCGTTCGAACGAAAGGCATCGAATGAACAACCCTCTCATTAGAAGGTAAACTGTCAACTCGTTAAAAGCTCGTTCGAACGAGCTCGTTCGAACGACCTGGGCAGGACTTCTAACGAGATGACAGTTTGAGCCCAAAAAATTCCTATTACGTTTTTCCAACTTTTCTTCACCTCTAATCTTATCTAAATGTCATTCCAACAAGGTTTCAAGGTTTCTAATCATCCCTAAACATATTAAATTCGTATAGCAACATTTATATGAGGTCTAATCATCCCAAACTACATCTACTCATCAAATCTCTCCAATTTTCCCCAATTTTCAAGAACATGAACCCTAGAAATTTAAAATCTTCCATAGTTATGATTAAATCCGTTTTTGTAATATAAAAAGTAGAAATCCTCTTAGTTCAATCATCAAATAAAAATTCTACATGCAATCCTACATTAAAATCTGAATTCATATCTCCAATTTCATGGGTTTTTATAGATCTCCCAACAACAATACAATTTTATGAATTCCTACACATGGAAGCAGCATTCTTTGCAAAAATGAAATTAAACCACTTGCCTTATGTCTTTCTCTGAATTTTGATGTCGAATCTTGAAGGTTGAATTGTTCTCTCTCTCTCTGTAGAATTCTCTTCTCTTTCTCTCTTTACAAGTTTCTTCTCTAAGGATGATAATGGAGATGGAGGTTGGTTTGGCAAGTTTAAGGTTTCTAACTTCTCCCGTAGCCCACTATCTAGATTGGGTTGGAAATGGCTTAGTGGGTTAAGACTAAGTCAGATTTTTTCAACTCTAATTTTCGTGGGTTTTAATTCCCGAAATTCCAAAATTACCAAACTACCCTTATACGTTGCCGGTATGGCCTAAAAATGCCCCGGGACCCAAACTAAACCCCCGACTAGTGTTTTCTGACTATTTCGACCCTTTCGGACGCGTTGGCGCACTCAAAATGACCATACAGTTAATAGAAATAAAATTCACTTTTTAATTAAAATAATTATATTCCTGACGCGATTGTCACACGCGTCCCAGCAAAATTTCCAAATTGCGTTATTTCAATCTCACGACAAAATTTCATAATTCAATAATAATATAAATCAAATACCAACTCGCATCTCGCTAGTATTTTTATCCGGATTAATTTCAAAATAATACACATTTAATTCAATTAATCACATAAATAAATATCATAAAAATACGGGGTATTACACTTTGTTGTTAGCTTGTCTTAATTGACCCCAACCTTGTGTTCTTTTATGACCTCCTTCTCTAACTCAACTCCATCTTTTTCATTGTCTTCCTCAAGGTTGAGAGAGAACTCTAACAACCCCCATTTTCTCACGTAAAGTTTTTCCAAACACGGTACGCCGAAGATGGGGCTCATCAATAATTTGTACCATTCTCAGCCTTGAGAAATTTAAATAGCTTTTACTGTTTACTAAAATTCACTATTAATAAAAAAAAAAATTAACAAAACTAATTTAATACAAGAATACAAAATTGAATCATCATAAAATGCCCATAAAGTAAAGATGAGTATAAACTGATATAACCAAAATCTTGGGTTTATTCCTACACAAATCTCAATATGAAATTAAATGACTAAATGAATAAGTACAACCTATACCAAAATCAATGGACTGGAAGTCCCTACATCCAATGCAACTGCAAGTATGATCCATCGTCCATCCTGATATCCTTATTTAAGAGAAAACCTTGGGGAAAAAAAATATAATTTTTGGTCAAAGACCTAAAGATGCAACGATTATTCACCAATAAATATACGAAATGTAACTAACTCATAATTCACATCACTCCATCGGCGCTCACACATATCGAGTATTTCACCTCTCATCTAGAAGCAATCCTACTAGCATTCTCAAACAAATACCATTTATGGATTCCATTGCCTAAATTGACATGTAATGATAAATCTATTTATCTATGCATCAAAAAAACGTTAGTGTTCACATCTAACACCTCAGTCCCCAAATTAATATCATAATGCCGCTCACTAAGTTCTTTATAAAATTTAGTGAATATTTTTACGTCATATAATGTTCCTTAATCGTAGTCTACCTCGTCAGACTATTTTATTTTAATTCACACCCATTATCATCTGCATAATTAGACTATAACTTTCATTCTCTTTAATTACCCTCTACTCTTTTAGGCTTCCCAATTGTTATTATCATTAATAATTTGCTACCACATTAGACCATTAGAACTTATTTTCGTTACCAATTATTCCCATCGCTATGTTAATCCAACTTTATTATCATTAATAATTTAGCAGATCTATAGACTATGAGAATGCATTCTCCTACAAGGCACACCACAATGTGTATATAGATAAATATGTACGTACAACACAAAACGACATCTATCTTCGGCATCCTATTCGTGCTCTGTCGGTAATATCTGGAGGAGTCCCTCATCCTAAAATGGTTAACAACAAAACACAAGAAGGTGGGGCGGTACCTTCGTAGAACATCGGTTCACCTCCCATATCCTGCGGTGACAAAGGATCCCAGTATCTACACCTACCTTTCGTAAGTGGGACTGCTAAGTAGTACCTATAATATGACCTATCACTGAGCGCGCACCCCAACCGATAGGATGGTTCACTAACCCAGGTATGTCCACACAAACTAATATAATGCATAATATCATCCAATAGGTATAAGCACTCACTCTATAACAACTTCTACCCAAGGAATCTCCATCAATATAAATGTAACCTTCTCGGCTGAACCATAATATTTTTGTCAGTTATTACATAACCCATATAAATTCTCTATCATATGACTCTCCCTAATTAAATATTAAGTTTCGTATTTTGCCACCTAGGATTAATAATCGCATTTCCTTCATATTTCATTCCCCTATAAATATATATAGGTATAGTTATCCTAAAACTAACCTTACCAATATTATTAATGATTTCATCATGTTACCCCCTTGGCTTATAATTTAATCCTTCGAGATTATTAATAATTATTCACTTTTTGTTTCCTTTACAATAAGGTTTATATGCACATACATAAGGAGTCAACTAATATGAATAAGTAGTTACACACTAACTACTATCACACCTGATACCATCATGAGTTAGTCCACTAGGCTTAGGATACATTTCTACTAAGTATCCTTATACGGTAATAATTTGAGGGAGCTAACCATTAAGTATAGTCTCAAGAATTCAACGTATCTCTATTATGTAACTCTTTTATTTAAACTTACCCCATCTTAATCATACAATTATTGTTGTATCTTTTAGGGACTTATCATATATATTCCCCTACCAAAATTACCCAATCATCTAGGTACATCCATGTCTTTTAATGTATTTATTTCATATATCTTTATTCAATAAACCCACAGAAATAATCTTGTTCATATAGTTAACTTGTACTTTGAGTCATCACCATATCACGAACCCATCCCTTTTTAATTGTGTATATAAGTTCATAGCCATATTCCTAGTACGTTTTAATAACCATCGCCCCTCACTTGGATCAACGAGCTAAGCATAAACCATTAACAAGAATCCAACTTAAATTATGAACAAGTTCGAATTGATTTGACCTTCAAGCCAAACCGGTTCTCCCTAGGCCAAATTGATTAGTAGCTTAGATCTCTTATAAAATTTTACGTGAAATTTTTATACCCAAAATTTCTTTCATCAAAGATCATCATAATGATTTAATAACTTAATGTGGCATGGATATAGTTTCTAAAACATCAGATGGTCATTCTAAACATGATTAAACATCTAATTTATTCCTATATTATCATCAAATCCCCATAATCATTTAATAACCAATGAACATGCAAGTTCTATATTTCATCTTACCCTATAACAATGATTCTGAGATTTTTTAGAGGGTTCTAAAATATGTTTTCTACAAAAAAATCTCCAATTTAAACCACAAGAATACACATCTAATATGAGGGGTTAAGAATCTAAGCACGGGTCGTACGATTATCATCAATTTCTCCACTAATAAAAGGATCTATATATATGCATCCCTCAAACATGACTGAATCTTGTTCTAAACATGCATTCAACATGGCAAGAGAATCCTTTCCTGAAAATAGTATGGGAGTCCCTTTTTTCTTCCTCCTGGGTGGCTTCTCCCTTCTCTACCAAGATATGTTGCATCCAAAAGTGCGTGGGGGTGGATATGGGGGTTATGAAACACTAAGGCTGATTTTAACCCTTTAAATAGATTTTTAATTTAACCTAAATCCAGAGGTCTCTATAGGTCCAGACTTAAGTCCCCTATAATGGTTCATATCAATACCCGGTTTGGTTGTAAACTCTACCCAAGGTCCTACCCAACCCATATTTCCATTTTTAAACACTTAAAATGCGTATTTAATCCTATTTAAAAGCCTATAAACACTATATACATTTATTTATATACCCCCACCATCATCGTATACGTATATCCATAATATGACTTAATTAAATCAATGAATCATTAATTTATTCGCAACAATCATTATTATTTGCAATATACCGTCATACCATTACACTTGTATCACATTTATAAAAACATTATATTTAAATAAAACACTCTAACATAATTTAATATATTTGTTTAATTATTAGACCAACTTAAAGATTCACACAATTATTTCATACCAATAATAATTCCCATAATTTCAATTAAATCAATATAACTTCTATTTAATACTCATAAAAAATGCGGCGTATTACATTCTCTCCCCCTAATAATGGAATTCTGACCTCGAAATTCACTACAGTAAGAAGTCACATTTTAATTTGTGCTATTATCTTAAGTTAATATCCAATCAGTCCATACTCATATCACATGAGGTAAGTGAAAGGCTCATCCCTACATATCCTCATATTACTTGGGCATCCATATATTCCACATTAAATGTAAATATAGATGTTTCATTAACAAATATGAATGACACATATACATCCAATCTGTACCATTCATACCAATCATATCTATACATCAAGTCAACCACCACATATGTACATGTAAAAAAGAAAATAACCATCTTAGTATCCAACTTTCCTCAGCTCCCGACTTAGGCCAATTTCGTGCGGGGGACGTCTTGCAAGTGAAATCCAAAAAAGGAACCCTCTCGATAAAATACTACACGTCTTAGTAAGTTATTCAGATCCATCGTTGCAAGAACAAAAGGGAAAACATAAAAGTAAATGTTTACTATAATCATGTAAATTCCAATTTGTACCCATCGCTAACCCGAAGTCTCATCACGTCAAGGGGATACATTAAATCCCAATAAATTACCAGTGTGATAATATCAAAAGCAATACCCAAAATGTCCTAGAATCTAACTTCTCCTAACTCCTGACATTTGCTGATTTGGTGTGTGGGATGTCTCGCAAGTGAAATCCAAATAAGAAACCCTCCATATACACTACTAAATAGATTTGTCTGTTTTTAAGATCTGTCGATCCAGGACTTGAGTCTATTAACGTGTTTAATCAATTTATAAGGCTCCACGGGCTTAGTTATTACCGTAAAGGCTATCACTGCCCATTTCCAATGACATCATCATTATAATAACATCATTTATGATCGTGCACATCCTTATGTAATCGAGACCGTCACTAGTCTGAACGTTCCTAAAAGAACCAAATACTTAAAAATATGATTATTCTCCTCTTTGCCGGCTATTAACACAAATAAGAAGGTTTCATCGTTAGATAATTATCGCATTTATTTATCCATTCAACATAACATTATTATTATATAGTCTACATTCGTAGCGTGAATCGAACATCCATCACATCTCAAATTTTAAGAAAAACTTTAGTATTAAACCCTCGGATTTCACAACCTGGGGCCATTCTTGACACAAAACCCTTCTGGGTTCATGTGGGTCCCACAACAAAAGTCTCTGTGCTCGTACAATCCCTTACATTATATAATTTATGATTCCCTTAAACCTCAGTTGGTTCTAAGATACTAATTTCAGAAACTCACCACTCTAAACTTATTTGTCCATAAACTTCACTCCTAATCGGTACATCGCTAAATCCCCAACTATAACAAAAAAGTCGCGATGTTACCTATAAAGCACATTATATGATAGGAAATCATCAAGTAAATTCATTGTTCCCATAAATCAACACTCTGACATATCTAACAAATAGGTCTAAATTGAGCATAAGTCCCCTACTAGACATTTCTATACATTAGCATACCAATGTGCCCCTTCTCACCTACAGTGAACCAATGCAAAACACTATCCCAAATACGAAGTCCATCTTCTCCAATGAACTAACAAAACCTAAATACGAAGTCCCAATATAAAAAAACATATCCTACATATTCCAAAGTAGGGAAAAACACATCATTTACCATCAATACTATCATTAGTCTCTTTTCTCCATAAATAAATTCATTTGCAACCCGATGCCCATCTTTTTGTAGGTCTTGGCCTTATTGGCCCTAATTGCTCTGATTATTAGAACTCTGTGTCTTTTATACCTCCTTCCTATTTAGAACACCTTAAAATTCAAAGGATACAACACAGAACGTAATGAGCTTAAATACAGATCCTAAGGACACTAGAACCGTGCTTTGATACCAACTGTAACAAACCCCATTTTCTCATGTAAAGGTTGGTCAGATACAATACGCCGAAGATGGGTATTATCAATAATTTATACTATCCTCAACACTGAGAAATAGAAATAGATTTTATTCTTTACAAAAATACACAGTTAATAAAGAAAAAACATTTGAAGAAAACCGATTTAATACATGAATACAAAAATGAATCATCATATAATGCCCATAAAGTAAAGATCAGTACAAACTGATATCTATAAACTCGTGTGCTTATGAGATATGAAATAAAATGACCACATGAATAAGTACATATGATGCTAGAATCACTGGAACGAAATCCGCTACTTCCAATGCAACTGCAAGTCTGATCCATAGTCTATCCTGCAATCCCTGTTTATGAGAAAACCTAAGGGGAACACATTTATAATATTAGGTCAGAGCCCTAAAGTTGCAAGGATTCTTCACTAATAAATATGCAAAATGTTACTAACTCATAATTTACGTCTCTCCATTGATGCTCGCATGTATCGAGTATCTCACCTCTCATCTAGAAGCAATCCTACTCGCATCCTCAAACAAATACCAATTATTTTTTCCATTGTCTAATCTGACATGTAATGAAAAAGATATTTAGCTCTACATCAACTAAAAGTGAGCATTTACATCTAATACCTCAATCCTCAGATTAACTTCATAATACTACTCACCGAGTTCTTTATAAAATTCAGCTCATATTTTTATGTCATATAATGTTCCTTAACATTAGTCTACCTCGTCAGACTATTTGATTTTAATTCACACCAATTTTCATATGAACCATTAGACTATAAGTCTATTCTCTTTAATTACCATCTACATTCTTAGACTGCCCAATTATTATTCTGATTAATAATTATCTACTACATTAGGCAATTAAAACTTATTTTCTATACCAATTATCCACATCATTATGTTAATCCGACTTTGTTATCATTAAGTATTTTCTACATCTATAGACTATGAGAATGCATTCTCATATAAGGCACACACATTTTTTTTTATAAATAAATGCACAAGTCCGCATATATATGTACGACACGTGAAGACATATATCTTCGGCGTCCTATTCGTGCTTCGTCGGTAATACCTAGAAGAGTCCCTCATCAAAAAATGGGGAACAATAAAACATAAGCAAATGGGGCAATACTTACGTAGTACACCAGTTCACGACCCATACCCAGCGGTGACAAAGGATCCCAGCATATACACCTACCTCTCATAAGTGGCATTGCTACGTAGTTCCTGTAATATGACCTAACACTATGCCTAGACCACTTGTGCTGACGTGTGTTCCGGTCCTGAACGCACTCACCGCAATCGATAGGACGGTATGTCCATAAAAAATAATATAATACATACTATCATCCAATATGGATAAGAAGTCAGTTTATAACTAGTTTTATCCATGGAATCTCAATCCATATACTTATAGCCTTCTCCGATTAACCATAAGATTTTAGTTAGTTATTACATAACCCATATTAAGTAGCTATCCTATGAATACTCCATAATTAAATATTACATCCCGTATTTTACCTCCTAGGTTTAATAATCAAATTTTACTCATCCTTTATTTCCCACTAATGTATATATGTATAATTATTCCTAAACTACCCTTACCAATACAGTTAATGATTGTAGCATGTTGCCCTCTCGATTTATAATTGAATCATTATAGATTATTAATAATTATTCAATTCTTGTTTCCTTTAAAATAAGGTTTATATGTACACACATAAGGATTCAACTAACATGTATTAGTATTTACATCCTAACTACTATCACACTCTATACCAACCATCACGACTTAGCTCACTAGGCTTTGGATACATTCCTACTTAGTATCCTTATATGGTAATAATTTGAGGGAGCTAACCATTAATTATATTCTCAAGAATTCCACACGTACCTAATAAGTTATTATTTTATTTAAAGTTACCTCATCTTAATCACAAATTGATCATCGTATCTTTTAGGGTTTTATCATTTATATGCCCCTACCAAAATTATCCAATCATCTAGGTACATCCATGCCTTTAATATATTTATTTCATATAGATTTATTCAAGAATCCCACATAAATCACCTTGTTCATATAGTTAACTTGTACTTTAGGTCATCACTCTATCACGAACCCATCCAGGTCAAACTGTGTATATAAGTTCATAACCATATTCTTAGTATATTTTAATGACCATCACCCCTTACTTGGATCAACAAACAAATCATAAATCATTAATAAGAATCCAACTGAAATTTTGAACAGATGCGAATGAATTCAACCTTAAAGCCTAATCGGTTCTCCCCTGGACGAATCGATTTACCTTGGAGTCCGAATCGATTCGGATCTGGGTAGCAACCCAAATATGTTAACAAAATATTTTTATACCCAAAAATGCTTTCATCAAAGGTCATCATAATGATTCAACAACTTAAAATGTGGCATGGATGTAGTTTCTAAAACATCATTGGGTCATTCTAAAAATGATTAAATATCTAATTCATCCCTATATTATCATCAAATCCCCAAGATATTTTAGTAACCTATGAACATTCAAGATATATATTTCATCTTACCCTACAACAATGATTTCCAGATTTGTTTGGAGGATTATACAATATGTTTTCTATAATAAATCTCCAATTTAAACAACATGAATAAAGATCAAATATAAAGGATTACGAATCTAAGCATAGATCATACGATTGTCATCAATTTTTGAACTAGTAAAAGGATCTCTATATATGTATCCCTAACATGATTCAATCTTATTATAAACATGGATTCCATATTAATACAATAATAGAACATTTTGAATAAGAATTGCAAGAAAATCATTTCTTGAAAATAGTAGAAGAGTCACTATTTGCTTCCTCTCGGGTGGCTTCTTTCTTCTCTCTCAAGATGTATAGCCTCCAAAAGTGTGCGAGGTGGATATGAGGGGTTATGAAACCCTAAGGTTTACTTTCACTGTCTAAATAGAATTTTAATTTAACTTAAATTTTGAGTTCTCTATGGGGACAAATTTAAGGCTGCTAATAAGGTTCCTATCCGGACCCGGTTTGGCTCAAAACTCTACCCAAGGTCCTACCCAACCCATATATCCATTTTTAAACACTTAAAATGCGGCTTTAAGTCATCTAAGAATATTTAAAAGTCTATAAACACTTTGTACATTTATTTGTATGTCCCATCATCGTTATAAACATATATACATTCTACGACTTAATTAATTCAACGAGTCTTCAATTTAACTATATTTATTATACTCAATATACCGTCATACCATAACACTTGTATCACATTTACAAAAATATTTAATTGAAGTAAAATACTCTAACATAAATAAACTCATTTAATTATTACGCCAAATTAAAGATCCATAGAATTATTTCATCCGAATAATAATTGCTATAATTTGGATTAAATCAATATAACTTCAATTGAATACTCATAAAAATAGTGGGGTATTACAAGAACCAGACGCATGCTCTCTAAGGAGTTCAGACTCAAGAGTAACCCCTACCTTGGTCAATACTTACTCTCAACACTTAATAAATAAATACTTGCAAATAAATTCCAATTATTGTTGGGTAAGGGAAAAGCTTTATCCCAATCGTTATGTAAATGATTGATCATTTTCCTTCAATTCAGTGTATAATGACTGGGAGGAATATACGAAAAACTTTTCAAGTTCCCCAACACTTTACCTCAACTTGTGAAACTTTAGGTCTTTAGCTCTCAAATCCAGATCTATCTCTTTCCCTTTTATTACGAGTTATAGTGAGGGATTTAAATGTCTCATCCAATGCCTTACCTAGGTTTGTATTGTCTTTCACTTAGGCATCTCTCCTACCCCGAAGGTCATCTCCCCTAGTATATGAAAAATTTAAAGACCTAGAGAATTGAAAAAGTATTACTAGCGCTTAACAGGGAAAGTGTTTGAGTATCATGAGAAACAAGCTTATCAGTGAATAAGCTCTTAATAAATGCCTAGCTAGAAAGAAGGCATGCCCCCATCATCAATGCAGGATTAAGTCGTTATTTTCGGCGACTAATCCTTCAGTAGGGACCTTCTCCTTAGTGTCCTAATCCACCTTCTTCTGAGTGGGAATAGTAACTGTAGGATTTGAACCAGTCTTTCTTTTCTTTGTATCATGGGCCTAAGAATTTTCAAGGGAATCCCGGAGTGGACTTGGTCAAATGGACGCCCAATCCTGTTCCTATTGGAATGTTTTTCACTAATAGAAATAAGGGAAATGTTCCCTCTAAAAAATTTATAATCTTCCTTATCATCACCATCTCTTCTTTAGAGGAAAAAGGAGTAACAATGGGGATGGTGGTGATCTCAATTAACTCAATTGATCCTGAGGTTCTTACAGAAGATGCTTCTTCCTTTACATGCATTTTAGGGATCTGTGGCACCATGTCGACTAGACGAGTGACGAAAGATGTGGTTGTTGATGTATAATTCATAAGGTGAGAGGCCAACCTAGGGTATTTGATACCAACAATCAGAAGTTGTTTGAGTGATTAGGACTTATTTTAACACTCCGAAGTTAATTTATCTATGGTTGGTCTATTTTTTCTTCTTGATTTATGCACATATAGAGATCAAAACATCAGAAAATCAAACAGTTTATGGGAGTACAAGAAGAAATACTAGAAATTGTTGTCAGACCTAACTCATATTCCTTTTCAGCGCACCTAGGTCCCTTATAAGGATCATCACTCTTTATAATGGGTAAGTTCTCCCACTACTTCGCTATAAAACCGTGCTACCAGTAGTCCTTGTTAGAATCTGGAAAGTTTACAACAAAAACCTTATCAACCATCCTCACCTTTAGATGATTTTTTTATACGAGCCAACCCATATATAACATTAACGTATCTATGGAATCCCTAGCCTAGTACCATACAACTAATTAATCATATGCATTCTATTTACTACCCTCCACGTGTTTGGATAACACTAGGTTATGACTACAATGAAAAAGTCAAAAACTCTAAGAAGAGTTAGTTTATGGGGAATGTGATCCCTACTTCAGTCGTAAACTGGAAAAAAATCCATTGACCCATTCAATGTAATAGTAGTCATTTGGACGATCACCAAACTCTACAAGAACCCAATTGGAGATATAAAGTCTCTGGAACTCCTTAATTGTTGATAGGATAGATCATGTTCATGACAAAGTAATGATGAAGATGGTGAAATAAAAATGATACTTGAAGAGAAAAAATGTAGAGAATAAAGATGGAAAAAGGTGAAATTATGGTGAGTATAGATACAAGAGAGGTTCTTGGATGATTTTGAAAGGAAAATGAAGGTGAAATGATGATCCAAACTGACCACAACAAAGTCATTATATAATGGATCAACTTTCACGACTATCCTATCATTAAAAACATGCCCCAAGATGGCGGTTGGAACACATTACTACCTCTTGGGTTAATAAACGCGCATTTATTAGTGTGCCCCTAAAAAAAACAGAGAGAAATTATAAGTGTATCCTCTAGGTTTAACTGAGTAAATGAAAGAAGTTTACAACTCAAAATAAAAAATGTTAGAATCTTATGATTGTAGCTCTTATGGACGACCAAATCTCATTACCAATTATTAACAAGACTCCACTTAATAAGCAAACAAACCTCTTCACCCTATTCAAGTTGCAAAGTTGTGGGAAAAAATATGGGAGAATTATCTGAATATGCATGAGAAAATTATACTTGTTGGCTAAACCTTCCAACGATCAGAGTTCAAAGACATAAGGGTGGATTAAGTCCGATCAACGAAAATCTAATAATTAAATTCAGACAATCAAACAAACGTCGGCTACCTAAATTCATGGAGTTCCACATTACTCAACTAATTTATGCTATCTATAAATTTAACCCACACCCCTGGGAAAAGGGGCATGTAATGTTTTGTATACAAATTAATCAATGAATAGAGATGAACTCCCCATGGATATAGGTACATTGACGAACCGCGTACATATTGTGTTTGTGTGTGACTGTGACTACTTTTGGTATGCTCAACTTTGACTGTGTTGATTTAGTGGTAGTAAAATTTTACCACATATACGAATGTTCTCTCATCTTATTCCTATTTCAATATAATAAAAAAATGTCTCCTCTTGTGCTACCCATTAAAAGAATTTCCAAAACATGCATCATATATAAAAACATATAATTGCATAATAGATATGGGGTATGAAAAATAAAATTTCGAAATGATAGAATGCTAAATGCATACATGCTTGGATTTCATGATAACAATGATGCCAATTTGAGGGCCTTTAATTTTTTTCTCAATACATTGCTTTTGAATAAATAAAAAATAAAAAGAACTTAAAATTAGTAATCATGTTCAAATACTTTTTAAAATTTCGAAGATCAAAACTTTTAAACAATTTAACCCTGTCAAAACTTTTCACCAATATAACTTTAAAATTGGTGAAAAGCTTTGACACGGTTAAATTGTTTAAAAGTTTTAATCTTCCAAATTTAATCTTTTTATCTTTTATATTGGTGATAAAATAAATAAACCATCTAATTTGGTGAACTTGCTTTATGATAAAATAAATAAATCATCTATTTTATCATAAAAGTTTTATGATAAAATTCACCAATATATATATATTATCATAAAACCATCTTTTATATTGGTGAAAAATTAACTATTAACTTTAAAACTTTTATATTGGTGATAAAAAAATAAAATAAATAAACCATCTACAACATGCCGATGTACAAGGAAAATCACAGAGTGAAAAAACAAGAATGACCCAGCTAACAATTCATTATGATATGGAATTACAAAAGTTAATAGTAGACTTACTCAAGGACTAGATCCCCACAAGCTTTGACACTCTTCAATCTTAGATCTCTCCTCCATAGTTCCATGCAGGAGTTCACCCACACAAACTTCTATAATGCACGAGTCCACACACATCTTAGTATCCATCGAAATCCTCTATTTTTTCATCGCAACACCATAAACATGGAGTCCACCATGTATAAACAATAAGTACATAATCCACCACAAGAAATAGGTTCTCTTCAGACATAAAGAATCAAACCTTGATTCCCATCTAAAGATCTCAAAACATATGAATATGAAGAACTTGGATTTTTAAACTCAAAGGGAAAAATAACTGATTTGGAACTTTAGTAAACATATAGGAAAACGTTTTTCGCCAAATGCTCTTAAAAAATCTGATTCCAACTCACCTTAAATAGTGAATACATAAATTTCTAGGCAGCGATCTCATTTGAAAGAAAATGGAATCTCGTTCGAATAAAAATACCAGTTTCGTTCTAACGAGATCAGTTCTCATTCGAAAAACAATCCATTCTTGTTCGATCAAAATTTTAACAACTTTCCAACAACTTTGGTCCTATTAAGTAGAGGATTCTCGTTTGATGATTGTTTGAATATTGTTTGAATAAGATTCTAATTTCGTTTTAACGAGATAAGAAGTCGTTCGAATGAAAACTCAATTTCTTTCCAGTAAGTTCAATTCCTTTCTAACGAGATTAAAACTAAAAAAATATATATTTTTAAAATATTTGAAAACCGTTCCAAATGATTTTGAGTTAAAAAATAAACACCCATACAAATATCTAAGTACCCATATTCATACTTGGCACAATATATCCAACTTTAAAACTTGGCCACTAAATTCCATTGGCTTATGGGATAAACAACACAAAGCCTAACCTATGACTTAAATTTTTATCCGAAATTATGCCAATTACATAAAAAATAAATTGGATCGATTGGAAATTTGTCCTTACAAATCTCTCCCTTAGCTATTCCGGGACAAAATCATAACAAAAATCATATGGGCCGTCATTATATTTAAAAAGACTCATTCCCTAACCCCAAAAAGAAAAAAAGAGTAGAGACGCTCGATAAATACATAAACTTGTGTAGATTTGCTTTGCTTGAAAACTTTGTCACATTATTGTAAACTTGCAAACATGCACACTTAAACACACCTTTAAATGCAAAGAGAATATAACAAGAATAAATTTGCAAAGTAATAATAATCTAATTTTTTCTAAAATAATCTCAACCTAGGTAAGACATCTCCCCCTAAGATAAATGTATGATAATCATGCAAGGAAAGATACAATTTTCCCCCATTTTTGTTTAGGAGTAGACAAACCAAGATCGCATGAAACCGTTACTCCCTCTAAAAACCAAATCTCTCATAAATATGTGATAATAAGATACCAAATTTAAACATAGGGAGAAGGGAATAAATAATGCAATGGTGTAAAGTATAGTAAACACACAACATGGAAACTTAAGTATAAATAATCCAAACTATGATGAACAATATCAACATCAATTCATAAAGGGAACAATATGAATAACCAATGAATTTTAATACCAATTTGAAACTACCAAAATGAGATATGGAATTTCAAACCAAATAATGAGAGACATCAATATTATCATAAGTTATGGCAAATAAAATCCAATGATAAAGATTATGGCAAACATAGAATAAATACAAATCACAAAAACTCAAAACATGATGCCATATATAATATATGCAAAATACACCAATGAAAACCCAACACACACACACACACACACACACACAGATATATATATATATATATATATATATATATATATATAGGTATAAATAAGAATAAAAATTGACATAAAAGATATAAGGTTTGCATACTATCATAGTATCGATGTGTCTAATCGTGTCAGATGTAATGAATAGGTGTGAACTAGATACAAATGAATTATGACTCAAACACTCAAATATGTTCAAGAAGTTCTAATTGACCGTAAAAATTTATCAAGCTAAGATTTAACCTCAAGTGATAAGATAAAGTGAACTTTATGAACAAATAAACATAATGCACAAAAGCCTGGAATATTGATGATTCTACAAATCGATAGTGTCATGACAAAATAAGCATAACTAAGATTCATTATGAAAACCCGTTGATCTTCAACTAAACATCATCAAAAGATAAAGATATAACACATTTTCTTATCTTTTCTTTTCTCAATTCTTTTGAAGCAATATCTTTTGAAAGATCAAACTAACTAAAATTGTTGGTCTTTGGCAATTTTTCTATTTTTATTGCCTTTAATCTTTTCATTAGGCTCTTGCCAATGATAGCTTTTTTGGAAAGGAGATTTACTGCTTTTGTATCCCTTTTCAGTTCACCCTCATATTTTTCAATACTAAACAAATAATATCACGTGCAATGATTATTATATGCACAAATCCCTCCACAGTCATAAAATATGTAGATTACAAGGTTAATGGGAAAACATCTCACGAAGTTCAAATTTTACATGTGAATTTAATGTTAAAAAAGCTCGGTCATGTATGTGTAGAGGCATATACAAAGCCAACTTCATAAAGAACATCAAGTTCGAAACAACTCCATGGAAGTTTGATTAATAACAATCTAAATATCAATAATCGTAACCAAATGTTCAGTCATATGGATAACATGGAATGAATTTGATTCAAACACACCAATATGCCACGCCAAATGTGTAAAACTAAAATACAAAAAATACAAAAATCTTTTTGAATTTTTTTACAAAATTTCAAAGTAAAATATCAATTTTTGAAAACAAACTCTAACTTGAAAGACAAACAAAATCTTTTTGTACTTTTTTCAATATGAGTCAATAAAAAAAATATAAAATATGCACATGTCATAAACTAGCAAACAGATATCATAAAGAACAAACTAGAGTACGATAAAAAAAGATAACGCAATCAACCATTAAATATAGCATGGGAAGTATCATGTGCGAGAAAATAAGAACCAACAAGTCTAATATGTAAAACCTCCAAATTGGATTTCCTAAACCCAAGTAGGTGTAACTTGATGCTTAAGGGATCTGAGAATCACAGTGACTATGTTCTTAGACTTTTTAGAGTCATTTTTAAGATCAAAACAAAACCTCTTGGTGTGACCTTTCCCACCACAATGAGTGCAAATGAGAACACAGTGAGGGGTGTTACCTAAGAGTTAACCTTTCCTAACATTCCTAGTTGAATCTCTCAAACGTATGGTCTTGGCTTTGGTAGCGGAAGAATTATGATCATCAAAGCCAACTTCACACTTGTCATCTTTGATTTGGATGGCGCATAATGTTTTATTCAACTTTTCTTACCAAAAATCCAAATCAAATTTGACAAGACTCGAATCTCTTAATCTCTTCTCGATCTCAACAATCATTGACTCGAGTAAATTCTTAGACTCCTCAAACTCTAGAATCTCTTTATTTATAGCCTCCATCAAACAATGAAGACTATCTCTCTCACCCTCAACGTACTCCTACTTCCCCCGAAGAATCCTCTCATGTACCCTATGATCCGCAATCAAAACACTATTATGATTCGCTATGACTCGTTATTTCAAGTTAGCTTCCAACTTCAAGTTAGCCTCCTCACTTTCAATGTTTTAACATACAACTCACAAAATGTAACTTAGAGTTCAATCTCATCCTCGCCTTCTTCATCCTCAGTTTCATCCCCATTCAATCGACCCTCACTCACTAGGCTTGAAGAAGAATCGGGTCGTCCCCAATATATGCCCAAAGTTCAATTGAACAATGGCTCTGTACCCGACCCAGGTGAGCCTTATGTTAAATGATAAGCACCCAATAGTGTTCGTTTTATACCCCGAATAGATGCATTTTAGTCGCTCGTTTGTAATAAAAATGGTCTTATGTTCTTTATTGTCTATTTTGTAGGTCGAATGCACGTTGCGTTGTTCAAATGTGTATTTCAAGGCAATTATGCGGATTTTGGAGATAATTACCCTTGTCCCGTACCCTAGCCTACCCTAAACCTACCCACACCTGTCCCGAACCGTGTGTTTAGTTTGTTCCAATTTATTTTATTTGTCTAATTTTAGATTTAGGGTTTATTTTATTATTTTATTTTATTGAGTCATGTATATATTTTTAGGATTTTTATATTTTAATTTTTAACGCGTCGTGTATTAGTTTTTATATTTTCTTTGTTTTTAGTTAGTTTATTATTATTTTCATTTTGTTTTTATTTGTTAGTTTTTATTTTAGTTGTGTTTAGTTTTTTTTAGAGTTTGAATAGTGTGTCGTGTCCTGCCATTTTTATTTTAGTTGGTTTTTATTTTTTTAAGTTTAGTTAAAGTTTTATTTTGTTTTATTTTAATTTTTAGTTAATTTTTTAAGGGTCATAAGTTAAACACACACACAACCCCTCACACCCCAATACCATACACACTCACACACACCTAAACCAACTCACCCTCAGCCACTTACCATACACTACACCACACATAATCAAATTCCTCACCCATCTTCTTCCTCACATCACTCACCCATTCTCTCTCCTCCATTAACAACATCCAATCTTCAACCCACCTTCGAACCTGCAGAAACCCGATCCTCCATTACAAACCAACAACATAGCCCCCTGCTACCCAAACCAAACTAGACCTGCGACCTCATCTCCAACGAACTCGCCGGAGATACCACCTGCGCGACTGGACAGAATCCCAAATACGTCGAGACCCGATTTCCAGCTGATCAAACCCGTCGGATCCCTCTCGCCCATCTCTGGCCAGCCACCTCTACCAAACCTGTATCCAAACTAAGCGGACCTCAACCCGATTTCAACAAATCGCAAACCCGCTGGCCATCTGATCCGACCCCTTATACCTCTAGCCTCCAATCTCACCATATACCCATTTCAACCCATATCCAAAAGCCACGACTTTTCCTTGCCAAAAAACAAAATAACAAAACAAATAAACGCACATATTTAAATCACACCTCTTTTAACCCCAATTCCAAAAATGCCACCAAACACTCTTTTAACCAAATCTGATTTTATTCCTTCACCCCTCATCCACACGACCTCACACAACCCATGCAAATTTGTGCATTTCCCTATTCTGACCCCAACTTATCCTCACAACACTCATGTCTATTTAATCCCTACCCAAATTACCCCCATGCTTCATGCTTACTATTTAAGAGAGATGAAGACCATTTGAGAAAGATCTCAAAATTAGTTTTTAAGCTTTGTGTGATAAATTTCTCTACACTCCTCTTTAGAGAGTATTTGCATTTTTAGCAAATATCTCAATATAGAGGTGTGTAGTGAAATTTATTTCTAGGATGAATTCCACCCCACCCATCTATAATTAATTTTTGCATTTTTAGCAATTATTTCATAATAGATTGATGTAGTAAAATTCATCCCTTATGGGAGATAAATTCTAATCCATTCCTTTATGTTGATATTTTTCATTTTTAGCACTTATCTCAAAATAAAGTTATGATTTAGAATTTATTTCTTTGGATGAGATCTAATGTACAATTTTATAATGTTAGGATTTGCATTTTTAGCAAATCTCTTTTATTATTTAATTGTCCATTATGAATTCATCCATTACTCTTTTTTTTTTTGTAATTTTCATTTGAAAAGAATTGGCAGAGAGAATTTTAGAGAGAGAAATACAATTTTAGTTTAGTTTTAGGTTAGACTTTATTTTATTTTACTTTTTTTAGATAGTGAGGGAAAAATAAATTATTGTGAGGACTAATTTGAGTGAAGTTTTTGATGTAATTTTTTTTGGATCATTCAAATTGAGGGATATTAATTTCAACTCATGGATTGATGTTCAATTAAGAATCAATAGATTGGGTTTGATTGTTCTCTTATCTTCTCATTTATTTTATGCCTTTGATTATTAATTTGTCAAATTTCATACCATGCTAGGCTAAGTCCCCTTTCAAGGGGTGGGGTGAACCCTTATTTGATGTTATTTTAATTTAATTAGTTTGATTACTTGAAAATTCCCTTTAAATATGAATTTTGATCCCTCGCCCTTAAATTTACGCCTCGAGAGAGGGTAAATGATTTTCGAGAGAAAATTGAAATTCTAAGTATAATACCCATTTTACATTCGAACTTTAGATGGGGTTTCTTAAGTGGAGTATTATTACTTGAATTTCAAATCTATTTTTATTTTTTATGATTTACCTAAATTTGAGTTGGTCGGTCCTAGCGGGTGATTAATTAAAAGGAGTGTAGATATTTTTTTGAGAGTTGTGGGGGGTTAAAATTAATTTTCTAAAAGATTACTATTAAAATTATGTTTGCAGTGAGAGTTGATTTGTAATTTTGATATTAATTTGGTAGAATTCAATTAACTAAATTAATTAGTTAGAATAACTAAAATTTGTAGTGTAATCCCACTCCTTGATTGTTCTCACATCTATTTACCTCATTTATCTCATATTTTAGTGTTAGACTTTATTTTCCATTTTAGTTACCTTTTACTTTGTAATTTGATCTTTCATTTTATTTTAGTGTTATTTCACTTCTTCTCACCCAAAAATTATTTTAATATTTGAAAATCTTAAAAAAAATAGAAAAAGCAAAAGGCAAAGAAGAAAATAAAATTTAATTATAATTGAGTTTGTCTCTAGCTTACCCCCTTGATGTGGATTGACATCCTTACTTACCTCTACACTTGAGTTTTATATTTTTTTTAGGTATTTTAAAGGTTTTGATTAACTTGGCTTGCAACAACGATTACACACAAAAGTCAAGTTATCAAATGGCGTCGTTACCGGGAACACAACACAAAACTAAAGTTATGAAATGGCGCCTTTGCTATTCTTGGAAACATAAAGCACTTGGAGCGGATTTCATCTTGTAGTTCATTTATTTTTCCCTGATTTGCTTGCTTTTTAGTACCACTTTTTCATTTTTACTAGAAGGCTTGTATTAGGTCTATTTTATCTTTGCTTGTATTGCGGTGCAGAGAGACGCCATATTTTTCATTTTAAATTTGTAATAAAAAGAAGACAAGCGTGTTAGGGAAATCGGACAAGGTATAAAGAGGGCGTCCAAGGCGAGGAAAAGAAGCCTATCTACCTTGGGTTGGTACGACTCCCGGGGCCGACTGAGATAGGAGTGATCTCCCCCTGGTCGACTCAAATTTTTCGGCACCCCGCGGCCTAAAAATCGTGGGAGGTACATCTCTTGAACACTCGTGCCTCTCCTGTTAGAAAGTCAATTATTGTGTGTGCTTGTGTGCTCTTACGTGATTTTATTCTCGCATTTATTTTCGAATGGTGTGATGAATTAATTGTCTAAGACCTACACCCGGTCACTCGCGAGAAGAGATTTCATCACCCGACTCACTCGCTTACCATTTTGTGCTACCCTAGCCATCATTAAATTTAAAATTAATTAACTAGGTTGCCCAATAGGAGAACATTTTTGCAAAGGCGATCACAAAGATATTTCTGTGCTTTTTATCGCCTGCAAATTTAATTAAAATTTGACTACCCTTTCATTAAATTTAAAGATAAAAATTGGCTATGTGCTAGTTAGGATTTATTCATGAGTGTGTGTCCAATTCAATTTTTTGGAACTCGAGTTTTAGTTAGTTCGTCCATTCAAAGACTCCACCTATTTTTCCCACTCTTTTCTTCCAAAAAAAATCCAAAAACATTTTCTTCCTTTATTTTTTTCAGAAAAATCCAAAAAAATATTTTCTTTCCATTTAAAAAAAATTTAAAAAATCCAACAATATTTTTTCCCACTATTTTCTTCCAAAAAATCCAAAAACATTTTCTTCCTTTCATTCTCTAAAAATCCCAAAAATATTTCCTTTCTTTTTCGAATTATTCAAAAACTACAAAAAAAAAGAGAACATCTTGAAAATAAAAAATAAGGTCGTTATCAGTGTTTCTTCACCCTCACCTTTGTCAAATTATCCAACAAGACTGACACTTCAGTCTTGTTTGGGGTTGATTCTCATCACCCAATTTTCTGTCGCCCTGTGTTTTCCTAGTTCTTATCCTTAGGGTGAGATCTGATCGGTCTGACTGAAGACATTAAACTTAGCGCTACCGGGAGGAAGCCCGTTGATTCTTGTATGAGTCTCATCATGTTTGGGGGTAGTGTTTCACTTCACTCTATGATTTCCATGTTTATAGGCTCGTAAACATTTTTTTTTTCTTTTCTCTTATCATTTATTCAGGTTTTTTCTTAGCTTCATCTATCCATTTCATTAGAGCTTGATTCCGGTAGTGTCTTTCCTACCTTATGATCTCAATTTTAAAAATCATTTTACTTAACATTGAGGACGATGTTCCTTTTTGTTTGGGGGTGGGTAATTTTATGAAAATCGTACCTCTTTGGGAAAATTTTGATTTTTGAACCTAATTTTTAAAAAAAATTCGTACAGTTTCTTTCATTTCACTGAGTGATGTGAATTTTCTATCATCCATCTTTTTAAGTCTAGAAATCAAGCTAGAGAATATTTTTTCTAAATAGCTTATGTAATACGTAACAAGGCATGTTGCACCATGAATTTCTAGACTCAACGAATTTGCGCACTTATCACGTCACTGCGGTTTAGAGTTGAAGAGAATTACAATTCTCAAGAAAACCTTAAGGATCACTAGTAGAGATTTTAGCTTGTGAGATTCGTGCGTTTAACCTTTTAGAGAGTTTTATGCAATCTCCGAGTCACAAGTTGATTCAACTTCGTTTGGGTCCGTACTTAATCGTTGTGTGATCTCATTATTCTTCATTAAAAATTTTGAGTTTATCACTGAGAACGACATCACTTTCGAGTTGTAAGAAACACGTGTCTTGAAGTTTGCCCAGATCACCATAATTTCACCCATACACCTTCCATTTTCTATATCATCATCATATATCATACCACCCATTTCCATATCCACTTCCATTTTCCTCCCACATAGAACAGTGTTGAAAGTAAAAGGAGAAGACCCGTCAAATAGAGTGTTTGCATTTTTAGCGAATACCTCTCCCAAAGTTCGATTCAGATGGAGAAAAATTAAATACAAATCTGTGTTGGGATTATTTGTATTTTTAGCAGATTTATCTCATACATTGATGCATATTTGGAAAAGAAAAGAAAAAAAAAAGAAGATCCGTCATAGAGAGTGTTTGCATTTTTCGCGAATATCTCTCCTAAAGTTGATTCAGATGGAGAAAAATTAAATACAAATCTATGTTGGGGTTATTTGTATTTTTAGCAGATTTATCTCATACATTGATTAATATTTGGAAAAGAAGAAAAAAAGAAAGTTGCAGTCAAGAAATAAAGACATTTGTTCGTCTATGAGTGATACACTCTTCTCAAATATCCACCATCCATCCATCATATCATCATCCCATCCTATCCTACCTCACCTCATCTCACATATCCCATTTCATTTTCACCTCACCCATTATCATCCATATTTCCCCTAGGTGTTCGGGAAAATGAAAGTCAACATGGTGAATAACTCGACGTTCTCACTTAGGGGTGGACAAAAAAAAGACCAACCCGAATGGATCGATTGGATCGAACCGGACCGAACCAAAAATTATGGCTATTTTGAAAACGGTCCAAAAATCGATTCACAAAACCTAAAAACCGATTAAACCGGTCCAGTCTGCGGTCCACTATATTAAAAGACCGATTTGGACCGGACCGGACCGATTTCGATATATATATATAATAAAAATAATGTTATTGTGTTTCTTATGTATAGTTTTTGAATTAATGTATATAACTTAAGAATTTAATTTGGAACATTTTATATATGTATAGACATTTTTTTATTTGGGTTAAAAAAACTCATATAAATATCACTTGGAGTTTCGAGTATTATTTTTTCGTATATATATTTGTGAGAAAAATAGATAAAAAATTCATAAAATGTACATATATATAAAATAGGGTCAGGACCGAATTTTACCCCGGACCGGACCGAAAAAAGCCTGGACCGAATTAGTAGGTTAACCGAATTAATCGGTCCAGTCTCGATCCAAAAAATTTGAGGACCGAATATTCGGTCCGATCCAAAAAATAGGCAAAACTCGGAGCGGATCGGACCGTGCCCACCCCTATTCTCACTATAGTGATTAGCATTCATTTCATGAGTTCATTTTCTTTTTAAATATTCGTTCTTTCTTATATGTGTGTGAGACGTTTGAACTTGCTTACATTTACTCACCTCCTCACACACAAGAGCGATACACTTACCCTAATCTCGAGAGTTCGTTTGAGAGAGATATATCTAGTGAGATTTGAAGTTAAAGCATTGATTTCGAAAAGGCAATCTAGGAATTACTTTTTATGATACTCGATCCGTTTTGACTGGTTCACACTACACACATTGAGTTCTAGGAAGGATGTGCCTTGTGTATTTACTTCGTTAATATATTTACACTCTAACTTGTATTAATAAAAATATTTCTCATATGATAGTTTGTTCAACTATTCTATGTCTAATAAGAGATTGACTACCTTTCAATAAATCTATGCAAATATAAATTTTGTGGGTATATTCCCTTCAAACCCTCATGAGACTCAACTCGTCCTGTAGGGCAACCTATAGGTTTAAAGGATTATTGCACATGCTAAGTGCAATCGCAAGTACCCACGAAAGTCGTACACTTTTGGCTTCTTATCTATCTCTTTATCTCTATCTTATTGCTTGAGGACTAGCAACGCTCTATTTGGGGGTGGTGTGATAAGCACCCAAAAGTGTTCATTTTATACCCCGAATAGATGCATTTTAGTCGGTCGTTTGTAATAAAAATGGTCTTATGTGCTTTATTGTCTATTTTGTAGGTCGAATGCCCGTTGCGGTGTTCAAATGCGTATTTCAAGGCAATTATGCGGATTATGGAGATAATTACCCTTGTCCTTTAACCTAGCCTACCCTAAACCTACCCAAACCTATCCTGAACCGTGTGTGTTTAGTTTGTCCCATTTTATTTTATTTGTGTCATATTATTTTAGGCTTTATTTTATTATTTTATTTTATTGAGTCATGTATATATTTTTAGGATTTTTATATTTTAATTTTTAGCGCGTCGTGTATTAGTTTTTATATTTTCTTTTATTTTATTACTTTTTAGTTAGTTTATTATTATTTTCATTTTGTTTTTGTTTATTAGTTTTTATTTTTGTCGTGTTTAGTTTTTTTTAAGGGTTATAAGTTAAACACACAGACAACCCCTCACACGGCAATACCATACACACTCACACACACCTAAACCAACTCACCCTCGCACACTTACCATACATTACACCACACACAATCAAATTCCTCACCCGTATTCTTCCTCACATCACTCACCCATTCTCCCTCCTCCATTAACAACATCCAAGCTTCAACCAACCTTCGGACCTACAGAAACCCGATCCTCCATTCCAAACCAACAACATAGCCCCCTACTACCCAAACCAAAACGGACCCGCGACCTCATCTCTAACGAACCTGTCGGAGATACCCCCTATGCGATCGGACCGAATCCCAAATCCAGCAAAACCCGGATTCCAGCTGCTTAAACCCGTCGGATCCCTCTCGCACATCTCTATCCAGCCACCTCCCCCAACCCCGTCTCCAAACCAAGCGAACCTCAACCCGATTTCAACAAATCCCAAACCCGCTGGCCATCTGATCTGACCCCTTATACCTCCAGCCTCCAAGCTCACCCTATACCTATTTCAACCCATATCCAAAAGCCACGACTTTTCCCTGCCAAAAAAAAAAAGATAACAAACTAAATAAAAACACATGTTTAAATCACACCTCTTTTAACCCCAATTCCGAAAATGCCCCAAACTCTCTTTTAACCAAATATGATTTTATTCCCTCACCCCTCATACACATGACCTCACACAACCCATGCACATTTGTGCATTTCCCTATTTTTACCCCAACTTATCCTCACAACCCTCATGTCCATTTAATCCCTTCCCAAATTACCTCCATGCTCCATGCCTACTATTTAAGAGAGATGAAGACCATTTGAGAAAGATCTCAAAATTAGTTTTTAAGCTTTGTGTGATAAATTTCTCTACACTCTTCTTTACAAAGTATTTGTATTTTTAGCAAATATCTCAATATAGAGGTGTGTAATGAAATTTATTTCTAGGATGAATTCCACCTCACCCATCGATAATGAATTTTTGCATTTTTAGCAATTATTTCATAATAGATTGATGTAGTAAAATTCATCCCTTATGGGAGATAAATTCTAATCCATTCCTTTATGTTGAGATTTTGCATTTTTAGCAATTATCTCAATATAAAGTTATGATTTAGAATTTATTTCTTTGGATGAGCTCTAATGTATAATTTTATAATGTTAGGATTTGCATTTTTAGGAAATCTCTTTTATTATTTAATTGTCCATTATGAATTCATCCATTACTCTTTTTTTATTATTTTTTTTTGTAATTTTCATTTGAAAAGAATTGGTAGAGAGAATTTTAGAGAGAGAAATACCATTTTAGTTTAGTTTTAGGTTAGAATTTATTTTATTTTACTTTTTTTAGATAGTGAGGGGAAAATAAATTATTGTGAGGATTAATTTGAGTGAATTTTTTTATGTAATTTTGTTTGGATCATTCAAATTGAGTGATATTAATTTCAACTCATGGATTGAAGTTCAATTAAGCATCAAGAGATTGGGTTTTGATTGTTCTCTTTTCTTCTTATTTATTTTATGCCCTTGATTATTAATTTGTCAAATTTCATGCCATGTTAGGCTAAATCCCCTTTCAAGGGGTGGGGTGAAACCTTATTTGATGATATTTTAATTTAATTAGTTTGATTACTTGAAAATTCCCTTTGAATATTAATTTTGATCCCTCACCCTTAAATTTACGCCTCCAGAGAGGGTAAATAATTTTCGAGAGAAAATCAAAATTCTAAGTATAATGCCAATTTTAGATTCCAACTAGAGATAGGGGTTTCTTAAGTGGGGTATTATTACTTTAATTTCAACTCTATTTTTATTTTCTAAGATTTACATAAATTTTAAATGATCGATCCTAGCGGGTGATTAATTAAAAGGAGTGTAGATCTATTTTCAGAGTTGTGGGGGGTTAAACTTATTTTTCTAAAAGATTACTATTAAAATTACATTTGCAGCGAGAGTTGATTTGTAATTTTGATATTAATTTGGGAGAATTCAATTAGGTAAATTAATTAGTTAGAATATCTAAAATTTGTGGTGTAATCCCACTCCTTGGTTGTTCTCACATCTATTTACCTCATTCATCTCATATTTTAGTGTTAGGCTTTATTTTTCATTTTAGTCACCTTTTAGTTTGTAATTTGATCTTTCATTTTAGTTTAGTGTTATTTCACCTCTTCTCACCCAAAAATTATTTTAATACTTGAAAAGCTAAAAAATAGAAAAATCAAAAGTCCAAAAAGAAAATAAAATTGAATTACAATTGAGTTTGTCTCTAACTTACCCCCTTGATGTGGATTGACATCCTTACTTACCTCTACACTTGAGTTTTATATTATTTTGTAGGTATTTTAACGATTTTGATTAACTTGGCTTGCAACAACGATTACACACAAAAGTGAAGTTATCATGAAATCCACTATTCTAGGTACCTTTAATATCTGTCTTATTATTCCTTCCCCTTATGAGGGAGCTTTTGCAAATACTATTTCAATGTATGCAATAGACCTTGAACCTCCCCCTAACGAACTTAGTATGGACATGGTTGAGGATGCACGTTCGAAGAGAGTTGTTTCATACCCATCTACATCACTTGTAGGTAGGTCTACTGGTGATGCTGCACAGGAGAGTGATGTCTCTTCGTCTGATTCTTATAATCCCACAGAGCCTAACACTAGGTGGTATTAATGTACCATCACTGATGTTAAGATAGATTTGTTGAGGGATAAATTTATCATTCCTATAGCTATCCAGACAAGGATCCCCAGTCCCGAGGAAAGGTGCTACTCTGTGAGGGACGCTGAGGAGGTTTGTCTTCCCTTATGGGCCCTCCGTGTGGGGTTAAGGTTTCCCATTCACCCAATTATCCGATCCATCTTAAGGGGTTATGGGGTGACACTAACCCAACTTCCCCTACATGCCAATAACACCATTATAGAGGACATAATTTTCTAGAAGTCCCGAACTTGCTCTAATCTGCTAGGGATATCTTCAGATATGTCCATGGCTTAAAAATAACATCAGTACCCCAAGTTATTACTACTTTTCTCCTCAAAAGACATAGTACAATATGGTTACGGTAGTCCAAAGCAGTAACCATAGTTGGAAAGGTCAGTAAATGTTCGTAAAAGGAGACTGGGAGTTTAGTTCTCATGAGAAGGATGAAATATGTAAAAAGTTTTTCTTCCCTTCTACTTTGCTGTTCATTTTTTATTACATTATTTATTGATATTTTTCTCGGTTGTTTTCCTTTTTTAGTGAAGCAATCCCCCAGACATCCCAAGTCTTTGGTTTATCTTATTGAGTCATAATGTGAGAAGAAACCTCCAATATTTTAGGAGTTATTCATTATTGAAACATTTATCGCTGTCGGGTATCGTGTTCCCTTAGGTGGGCTTGAGCCTATGGAATTCGAAGTTAAATTGGAAGGTTGTGTAGTGTAGGAGACACACATTGATGTTGATGAGACATGTGTTGGTGAAGGAGCAAGTGTTAAAGAAGGTAAGGTACACATTTATCTTATTCTTTTTCTTTTTCTTGCTTCATGATAGTTGATCTATCTTCTCGTCTATTCTCAGGTTTGGAGTAGCACTGCTCGAAAGAAATATTCTGGATGCCTCCTCGTCTTATGGATCGTAAGGTCATGGATTTGGTGAGGCTGAAAAAAATGAAGTTTGCTCAGGGCCAGCTTGGAGTTGATCAAGTTTCCTCTATTGCTGTAAAGAAGGCTGAGCAAGCTGCTCGTCAGTAAGAGACTAGGGCTACTGCTACTGCTTCTAGAGCCTAAAAAATGAAGTTTACCATGCATTTAAGGGGACCAAAGTTGGAGTGAAAATATCCTTAAATCCTCCTAATGATGATCAAATGAATAAAGTCCCCAAGTGTGAAGCTGAAGATAGACACACCCTCCGTAGGTTGGTGAGGGTTCTTGTCCACACCTCTCTTTATGGAGAATTCCAGTTTGATCCGAATAAAAAAAATTCATTCGAAGAGTAAAAGGCTGACCAGGACTCCATCTTTTATCATGATAATAATGCTATTGATATGCTCGGTTACCATGTCCATGATAAGGACTTTGAGTTTATGAGGAAGTATGATCTAGAATTTCTCTAGAGATTGGCCTAGAATATGCTGGTGGTGGTAACTTATACCCTTACCTTATATTTATACTTACTGCCTCTATACTGACCTTTATCTTGTCAGAAAGTAGGCCTGGAAACTACCTTCCTTCGGTAGAAGGTTATGGAGAACCAATATGCTATTTTAAAGGTCGACGGTTGAGCATCAAAGATTGAATGAGATCTTTGATGGAGTGTCCAATGAGCTGAAGGGGAGGGACGAGTAGCTAGTGACCAAGACCACGGAGTTGAGCACTATCGAAGAAGAGATCGTTACCCCTAAGGACAAGGTTAATACTGATTATGACACCATTCAGAGTATTCATGATGCTCTTGCAGCTACTCGAGAAGCTTTGAAAAAGTTTGAGGAGGAGCTAAAAATTGCCTGTAACACCCTTGTTTCTGCCGAGGCAGTAGGTGTTGAAAATTTCAAGTCTTCTGAAGAGTATAATATGCAATGTGTTGGATTATTTCTTGATGAATATGAAGAGATGAAGAAAAGGGTGATTACCCATTATCCTGACATAGTTGAGGAGGTCAGTAAGTAGCAAGGTGATGATGAAAAATCATGTGCTTTGGCTGGAAAAGATGGAGGGGAAGTCACAGCGGATGGTATCGTTCCTTCTCATTCTACTTAAGGATATGTAGGCCCTCCTGGTCCTCCCTTATGAACTTTTGTGAACCTTTTTTTACGTTGCATTTTTATTTGGTTCTTTTTTAGTTCTCATTAGCTCCGTCGTTGCTTTATTAAGGAGAGAAAATTAAGAAATGTTTTGATTTTGTATCATAGTATTTTTTCTTTATTTAAATGAAGTTGACTGTTCCGCTTGCCATAACTGTTTATTATGAATTTTTTCCTTAGAATGATTGGAATTTGTACTTAAATAGTAATCGATGATATCCGTTTGTGATCTAATTTAGTCGTATAGATAGCAGTCACCTTTGCTCATGACCGGTCAGGTCGTATAGAGGTTAGGCCGAGCACCTTATTCTCAAACTTGTTATGACAAGTTTGTACATGGGGTAAGTGTTTTTGTTCATGGTCGATTAATTTTAACTGGACCATACAGTTCATGTTTATGACTTGTTTGATGAATGAATTCATACAGTATTCATTGTGTTCATAACCCATTTGCTTAACGAAGTCATATAGAGTTTATTTTGTTCCTGGCATATTTTTACTGCAGAGCCATACAAATTTTATGTAATTAGGTATGTGCACACATATCTTATTCCAAAAAGAAAACGAAGAAACAGAACATGGAGGAAAAAATCTCTATTTTATTGATATTAAAGAAAAACCCATCACACGACTAAGTAAAATGGAAATTATTGATAATATTTCTTGAGGTGTTCTGAACTCCATGAATTCTTGAACTATTCACCTTTCAGCGTTTAAATTCGATAATATCACGACCTGACCACCCTAGTCACTCGGTAGGGCCCGTGCCAATTAGGTTCCAATTTATTGTTTTTTGGATCACCTTCTTGAGGACGTAGTCTACTTCTTTCAAGATGCTTGGGTTGAAGAACCGGTTGTAGTAGCAAGCATCCTCTACTGATAGGAAGCCACTCATAATGCTACATTTTCCTCGACTTCCTCCACTAGGTCGAGATCCAATCTTCTTATTTCATCTCTTTCAGGTGAGTTAAAATTGAGGAACCTGTTAATGAGGAGTCCTATCTCCATAGGGACTACTGCCTAGGTACTAAAAGTGAACATGTAAGCAGTTTCTCCCGTTATTGTCCGCGGGGTGGTCCTGGATGCCCAAAACACGCTATGCAGTTCGTTGATCCAATTTCCTTTTGCCTGATAGAGTATCTTCTTGATCCTAACTAGTAGCGCTTTATTAGTAATCTCAATTTACCCATTACACTCTTGGGGCCCTGGCGTAAAATGCAGCTTTTGGATACCAAGTTTGGTGTAGTAATGTTCAAAGTCTTGCTTGTCGAACAACAGCCCATGGTCCGTGATGAAAGAAAATAGCATGCTAGAGCGACATATGATCATCTTCCAGATGAACTGTAACACTCGTTCATAAGGCATTTCAACCAAAGTCTCTCCCTCCACCCACTTGGTAAAGTAATCCACTGCAATACCAAATATTGGAATCTTCCTTTTGTTCTTGCAAATGGGTCAACCAGGCTGATCCCCCATATCACAAACGACCAAGGTGATATGATAGGAGCCATTGGTGCTCCTGGTGTGTGACAAATTTTGGCATATTTCTAGAAATTTTCGTACTTCCTTTTATATTCCTTATAATAATCTTTCATTGTAAACGAGTATTAGCATTGGGTTGTAATTCTCTTCTCCAGCGACCTTTCAACAGAGTGTGCCCCACAACTGCCTTCGTGTACCTCCTCAATCAATTTATTGACTCCCGTGGGATGAACAAATCTTAGTAGAAAAATGATATACCCCCTCCTTTATAATAGCCCTACCTCCATTATATAGTGAGTTACTTTATAGCGCAGTTTCCTAGCTTTCTTTGGGTCAGAGGGGAGTTTGTCAGTTTTAATATATTCTCATACGAGGTCCATCCATGATGGTCCCAAGTTCACCTCCATTAGCTTCGGGTTGTTCCTTCTGTGCTCCTATGGTTTAGTATCTCAACTGGTATAATTCTTTTCAGGGTGGTTCTAGTGGTCGAGGACAATCCAGCTAGGGCATCATCTCAGATATTCTTCGACCTAGGAATTCTCACAATTTTAACTTCAATGATTCTTTCCATCCATTATTTTATGATGGCTAAGTACTTAGCTATAGATTACTCTCTTTCCTAGTATATTCCCAGTCGCTAGTTGATCACTAGTTGAGATTCGTTGTATTCCATAATGTGGTCGACCCCTAGGGATGAGGCCAGACTAACCCTAGCAATTAAGTCTTCGTACTCTCCTTTATTGCTGAAGGATTCGAACTGGAAATGCAAGGCATAGTTAACATGTATCTCATCCGGTGTGGCAATAATAATGTCCACGTCATTGCTCGCTGAGCAAGACAACCCATCGACAAACAATTTCCAAATGACACTGTATTGGTTGAATTTTTCATCCTTAAGCTTACCGAACATGAACAACTTCTTTTGAGATTCGTTGTATTAGTAGTTGTCTTCTTGTTATGAGGATCTCTCTCTAATTGGAATCTCCTCTCCTTCAATTTGGACTAAGCTCTCTTCTATGGAAGTCTTTTTTTTTGTTTAGCTCTCTCCTTGGGGAGTCTTCTCTACTGGCATCTCTTCATAGGTCAATTCTGTAATGAAGTCTGCTAACACCTTCCCTTTGATGGTAACTCCACTACCCATGCCATTAGACGTCCAAATTTCTCTAGTTTGTGTAGGACTTGTCTCAAGGGAAGACCAGTGTACACCACAATGGTGTGGGGTTGAAAGTATAGATTCATCCTCCTTAAAGCTTCCCTGAGTGCCAACTTCTCCATTCAGTCATACCAAATTTCAGCTCCCCGATATGCCTTCATGGTATAGTTAACTGGTTTTTGAGCTTCATCTTCCTGCCTCACCATTCCTAAAATGACGGCCAACTCAGATACGGCTAGGTACAAATAAAGTTTTTCCTCCAACCACAGGTCTGGATAGGAGTGGGGGTGAGCCCAGATAGCATTTCATCTCTAGCAAGGAATTTTCACATTCCTCGTTCCATTTGAATGATTTTCTCAGTACTTTGAATAATTGTAGACATTTATCCATTTCTTTGGAAACGAACCTTTTGAGCGTTGCCATGCATCCTATTAATTTTTGTAGGTCCTTCTTCTTAGTGGCGGATTGCATGTTGATCAGTGACTGGATATTGTCCGTGTTAGATTCAATGCTATGCTAGTTAATGATAAAACCTAGGAACATGAATTCTCTTACTCCAAAAACACACTTCATGGGATTGAGATTCATCTGATGCTTTTTAGTTAGTCGAAGGTCTGCCCCAAGTCCTTAATGTGGTCGATAAATGTCCTGATCTTAATGATCATGTCATCAACATACACTTCCGCATTGACCCGAATTTGATCTTCAAAAACATTATTCACCAGTCACTAGTAAGTGGCTCCTACATTTTTAAGACCGAAAGGCATTACATTATAATAGTAATCACTTCTACTAGTAATGAAGGGTGTCTTCTCTCACCCTCATAGGGCCTAATCTTGATTTGGTTATAACCAAAGTAAGCGTCCATGAAACTAAGGAGCTCATGGCCGGAGGTCACGTCCTCCAACTAGTCAACCCGAGCAACGAATAATTATCCTTGGCGAATGCTTTGTTTAAGTCTGTGAAATCTACACACATTCTCCATTTGTCATTATTTTTTCGAACCATCAACACATTCTCCAACCATTCTAGATACTTGACATCGTTAATGAAGTTAGCTTTCTGGAGCTTGAGGGCCTCCTCATTGATGGACAGGTTCTTCTTGGCATCAAAGACCCTTATCTTCTATTTTACTAGTTAAGCTTCATCCATCGCGCTCAACTCGTCACGGATGAAATTGGTATCTATGCTAGGCATATCCTCGTGTCTCTATGCAAACACACTCGTCCATTATCATAAGAAGCTTATGAGCTCATGTTTCAAATTAGGGACTAGAGATGACCTGATCTGAACTATTTTTTTCGGGTGCTCAGTGTTAAGTGGGACTGTCTCAATCTCTTTGACTACTTGGCCCTTGACCTGCCTCGTCTCATCTCGCGGATCAATAGTCTCAATCTGGTAGGTAATATTTATCTTTTTTTTACTCTTCTTAGTTGGTCGAGGTAAAATAGAATTCACGCACCTCCACGTGGTTACATTTGATAACCCCTACTCCGTAGTGAGTTGGAAACTTGAGGCACTAATTTATAGTGGGGGGAATAACTTCGAACTTCTTCAAGATGACCCTTCCTAGTCTCACATTATAGGCAGACAACACATTTTTATCCAAAATGAATAAGCGAACATTTTCAGTTCGCATGTTGGACAAGTGACGACTATAACTTCCAACTCTACCGTCCCTAGAGAATAAATCTTTTCCCCCGAGAAGCCAATTAAAGGACGGTGGTAGGGCATCAATTTCCTATCTTATAGCTTCAAACTTTGGAAATAACTATAGAACATAAAATCCACATAACTTCCATGTGACACCCCGACTAATTAAATATAGGGTAGCTACTCCTTTATTCAAATTAATACAAAATGTCAAGTTGGTTCAGTTCATAGAATCACTGTCGAAAATCGTTTTAGCAATTTCTAGACACCTAATATTTAAAAAGTGAGTTGTCAATTTTAATTAAATTCGATTAACATACAACCAATTTAAATTATGATATGCTAATATAACAACCACAACATAGTCACAATAGAATAACCATGGAATAACAATGAATATGGAGGGGTACTCCTCTCAATAATTCGAATACTGAATACAACCAAATGCAAAGTCTGAATCACTAATTAATTAAATCTAAAACTGAATTAAAACTGAATAAATAAGTTGTCTCTAAGAAAAAGGGGAGACATGCCCTACAGAAAAAATAAGTCTGAACTGGAATCAAAGTAAAACGTGGAGACGTCTATAATTGAGGTCCTGTAACTTCCACATTAGCTACAACACGTCACTGGAATAGAACTCCTAAGCTTGGTGTCCTTATGGCTTGGCATCTAAAAGTTTTTACAAGAAAATGGATTTGAAAGAAAACGGGTCAGAGCCCGATTGTGAAAACAGTTTAAAATACAACAAGTGTTTAATATCATTAAACAGTGAATATAAAATACATGATAGTGCGTGCACTCACATGAGTTTCTCACCTCTCAACTAATTGTGCACTCCTACGTACCCGTACCCATTCTAGTTATTCCACTAACTAACTAGTCTATTTCAATATCTGATTTCACTATACTATTCATGGTTTAATTCCCGACCTCTTAATATAAACTGAGAGTTTTACCTTCATTCCTCAGAATTTGTTGCAATAATTACTAAGAGTTTTCCCATTTTTAACTCTACAAGGATGTTACATTAATTAGCACTTGTACTTATATAAACAGTCCATTCCAATATTTCAGTATATCAATCTCACCATAAATATACAAGCATTCACACATCTCAGATATCTTATAATATTAATAGAGGTGTATTTACATTCTTATACCGTCAATTAATGTTGCGCACTTACAAGTTCCCAAATAATGTACATCATAGACCATCAACTCTTCTCACGTCGCATATTCAAGTACTGTTATCCTAACCCCTACAAGTTTCCCGATTTATTATATAATTCTAAGTTTTAATCCTCGACGTACTGAAATCTCGCAACTATACCCATTAATCAACAAGGGAAGGATAACACTCAATTATATAAGTTTACGGGAAGTTAGAACTAAAATCGAGCCTAAAAAGGCCATTCTGTCAACTCGTTAGAAATCTCGTTCGAACGAGGTAGTTTGAACGAGTGTCATTCGAATGAAGTCTTCAAACGAACTCGTTAGAAGGGCTAATGGAATCTCGTTAGAAGCTCGTTCGAACGAGGTCGTTCGAACGACCTGGGTTGGTCTTCTAACGAGATGGCAGAGAACGCCTAGAAATTCTCAACTTCATTTTTCTTCATTTTTCTCTTCTCTAAATCCATCCTAAGATCATCCCAATAACGTTTTAATGTTTTTAAACTATTCTAAGTCACCCTAGGTCACTCCTTAACATATTCTTGGGGTCAAATCTTAATAATCAACATGAAATAATCATAAATCCCCAATTCCTGCCCCAAACCCTATGAACATGAACTCAGCACTTAATTGACTAAAAAGGCTCCTTTTTAATCCATTTTCAAATCATCAAAAGTTACATTTTTGGGTATTAAATTCGTCCATAACCATTCTACATGAAATCCCTATCCCACATCATGAGTTTCACAACAATCCCATTGGGGTTTTCATCAAAACTTTCAAGACAAAAACAGTTTCTACACTAAACATGGAGGAAATATTCAATATAATTAATAACATCAAATCACTTGCCTTAGGTTTGTTCTTCAGATTTGTCATGGGTGATTATAGGCTGATTCTCTCCTCTTTCCTGTCACAAATCCTTCGAGAGTGGTGGTGATGGGTGATGGCTTTGGTTTGGCTGTCTTATAACCTCTCTCCAACTTCTCTCAAAACTCCCGTAGCCTACTCTCTTGTCTTTTGTTGGTAATGGCCCTAGTGGCCTCTATAATAATCTCTAATTTAACTCTAAAATTCGTGGGTTTTAATCCTTCAATTTTTAAAATTACCAAAATACCCTTATGGGTTGCTGGTTTGGCCTAAAAGTGCCACGAAACCCAAACTAAACGCCCGGCTAGTGTTTTCTAACTATTTCGACCATTCCGGACACGTTGGTGCACTCAAAATGACCATTCAGTTGATAAAAATATAATTTACTTTTTAATTTAAATAAATTCATTCCTGACGCGACTGACACGCGCGTCCTAACTAAATTTATCAAATTGTCGTATTTCTGTCTCGCGATAATTTTTAATATTTTTAATACTCATATATTGCCATATATTCTCAGTAATATTTTATTTTAACATCATAATTAAATACCAACTCACATCTCGCTAGTATTTACCTCCGGATTAATTTCCAAGTTTATTCTCATTTAATTCAATTAATCCATTAAATAAAAATTAATAAAATTACGGGGTATTACATTCCATTATCCACAAGTATCCTAGTGACTCTACCTTTGTGGATCATCATGGTGATGACCAACGGATCATAGTGGGGATACAACACCCCAGACAGGTCATCCCTAAAGAATCTAACGATCAATTTGTCCTTATTAACCTTGGACGGTCGTGTGTCTACGTCGGCTATCAAGTTTATATGTCTCACGTGTATGGAAGATTTGGCCTCATTCAGATAGGAATTCTTTTATGTTGGATCCTCTCCGCCTCTAGCATCTCTTTCGACGATGAAATGAGACCCAAAGTATATCATGCCGATGTCATGCATAGGATCTTTGGGATTATTTGGGAGATTTGGATCATCTTATGTATCATCGTCTCTTTCAATCTTCTTATTATTTTGTTTTTGGCATGGAGACACATATTATCTTCTGGACTTATACTCGTCAAGATCTGGTCGACCATCTTTATCCACATACCTGAATAGTTTCCCCTTCCGATCAGGCCCTCAATCTCATTTTTTAAGGAAATACAACTATTTTTGGTGTGGTCATGGTCCTTATGAAATTTAAAATACTTGCTTCGCTCTCTCCTCTTTGCTAGAACCCTCATCTTTCTTGGGCATTTGATATCCTTGCTTCCTCGGATCTCCTCTAGGATGTGGTGGACATCGACCATGGGTGGGGTGTACTCATCGTATTTTTTAGTCTTTTCTTCCCTTCGATCTTTTTTATCTCTCTTATCACTGGTCTTGAAAGTTGATTTTTCCTTCTGTTACCAACAACTATGTGTTTGTTCTCAGAGGCTCCTTTGTTAAGGCCCAGAACAATTTTTCCGACCTTAATCTGCACATCACGGCGGTTATGGAAGTCTACTCATTATAGTCTACCACCTCTAACTTGTGAGTGTTAAAATGGGTTATATAATCGCGAGTACTTTCGCTGTCCTTCTGGACAACATGGAGCAAATGGGCAACTCACATTCCATGCTTGGCTCCAAATAAGAAGTTAGTAACAAAAAGGTCGGCCAACTACTGGAAATTTTTTATTTGGCCCAGTGGTAGTTCATGGTACCCAATTTGAGAAAAACCTGTAATTGTGATGGAGAAAGCCCCACATCACATCTTGTCAGAGATGGAGTAAATGTCTATAGCGGCTTGGTATTGTTCAATATGTTGAACTAGATCCATTTTTTCGTCATACTTTAGCGTGATGACTGGCGGTCTAAATTTTCCAAGAGTAATATATGCCATAATAGACGAAACGAATTGTGACCTTTTCGTAAAATATATTTGTAGGGGATTTTTAGATTTGACCATCTCCCTTAGTCAATCCTCCAATTATTGAATGGATCCCTTCCACGGCTGCTTGTCCTCCTTAATTTTTCTTCCAACTGACTTGGTATCTCGTCCTTGGCTTTTAGTCGATATCTCTTCTTAGCAAGTCTTCTCGGCTTCAACCAATGCCCTATATGACTAGTGGGAGACTCTAGTGAAAGATTGGCCCAAATCGTTCCTCGCCTGTCCACGATCGCGGGATGCCATCAAAATCAGCCAACAATTGTGATGAGGTCCCAACTAATCAAATATTGAGCCCCTACTCAACCTTTTTAGAGCGTTGGGGTGCTCCCTTGAATAAGATTGATAAAAAAGGCTAGGGGATTGGATAGAGGATGTGGGCCCATGTCGATAGGACCAGTCTCTCTGTGATCCTGTTTGCCTAGAGGAGTTGGGGTTCCAATAAGACCCCGAGCTCTACCTCCTGAGGTCTTCCAAGGCTTGTCTGCAATACTCCTATCTTATATCACTATAAGGTGCTAGATGAAATCACAATATTCCAGGTCCTCCTCTTCTTTAAAACACTCCTGGATATGAGGTAACAAAATTTGAGTTTACCTGTGTTGGCCTAGCCTGAAGGGTGTGTCAACTTCCTGACACCCTCCTACATCACTTCTTGTCCCTTGGCTAGGCTCATCAACAAATTGTGCAGATCGCCCGCCCCCGTGGGAGTGGGCGGTGTTAGGATTACAACCATACGACTGATTTCTGGGTTATCCTACATTCTCAAATGCTTCAGGGATGGTATTTTATTGGAAGAACTTACGTAGGAATCACAATGGCTGGTCGTTTTCCCACAAACGGTGCCAATTTGTTAATTTCCAAAATTGGAGATAACAAATAATAGATTAATTGACAATAAATATAAGAAATACTAGAGAATGGGGATGAGAGATAATGAGAACAAGACAGATTTTACGTGGTTCGGCCCAAAAAGGAAACCTACGTCCATGGTGTTGCCCAACTTTAAATGCAATATTTTGGATTACAATTAGGGTTCCTATGATGGCTCAATAATTTGTGGAGATGAGAGAGAGAGTCCCCTTTTTAGGTGGAAGAACTAACGATTTATAGGTAGTTTTTCAAGAATCTTTAATGGATAGGTGGACTTCCTTTATAGGTTTGGCAGTTACACCTACTTACATGTGATTATCTAAAATAACAAACTCCTTCCCTTTGATCTCGTGTTGTTGCTAACAAAAAGCGGACATGTGGATAAAATATTCATAACAATGACTATCTCATACACCACATGACTGGTGGGGAAATTTCTTGTGTGTATAAAAGATCACATGCATATGGTGTGACCAATCATTCCCGATGAGTGTCACATATGTACAATAGTTGGTCGAGAAGATTAATACCTAACCCAACCTCCTGCTATAGGCTAGGTAGAGCACATTGTGGGCCTTTCGTTGGTCATATTTGGGCTCTGGATAGGTTGTGACAACAGGGTATAACATATCATATGCAAATCTAATACCCTCCCAGAAACCCAAACGAGGAAAGATACTAAACATGTAAGTCTTCAAAATCTTCAACTTTTAAATCTTCAAATATCGTTGCTTCTTTTGATCTTCTTTTGTGAGCTTTGTCAAATGTGTGCTCTTAATATGTCATTAATTAGTACCTACACATAATAGACAAAGAAAATACCATCGTGGCATATCGAGTTTGAAATAACATAAAACTCATATATCAAATAAATTATCCCTCATAATTCAAACTCTCACTCCTCCATAATTCATAATTCCCCCTTTTTATTTGTCTAAAATAGATAAGGAAAAGAAACAAATAAAATAATAAACTGAAGTGTCACAAAAGTATTGCAAGTCATCACAAAGATATCAATTAAGCTCATGCAAGGAAAATTTCAAAGGCTCCGCAAACTATTTTATATTTTTCAAAAATTTTCATGCAAAAATAATTCTACAAAAAAATACGCACCATAAACTAACACTAAGATAACCACCTCATGAAAACGAAATGAATGGGTGTGAACATTTTTTATAGTAAAATCAACTCAAACAATCATAACATATGTGCCTGATGAATTTTGGATACTCCTAACGAATTAACTCAAAATTGTCCTAAAGTGTAAAAATGTTGAAATAATATGATATCGACTCAATCGAATCAAAAAATCAAAGTCTAAAAATATTTTTACACCAATAACGTCTAAAACTATGTAATTATTTTTTGAGATAGTTTCAAGACGTGCAATGCCATTGCTCAAAAGATAAAAATGATAATATTTTCTATTTTTTTTTTCTTTAGAAATATTAAACTAAACTATTTGGCACCTTTTGGGGAAAAATGCTCTTTTTTTTGCATTAATTTTTCTTGGGCTCTTTTCAAAGGGGGTGGATTTTACAATGAGTTCACTTGGCTCTTGTAGCTCTTTCCCGTGCACACTCATATTTTTTTTTAATATTAAACAAACTCTCACGAACAACAGTTTTTACATGCAATACTTACATCATCTCATTTTATCGCATTTGGTTCCTTTTATGATAGGTTTGAGATGAATATACTTTGACCAACATGTGATAGACAACTGGAATAATAAAATAAATCCATGCATATGTGTATTAAAGGAAATCATGAGTCAAACATGTACAAAGTAATCACTAATCACATCTCAATGACTCCAAACATTATAAAGCACACGAAACAAATGAAGTTGTATCTCAAAACACTATAAAAAGTCACATGGATAATGGAATGATATTGTGACTTGGTCATCATAAGTGTCCATCCATATATGGTCTAAACAAAATACAAAACTCTTTTTGATTTTTCAAAAAAAAAATAAAAGAAAAATATTTTTGGCTTTTTCACTTTTTCTAAAAAAAATAGAAATTTTTTTGTAAGGAAACAAAACTCTTTTTGGATTTTTCAAAAATATATCAGAGATTTTTCAAAAATATATCATAATTGAAAAAGGCAAATACAATGGTAGTACATACTAGCAATAGGCATGATAATATGAGCATAAAAAAGCTTTATATACTAGAAAACAAGTCTAAACCTCAATCATTAGGTCCGAAGGAGTTTTCCAGAGGTGGTGACATCTTACAAAAAACATCCATCAAATTAAGTGAAGTCTTGACCAAGTACTCAAATTTCTCTAAAAATGTTATAAATCTCTCATGTGATGTGGGGAAGCATGTGGAGTAACATGTGTGGGAGTATGTGCAAGAACACGTGTAATAGTATATTGTGGAAGATACCTACGTGACACACTACCCCGCTTAAAACAAAATTCCCTAAGGTATCCTCTTTTCTTATAATGGGAACAAACATACACGAGACTAGAAAAACCTCTCTTAAAATGACTACGAAGAGCTCTCCAACATTAAAATGTATGCCTAGGGAGGTTAGGTTAAGAGCCATAAGGATTTATCACAAACTCGATAATCGGCTTGAGTGCAATATGAGAACTGGATGAACCATCATAGCCTATTCCTAGTCTCTCAACATTACCCTAAGCAGAACCTAGGAGAATCTTTCCTACCTTCTTATATATGTCCTTTAAAGTAACTTTGAACTCCCAGGCACATTCGATATCTCTCACGATTTGGGTTATATGGGCTTTGGGTTTCTCATGGATCTCCAATGAATATTGAAGTTCTTCTATAAGACTAGCCACAATGTTGGCCAAATCACCATTTTCCCGACCTAAGACGATCAAATGCTCACACAAAGAAACTCTCACCCTATCCAGCTGATTTGGAGATGTCTCACACACCCTCAAAACTTATATCTCTCTCTCTACATCTATCACGTTAAGAGACAACTCCTTATTCATCTTTTTCATCCTCAATGTCTCGTTGTACAAATCACTAAACGCTTGTTGGAGATCACTTTCTCCCGCACTTGTAATCTCATCCTCACACTTACTCGAATTGCTCGAAACATCATTGAGCCTCTCACGTTTACAATTTTCCTCATCGTCGTGGGGAGAACTGGATGTGTTCACGTGACTAGCCATGAAAGCAACGTATTTTTCATGTGGTAATTCTCCCCCTGAATCATTCAATCGATGTCACTATCGCTAAGAGTGGACTTATTTGCAATTGTTTTTCCCTTTCTCTTTTGCATATTGGTACACTCAAAAGCTTTGTTCCCTTTGCGCTCGCACTCAAAACACCTTATATCTTCGTTTTTCTCACCGCTATCCTTGATCTCATTTTTCTTTTCTTTTTCTCAAAAATCTTTTTATGGGGAGAATTATATTTGGAAATTTTGAGAAATGTTATAAAAAAAATCGCAAACAAGGACAAGTCATCGAAATCAACCTCATCCTCAGATTCAAACTCACAAACTCTTTTTTTTATATCTTAATTTGAGTTTTCAAAGATATCCCTTTATCCTTAATGGTATTGGGAAACATGTCAATCTCATAAGGATGAAGGTTTTGTACGAGTTCTTCTAACCTAAGTGTATCTAATATCCCCAATCAGTTCACAACAGTGACCTTAGGAATAAATCTAAACGAGAGTGACCTCAAAATATTTTTCACAACTCTCGAATCCTCAATTTTCTCACCGAAATTAAAAATATTATTAACAATGTCCGACAACCTAGCATAAAACTTATCAAAACTCTTGAACTCTAACATAGTGATATTCTCAAAGTGGGCAATCAAAATTTGAAGCTTAGACGCTTTGACTGCGTTACTACCCTCGTGAGTGAGATGGAGGGTATCCCATGCCTCTTTAGACGTAGTGCACATTATGATATGGCGGAACTCGTCGAGGGTGACGACTCAAAAAATAACACTATGTCCACAGGAGTCGTAGGTACGCCACTTAAACTCATCATCAGTCCAATCGAAAAAGAATATGGGACTAATGACATTTTTAACGATGACAGTGGGAGGAGTCCATCCTCTTTCACAAACTAACCACACTCCTTTTAAACATCATCTCACATGGGCTTTCCAATATTCATAATTTGTGCCATCAAAGACGGGCATGTGATTATATAATTTATCCATAAAAAAATTTATAAATTTTCAAAATCAATTTATCAATACAACTGATATCTCAGAAAAAAAATTTGCAGAAAAAGGATCACACGGTAAATTTGTGCAACAGGCTCGGAATCAATTTGTAGAGTGCATGATTCTCTGATTGATTAAACTTATTAAATTACATGGCAATCCTAAAAACAAATTCCAATTCTTATTAAACCCTAAACTTGCAACTGTGTGATTGAAAGCAGTAAATCCTATAATCATGTAAAGAAATAAAAATTTAAGGAAAAAATCGCCTCAAGGCAAAACCGTTTATTTCACTAATATTTGCAAATCGCAACTTACAACACAATAGAGAAATACTGAAATGAATTCCCGCGAGAACTTCTGAAGACCACCACCTTCAACCAACATTGATTCCCTCAAGAATGAAAAGATCCTCAGTCTTCCTCCTTTAGCAATGAATACCCTCTAGTATCAGAAGAAGAGGATAACCTCAATACATAAGTGTTTGAGTTCCAAAGATGATTCACAAAAGTTTTGGGATTGCTTTGGTGAATTAAAAAGGTTTTTTTTCCCTAAAAAGTAAAGACTATTTGCAGTAGTTCTACAATTTGTGTAAATGAAAATTCTTAAAGAAAATTCTTTATGAAACAAGTTTTATAGGCGAATACGGATTTTAAGGCAGAATAATGTCATTAGAACGATTTCGTAGGGTCATTCGAACGAGATTGACATTTCGTTAGAAGCCTCTCAAATGACGTATCAAATGACCTTAAAACAGAAAAAAGTAGAGGTTCATTTGATTCATATGAGAAGCGGGACTTCAAACGTCCTATCAAGAAACATTGACATGTCGTTTGAACTACAGTGCCAAGTCATTAGAATGACTAAAATGATATTTTAAAATTCTGCCTAAAGTAAACTCAGAAAGCCCTTTTGAGAGTGCACTTTTGTTCAAACAAAGAAATTATTTAATTAAACTCAATTTTTCAATTAAATCCTAAAACATGCATCTAGGTGTGATTGAAGATGATATAATCATGCAAGAACATTCAATGATAAACAAAGACACAAATACAAAAAATCCTCCAAAGGGGCAAAACCTTTTTTATTTTCACTATAATTTGTAATGAATGGATTACACGGATTATACTGAAAACAAGAGTGACATACAAAATACCCTTAGGTGTCGGTTCCGATGTTGTCGACTAGAATCTCCTGCAAGAACTCCAGGTGGGCAGGAATGGAAAAGAGTTAGCTTCTCCACAAGTTACTCTAGATGAGTAGAAACGATCATTTGAAGGTTTCAAGATTCACATACATATGTAGGAATGATTTTGTGAATAAAGAAGGTATAAAACCTTAAAACATGAAGTCTGTTTTTTGGGTTGCGAAATGCAAAAACATGTGCGAAAAAGGCTTAGAAAATCGTGTAGAATGTACCTAAATATTTATACAAAAATCGATGCGACGAGATCGCTCAACAACCTCATGTCGGTTGAACGACAAAGAGATGTCGTTCGAATGAGATCGCGCGATATTCTCATGTTTCTCGAATGATAGAGCGATGTTGTTTGAACGAGCTCGACGACCAAGAAAAGTCTGCTTCTACACTTAGAAAAATTTCTGCTTTTTGTTAAAAAAAAAATCAGACTTCGAAATTTTTTTTCTAAAAAATTCCCAAATATTGATGCAAATATAAACAACTCCAATAAATCATTTTACCAATTATGCGAAGTGGAGTAGTGGGAATGAGTTGAGAAGCACGTCCCATGTAGCATGATGCACGTGTGAAGGTGAGGGCTCCATGGATTCGAATCAAGGCCATCGTGGATGATCGTGTTGACGTGCCGAATGTAGCGGTATCAGACATACATACTGTGATCTATGATAAATAGAATATTCCTAGATTCTACCCCGAAAATTTATAAAATTATGTCCTTAAAAATCTCCCTTTATCTCTATGACGGTACATACATAAAAAATATGAATTATGCTATCCCCATAAGGCAAATGACATATGAGATAATGTTGTAACAACCCGCGTAATTTTGAGCTATTTTAATTAATTTTTGGAAAATGGAGGAAAATAAAGTTTTTGATAAAATTATTTTTATTGCTCAAATATGTTGGTTATTATTTTTGAAGGCGATAATTTCAAACGGTTTTGAAAATGGAGTTAAAACGGATTTTAAAATGTTTTTAACTCTTGGAGTTGTTTTGACTTCCAACTCTTCATTTATTTGCCTTATTTAAAGGAGTCTTTTGGCTTCCAACTCTTCATTTCTTTACATTATAAAAGGAAGTCGTTGGAAACCTTTTTAACCTACTTTTGGCACAAATTTTGGCAACAAATATATTTTATATTCCTCTTCTTTTCATATACACATTGGCCCTTGAGATTTGTGAGTTCCAACCTTAGATTAGAGGTGTTCTTGGGGCTATTTTATTGGAGGTTCTTGGAGGAGCTTTTGTAGATCTTTTGAGTTGATCTTGAGGATGTGATCGTTGGTTTCTCATCATGGTTTGAGGTATGGGGTTTTACACAATATGCTCCTTAAATCTCGCGAGTGTCATTCTCTTTGAATTCTTGTTTAATTGAACTCATATTTGAATTGATAAATTCATTGAAATCTGGAAAATAATTATTGAAATTATTTTGATTCATGTGGTATCATTATATTGTTGATGAGCCTGTTGTCATGAGATTTTAATATGGCACGGATGTTGGGCACTGGCCAAAATTCTTGTTTCCCGGGCTATGGCTTGATAAAGCATATACGGATGTGGTAAGGCCTGGTGACCCGGTTAAAGTGTTGTTGAGAAATTATAATGACGAAATGCTATTGAGATTTGCATTTGATTTGAATATTCGTACTCGTGTTGTTACGCATTATTCATCGCTAATTTATTCGTTGAGCATCTTTCCTGTCGTATTGTGTACTTCCCCATATTTTCTTTAGTGACAGGTTAGCGCGGATTTTGGGGCGCTATGGAGATTGATTTTAGCAAGGATTGTTTGGAAAATATTTGTATTATTTTGATGTATAGAGCTTTGGAGATTTGTATTTTATTTTCGAGTTAGATGTTGTATTTATTCGAGAGACTTGTTGTATTTGAAGAATTGAGATTAGTGGATTTATATTTTTGTGGGTTTATTAAGATGCTCTATACCTCGTCACTTGTGGATTTGGATTTATTATATCGCATTAGCGCTCTGTTCGCTCTCCCCTGGCGGGCGGGGTGTTACAAATATCCCCATTAAACCCTCAAACTGAGAGTACTAGCTGACGTGTCGTCAATCAAACTTCAACATCTTCAAAGCTTCAACTTTTCAGAAACTCTCAAAGCTTTTCTCATCAGGGAATGCAATCCAATAATTATCAATTTTGTACCTACACACATGAGATAAAGCAGATACTCGTGACACGCAACAGTTTGATATATAATGACATGTAAAAATCAAGGATCAATTAAGCTTAAGAAAATCATTGATAAATCAACCACATCTCCCCCATAATTTATTCTCCCCCTTTTTATGATGTCCCTAAATAGACATATATGAGAAGCACAAATAAATGCAAAAGAAGAATGTCACGAGGTAATAAACTTTCTATTTTTGAAATATACAACAAATAATCACACTATGAACAAACACAAAAATAATCAAGAAAATGATAGCGAAAATGAAGGGGTGTGAGCAAATTCGATAGGAAAATCAATGCATAAAAATATAACATATATGCACGATGAATATCGGATACTCCTAATGAATGAACTCAACATGTTCCTTCGGTGTAAAATAAATGGAATTATAAAGAAATTGATTCAATCAAGTCAACAAATTAAAGCTCAAAGTGATTTCCACACTAATAACGTCCAAAACTACTGAATGTTTTTTTAGGACTTTCAAGGAAGTGCAAACCCGTCTAAATTCTCCAACCAAACTACCTCAGATCTATATTTTGTTTAGAAGTGATCTAAATTCTCAAACTTTGGAGAATTGATGGTGAAACCTAATTGCCCATATTCGGCCTGTATTGCTTTTTATTGCCTTTAAATTTTTCAGGCTCTTTTTACCTCTTTGGACCCCGAATAATAACAATACCTTAATTTTTTAGGTCCAATTAAACGGCGACTTAATCGTAAAGGATAGATAAGTACCTTTCGAAGCCCTTCACCATTGATAAAATACCACACAATCCCACCAATTGGGATTTACATGAATTCCAATCTTGTCAAGAGCTATCGCATATGGTTTGTTGTACAGATAAAATTGAGATGGAAATAATCAAGCCAATATGAGATAGACAAGTACAATAATCAAATAAAGTCGTGCATGTGTGCAATAAAGGAAATAAGGAGCCAAACATGTAGAAAAATATCAATAATCACATCTCAAAGACTCCAAACAATGTAAAGCATATGGATGCAAAGATTTATCATCTCAAATCACTATCAAACACTCACGTGGAAAAATGGAAAGGGGAGATATGACTCGACTATCTTAAATGCGCATCCATAATGTAACAACCCTCAATTCTGGGAGGCTCATTTTATAATAATTTTATCGCATAAGGTAATTATATAAAACGTGGGGATTGGAATAAATATTAATTTAATAAATTGGAAGTTAATATTTACTAGATTGATGCATATTTACTATATGTGAAAGTAAATATCATCAGGTTACATGTCTGTAGTGTCATGTATTTTAAATGGCCTTTTAGTTTAAATGATATTGGGACTCGAAATAATTTATAAAATTTCTGGATGCCAGTTTAGAGGATGTAATTAGTCTCGGAAGGTGCGAGACAGTCAAAATAAGTGCCACATTGTATTTTTATGTTTCGGGCACTTTTACCTGGTTTTATCTTATATGCGTATTTGCGAGTCATTTTAATGTAGTATTAACCACTTAAGTTGGGAGAATTATGTTGAGCCACGATTTTGGTCTTGCCCCTTATTTCATTTCATCATTTATGTCTTAAAACATAGAAAGAAAAAGGAGAGAAAGGAAGAGGAAGAGAAAAATGGAGAAATGAGAGAGAGATTGAAGATGGAGGATTTGGGATTGCTTCTTCTCCAAATAAATCTGAGATATCAACCCTAAGGCAAGTTTTCTACTTGCTAATATATGATTTAAGTTGAATAAATTGTATGATATTTATGTATATGCATTTGGAGATCAAAATGGAATTTATGGGATTTAAACCCCAATCTTAGTTTTGATGATAAAATTTTGGACTAAAATGGTTTTAAATTGTGTAGGATACATTTTGGGTAGATAAATATTGTTGGTTGTGTGTAAGATGGAAGAGATTTGGGGTTTAGATAAATTAGGGTTCATAACCCTTCGTAGCCATTTTTGGCAAAATCGCAGGACTGAATCGATTCGGCCCTTGGGCGAATCGATTCGGTAAGGGGTAACTTCCAGGTCTGCATAACCCGAATCGATTCGGGTTAAGTCCGAATCGATTCGGTCAATTGCAGAAAGTTGGTTTTGTGGTCCGAACTGATTCGCTTTTTGGGCGAATCGATTCGGCCCTAGGGCGAATCGATTCGTTTTCCTGCTATTTTTGAGTAAATTTTATAACTCAATTTTTATTCTTTTTATTTAGGCTTAGGACCTAGGAACCTTCTTGAATGAAGTAAACTTAGAGTCCTAGTGTTATAGATGTGTTAGGAAGCTACCCTAGAGTAGAATTGGTTTATATGGGGTTTTTCCGGGGTCGTGCCTATTGATGTTAGGGCACTGTTTCTTCTAGTTGATTAATATAAAACTAGGAGATGTACTATTATGTTTGGGAGATTCTAGAAGCTCAATTGAGCAATGTTAACCTTGGTGATTCTTAATACCACCATAAAAGTATGTTGGGAGGATAAATTGGAAGTTCATTCATTCCTTTGAGGTATGATAGTATTGGGGTTTTAAAATAATACCCTAAAATGTTTGGAGTTAATTAAGAGTTTACTTACTCCTTTGAGGTTGTAGGAACGATATAAATTATCGTATGGCTCCAGATAATAAGTTCTATTATTCATAAGAAGTAAATAGTAATGGTTTCGGATAAAATGAAACATATACATGGAGATGAAATGAAATGGAAATGGCATTGATTTAGTAAATGATAATTTACTTAATCTTGAAAACGGTAAATGATAAATTTACTTGATTTTTAAAATGGTAAATAAGTGGTCTAAACACACCTCTCTAAATGACATCATAAGGGAAGTCCGCGCGTGAGGTGAAGCCCCCTGGCTAATGAATGCAGGGTGGATATAGTCATAGGCCATGTGAGCGTTTGTGTTATATATTTTTCTGCGATGGGTAGGAGATTCCGGGTGTGGTCTTGACTATCCCGCAGGAACATGGCCGCTTCCCGACGTTTTGCGATATAGGTGCCCAGGTTGTCTTATGATAGGCCCTGGAAGATGATGGTCATTTAGGGGCGCGCACAGTGGGGAAACCCGGATGGGCGGTCTTAGAATTCGTTATATGTATATAAATATAATAGTTCACAATCAAGTGGGACTTGATGTATTTGATATGCCATAAAGAGCATGATAAAGTGCCACAAAAAGCACATATAAATGCCACAAAGAGCATTTGAAAATGACTATTTTCCTGATAAAGAAAGGATTTTTTTACAAAATGTAAAAGTGAGATAAAAATGCCATAAAGAGCATAAGATTGTGATTTTACATATATTTTTTGTTAAGGAAAAAGATATATGAGATAATTGGTACACATGATAAGTCATCAGATTAATGTTACTTGTTTTATCTTCCTGCTTAGTTATGTTTTAAATTGTGTAGTTAGATAGTTATATCTCTCATTATGATTTATCATTCATAACTGTCATACTCTTTATTCATCTGGTATTCATATAGAACCGGGCCCTGACCCGTTTACATTTCTTGTTGCATACGCATCTTGTCTCCGCTCAGGTACTCCACCGCAAGGATGCCTGATTTGAATCCCTATTCCGATGTCCTCGACTAGCCGTGATGCATTGCGGGTATTACGGGATACATTTGGTATAGACGTTTTCCTTTTTTTTATTCTAGTTAAGATCAAGTCTTTTATTCGGGCGAGAGGCCCAAGCTTTTGTAAATGTCTAATGAAATGTATTATACAAATTATTGAATTGTTCAATATTGTTGTAGATTCTGTGGACCGACAGCATTATTCGGTCCTTTATCGTACTTGTTGTTATTTTATATATATACTCTTGGGGTTTCCCCTATCTTTTCAGGAATCGGGTTGGTTTGTTTTCTTTTATTTTCTTTAAATTCAAAAAAAATTTGGCGACCCGTTTTCTGAAATATTGGGTGGTTATCCTGGATACTCTATATTTTATTGTGATGCTGAGAATGATTCCGTCTATGATTCCGTTATATTGGAGTATTGGGCTGGCCACCCCTTATTTTGGTGAGCGGGTTGTCACAGATGGTATCAGAGCATCAGGTTCTAAAGTCCTTAAGAACCTGTGTGGACGCGTTAAGTTTTCAGCGTTGCTTTTGATTTGACATAAAGCCTTAGGATTAAGATCGTTGATTTCTCTAGGGAGATCTCGCTATTCAGCCATGAGGTAGAACTTATAAAATCTTGTGCGCATTCGGGTGAGAATAATAGGTCGGTTGAAGAAGGGCGTTATGGGGAGGATTCTTGGGAACTGTAAATTGTAGTCGGGGATGAGGACCGCTTTGGAGGTTGCTCCCTTTTTGTAGCATTTTCTTCTCTTACTACTATGGATACTAATTTCACTTGGTGTAGTTTTCTCAAGTACCGCGAGAAGTTGATAGTGGTACTAAGCTTGAGAATTCAAGCGATGTTAAATTGAAGTGGAGAAGTGCCCTAAAGTAGAATGGAGGAAAATCCTTCAACCGTAAAAGAAGTGTTGAGGTGGTGAAAATGTGGTCACTATATTTGTGGGTGCCGGAAGTTTGGCCCATAGAGAAGCCCAGTGGATACTTGCAATGGCGAGTTTCTCTGGGATAACTGGACTGAGGAGAAGGTGGATTCTTGAATGTTCACAAAATGTTCGGTTAAAGACCGATGGAGAATAAGGTGTTGTATGGTTAGGGAGACGAGACCGTGCACCGTAAGATGATAGGCTCCAGAATAGGTGTCGTCAACACTTCTGATGGAGTAAGAATCATGAAACCCCATTGGTGGACATCCGCCTGTGGAGGTTTCATTGAACTGAGGAAGAGGAGGCCGAGAGCGTGTCCTATTTTACTGAGAGAGTAAGAGGGACTGCGTGGGCAATTATTATCGGCCAGAGTCGGAATAATGGCTATGATGTGGAGTGTAGAACTACTCATTATTAAACTTTGTTGAGTGGAGAGCGAGGGCAAGAGTAAAGTGCCTGGTTGGGGAGTTAGTGGAAATAATGTTGGTATGTGTAAGGCTCGAATATGGAGTTTGAGAACCATTAGTATTGACCCGGAGTGCTTGGCACAAACTGTGGTGGGAATTCCACCTTATAGGTGGGTGGTGTATTCCTTAGGATAAGATAGCGTAGTGTTGAGTTTGCTGTAGATTCGGGTGTGTATATTGAGCTTGTAGTAATATTTACGCTATTATAGAAGGGTAATGATATGACTTCCGTGGTATGGAAGTTCTATCTTTTCTCCACTCGTTATGAAACGAGTGATGATATTTTAAATGTATATGTGTCATATGTGTTGCCTGGTTTGAGTGTTTTCTTGCTTGTTTGCATTGTATGTGGATGTTATGACTTATCTCCACGACCAATAAGTTAAGTAGTAATGCATAGGAGGGGTTCCTTGTTTGGATTCCGCTTTCGCGGGACGCTCCACGCGTGAACCTTAACGACGTTGGGAGTGGAGAGATGTTATTTTCCTTTCTCTTGTTTTATGTACATTATGCGAGTAAATATATTTTGGTCGATTTGGTGTGATAGCAAGCAAATAAAATTGTAAGGCTATCTTACTTCTAGTTCAAAATGGAACTAGTTGTTCTATGATTTCTCCCCTGGATACAGGTTGAGACTTTATAGAGGTGAATCGAGGTAGGTAGAAGATTTTGTTATTCGTTTAGTTATCTTGAGTGAGTGTTTGATTGTTTGTTTGTCTTGTTTATGCATGTTACGCTTATCTCCAGGATCAACTAGTTAAGTAGGCATGTGTCGGAGGGGTTCCTTGTTTGGATTTCGCTTCGGCGAGACACTCCGCCGCATGAACACTTAACGATGTTGTGATTGGAGAGACGCTATACTTTTCTTTCTCTTTTACTTTATTTATTCTGTTGTTAGAAGTGGGATTGGAAGATTAGCCGAGAATCACGTAGAAGAGTGATTAAGGGCTATTAAGGTGCGAGATAGAAGCACTATATATAGTTCTCTCCTCTGATCGATGTGAGGGAGACTGTGATACGAAGTCGGATTGAGACTTCGGGATTGTGCCTTGATAAGAAGGCCATGTTTTTATAAGGGGGATATGTATTTGAAAGACTTCACAGGTTATGAATGTCTGATCAGTTAAGATCTTTAAAAGATGCTATGGTAAGTAGAATTGTAAATTAGAATTGTACCGATCCCGATCATGTGTCTTAGACCGTCACATCTTGATGACCGACAATGCGAGGTAGTAGTGTAACGGGAGGGTTCCTTGTTTGGATTTTGCTTCGGCAAGACGTCCCACGCATGAACCCGAGCGAATGTCGGAAGTTGAGTAAGGTCTTGGGCATTAGGGATATACTTAGTATTAGATGCCTACGAATTAGATAGTATTATAGATAGCCCTTAGTATTTTTAGGATGTAAGACCTTGAGGGTAGGTGGTGTTGATTTAGGAAGGCGGTAAGGAGTTGACCACGAATAAGTCGTGGGTTAACTCTATGAGGGATTTGATCCCTAGGAACGAGATTTAGGGGGTCTCGAGAGATTTGGTAGTTTGGGTCGAAGGAAATGAGTCCTTTATTTGATATGGTGTTACGTTGGTAACTTCACTTCCGGAGAGTTAAAAAAGGGCTGGTGGACCCTCACTCCTGAGCCCATGTTAGTAAGCTCGAGAATGAATTTAATGAGTAAGCTTCTGCCAGGATTGGGGAGTAATAATACTGGGGCATAGACTCGCTGTTTATGCGTCGCACAAGCTAAAACTTGTGGAAATTAATATCCCATGCTTGAATTAAGATTCATCGTGGTAGTGATCACCTTAAATAGATAAGGCACTACTTCATGGGTAGGAAATTTGGTCCTTCTCGTAAGCAACAAGTTGTTGCAATATGTTGTGGGAGGAGTCGAGTTGGTTCTCGGAGTTCAGAAGAACTAGTGATTGGATAGTTTCTCATTCCCTAAGGAAATGCGATTGGGGTAGTGGAAGTGTCGAGTAGAGAACTTGTCAGAGATAATGGTAATGGCATGGAAGGCCAAGTAGAATGAGCATGACTAGGAAGACTCGGTAGTAAGAGAATTTATATCTGTGATTGACCATTTCACCTACTCGTGTAAAGAGAGTTGTAGTGGAACGAAGAAGGGTATTCATAGACGTTTGCATTGAACTGCCAGCATTGAACTGGTCATGATCCCATTTGAGAAAAATTTTGATCGTCGACCCAATCGTTGCATTTCCAGCCATTATGGACGGGCTACATGTAGAAAGGTACGCACCATTCTCGATGGAGGAATGGCAGAATCGTAGGAGGTACCTATAAAAATAGAGTGGGCCGAGACTAGATACTCGTGTAGGAGGTTTAGTAAAATTTTCCGTGAAGTAATGGGAACTGTATGGCAGTGGCGTATATCCTGCCACCCCAAAGTGGATGGGTGAAAGGGAGGAAATTGACTTATGTCGAAAGGCATATCATGAACGGGCGCCTTAGTATACATAGTAGATGGGAGCAGTAATTGTATGGATAGAGTTTCCCGTGCAACCATTAGGTTTTGGAGTGGCCTAGCGTGGTCGGTTGAGTAATTCGCATACTTGTTGGATGGAACCAACGGGTAATATGTTCCTTGGACTTGGAGTGGTCTCGGGACATTTCTTTAAAGATTTGGCTTTTTACCCATACACCTTGATGAGATACGTCAATGCGAGGGGAAGTTGAGTAGCGTTGGGGTTAAGTCACTGAGAGTTGGACTTGGAGTCACTAAGATTTAGGCTAATTGTGCCGAGTCACGTGGACATCTCCTTTCGCCGTCGGAAGCTAAAATCGATAATTAGAAAGAGAGCGCGTTGTGCTACTAGAGCACAAATGATGATTGACTGAGATCGATAGGGTCGACCTTAGTCTGAGTCCATTTGGGATGTTGCAATAACGAGGGGTTGTTTAGGATGGTAGAATCCTAGTTTAGAGTAGTATACCCTTTGTCAGATTTGGGTATGCCCGAATTTTGGGGGCAAAATTCCCTCTTAAGGGGGGGAGTATGTAACAACCCTCGATTCTGGGAGGCTCATTTTATACTAATTTTACCGCATAAGGTAATTATATAAAATGTGGGGATTGGAATAAATATTAATTTAATAAATTGGAAGTTAATATTTACTAGATTGATGCATATTTACTATATGTGAAAGTAAATATCATCATGTTACATGTGTGTAGTGTCATGTATTTTAAATGGCCTTTTAGTTTAAATGATATTGGGACTCGAAATAATTTATAAAATTTTCGGATGCCAGTTTAGAGGGTGTAGTTAGTCTCGGAAGGTGCGAGACAGTCAAAATAAGTGCCACATTGTATTTTTATGTTTCGGGCACTTTTACCTGGTTTTAGATTATATGCGTATTTGCGAGTCATTTTAATGTAGTATTAACCACTTAAGTTGGGAGAATTATGTTGAGCCACGATTTTGGTCTTGCCCCTTATTTCATTTCCTCATTTATGTCTTAAAACATAGAAAGAAAAAGGAGAGAAAGGAAGAGGAAGAGAAAAATGGAGAAATGAGAGAGAGATTGAAGATGGAGGATTTGGGATTGCTTCTTCTCCAAATAAATCTGAGATATCAACCCTAAGGCAAGTTTTCTACTTGCTAATATATGATTTAAGTTGAATAAATTGTATGATATTTATGTATATGCATTTGGAGATCAAAATGGAATTTATGGGATTTAAACCCCAATCTTAGTTTTGATGATAAAATTTTGGACTAAAATGGTTTTAAATCGTGTAGGATACATTTTAGGTAGATAAATATTGTTGGTTGTGTGTAAGATGGAAGAGATTTGGGGTTTAGATAAATTAGGGATCATAACCCTTCGTAGCCATTTTTGGCAAAATCGCAGGACCGAATCGATTCGGCCCTTGGGCGAATCGATTCGGTAAGGGGTAACTTTCAGGTCTGCATAACCCGAATCGATTCGGGTTAAGTCCGAATCGATTCGGTCAATTGCAGAAAGTTGGTTTTGTGGTCCGAACCGATTCGCTTTTTGGGCGAATCGATTCGACCCTAGGGCGAATCGATTCGTTTTCCTGCTGTTTTTGAGTAAATTTTATAACTCAATTTTTATTCTTTTTCTTTAGGCTTAGGACCTAGGAACCTTCTTGAATGAAGTAAACTTAGAGTCCTAGTGTTATAGATGTGTTAGGAAGCTACCCTAGAGTAGAATTGGTTTATATGGGGTTTTTCCGGAGTCGTGCCTATTGATGTTAGGGCACTGTTTCTTCTAGTCGATTAATATAAAACTAGGAGATGTACTATTATGTTTGGGAGATTCTAGAAGCTCAATTGAGCGGTGTTAACCTTGGTGATTCTTAATACCACCATAAAAGTATGTTGGGAGGATAAATTGGAAGTTCATTCACTCCTTTGAGGTATGATAGTATTGGGGTTTTAAAATAATACCCTAAAATGTTTGGAGTTAATTAAGAGTTTACTTACTCCTTTGAGGTTGTAGGAACGATATAAATTATCGTATGGCTCCAGATAATAAGTTCTATTATTCATAAGAAGTAAATAGTAATGGTTTCGGATAAAATGAAACATATACATGGAAATGGCATTGATTTAGTAAATGATAATTTACTTAATCTTGAAAACGGTAAATGATAAATTTACTTGATTTTTAAAATGGTAAATAAGTGGTCTAAACACACCTCTCTAAATGACATCATAAGGGAAGTCCGCGCGTGAGGTGAAGCCCCCTGGCTAATGAATGCAGGGTGGATTTAGTCCTAGGCCATGTGAGCATTTGTGTTATATATTTTTCTGCGATGGGTAGGAGATTCCGGGTGTGGTCTTGACTATCCCGCAGGCACATGGACGCTTCCCGACGTCTTGCGATATAGGTGCCCAGGTTGTCTTATGATAGGCCCTGGAAGATGATGGTCATTTAGGGGCGCGCACAGTGGGGAAACCCGGACAGGCGGTCTTAGAATTCGTTATATGTATATAAATATAACAGTTCATAATCAAGTGGGACTTGATGTATTTGATATGCCATAAAGAGCATGATAAAGTGCCACAAAAGCACATATAAATGCCACAAAGAGCATTTGAAAATGACTATTTTCCTGATAAGGAAAGGATTTTTTTACAAAATGTAAAAGTGAGATAAAAATGCCATAAAGAGCATAACATTGTGATTTTACATATATTTCCTGTTAAGGAAAAAGATATATGAGATATTGATACACATGATAAGTCATCAGATTAATGTTACTTGTTTTATATTCCTGCTTAGTTATGTTTTAAATTGTGTAGTTAGATAGTTATATCTCTCATTATGATTTATCATTCATAACTGTCATACTCTTTATTCATCTGGTATTCATATAGAACCGGGCCCTGACCCGTTTACATTTCTTGTTGCATATGCATCTTGTCTCCGCTCAGGTACTCCACCGCAAGGATGCCTGATTTGAATCCCTATTCCGATGTCCTCGACTAGCCGTGATGCATTGCGGGTATTACGAGATACATTTGGTATAGACGTTTTCCTTTTTTTTTATTCTAGTTAAGATCAAGTCTTTTATTTGGGCGAGAGGCCCAAGCTTTTGTAAATGTCTAATGAAATGTATTATACAAATTATTGAATTGTTCAATATTGTTGTAGATTCTGTGGACCGACAACATTATTAGGTCCTTTATCTTTTCAGGAATCGGGTTGGTTTGTTTTCTTTTATTTGCTTTAAATTCAAAAAAAATTTGGCGACCCGTTTTCTGAATTATTGGGTGGTTATCCTGGATACTCTGTATTTTATTGTGATGCTGAGAATGATTCCATCTATGATTCCGTTATATTGGAGTATTGGGATGGCCACCCCTTATTTTGGTGAGCGGGTTGTCACACATAAGAGGTGTAAACAAAATACAAAAAATTTTGGATTTTTCAAAAAAAGATAGGAAAAAAAACTAATGGCACATGCTAGCAATAGGCAAAAAAGACATCATGTAAACCACCCTATGCTAGCAACCATGTCAAGACCTTAACTGGGAAGAGCGGTCGAGTTTTCCAAAGATGGTGACATTTTTTGAACCAACTCCATTAGATCATGTGTAGTCTTGACCAAAAACTTCACTTGTTCGTGAATATGTGCAAACTCTCTATCATTATGTGCAAGAAAAGTATCATGAGTGTGTGCATGTGAGTGAATATATGAAGTGGCATGATATAGAACAAAACCCAACTTAGAATAAAACTCCCTAAGGTGTCCTCGCTTCTTGCAGTGGGAACAAACATAAACCGGTCTAGGTATTAATTTATCAAAAAATTTGGGATGAGCTTTCCTAGACAGATACCCATGAGACTCACTCACCAAAGTAGAGATAGGCTCGGGCACATTAAAAGTAGTGAATGCACCGTCATGAACTTTTTTGACATACTCAACATCATTCAAAACGGGATAGGGAACCATCTTACCAACCTTCTTAGATGTGTTCTCTAACGATACTTGGATATCCCGTGCTTGTTCGAGATCATCCTCGAGATGGGATACACATGTCGTCAGACTAGACACCGTGTTGGTCAAGTCACATTTTTCCCTTTTTATCTCATCATTATCTTCCTCCAACTCATAAATTCGAAGATCTAGGTTCCTATTCGACCTTTTGGTTTTCCTAGTCTCGATAAATAACTTTCTAAAAGCTTCTCGGATCGCACTTTCATCTCCAATCTCATCCTCACTATCTCTTAGGTTAGAAGGTATGGAAACTTCCTTACCCTCTCTCCTAAGTCTAGTGGGACATTCAAATGACTTGTGCCCTTTCCCCTTGCACTTAAAACATATTATCTTCTCAAGTTTTTAATTTCTCTCTTTTTCTTTCTCATAACAACTCTCTCTCTCTCTCTCTCTCCAAACTGCCTCTCTCATTCACTAAACTAACTTTCTCTCTCAACACAGGCAAACTCTCTCTCTTTCTCAAGGTAGTGCAGGTGGAGGACTTTTTCTCTCTCGCTTTTACTAAATCTTCCTCTAAAGCGGTGATCCTAAGAACTAATGCTTTGTTACCCTTTTTGGTTTTAAATAACCCATAATATAACCCAGCATAGGCGCGTTAAAGATCACTCTCTCTCTCACTTGCAGCATCCTCCCCCTCACTCACTTCGTTCTAACTGTCGAGATATCCCTATGAAGTAACATCCTCATCGTCGTGAGTATCACTAGAGGTACTCACATGACTAGCCATGAATGCGATGAAGTTACACTCATGCAATGACTCATCTCCAGAGTCCACCGACTCGACCTCACTGGCATCACTAAGGGTAGAATTAAGGACGGCTTTGCTCTTTTCTTTCGCAAGTCTGTTCAGCCTAGTAGCACACTCAAAAGCTCTATGACCCATACCGTCGCACTCATAACATCTCTCACTGTCTTTCTTAGGAGGGTCTTTAAATCTTTTTCATTTTTCTTTTCAAACTTAATTTTCTCAAAATTCCTTTTATCTTTGAAATTTTCATTTTTCTTGAAATTGAGAATTTTCTTGAATTTTTTTGCAAACAAGGCCAAATCATCTAAATCAACGTCACACTCAAAATCTGACATCTCTTTCTCCCTTTTTCTAGATGACTCTACTCTATTTATTTTCGACCCCTCACTCTTCCTATCCTGGGCATTAAGTGCAATCCCCTTACCTTTTGGTTTAACAGACTTAGGAAACATGTCAATTTCAAAGGTTTGTAAGTCTCTAACCAATTCCTATAATTTAAGCGTGTTTAAATTACCCATAGAATTTAGCACAGTGACTTTAGGGATAAAACAATTGGGTAGTGATATTAGAATCTTTTTAACAACTCTAGCATTAGGAATGTGTTCAACAAGATTAAAGCTATTGTTTACAATATCAGATAATCTAGCATAGAATTCATCAAGACATTCAGACTCAAGCATGGTGATAGTTCCAAATTGAGTTGTTAAGTTTTGCAATTTAGACTCTTTCACAACATTAGTTCCTTCATGGGTAAGTTGTAAAACATCTCATGCCTCTTTTGACGTGGTACACGTCATTATTCTCCGGAACTTAGTCAGGAGTGACGGATCTAAAAATAACACTTAAACCCTTAGAGTTAAAAGATGACCATTTAAATTCTTCTTCAGGCCATGCAGTCACAGATTTTAAATTAGTCACGTTATCAATGGTGATGAAGGGAGGTGTCCACCATCTTTCAACCAAAATCCAAACTCTTTCATCAATGGCTTTTAAATTAGATTTCATGCGGGCTTTCAAGTAAGCATAATTTGTCCCGTCAAAAACTGGTATTTTATTATTATATAATTTCTCCATTTGGAACAAACCCTTTTTCAAAAATCAAATTTTCAGAAAATTGATATCTTAGAAAAAATTTGCAAAAAATTACACGGTATAATTGTGTAATTGGCTCTGATACCAATTTGAGAGTGCGCTTTTGTTCAAACAAATAAATTATTTAATTAAACTCACCTTTTCAATTAAATCCAAAAACATGTATCTAGGTGTGATTGAAAATGATATAATCATGCAAGAACATTCAATCAAAAACCAACACACAAATAAGGAAAAACACCCCAAAGGGGCAAAACCTTTTTTATTTTCACTATAATTTGTAATGAACGGATTACACTGATTATACTGAAAATAAGAGTGACATAGGAAATACCCTCAGGTGTCGGTTCCGATGTCGTCGGCTGGAATCTCCTGCAATAACTCCAGATGGGCAGTAATGGAAAAGATTCGGCTTCTCCACAAGTACTCCAGATTAGTAGAAACGATCCTTTGAAGGTTTAAGGATTCACATACATATGTAGGAATGATTTGTGAATAAATAAGGTATACAACCTTAAAACATGAAGTCTATTTTTTGGGCTGTGAAATGCAGAAAATCGTGTAGAATGTACCCAGATATTTATACGAAAATTGAGACAGCGATGTCGCTCGAATGAGATCGGGCGACATCCTCATGTCGCTTGAACGACAGAGAGATGTCGTTCGATCGAGACTGCGCGACATGCTCATGTCGCTCGAACGACGGAGAGATGTCATTTGAACGACCTCGAAGATTGAGAAAAGTCCGCTTCTACACTTAGAAAAATTTCTGCTTTTTGTTAAAAACAAATCAGACTTCGAAAATTATTTTCTAAAAAGTTCCCAAATATTTATGCAAATATAAACAGCTCCAATAAACCATTTTACCAATTACGCGAAGTGGAGTAGTGGGAATGAGTTGAGCATCACGTCGCATGTAATATGATGCACGTGTGAAGATGATGGGTGCATGGATTCAAATCCAAGGTGCCGAATGTAGCGGTATCAGACATACATAATGTGATCTAGGACAAATAGAATATTCCTCGATTCTACCCCCGACATTTATAAAATTATGTCCTTACCTTTTAAGTTTGAAATGCCTCATTTTATAAAAAAATAGCTTTAGAAAAATATCCAAATATTTAGTAAAAAATCTAACACAAAACTAAATACATACCAAAATTATGTCAAGTCGTAGAACTTTGTTGAAGACGCATGATATTCAGATCCGTCTTCTTGAACGTGTGAACTTAAATTACTTGATGTTTAAAACAGGATACACCATACTCAATGTAAACTAGGTACTAGTGATATGATGGAAAATACAATACAAAAACCAAATCTTGTTAATTTTCGATTGCACTCCCAAGATTTGACATGAATAAAAGCCCATAATCTAAATTTTACAACAAGAAATATGAGAGAAGAAGTCATTAATCTCACACTCTATTTTGAATTAAAATTCATTCAAATTCAATGTTTAAATAATGAATTTATTCTTCTCGCACTTACCTGAATAAAAAATGTAAAAGACATAACCAAATATTTGACACTAAACCAAGTCTAAAAAGAAATACCTAATAAACTACTCTGATAATGAGATCTCCACTCCGTGGTGTGCAAAATACTTTTGATTATACAGATAAATGAGTCTTAGGTTTTTTGTGGGATTTTAGAAGGAATTTGAAAGTCAAATGGGGACACAAATGCGTGAAGTAGTGGGAGGTGTCTTCGGCTGTTGGGAGTGTTAGTATGAGGGGGAAATAAGGGAGAATGTGGGTTTGTTTTGGGGTTTGTTTGGTGGGTTTTTACACTACACTCTTTGTGAGGTCGTTTGAATATGAGGATGAGAGTATAGATGAGATAGGGAAAATATAGGGTAAGATAATTTTGTATTAATTAGATATTATAGGGTTAGGTGGTAAGTTATCGGTAATAAGGGAAGGTATGACAAATAAGGGGATACGGGATTTGAGAGTTATGTGTACGGGCTATGAGGAAGTAGTAGTTGGGTTTTGGTTTGGGTAGGTTAAAAGAACAATGTACCATTTAAAGAGGAATATCATAAATGTACTTTTATAATAGTTATATAGGGGAAAAGATCTAAAATTTCCCAAATCGATTGGTATAAGGCACTAAAAAACTGAAATCCCACCAATTACTTTACCTTCCGAAGGAAAAAGAAAATTCATCTCATTGTTTAGGATTTTTGCTTCCTCGCCGCGAGTTCTTATTTTGTCAACAACGTATTATAAAAAACAAAACAGAATAAAAAGATAATAGGATGAATTATAAAAAGATTGCAAAAATTACAAACCTAGTAGTATTTATATAGAATTCAGGATGTCTACCTAATAGGGCACCTAACTTTAATTTTTGCGTAGCATATATTTAGTTAAATTAAGAAGAAATTATAAAAAGATAACAATTAGACATATAAAGATAATAAATAAAAGTTTAAAATGATTAATTCATAGCTAACACTTACACATAACACATATTAAAATGGTTAAATTAATTAAAAATATATTGAATAGCTTATAAATCTCATTTTAAGGTGTTGCCAACTCTCACTACACCAAATTCTGGGAATGGTCACGACCTGGGGGACACAGCCCACATCTGTGACCAATTGGTCACAGTTGAAAGCTATTACTACATCAAACTTTGACGTGACTAATTTTATGACCCAGTGAGGTCATGGATCCTCTTGAAGTTGGTCATGGACTTATACCGTTACCATCATGGGTCACGGACCATAGCCGTGACATATGCATGACCATTATGGAGCCAAATTTGCGTAAAACTCCCCTCTAATCTGGTCATGGATGTGGTCACCATCTAAGTCCGTGACCACCAAATAAAATACCCACTGCCATGGTCACGGTTTTGGGACTTGACTATACCAATTTAGGAGTCACAACTTTGGGCCGTGACGATGTTCTTATTTTCAGGCTGACGTGTTAAATTTTAAAAGGGTCATGGAATGTGGTTACGACTCGGGGACGTGACCAGTTTCTTTAAAGTAAAATCCGCAAACTAGTTTTCATATTTTCCTCTAAAATTTCCAAACCCTTAAAATTGCCCTCTCTACAGCGATTTCGAAGATTCAGCGATTTCCAATCTCAATCTCCCATTTCATTCTCAATCTCAATCTCAATCTCAAAGGTAACACTTCCAAACCCTAATTTTTTGTATAGAAATCTTTATGTGTGTGTGTGTGTGTGTATTATGTATGTATGTGTGTATAATGTATATGTGTGTGTATACTATATACGTGTGTGTATTGTGTACTCTATGTATATGTGTGTAAGAGACAAGTTTTTAAAAGAAATGGAAAAGTAGGTATAGATAATTATTTGGGAAATAATTAAAATAAATACAAAAGTAGGTATAAACACACATTCTATATATTTCATGAGTGTTGGTATTTTTGTGTGTGTGTACTTTGTATGGTATATGCTATTTGGTTTATTGGAATTTTATAAGTGTATGGTTTGATATACTATTATTTTTTGGGGATAATTATTAACATAATATTTATATGTACTCAGTGTGTATATCGAGTGTTGTCATTTTGAAATATTAGTATGAAAATAAAATAACCACATCATGCAGTTCAATTTTAGGTTTGATACGACGAGTTGTTATTTGGATTTCACATCAGTGAGATCCAACATGCACGAGATTCATGCCCTTGTACATAATAACTAATAAATTAAATAGCAAAGTACTCTTAAGTCCATCGGAAAAAAAATTTAATCACTAAAGGAATTTTGACAAATTTTAAACACTTACATCCGTTAATAGTAAAATTGTCCTTAAATGTTTAAAAATTGTCAATAAGGGACCTAATTTTAAATTGCCCTAAATTAAAATTGCACTGGGAGAATAGAAGGGTAGTGATTATTGAAAACCTAAATCAAACTAACCTAACAAGTTAATGATTCATTATAGCCATTATTTATTGGAATCATATTCACGCCCACGTTAATTTTTCTCAGCAAAAATAAGTAACGGTGATAATAAATGGCAACAAGAGTGTAAAATGTTAAAATTTGATAGCACTCATACCTCTTTCATTAATGAGCCTCATTCCGAGGGTTCTCTGGTTTATTAGTATAGGAATAGGAAAATTGAACAATTTGACAACCTTATAAACCGTAGAGTTCATCTCCAACAATAGTAATTCTTCAATCGTATTCTGTTTTCCCTACCAAAATACTAGAATGAAGTTGTACAATATATATTTTGCGTACATAATCCCGATAGAGCAGTGACCTTGCTTACGCTATTAAAGAAGGCCGAAAACAAAATCACCCATTATGGATAGAATTACGTACAAAGAGCATTAACGAAGACTATGATGTCTTGCGACATATACACATCAAACTCAATCTTGCCAATAGGCTTAAGAGGATGAGATTTTGAGTTCATGTCACTGACATCTATGCCTACATTATAGATACGATCCCTCTTAATTGGCCACGTGTAGAAATTCATCGATTTTTAAAAACAAATCTCGACTTGATGAAGACCAGACGGATTGAACTTTTATTAAAGTCTTACCATGAAAAGGTAGATTATAATATATTGTCAAAAAATTTATTTTGTTAGTTACAATTTCAAATTGAACTTTTAAACTATGAATCTATTATAGATACACATTGAATTTTTATTATTATTATAGATAATGGGGAGAAGTAATGGACATAACGCTCCAACCGATGATATTACACCACCCTAAGGAGAATTCTCATCACCAATTGGTGAGAAATACACAACTCCACCTATGATTCACTCCACTACTCCGAGTTAGAGTAGGAAAGGTACTCCTAATATTCTAATAGACACGCCCAACGCTTCTAAAACTGTCGGGTCAATTGAGAAAAATCCCATTAGGTTCTCCCTATTGGGAAATAACCGCACAAGGTATAAGAATCACGTTCAATAGTTTAAAGCCCAATGTTTGTACTTGGCAAAAATAATTGTGGGAGAGGGAAAAGGTGACAATTGGAACCTCGTAGATACGTCTACGAGCAGCCCAACAAATTGTTTTCATTTTTCATAAACTCAAAAAATAAGGTTCTTTCTCGGGTTTCTAAACAACTCCGAACATATAAGTGAAAACTTAGGAAGAAGCATTTCGCTAAGGGAGCATCGATATCCGACATTTTAGCGCTCAAAGACAAAGACCCTTCGAATATTGAGATGTTGATCGTTCAATGGAATGATTTTCTGCAAAAAGAGGCGAAGGACTCAAAAATGCTATAAAGGGAGAAAAACAAAGTAAATAGGTCTAAAAAAATTGATGTCCACCAGCCTGGCTCTAAATCTTATGAAGAAATGAAGAACGAGTGGTCGAGCAAGATAAAAGGCAACCCAGATGAAGGAAAGATATCGAATCAAGTGAACTTGTTCATGCATGAAAGACGAGACAAAGATATAAAATTCCCTCCTCATTAGGCTAAGACTCTAGAATCCATAAAGTCTATGAGTTTTCAATCAACTTCAAGCCCGTTAGATGACCTTGACAATAATGCCCTTGCACAGACATTGGGGTAGGACCGTAGAGGGAGGACGAGAGGTATGGAGTCACATGTGTTAAAAATAAGATTCAAACACACCACACCTCTCATGGACAAGCTTTCTTCTGTTAAAAAGCATTTCTCGTCCAAAGATGAACATCATTCTAGGATCATGGGGATTCAAAATTAATTGGGAGGCGTGAATGAGAAACTTGTAACACCCCGCCCGGGGAGAGCGAACAGAGCGCTAATGAGATAAAATAAATCCCAATCCACAAGTGACAAGGTATAGAGCATCTAAATAAACCCACAATAATATAAATCCACTAATCTCAATCTCTTCAATTACAACAAGCCTCTCGAATAAAATTACAACTATTTAACTCGAAAATAAAATACAAATCTCCAAAGCTCTATACATCAAAATAATACAAATCTTCCAAAAATATTCTTCTCAAAATAATCCACGCTAAAATCATCCCAATTGGTCCAAAGCGCTCAAATCCACACTAACCTGCCAACTAAAAGAAAATATGAGGAAGTACACAATACGACAGGAAAGATGCTCAACAAATATATGTTAGCGATGAATAAAGCGTAACAATACTAGTATGAATATTCAAATCAAAATGAAAATCTCAAAGCATTTATCAATATAATTTCTCAACAACACTTTAACCGGGTCATAGCCCGGGAAACAGGAATTTTGGCGAGTGCCCAACGTCCATGCCATATTAAAATCTCATGAAAACGTGCTCAATAACAATATAATGATACCACATGAATCAAACAAATTTCAACAATTATTTTCCAGATTTCAATGAATTTATCAATTCAAATATGAGTTCAATTAAACAAGAATTCAAAGAGAATGACACTCGCGAGATTTAAGGAGCATATTGTGTAAAACCCCATACCTCAAACCATGATGAGAAACTAATGATCACATCCTCAAGATCAACACAAAAGATCTACAAAATATCCTCCAAGAACCTCCAACAAAATAATCCCAAGAACACCTCTAATCTAAGGTTGGAACTCGCAAATCTCAAGGGCCAATGTGTATATAAAAAGAAGAGGAATATAAAATATATTTGCTGCCAAATTTTTTGCCAAAAGTAGGTTAAAAAGGGTTGCCCACGACTCCTTTTATAATTCAAAGAAATGAAAAGTTGGAAGCCAAAAGACTACTTTAAATAAGGCAAATAAATGAAGAGTTGGAAGTCAAAACAACTCCAAGAGTTGAAAACATTTTAAAATCATTTTAAAATCCGTTTTAACTCCGATTTCGAAACCGTTTAAAATTCTCGCCTTTAAAAATAATAACCACATATTTGAGCAATAAAAATAATTTTATCAAAAACTTTATTTTTCCTCCATTTTCCATAAATTAATTAAAATAGCTCAAAAATTACGCGGGTTATTACACTTCCCCACTAACAATGGAATTTCGCCCTCAAAATTCGCTGAATGTCTAACCCTCAAAATCAGGCTAAAAATCTCCAAAAATAAATAACATCTCCCAACAATAAATTCCTCACCTCCAATCTCGAAACTTATCACGAATATCACCTAAATTTTCAATCTCCAAAAATTGCTAACCAAGCAATGAGCCCAAAACTCAAGCCCCGAGGGTTTCCGTATACCTAAGCTCTGATACCATTTGTAACACCCCGCCCGGGGAGAGCGAACAGAGCGCTAATGCGATAAAATAAATCCAAATCCACAAGTGACAAGGTATAGAGCATCTAAATAAACCCACAATAATATAAATCCACTAATCTCAATCTCTTCAATTACAACAAGCCTCTCGAATAAAATTACAACTATTTAACTCGAAAATAAAATACAAATCTCCAAATCTCTATACATCAAAATAATACAAATCTTCCAAAAATATTCTTCTCAAAATAATCCACGCTAAAATCATCCCAATTGGTCCAAAGCGCTCAAATCCACACTAACCTGCCAACTAAAAAAAAATATGGGGAAGTACACAATACGACAGGAAAGATGCTCAACAAATATATGTTAGCGATGAATAAAGCGTAACAATACTAGTACAAATATTCAAATCAAAATGCAAATCTCAAAGCATTTATCAATATAATTTCTCAACAACACTTTAACCGGGTCATAGCCCGGGAAACAGGAATTTTGGCGGGTGCCCAACGTCCATGCCATATTAAAATCTCATGACAACGTGCTCAATAACAATATAATGATACCACATGAATCAAACAAATTTCAACAATTATTTTCCAGATTTCAATGAATTTATCAATTCAAATATGAGTTCAATTAAACAAGAATTCAAAGACAATGACACTCGCGAGATTTAAGGAGCATATTGTGTAAAACCCCATACCTCAAACCATGATGAGAAACTAATGATCACATTCTCAATATCAACACAAAAGATCTACAAAATATCCTCCAAGAACCTCCAACAAAATAGTCCCAAGAACACCTCTAATCTAAGGTTGGAACTCGCAAATCTCAAGGGCCATTGTGTATATAAAAAGAAGAGGAATATAAAATATATTTGCTGCCAAAATTTGTGCCAAAAGTAGGTTAAAAAGGGCTGCCCACGACTCCTTTTATAATGCAAAGAAATGAAAAGTTGGAAGCCAAAAGACTCCTTTAAATAAGGCAAATAAATGAAGAGTTGGAAGTCAAAACAACTCCAAGAGTTAAAAACATTTTAAAATCATTTTAAAATCCGTTTTAACTCCGATTTTGAAACCGTTTGAAATTCTGTCCTTTAAAAATAATAACCAACATATTTGAGCAATAAAAATAATTTTATCAAAAACTTTATTTTTCCTCCATTTTCCATAAATTAATTAAAATAGCCCAAAAATTATGTGGGTTATTACAAAACTTTCACAAATTGTGTCCCATTTAACTAGTCGTATACCCCTACGGCCCCCAATGCATCCTGATTTCCCTTTACCTCCTCAAAATTTTCCTCCTTCTCCATTCCCCTCACAGATGACGGTTCCTCCTTTAACATTGCCCTTCTCAGTGCCTCGACATGTCATAGGTCTTGGATCATAATCAACAACCCACAGTGACTATGGTGAGAAATACTATATGAAGGATCTGAGAGGTAAAATTTCCATTGGGGTGTGCACGCTCATCTTGACTCATGTAGGAACTTTAGTACATAGTCGAACTTTGCAGGAGGGTGAGTGTCATATCATGGTTGATAAAATATTTGGCAGTTTCGAAGATGCTCTAGTGCATGTCAACAGTGGAGAAGGTAATGGGTTGACAAATTATTTAAAATCTTTTATCCCTTTGTCAGTTTATCTTTTGATTAAGATGTAGTAATATTTCTCTTATGTTGTAATAATATCACTAGACAAATTTATTTAATTTGAGTTTACGTGGTTGTGTAGTATTGTTGATTGATGTGTTCTTGTATTTGAGTTTTATTGATTAATGCATTATTGACACTATATTAGTGCTTTACTTTGATTTTTACTATATTATTGCATAGTTTGCTTAATTGGTGCATTGTTGACACTATATTAATTCTTCACTTTATTATATTAGTTCTTTAATATGAAAAATGATATTTATGCAACATGATATTTACTTTATCATGTTAACATGGGACTGAAATTTGAATATTATTAAATGGATTTTCCACAATACAAAGAGTGGATGGGGGAGACTGACCAAATAGCTAATAGTTATGTTAAATGCGTTCGAGAATTTATTAGCTATGCTTTTAAGAACCTTAAAAGTGAGAAGATTATGTGTCCGTGCACCCATTGTATAAACAAAACATAAATATTTAGAAAATCTTGAGTTACATTTAATAAAGTGGGGAATTTGTCAAGATTATAACAAGTGGACATACCATGTACCTTATGTTCCTGAATAATTATCGGTAACTGATCGCGTAACAGAATACCAAAGAGTGGAATTGGTAAATGATTCGCCAAGACATCGTCCATTGATTGACCTAATTAATGATGCTTAGGAAGTCCACGATGACCAAAATCACCCACCTATGGAAACAAATAATGGGCATGGTGAACAATTTCATAATGAACTACTAAGATACTAAGAATATATAAGGTTGAAAGACGATGCGGTTAGCATGTTATATAAATATTGCGATGAAGATCATTCGGTATTTTATACAATGATTGGTTTGCATAATTTGAAGAGTCATTTTGGTTTGTTTGGGAACAGTGTAAACGGAATTCTTAAGTGGGTTAAAGAAATTCTCCTAAAAGAGAACACGTTACCATACAATTATCCTTCCACAAAGAAGAGCTTGAATGGTTTGGGATTGAAATATAAATCTATTCATGCATGCATGTATGATTGAATGTTGTACCGCAATGGGCACAGAGAGAGGGATGAATGTCCAGTATGAGGTGAGCCAAAATATTTTGTTTGTGAGAAGGTAAAGGATAAACCTACAAAATATCAAAATTGATCTCAAGTACCAAAAAGGTTTATAAAGTATTTTCCACTTGGGCCACGACTAAAATGATTTTTTATTGTACCATGGATAGAGGAGGCCAAGACATGGCACGCTCTAAGCGAGGTGGGTGGGAATTTTATACGTCGTCCAATTTATTCACTCATTCAACAAATTTGAAACGCAGGACACTATGTATTTTTAAAGGAATCACTCAATGTTTGTCTTGCAATATCAACCGAAGGGTTTAAACCTTTTGGTAATTTATGTACTAGTCAAAGTTATTATCTAGTTCTCATGGTTCCTTTAAGTCTCCCTCCAACGGTGTGCATGAGAAAGGTGTTTACATAATTATCTTTGTTGATACCTAGGCCAAAGGCTCCAAGCGATGATATTGATATTTTCTTAGCCCCATTAATTGAAGAAATTAAGGACTTCATAAGGGTGAAGATTTCACATTGAAAGCAATGGTGATGTGGGAGATCCATAACCATCGTGCTTATGGTACATTATTTGATTATAATGTTCTTTGTTATTATGGTTGTCTCATATGTAGGGAGGAAAATGAAGTCAGTTGGCTACAACATAGTAGTATGATGAGTTACACGGGTCATTGTAGATTTCTTCCGACCAGTCACCCTTTCAGGGATAACAAGTCTAACTTTTATCCTACTGGTCACGAGTGTCCGATGCCACTTGCTCGGATTTCTAGTGAACAAATCAAGGAGAAGGCGACGACTTAGACTATGGGGAATAGGTACGTAGGCAAACACCCCAAGTTTGTAAACCTGAAGCATAAAACAAGGGGTATCCTAATGACCTTACTAAAGAAAAACCATGGTCTAGGCGATCAATATTTTTTTTCGTATTGGAAATATCATCGTGTAAGGCATGTAATTGATGTGATGCACATAGAGAAGAATGTTGCAAAACATATGATATTAACATGCCTGGGTGAATCTCGTTCCAAAGATGGAGTGCCGGACCACCGAGATCTACAGGATATGATGATAAATAATAAACTTTAGTTAAAAAAAGATCTTACAACACGAAAAATTTCTACCTCTTCGGTTGCTTTCACTTTGACCACTTGGGGGAAGATGATCCTCTTAGACACGTTGTTTAACTTGAAGACTCCAACGGGTCATTATGGTAATTTACGTAGGGTAGTAAGAAACCAAACAAATGACTTAAAATAGTAAAAGTCACACGAATGGCACGTAATCATCCAATTAATACCTCTATTATTTCGGCCTTACTTCTCTGAACCCAAAGATCTTCTTCAGGAAATTATGCAAATTAGTTTATGCTTTACCCTACTTTTTTCACAAGTGTAAATAGAAGGAACATTAAAGCTAAAAAATCAACTTTAGCCGAGGCAGTTTATGTATTAGAGAAATATTTTTTTCCATCGTTCTTCGATATCGACATGCACTTGCTTGTGAATTTATGAGATGAAGCTTTATTATGGGTTTCGTTAGTTATCGTTGGATATATCCTTTTGAGCATGTGATGGAAACCATCAAATATTACATAAAGAATAAACGATATATTGGAGGGTCAATAGCTGAAGAATACGTAACTGTTGAATCATATTTATATTCTAGGGAATGTATTCCAGAGCAATAGGTGAGGAGGTACAATCCTCGTGGAGGAGGAGTGTTTGAGGAACCTGGCGAGTTTGAGGATGAATTACCATTTGGGAACCCTAAAGAGGTCAAACTCATAAATATACAATACGAGCAAGCAACTTGTTATGTCTTCGAAGCGTAAGATGAAGTCCAAGAATAAACAGAGTGAGTACTTACTGAATTCTTCTTATTTAATTATATGTATTTTATATTTTATGATTTGAACTCTATAATTTACCCGTAGGAAGTACAAGAACGAAATTGCCCAAAATCAAAGGATAAATTGTACGATAACTGATTTTAGGGCATGAGTATCAATAGAGGTAAATTTCACATCTTTTGTTTGCGGTTATTTATTCGTGTGCGATAAAAACATGACTAATACAAATTCATTATTAAATGTAGCTTCTAAAATATGTGTTGTCTTTTCCAGGCTTGCACGCCTAGCAAAAGGCCCTAGTTTTCGTATGAAAGAGTTTAAGAAATTCCGCACCAACAGGTTTTGATTTCATTTCATATCCATATGAGGAAAATATTTTGACGCAAAATAGTGGAATATCAATTTCTTCCTTCACCACCTTTATCGCTAGCAAAAGTGACAAAAATCTAAAGAATATGGTGCTAACATATCATGGGATAATCCAACAAATCCTATAATTTGATTACTTAGATTTCACAAAAACTGTATTTTATTGTGATTCGGTTGTGACACCCCGACTAATTAAATACCGGATAGCTACTCCTTTATTAAATTAATTCATAATGCCAAGTTGGTTCAGTTAATAGCATCACTGTCGAAACATTTAATGATTACTAACCACTTAGTATTTAAAAAATAAGTTGTCAAATTTTAAATTAAATCTGATTAACATGCAATAAAAGAATTATGAAAGAGTAACGTAACCATTCACCATAAAGAAGCAATAGAATCACCAACAAATAATAATAATTCTGGAGGAAATACTCCTCACAACAATCCCACAACTGAAATAATAAAACAAGTCTGAATCCTGAATTAATTACAATCCACAATCTGAATAACTGAAATATAAAATATCTCCAATAGAAATGGGCGACATGCCCTACAAATGATGGAACTGAATATGGAATCAAAACCAAAGGAAGCGTCTACTAGCAAGGCCCTGTAACTTCCACAACAGCTACAGCTCGTCACCTGAATGGAAATCCTATGCACAGTGTCCTTGTGGCTGGGCACCTAAAAGGTTTTTACAAAAATAGAGTTGGAAGCAAACGCGTCAGAGCCCGAAAGTGGAGAGTATTTTAAAAATAGCAAGTTCTTTAATAACATTAAAACAATGAATGCAAAATACATGTTAGGACGTTCGCTCACATGAAATACTCACCTCTCGACTAATTGTGAACTCCTAACGTACCGTACCCATCTAAGTGACATTCATATCTAACTAAACCGTCATAAGTTCTACCCCTTTCTACTCGATTCCCATTATACATTCTAACGTTATCAATTAAATAGAGGCTTTACTTAAACTCGGATTCTCAATTATTAGCAATACAATTCACTACAGGTTATCCCTTTTTATTTTCTCAAAGGGTTACCATAATTATACCAACATGAAAGTTATCATTATTAAGCGTATATTATTCACGTCATGAATATACAATATAAGTACCCGAGACTAAGCTGCGGTGCACACATACTCTGCTATCCATCCCGGTACATCACGTACATAAGGATCACGCATTCCGAATCTCTCAGGAATCGTTCTCAGATAACAACAATCACAAACAATGGAGGCGAACACAGTCACATCACATGGGTCACGCACATACCTACACTCCCACGATCAGCAGTCTTATTAACTTCCCAATAAGTCCTTCTCTGACCTATGTCCTCGAGGTACCAATCTAAATCCGGGAACACAAAGATTAGATGGCCCTAAGCGAACGTAAACCTCCAGTGATAGCAAGTATGGTAGGTATGTCATACACATAAAATCATATACATATACTAAGCATGCACACATCCTAGTAATTATCATAATTTATTAGTGGTATACTTCTCATTCTGATACCAACTTATAATGTTACGCAATTCACATATCCCAGGTTAAAATTAACATTTAAATCGTCAATTATTCTCACATCGTAATTAGTCACTCACGTCCTAATCCACAATTTTCATTTGGTTCAAATCACACTTCTTTGTTTTACTCCTCAATATATCCCAAATACCCCAACTATATCAATTAGTCATTAAGGGAATGTTATCTCTACAATTAAACCAGGTTACGGGACATTAGAAATCAAATCAGGCCAAAAAGGCCAATCTGTCAACTCGTTAGAAGTCTCGTTCGAACGAGGTCGTTCGAACGAGAGTTCGTTCGAACGAAGTGGCCATTTAACGAGATCTCGTTCGAACTAAAGGCATCGAACGAACATCCCACTCATTAGAAGTCAAACTGTCAACTCGTTAGAAGCTCGTTCGAACGAGCTCGTTCGAACGACCTGTGCAGGTCTTCTAACGAGGTGACAGTTTCGAGCCCAGAATTCCTAAATTCGTTTTTCCTCCAACTTTCTCTTCTCAACACTCATCCAAACATTATCCCAACAGTGTTTTAAGGTTCCTAATCATTCCTAAACATACTTAGGTCGTATTTTAACATATTTATGGGGTCAAGTCTCCCTAAACAACACCCAATTATCAAATTTCCCAATATTCCCCCAACCCTTATGAATATGAACCCTAGAAAATTAAAGTCATCAATATCCACAATTAAATCCATTTTTGTAATATACATGATGTATTTCTAACAATATAATCGTCCAAACATAATTCTACATGCAATCTCTTTATCAAGACATGAATTTATAACTCCAATTACATGGGTTTTTATAAGTCTCCCAATACAATACAATTATATCAATTTCTAAACATGGAAGAAGCATTCGCTTGAAATTAACATAATTAAACCACTTGCCTTGGATTATTCTCTGAATTTGGTGTTGAATTGATGAAGGTTGTTCTCTCTCCTTTTCTCCCAAGGTTGAAGGTTGAAGATGAAAGTTAAGGTTTTCTCTTTTGGGAACTTCTCTTAACTTCTCATGAAACCCCCGTAGCCCTCTAATCAGTTAAGTGTTGGTAATGGGTTAGTGGGTAAAGACTAAATCAGATTTTAACTTCTAATTTTCGTGGGTTTTAATTCCCAAAATTCCAAAATTACCAAACTACCCTTTTGGGTTGCCGGTATGGCCTAAAAATGCCCCGGGACCCAAACTAAACCCCCGACTAGTGTTTTCTGACTATTTCGACCCTTCCGGACTCGTTGGCGCACTCAAAATGACCATACGGTTGATAAAAATAAAATTCAGTTTTTAATTAAAATAATTACATTTCTGACGCGACTGTCACGTGCGTCCCAACTAAATTTTCCAAATTGCCGTATTTCAGCCTCGCGATAATTTCAATATTTTCAATATTCATATATTGCCATATATACACATTATAATCAAATACCAACTCACATCTCGTTAGTATTTTATCCCAATTAATTTTTAATTAATTCACATTTAATTTAATTAATCCCATAAATAAATATCGATAAAAATGCGGGGTATTAAATACTTTCCCCTAATAACAGAATTTCGTTCCGAAATTTGGAACTAAAAAGTACTTGGTAAAAACAACTCTGGATAACGTTCGCGCATCTCATCCTCGCGCTCCCATGTGGACACCTCGATATTATGATGCCGCCACTGAACACGTACTAACGGAACTATCTTTGACCGCAGTTTCCGCTCACTTCGGTCCAAAATAGCAATCGGCCCCTCCTCGTAGGAGCTATCAGACTGGAGATCGATGTCCTCCAAAGCAATATGAGAATGAGCCAAATCGTCTCTAAGATATTTCCTCAGTGAGGAAATATGAAACACATCATGCATCATGTGTAAATGCTCCGGTAATCCAAGTCTATACGCAACAGACCCAATCCGCTCGATGATAAGAATGGTCCCACGTATCTTGGTGCCAACTTCCCCTTCTTCTCAAATCGCATAATCCCCTTAATAGGAGATACTCTGAGTAAAACCTGGTTCCCCACTTGGAACTCCCTGAAGAACCTCTTCGCATCAGCATAGCTCTTCTGCTGATCTTGAGATACCCGAACGCGACTCCGTATCAATTCTATCCTTGCGGAAGTATCCTGAATCACTTCCGGCCCAAGTAGTTTGTTGTCCCCCACCTCCAACCAACATGCTAGGGAACGACAAGGTCTATCGTACAATGCCTCAAATGGAGCCATGCGAATGGTGAACTGGTAGGAGTTGTTATAAGCAAACTCTACCAGTGGAAGATACTGCTCCCATCCAACCCCAAAATCAATGATGCACATACGCAACATGTCCTCCAACATCTGATTTGTACGTTCGGTTTGCCCATCGGTCTGCGGGTGATATGACGTACTCAACCGCAATTCCGTGCCCATGGCCTCCTAAAAACTCTCCCAAAATCGTGAAACAAATATCTTGTCTCGATCAGACACGATATTTAGGGGCACACCGTGAAGTCTCACTATTTCTGCAATAAAAAGCTGGGCATATTGCCCCGTAGTGTAGTCTGTCCTTACGGGTAGAAAATAAGCAACTTTGGTCAACCTGTCCACAATTACCCAAATGGAGTCGTGACCCCTCTGTGACGTAGGTAACCCCGTGATAAAGTCCATGAATATGCTCTCCCACATCCACATCGGGACCTCTAATGGATGTAGAAGTCCTGCCGGTCTCTGATGATCCACTTTTACCAGCTGACAAGTGGCGCATTTAGAAACAAATACGGAAATATCCTTCTTCATCCCGTTCCGCCAATACTGTCGTCTCATGTCTTAGTACATTTTGTCCCCACCGGGATGTACCGCGAACCGTGAGTCGTGCGACTCTACCATCACCTCGTGTCGCAATTCCTCCCCTTCTGGAACTACCAGTCTTCCATTGAAGCGTAATCCCCCGTATGAACTGATGGTATAGGACTCGGCTCCCTCTGCTAGTAATCGAACTATCTTCTCCTGACAGAACGAGTCATTTACCTATGCCCTTACCACCTTCGCGACAATCTGCCGTGTAACAGTCATCACAGACATGAACGATCGGGCCACTGCATCCTGGTGTCCCAACTCCTTCCACTTTGCCTTCCACACCCCTGCCACCTTATCTACTGGCCTACAGCTCAACGCGTCTGCCACTACGTTAGCCTTCCCCGGGTGATATTGGATATCAAACTGATAGTCCTTCACAAACTCAAGCCACCTCCGTTGCCGCATATTCAACTCCTTCTGCGTGAACAGGTACTATAGGGACTTGTGGTCCGTGAACAATCAAAACTTCTCCCCCAAAAGATAATGTCTCCAAATTCGAAGGGCAAATACAACTGTCGCTAACTCCAAATCATGAGTGCGGTAATTCTTCTCATGAGGCTTAAGCTTACGGGAAGCATAAGCTATGGTCTGACTCTCCTGCAGCAATACACCTCCAAGTCCTTGTAAGGACGCATCGGTGTAAACTAGATACTCAACTCCCGGTCTCGGTAATGCTAACACAGGTTTTGAGGTTAACTTATCCTTCAACTCATCGAATGCCAACTGACAGGCATCACTCCAGATGAATGGCACACCCTTACGAGTCAGATGTGTCAAAGGGCCCGCTATCTTGGAGAAACCCCAAATAAACCTCTGGTAGTATCCTGCTAGGCCCAAGAAACTACGGATCTCAGTCGGTGTCGTGGGCTGTCCCCACTCCCATACCGCGAATACCTTCCCCGGATCAACAGATATCCCCGATCGGAAATAATATGCCCCAAAAACTGAACCTCCTTCAGCCAAAACCCGCACTTCTCATACTTTGTATACATCTCGTTCTGACGTAGCGTCTGCAAAACCTGCCTCAAATGCTTGGCGTGCTCCTCCTCTGTCTGGGAATAGACCAGAATGTCATCAATGAAGACAATGACGAACTGATCTAGGAACTCTCTGAACACCCTATTCATCAAGTCTATAAACACGGCTGGAGCATTGGTCAAACCAAAAGGCATAACCCGAAACTCGTAGGAACCATATCTCGATAAGAAATCAGTCTTCGAGACGTCCTCCTCCCTGATACGCAACTGATGGTATCCCAATCGCAAATCAATCTTTGAGAAGAAAGAAGCTCCTCTCAACTGGTCGAATAAGTCATCGATTCGGGGCAACGGATACTTATTCCGTATCGTGACCTTATTCAACTCCCGGTAATCCACACACAACCTCAATGATCCATCCCTCTTCTTAACGAACAACACAAGGGCACCCCATGGCGAAGTACTCCTCCGAATAAACCCCTGACCCAACAACTGCTCAATCTGATCCCGTAACTCTCTCATCTCAGCTGGAGCCATACAGTAAGGTGCGCGGGCAATAGGCTGAGTGCCCGATGTCAAATCAATCACAAAATCTATCTCTCTACTCGGAGGTTATCCAGGTATATCCTGAAATACATCGGCAAACTCTCTAACAACCGAAATCGAATCAAGTGGTATCACCACTTCCTTAGAGGTCTCCTCCTCTATATAGTACAAGTGAGTGGACGATCCTCCCTCAGGACGAGGCATCGCCACCAAAAACATCTCCTGCCCGGGAATGGCAAAGATAATGCTCCCACTAAAACAGTCAATCATGGCTCGGTACGCAACTAGCCAATCCATACCAATAATGGCATCATACTCGGTCATCTCTAACACTAACATATCCGCGGGTAAAGTAAACCTCCCGATCTCTATACCCACGCCTCTACATACAAGGGAAATCACGGAACCCCTACTCAACGGAGAATCTACACAAGTAACCGTACTCTCGGCGGTGTCTAACAACCCAATGGTGCGTGAAAATCTCATAGCAATAAAACAGTGTGTGGCCCCCGTGTCAAAAAAAATACACCCCAGAGTCCCCTGAATAGAGAACATACCCTTAATGGCCGGTGGATCCTGTGGGGCTGCGGCCTGCTGGAGCTGATATACTCTCCCATACTGCAGCTGTCCCTGCTGAACTGGGACCGCTGGAATGGGTGGTAATGCTTCCATCTGTGGTGGTGCTGGGAGGGCGGTGGGAAATATAGGCCTCTGTGGCTCCTGTCGAGCACTCTGCTGCTGCTGCTGCGGGGCCCTGCCCCTATCAGGACAATCCTGGCGTTTATGGCCAGTCTTGCCACAAACGAAGCACCTCCCTCGAAACTGCTTCACTTCATTACGGTGTTGACTACTCTCGCTTTTTCCTCGGTCTTGCTGGCCTTGGGGGGAGATTTGCGGAAAAACTATGTCAGGGCGAGGATAATCCATCCACTTGTGACCCGGTTGTACACATTTATAGCAGAGTTTCGAAATTCTTAGCTGGTCAGTTTGTAGTTTATCCCCAGTCTGATTCGGACAAGATTTACGTTTGTGATCGTCCATTACACAACCGAAACACCTCTTTGTGGTTTCATTCGGAACCTGACTTCGTTGGCCCTGACACTTTTGCCCCTGTACATAAATCTCGTTACTTCTGGAACTTACTCGATCTTGATTATTTTGTTGTCGCAGATTTGGTGCCTTCGCACAATTTTCAACGTTAGTCACATGCATTTGGTTAACCTCTCTAGGTCTTTTGCCTCCTTTAAGTTGTATGCTGCGTTCTTGGTATTGTAGAACTGCAGTGGTAACTGCTTGTGCCACGATACCTGCTAACTCGGCGGTTGATATTCTTTCTGGGGATACCTGAGGTGTGAGTCGATCTTGCTCGTTGACTCCCCTAACCGTTTTAGCTAGTTCTTCTTGAAAATTCATCTGAAATTTAAGTAAATTGGGATGAGTTCATCATTCAAATAGACAAATCGTAGAAGTACGAATTTCCAATGTATAGAGATAAACACAACATTCCTAGGATTAGGGATCTATATCAAAGAAAGCTCAGCGGAAACATAATAATCCGTACAGATCCTAAAGGACACTAGAACATGATGCTCTGATACCACCTGTGACACCCCGACTAATTAAATACCGGGTAGCTACTCCTTTATTAAATTAATTCAAAATGCCAAGTTGGTTCAGTTAATAGCATCACTGTGGAAAACATTTAATGATTACTAACCACCTAGTATTTAGAAAGTAAGTTGTCAAATTTTGAATTAAATCTGATTAACATGCAATAAAAGAATTATGAAAGAGTAACGTAACCATTCACCATAAAGAAGCAATAGAATCACCAACAAATAATAATAATTCTGGAGGAAATACTCCTCACAACAATCCCACAACTGAAATAATAAAACAAGCCTGAATCCTGAATTAATTACAATCCACAATCTGAATAACTGAAATATAAAATATCTCCAATAGAAATGGGCGACATGCCCTACAAATGATGGAACTGAATATGGAATCAAAACCAAAGGAAGCGTCTACTAGCAAGGCCCTATAACTTCCACAACAGCTACAGCTCGTCACCTGAATGGAAATCCTATGCATGGTGTCCTTGTGGCTGGGCACCTAAAAGGTTTTTACAAAAATAGATTTGGAAGCAAACGGGTCAGAGCCCGAAAGTGGAGAGTATTTTAAAAATAGCAAGTTCTTTAAAAACATTAAAACAATGAATGAAAAATACATGTTAGGACGTGCGCTCACATGAAATACTAACCTCTCGACTAATTGTGCACTCCTAACGTACCGTACCCATCTAAGTGACATTCATATCTAACTAAACCGTCATAAGTTCTACCCCTTTCTACTCAATTCCCATTATACATTCTAACGTTATCAATTAAATAGAGGATTTACTTAAACTTGGATTCTCAATTACTAGCAATACAATTCACTACAGGTTATCCCTTTTTATTTTCTCAAAGGGTTACCATAATTATACCAACATGAAAGTTCTCATTATTTAAGCGTATATTATTCACGTCATGAATATACAATATAAGTACCCGAGGCTAAGCTGCGGTGCACACATACTCTGCTATCCATCCCAGTACATCACGTACATAAGGATCACGCATTCCGAATCTCTCAGGAATCGTTCTCAGATAACAACAATCACAAACAATGGAGGCGAACACAGTCACATCACATGGGTCACGCACATACCTACGCTCCCACGATCAGCAGTCTTATTAACTTCCCAATAAGTCCTTCTCTGACCTATGTCCTCGAGGTACCAATCTAAATCCGGGCACACAAAGATTAGATGGCCCTAAGCGAACGTAAACCTCCTGTGATCGCAAGTACGGTAGGTATGTCATACACATAAAATCATATACATATACTAAGCATGCACACATCCTACTAATTATCATAATTTATTAGTGGTATACTTCTCATTCTGATACCAACTTATAATGTTACGCAATTCACATATCCCTGGTTAATATTAACATTTAAATCGTCAATTATTCTCACATCGTAATTAGTCACTCACGTCCTAATCCACAATTTTCATTTGGTTCAAATCACACTTCTTTGTTTTACTCCTCAATATATCCCAAATACCCCAACTATATCAATTAGTCATCAAGGGAATGTTATCTCTACAATTAAACCAGGTTACGGGACATTAGAAATCAAATCAGGCCAAAAAGGTCAATCTGTCAACTCGTTAGAAGTCTCGTTCGAACGAGGTCGTTCGAACGAGAGTTCGTTCGAACGAAGTGGCCATCTAACGAGATCTCATTCGAACGAAAGGCATCGAACGAACATCCCACACGTTAGAAGTCAAACTGTCAACTCGTTAGAAGCTTGTTCGAACGACCTCGTTCGAACGACCTGTGCAGGTCTTCTAACGAGGTGACAGTTTCGAGCCCAGAATTCCTAAATTCGTTTTTCCTCCAACTTTCTCTTCTCAACACTCATCCAAACATTATCCCAACAGTGTTTTAATGTTCCTAATCATTCCTAAACATACTTAGGTCATATTTTAACATATTTATGGGGTCAAGTCTCCCTAAACAACACCCAATTATCAAATTTCCCAATATTCCCCCAACCCTTATGAATATGAACCCTAGAAAATTAAAGTCATCAATATCCACAATTAAATCCGTTTTTGTAATATTCAAGATGTATTTCTAACAATATAATCGTCCAAACATAATTCTACATGCAATCTCTTTATCAAAACATGAATTTATAACTCCAATTACATGGGTTTTTATAAGTCTCCCAATACAATACAATTATATCAATTTCTAAACATGGAAGAAGCATTCGCTTGAAATTAACGTAATTAAACCACTTTCCTTGGATTATTCTCTGAATTTGGTGTTGAATTGATGAAGGTTGTTCTCTCTCCTTTTCTCCCAAGGTTGAAGGTTAAAGATGAAGGTTAAGGTTTTCTCTTTTGGGAACTTCTCTTAACTTCTCATGAAACCCCCGTAGCCCTCTAATCAGTTAAGTGTTGGTAATGGGTTAGTGGGTAAAGACTAAATCAGATTTTAACTTCTAATTTTCGTGGGTTTTAATTCCCAAAATTCCGAAATTACCAAACTACCCTTTTGGGTTGCCGGTATGGCCTAAAATTGCCCCGGGACCCAAACTAAACCCGTGACAAGTGTTTTCTGACTATTTCGACCCTTCCGGACTCGTTGGCGCAATCAAAATGACCATACGGTTGATAAAAATAAAATTCACTTTTTAATTAAAATAATTACATTCCTGACGCGACTGTCACGTGCGTCCCAACTAAATTTTCCAAATTGCCGTATTTCAGCCTCGCGACAATTTCAATATTTTCAATATTCATATATTTCCATATATACACATTATAATCAAAGACCAACTCACATCTCGTTAGTATTTTATCCGGATTAATTTTCAATTAATTCACATTTAATTTAATTAATCCCATAAATAAATATCGATAAAAATGCGGGGTATTACATCGGTAAAGGTGGAGGATGCTACTAATGCTAGCAAAGTTGATCCTAACTCCAAAATTATTATGGTAGATTTATCAAAGCTAAAGAATAAAGATGGCATAGTCGACAAGCCATTTATGTGTACCTTTTAGAACATAAGGAATGTATTCTACTAGAAGTGCATACGTGATGGCAATTGGTCTATTGTTGTGCATGCACCAAAGGGTATGACTACTCAAGTGGATGTATTAAAGGATCCAGAAGTGTTCTAGTCATCTATTGATGATAAACCAAATTTGAATGATCTTTTAGTTGATTTAGAGGAAGATTGAGTATCAAAATATTATTTTATTCTTGTCATTATTATTTCTATCACTTTATGATATTGACACTTTATTAGCGCTTTACTTTTATGTACGAATATTTAGTTACTTTTATTAATGCTTAATATGATTTATCTAAGTTAACTCTAGTTACTTTCACAAGATGCTCGGTTCGAGAATAGAGTCATTTGAGTTTGTAATTAGATCAAATTAACCCAAATCACTTTCCACGTGTTCCTATACATATACATTTGTTGATCATTTTCATTGATGCAATCTTCATAAAATGAAGTTAAACTATATAATTGATATGCATAATCTTTTAAATGATAGAAGGAGTTTGGGATAATTATTGGTTTTGTTTGGTTTGTATTTTGGATAATTATTATTTGTTGGATAGTATGTTAGAAGGAGTACAGGATAATTACTGGTTGTTGGATTATTGTTGGTTTTTGGCTGTTGGATAATCACAAGACCCCAGTTTGAGAATATGACGTTAATTTTAAAAATCTAGACTTCGGCTTAATATGATGTGTTTTCTCATTTGAAATTTTATAGAGTATTCCAAATACGACTCCTCTCATTACTAGGAGTGTGGCTTTCATTAAGAACCACCAATCCAGGACACTCCAATAATATTTTCCCCCATTTTTGATGTTTCGCACTTATAACACTCCTTTTCCCTCTCATTGAGTGTTCCTTCATGTGATTTTCTCTCCGACAAGCTTCTCATACAAATTATAGATTACTCCCAAGACGTTTTGATCTTTTTGCCAAGAATATAAATTCGTCACGCATATAACTTCTTTCCTCACACACTTACTATCTTGGAGAATCTTAAGATGTATATTTTCATTTCCAGATTTCCCGGGAATGTTGAGGTTATGAATCAGGTATTTAACCTTCCATTTTTTTTTATCAAAAAATCGAAATTTGGAAATACTCGATTCATAACTTCAAAAATCCTGAGATATCTAGAAATGAAAATATAGATCTTAAGCTTCTCCAAGAGAAAATGTGTGCGAGTAAAGAAGTTGTACGTGTGACGAAGGTGTACTCGAGGTAGAAAGACCACAACGTCCTATGAGTAAGTTATAATTTGTATGAGAAGCTTACCATAGATAAAATCAAGGAAAAGGGACACAAAGATAGGGAAAAGGAGTGTTTTAAATGAGAAACATCAAGAATGGGGTAAAATACTATTGGAGTGTCATGGATTGGTGGTTCTTGATGAAGCCCACACTCCCCGTAATGAGAGGAGTCGTATTTGGATTAATCTATCAAACTCTAAATGAGAAAATGCATCATAATAATTCGAAATCTAGATATTTTGAAATTAACATTATGTTCTTAAATCGGGGGTCTTGTGAGAGGCACGATCACCTCACACGGAACCAATGTAACCTGCAGAAATCGATTGTGTAGCCACGGGACCCCCAGTTTGAGAACACGACCAAAATTTTCAAACTATCACACTTAGGCTTAAAAGCATTGCGTCAAAGGGTGAGAACATAAAACATCCACTAAACGGTCCCATAACAGGTATGAACACCTGGCACGGGACCAATGTAACACGCATGAACCAGTCGCGTAGTCACGGGACCCCCAGTTTGAGAGCACGACCAAAATTCACAAACTATTAGACTTAGGCTTAAAAACATGCCCTCAAAGGGTGAGAACGTAAAACAGCTACTAAACAGCCCCATGAGAGACACGAACACCTAGCATGGGACCAACGTAACCGTAGGAACCGATCGTGAAGTCAACGGGAACCCCGGCTTGAGAGAATGACCAAACTTTAAAAAATGTTAGACATGTGCTTAAAAACATGCCTTCAAAGGTTGAGAACATAAAACATCAACCAAACGGCCCCGTGAGAGGCATTAACATCTCTCACGGGACAAGTGTAATCCAAGGGAACCGACCGCGTAGTCACGGGACCCCCGGTTTGAAAGCACGGTCAAAATTTGTAAAATTTTAGACTTAGGGTTAAAAATATTTCATCAAGGGTGAGAACGTTAAATAGACACTAAACAGCCCCATGAGAGGCATGAGCACCTCGCACGGGGCCAATGTAACCCATAGGAACCGACCACGTAGTCACCGCCCCCCCTCCCCCCCCCCCCCCAGTTTGAGAGAACAATCAAAATTTTCAAACTATTAGACTTTGTATTAAAAACATGTTGTCAAAGGGTGAGAACGTAAAATAACCACTAAACGTCCCCGTGAGAGGTACGAACACCTCGCATGGGACCAATGCAACATGCAAGAACCGACCATCTAGTCACGGGACCCTCGGTCTGAGAGCACGGCCCAAGTTTTCAAACTGTTAGACTTAGGCTTAAAAACAAGCCGTGAAAGGGGTGATAACATAAAACATCCACTAAACAGCCCTGTGAATGGCATGAACACCTTGCACGTGACCAATGTAACTCGCAGAAACCAAGCGCGTAGTCACGGGACCTTCGGTTTGAGAGCATGACCAAAATTTACAAATTGTTAGGCTTAGGCTTAAAAACATGCCGTTAAGGGGTGAGAACATAACCCTGTGCAGGCATGAACATCTCGTATGGGACTAATGTAACTTGTAATAATTGACTGCGTAGTCACGAGACCCCTGATTTGAGAGCACCACCAAAATTTACAAACTATTAGACTTAGGCTTAAAAACATATCGTCAAAGGGTGATAACATAAAACAGACACTAAATGGGCATGTAAAAGGCACGCACACCTTGCACGGGACAAATATAACCCGATGGAGCTGACCTCGTAGTCACGGGACCCCCAGTTTGAGAGAATGACCAAAATTTATGAACTTTTAGACTTAGGCTTAAAAATATGTCGTAAACGGGTGAGAATGTAAAACAAACACTAAATGGCCCCATGAAAGGAACAAACACCTCGCACGGGACCAATGTAACCCGCAGGAACCAACCGCGTAGTCACGAGATCCCCGGTTTGAGAGCACGACCAAAATTTGCAAACTGTAAAGCTTGGGCTTAAAAACATGTCGTTAAAGGGTGAGAACATCAAACAACAACTAAAAGGCTCCGTAAGAGGCACGGACACCTCGCACAGGACGAATGTAACCCTCAGGAACTGACCGCGTAGTCATGGAACCCCCGGTTTGAGAGCACCACTAAAATTTGGAAACTGTTAGACTTAGGTTTAAAATTATTCCGCCAAGGGTGAGAACGTAAAACATCCACTAAATGGCCCCGTGAGAGGCATGAACACCTCCCACGAGACCAATGCAACCCACAGGAACCGACCACGTAGTCACATTTCCCTGGTTTGAGATCACAATCAAAATTTACAAATGGTTAGGCTTAGGCATAAAAATATGTCGTTAAGGGTGAGAACGTAAAAGAGCCACTAAATCGACCCATGAGAGGCATGAACACCTTGCACGGTATCAATGTAACCCTTAAGAACCGACTGTATAGTCACGACCCCCCCCCCCCCCCAGTTTAAGAGCACGATAAAATTTTTGAAACTATTAGACTTAGGCTAAAACATAACATCAAAGGTTGAGAACACAAAATAGCCATTAAACGGCCCTGTGAGAGGCACGAACTTGTCGCATGGGACCAATGTAACCCGTAAAAAATGATCGTGTAGTCACGGGACCCCCGGTTTAAGATCACGATTAGAATTTACAAACTGTTAGACTTAGTCTTAAAAACATGTCATCAAAGGGTGAGAACATAAAAAGGCCACTAAATGGCTCCTTGAGAGGTGTGAACACCTCGTACGGGACGATTGTAACCCATAGGAACCGACCGTATAGTCACGGGACCCCCGATTTGAGTTCACGGCCAAAATTAGCAAACTATTAGACTTGGGCTTAAAAACATGCAGTCAAAGTGTGAGAAGGTAAAACAACAACTAAATTGTACCATGAGAAACACGAGCACCTCGCACGGGACAAATGTAACCCGCAGAAACAGACTGCGTAGTCACGGGTCCCCCATTTTCAGATCACAATCAAAATTTGCAAATTCTAAGACTTGGGCATAAAAATATGTTGTCAAAGGATGAGAACGTAAAACAGCCACTAAACGGCCCCGTGAAAGGCACGAGCACCTCATACGAGACCAAAGTAACTAGTAGGAATCGACCACATAGTCATGGGATCCCTAGTTTGAGACCATGACCAAAATTTGCAAACTGTTAAACTTAGGCTTAAGAACATGCCATCAAAGGGTGAGAAAAAAAACACAAAACGGCCCAGTGAGAGGCACAAACACCTGGCCCGGGACCAATGTGACCCGTAGGAACCGATTATGTAATCACAGGACCTCCTTCTTAAAAGAATGACCAAAATTTGTAAAGTGTTAGACTTAGGCTTAAAAACATGTCATCAAAGGGTGAGAACATAAAATAGCAACTAAAAAACCCTATGAGAGGCACGGAGATCTCGCACGGGTCCAATGTAACCGATAAGAACTAACCGTGTAGTCGCGGGACCCCCGATTTGAGAGCATGATCAGAATTTACAAACTATTAGACTCAGGCTTAAAAATATGCTATCAAAGGGTGAGAGGGTCAAGAATCCACTAAACGGCCCCGTGAGAGGCATGGGCACTCGTACGGGACCAATGTAACCCGCAAGAATCGACCGTGTAGTCACGAGACCCCCGTCTTGATAGCATTACCAGAATTTACAATCAATTTGAATTAGGCTTAAAAACATGACGTTAAAGGGTGATAATGTAAAACATCCACTAGATGGCCCAGTGAGTGGCACGAACACCATGCACTGGACCAATGTATCCTGTAGGAACCAAGCACGTAGTCACAAGACCCCCGGTTTGAGAGTACTACCAAAATTTACAAACTGTTAGACTTAGGCTTAAAAACATGGTCTTAAAGGGTGAGAATAAGAAATATCCACTAAATGGCCCCGTGAGAGGCACGAACACCTCAGATGGGACTAATGTAACCCGCAAGAACTGATCGCATAGTCACGGAACCCCTGATTTGAGAGCACCACCAAAATTTATAAACTATTTGACTTAGGCTTAAAGGCATATCATCAAAGGGTGAGAATGTAAAACATACACTAAATGGACCCATGAGTGTCATGAACACATCACACACGTAGTCACGGGACCCCCAATATGAGAGCATGACCAAAATTTACAAATGGTTAGACTATGGCTTGAAAACATGCCGTCAAAGGTTGAGAATGTAAAACATCCACTAAACGACCTCGGGAAAGTCACAAACACCTCGCACAGGACCAATGTAACCCGCAAGAACCGTCCGCGTAGTCACAGGATCCCCGGTTTGAGAGCACGACCAAAATTTGGAAACTCTTAAACTTGGGCTTAAAAACATGTCGTCAAAAGGTGAGCAAGTAAAACAACCACTAAACGTCCCCGTGAGAGGAACAAACACCTCACACGAGATCAATGTTACCCTCAGGAACTGACAGCGTAGTCACAGGTCCCCTGGTTTGAGACCACGATCAAAATTTACAAACTATTAGACTTGGGCATAAAAACATGTCGTCAAGTGTGAGAACATAAAAGAGCTACTGAATGTAACACCCCGCGTAATTAAATACCGGGTGGCCAGTCCCATACCAAATTAAAACAGAATATACAGTTGGCTCATTCTTAGCATCACTGTCGAAAACATATACAACTCACTCAATACTCAATTAAGCTGGTGTTAAAAACTTTCCAAATTTTAATTCAACAAAATTCTTTTCTAGTTTAACAATAACACAACACATTTTATTCTACAACACTGATAACCAATTAGATAACATAAAATAATTTGAATGCAATTGGAATAAACATTCCCAAATAATATTAATCCATTACAGTAATCCCAACAATATCAAATGTATTAAAATGACACGAATACCATAGTATTTGACCCCGATAGAAGAAGATAACTGAATCCTTTGGGCGACATGCCCTACTAAGAGAATACTGTGAATCAAATGATGATAGGCGTCTAATCAAAACTCCATAAATCCATAGCCTGTCATAATCTGCTAAGGTTGGCGTCCCTGTTGCTGGACACCTGATATAGAAGATACAATAGAAAAGAAAATATGCAAGGAAACGGGTCAGAGCCCTGTGACACCCCGCCTAATTAAATACCGGGCGATCACTCATTTATTAAATTAAAATCATGGTGAACAGTTGGTTCATTCTTAGCATCACTGTCATAAAAATATTTTTTTCCAAATTAACACCCTAATTAATTTAGCTAAGTGTCAAAACCATTTTTAACCTTTCTAACCAAATTGTATTTTTAAAGAAAAACTTATTTATTTAATTATTAACCACATTTTCAATAAGTAAGAACCATACCACAATTATCCTGGAACATAATCCAATTGATTTAAACATTCAACATCCAAAATCCCAACATTTAAAACTTAATGTAAAACATACATGCTGAATAAATCCCAAAGTAACAGTACTAGAAATAACTGAAATACAAATGTCCCAACAAAACAGATAAATAGTGGAAAGGGCGACACATGCCCCAATAACTGAGAATCATAGAAGTGGAATCAAGTAAATGAAATCGTCTAAGCAAGTGGCCTGCAACTCCCACCTAAGCTGCAGCACATTCCTTCCAAGGGATCCTAAGCAAGAAGCCCTTGTGGCTGGGCACCTGTAGTACATACATATATATACAAGAGAGAGAGAGAGAGAGAGAGAGAGAGAGAGAGAGAGAAACGGTTCAGAGCCCGATAGTGTATATGATTTAAAAATTTGTTTAGCAAGTATTTAAATTGATACAGGCCAATGCAACAACATATTAGTGCGACACTCTCTTGATAAATTCTCACCTCTCTTCTAATGTGCACACCAATCGCACTAACCTTCCTAATGGTTTATCTCATCATATATCACACTATCTTTCCCAATGATTTAACTTATCTTAGGTTATTCGCAGGATTCAAAATTGAACGATTCAATTGTTTGAAAAGAATATTTAAATTAGTGACCAAAGTTCTCATTCTAACTTTATTAATTAATAAAGTTTTCCAGTGTCATATTATACTTTCTCAAAACAAGTATTTACAATTTGAGTCATCAATCATGTCCTACATATCAAATCACAGTAGGCAGTTCCAGATTTCAGAATTTCATATATATATTAACTACTGGTAAAATATATATATCATAACAGCACACCAAATAAAAACTATGGTGCGGGCATACTCTACTATCCAAACCCTGTATCACTCGTATTAAGGGGAATACAAATTCGGAATCACTCTCGAATTGTATTAACACATACACAAACAATATTGAGGCGAAGCATAGATTCCATGTTTATAAGAGGATGGAACATACCTGCATCTCTTAGGATCGTCTGAACTATCCATTAGATATCCTGTACAAAGGATATCTACCTCCTTGGGTACGAATCAATATCCCCCATAAGGCACACAGGATAAGACTGTCCCAGCGCGGTAACCTCGGGATAGCAAGTAGCGTGGGTATGATTTTCACACATAGATAGTATATGCATACACAATCATATAACTATACTAATATTACCATATCAATATTAGGTATATCTCAAATCCCATAGTTACGACATTTATCCTTATTTTCACATTATTAGTATCGCGTATAAGGGTTCGTCTCTAACCTTAATTCGAAGGATTCTTCCAACTTATTACGTAACTCTCATGGACTCTATCCTCCCAAGTATAAAATTCAGTAGGTGTCCTTTTTATGTTCCAACGTAACTCTCTTATGCATCTCCCCCTTTTATACATAAATTCATCGACCTTTAAGTAATTATCCCCAAAAATACAATTCTCATCTCATATTAAAAGTCCCAAAATTATTCATATGTCCTACTGATCTTCCCTATCTCCCAAAACACTTTACTAAGGATGTCCAAGAATTATTTCACATTAAATTGAATTTAACTAACTTAAAAAGGGAAATAGGAGTCTGCCAGGAGGGGTCGATCGATCGAGGTCTGGGGCTCGATCAATCGAACCGTCGATCGATCGAAGCTCTGGGCTCGATCGATCGATCAAGCAGGTATTGCGATTTCTGCAGTTTTGCAGTTACGGGTTCTAACACATATCTTCATCCAAATTCAAGATTTACATTCCCAAACGTCCAAAGATTCATACTACTAACCTTATATCATCATACTAGGTATTTCCAACGTAAAGCATGTGGATTTCTATCACTAAACATGGATTAATAACCCAAAATTTATATAATTATCAAGAACCCTAGGAATCTCTTAAATATGGTTCAAATCTGATTTTTGCCAGAGTTTGCTTATTATAAACATCATAATTTCTTGGTCAAGTCCTCTACATGACAAGGGTTCCCAGAATTTTTCATTTAAACCATAACTACATGGATTTTCCTATCTCAAATTGGGTTTTTTTCTTCCATACAATTCATCCTAATCATCCCTAAACTAATATGAAAGATGCATCAACGAAATAAGCAAGATAAACACTTGCCTGGGATTTTTTATGTTCTGATTTGCAGATGATTTTGGTGTGGTTGTGTTCCCCGTCGCGCGATCTACGCGTTGGTAGTGGTGGCGGTGTAAACGGATGGATTTTGGCCTTTGGATTGCCTTGAGATCTCTCTCATTTCCTCTCCTATGGACGTCACTTGTCTTTGGTTGTTCTAACCCTAGAAGGCAACCTTAGACATCTGATATAACCCTTGGAATTTCGTGGTTTTAATTACCCATAATTGCGAAATGTCCAAAACGCCCTCCCGGGGTACTAATTAGGCCTAAAAACGCCCCGAGACCCAAACTAAACCCCCGAGTACACTTTTCTGACTATCTCGACCCTTGCGAACGTGTTGGCGCACTCAAAATGACCATACGAACAACTTATAAATTATTCACTTTTATTTATCAATATTTAGTCCCGACGCGACATGGGCGCATCCCGACTCAAATTTCCAAAATTGTCATTTTATTCGCTCGTGACATTCAATATAACCAATATTATATATTACTTTGCTCATTAGTAATATTCAACAAATTTTCCCATAATTACTAACTCTCATCACGTTAATAATTATAACATAATTAATTTCCGGATTTTTTATTAAATAATTAATTCACATTAAATTTAATAAATCCCCAAATTAATATAGCATAAAAATACGGGGTATTACATACTCCTCCCCTAATAACGAAATTTTGTCCCGAAATTCAGAAAATAGGGCATACCTGGTAAGAACAAATCTGGATATCTCTCGCGCATATCGGCCTCGCGCTCCCAAGTGGATTCCTCCACATTATGATGCTCCCACTGGACTCATACAAGTGAAACTATCTTCGACCTCAATATCCTCTCACTGTAGTCTAGGATAGCCACCGGTCTCTCCTCGTAAGAGCTATCAGGTTGTAAGTCTATCTCATCTATCGCGATATGAGTATGGGTCATATCATCCCGAAGATACCGTCTCAACGACGAGATGTGGAATACATCGTGAATGAGATGTAAATTCTCTGGTAGTCCCAACCTGTATGCAACTGGCCCAATTCTCTCGATGATTGGAAATGGTCCTACGTACCTCGGAGCCAATTTCCCCTTCTTCCCGAACCTCATCACTCCCTTCATAGGAGATACACGCAGTAACACTTGGTCTCCCACATTAAACTCCCGAAAGAACCGTTTCGCATCGGCGTAGCTCTTCTGCCTATCCTGGGCTACTCGAATGCGACCTATAATCATCTTAATCCTCGTGGAGGTATCCTGAATCACCTCTGGTCCCAACAACTTGTTATCCCCCACCTCGAGCCAACATGTTGGAGAACGACAAGGCCTGCCATACAAAGCCTCGAATGGAGCCACACCAATCGTAAACTGATAAGAGTTATTATAAGCAAACTCTACCAATGGAAGATGTGGCTCCCAACCTCCTCTAAAATCAAGAACAGACATGCGTTGCATATCCTCTAACATCTGATTAGTACGCTCTGTCTGTCCATCTGTCTGTGGGTGATAAGCTGAACTCAACCTCAACTCAGTACCCATAGCCTCCTGAAAGCTTTCCCAGAAACGCGACACGAAAATCTTGTCCCTATCTGACACAATATTCAGGGGCACCCCATGTAATCTGAAAACCTCATAAATGAACAACTAAGCACACTGACCTGTGGTATAATCTGTCCGCACCGGAAGAAAATGAGCCACCGTGGTCAAACGGTCTACAATCACCCAGATGGAGTCGTGGCCCCGCTGTGATGTAGGCAACCCTGTAATAAAATCCATGGAAATACTCTCCCACTTCCATGCGGGTACTTCCAATGGCTGAAGCAATCCTGACGGTTTCTGATGGTCTACCTTTACCAGCTGGCAGGTAGAATACTTGGACACGAACTCAACAATGTCCTTCTTCATTCCACTCCACCAGTATTGTCTCCTCATATCCTGGTACATCTTATCTCCTCCAGGATGTACCGCAAATCGGGACCCGTGAGATTGGGTCATTACTGCATGATGCAATTCTTCCCCTTCTGGAACCACCAATATCCCATTAAACCTCAAACCCTCGTCAGAACTCACAGAGTAGGACTCAGCACCCTCAGCTAAAAGTCTTACAATCTGCTCCTGGCAAAACAGGTATGTGGTCTGTGCCTGTATCACCCTTGTAACAATGTCGGGTGTGACTGTCATAACAGATATGAAGGAACTGGCTACTGCGTCCTGGTGGCCTAACTCCTTCCACTTTGCTTTCCAGACGTCCGCTACCTCGTCGACCGGTCTACGGCTCAATGCATCAGCAACTACGTTGGCCTTCCCCGGATGATACTGTATGTCAAACTGATAGTCCTTCACAAACTCTAACCATCTGCGATGTCGCATATTCAGCTCTCGCTGAGTGAATAGGTACTGCAGTGACTTGTGGTCTGTGAACAAGCGAAATTTCTCCCCCAATAAGTAGTGCCTCCATATCCTCAATGCAAAAATGACCGTCGCTAACTCCAGTTCGTGGGTGGGGTAATTCTTCTCTTGCGGCTTAAGCTTGCGGGAGTAAATAGCTATATCATTCTCCTCCTGTTGAAGTACTCCCCCAAGTCCCCGTAAAGAGGCATCGGTGTAAACCAAGTACTCAACACCCGGCTTCGGTAAAGCAAGAACTGGTGTTGAAGTAAGCTTGTCTTTCAGCTCATCGAAAGCCAATTGACAAGCATCATTCCAAACATATGGTACCCCTTTGCGAGTCAGGTTCGTCAATGGGCCCGCTATTTTGGAGAATCCCCGAATGAATCTCCTGTAGTATCCGGCTAACCCCAAGAAACTACGCACTTCCGTCGGTGTCGTGGGCTGTCCCCACTCCCTCACCGCTGACACTTTACTCGAGTCAACTGCAATCCCCTGCTCAGAAACAACATGGCCCAAGAACTGTACTTCTCGCAACCAAAATCCGCACTTCTCGTACTTAGCATACAACTGATGCTCTCGTAGAGTCTGAAGAACATGCCTCAAATGCTCGGCGTGCTCCTCCTCGGAGTGTGAATATATCAAAATGTCATCTATAAAGACGATGCCAAATTGATCCAAGAACTCTCTGAATACTCGGTTCATTAAGTCCATGAATACGGCTGGAGCATTTGTGAGACCAAATGGCATCACTCTGAACTCGTAAGACCCATATCTCGCCACGAAGGCAGTTTTTGAAAGATCCTGCTCTCTAATACGTAGCTAATGGTACCCCGACCTCAGATCTATCTTCGAAAAGAAAGTTGATCCCCTCAACTGGTCGAACAGATCATCGATTCGAGGCAACGAATACTTATTCCGTATCGTGACCTTGTTCAACTCCCGGTAGTCCATACATAACCTCAGTGAACCATCTCTCTTCTTCACAAACAAGACTGGAGCGCCCCAAGGTGAGGTACTCCTGTGAATGAAGCCCTGACCTAACAGCTGCTCTATCTGATCTCGTAACTCTCCTATCTCCGCCGGAGCCATACGGTATGGAGCGCGTGCTATAGGTCTAGTATCTAGCAATAAATCTATAACAAAGTCTATCTCTCGACTGGGGGATAGGCCTGGTATTTCCTGAAACACATCAGAATACTCACGAACAACTGGAATTGAGTCTAACGAAATCACAACCTCCTTAGAGGTATCCTCCTCTATATAATACAAATGAGCGGTCGAACCTCCCTCTGGGCGAGGCATCGCCACTACAAACATCTCTTGCCCCGGAATGGCAAAAATAATGCTCCCACCGAAGCAATCAATCATGGCTCTATAAGCTGCGAGCCAATCCATAACAATAATAACATCATGCTCATGCATATCTAAGACTAACATGTCTGCAGGTAATACCAAACTACCACTCTCTACCCCCACTCCCCGGCATATAAAGAAGATAAGCGACCCACTCCCCAGTGGTGAGTCTACACACGTCACTGTGCTCTCTGCTGTGGCTAACAACCCTAAGGCCTTCACAAAATGTGTATCTATATAACAATGCGTCGCCACAGTATCAAACAAAACCCGACCCATAGTACCATGGATGGGAAACATACCCTCAATCGCGGGTGGTGCCTGTGGAGCTGCTGCCTGGTGGACGATATAGACACATCCGTACTGTAACTGCCCCTACTGCACTGGAGCTACTGGAATGGCTGGTAGGGCTGGCACCTGGGCTGGAGCTGGGAGGGCAGCCGAAAAAAGTGGTCTCGGTGGCTCATTATGGGCACCCTGCTGCTGTAGGGCCCTATCTCCCTCCGGATAATTCTGGCGCCTATGGACGTGTCTACCACACCCAAAACATCGGCCTTTGAAGTTGCCTCCCCTCTGACCCTGTTGACCACGTCCCTACTGGCCGTTACCTCCCCGCCACTGGCCCTGATGAAGACGCTGTTGGCCCTGTTGGCCCTGCTGCTGACCCTGCTGTCGATGTTGGCCTTGCTGGCCCTGATGATTAGGCTGGCCCTGCTGACCCTGCCTATAACCCCCGAATCCCAGCCTGGAATCACCTGAACGGAATCGCTTAGCAGGGTCCCCCTGATGGGAACTCTGCTCGTGCTGACGAGTCTGTCCATGAGATAGTTCCCCATTAGCACTATTACCCCCGGTCCTACCCTGCTGGCTGGACTCTCCTGCGCTCTGGCTTCCCTGCAGATGGAACCGGTGATCCCGGAAATGTAGTAACGTAGCATTGAGTACATCAGTAAAAGTACTCAGAGATAGATTCCCTATAATATGCTGACGGATCCTTCAAGCTAACCTGTCCACAAACAACATAATCTTCTTGACCTTAGTGGGTGCCTCATCTGGCATGATGGTGAGAAGTCTCGTGAACTCCTCCTCATACTTAGCTACGGTAGAATTCTCCTGTTTCAAATTCAGTAATTTTCGCCTCATCTCAGTCTGCACGGCGAGTGGAAAATACTTGCGGTCAAATCGCTCCCAGAACAACTGAATAGGGATCGTGTCCCTCTCCTCCAATGTGGTAGTGGACTCCCACCACTGAAAAGCGGCCCCCACCAGCTTAAAGGAAGCCAACAACTGTTTTTGCACATCGGTGCACTCATACATACGAAGATGCCGCTGGATGTCTTTCTTCCATTGGCTGACTGTGATGATATCTGAGCTACTAGAGAACTCAGGGGGATGCGCCTTCTGAAAAGCATCCCTAACCCTCTCCCATGCAGATGTAAGTTGTGCCGATACCGGCGCCACTGCCTGAATCTGGGGTGGAGCCTGCTGAACCACCGCTAGCGCGGCATTCACCGCCTGAACAACAATGGCGGCTACTTCATTAGCATTCATAGTACCTTGTGCCGGAGCTGCTGGCTGCTCGGCCTGGGCACGCCTATCCTTCAGTGCACGTCTCGGAGGCATCTGAAATGCGAAGAAGTTTATTAGTCTACAGTCATTAACAATTCTCAAATAGCTGATGACGTAAACTTGAAAGCAAGAATACAACCATCCTAAAATAGGGCTCTATAGCAAAAACGTTAAGCTGAAAGCGAAATAAGCCGTACAGATCTTATGGACACTAGAACCTGATGATCTGATACCACCTGTGACACCCCGCCTAATTAAATACCGGGCGATCACTCCTTTATTAAATTAAAATCAAGGTGAACAGTTGGTTCATTCTTAGCATCACTGTCGTAAAAATAATTTTTTCCAAATTAACACCCTAATTAATTAAGCTAAGTGTCAAAACCATTTTTAACCTTTCTAACCAAATTGTATTTTTAAAGAAAAACTTATTTATTTAATTATTAACCACATTTTCAATAAGTAAGAACCATACCACAATTATCCTGGAACATAATCCAATTGATTTAAACATTCAACATACAAAATCCCAACATTTAAAACTTAATGTAAAACATACATGCTGAATAAATCCCAAAGTAACGGTACTAGAAATAACTGAAATACAAATGTCCCAACAAAACAGATAAATAGTGGAAAGGGCGACACATGCCCCAATAACTGAGAATCATAGAAGTGGAATCAAGTAAATGAAATCGTCTAAGCAAGTGGCCTGCAACTCCCACCTAAGCTACAACACGTTCCTTCCAAGGGATCCTAAGCAGGACGCCCCTGTGGCTGGGCACCTGTAGTACATACATATATATACAAGAGAGAGAGAGAGAAAGAGAGAGAGAGAGAAACGGGTCAGAGCCGATAGTGTATATGATTTAAAAATTTGTTTAGCAAGTATTTAAATTGATACAGGTCAATGCAACAACATATTAGTGCGACACTCTCTTGAGAAATTCTCACCTCTCTTCTAATGTGCACACCTATCGCACTAACCTTCCTAATGGTTTATCTCATCATATATCACGCTATTTTACCCAATGATTTAACTTATCTTAGGTTATTCGCAGGATTCAAAATTTAACGATTCAATTGTTTGAAAAGAATATTTCAATTAGTGTCCAAAGTTCTCATTCTAACTTTATTAATCAATAAAGTTTTCCAGTGTCATATTATACTTTCTCAAAACAAGTATTTACAATTTGAGTCATCAACCATGTCCTACATATCAAATCACAGTAGGCAGTTCCAGATTTCAGAATTTCATATATATATATATATATTAACTACTGGTAAAATATATATATATCATAACAGCACCCCAAATAAAAACTATGGTGCGGGCATACTCTACTATCCAAACCCCGTATCACTCGTATTAAGGGGAATACAAATTCGGAATCACTCTCGAATTGTATTAACACATACAAAAATAATATTGAGGCGAAGCATAGATTCCAAGTCTCTAAGAGGATGGCACATACCTGCGTCTCTTGGGACTGTATGAACTATCCATTCGATAGTCTGTACCAAGGATATCTACCTCCTAGGGTACGAATCAATATCCCCATAAGGCACACAGGATAAGACCGTCCCAATGCGGTAACCTCGGGATAGCAAGTAGCGTGGGTATGATTTTCACACATAGATAGTATATTCATACACAATCATATAACTATACTGATATTACCATATCAATATTAGGAATATCTCAAATCCCATAGTTACGACATTTATCCTTATTTTCACATTATTAGTATCACGTATACGGGTTCGTCTCTAACCGTAATTTGAAGGATTCTTCCAAATTATTACGTAACTCTCATGGACTCTATCCTCCCAAGTATAAAATTCAGTAGGTGTCCTTTTTATGTTCCAACGTAACTCTCTTATGCATCTCCCCCTTTTATACATAAATTCATCGACCCTTAAGTAATTATCCCCCTAAATACAATTCTCATCTCATATTAAAAGTCCCAAAATTATTCATATGTCCTACTAATCTTCCCTATCTCCCAAAACACTTTATTAAGGATGTCCAAGAATTATTTCACATTAAATTGAATTTAACTAACTTAAAAAGGGAAATAGGAGTCTGCCAGGAGGGGTTGATCGATCGAGGTCTGGGGCTCGATCAATCGAACCGTCGATCGATCGAAGCTCTGGGCTCGATCGATCGATCAAGCAGGTATTGCGATTTCTGCAGTTTTGCAGTTACGGGTTCTAACACATATCATCATCCAAATTCAAGTTTTACGTTCTCAAACTTCCAAAGATTCATACTACTAACATTATATCATCATACTAGGTATTTCCAACGTAAAGCATGTGGATTTCTATCACTAAACATTGATTAATAGCCCAAAATTTATATAATTATCCAGAACCCTAGGAATCTCTTAAACATGGTTCAAATCTGATTTTTCCAGAGTTTGCTTATTATAAACATCATAATTTCTTGGCTAAGTCCTCTACATGACAAGGGTTCCCAGAATTTTTCATTTAACCATAACTACATGGATTTTCCTATCTCAAATTGGGTTTTATTCTTCCCTACAATTCATCCTAATCATCCCTAAACTAATATGAAAGATGCATCAACGAAATAAGAAAGATAAACACTTGCCTGGGATTTTTGGTGTTCTGATTTGCAGATGATTTTGGTGTGGTTGCGTTCCCCGTCGCGCGATCTACGCGTTGGTAGTGGCGGCGGTGCAAACAGATGGATTTTGGCCCTTGGATTGCCTTGAGAGCTCTCTCCTTTCCTCTCCTATGGCCGTCACTTGTCTTTGGTTGTTCTAACCCTAGAAGGCAACCTTAGACATCTGATATAACCCTTAGAATTTCGTGGGTTTAATTACCCATAATTGCGAAATGTCCAAAACGCCCTCCCGGGGTACTAATTAGGCCTAAAAACGCCCCGAGACCCAAACTAAACCCCCGGGTACACTTTTCTGACTATCTCGACCCTTCCGGACGCGTTGGCGCACTCAAAATGACCATACGAACAACTTATAAATTATTCACTTTTATTTATCAATATTTAGTCCCGACGCGACACGGGCGCGTCCCGACTCAAATTTTCAAAATTGTCATTTTATTCACTCGTGACATTCAATATAACCAATATTATATATTACTTTGCTCATTAGTAATATTCAACAAATTTTCCCATAATTACTAACTCTCATCACGTTAATAATTATAACATAATTAATTTTCGGATTTTTTATTAAATAATTAATTCACATTAAATTTAATAAATTTCCAAATTAATATAGCATAAAAATACGGGGTATTACAAACTTGATTTTGAAAATGATTTTTAAAACAGCGAGTATTTAACAAGTGCAATAGATCTTTTATTATGTACATGTTAGACCCAACTCTCACTTGTCATTCTCACCTCTCAACTAGAGTGCACACTTAGCGTTTCCTATTAATCTCTTAGTTAATGGTTCCTCTTTTCTAGTCTCCATATTATAATTCCATCCCAATATCATAATCCACGTATGTCCCATACCATACGTCACATTATTATTCATTTACATTTCTCATCGTTTCTCATTAACATGAATCGTTTCTCAATAATATGAATTAAGTTTTTCAATAAACATTCGTTAACTTAATTTCATTCTATTTCTCTATTCACCGTTATCTACAATTATCACCGTAGATAGATTTAACCATAATAAATATCCATTCAATCATTTAATTCATTATATATATATATATATATTCATATATAATACGGCACCCCGAGTCACAGCTGCAGTGCAATGCATTACTCTGCTATCATGTCCCATCATCACTGGTCGCCGAATAGTGGACAAAAGGTTCGGTAAGGATTCCTCGAACCATAAACAACAACACAAACATTGGAGGCGAACATAGTTCTCGTATCCATGGGTCACGCACATACCTACGTACCCATAGTCAGCGGACTTATCAACTCCCCGATAAGTCTTTCATAGACCTATGTTCTCGAGCGACAAATCAAAGATCCCATGAATTCATCAAGATATGACTGCCCTCACGCGCAAACCTCCCACCGATAGCAAGTAAGCTAGGTATGCCATACACATAAATCATCAATCAATCAAATAGGTATTATCATACGTATAGTATACTAACAACAAGGTACTCACATTAACCTTAGATTATTCCCTTACGTAGCATTATATCTCTTTAAATCCCACGTATTAAAATGTCATATCTTTACTTCATAATTTAATTATCCTCGCATCCTATAACATCTCTCCACTCCCGACATCGTTAAGGTTCATACGCGGAGCGTCTCACAAAGAGAAATCCAAACAAGGAACCCCTCCAATACACTACTACTTAACTTTATCGATCGAGGATGATCGTCAACTTCAAATACGCGATCGGGATAACCTCATATCCTCTTTCAACCAAATGTATTCTAAACTCCCATCTCTATTCAGGAGTCGTACCGCTAAGCGCTTGTACTAAACTCAGTCCTTCGTATTCAAATTGTAATCCTAAGGCTACCCAGGTGTTACACTCAATCACCACTACTGGACCTATCCTTAATCCTCAGGCAAACCAATTATAATCCAACAAATGAATCTAGAAACCGGAATTTCTTCAATTTAATTATCATCATTCTAATCAATTTAAATCCCAATCAAACTAATTCAAATCTTATCAAGGGTCTACTGATCTTTTCTAAGTCCCATAATATCCAATTAATAATCACCAAAGATCCACAAAAGTTTTGGGATAAGAACCAACATTAAAAAGAAACAACATCATGAATTCTCATATTTTAAATACTCAGAAAAATCAGATCCAAAAATTATTCAAATGATCAATCCGACTTCAAATTTGGATTCTACACGAAAAATTGAGTCAGGTATGTGTTTTGAGTTTTTCTTAAATCTCATCCAAATGCACTCAAAAAGAAGATCTAAACCTTCCAAATTGGCTCTTCTCATTCCACTCGTTTTTGCCTCTTTTTCCAGAAAATTATCAACATATTATCTTCAATAACAATAAATTATTTTCAAAATTTCTTCCACAGATTGATGAATATTTATTGGAGTACTAACTACCTACAACATGAGTTTAATTCCTATATATTTTTAGATTCCAAAAATCCATTAACAACTATATCCTTTCATCTTCCAAGCATGAAAATCATCTCTTTTTATAACTATCCTAACATGGAAAATATACGAACATAAATTGCAAATATCAAACACTTGCCTCTAATGAAGATCTGATCCTTTGGAGTTGAATAACACAGGTGGTGATGGTGGTGGTGACCTTTGACCTTTGGTTCTCCTCCTTCCTAAGAAAACTTCTTTTTCTTTCCAAGCAACCTTCCACTCTCTCTAAGAAGATGACTTTTCAATTTTGTGTAGAAGAGATGAAATGAACCTACATACACTAATCTCCAAATACAAATCACTATTCATCCCCCAAAATGCCCTTTTGGGTTGTCTTTTCATTTCCAAATGACCCGAGACTCAAAATTAACATCCAAATAGACTTTTCTGACTATTTCGAACCTTCCGGACGCAACGACGCAGTCGAAATGACTATAAGGTCGATAGAAAATAAATTTCCTTTTTAATTTAATAAATTAGTCCCGACACGTCCCATACCGCGTCTGACTAAAAATTCAAATTAACGAATTTATATCATACCGTCATATCAATGACATCACATTCATATATTACCTAAATATCTTTAAGTAATATTTAAAATCATCCATTTTAATATCCACAACTCGGATAAAACCCAAATGAATTAATTTATAATAAGATCCAATTAATCCATTAATTTAAAATATAACCCATTTTAAAAGTCATTAAAATTACGGGGTATTACACTGAACAAACCCGTGAGAGGCATGTACACCTCGTACAATATCAATGTAAACCCCAGGAACCGATCGCGTAGTCACAGGCCCCCCGGTTTTAGTGTACAACCAAAATTTTAAAATTGTTAGACTTAGCTTAAAAACAAAATGTCAAAGGGTGAGAATTCAAAATAGTTATTAAACGAACATGTGGGAGGCACTGAGACCTTGCACGAGACCATTGTAACCTCCAAGAACTGACCGTGTAGTCATTGGACTCAAGATTTGAGAGCACGGCCAAAATTTACAAACTGTTACACTTAGGCTTAAAAACATGTTGTCAAAAGCTGAGAAAGTAAAACAACCACTAAACGACCCTATGAGAGGTACGAACACCTTGCACGGAACCAATGTAACCCTCAAGAATTGATCGTGTGTAGTCATAGGACCCCCGATTTGAGAACACAAATAGAATTTACAAACTGTTAGAATTAGGCTTTAAAACATGCCATCAAAGGGTGAGAACGTAAAATAGCCACTAAACGACTCCGTGAGAGGCATGAACACCTTGCACGGGACCAATGTAACCTGTAAGAATCGACAGTGTATTCAAGGGACCCTCGGTTTGAGAGCACAACTAGAATTTACAAACTATTAGACTTAGGCTTAAAAACATGACGTTAAAGGGTGATAACATAAAATAGCCACTAAAAGACCCCATGAGAGGCATGAATACCTCGCACGGGACCAATGTAACCCGCAGAAATCGAGTGCATAGTCACAGGACCCCCAATTTGAGAGCACGACCAACATTTAAAAACTGTTAGAGTTAGGATTACAAACATTACATTAAAGGGTGGGAACAAAAAATATCAACTAAATGGTCCCGTGAGAGGCACGAACACCTCGCATGGGACCAATGTTACCCGCAAGAACTGACTGCGTAGTCACGGAACCCCGCATTTAAGAGCACCACCAAAATTTGCAAATTGTTAGACCAAGTCTTAAAACCATATCATCAAAGGGTGAGAACGTAAAATAAACATAAACGGGCCTGTGAGAGGCACGAACACCTCGTACGAGGCCAATGTAACCCTCAATAACCGACCGCATAGTCACAAGTCCCTTGGTTTAAGAGCACGATCAAAATTTCCAAACTGTTATACTTAGGCTTAAGAAAATGTTATCAAGTGTGATAATGTAAAAGGTTTACTAAACAGATCCGTAAGAGGCATGGACACCTCGCATAGTATCAATGTAGCCCCTAGGAACCGATCGCATAGTAACTTCCCCCCCCCCCCCCCCCCCCCGATTTTAAAGCGCAACCAAAATTTTAAAACTGTTAGACTTAGGTTAAAAGACATAATGTCAAAGGGTGAGAACCCTAAATAGCCATTAAATGGTCCTGTGAGAGGCATAAAGACCTTGCACGGGGATAATGTAACCTGCAAGTTTTGACTGTGTAGTCACAGGACCCTCGATTTGAGAGCACGACCAGAATTTACAAACTGTTACATTTAGGCTTAAAAACATGTTGTCAAATGGTGAGAACATAAAAAAACCACTAAATGGCCCGGTGAGAGGCCTGAAGACCTCGCACGGGACCAATGTAACCTGCAAGAACTAATCGTGTAGTCACAGAACCCCCGATTTGAGAGCACGATCAAAATTTACAAATTGCTAGACTTAGGCTTAAAAACATGATGTCAAAGGGTGAGAAAGTAAAATAGCCACTAAACGGCCCTGTGAGAGGCACGAACACCTTTCACGGGACCAATGTAACTTGTAAGAACCGACCGTGTAGTCATGAGACCCCCGATTTGAGAGCATGACCATAATTTACAAACTGTTAGACTTAGGATTAAAACATGCCGTCAAAGGGTGATAACATAAAACAACCACTAAACGATGCCGTGAGAGGAACGAAGACCTCACACGGGACCAATGTAACCTGCTAGAACCGAGCGCGTAGTCACATGACCCCCAGTTTGAGAGTACGACTCAAATTTACAAACTGTTAGACTTAGGCTTAAAAACATACTGTTAATGGGTGAGAACAAAAAATAGCCACCAAATGGCCCCGTGAGAGGCACGAACACCTAGAACGGGACCAATGTAACCCGCAAAAACTGACTACGTAGTCACGAGACCCTTGATTTGAGAGAACTACCAAAATTTGTAAACTGTTTAACTTAGGTTTAAAAACATATCGTCAAAGGATGAGAACATAAAACGAACACTAAATGGGACTGTGTGAGGCACGAACACCTCGCATGGGACCAATGTAAGTACGGTACATCACTGATAACGTAACGTGTAACAATTTTATATGCTAAAGGGTTCCAATGATGTTTATTCCTAATCCATCAGTGCTTTTGAATTCTAAAAGATCATAAGGTTACGATGTTGAATAGTCATTCTAGGATACCTGATAAATATTCATAGGAAAGAATTCTAAAATTTAGTGGGCCACTAATTCAACTATTTGTTAAGTGATCTTACATACTTTGTAATTAATTTAACTGTACCAAACAAAAAGTCATCTAATTTAAAGTTTATCATTAAGTAGTAAGAATACAAGTTGTCGAATGTCACTTGTCGAATGTCACTTGTCGAATGTTGTCATACTATCTGTATGATTGAAGCATAAGATTTGGTACATGTCTATGGATTTGAATTCTATAAACGAGACGTTTATTTCTAATAATTCACAATAACTTAATAAGAAAAAGAATAGTTAATCTAGGACTAAGGATTTTTAGATACTACAACTCTAGTTGATTATAGTAAACAACTATTAATTAATGTGAAGTTTAGGTCGTTTTGGTAATATATGACAAAGTTACTAACACGAGTTGTTTACATTAACAAGGTTTTTTCATATTTCTTCCCATGTAAAAGGATGAAGGAAACTACTTATTTTATCATTTACCTATCAGGATGAAAAGTCATAGTGTCTAATAGCAAGACTATCTGGTTTCAATATTAGGGTTCCTTTAGGAAAACATGGTTTTATAAGGGAGATGCATTTGGGATTTCATGTAATTACAAATAGGCTTATTGTTTATGATAAGAATTATATTTTCTACGAAGCCTATAGTGTTTCTGGTGATAAGATTTTCAAAAACATTCTAAGTCAGAGTAAACTGGTGAAATAATTTAACGTAAATTATAAGGAATATAGTATTGATTAAATAATCAAAATTCATAACCAAGTTCATGTAAAATTTGAGAAAATTGTTTTCATGGGATAGGATCCAATAAGTAATGTCGTTACGTTTTAAAGAGTAAAAACAGTCAGTCATAATATTTCTAATACCCTCAAACTTCCGTCTAGAAAACTTCCAATATTCATCAATAATTCTTCGAATAGTTGCTTATCTACTCCTGATCAGGTACCATTCTCACATAAATAATTCTTCTCCTAATCTAATGGCAATAATATGCAGTATAACAAGAATGTAATGCGAAAGATGGCCATGAAAGTAAATTACTAGAGAAGTGAAATAACTATCGAGAATGAAAGTTGTTTGAGCTCCAAATGAAGTAAATTATTTTCAAGGGGAGAATAAATTGGATAATGTAAACAAAAGAACAATGTTGTACGTACAGACTTATGGAGTATAGTGTATACATTTTTGTCCTAAGATAATTTTCTTAGTATATTTCTAATTCCTCAATCATGTCGTTAACGATTCCCAAATTCTTAATGATTCACTAAATCACGTATACTCTAAATATCGAAACTCATCACATATCTCCAAATCAAAATTCAAGAACTTATTCTTGCAATCTGTAAATACATAGCGTATAATATCCATTATTATTTATATCTTCCCAAACCTTTTCCTAACCAAAATCCTGGTACCTCACATGTAATGTCGATATTGATTTCCTTACTCAAGTTTATATATCATATTCGCACTATCCTTATGATCTAAATCACTCACTTGATACTAATGCTTAAATTACGCCTTGAATAGGCTACTTAACCTGGTTGAGAAATAATACCAAATGTCATATCCCGATGTTTGCAGAGGGTGAGGGTTAACCTGATTATTACTAAATCATAAACAAGTCTAAATACTGAAATAACTGAGGCATATATTAATTTTCAAATGGGTTACAACTGAAATCCATGAACAATACAAAAGTATTTATCTTGCCAACTAGGCTACTTTTCTTCTAATATGACCTTTATTTACCTCTATGCATCAGCTGATCTCTAAACTATTCATCATGGCCTATTAGTACCTGTGTAAAGTAACTATAAAGGAAGGAATAAGCCAAAATTTGGCCACTAGATAATTCTGATTCTATAACAATGTAAATATGGAAATCTGTTTAAAAAGCATATATGGGTTTGAAATGCTCGAAATATAAAATAGTGTATGCCAATCTACAGCGAAATGGAATATCAATAGAACTAAATAGGGGTATACTGAAGTCTACGATTTATGAAAGATTGTATGATGATTACAACGGATATAGTATTTTTTGAGTTATAAATAAGGTTCAGACCATAATACGATAACCCGTAAATTATCGTCTATAGGGGCTGCAAATGCATAGACATACCATTATAATATCGCTCAAGGCATAAAATGCATTTGAATGGGCAATCCCGATATTTGGGGAATAACTAAATAATTTGGCACACTTAGGTAGAGTGGCACTCATACGTAGAGCAAATATAACAACAAGGAACTCAACATCTGAGTCCTTCAAGACCAATAGAGTTACCGGGGGTTTACCGGGTCTAATCCCTGGATTATATGGTATGCTATTAAAGGTTTCACTGATAATAGTTATAAAAGGGTAGGCTATGCCACAAATCAGATGATTGAAACCAAAGTTTAATAATATGCAGGGTATACTGCAATAGGGTAAAATACTTTAAATAATAGTTCAACAGGATTCAGTGGTGTACTGCAATCCGGATAATTTAGAGAAATCAAATAGGTTGTCAGGACTGGGGCTGGTTTGAGTTTAATCAGATAACATATTGAATCAATATTCAAGGTATAGTTAAACTATCAGAAGAGTTCATAAATGATAATACGAGTTCAAAGCTATCACATAGTGATATAACAAGCAGTAATGTCAAAGACATAAGTTCAAGGTATAGTAGTGAAATAGAACCACCTACTAGTGTTTACGCGTTTTGCGTTATTATTCACAAATCTTTCATTGTTCCATTCCAATTCCCATAGTTATTGGCTCGAGGATTTAAAAGAGAGTGGTTATATTGGTGTTTGGGAAAAATGGTTCGAGTTTCGGATCTTTGCCGTCGTTCGATAAATACAAATAAAGCTTATGCTATGATAAATATAGAAAAATCGTATATCATTCTAAATTACACTCTTTAGCATTGACGAAATAAGTAATATTTGGAATTTAGAAAATATGTTTATATGGCAACTCAATATTTGAATAATATAATTTTCGGGAAAATATTATTTTTATGGAATCAAAGTATTCGATTGGTTTGAATAAGCAACGATTTTACATTTTATTAAAATATTAACCGGGTCAAATATACAATTTCACTATTTGAACAAAATCCACAATTTTATACGAACAAAAAGATCTTTTTTGGGTATTGTCCCGATAGATAATTTCAAAAATAATAATTTTCTTAGTTGGTCTGAGATTAATTATTTAATTAAATCGATTAAAATATTAGTTCGAATCCGATATCGTGTCAATGTTTACTATTCCCCTTTGGCCAGATTTTATATTATCTAAGTGTCAATATTATTACGGTGAGTATAAAATTAATGTTTGTGACACAAAATAATTTTTGAAAAAAAGTTGAAAATTTCCCCCCTTATTTAGACAATAATCCAGTGGTCGTGCCACTTACAAAATGAACCAACACAATAATTAAGCATCCTAACACCTGCATAATCACAATATGACTCGTAATATAACGAGTTAACACGACGACATAACCTCGAATCGTTTGGTATCATACTCATTAAAATATATTTCTAAAAGAAAAGGGACAGTTTATAAAAAAAAAATGACAACGGATCTAAATATATTTTTTAAAATGTACGAATACTCATACGTGTCGGGGTTTCATGCTTATGACTATTTTTATACATAAATGAGTATAAATAATAAATAGGTATTTTTCGGATAAAAATATTTACAATATTTTAAAATTACACTACTCGAACATCCAAACCAAAATGGAATGGAATTTGAACAAAATAAAACAACAATATAATAACAATCTCAGATCCATATATGTATGTATATGTGTATATATATAAACGAATTTATCAACATATAACCAACAAAAATATAATCCCAAAGGGGTTTTGTTACTGCCGGCCACCACCATGGAAATGGGTGGTGGTCGCAGCTTCAACCGTTCAACTACACACACACACATTCATATATATATATATATATATATATATATATATATATATATATATATATATATATATATATATATATACACACACACACACACACACACACACACACACACACACACGCGCACACGCACACACAAGGGTGTACCCATGCCGATGGCACGGCGATAAATTTGTTCCCATGATTTTTGTACCCGTGCCGATGGCACGATAATAAATTTGTTCCCATGATGAAATTATATGCCTAAAGTGTTGGCAGGAAAAAGAATAAAAAAGTCACAAATTGAAGCATGAAATGAATTATAAGGCCAACTTAAAACCTAGTTCCCTAAGGCATGGAATTGTATGGCCAACATGCATGAACAAAGATCAGTTCAGTTACAATCCTTTATTTTAACTGAGAGAAAAAATTAATTAAAACACACATGAACAAAGGTCAATATGCATGAAAACAGTCCATTAAAACCACTGAATGTTCAACAAAATTTAAAAGTTGATGTATCTAAAAGTTAGTCATTGTTTAACCAAAAGCTCTGCAAGCAAAATACTTTCTAAGACCACTGATTTGGCACATTAGTCATTTGAGATAAGCTAAAACACAGTTCAAAAATAACTTGCAAAACATTACAAGTAAAAGTTTCTCTATAGTTTATACTCAGTATGACCTGTATCACAACGTGTGAACCCACCAAGTTGTGTACCCACCATTCTCTCGCCAAAAACGAAACACGCGCCGACCTAGTACACATTCCCTCCCACCACTCATTTCATTACCCACATCAATACACATCAATACCGCATGTCAAGTCTTTTTAAAATTTAGTCAATGCCACAGTTTTATGGAATCTCTTTATTAACACAATAATACACATCAATGTCATATGCCAGGTCTTATTACAATATTCACTACCTTTACAGCATGTGCAAAAGATTTGGGAAATGGAGGAAGAATGCAATTTTACACATATCAATTCATAATCCATAGTTTAGAGCATAATACATATTTTCTATATACAACTTATATTTACTTCAACATTGTAAAAGATGAAAATATTTCAAAAACAAAAAGTTGTGCCTAGGCTTAAAAATAATTTTAAAGTAGAATGAATATATTTAACTCATTTTTAATAAATACAAAATAAATTAGTTTCAACAGTTAAAAAGATGTTTAAATGTTATAAACGAATATTAACTATTTTCATATTGTCAAAAGTTTTTTCAAATTTAAATATTTAATAAAATTGTAAATTATTTTTTTATTTTCATTAATGTTAATGTTTTTCTATATTGTGTTAAATTTAGTGGCATTCATATGTGTCTTGTGTCTATCAAAGTACCTTAACTGATTTTCAAAACAAATAAACAAATAAAATTATATTTATCTACGTTGAGTGTGAGTGTATTAATTGGGTTTTGTCAAATCTTTGCGTGTCAAATCTGTTTGTGCTTTGGTTTGAGCTTTTGAAAATATATTTTTGGGAATAAGATATTAGATTTAGTTCAGAAATCATATCACGTGTAATGTAAGAGATTTTACACAAACCATGACCCACACTTTTAATGGGTTGTTTTATTGTTAGGTAAAGTACACCTAAGATTGAATGGTACACTTACAATTTAAACTTATCTTCACAAAAAGGGCCATTGAAACAAATCCACCATCAACCCTTTTACACAAAAGATACCAAGTTAGAAAATAAAAAAAATTGTATAAAAATATTGTACACCTGGGATTTAAACCTATCTTCACAGAAAGGGCCATTGAAACAAATCCACCGTCAACCCTTTTTACACAAACGATAACAAGTTAGAAAATTAAAAAAATTGTATAAAACTTAACATTGTTGTTATTAAAAGAATCACAAAAAATCTATATTACTTTACACGAAAAATAAGAAAAATTAGAAACTTTGAATATGATAATATATTCTTATACAAAAAAATATCAAAAATAGGAAAAATCCTTTAATGTTAAAAGTGTACACACCCACCGTCTACCAATGAACAAATGTATTCCTATGAAGCTTTAAGGCCTAAAAAAATATGACTTTGGTGTTCAAAGCCTTAAACATACAACATCCCCAAAATAGACGCACATGCATACGTATTAACCAAAAGGGGCTTTGTAAATTTAGGACCTATTGTAATATGTATTTTGGAAATAGGACAACAAACATTTTATTTATGGTTTTAGTCCCTATTTTTGAATAAAGCCGCTGGCGCGGACCCATATTCATAAAACGTTAACCAATCACAACATGCCACGTGTCCCTTTAATTTGAAAATAGGGACTAAAATTGGAAACAAAATGTTTGTTGTCCTATATCCATAATCAATATTATTTTAAGTCCTAAAATTACATAATCTATAACCAAAAAAATGAGTCCAAATCATTTTACTCATATACCATATATAGTTGAGAATTTAATTATAGATTCAGAGCGATTCTTACCTGAAGTAATTTTTATAATTCTAATAAAAATTGAAAAAAAGAATACAATCCATTAAATCTTAGCATCTAACACAACTCTGACTTAAAAAAGTCAATTTTTGTCAATGTTTTGAGCGCTTCGATGACTAGACAACCATAATCGATACACGATGATCATATGTGGCATGGAGTCCACAAATATCCTCCTCACAAGGGGGTGATTTGGGGAAGCAATAATATGAGCGATAAAGCACATTGAGATATGGTTTTCAGTGTAAAGACCTATAAAAAATGTGAGGAGTGTTGCAAGAAATGAGTTTGCATGCGTATACTGAAGTGACGAGTCTCCACTTCCTCCCAAAATTTATGTCAATTTAAAAAGAGTAATAATAATATTAGAGCGATTCGAGTTTATATCCCGTGAGAAATTAAAGGTTGTACTTTATGACTAAATAAAAAATACACACAAAGAGTTGATATGCTTAGATACAGACCATTCATCAATTGCATCCTTGGAAAGTTGGCCTCAACAACATTTTGAATAGAATACAACCGAAAAGATTGAGATGAATTAGTTGCTCTCAGGGAATCAACAACATTATTACTGTTTGAGGCGCAAACAAAAAATCTCACACCAAAATCACCTTGGAAACCATTTGTTGACATTCTAAAAAGAACAACTAAAAAGATAATTAAAATAAAAAAAATTATAATAATAAAAATAGCATCATCATCGCACATCAGGACATCAACACCACCACCATATAAAGATATTTGTTATCATTAATAAAATTGACCCTGTTATCAGGGTCATGTTTTGGTAAACAAATCAAATTAGTCAAATCTGTGAGAATAATTAAAATAAAATACATTAATTTGTTTTGACAAAATTATCTTTCATACGTAATTTACCTGACATAAAAAAGATCCCCATGGATGTCTCTTCCAACTAAAGGTTACCCACCTACAAAACAAATTAAACGGGGAAACAGGAACCCAATTAAACAGGAGAATATGATTTGTGACTGGGGTATGTGGGTTTCTTTGTTCTTGTTGCTCAATTAACAAAATTCATGGCAGAAAAAAAATAAAACGAAATAATATGAAGAAGAAGGAGAACTGGTCGGCATGGGAAAAGTAAGTCGAAGGTCAGGGGAGAGGGGCAGAGGGACGGAGACGGTTTGGGGAAAAGGGAGAGATCGGGTTGGGGTTTTAAGGATTTTCTCTAAGACAGAGAATTCGTAGTTTGAGAGAGAGAGTTGTGATTTTTATAACAACCAACACTAAAAAACCAAGGGTTTACTCCCTTTATATATTAGGTTTAGAAATCAATTTTGGGTTATTCTAATTTTTACCCACAATATATTTTTTAAGTTTACTTTTTGAACGAAGTCTTTATTAAATTATTAAATAACTACTCAAACTTTATGTTCGAGTCTTATCCATGATGTCCCGTTAGGACTTAGACTAAATTAATTAAAGTACCAAAAAAAATTAGTAATACACATACATAAAAATTTGTGAAAATTGCTACTTGGCCTAAAATAATTTTTTCGAGTCATCTGAATTCATTTCATTAATAAAATAATACGTGGGCTATTACAAATTACCTTCACATCCAAGACAACCACTAATCTTGGACAGTATTTTATTCATTGTCCAAATTACAAAATAACCTCATGTAAAATTTTCCAATGGTTAGACTCTCATAAGTTAGTCGATAAAAATTATTATGAGTTACATATCAAGATAAAGGTGTTGGAGATGAAGTGTGTGATTGCGAAATCAAAATGAATGTCCATGTTAAGGCTAAATATGATGTATTGCATAAGGAGTTGGGGATGGGGTGTGCGATTTCAAAAAATATGAATGTCGATCTCAAGGCTAAAAATGATGTATGGCAAAAGGATATGGATAAGTTTAGTATGCAATTAAAATTTCTTATTATTAATCTTGTTTTTGTGATATTTTGTATGTTGTTCTTTTTTTAATGATGTGGAAGGATTTCATATTAGTATCTTGCAACAATGGTGGTTTACCAATTTTTGGAATGAATGAATATTTATGTTAATTTGTTGTTACTTGCCTCTTGTTTAACTATTTATGAAAATGTAATAGTGATATGAGAAATATTAAATTTACATGTCAGTTTCATTAATGGTTTTATTTTCTAGAAAATTGTTATGAAAAAAATTGTTGTAAAAATTTGTTATTAAAAAAAATTAATAGAAAATGGACAAAATATAACAAATTGTTTCATCATAGTACAATCATTGTCCATACAAAAAGGAAAGTATATCCATATTTTCCATACATAATACTTTCATCACCATAACATCCTTGTCCATATAAAAAAGGAAAATGGAAAAATGGAAAAATGGAAAAATGGAAAAATAGCTTAACAATAATGACAACAAAATGGAAAACGACAGCTTAATGCTTATATCATACCAAATGGAAAAACAACATTGTCTTTTTAACATTTACACCAGGCCAAATGGAAAAATGACATTCTCGTTTTAATGTTGATAGCATTGTCTTCTTAATGGATCAACATAAATTGGAAAATGTAATAACATAATTGGAAAACAACATTGTATTCTAGACAAAAAAGTAATTTTTTGCATCCCTAGTTCAAACCAAATCCATCCCAACTTGCATCTCAGTGGACGAATTACTTTGATAATACAAATTTGTATCTTAAGTTGCATCCACCTACCTACAAATAAAAGTGAAACGACATCACATTTTATCATGAGTTTATGAAATTGTATACTAAGGTTAAGAAGACAAATCATTAAATCTTATTATTAAGAAGTGAACAATTTCATCTATCGTGAATTTATCTAACCTACCCACACTCGTTAAAACATCTCTCTTTAGACTTTTTTGCTCTTACAATTGTAGTCTCTTTCCCTCCTTTAAGCCTCTGAAGACATCCTTTGACCCTCACTTGTTGTTGTTCGTTGCATATGTAATTACTACACATGTTTAATGATACACCTCCACTAGTACTAGCTAATTTATGTCTCACCTCAAAACCCTAACAAACCAGTAAATTCATTTTCTCAAATTCCATAGGAAAATCATTATTATAAATTTATGTAGATTCTTGACTAATGAGGTCCTTCTCAGCAACATCTAAAGACCTTTAGATCAACCGACTCCGTTAAAGAATGTTTGACTTGTCATCCATTATCTCAATTACACTCAAATCCATTACAATTAAGATTTTGCTCATTTTGTCCATCTATTCAAGATGTATTGGTTAGTAATTTATCAAAATCTTTAAACTTTTGCAAATAATCTAATACGTGTCTACACGAGATAACCGATCTCTCAAACATCTTAGAAGTACAAGAGGCTAAATATAAACTCCTGTTGTAAATGATTTCTCGCACCTTTTGCATCCTTCGAATTTTAAACACCATTTTACTTTCATCCTACTTCACAAAATCAAACTTATGATTCATCATTTTCCACATCTTATCCTGAAATCTAAAGAATCTTTCATGAGTATAAATATCAACAGTTTTCAACAAAATATATTTCAAGAGTTTTGGTTTGGCTTTTTTGTCAAGCACTTTTGATCGACAAACAACTCTTCATGATATTAACGCATAACCCCCTACCAAACTGGATCACAAAATCTAGAAGTGAGTTGTTCTTCTAATTTTTTTTAAAGAACCAATGGTCATTTTTTACTCGTTGACTAGTCGATATATTGGCAGAGAAAACATGATTCATGTATGATGGGACCTATCTCGAATGGATTTCATACAAGGAATGAAGCCACTTGTTTTCATTTAATCCACTCTTACAAACACTGCATCCTAAGATGCACCTAAGCACCTCCTTAGGTCCCTATCACTCACTCATTGGCCAAAAACCCAAGGTCATCTTCGAGTTCCAATCAAGAGGTTAGTATATGCTTGCGGGCCCTGTTTGACTACGATCAACTATCTCGTCAGAGAAAACTCTTAATGAATCTTTGAGGGGCTCTCAATCTCCATTCTAATATCCCACCATGTGCATGAATTGTACATACAGTTTGGACAAATGGTTAGCTTCACTATCAAAAATTGATCAAGAGGCCACCGGATGGTCTTAAGCCCCGTTTGACTCCAGTCAAATGTCTCATCTAAGAGGACGATAAATGAATCTTAATATGGCTCTAAATCCCATTTCCAAAGGTTCACATCATGGACAAATCGACCTTACGATTTGGACAAACAATCTATTTTACTTTAAAAACTGATCAAGAGGCCATCGGGCGCTCTTGGGGTCCTGTTTGACCCCGATTAACTCTACATCTTAAATGAAGCTTAATGAATCTTCTAAGGGATATAAATACCCATTACAATGGTCTTCTTTATACACGAATCATCCTTATAGTACGAACGAATGACCCATTTTATTTTGAATGATCACCGAGAACTTTCGGGCCCCATTTAACCTTGATACACTCTCTGAATTGAATGAAGCTGAATAAAATCTCTAAGGGCACTGAGTACCCTTTCCAATGATCCATTCCATGTGAAAATCATCCTTAAGGTTTGGATGAATGATCCATTTTCCTCTAAAAACTTAATGTCTAGTGATCAACGAGCGCTTGACCTCAGTTAACTCCTGAACTTAGGATTAGCTTAATGGATTCTTGAAGGGGTCTAAATAACCTTTACAATGGTCCACCACATATGAGACTATGACTTAATATTCACATTTTATGATATTTTTTTTGAAAAACCTATCTCAAACTGTCGAATAGCAACCCTTAAGGCCCTCCCTATCAGTAGTGTGTCTGGGTTCTATGACGATAGGTAGGACCAGGACCCTATCGATCGTCACCCTCTTTGCCCCTATAAATAAGGGGCATGTCCTCACTTTAAAATGAACCTCTAAAAATCCCTTTTATAATTTCAGAGAACATTCTCCCGAGCTCAAAGTTGTTGCCTTCCTAAAAAGCCCATTTCTCACATTCCATTCCATCATTTTCATACTTCATTTATTAAATTCCCCACATCTCTTCATAACAACTTCAGCCCATTACATGATCAGCGTATCTACACTCAAGATCAACTCCAAGTATTCATAAAGCGGTCCAATTATCCATCATTTTCTCTAAATTCTCTTATTTTAATATTAATTCCTTTATTTCTGATTTAGTATTTATTTCATTATATCACCTACATTAACATCAAACTTATATTAGTAGTATCAACTCATAATATATTTTCCATAAAGAAAATTCAAAAACAGGAATAAGAGGGTTTGTGTGGTCATCCCGGGGTCGAGGTCTGGGTTTCTCGAGGAGGATCCTCTTCTTTCCCCTTTCTCTTCAATTTCGATGTGCACGTGGGACTGCGTCCTTTCTCGAGGCTCTCAGTCATCTTTGGTGTGGGGTGATAAGTAGAGATAGAGTTGACAAACTATTTTGTATAAAATAGGCAAAATAAATGTTTTCTTCTCGAGAAAACAACATCAAGGACAATATTGATGCTTGCAATACAAAGTCGTTTTTCAAGGACTAAGTTATGGAATGGGAAGGTGGTAGGCACCTATTCCTCCCTTTCGATCTCTCATTGTCATGTCTTAAACTACTCATGTTGAACTCCGTGATGTGTGTGCATATGTGCATAATATACATAGAGTATGAAATCGCTCAACTCGCATCATGGACAAAGACGGAGTGAGGTCATCCTTTAGAGTCTTCCAAAAATAGTATTTCAAATTATAATGTAAGTGTTTGCCAATTCAAAAGTCATTAAAGAAGAATGAATGTGTATATTGGATAAGACACAAGCAAGCAAACATATAAAATATATTATGAATATATAATAAGAATAAGGTAACAAATGTATATGGGAGGACTCGATTCTAGGGATTTACCCAAGGCGCCTACGTGGCCCCGGGGGTAGAAAAGTCCATGCAGTTCTAAGACAATAAAAGGTGGGGTTCAACCCATAAATCCAACCACAAATTTTTCTTATCTGTATGTGTAGAAAAAAGTGTTGTAGTGTCAGAAAATGTGATGAAAATTCCCTATTTGGAATTTATAAATAAACCCTCATTTTCTTATTTTTGGGATTTTTTCTTGTGAAAATAAAGTATGTGAAAATACTAATAATAAAAATTTAGAATTATGGTGTCTGATGTAATGAAGTAAATTACTAAAGAAAAAATAAGTTGGATAATGTGAAAATAAGGGAATTTAAAGGAAAGGGTGGCGAATTGGACCTCCTTATAAAGAATTGAATTGGATCTTTGATTGTAGATGAGCTAATATCAAAATGATATGATGGTGGTATGATGAGTTGGTGAGAAATTTCTATGAGGAGTATGAAAATGATAGAGGAAATGTGGAAAATGTGTTGTTTAAGAGGGGGCCAACTTTGAATTCGATAGAATGTTTTATGAATTGCTGAGAGGGATGTTCAGGGTTATGAGGCATGTCTTTCAAAGTGAGTTTATGGACTCTATTTATATGTACAACGGGTGCCGATTGACATGGTCTTGGATCTTCCTATTAGTAAAGAACCCAAAATACACTACCGATAAGCAAGGTCCTGGTGGTGCCATTCGGCAGACTGAGGCAGGTTTTTCAAAAAAATGATCGTAAAACATAACTCGTATGTCAGAATTGTGAAAGGGATAGACCATTAAAAAGTTTATTCAGATACCTTTAAGAATCCATTGAGCCAGTCCTGGGTTCGAGATTGATCGAGGTCAAACGGTATCGGAATAACCATTAGTCATTGGATAGGAAATTCTCGAAGGAATATGGTTCTTTTATCCAAATTGCAAGTCCAATTTATAAATGGGATGAACCGTTGGAAAGGATATTAAGAGACCTTCGAGACTACAATCGAATTTTTTCCATTCGAAGAGTTGACCAAGGTCAAACGGTGCCTTAAAAAGGACTAGTGACCCTTCGGAGTAAAATGGATCGTTCGTCCTTACCATAAGATTGATTAATGCACCTAGTGGACCGTTGTAAAGGTTATTCACATCCCTTTGAATATTCTTTCAGCTTCATTCAAGCTTAGGAGTCGACCATAGTTAAATGGGGCATAGGGTCACCCGATAGACTCCACATCAATTTTTGGAGTTAAATGGATCATTCATCCGTACATTAAGGTTAATTCATGCACGGAGAAGACCGTTGGAAAGGGGATTAAGATCTCTTCAAAGATTCATTGAGATTTCACTTATATGAGAAAGTTGATCGAAGTCAAATGGGTCCCAAGAGCGCCCGATGGCCTCTAAATTAGTTTTTTATTATAAAATAAACCACTCCTCTTAACCGTAAGGTCGATTTGAGCATGAGGTGGACCATTAGGATGATATTTTAGATCCTTTCAAAGATTCATTAATCTTTCACTCAGGTGAGACAGTTGATAAGAGTCAAAAGGGGCTCGAAAGCACATAGGGGACTCTAGATCGATCCCTAGCGTATGACCTAGGGTTTATAGTGAATGAGTGAGTTCTAGGGATATAAGGGGGTACTTAGGGGGGGGGGGTCCTAAGATGGGGTGTCTACAGAGAGCCCATCTATGGGCAATCCTGGAACAAGTGAAGGTCGTCGAATGATATACACCACATCGACCTTGGGAAAGAGGTTTTAAGGTCAATCTCGAAGACGCAGAGGCTGACCAATTCGATGAGTGAAGGTCAATTCTGAGGACCCAATGAGACAAAGATGAATAATTTAGAAGGTTTAGGTCGATTATGAGGACCTAAGAAGATCATGACGACTAATTCTCCGAGTTAAAGATGTGTTACTATTGTTTTTAAGGGACTATATCGACCACTTTAGCGAGTTGAGGTCAATTTTATGGATCTAAAGTGATGCTGGGCATGATCAATTCAGTAGGTTAAAGTTAATTCTGAGGACCTAAAGTTGTGATGAACAATTTTAAGGGTCGGGGTCAATTTTACGGACCCTAAGTTGGGACGACCAATTCTGAGGGCCGAGGTCATTTTTAAGGACCTTAAGTTGGGACGACCAATTCTAAGGGCCGAGGTTAGTTCTGAAAACCTTGAAATTGGGATGAATAATTTAATGGACCAAAATCAATTCTCAGGACCTAAAGTGATGACGATGAATTCTTATAGCCGAGGTCAATTCTGAGGACCTAAAGTTGGGATGACGAATTCTGAGGGTTGAGGTAAATTTTGAGGACCTTAAGTTGGGGTGATCAATTCTGAGGGCTAAGGTCAATTTTGAGGATCTAAAGTTGTGATGATCAATTCTAAGGGTCGAGGTTAATTTTGAGGACGTAAAGTTGTGACGATCAATTCTGAGTGCCGAGGTCAATTCTGAGGACCTTAAGTTTGAGTGACCAAATTTGAGGGTCAAGGTCAATTCTGATGACCTTATATTGGGGACCAATTATAAGGGCCTATGTTAATTATGAGGATTTAAAGTTTTGACGACCAATTCTGAGGACCAAGGTTAATTCTGACAACCTAAAGATGTAGTGACCAATTCGAAGGGTCAAGGTCAATTATAAGGAGCTAATGTTATGACAACAAATTCTCAGGGTCGAGGTCAACTCTAAGGAGTTTAAGTTGGGATGACAAATTCTGAGGGTCGAGGTCAATTATGAGTACATTGAGTTGGGAAGACCAATTTTGAGGACCGAGGTTAATTTTTAGGACCTAATAGTTGTAGCACAAGGAATAGCTTTCCTAGGGAAATTATTAGGGATTTCGATGCACTTTTGGTTCCATTGGGGAATATTTTGTCTTGAGACTCCACTAGAGGATGTTTAGTTTTATGGATTATGACTGGAGAATTTTATTTGACTTAGATATGGGTTCCACATAGGTTCTTTTATGTAGAATAAGAGTGTAAAATTAATCTTGCTGGGGATTTTGAGATTTTGTAAGGGGCTTAGTGTTCCAAAAATTGTATCCTTAAGGAAAATGATGTTTTATATTCTTCAAGGATTTTCTAGAATTTTGTGGGAAATTTCTAGAATTTTTGGGCAATTTTTTGTACAAAATTAGAAAAGTGGTGCCAATAGGAGGTCTTGGGAGGGTGCCAATCAACAAGGGTACAAACTCCTGGGATTCCTTAGGAAGAGGAAATGGCAGTTGCCAATCGGTATGATCAGGGGATTCAGAACTTTGTTTCTAGGTGGATTGTTCAATATTTATTGGGGATATAGGTGAACTTCTACCCTTGGAGTCTTACATTATGGACTGGAGGGACTATATGCATACATGTGTAGCTAAAGAGGTTGTAGGCGCATGTGGTGGTGTCTGGGTTGACAGGGCCTATGGTGTGGTGGCATCCATCTCCTGTTCTCTCCTTTTCAGATTTTCTTTCAAATCCATCATTAATTGACGGAGCTTGGCGTTGACCATGTTGTATGCCTGATGTAATGGCTTTGCACCTGAAAATAGAGAATCAAGAAGGCAAAAAGATATTGAGAACGTGTGTGCTCGCGTTCAAATGATCAAATTATATATAAAACCCTTTTAATCCAAACAAACCCTAAACATGCAGCAGTATGTGATTGAATAAATTGATAATCTACGCAAGAACATTCAAACACATGCAATTAAGGAAAAATCCCCCTCAGGGGCAAAACCATTTATTTTCACTATAATTTTTAAGAGAACGATTTACAATCGGATTACAATGAAAATACAAGTTGACTAAGAATTACCCTCGGGTATCGGATTCTGTAGTCGTGGCTGGAATTATCCCTTTCCAGTAGGGCTGCAATGAAGAAGAAGAACAGTCTCCTCCACAAGGGTTGAACAAACCAAAGTTGTGTTCTTGGGTTGCAAAAGGATTCACAAAGGTTTGGCAATGATGTGTGAATCAAAACATGAGTCTTGGGACTCAAAAATATGAAGACTAGATGTATTTGGACTCTTAAATTCGTCTCCTAAAGTCTTGAAAAACAACTCCCCCGAAGTTGGTATTTATAGGAAAAAATATGAAGAGTCCCACATTCTTAAAACTCTAAAATTCTATCCAGCGTAAAAAAAAAAACAGCATTCTTTAAGGAATTTTCTCTATCTTCAAAAGGTCATAACTCCTTCACCGTAGCTCGGATTGAGGTGTCGTTTTTTCCAGTATCTTCGTTACGGCGAGATCTTCAACTTTATAGTTGACCATACCTCCGAACTATGGATGTGAAATTACGAAAATGCCCTTGAACTCTCCTATCGTGCCTTTTTTTCACTGTTTTGACTTCCCTTGCGTACCACTTGCATTAAGTCCCTAAAATCTTGGAACGTGAAGTCGTTGAGGCAGATGTGGGACATATTAGTGGAGATAATGCATGCTTGATTCCCGGAATTCGGATAGAGGCCGTCATGTGAGATCGTGAGGAGACGTGCCAAATGTAGCGGCGTACGACATAAATAAATGAAACATTTCGGACATGTGAAAAATGTCCTTACAAATCTCCCCCTATGTCTATGCCGGTACATACATAAAAAATCCGAATTATCAAATATGAAATTGCCTATACAAATCTACCCTCCCATGAACCCAAAACTGGAAAAGGTACAAATGAATAGTCTTCATCATTTGTTCTTTAATTCTTCAGGAATCTCAAAACTTTTCTCATTAGGGTGTGCAACATATAGATCTGCAATCTTCATACCTACACACATGAGACAAAGCAAATACCACGTGACATATCGAGTTTGAAATGAGATAACATGGATATCAATATATGATAAAAATATAAGCAACATCTCAAAAACTCCCCCAGAATTCAAACTCAGAATTCAAACTCCCCCATAATATGATAATTCTTTCTCCCCCTTTTTATGATGTCCCCAAATGGACAAATTAGAGAAATAAATCAAATAAGCAAGTGCGGGGTGTCACTAGGATAAAAACACACCATGAACAAACAGAAAGCAACCAAGTCAATGATAGCGTAAATGAAGTGGTGTGATCAAATTCGATAGGAAAATCAATGCATACAAACATGACATATGTGCACGATGAATATTGGATATTCCTAGCGAATGAACTCAAATGCTTCCTTTGGTGTAAAAGAGTGACAATATAAGATATTGACTCAATCAAATCAACAAATTAAAGCTCAAAATGATTTTCACACCAATAACGTCCAAAATGATTTTATGCTTTTTCAGGACTTTCAAGGAAGTGCAAACCCGTTTAGATTCTCCAACCAAACTCCCTCAGATATTGTATTGAATAGAGGCATTCTAAATTCTCAAACTTTGGAGAATTGATGGTGAAACCTAAGTGGCCCATATTTGGCATGAATTACTTTTTATTGCCTTTAAATTTTTTCGGGGTCTTTTAACCTCTTTGGACCTCGGATATTAAAATTCCTCCATTTTTTAGGTCCTTTTTAACGGTGGCTTTTGCGCAAAGGATAGATGATTACTTTTCGCAGCCCCTCCCCGTTATACAAAAACACACAGTCTCACCAAAACGGTTTTTACATGCATTCCAATCTTGTCAAGATTTATCGCATATTGTACATTGTATAGACATGATTGAGATGAAAACACGCAAGCTAACATGAGATAGACAAGTGCAATAATCAAATATAGTTGTGCATGTGTGCAATAAAGGATATAGGAGTCAAACATGTAGGAAGATATCACTAATTACATCTCAAAGACTCCAATCAATGTAAAGCACATGGATGAAATGATGTAGCCTCTCAAATCTCTATCAAACAGTCACATGGATAAATGGAATGAAGTTGTGACTTGGCTATCTTACATGCTCATCCATAAAAGAAGAAAAATACAAAAATCTTTTTGGATTTTTTCAAAAATTTGGAAAAAAAAAATAAAATCTTTTTGTGCTTTTCTCAAAATTTTTCTTAAAGGAAAATCTTTTTGTATTTTTTTTCAAAAGAAATATAAAAAGCAAAAGGAATAAAACAAAGCTGTACGACAAAGTAATGGTACATATAAAACAGACTAGCAATAGGAAGCATATGATATGAACATGAAGAAGCATCCTATTCTAGACATAGACCAACCCCCTCAGTCAACTGTGCAAATCCCTAAAGATTTCCTAAGACTCTCAAATCTAAGGGCATCTAAAGGTTTCGTGAAAATATCGGCTAACTGACGGTCGGTAGGAACAAAACTCAGGGATACGACTTTCTCTTCAACTAACTGACGAATAAAGTGCTCACGTATCCTGATGTGTTTTGTGCGCGAATGCTGAACTGGATTGCGGGATATGTGTATCGCGCTCGTGTTATCACAGGAAATGGTCATGGTGTCCTGTGATATCCCATAATCCTCCAGCATTTGCTTCATCCACAAGAGTTGTGTGCAATAACTCCCGGCGGCTATGTACTCAGCCTCCGCAGTGGACAAAGAGATGGAATTTTGCTTCTTGCTCAGCCAGGAGACAAGAGCAGAACCAAAATAGAAACACCCACCAGAAGTGCTCCTACATCCATCTACATCCCCAGCCCAATCGGCATCCGAGTAGGCGGACAGACGGTCATCGGTATCAAAGGAATACCAAATCCCGTATGAGAGAGTCCCACTTACGTATTTAATAATACGTTTTAGAGCAAGTAAATGTGACTCTTTTGGGGATGCCTGATAATGCGCACAGACTCCAACACTAAAGGCGATGTTGGGACGACTGGCAGTCAAGTAGAGGAGACTACCTATCATACTCCGATATAAGGTTTGCTCTACGTCCTTGCCTGAAGTGTCCTTACTAAGCTTGGTAGTGGTACTCATAGGTGTACGTGCATGCTTAGTAGAGTCTAAACCAAATTTCTTCACTAGGTCTCTAGCATACTTGGATTCGGAGATGAACATCCCATCCTCTAGCTGACGAACCTGGAGACCAAGGAAGAATGTAAGCTCACCAACCATGCTCATCTCAAACTCACTTTTCATCTCCTCCTCAAAGTGGTGAGCATGCTGGGAGCATGTGGATCCAAAGACTATGTCGTCCAGATAGACCTGGGCAACCAAAATAGCACTGTCACCTCTCCTGACAAACAACGTCATATCTACTCCCCCTCTCTTGAAGCCACGAGCTAAGAGATAGGAAGTAATCCTCTCGTACCAAGCACGGGGTGCTTGCTTCAAACCATACAAGGCTTTCCTCAGATAGTAGACGTGCTCAGGGTGCTGAGGGTCTTCAAACCCTTTTGGTTGTTCCACATAAACCTCCTCCTGTAGAATGCCATTCAAAAAGGCACTCTTGACATCCATCTGATACACCTTGAAGCGCAGATGACATGCGATGGCGAGCAGAAGACGGACGGACTCAAGCCTTGCAACAGGAGCAAATGTCTCCCCAAAGTCTACACCCTCTATCTGTGTGTAGCCTTGAGCGACCAACCTAGCCTTATTTCGGATTATGGTACCATTTTCATCCATTTTGTTCTTAAAAATCCACTGGGTACCTATCACATTAATCTCACTAGGTCGGGGGACAAGTTCCCAGACATCATTCTTTTTAAACTGAAGCAACTCATCCTGCATAGCAGATATCCAGTGTTCATTCTTGAGTGCTTCTTTATGGTTCTTGGGCTCGACTTTGGATGTGTAGCAAAGATGGCTAACAACGTTCTCTAGCTGAGCACGAGTCTTGACCCCTAGAGTGGGATCACCAACAATGGCAGAAGGGTCATGACTCTTGCGAACCCAAGCAGGTGTGTCCCCTAACACAGGAGTAGGGTCCACAGAGTGTGAGAGAGGAATAGGTAAATCACTGTCAGAACAATCCTCATCCTCACACTGAAGGTTAGGATCAATAACCGTCGGAGGTTCGTCATCTTGCACGGTGACGTTTATTGATTCCATAATCTTAGAGATCTTCAGGTTAAAAACCCGGTACGCTCTGCTATTCGATGAATATCCTAGAAATATTCCCTCGTCGCTTCGGGAGTCGAACTTTCCTAATTGCTCTCTATCCCATAGGATGTAGCATTTACTCCCAAAGACACGGAAATATGCCAGGTTGGGCTTCTTGCCAGTCCACAACTCATAAGGAGTGTGAAGTGTGTGTGGACGCAGATACACCCTATTCACCGTGTGGCATGCAATAGACACTGCCTCTGCCCAAAATCTCCTAGAAACTTTACGACCTAGAAGCATAGATCTAACCATCTCTTGGATCGTTCTATTCTTTCTCTCAACAATCCCATTTTGCTGAGGAGTTCTCACAGCAAAAAACTCATGTTTGATCCCAAGGCTATCACAGTACAAATCAACCTTTGCTTCCTTGAATTCAGTGCCGTTGTCACTACGTATTCTGTTAATAGTGACACCGTGTTGATTTTGTAGGACACGGCACTTGGTCGTTAAGAAATCTAGAGCATCGGATTTCTCTCTCAGAAAACCTACAATGGAGTATCTGGAGAAATCATCTACCATCACGAGGATGTACCTCTTACCTCCTAGACTCTCAGTACGAGTGGGACCCATAAGATCCATGTGAATCAACTCCAGAACACGATAGGTGGTAATGGAATGTAACTTCCTATGAGGACTACAAATTTGTTTTCCCAACTGACAGGGTCCACAAACGGTCGAAGTTGACTTTCCAAGAGATGGTAAGCCACGTACTAGGTCCTTTTTAGATAAACGATTGAGATCTCTAACGTTCACGTGACCTAGACGTTGGTGCCACAGATCCATAGGAGTGATCGTGGCGCTATTGCAGACAAGTGAGGATGTGGGCTCAGTCCCATAGCAATTATCCTCGGTCCTCACCCCTTGCATCAAAAGTTTACCGGCTTGATTGTAGACTTTACACGCGTCCCGATCAAACTTTACTGCAAAGTTAGTGTCGCACAGCTGGCTAATGCTGAGAAGGCTTGCTTTCAAACCTTTGACGTACAAAAAATTTTCTAGCTTAGGAAAACCAGGTAACTCGATAGTACCTCGTCCTATAATGCTAGACTTACTCCCATCTCCAAAGGTGACTCTGCCATCTTGATAATCCTCAAGAGTAGTAAAAAATGAGGCATCACCTGTCATGTGTCTGGAGCACCCACTATCAAAATACCACTATGAGGTATTATGTGCTTTGAGAGCAACATGAACAACAAAGGCCTTTTTATCTTTCTTAGGCACCCAAGCAGAGATGACCTTTTGTTTGCCTTTATTGGTTTTAGCTGGAATGTAAGAAGCATTCACTAACGGCGAAGACATCCGTCGGAATTCTTTCATCAAACTCTGAGTCGTGGCAGCTAAGAACTCAACTCGCTCTCTCAGACTAGAAAACTCATCAGTATGTCGTGGTGGAGCAGTAGTACGTCGTGTCCGACCCATGCTATAGCAAGTTTCCCTAAGGTGTCCTTTTCTTTGGCAATAAGTACAAAAGAGCTCAGTCAAAGGCGGACCTTGGTTTGCTTTTCTTGGTCGAACTCTCCTTCGAGGTTTTTTACGGTGACCATAAGGAGTTGTAGTAAACTCAGGAACTGGTCCAGGTGAAATTTGGGACGTGGAGGCACCATCATATCCAATTCCTTGACGATCACCAAAACCTAAAGCGGGGCCGAGGAGCATCTTTCCCATCTTCCCAGATCTGTCCTCGATTTGTACCTTGACTTCCCGTGCTTTCTCAAGATCATGAGTCAGCTGGGCAACAAGGGCTTCAAGTTTCTTTCGAGTCTCCACGGAGGAATGGAGCTGACTCGTAAGACTAGCCACTTGCTTGATCAAGTCCCCTCTCTCTTTCTCTAGAGTACTCTCTCTCTCTCTAAACAAATTCTCATTCTCGACACAGGTAGATTCTCTCTCTCTCAGGGCGGTGCAGGTGGAGAACTCTCTTTCTCTTGCTTTCCTTAAATCTTCCTCTAGGCAAGTGATCTTAAGAACTAACGCTTTGTTACGCTTTTTAGTTTTAAAAGACTCAGAATATAACTCAGCGTAGGCGTGTTGTATATCACTCTCGCTCTCACTTGTGTCATCCTCCCCCTCACTCACATCGATCTCACTGTCGAGGTGTCCCTGTGAAGCATCATCCTCATCGTCGTGAGGAGAACTAGGAGTGCTCACTTGGATGGCCATGAATGCGGTGAAGTTACACTCATGCGGTGACTCATCTCCAGAATCCACCGTCTCGACCTCACTGTCGTCGCTAAGAGTAGCATTAAGGACAGCTTTCCCTTTCTCTCTATTCAGACGATTGGCACACTCAAAGGCTCTATGACCCCTACCATCGCACTCAAAACATCTCTCACTTTCTTTCAGAGGAGGATTTTTGGAATCTTTGTCATTTTTCTTTTCAAACTTATTTTTCTCAAATTTCTTTTTATCTTTAAAATTGCCATTTTTCTTAAATTTGAGAATCCTCTTGAAATTTTTTGCGAAAAGAGCCAAATCATCTAAGTCAAAATCGCACTCAGAATCTGACATGTCAGTCTCTCTCTTTCTAGATGACTCTACCCTCTTTCTAGCTGACCCCTCACTCCTTCTCTCTTGGGCTTTAAGAGCAATTCCCTTATCTTTAGATTTAGAATTTTTAGGGAACATATCAATTTCATAAGTTTGCAAATCTCCTACAAGTTCTTCCAATTTTAGCGTATTTAAATTACCCATAGAATTTAGCACAGTGACTTTAGGGATAAAACGCTTAGGCAAAGAACGAAGAATCTTTTTAACAACTCTAGCATTCGGAATATGTTCACCAAGATTAAAACTAGTATTCACAATGTCAGAAAGTCTAGCATAAAATTCATCAAAGCATTCAGAATCATGCATGGTGATTGTTTCAAATTGAGTTGTCAAGTTTTGCAACTTAGACTCTTTCACAGCATTAGTTCCTTCATGGGTGAGTTGTAAAACATCCCATGCCTCTTTTGACGTGGTACACGTCATTATGCGTTTGAACTCATCAGGAGTGATAGACCTAGAAATAGCACTTAGACCTTTAGAATTAAAAGATGACCATTTAATTTCTTCATCAGACCAAGAAATGTCAGGTTTCAAGTTGGTCACATTATCAACAGTCACGGTGGGAGGAGTCCACCCTCGTTCAACCAAAATCCAGACACGTTCATCAATGGCTTTTAAAGCCTACCTCATACGGGCTTTCCAATAAGCATAATTTGTCCCGTCAAAAATAGGCATTTTATAATATGACTTCTCCATTTGAACACGCACTTTTTCAAAAATCAATTTTTTCAGAAAATTGATATCTTAGAAAAAATTTGCGGAAAAAAAGAGGAATACGCGATAGATTAGCGTAACCTGCTCTAATACCAATTTGAGAACGTGTGTGCTCGCGTTCAAATGATCAAATTATATATAAAACCCTTTTAATCCAAACAAACCCTAAACATGCAGCAGTATGTGATTGAATAAATTGATAATCTACGCAAGAACATTCAAACACATGCAATTAAGGAAAAATCCCCCTCAGGGGCAAAACCATTTATTTTCACTATAATTTGTAAGAGAACGGCTTTCAATCGGATTACAATGAAAATACAAGTTGACTAAGAATTACCCTCGGGTATCGGATTTTGTAGTCGCGGCTGGAATTATCCCTCTCCAGTAGGGCTGCAATGAAGAAGAAGAACAGATATACATCTGTTTTGTTTGATTATCTTGATTTTGTGGCATATCCTACATGAACTTTAATTTGCTGCTAAGGTTTTATTTTGAGAAAGAGTAGGAAAAGTTTTTTTTTTTTTTTTGTGTGTGTGTGGGGGGGGGGGGGGGGGGGGGGGGGATTTTTGAATGGAGGAAAGCCTTGGAGGCTTGGTTGCAAAAAGCCTTCCTTTGAGGGGACTTATTTTGCGAAAAATGTGTTTTTGGAAATTTTTGGATAAAGGAAGGCCTTAAAGCCCTGGATGGAAAATGGATGCATATATAGAAATCTTGATATAAAGTAGATCTTCTCTCCTTAGCCCTTACTGCGAAGATTTTGCAGGTGATGGGAGACTTAACACTGATGCCTCAAGTGGTTATGATAACGACATAGATGTCTTACCACTATAACCCTGAGGCAGTGGTGCTGGTTGAGACCCTGGATGGTTTGCATGCTTGGAAGAGGGATATTTTGCCATTATAAGGAGCAGCTCCATAACGTTATTCATATGGATTGTAAAGAGGTTTTTTCTAAAGGCCCGTCATGAGTACCCCTTAGCGAGCATGATTAATTTCTTCGCTCGATTTTTCTTCAGTTTTGACTCATCTATACAGAATTGGGTCAACAGGTTTGTAAAACATAGAGCACGGTGTCTTCACTGGTCAGTGCCCTAATTTGGGGACTTACGCATGTTTAACAACTTGGAGAGTATCGATATGTACGGTTGGTGGGCCTCATGAAAATTCCTTTTATTTCCCTTGATGAATATCGCTCTAAGTTGGGTGGGAATAAATTATGTCCCCTCGCATAAAAAACTTCTTCCCGGTGGAGGATTTGACTGATTTAATGAGGATGGTGTTGGGCTCTTTGTGGCAGCGTCGTCGACTGTCTATCCATCCATCACAGTCTATAGGAGGGACCTGGCATGTTTCCAGAGACTACTTGAAATGGTTGTGGAAGCGGGTAGTAGAGAAAATCATGGCAGAAGAAACCAATCAAAGCTTGTTCATTGACTTTGATACCATGGAGGATGGTGTTGTGGTTTTGTCTAGTCTTGTTAGGGTGTGTCGATCCATGGAGCACATACGAAGTATAACCAGGAGTTCGAGACTAAAGTACCTTCGGGGGCCAGGAATGATGATGGAGCGGGGCCGTCAGGCAGTTGAAGGAAAATTCTATGAAGCTACGGTAATTTGTTTCTTTTGTGTTTCTTAGGGGTTTGGAATAATTTTGGTGTAGCTTGTTAAGGGTTAGGGTAGTTTAAGTATATTTCGGTCAATGGAAGGGAGTTGTCTGCTTAGTTCCCTTCGCTAATACATATTTTGATCATATTTTATTGTGCCTCTTGATGAATTTTGCATTTAAATTTTCTATACCAATTGTTAAGGCATACATAATCCTTTTGTATATGTAAATGATATAATGGTCCAGTGTTCTCGGAGGTTAGAAAATAAAAGTAGTTTACATAAAAAGGGGACAAGGCCCATGGATGGTGTACGGACTACCTACGTACCTCTGGGGTTTTGGAAAGTTTTATAAGTGTCATTTTGAAAAGAAAAGGTTTTTTTAGAGGATCAGGTCCCACGTAGTTCTGGATAGGGGAAATGAATAATTTTTTTTATTATATTAGAAGGGAGATAAGAAGAGTGAGATTTTGGACTAAGGGTAAAATTTCTTAAGATGGTCTTTGTTGACTGGGCAAGCCATCTCTTCTCCATCGAGGTCTGTGAGCATAAAGGGGCCTCCAAAATTTCATTCATGATGTAGGGGCCACTCCAATTTGGTTTGAATTTCCCTCTAGGGTACCAGATGGGTTATATGATTTCTTTAAGAGCGAGGTCTCCTTCCAAGACACTACGGTCCTTGAATTTTTGATTGAATGATCATACTATCTAGCGATGGTACCCCGGTATATGATATAGATACTTCATTCTCTTTTCATCCAATAGTTATAGTTCATCCAAGTGGCTCTGATGCCATTCAGATTCAACTTTTCTCTCAATCATGATGAGGAAGGAAATTACTTCTAGCTCAATGGATAGAACCATTTTCATGTCGTACACTAGAGAATAAGGGGTATCCCTAATAGGTGTTCTTATTACTCGATATGCAACATTGAATAAATGGTTTAAGTTCATTTCCTAAACATGTTTGACTCTCTATCCAAGTGGTCCCCAGAAAGCTTCATTAACATCCCTATTTCACTCAATATTGAACCTCAAGTACATAATATAAAAAAGGTATAAGACTTAGTGGAACTAGATTCACACCTTAGTTACATTGTTTTTTATAACTGAAAACATCTTTTTAATTAATCTTGGTTTAGAAAATTTGTCAAATACACAATGAAAATATACTTTTCATATAGAAAAATATATTTTTATAAAAAATTACATATTCATGTTTATTTTAAGTATGAGTGTCCTTGGATGATAAAAACATACTTATGATTTTGCCAAAAACATATTTTCCAAAAAAATCTCTAAGGAAAACTGGACAAATTCTATGGACATTTCTGCGAGTTGTATTTTCACCGTAGCGATGCTCTAAGTAAGATTTTCTTCGCTGCAACAAAAATGATGCGCTAGACTTTTGTGTCCCATAAAAAATATATAGTCTTTCAGGTGATATGTATAATCTCTTCAGTTGCCACTATAGGAAATTTCCTCGCTACACTGATGCTCTTTCAAAACTTTCTAATACTACCGAAAATGTCGTTTTGCATAAGATCTTCTTAGTTTTTGTTTAAAGTAAAACTTTACAGAAGACATAGAACTTGAATTGACTACTTATTTCCACAAGGGTGTGACACCTAGGATATCATACTTAATTCTTTTTTAAATAAAAAGGCTATATAGTTATGTATTTCATACTCTTCCAAACCAAGAGCGAGAGCTTTGAAAAAAATACTTTGCCTGATAAAAACGTTTCATATATTTGAGACAACATTTTTGCATTCCAATTCTTTTAGTTTTGTAACCCATTGTTGATGAGATTTTTCTGAGAAAACTATAGAGATTTATTTCCTCTCCTCTGTGTTCAGAAACATTTATTTTTAAACTATTTTATTCATTAGTAAATATGGTGACATTGGTTGCATACCAAAGTCATTGGTAGTTATGCGGCATACTTTAGCGATCGACGCTCTCCTCGGAGAATATGGTGTGAAAGAGTATCTAGTTGGTCATAGAATCTTGTGGTTATATGTCTTTGTCTTTCGGTTGTAATATCTCTACCATAGTGCATTAATCGTTCTTATTGGCTTCATTTTTTCCAATAGTGGGTGTTTCCCTCGTACATAAAATCTTATGCTTATTTTAATCTTTTCACATTTTTTAGAATTATTATCTTAAACAAGAAGATAAAAATTGGGATTCTAAAATATAGTAAATTATTTTATGATGTAGATTTTTGGATTATTAAACCCTTTTATAATAATAAATTAGTAATCTTTTTCCTTGAATTAGAGGAATTAATATTTATTTGGATCAATACCGTTAAGAGGCATGCTCTCACATCTAGATAGGAACTCTTCTACATCTCTCTTCTTACCATCCTACCAATATTGTCTTTTTCTATCTTGGTACATTTTATCCCCACCGTGATGTACCTCAAAATGCAAACCAAGTGTCTCCTATATAACGGACAATCTTAATACCTTGTTTGAGGGTACCACAAATGTACCATTGTAACGCAACCCACCATTGGATCTCCCTAAAAGGAAATGTACACTTGTAGCAAGAAGATCCATCACCTTCAACTTGCACATCGTGTCCTATGATTGTCCTATGATCACCCGTATCACAATCTATGGATTCATTGTCACCATCTCCATAAAGGCCTTAGTCAACTCACCAATCATTTCAATTAACCGCACTCTGTTAACTTAATATTTAATAGGCTACCATTGGGTCATCGGATCAATGCATCTTCCACAACATAAACCTTCCCTGAGTGGTACTGGAACTTGAACTGATAATACCTGTTGAACTAAAAGTATCTATCCTACCTCATATTCAGATCATTATGTTTGGGTTATTTTCATTGTCTTGAGAATTTAAGTTAGTTAGGAGTACGAGCAAGCCAAGAAAGATTTGAGATGTTTCCAATCAAATATATTATCCTAGTTATAATTATCAAGCAATTGTTTTGTGTTCTATGCCTCTATTAAGAGAACTTATGATTCCCTTATCGAAGACTTTGGTTTGAGTGCTTAGTTGTGGTAATTAACTTGGGGAAAAAATAGTAAATTGCATAAATTTAAAGAGAAATAAGTTTTTGTAAATAAAGGAAAAGAAAATGCGATTAAAGGTAATATTTACAAGAATGTAAATTTCAATTAAAGTAAAGAACTTCCCAAAGAAAGAAAGTAAACAACAATGAATGTAAAGGCAATTATCTTTAAATAAACTTTGAAAGGAAATGCTATAACTACCTTACAATCTACTTGCAAAATGAAAGAAATGTTGTAAATAAAAGCAAGAAAAATAAAAGAAAAGCAAAAAGAGGATAAAATTAATGTAAATTTGTTTCTAATGAGGGGTTTATCTCTTCCTTGTTGTGTTCATTGCTTATTTGTAGTGTTTCTTTCCAATGCTACATAACTGATATGGTTGCTTTTTTTGCTTTGTTACCCTAACGCCCCAGTTTAAATTACAGTAAGTTACCACTTTGAATAACACGTCCCAATGTGTGCCACATGTCACACATGCATGCTTCCCACTATTTTATAATTTTACATAATGATTCGACTATTTTCTCCAATTTAAATATTATGTGACAACCCTTCATTGGTCTAAATTACTAATGGTGTGAACATATCCAACAATAAATTTATTTTCAGAGAAGATTAAATAGTGGACTATTGATCTTCTCAAAGAAATATTCCCACGTCGATCACCATTACACTCTGCATAAATATGTGTCGAGTGCAAGAGAGGTTCCCACCCTCTTTAATCAACTGTCATTTTGACCACTAGCTTTGTGCTTCTTATCTTCTTCGTTTCCTTATTTTCATCATGCAAATGGATCCTCAAAATAGAAATAGATTTAGATTTAAATCTTCTCGTGAACCCTCTTCTAAATGATCTGGTGATGTAATATATTCCCTTCGCCTTTATAATAATAAATTTTTTGTTTCTACGAGGGGGAGGCCAAGATGGGATAACTTTAAATATTCTTCCCGCTCTGCTTGTGGTGGTTCATATATATGCATCATCCAATATCTTGCTCAGGTTCCTCCACCTGAAGAAGAAAATCAAATGCCTAAGGGTAAAATGGACCTTGACCTCGGTGACCCAGTTGACATATTTGAGTATGAACCAATTTATATTCCTCCCCATTCTTCTAATGAAAGTGGTTCTCTCCCTGCCAATATTTGTGGTAGTCCTCCTTCATGTATGAATTTTGGTTGTTGAAATGGATAATCAATTTAAATCTCGACAACTTTTTTTGATTTTGTTTTAGCCAATGTATTTGGCTTGTCTTGGTGTGGTCACCATTGGATTTATGAGCATGTTTTATCATTGTTGCACTAAAAGTAATCACGAGAAATTTTTTGTATCATAGATCCACAAAAAGCGGTACATGTCTTTCCATTTTCGTTTACTTTACTTTTTAGAGGGAAATATTCTTCGAAGACATGTGTTATAACCACCTCGGTTCACTTTTTCATTCCAAATGACGCCAATAAAGTATTTAAGCTTATTTCTTTTCCATTCCCACTTTTCTCATTATAAAACCCTCAATCCTTCGATAAACTCTTTATTTTCTTCAAGACACTTCACTAACAATGGCATCCAGTTCCTTAGAGGTTAATGACTTTTGCATTTAATGAGACTTTAATAGGCTTTTTTACCACGGTGATGTCATTTGGGGGGGGGGGGGTAATTATTTTCCCCACGAAAGTTTCTAGTGGGATAGAATTCACCACCAATGGATTTTATTTCCCCAAGTACTTCCTTACAAGTGTCTCCCTACTATCCAAGGTTTGAAGAACGTGATCTCCTTATTCAAACATTAAACACTCTCTAAGAACCTTCCTCATTCAACTTAAGTTTTGGCCTAAAAGGTTGGACTACAATTAGTCAAAAAAAAAAGAAAACTTAAGAAAATGAGTGGCACGGATGGTTTCTCTCAAAACCAATGATTTGAGGAAGTCTGACATGTTTATGTCGTCAAACTCTAAAAAGTAGATATATAGTTTGATCAATTTGCCATTTCTAGTGACATTTTATTTTGGAACTCTGCTTTCAGTTTCTTTGAATTCAATTTTAGGATGGCAGGTCCCACTCTATTTAATGTATGCCAGCTCATTGGATTTAAGTTTGTGGGGCATGAAGTTCATCCATTTATGTCAAAAATTGACCTCCCATGTTCACTTTCGAAAGCCAATCCAAAATTGTCTTACTCCTCCTTTATGAATACTAAATGGAAGGTAGTGCTTAAGCCAACGAATAGGAGTATTTTTGTTTCCTTTTATTTTGGATATATTGGTAAGTATTTTTTTCAAGTTTCAGAGGGTTATTCTTAGGTTTTTCTTCTTAGTATCCGAACTTGTAGAGGCCAATAAAGTAGCATTATACCTTTATATTTTGGGGTCTCTTTATATGTCTTGTTATGAGCTTGTTGTGGACCCCTTTAATCTCAATCAAAATGGTCCAATGTAGTTCTTACAAATGTGGCTTCATGCGTATTTTTTTAGAGATTATCCATCTTCAAACTGAGTCCAAGTTTATTCATTGACACACTTACTATGGCTCCAAATCATCATGTGAGAGCTTTAAAAGCCGTGTTACCATGTTTATGAGTTTGCCAATTACCACGCCCAATTATTCTCATAATCCTTGTTAAAACCCCTGAGTTCACCTTTTTGGTTCGCTCCCATTTTACAAAAGCCTTATACTGGAGGGTAAAATGATCTTTGTTGGGATAGTATCTCCTAATATATTTATACTATGGTACCTCATCCTCCTAATATCCTTCTTATAAATTTTATGGGGAGTTATATTTGTCTACCTAATTTGCAAGGCAATTTGGGTACCACCAGTCTATTACTCTACCAATGAGGAGTCAAGCCAATCGTGACGTGTTTCTTAAAAACTCCCAAGTTTCGAAAGATTCCATCTTGCTGAGAACAGTTGAGTACCATAGGGTTTGAAGCACTTTTGGCATGGTTTGGATAGTTTTTCATGCAGGAATGACTCCATTATTTAAACATTGGTGGGTTGAGTACATCAAGAACTATTTGAATCCTTTCCTGCCAAAAAAATAATGATCGAAGCCTTCATCTTCAGTAAGACTTTGATTGTTTCTTTAAGTTTTTGTTATGAATTTCATTGGCTTAACTTAGCCATTTTATTCCTCATAAAAGATCATTTTATTGAGGATTAAAAATCTTCTTAGAAGATGAAACTCACTCCTAAAGTGAAGGAAGCTTTAGAAGAGGAAATTTCTAGAGATAGTAGGAAGAGGAGGCAAAAGAGCATGCTTATCTTGTGATAATTAAGAAAGTAAAATGCTCTTCTGATTATCTTACTAATACCCCTTTGAGCATTGATTATCATCCTATTACTGCAATTTCTTTATTGCAATAGCAGAATGAATGAAAAGAAGATTGAGGAGGACTATTTCTTCAGTATTTTTGACATGTCCCAATATTTTACTTTTATAACTCTCTTACGGTCCTTTAGTATTGGCTACCATTAAACTTGACTTTGAATTTCCTTTTTTCTTGATTATAGGCCATGCTGATGATTCTAAAGAGGAAGGAGAGGCAATCCCTCTTAGAGATCATGTGACACCCTTACCAATATCCCCAATTAATGATCTTGTAGTTGAGACCATTATTATTTATGCCTCTCCAGTTGGGCCCTCTTCTAATCCTAATGTGGATGAGAAAACAAATTTTGAGGTTGTGGATATCACCATGACTTTTCTTTTGACTCGAGGTGAGGCAAGTGAAACCTTAAGCCTAAAAGATATAGAATTATTGGAAACTCTTCAATCGATTGACAATGAACCAATACCCATTGTTAGATCTTTTCCTTTTGAGGCTTATATTATCTCAAACATTATTTCTCTAAAAGAGGCACCCCCTGTACCATAAAAAATCCCACAATCGAGAAAATTCCTATCTTGATGATCCTAGGTGAAGTGTTCTCTTTCCATAAGCAGTTGGAGAATATCATGGCTAAAGATCCAGTTTATACCTTGGACATTGTGGATAGTAGCGTGCAATAATAACATACAAGTCCCATCCTAGCCCTATTAAATCCTCCGTTTTAGCAGTTAGAAACTTCACAAGCCTTAGAGTTGCTTCAAAGAATTTTAGAGTAATATTTGAAGCGCTAATAGAGTTACTTTTCATAGTAGGATTAGGTAATCTTGCTCATGTTTTTATTAGGAGGAAGACTTAGGGTAGATATTGTGAATGCAATATTCATTGGGATTCATTCATTAAAATATCACCTCTCACTTATGTCGCAGGCAGAGCTTGAAGAAAATAACTTATTTGTAGATAAATCCCATTTTTTGAGCCAAAAAGCTGAAGTTGCCAAGGGTTTCCAAGACTTGGGAGCCATTCGAAGCAGTAAGTCTACCCTTCTATCTAATAAGAATAATTGTAGAGATGGTTGGCTAGGGTAAATGCTCAACTAGATGCAACCCTCATGAAAGAAGAAGATTGCCAGTAGAAAATTAGCAAATGGTAGGACAAATGCAAGTCTTTACGAATGAGGCTGCTCAGTTCGAAGAAAGAGAAGAACAAATCAAATTCTAAATCTAGTTTATTAAAATTTCTAGACAAAATTTAGGTCTCTTGTACTTAAGAAATTCCATTAGAATGTAAATTTTCCAATTTTTTTAATAAAATTATGCATTTTGTTCCTATTACCCTTCTTCCAAAATAGTTGGATATTAAGGCTTTAAGAATCTGTAATTTGTCTTTCTCATGTGAACATAACCATTAATGTTTCTTTAATGGTATGATCCTCCTTTAAACACTCTATGAATTTAGAATGGCCCTTCCAATTTTGGGGACCATTTTCCATAGGTAAGATCTTTTGAACTTATAAGTAGAATAGTCTTTCCAACCAAATCCCCTCTTTAAGGGATCTTTTTTCACTTTCTTTTTATAAGTTCTAGATAGTTTCTTATTTTTCATTAAGATGACGTTCAAGTCTCTCACCCTGTCTTCATTTATTTTTTATAATTTCATGTACATTTCTTGATCATAGCCTTTAACCGTTAGATTATTTGGGGTTACACTCTCAAAGAATTTAGAGTGATTTCCATTGGTTTTCTAGCAGGACGCCCATAAGTTAAGGCATATAGGGTTAATCCAGTACTTGGCCTTTTAGAATTCCTATAGGCCCATAAAACATATGGCTGCAAATTTGTGACCATCTCTTAGATTCTTCTCAATCACATTGCTCAAGTTATCTTTAATTACTTTGTTAGTGGCCTCAGGTTTGCCATTTAATTAGGCATAGTATGGTGCTAACCTTGTTAGGGTTATGCCTAACCTTGAAGTTAACTCTAACACCATTTCTTATTCAAAGATATATTCATTGTCTGAGGTTATGGTTTCTAGAATTCTAAGCCTATATAAAATGTCTTGCAAGCAGTCTACTAGTTCATTTTGGGTGAGTGGCACCAAAGATTTAGCCTCTACCCACTTAGTGAAGTAATCAGTTGCAAACAAAATAATACTACATAGCTTCAAAGATGGGTGATAAATTTTGTCAAATACATCAATCTTCCATCCTTTAAATGGCCAAGGTATGACCACATATTATAAGTTAAATGTAGACATATCTTTTAAAGGGGCATGTTGTTGACACTTTTGGCGTCCTTTTATAACCAAATCATCTTTGGGCCAGCCTCGTGAGCTCCACAAAGTCACTCATGGACTTGTGTTATGGCCAATAAACCTTCACTTTTATTCAAGCAATCTAGGATTTTTCCATCGGCACCTCTTTTGAACAATTTTTTAACATACATAACATAGTTGATTGCTCTGAACCTCACAGCCCTAACACTTTTAATATTTAGATTATTTAGAAATTTCATAATTAGTTTTCTCCAATCTTCCTGGACATCAACATTTCCATATTCTACCATGGGCTATCTATTATGTAGAAGAGGTAAGTGTAATGCCCCGTAATTTTTTATGATATCTAAATGTGGAATTTATTAAAATTAAATATGCCAAATTTATTGGAAATTAATCTGTATTAAAATAAATATTAATTAGAGAGACAAGGGTTAGTATTTATTAACGTGAATTACATTGAATATTACTTAGTGAATAAATTAATATATGATTATGAATATATTAAAATTATCGCTAGTGAAAAATAAGGAAGTTACAGTAATTTAGTTAGGACGTGCGTGTCAGTCGTGTCGTGACCCAATTTAATGAAATACAAATTAATTTATTTTTAATTCATTCAAATAGTAATTTAGAGTGTTCCAAAGTGTCCGGAAGGGTCGAAATATTTAGAAAAGTGTACTCGGGGGGTTTAATTTCGGTCCCAGGTCAATTTTGAGCCAAACCGACATCCCAGGAGGGTATTTTGATCATTTATATTTTTGGAGAAAAGGGACCTACGAAATTAATAGGATTATATCATCTGATAAGATGAGTCTTCGAGGGTTAGAAGTTATAGAGTTGCAGAGAGGCCATAGGAAGAAGAAGAGAGGAGGTCCCAAGGGCTAGAACCACCATTATTGCACCAATTGCATCACAAACACGACCATTGTGTAGATCGGAAGGGAAGGAGAGCAACCATACTAGAATTATTCATATATTCCGACCTTCATATCAAGTCAAGTGTTTAAACTTGCTGAATTCTGAGCATATAATGTATCCATGTTAGCATAGGAAGAACATGCACATGAATATGTGGTGATTTGATTAACTTTTGAGATTGAGATTGAAGTTATTAAATAAGAATCATGTTTGGTTTAAATCCTTGTTGTATCTAGGATGGAACTTACAAATTAGAGAGATTAAAATGGTAAGAAATCTCGGTTGATTGATTTTTTCAAAAGAAAAATTGAGAAAACTAGGGTTCTTAAGAAAATATCTTAAATTAATCCAATAAATTGATCTCCTCTTATGAATTATTTATTCTAGTATGTTAGAACTCATATACATAGGTTGATATAACATCTAGTATAATTATTTGGGACTTTGGGATGTAATAATGGAGGTTTTTCTTTAAAAATGAAGGAAACCCGTAAAAATTTAACGAAGAAGATGAAGGGCAAATTCGATTCGACGAAGAAAATCGATTCGGGCCAAGGTCAAATCGATTCGGCTGCCTAGGAATTTGGCCACTTTTCTCTTTTGTCTAGAATTCATGGCAAACATTCGAGATTCACTTGCTAAATGAATTCCTAAAAAAATTAATCGGGATTATATTGAAGTACCAATAGGCTAAGGTTGGGTTTTAGGCCTTGTCATAAGAGAGGGTTTCAGAGCAATGTTAATTAGACTCAATGGAGATAAAAAACAAAATACAGGGATAATTCGAGTCACGGGATTTTGAGGAAAATAATGACTTAAACTAGCAGGATATGAGTGAGGTACCTACTGATATTATGTTAGAGAATAAAGAACGCACTTCGAGTGTTGAGAGATATTCGGGCACGTACGATAAGAAGTAAAATTGTGATTTACAATTACGTGGGATATTCGAAATGTAAATGTACTACGTATGGGATTTATGATATCAGACGTGCGTATGCTATACTGATGATATAAATATATGGGTTGTGTGTATATCTATTGTATGATTTTTATGTTTATGAAATACCTACGATACTTGCTATCGCGGGAGCGTTCCTCATCGGGACGATCATATCCTGATGAGACATTGGGGGGATTTTTGACTTGTACCTCAGAATATAGAACCTAGGAAAGGCCTATATGTGAGAACGATAAGTTGGATGTCATATGGGTGCGTAGGTATGTGCGTAGCCCATAGGCTTTGAACTGTATTCGCCCCCATGTTGCTTGATTTGTATTTATGGTTCGAGAGAGATACCGAACCGTTAGTCCTTCATTTAGTAGGTGATGTACCGTGATTTTATAACAAAGTATTCATGCACCACAGCTTAGCCTAGGGGTGTTATGTTTTATATATATATATATATATATATATATATATATAAATAAAGTATAAAACTTATGTATGTCATAAGATGAAAAAATGATGTCATCTATATGAATGTTTCCTACACTCCCTAATTTTCCCTTTAAATATATGAGTTCCCTCTCTTTTCTCACACTCTAAATATTTTTCACCCCTTACTTTAATTCAAAAATAAGTATAGATTAGTAAATAAACACCTTCAATATAACCGAAAGAGAGAGATAAGAGCGCGTCATTGTTTACTACGTTACCCAAACCTCTCTCCCTCTCTCTCTCTCTCTCTCTCTCTCTCTCTTTCTCTTTCTCTCTACCTCACCTCCAGTGGTACTCAAACACGTGGCAACAGTTCTCCCTCTCTACTCTCATGCTCCGTCATAGTTTTTTCCATTACCCCTCTCTCTTTTGGCTTTATATCTTCCTTCGTTCGCTACAACACTAAGGTAATACCCCTGATTAATAACTAATCGATGGTTTGTACATTATGTATGTCTTCTCTTTTGGGTTTGATTTTTCAGATTTGTTTTCTAGATCTGACGAGTTTTTTATTACACGAGATAAGATGAGTTTTTTAGGTATCTGTTTTCTTCTTATTTTATGTTGATGAAATTAAAATTTTAATAGTAAAGGCATATGTTTTATGTAATTATTTGATGGTTTGTAATTATTTTTTAGCTTCGTAATTATATTATAAAACGGAATTTATCTTGGTAATTATTTGATGCTGATTAGAGACCAATGTAGTTTCAGTCTGCTTAAGCTATGTTTCAGTTTTTGGGAGTTGCTAAATTTTGTTAAAATACCTAAGTGGACTCGATCAGTAAATTTAACAAAGGTAATTGTGTCAGTGTGTAATTTCCATGCTTGCCTATGTACATCTCTTCTTACCCCCCCAACTTTGCTTCCTGCACTCATTTTTCTTCACAGCTGAAAAGTTTCATCAGATGTTATAAGCAAGATATTAGAATGAGCACACTAAGTTCTTATTTCATTGAAATCTTAATGTTTGGCTGAGCTCACATGGAAGGAATTCCTAAACTTTCAAGATTTTAGGAACATAGTACATGTCAATTTCATATTGATCAAGGTAGAGAATTTCAGATTAAATATGTAAGCCTTTTGGGGTATGTTAAATAGTTTTGATACTCACTCTCTATCCAATGTTACATATATGATTAGGTGGACTCCGGATTTGGTTGAGGCTTCTTCCTACTATTTTATATATGCCTCCTTAAATAGTTTTAATACTCACTCTCTAGCTTGATTGTTTTTACTCACTATTTATATGAGTTTTCATTACGTTCACTAATGAAGAAGCCACTGGTGAGAAATATTTGGGCATCACTCAATTATTGAGGTTATATTTCAAGTTCACCAACTACTCAGCCAAAATTAGCATCAAGATAGACCCTCACAACTCTAACTATGTCCTCGACTCAGGCGCTACTCCGAACTTCCAACCATGGTGGTATGATGAAGATGGAATTAAGTCTTTAGAAAATAAAGACTTGGACTCCAAATGACAAATGGCACTAGAGCACCTCAAGTCCTTGAAACCAAACCACACAACTATAACTTTAGATGATTTTCTTGTCGCATTACAATTCTCAAAGGAAGAAAAATTTGAACAAGATGATGAATCATTTATAAAATTAACATTTCAGGCCAATGGTGTCCAAAGAATCCATGATGAGACCCCAAATTTGAAGATGAGAAATCCCACTCACTTGATCAACAATAGAAGAGAAGATGTGTCCATCAAATGCTCATGAACATGTAAACCATTGAGGTTTAATATAACAAAGGAATGTGGCTAAAGGTAAACTATTGTTCCTATCTTAATTACCTTAAATTAGTTCTCAACTCCTTTTCTTTTGTACACGTGAGATTTTAATTTGTTGTTGTATAACTTTCTTATTGTAAGTGCAATTTTAGTTTGCATATATATATATATATATATATATATATCTGTGTGTGTGCTTTTCTATTGTTTACATATTATCTCTTTCTAACATATTCATTCCAATTAAATATCAAACAATATGAGCTTGGTGATATTTTTTGGTATGTTTTATATATCTCTGTGACACCCCGACTAATTAAATACCGGGTAGCTACTCCTTTATTAAATTAATTCAAAATGCCAAGTTGGTCCAGTTAATAGCATCACTGTCGAAAACATTTTAATGATTACTAACCACCTAGTATTTAAAAAGTAAGTGCCAAATTTTAATTAAAGTCTGATTAACATGCAACAAATGTAATAAAGAATAATAACACCATTCACCAATATGAAGTAAATAGAATAACCATCACATAACGTAAAATAAAGTCTGGAGGAAAATCTCCTCACTACAATCCCACAACTGAAATAAGTAAACCGAAAACTAAAACAGTATATGCCAAAGTCTGAAAACTGTAATGGAAAAGTAACTCTAATAGAAATGGGCAACATGCCCTACAACTGATGGATAATGAATCTGGAATCCAAGTGATAGAGGCGTCTACAAGCAAATCCCTGTAGCTTCCACAAACAGCTACAGCTCGTCACCTGAATGAATATCCTATGCATGGTGTCCTTGTGGCTGGGCACCTAAAATGGGTTTACAAAGAAAAATAGATTTGAAAAGCAAACGGGTCAGAGCCCGAATGTGGAGTTATATTTTAAAAACCTGCAAGTGCTTTAAAAACATTTAAAACATTAAATGCAAAGTACATGTTAGGACGTGCACTCACATGATATTCTCACCTCTCGTCTAACTGTGCACTCCTAACGTAAGTACCCATCTATAACGATACAAACCACTAGCTAAGTGCTATTCTATCTAGCTAGACTGCCATAGGTCCTACCCTTATTACTCGGTTCTATTAACATTATAACGCTCGTAATTAAGTAGGGGTTTAACGTAAGCTCAGATGCTCAATATGAAATATATATATCACTATCAGTTAACTCGTTATATTTCTCGAAGCAATACCGTAATTATATTCACAACATTAACATGAAGGTTCCCATTAATTAAGTGTATATTATTCACATCATAAATATACAAAATAGCAATCGGCCCCTCCTCGTAGGAGCTATCCGGCTGGAGATCGATGTCCTCCACAGCAATGTGAGAATGAGCCAAATTATCTCTAAGGTATTTCCTCAGCGAGGAAATATGGAACACATCGTGAATCCGATGTAAATGCTCCGGTAACCCAAGTCTATACGCAACCGGTCCGATTCGCTCAATAATAGGAAACGGCCCCACATACCTTGGTGCCAACTTCCCTTTCTTCCCGAAACGCATAATCCCCTTCATAGGAGACACTCTGAGCAAAACCTGGTCCCCCACTTGGAACTCTCTGAAAAACCTCTTCGCATCAGCATAACTCTTCTGCCTGTCTTGAGCTACCCGAATGCGACTCTGAATCAACTCAATCCTTGCCGAAGTATCCTGAATCACTTCCGGCCCAAGTAGTTTATTGTCCCTCACTTCTAACCAACATGCTGGGGAACGACAAGGCCTACCGTACAATGACTCAAACGGTGCCATGCCAATAGTGAACTGATAAGAGTTGTTGTAAGCAAACTCCACCAGTGGAAGGTACTGCTCCCATCCACCCCCAAAGTTAATAATGCACATGCGTAGCATGTCCTCCAATATCTGATTTGTGCGCTCAGTCTGCGCATCAGTCTGCGGATGATAAGCCGTACTCAACCGCAATTCCGTGCCCATGGCCTCCTGGAAACTCTCCCAAAACCTCGAAACAAATATCTTGTCTCTGTCAGACACGATATTTAGGGGCACACCGTGAAGTCTCACAATATCTGAAATGAAGAGTTGGGCATACTGTCCCGTAGTGTAATCAGTCCTTACGGGTAAAAAGTGAGCGACCTTGGACAACCTGTCCACAATTACCCAAACGGAGTCGTGACCCCTCTGCGACGTAGGCAACCCCGTGATAAAGTCCATGGATATGCTCTCCCACATCCACACCGGGACCTCCAATGGCTGTAGAAATCCTGTCGGTCTCTGATGATCCACTTTTACAAGCTGACAAGTGGCGCATTTCGAAACAAACTCAGCGATATCTCTCTTCATACCGCTCCACCAATACTGGCGTCTCATGTCTTGGTACATTTTGTCCCCTCCGGGATGTACCGCGAACCGTGCGACTATGCCATCACCTCGTGTCGCAATTCCTCTCCTTCCGGAACCACTAATCTCCCATTGAAGCGTAATCCCCCGTCTGAGCTAACGGTATAGGACTCGGCTCCCTCTGCTAGTAATCGAATTATCTGCTCCTGACAGAACGAGTCATTAGCCTGTGCCCGTACTACCTTTGTGACAATCTGCGGTGTAACGGTCATCACAGACATGAAAGATCGGGCCACTGCATCCTGGTGTCCCAATTCCTTCCACTTAGCCTTCCACACCTCTGCCACCTCATCTGCTGGCCTACGGCTCAACGCGTCTGCTACCACGTTAGCCTTACATGGGTGATACTGGATGTCGAACTGGTAGTCCTTCATAAACTCAAGCCACCTACGCTGCCGCATATTCAATTCCTTCTGCGTGAACAGGTACTGTAGGGACTTGTGGTCCGTGAACAGTTGGAACTTCTCCCCCAAAAGATAGTGCCTCCAAATCCGTAGGGCAAATACCACTGCCGCCAACTCCAAATCATGCGTGGGGTAATTCTTCTCATGAGGCTTAAGCTTACGGGAAGCATAAGCTATGGCCTGTCTCTCCTGCTGCAATACACCTCCCAGTCCTTGCAAAGACGCATCGGTGTAAACCAAATACTCAACTCCCAGTCTCGGCAATGCTAACACAGGTGCTGAGGTCAATTTGTCCTTCAATTCATCAAATGCCAGCTGACAGGCATCACTCCAGATGTATGGCACACCCTTACGAGTTAGATGTGTCAAAGGACCTGCTATCTCTGAGAAGCCCCGAATAAACCTCCTGTAGTATCCTGCTAGACCCAAGAAACTACGAATCTCTGTCGGTGTCGTGGGCTGTCCCCACTCCCTCACCGCTGATACTTTCCTCAGATCAACAGATATTCCCCGGTCGGAAATGATATGTCCCAAAAACTGGACTTCCTTCAGCCAAAACCCGCACTTCTCATATTTTGCATACAACTCGTTCTGACGAAGTGTCTGCAAAACCTGCCTCAAATGCTCGGCGTGCTCCTCCTCTGTCTGGGAGTAAACCAGAATATCATCAATGAAGACAATGACAAACTGGTCTAGGAAATCCCTGAACACTCTGTTCATCAAGTCCATAAACACTGCTGGAGCGTTGGTCAAACCGAAAGTCATGACCCAAAACTCGTAAGAACCATATCTCGACAAGAACGCGGTCTTCGAGACATCCTCCTCCCTGATACGTAACTGATGGTATCCCGATCTCAAGTCAATCTTCGAGAAGAATGAAGCTCCTCTCAACTGGTCGAATAAGTCATCGATTCGAGGCAACGGATACTTATTCCGTATCGTGAACTTATTCAACTCTCGGTAGTCCACACACAATCTCAGTGAACTGTCCCTCTTCTTCACAAACAAAACTGGAGCGCTCCAATGTGAGGTACTCCTGCGAATAAAGCCCTGACCTAACAGCTGCTCTATCTTATCCCGTAACTCCCTCATCTCAGCTGGAGCCATACGGTACGGTGCGCGCGCTATAGGTCTCGTACCCGGTAGCAAATCTATAACAAAGTCTATCTCTCGACTGGGGGGTAAGCCTGGTATCTCCTGAAACACATCCGAATACTCCCTGACTACTGGGATAGAATCTAAAGGAATCACTACCTCCTTAGAGGTATCCTCCTCAAGGTAATACAGATGAGCGGTCGATCCTCCCTCTGGGCGAGGCATCGCCACTATAAACATCTCTTGCCCCGGAATGGCAAAAACAATGCTCCCGCTAAAGCAATCAATTATGGCCCTATAAGCTACGAGCCAATCCATACCGATAATCACATCGTGAACATGCATATCTAAAACTAACATGTCTGCAGGTAATACCAAACCACCAATCTCTACCCCCACTCCCCGGCATATAAAGAAAATAAGTGACCCACTCCTCAATGGTGAGTCGACACACGTCACTGTGCTCTCTGCCGTAGCTAACAATCCTAAGGCTTTCGCGAAGTGTGTAGCTATAAAACAGTGTGTAGCACCCGTATCAAATAATACCCGACCCATAGTGCCATGGATAGGAAACGTACCCTCAATCGCGGGCGGTGCCTGTGGAACTGCACCCTGGTGGACGTTGTAGACACGTCCATACTGTAGTTGCCCCTGCTGAACTGGGACTGCTGGAATGGGTGGCAATGCTGCCATCTGTGGTGGTGCGGGAAGAGCGGCGGGAAACATAGGCCTCTGTGGCTCTTGGCGAGCACCCTGCTGCTGCTGTTGTGGGGCCCTGCACCTATCAGGACAATCCTGTCGCTTATGGCCAGTCTTGCCACAAACAAAGCACTTCCCTGGGAAGTTCCCTCCTCTCTGTCCCTGCTATCCCCGGCCCTGGTGGCCGTTACCGTTCCTCCCTTGGCCCTGCTGGCCCTGGTGAAACTGCTGCCCATTCTGCCCCTGTTGGCCCTGATGGCCGTTTGGACCCTGATGGCCCAGACGGAGACCTCCCTGTCCCTGTCTGTAGTTCCCTGACCGGAACCTCTTATTATTCCCCTGCTGGGAGCCCTGCTCATTCTATCTCTGCCCCTGACCAGATTGTGCCCCGCTGGCACCATGTCCTCCAGTCCTGCCATGATAGCTAGACTCCCCCGACCTCTTACCCTCGGCCATATGAAAACGGTGGTCCTGGCAGTGTAACAATGCAACGTTAACCACATCAGAATAGGTGGCCAACGATAGGTTCCCTAGCAGATGCTGACGGATCCTCCAAGTCAACCCGTCCGTGAACTTCTCAATCTTCTTCTTCTCTGTTGGTATCTCATCTGGAACGATATTCAACAGATTCGTGAACTCGGCCTCATACTCAGCCACAGTCTTACCTTCCTGCTTCAGACTCATCAATTTCCTCCTCATTTCCGTGTGAACAGCCGACGGAAAGTATTTGCGGTCAAACCGCACCCAGAAGTCCTGAATAGTGAGAGTATCCCTCTCTTCCATGGTGGTAATAGACTCCCACCACTACAGCGCAGATCCAACTAGCTTGAAAGTAGCTAGTACCTGCTTCTGGACATCCGTGCACTCATACATCCTTAAGTGCCTCTGCATATCCTTCCTCCATTGGCTCGAGACTACCACATCTGAGCTACCTGCAAACTCTGGCGGATGCGCTTTCTGAAAAGCATCACGTACACGCTCCCAAGCAGACGGGAATGCATTAACCTGTACTGGCGCGGCAACCGGCGCCTACGGTGGTGCTTGCTGAACAACGGCAATGGCGGCATTTACCGCTTGGGCTACTATAGCTGCAACCTCAGCAGCGTTCATCATGCCCTGAACTGGAGCGGGCTGGGGTTCTGGCGTTGCATCCCTGGGAACTCGTCGTGCACATCGTGGAGGCATTTGAAATAAGAACAAAGTTTATAAGTTCGCTGTTTATAAACTTAAGATAGCTGAAGAACGAAGCATACACAAAAAGAGTACAACAGTCCTAGAATATAGGGCTCTATATCAAAGAAACTTAGCGGAAACATAATAAGCCGTCAGATCCTAAAGGACACTAGAACCTGATGCTCTGATACCACCTGTGACACCCCGACTAATTAAATACCGGGTAGCTACTCCTTTATTAAATTAATTCAAAATGCCAAGTTGGTCCAGTTAATAGCATCACTGTCGAAAACATTTTAATGATTACTAACCACCTAGTATTTAAAAAGTAAGTGCCAAATTTTAATTAAAGTCTGATTAACATGCAACAAATGTAATAAAGAATAATAACACCATTCACCAATATGAAGTAAATAGAATAACAATCACATAACGTAAAATAAAGTCTGGAGGAAAAACTCCTCACTACAATCCCACAACTGAAATAAGTAAACCGAAAACTAAAACAGTACATGCCAAAGTCTGAAAACTGTAATGGAAAAGTAACTCTAATAGAAATGGGCAACATGCCCTACAACTGATGGATAATGAATCTGGAATCCAAGTGATAGAGGCGTCTACAAGCAAATCCCTGTAGCTTCCACAAACAGCTACAGCTCGTCACCTGAATGAATATCCTATGCATGGTGTCCTTGTGGCTGGGCACATAAAATGGTTTTACAAAGAAAAATAGATTTGAAAAGCAAACGGGTCAGAGCCCGAATGTGGAGTTATATTTTAAAAACCTGCAAGTTCTTTAAAAACATTTAAAACATTAAATGCAAAGTACATGTTAGGACGTGCACTCACATGATATTCTCACCTCTCGTCTAACTATGCACTCCTAACGTAAGTACCCATCTATAACGATACAAACCACTAGCTAAGTGCTATTCTATCTAGCTAGACTGCCATAGGTCCTACCCTTATTACTCGATTCTATTAACATTATAACGCTCGTAATTAAGTAGGGGTTTAACGTAAGCTCAGATGCTCAATATGCAATATATATATCACTATCAGTTAACTCGTTATATTTCTCGAAGCAATACCGTAATTATATTCACAACATTAACATGAAGGTTCCCATTAATTAAGTGTATATTATTCACATCATAAATATACAATATAAGCACCCCGAGAACTAAGTTGTGGTGCACACATACTCTGCTATCCATCCCGGTACATCACGTACATAAGGATTACATATTCTGAATCTCTCAGGAATAGTTCACAGATAACAACATCACAAACAATGGAGGCGAACACAGTCACATCACATGGGTCACGCACATACCTACGCTCCCACGATCAGCGGACTTATTAATATCCCAATAAGTCTTTCTATGACCTATGTTCATCAAGGTAACCAGTCTAAATCCGGGCAACACAAGGATTAGAGGGCCCTAAGCGAACGCAAACCTCCCGTGATAGCAAGTATGGTAGGTATGTCATACACACAATTCATATACCAATACTAAGTAAACACACGTCTTAGTAATCCCGTAGTTTAATCGTAGTACATATCGCTTTCTCGTACTAACTTATAATTATCGCAATTTATACTATTCCGATTTATAATCATACGCGCCATAATCTATTCTCACGTCGTAGTAGACACTCACGACTCAACCCAAATGGTTCATTGAATTAAATCTCTCGTATATAAATTTACTCCTCGTAATAATCCAAAAGTCCCAAATCTATCCTTACATCATCAAAGGAAGGTTATCTATATCCTCGAACAAGTTTACGGGACTCCAAAAATCAAAACAGTCCAAAAAGGCCCAAACTATCAACTCGTTAGAAGTCTCGTTCGAACGAGACTGTTCGAACGAGATTCCTCTGTCAACTCGTTAGAAGTCTCGTTCGAACGAGGCTGTTCGAACGAGATCCAGTTCGTTCGAACGAACTGTCCCTTCTAACGAGATCTCGTTCGAACGAAGTTATCGAACGAGGCTCCCTTTCATTAGAACGACTAGTCAATTCGTTAGAAGCTCGTTCGAACGAGTTCGTTCGAACGACCTGGGCAGGGGCTTCTAACGACCTACCAGATTCGTCCCAGATTTTCCTAAAACTCATTTTTCACCATTTTTACTCCTCAAATCTCTTCTAAACTAAGTCCCAACAATCGTTTTAAGGTCTTTAAACAATCCTAAACATATTATAATCACATCCTAACACGTTTTGAAGGATTAATCCATCCTAACATCAACCAAATTTACACATCTCTATACTTTTTCCCAATTTATCAAGAACATGAACCCTAACTTTTTGAATCATGAATTAATCCAATATAAATCCGTTTTAATTTCTTCCAATCATAAATATTATGGGAATACTCATCTACCTATCATTCTACATGCAATTCTCCTCAAGATTTCAAGTTCTAAGCTTCAAAATACATGGGTTTTCATTATCTTTCAAGAACAATTGATATTCTGCAATTTTCTAACATGGAAGGAACATTCTACGAATTTAAATATAATCAAAACACTTGCCTTGATTGTCTCTGAGTTTGGATGATGGTTTGATGAAGATTTCTTCAGAATTTCTTCTCTTCTCCAAGCTTCTTCTCCAATGGTGGCTTAAGGTGGCTAGGGTTTTCTTTGGGAAAGTTGTAAACCTAATGATAACCTCCGTAGCTTAATGGGTTAATATGGGTTGGTTAGTGGGTTTAGTGGGTTAAATCCACATCAGATTAAAACTCCCAATTTTCGTCACTTTTAATTCCTCAAAATGTAAAATTACCAAAATACCCTTTAAGTTGCCGGTATGGCCTAAAAATACCCCGGAACCCAAACTACACCCCGGCTAGTGTTTTCTGACTATCTTGACCCTTCTGGACGCGTTGGCGCACTCAAAACGACCATACGGGTAATAGAAATAAAAATCACTTTTTATAATTAATATAATATACCATGACGCGGCGGTCTCACGCGTTTCAACAAAATTCTCAAATTGCCGTATATTAATCTCACGACAAATTTTATAATTCCAAATTCATATATAAAAACATGTATGCACATAATCAAATACCAACTCGCATCTCGTTAGTATTTATAACCCGGAATAATTTCCAATTAATACACATTTAATTAATTAATCCCAAAAATAAATATAGCCAAAAGTACGGGGTATTACAATCTCTATTATTGCTGATGAATTTTTTACAAAATAGAAAAACAGTTTTATCCGAAACTATTTTGTTCTGTTTTAAACATCCAAAATACAAAAATATAAAAACAGTTTTATACACATCCTAAAAGGAAACCTCTTACTCCCATATTTTTGCATTCTACAGGTCCTAAAAGAAACCTCAGCCGATTGAGAAGAAGATCAAGTGCAAGCTTGAGGAGTTGTTTCATGAGTGCATCAAGAAGGTCAAAATTACAAGAGATGTCATCTCTAGCACCGGGTATGAAAGTTTTTATACTATGTTTAGTTCATTTCGTGTTTTTATTCGGTCAAATTATGATTTTTCTTAGTTTATTTTAAAATCGTAATAATGGAATGAAAGTGGAGAGTGTAAATATGCTAAATTTTTTCTCTACTCGGGTGAAAGATAAAATGAAAACACATTTCATATTCTCAATGTTAGCATTAAGCTTTCAATCTTTGTTGTAGTTCTAGAGTGAACAATTCTTTATCCGATTCTTCATTAAATTATTGTTTCCATTAATATTGGTTTCTTATTCCAGATCGATCCTATCGAGGACTACGATGTATTTTTTTCTTGCCTTATTATTTTGCTTTATATAATCCTTTTCTAGATGCTCGACATAAGTTATTGGATTCCTTTTGTATTATTTGTGAGTAATATTATGCTATTATTCCTTAAGTTGATATTAGGGGATTCAATTATTCATGTCTATAGTTTTCATGAGGTGTCATTGGCAAATGTTTGTTTATTGTTTTACTCATTACATGTATTTTTAAAATATTCAACCATAAAAATGATACTCTATGGCAATACTTGAAGATTTTTTTTGTAATTTATTATATTCTTATGTTGATAATTCGTTATGTGCAATGCACTGATGCAAATAAGGATTGGAACTACACTCTCACGGGCTCAATCAAATTTGGAAACACATTAAAATTCATTTTATTTAGTGTTCATATTCACGAGCTCATTCACATTTACATATTCAATGTTCATATTCAATTTATTTAGATCATGTTTATATGTACTATTATAATGTATTTTTTAGTTTTCGGTGTTCACAAATTGAGTCCAGAATTTGGATATAATACCAATATTCAATTTAGTTTAGAGGTACAATTCACTTAGAGAACCTTTTGATATCAGGTTCTATTCAAACATATTACATCAGCTGACATTGCTTTAATTTAAAGGTGATCTTAGAATGGCATTGGAAGGGATTGTATGGAATAGTCCAAGACGGACGGGAGATTCTATTGGAAATTACACACATAGGAAGGAAATACTCTGCAAGGAAGTGTTGGCTCATTAGTATTCCTCATAAGGCATTGTCATCCGGTTACTATTTTATAATCAAGGTAATATGCCTCGTTTCTATGAATTTTGAGTTTTCACTTCAATTGCTATGAATGTTTGTTCTTGATTAATACACGTAAGGGATCTCTATTTACCTCACATTTTGACTTTGTGATTTTTTTTCTTTGTTTTCTTTTTACAGATATAATGGTGAACACATAAATGCATAGCTTGGGTGATAAATATGGACTGTGTGGACGTAAATGGGAAGTTGGCCTATTCGTATTAGGCACTTCCATATCGTAAAGTTGGCGGTGAAACTATTTAACAAGCGAAAAAGGAACCCATAGACAGTACAAAAGTGGTAGGAAAGAGTCGGGGAAAAAAGTGCAACGAGAGATGTCACTAAGAGCGAACCAAGAAGCAACACAATGGTGCGGTGGTTATGGGAGTATATAGAAGAGGTGAGGTTAGACTTTAAAAAGCAGTCTCCACGTATATACCAAAATAGTAGCCGAGTCAGGAAGGCGACAATACGATTATGAAGGTGCGTAAATAGTGGGTTTCAATCTTTTGTTCCCAAACATATTTTCTTAGTACCAGGTCTGAAATGAGTTGATGCCACCAACAAGAGAAGCCCCAAGTCATTACAGGAAGCAAAACTAATGTTTGAGTCTCAAACATTACATGTATATGCCATTTACTAATGTCATTTCATTTTGTTTTGTAATTTTTAGCTTTTGTATATTGGAAGTTTGTCAATCTAATTTGACATGAGAGGCCAGTAGGATGAATTAGGGATATAAATTTGAGCATTAAGTCAAGGATATGTATATTGGAATATATTATACACTTCATATTGAATTTTTTAGTCTCTTATCTCTTCGTCGTTGAATCATAAACGTTGGTTCTCTTCGTATTAAGTCAGGTCCCCTGCAATCATAAATGTTGTCCGAGCACCCCCATGTTCTACATCTATTCGTCTCTTCTCTCTCTCTCTCTTCGTATTCAGTAGTTTATAATCATGTCAATTAATAATGATATAAACTCTTGCGGCAACTGGAATGTTATGTTTTCCAGCAGATAAACATCGATCCTTTCAACCATGCGATTACCATGGTATGAGAGCCTTTGGAATATTAATTTACATTTACTCTAATATGACATTATAAGTGGTTCTTATACTAAGATGTTTTTTCATTCACTCAGTGGGGACCAAGATCAAGTCTTTCAGGGTCACAGATCTTTTTATTGAGATTATAGAAACTGCAATAGTTGGTTCTCCTTAAGGTAAGTTATTGTCAATCTGATAGCTTTTATAGAAGTACCTTGAAAGAGAATGTATTCACATATGAGTCATAGTTTTTGTACTGACGTGACTTGAATGTTATGCAGAGGATAATGATGGATGCAGTGACCATTATACTTAGCGGTGGCCTACGTCTTAGGGTACTTCATTAGGGGAAAAAAATTTAGAGATGATAATAAAAGACTCCATTGATGGATTAGAGAAATTCATTGTCACAAATACACTGGATCAAGAAACAAGAAAGAAGCAATATGTACTTACCAAGACCAAGAATATATTGACAAGGAGAAGCCCACTAAAGAAGATAAAAATAGAAAGTATGTCCCCAAAGTGATTAACAATCAAAGAGAAGTTAGTTACATGAAAGACAATGCAGGGGGTGCTTGTTGATGCAGGGTGTGTGTGATGTGCTTAGATAAAAAAAACCTATGGTGTTTGTTGATATTTTTTTTATCTCCTTTTGGTATTGTTGTGAAACCAAACCTAATCGACCCATGTTGAAGCACATTCCATACCATAAGAATTAAAGCAGCATTGGGAATTATCACCGTGCCATTTTCACTTTGCGTATTATTAGTATTATTGTTAAGAATAATTATAATTGTTGTTTAGTTCTTTTTTATTTGTTAAACATGGTGAATAGTCTTATAAACAAAACGGATTTTTCCCAAATTGTTTTAATTGTTTATACATTGTATTTAAAAAAAAATTGTGACTTAAATTAATATTTGATGGGTATGATGTTGTTTATGCGAGGTTCAAGAGATATTATTAATATTGTTGTCGTGAACTATTTTTTATTTCTTAAACAAAGAAAATTTTGTCCAAAATTTTATTTTGTTTACACTTATTTTTTATATATAATAACATACAATTACTAAGAGGTCCCTGACGGACTATTAGTATTGGTGGACTCTTTTTTTCTTAAACACAATGAGTTGTCCTATAAACAAATGAAATTTGGCCCGAACAATTTAAATTGTTCACTTTAAATTGTGTAGTAAAAATAACTTTTGATCACTTAATTATACAAGATTCAATACTTTGGAAATCTTCATCATTTAGATTTGGAAGTTTTCATGTTGAATACCTTGGTTTATCTTTGATGTCGTCGTGTCGTAAGTCCATGTACTAATGTTGGTGGTAAATTTATATTTGTTCCTTTAGGCACTGGCATACCGTAGTGTATATATATATATATATATATACACACACACACACACATACATACATACATACTTGTGATTAAATTCTACTGCTTGTACAGAGTAGATGAGTAAGATTATGATATCTAAATTCATTTAATAATGTGGGAACTTGACTTAAAATGAGAAATTCGTAATTGCCAAATAGACATAAAAAAATTCAATAGTTATTATATGGGCAATGCGGGTGGGATTATGAGTTTTTAGTTTAGAAGATTAATGAACTCGAACTAATTAGCAAGGATATCGGTATCTAAAATTGTTTAGAAGTACGTTTGGTGTGCACGTCAGTTGAGAGGTGAGAATATCAAGTGAGAGTTTGTAAAGCTAACATTTATATAGTATCTGCTTCTAAGCATTTTAAATACTTGCTAAACAATTTTAAACTATTTTTTCTCGGGCTCTAACCCATTTTTCTCTAAATCTATTTTCTTTGTGCAAATTATTTAAGGCGTCTAGCCACAGGGATGCCAAGATTAGGAGTTCAGATTATTTGACGTGCTGCAACTGTGGTGGAAGTTGAATGGCCTCGGTAGTCGATGCCTCCATATAATTGAGATCTTTCTTATGAGTTACCCTTCTTCCAGTCAAGCGTACGACCCATTCTTATTCATACATTAGTTCAGAGGCATTTGTATTTCAATGTTATTATCGGATGTTGGATTTGATTTCCCTTTTGAATTATTGTATTAGAGCTTCAGGCTGGAAATTTTATTCCAGTCATATCTATTTTATTTCGTTATGTCAGTATTTATATTTCTGGTTAAATTATGATGTTGAATGTTTTATCGAATTATTTAATTGTTTTATATCACTGCATGTTAATAATAAAGATAAAATTTGACACCAGTTTTTCAAATACTAGGTGGTTAGTAATTATTAAAACATTTTCAAAACTGATGCTTAGAATGAACCAATCTGGATATTCTGTTTTTAATTTAATAAAGGCATGATCATGAGGTATTTAGTTAAGAGGGGTGTCAAGGATGGTATCAGAGCATCATGTTCTAGAGTCTTTAGGATCTGTGCGGCTTATTATGTTTCCAGCATAGTGTTCTTTGATGTACAGCCCTGTCTTTAGGACTGTTGTATTCTTATTTGTGCATTTACATCTTCAATTACTTTTAAGTCATATTGAATTATGGGCTGATAGAAAATTATTTCTCCTTTCAGATGCCTCCTCGACATGCAACATGAGCCAAACCAGTGGCACAACCGAAGCCTCAGACGACCCAAGCACAGGGCATCATGAATGATGTAGAAGTGGCAACAATAGTTGCCCAAGCAGTGAATGCCGCATTAGCTACAGTAACATAACTGGCCCCACCCTAGGCACAGGTGGGGGCACCGTCACAGGCTCAGACGTTCCCCTCTGCGTGGGAATGAGTTAGAGATTGCCATTGAGAAATTATATCCCCCATAGTTCTTAGGGAGTTCAGACGTAATGGTGGCGAGCCAATGGAAGAAGGACATCTAGCGACACCTGAGGATGTACAAGTGTACCAATGTTTAAAGGTAGATCCTAGCTACTATTAAGCTAGTTGGTGTCAAATTATAGTGGTGGGAGTCTGCTACCACCACGGAGGAGAGAGACAATATGACAGTATAGGAGTTCTGGGTGCAGTTTGATCGTAAATACTTCCCATCCTTCGTACAGACTCATATGAGGTAGAAATTATTAGATCTCACCCAAGAAGGGAAGACAATTGCTGAGTATGAGGAGGAGTTTATGAGGTTGACAAACCTTGTGCCAGGAGAGGTGCCTACTGAGGAGGAAAGGATATAGCTATTTACTCATGGTCTCAATTGGAGGATCTGACAACTCATGTTGGGTAATATTTCCTTGAATACCTATACTGATGAGTTAAATGCTTCTTTGTTACATTTCTAAGGCCACCGCTTCCATGTTAAGGGGAAAAAGTGAGGAGGAGAGTCTAGCCACCTAGATAGGATCCGGGGTGGAAGTGCTAGCGCGGCATCATCGGCTCAAAGTCAGCGTAGACAGGGTGAGCATAGTTCCCCCCAGGGAGACCCTGCTAAGAGATTCAGATCTGGTCATTATAGGCCAGATGCTAGCATTGCCTATCATTCCATCCATTCTAGCATCCCCACCTCAATAGGGGAAGTTGCAGTATGGGTGTGTGTTTAACGTCCACCAGGCCGCAGTCCCACATGCAACACCCATAGTAGAGGGTACATTTCTTATCCATGGCATTTTTGGGGCATTTTATTTGACACGGGGTCTTCACATTCATTCATAGCTACTAGGTTTGCAGGGGTCACTGTGTTACTAAATACGACAGATAGTACTGTTACATGTGTAGACACGCTATTGAGTAATGGGATGCTGATTTTGTTTATCATTCAGGGTGTGAGTATTGAGATTGGGAACTTTATTTTACCTGTTGATATGCTTATATTAGACATGTTAGAGTATGATTCCATTATTGGCATGGATTGGCTATACGCGTATCGAGTCATGATTAATTGCTATAGTAGGAGTATTGTGTTTGCTATACTGGGCCATGAGATGTTTTTGGTAGCGATGCCTCGTTTGGAGGGAGTCTCATCCCCTCATTTATACTACATAAAGGAGGAGACCTCTAAGGATGTGGTGATTACCCTAGATTCAATTTAGGTCATTTACGAGTACGCTGATATGTTTCAGTAGATACAAGGATTACCACTCGGTAGAGAGATTGAGTTTGTGATAGACTTAGCATCGGGCACTCGAATGTTAGCTCGTGCGCCTTACTGTATGCCTTGTATGGAGATGAGGGAGCTAAAGGATCAGCTCGAACAACTTTTGGGGCAGGGCTTCATCCGTAGGAGCACCTCACCTTGGGGTTCCCCGGGGTTGTTTGTATAAAAAAGAGATGGGTCATTGTGATTGTGTGTTGATTATCGGGAGTTAAATAAAGTCATGATACGGTATAAGTATGCGTTGCCCACAATCGATGACTTATTTGATCAATTGAGAGGATCTTCCCACTTCTCTAAGATAAACTTGAGGTCGGGGTACCATCAGTTGTGTATGCGTAAGCTATATGTGACTAAGATTACTTTTTTGATGAGATATGGATCGTACGAGTTTTGGTTTATGCCATTTGGGCTAACCAACACTCCAGTTGTGTTCATGGACTTGATGAATAGGGTATTCAGAGAGTTCTTAGATCAATTAGTCATTATCTTCATAGTTGACCTCCTGATTTATTCCCAGAGTGAGGAGGAGCAAGCTGAGAATCTGAGACGGGTTTTGTAGACACTATGTGAGCATCAATTGTATGCTAAATATGAAAAATGTGGATTCTAGCTATAAGAAGTGCAATTTTTAGAGCACATTGCATCTGAAAAGGGGATATCAGTGGACCCAAGTAAGGTGTCAGTGGTGAGGGAGTGGGGACAACCCACGACACCGATGAAGGTACATAGTTTCTTGGTTTGGCAAGATATTACTGGCGGGTTATTCCAGGAATTTCAAAGATTGCGGGTACATTGACTAATTTTACTCACAAAGGTGTACCGTATATTTGGGATGATTTTTATAAATGGATTTCTATGAGTTGAAGTCCAAGTTGACTTTAGCACCAGTTCTCGCATTTCCCAAGCCAGGAGTTGAGTAATTAGTTTATAATGATGCGTCCCTACAAGGACTTGGGGGAGTACTTCAGCAGAAGGATCAGGCTATAGCTTTTTCTTACTAAAAGATTAAGCCTCACGAGAGGAATTACCCCACCCACGACTTGGAGTTAGCAACAGTTGTGTTTGCCCTTCAGATTTGGAGGCATTATATTTTGGGGGAGAAATTTTGCCTATTCACAGACCATAAGTCACTGCAGTACTTGTTCACACACAAAGAGTTTAACATGCGTCAGCGTTGGTGGCTAGAATTTGTGAAAGACTATCAATTTGATATCCAGTATCACTCGGGGAAGGCTAACGAGGTGTTAGACATGTTGAGACGTAGGCCAGTGGGCGAGGTGGCTGAGACGTGGAAGGCAAATGGAAGGAGCTAGGACATCAGGATGCAGTGGCCAGATCATTTATGTCAGTTATGACTATTACGCCCCATATTATGACGAGGGTGGTTAGGTCGAGGCAACAAATCCATTTTGTCAAGATAGGATTCAACAACTTTTAGTTGGAGGAGTAGTGTCTTACTCAGTGAGTTTTGAAGGAGGCTTGCGCTTTAATGGGAGACTGACAGTTCCTGAAGGGGATGATTTGCAAAACGCGGTAAAGACAGAGTCGCATGGATCTCGATTTGCGGTACACCCTGATGGAGATAAGATGTACCAGGAAATGAGGCGACAGTATTGGTGGAGTGGGATGAAGAGAGTCATTGCCGAGTTCATCTTGAAGTGTGACACATGTCAACTGGTAAAGATGAACCATTAAAAAAAACCAGGGTTTCTTTAGATGATAGAGATTTCTATGTGGAAATGGGAGAGCATTTCCATGGATTTCATCACGGGGTTGCTGATAACTTAGCTTTTTTATGTATGTCGTTGTTGAAGCCAAGTTAATCAAAATCATAAAATACCAACAACATAATATCAAACTAAAGTGCATCAAGGGGGTAAGCTAGAGACAAACTCAATTGTAATTCAATTTTTATTTTCATTTTGTTTTTTGTTTTACTTTTTCTATTTTTTTTAGCTTTTCAAATATTAAAACAATTTTTGGGTGAGAAGAAGTGAAATAGCACTAAACTAAAATGAAAGATCAAAACAACTAAATAAAAATTGACTAAAATGAAAAACAAAGTCTAATACAAAAATAAGAGATAAAGTGAGGTAAATAATAGTGAGAACAATCAAGGAGTGGGACTACACCACAAATTTTAGCTATTATAACTAATTAATTTAACTAATTGATTTCTCCCAAATTACTATCAAAATTACAAATCAACTCTCGTTGCAAGTGTAATTTTAATATTAATCTTTTATAAAATTATGTTTAACTCTCCCACAACTCTAGAAAATAGATATACACTCCTCTTAATTAATCCCACGCTACGATCGATTCATCAAAATTTATGTAAATCTTAGAAAATAAATTTAGAGTTAAAATTCAAGGAATAATACGACACTTACGAAACCCTTATCTCTAGTTTGAATCTAAAATGGGTATTATAACTTAGAATTTTGATTTTCTCTCGAAAATCATTTAGCCTTTCTCGAGGAGTAAATTTAAGGGTGAGGGAACAAAATTAATATTCAAAGGGAATTTTCATGTAATCACACTAATTAAATTAAAACAACATCAAATAAGGGTTCCCCCCACCCCTTGAAAGGGTATCTAGCCTAGCATGATTTTAAACTTGATGAAGAAATAATGAAGGCTATAAAAAATAAAAGAGAAGGGTAAGAGGACAAATCTTCAAACAAGTCTCCTTGATGTGCAAAATTGGACTCTAATCCTCCATTGAAATTGAGGAAAATCCATTCAATTAGAGCTTCCAAATGATTTTTAATAATAAAAACACACTCAATTGAATTTCTCACTAATTTATCACTCACTAATCTCTAACAAAAATAAAAATAAAAAATAAAACTATTTACAAAATGTTCTACCTAATTTATTTTCTACTATAACTATCTCTCTCTAGAATTCTCTCTACAAATTGATCATCCTTTCTTCAAATGGGGTCTTTCATCTTATATAGTACGCACATGCAGCATGGGGGTAAATTTGGTAATGGTAGTGCAAGAGCATGGGATGTGTGCACATAATCTTTGAGAGGTGTGAGTTCATGTGGTAATGAGATAAAACAAATCAATTTTGGTTATGGGATATTTTTGGCATTGGGGTAAAATTAGTTAGTTGGGGGTATTTGGGTAAAATGGTTTTAAGTGGGTCTAATAAGACACATGGGCATTTTATTTGGCTTTGGTTTTGTCTTGTGGTTTATTGGCAGATGGAAGAATCGTTGAAGGCTTTTGGCTAAAATGGAGAATGGATTAAATGGGGTTGGGAATGGTTGCAAATGTTTTTTTTTCGGTTTGGATGAGGTTATGGCTCGAGATGGGTAAAAGGGAAGTGGGTAAGTGATCTGGCCTAAGTGAGGTCTGCGCTCACCGACGACCGGGTTAATTTTTTCGGCTAGTTTGAGGTCGCCGACGGAGGTGGTTTGGGTTGATATGGTTGGTGGGTTTGAGGAGAGAGAGAGAGAGGATGGATGTTGTGGTTGTTAATGGAGGTTTGTTGGTTATGGTGGAAGGAGGTTATGGGGGTAGAGGATAGAGAAAGAGTGTGAGGTCGAAGATGGGCTGGGTGAGGTTAGTGTATAGGTGAGTTAATGGGAATTTGGTGAGGGTGAGGGTGAGGGTTTGGTTTGTGTGTATGATGTGTGTATGGTAGGTGGGTGTGAGTGTGTGGTAGAGTTTTGTGTGTATGAGTATGTATGGAAGTAGGGTGTGTGTGTGACCCTTTAAAAAAATATATACCAACTATTTAAAAAAACTAACAAAATTAAAATTTAAAATCTAAAAAAATAAAATCCTAATCTCTAAATAAAATAAAGACTCAAACAAAAAAGAAACTAAAAAGAAATAGAAATAAAAATAAAAATAAAAATCTAATAAACTAAAAACTAAAATTCTAAATAAATGTAAAATCTAATAAAACTAAAAAATAAAAGAAATCCTGAAATAATTAATCCTAATAAAATAAAACTAATAACTATTAAGAATAAAGATAAAATAAAAATACACTAATAAAAATAAAATATAAAAATAGTAAATAAAACCTAAAAATTCTAAATAAATCTAAAATAAAACCTAAAAAAAAAACGACTCAAACTAAAAATCTAAAAAATATTAAAAAGGGACAAACTAAAGACACACGGGCTTTAGGGTAGATTTAGGGACATGTTTAAGCTCGGGTGAGGCTACGGGGCAAGGTAATTACCTCCATTTGATGCGCATTTACCTTAAAGTTAGCATTTGAACTTCGCAAACGCAATCAACCTGCACATTGAACATTTACGCACATAAGACCATTATTGTCAAGAATTAGCAACTAAAATATGTCTATTTGGGGTATAAAATGTACACTTTTGGCTTCTTATCACACCACCCCCAAACAGAACATTGCTAGTCGTCGAGCAATAAGATAAAGAGAAAGATAAAGACAAGAAACCAAAAGTGTACCACTTTCGCGGGTACTTGAGATTGCACTTAGCATGTGCAACAAGCCTTTAAATCTATAGGTTGCCCTACAGGACGAGTTGTGTCTCGTGAGGGTTTGCAGGGAATATACCCACAAAATTCTTTATTTGAAACGGCAGTCAATCTCTTATTAGACGTAGAATAATCGCACAATCCATCACGAGGTAAATGTTTTGATAAATACAAGCTAGAATGTTTAAAAAGTTGAGCTAAGTAAATACTTAAGGCACATCCTTCCTAGAACTCAACATGTGTGGTGTGAATCAGTCAAAACGGGTCGAGTATCACAAGTGGAATTCCTAGATTGCCTTTCGGAATCAACGCTTCAACTTCAAAATCTCACAGGATATAGCTCTCTCAAACGAACTCTCGAGATTTAGGGTAAGTGTATCGCTCTTGTGTGTGAGGAGGCGAGTAAATGTAAGCAAGTTCAAACATCTCACACACACATAAGAAATAATATACATTTAGAAAGAAAAGTGATCTCATGAAATAATGTTAATCACTATAATGAGAACGTCGAGTTATTCACCACATTGACTTTCATTTGCCTGAATACCTAGGGGAATAAATGAATGTTTATGGGTGAGGGGGAAATGAAATGGGAAGGATATGATGATGTGGGTAGGATATGATGGATGATGGATGAGTGTCGTGATGGGTAAAAGATGGATACGATAAACGAGAAGAGTGTACTATGGTCGACATCATTTATGGTTGAGACTAGGAAGGTATCTGATAGTCTTCGATCCCCTGAGTTTCATTCTTGATTAATGAAAACATCCTTGGTCCCGAAAAAAGCATCGCCAAAAGCTGACCAACCGTCGGTCGACCGACACAGAACGTCGGTCGACCGATTACGTGGCATAACGAAAACGTTGCCCAAATGTTACCTGAAAGTCATTTCAATGGTGCCTATAAATAAGGCAAGGTCCACAAGGAACCGTGGTCCCTAGATATGCCCGATACAAGGCCACTCTGCCACTTACAATACCTCGTCGAGTATTTAAGTTGTCTGCAAAGGATTCTATTCGTCGCTCGGTGGGAATGGTACTTCATGGGGGTCCGCACAGCTCGTCCGCCGCGAGGCTTAGCCAATGACACATGCCTTTGGGAGCCCGAAGTCCCCTAATTCATTAGTCAAGCCGAATGGCATGACTAAAAACTCAAAATGAACCATACCTTGTAACGTAAGAAGTTTTTGGTTCATCTCCTTCTGCAATCCGCACTTGGTAGTATCCAAAATGCAAATCCATCTTGGTGATCTACTTCACCTTGCCCAATCTGTCAAATAATTCATTCGCAATGGGTCCCGAATAATTGTTCTTTACCGTCACCTTATTTACGCGAGCTTCAAACGGGAATCGGGTTAAAATTACTGAACCGGGACGTGGCGGATGACAGGAAGGTTAGAGAGTCCGGAGACATCGGTGGGGGCCTCAGGAAGACTTATATTTTCTGTTTAACAGCCTGCCCACCCTAGAAACTGCTCAGCCAAAGGTAGGGTCCAGCGGCTAGAAAAAAGGGAAAAAATCACATTACGTTCGCATCCGCAGGGACCATCGCAATGCTTTGTTTTAATTAAACAGTCGGATTCCCCTTGTCCGTACCAGTTCTAAGTCGACTATTCGACACCCATGGAAGACCCCCGAAGGAGCCGTTCCTAGTCCGTCCCCAGGCCGGAACGCGGCGACCCGCTCTCACCGCGAAAGCAACTCGAGCGGTGGAACAAATGTCTTTATTTCAAAACTAACTACTAACTACAAACTCTCTTTCTTTTCTTTTCTCTCTTTTTTTTTCTTTTCTTTTTTTCGATTTTTGTTTTCTTTTTCTATATATTTTTTTCTATTTTTGTTATTTGTTTCTTTCTGTTTTTGTTTTTGTTTTTTTCTCTCTCTTTTCAAACCAACACTGAAGACATTTAACATTTGGAATCAACACTCTTTTTCTCAATATGATGGATGATATATGAATGTGGTGGGGTATTTATATGGATGGGGAGATTATGGAAAGGTAATGGGTGAGTGAATGGAAATGTGATATGGAAAAGTGGTAGGTGCATGGATGAAACCTAGTGATCGGGACAAACTTAAAGACACATGTCTCTTACAACTCGAAAAAGATGTCGTTATCAGTGATCAAGCCAAAAATATTATGAAAAATAATGAGATCATCCAACAATTTAAAGTGCGGACCCAAAAGAAATTGAATCAACTTGTGACTCGGAGATTGCATAAAACACTCTAAAAGGGTGAAAGGCACGAATCTCACAAGATAAAGTCTCCACTAGTGATCCTTAAGGTTTTCTTGGGAATTATAGTACACTTCAAGTCTAAATCGCAGTGACATGATAAGTGCGCAAATTTTGTTGAGTCTAGAAATTCATAGTGTAAAATGCCTAGATATGAATTACATACGCTATTTAGAAAAATATAAGTCCTCTAGCTTGATTCATAAACTTAAAAAGATGGATGATACAAAATTCACGTCAATGAGTGAGATGAATGAAACTGCACGAAATTTTAAAAATCAGGTTTAAAATCAAAATTTTTCAAAAAAGGTACGATTCTGATAAAATTTCCCACCCCCAAACAAAAAGGAACATCGTCCTCGATGTTAAGTGAAATGATTTTTAAAATTGAGAGCATAAGGTAGGAAAGAGATTACCAGAATCAACCGCTACTCAAGTGGACAGATGAGTCCAATAAGAAACCTGAATAAAAAATGAGAGAATAGAATTTGTACAAGTCTATAAACATGATAAAGCATTGGGTGATGTGAAACACCACCCCCAAATAGGATGAGAGTCGTACAAGAAACAATAGGATGCCACCCGATACCGCTAAGTTTAATGTCTTCAGCCAGACCGAAGGGATCTCACCCTAAAGATAAGATTTATGAAAGCACAGGGCGACAGAAAAATTGGGTGATGAGAATCACCCCCAAACAAGACTGAAGCGTCAGTCTTGTTAGATAATTTGACGAAGGTGAGGGTGAAGAAAACACCGATCACGAGCTTATTTTTTATTTTCAAGATGTTTTTTTTTGTGGTTTATGAATAATTTGAAAAAGAAAGGAAATATTTTTTGGATTTTTAAAGAATGAAATGAAGAAAATGTTTTTTTTGGGAAGAAAATAGTGGGGAAAAAAATATTTTTCGATTTTTTAAATTTGTTACAAATGGAAAGAAAGTATTTTTGGATTTTTCTAACAAAATGAAGGAAGAAAATGTTTTTGGTTTTTTTTGGAAGAAAATAGGGGGAAAAAAATATTTTTGGATTTTTTTTTGAAGAAATGTGTCGGGAAAACAATTATTTTTGGATTTTTCTAAAAAAAATAAATGAAGAAAATGTTTTTGGATTTTTTTTTGAGAAAACCAAGGAAAAAAATATTTTTTTGATTTTTTTTGGAAGAAAAGAGTGGGAAAAATAGGTGGACTCTTTGAATTTGCACGAACGAACTAAAGCCGACTATCGAAAATTTGAATTGGACACAAACATAAGGCAAGGATAAATCCTAACGAGCATATAGCCAATTTTTATCTTGAAATTAGTGAAAGGGGTAGTCAAATTTTAATTAAGTCCGTAGGCCATAAAAAATCATGAAAATATCTTTGTGATCGCCGTCGCAAAAATGTTCTCCTATTGGGCTACCTAGTTGATTGATTTTAATTTTAATGATGGCTAGGGTAGCACAAAATGGTAAGCGAGTGAGTCGGGTGATGACATTCCTTCTCGTGAGTGACCGACTGTAGGTCTTAATCAATTAATTCATCACACCATTAAAAAATAAATGCTAGAATAAAATCAAGTAAGAGCACAAAAAGCACACAAAAGAATTGACTCGCTAACAGGAGAGGCGCGAGGGTTTAGAAATGTACCTCCCACGGTTTTTAGGCCGTGGGGTACCGAAAAATTTGAGCCAACCGGGGGGAGATTACTCTTAACTCAGTCGGCCTCGGGAGTCCTACCGAACCTATGTAGAGAGGCTTCTAAATCCTCGCCTTTGGACACCCTCTCTCTTCCTTGTCCGGTTTTCCTAACATGCTTTCTTCGATTATTACAATTTTTTAAAATGAAAAATAAAATAAAGGTGTCTCTATGCTCCGCAATACAAGCAAGGATAATATAAACCTAATACAAGACTTCTAATAAAATATAAAAATGATACTAAAAAATAAAAAATAAATAAAAAGTGAGAAAAATAAATGAACTATAAGTTGAAATCTGCTCCAAGTGAACTTTTTGGTATATTTTTCATCATCGTTGCTTCAAAATCTCCTCTAGTCAAAATCCTCAAATACCTACAAATATATATCAAACTCAGGTGTAGAGGTAAGTAAGGGTATCAATCCACATCAAGGAGGTAAGCTAGAGACAAACTCAATTATAATTCAATTTTATTTTCTTTTTGGGATTTTTTATATTTTCTATTTTTTTTTAGCTTTTCAAATATTAAAATAATTTGTGAGGTGAGATGAAGTGAAATAACACTCAACTAAATGGAAGATCAAATAACAAACTAAACAGTGACTAAAATGAAAAATAAAGTCTAAAATAAAAATAAGAGATAAAATGAGGTAAATAAATGTCAGAACAATCAAGGAATGGGACTACACCACAAATTTTAGCTATTCTAACTAATTAATTTAATTATTTGAATTTTTACAAATTAATATCAAAATACAAATCAACTCTCGTCGCAAGTGTAATTTTAATAGTAATCTTTTGGAAAATTAAGTTTAACTCCCCGACAACTCTAGAAAATAGATCTACACTCCTTTTAATTAATCACCTGCTAGGATCGATCGATTAAAATTTATGTAAATCATAGAAAATAAAATTAGAGTTGAAATTTTAGGAATAATACCACACTTAAGAAACCCCTATCTCTAGTTTGAATCTAAAATGGGTATTATAACTTAGAATTTCGATTTTCTCTCAAAAATCATTTACCCTCTCTCGAGGCGTAAATTTAAGGGTGAGGGATCAAAATTAATATTAAAAGGGAATTTTCAAGTAATCAACTAATTAAATTGAAATAACATCAAATAAGGGTTCGTCCCACCCCTTGAAAGGGGATTTAGCCTAACATGATATCAAACATAATAAACAAACATTCAATAGGTATTTAAAATAAAAATAGAGAAAAGAACAGTCAAATCAAATCTCTTTGAGTGAAATTGAACACCAATCCTTGACTTTGCAATTTACATCCCTCCAATTTGTGCGATCAAAGCAAAATTGCATTAACAATTACACTCAAAAATGGATTTTTACTAATTTATTTTTCTCACTAATCTAAAAAAAAGTAAAATAAAGAAAATTATAACCTAAAAAATCCTAAACTAAAAAATGGTGTTTCTCTCTCTAAAATTGATATGGAAACAACCTAGATAATAATGGATGAATCGAACTACATCAATCTATTATGAAATAATTGCTAAAAATGCAAAAATTCATTATCGATGGGTGGGGTGGAATTCATTCTAGAGATAAATTTCATTACATACCTCTATATTTAGATATTTGCTAAAAATGCAAATACCCTCTATAGAGGAGTATAGAGAAATTTATCACACAAGGTTTATAAACTAAGTTGGAGATCTTTCATAATGGATGAGTTCAACTAAATCAATCTATTATGAAATAATTGCTAAAAATGAAAAAATTCATTATATATGGGTAGGGTGAAATTCATCCATTATGACATTTATGTAATTTAATTAATAAATTCATTATACAAAGGTGGGTTTTTTAGTGTTATTTATTTTTAACGGTCCAAATTAAACACACAAATAAACCCACTCACACCAACCTATCCAACACTCACCGACACACAAATGTCAAGTTATAAAATGACACCGTGATCGGTGTTTTCTTCACACTAACCTTTGTCAAATTATCCAACAAGACTGACGCTTCAGTCTTGTTTGGGGGTGATTCTCATCGCCCAATTTTTCTGCCGCCCCGTGCTTTCATAGATCTTATCTTTAGAGTGAGATCCCTTCGGTCTGGCTGAATTCATTAAACTTAGCGCTATGGGGAGGCAGCTTGTTGTTTCTTGTACTAGTCTCATCATGTTTGGTGGTGGTGTTTCACATCACCCAATGCTATACCATGCTTTGTAGACTTCTACACATCTTTTTTTTATCACTCATTCAGGTTTCTTCTTGTCGATATATGTCCACTTCATTAGCGATTGATTCTGGTAATCTATTTCCTCCATTCTAATCTCCATTTTAAAAATTATTTTACTTAACATCGAGGACGATGTTCCTTTTTGTTTGGGAATCTTATCAAAATCGTACCACTTTTGAAAAAAAAATGATTTTTGAACCAGATTTTTAAAATTTTGTGAAGTTTATTTCATCTCATTTATTGATGTTAATTTTCAATCATCCATCTTTTTAAGTCTAGGAATCAAGCTAGAGGATTTATATTTTTCTAAATGGATTATGTAATACATATCTAGGCATTTTGCACTATGAATTTCTAGACTCAACAAAATTTGCGCACTTATCACGTCCCTACAGTTAGAGTTGAAGAGTATTATAATTTTCAAGAGAACCTTAAGGATCACTAGTAGAGACTTTAGCTTATGAGATTTGTGCCTTTCACCCTTTCAGAGTGTTTTACGCAATCTCCGAGTCGCAAGTTGATTCAACTTCTTTTGGGTCTGCACTTAAATCGTTGTACGATCTCATTATTTTTCATTAAATTTTGGCTTGATCATTGAGAATGACATCACTTTCGAGTTGTAAGAAACACGTGTCTTAAAATTAACCCCGAATACTAGATTTTCATCCATGCACCTACCATTTACTATTAACTTCATCCATTACACTTCCATTTCCATTATTCTTCCATATTTCAATATATTCCCCATATAATCCATATACATACCCCACCCCATTCATATATCATCCATCATTTTTGAGAAAAATAGTGTTTTCAAATAAAAAATGTCTTCTTTGTTGAGAGTAAAAAAAACAGAGAGAAAAAAAGAACAATAGCAAAAGAAAAAAAATGAAGAAAAAAGAGAGAAAAGAAAAGAAAGAGAGTTTGTAGTTAGTTTTATGTAATAAAGACATTTGTTCTTCAAGTATAGAACACTCTTCTATTGCATCCATCACTCATCATTCATCCATACATCACCATCCAACCGCATATCTCATCCTTACCATTTCATTAACACCTCACCCATTATCATCCATGTTACGCTAGGTGTTCGGGCAAATGAAAGTCAACGTGGTGAATAACTCGACGTTCTCACCATAGTGATTAGCATTCTTTCATGAGATCATTTTATTTCTAATGTTCGTTCTTTCTTATATGTGTGTGAGACGTTTGAACTTTCTTACATTTACTCACCTCATCACACACAAGAGCGATACACTTAACCTAAATCTCGAGAGTTCGTTTGAGAGAGTTATATCCTATGAGATTTTGAAGTTGAAGCGTTGATTCCGAAAGGCAATCTAGGAATTACTCTTGTGATACTTGATCCGTTTTGACTTATTCACACCACACACGTTGAGTTCTAGGAAGGATGTGCCTTGAGTATTTACTTAGATAAAAATTTTACACATTCTAGCTTGTATTTCTCAAAACATTTACCTCATGATGGATTGTGCAATTATTCTACGTCTAATAAGAGATTGACTGACATTGCAAATAAAGAATTTTGTGGGAATATTCCCTGCAAACCCTCACGAGACACAACTCGTCCTGTACGGCAACCTATAGGTTTAAAGGCTTATTGTCCATGCTAAGTTCAATCGCAAGTGCGCGCGAAAGTGGTACACTTTTGGTTTCTTAACTTTCTTTCTCTCTATCTTATTGATCGAGGACTAGTAATGCTCTGTTTGGGAGGGGGGGGGGGGGGGGTTGATAAGCACCAAAAAGTGTACATTTTATACCCCGAATAGACGTATTTTAGTTGCTAATTCTCGACAATAATGGTCTTATGCGCATAAATGTTCAATGTCCAGGCTTGATTGCAGTTGCAATGTCAAAATTATTATTTTGAGGCAATTTGCACTCAAATGAAGCTAATTCCCTTGTCCCGTAACCTCACCCGAGCTTAAACTTGTCCCTAAACCTACCTCGAAGCCCGTGTGTGTTTTGTTTGTGCATTTTTTATTTTTTTAGATTTTTGGTTTGAGTCGTTTTTATTTTTAGAGTTTATTTTAGATTTAATTAGAATTTCTAGGTTTTATATTCTATTTTTGTATTTTATTTTTATTTGTATAATTTTATTTTATTTTATTTTTTAGTTTTTATTAGGATTATATTTTTTATGATTTTATTTATTTTTTAGTTTTATTAGATTTTACATTTTTTAGGATTTTAGTTTTTAGTTTAAGAGATTTTTATTTTTTATTTTTCTTTCTTTTCAATTTCATTTTTTTAACGAGTTTTTATTTTATTTTTAGAGTAGGATTTTATTTTAAGTTTTTTAGTTTTATTAGTTTTTTTTAGTGTTATTTGTTTTTAAGCGTCCAAATTAAACACACAAATAAACCCACTCACACCCACCTATCCTACACTCACCGACACACAAAAGTCAAGTTATCAAATGTCGTCGTTGCGGGGGGTTAAAGTGTGTGTGAGTGTTAGTTTAGGTGTATGGAGGTATAGGTTATGTGTGTGTGTGTTAGTGTAAGGACATATTTTTATAAATGTCTGTCACAATTAATTATGTCGTATACCGTTACAACTATCAAAGAAGTTCAAGAGGAATTGACATCAAGACGGATCTGAATATATCAAGATTCTTCATCAAAAAGCCTCCGCAAAGTTTAGTTTGGTAAGGCTATGTTTTAAATACCTTAATTTTTCACTTAGAGCTTTGGGATATTTTTTCAAAATATTTTCTAAGTGTTGGAGCGGACCATTTTCGTCAAAATTTGAGAATGAGTATTTTTTCTAAGTCCTGTAGTGTTCCTCGATTTTGACACCCAGGTCATTCAAGCGAGATCACCGTCTCGTTCGAGCGACATGGAGATGTCGCACGATGTCGTTCAAACGACACGTGTACTTCGTTCGAGCGAGATCCCTTTTCGTTCTAACGACCGAGGCGGCGCTATTTTCTATAAATACTCATTAAATTGTTTTATTTTCATTAAGAAGTCCCAGCGTTTTGAAAGACAGAAAACTGCGAATTTGCAGAATTCTTTTGACTTCTTCATTTAGGGTTTACATCCCTTTTGTTTTCAATTCACAAAACATCCCAATATTTTAGTGAATTGCTTTGGAACCATAGATTCAAGTTTGTTGAAACTTTACCTTATTGGGGAGAACTCTACAACCGGAGAGCTGCGTGCTATTGTGGAGGGAGTCTCGATGAAGTTACTCTTGTGGGGAGGATAACCTACACCGTGAAGACTGCGTGTCTAGGGTTACGTGTCCTTGTGGTATAGTTGCGTGTGAACCACTGCTTATTTCTAGCCATTACTTTGAAGGTTTGACGAAGGCACCGTGCGTTACTCTTGTAGGCAATCAAGTTGTATGTAAGTCAATGGTCTTATAAACTTTTCAAAGTTCTAGAAATAAAAGGTTTTGCCCTTTCGGTGATTTTTCCTGAATTTGGTCTTCCTAATATTTGATCATGTGATTATTTGATTTGAATATTTAATTCAATCACTTAGATGCATGATTTAGGGTTTAACTAAAATTAGATTTATTTGAGAATTCGCATTATTCCGCTGTAGAGATTCTACAGTTAGTTTGTGACCCTTTAAAAAAATATATACTAACTAACTAAAAAACCTAACAAAATTAAAATTTAAAATCTAAAAAATTAAAATCCTAATCTCTAAATAAAATAAAGACTCAAATAAAAAAGAAACTAAAAAGAAACTAAAAAGAAATAAAAATAAAAATAAAAATCTATTAAACTAAAAACTAAAATCCTAAATAAATGTAAAATCTAATAAAACTAAAAAATACATGAAATACTAAAAAAAATAGTCGTAATAAAATAAAACTAATAACTAATGAGAATAAAGATAAAATAAAAATACACTAATAAAAATAAAATATAAAAATAGTAAATAAAACCTAAAAATTCTAAATAAATCTAAAATAAAACCTAAAAATAAAATAACTCAAACTAAAAATCTAAATTTTTTTAAAAAGGGACAAACTAAAGACACACGGGCTTCGGGGTAGATTTAGGGACATGTTTAAGCTCGGGTGAGGTTACAGGGCAAGGTAATTAGCTCCATTTGATGCGCATTTGACATAAATTAAGCATTTGAACTTCGCAAACGGCAATCAACTTGCACATTGAACATTTATGCACATAAGACCATTATTGTCGAGAATTAACAACTAAAATATATCTATTCGGGGTATAAAATGTACATTTTTGGGTGCTTATCAGTTGCCTACTTCTCACAGGGGTCATGATTCTGTATAGGTGATTGTAAAACGGTTAACCAAGGTAGCCCACTTTCTGTCAGTCCGGATAGACTACATAATGTCATAGTAGGCTTAAATGTTTATTGCCAAGATAGTGAGACTTTAAGGGTGCCCGTTGATATTGTGTCCCACAAGGACAAGATTTGTGTGTCTCAGTTTGAGGAGAAATTTCAGGAGGCCATGGGTACGTAGTTGAGATTGAGTACGACCTATTACCCACAGACGGACGGGCAGACTGAGCGAAAAAATCAGATGTTGTATGATATGTTACGTATGCGTGTCCTTGATTTTAGGCGAGGTTCGTAGCAGTACCTTTCACTGGTGGAGTTTGAGTATAATAAATCCTATCTATTTACTAGTGGAATGGCTCCATTTGAGGCATTGTAGGGTAGGCCTTGTTGTTCTCCTACTTATTGGCTAGAGTTGCGGGATAATAAGCTACTCGGACCATAATTCATTCAGTACACATCGATCAGGATTGAGATGATTCGGAGTCTCATACGGGTTGCCCAAGACAGATAGAAAAGCTAGGTCGATCCTAAGAGGTTCTTTTGGGAGTTTAATGTGGGGCACCAGGTTTTTCAATGAGTATCTCCTATGAAGGGGGTAATGAGATTTTGGAAGAAAGGGAAGTTGACACCGAGCTACATGGGGACATTTCCTATTATCAAGAGGACTCGACTGGTGGCGTATAAACCTGGGTTGCCGGAGCACTTGCACCGTATTCATGATGTGTTCCATATTTCTTCACTGAGGCGGTATCTTCGGGATGAGTTGGCTCACACTCATATTGCATTAGAGGAGATTGACTTACAGCCTGGTAGTTCAAATTAGGAGACACCGGTGGCTATCTTAGACCATAGCGAGAGGAGATTGAGGTCGAAGGTAGTTCCAGTTGTGCGTGTCCAGTAGGAGCATCATAATGTCGAGGAGTCTACTTGGGAGCACGAGGATGAGATGCACCAAAAATATCTAGAGTTATTCGTACTAGGTATTTTCTTTTTTAAATTTCAGGACAACCCGACATCCTGGGAGGGTATTTCGATCATTTGTATTTTTGGAGAAAAGGGACCTAAGAAATTAATAGGTTTATATAATTTGATAAGAGGAGTCTTCGAGGGTTCGAAGTTATAGAGCTGCAAAGAGGCCATAAGAAGAAGAAGAAGAGAGGAGGTCCCAAGGGCTAGAACCACTATTATTGCACCAATTGCACCGCAAACATCGCCACCGCGTAGATCGAAATGGAAGGCAACCAACCATACCAGAATTATTCAGATATTCAGACCTTCATATCAAGGAAAGTGTTTAAACTTTCTAAATTCTTAGCATATAATGTATCCATGATAGTATAGGAAGAAAATGCACATGAATATGTAGTGATTTGATTAATTTTTGAGATTGAGATTGAAGTTCTTAAATCATAATCATGTTAGGTTTAAATCCTTGGTGTATGTAGGACAGAACTTAAAAATTAGAGAGATTAAAATGGTAATAAATTTGGGTTGATAAAAGTTCTTGAATAAAAATTGAGAAAACTAGGATTCTTAAGAAAATATCTTGAATTAATCTAATTATTTGATGTCCTTTGATGAATTATTGATTCTACTACGTTAAAACTTGTATATATAGGTTGGTATAACATCTAGTATAATTATTTGGGAGTTTGGGTTGTTATGATTGAGGTTTTGGTGTTAAAAATGTAGGAAAATCGTAACAATTTAATGAACAAGACGAAGACCTGTAGGGTTCAATCGAATCAGCTCCTTGGCCGAATCGATTCGGCTACCCAGAATTTGGACACTTTTCGCTTTTGTCTATAATCTGTGGGAAACGTTCAGGATTCTTTTACTTAATTAATTAAAAATAATGAGTATTATATTGAAGTATCAGTAGGCTAAGATTAGGTTTTAGGCTTGGTCATAAGAGAGTGATTTAAGAGCTAAGTTTAATTAGATTCAATTGAGAGAAAAAACAAATTTGAGGGATAATTTGAGTCATGAGAATTCGAGGAAAATGATGACTTAAGCTAGTTGGATATGAGTGAGTTACCTACTGATATTATGTTAGAGCATAATGAATTCACTTCGAGTGGTGAGAGATATTTGGAAACGTACGATAAGAAGTGAAATTGTGATTTACTAGTATGTGGGATATTCGGAATATAAATATACTACGTATGTAACTTATGACATACGACGTGTATATGCCTATACTGATGATACACATATACGGGTTGTGTGTATACCTATTATATGATTTTATTGTGTATGACATACCTACGCCGCTTGCTATCATGGGAGGTTTCCTCGTCGGGACAGTCATATCTTGATGAGCCATTGGGATGATTTTTGACATGTACCTCAGAATATAGAAACTATGAAAGGCCTATCTGTGAGAACCATAAGCTGGCAGTCATATGGGTGCATAGGTATGTTCGTACACATAGGCTTAGAACTATATTCACCTCCATGTTGTGTGATTTGTAGTTATGGTTCGTTAGAGATACCGAACCATTAGTCCTACATTTAGTATGTGATGTAAAAGAACTCGATAGTAGAGTATGCATGCACTGCACCTCTCCCTAGGGGTGTTATGTTTGTATATATATAATTAGAGTGATATATATATATATATACTTGTGATTAAATTCTACTATGTATACTTAGTCGATGAGTAAGATTATGATATCTAAATTCACTTAATAATGTGTGAACTTGACTTCAAATGAGAAATCCATAATTGCCAAATAGACATACAAAAATTCAATAGTTATTGTATGTGAAATACGGGTGGGATTATGAGTTTTTAGTTTAGAAGATTAATGAACTCGAACTAGTTAGTTCTTATAAGCAGTATCTAGAATGGTTTAGAAGTACGTTAGGGGTGCACATTAGTTGAGAGGTGAGAATCTCAAGTGAGAGTTAGTAAACCTAACATGTATATAGTATCTGCTTATAAGAATTTTAAATACTTTCTAAAAAATTTTAATCTATTTTTACACAGACTTTGACCTATTTTTCTCGAAATTTATTTTCTTTGTGCAAATCATTTAAGGTGTCCAGCCACAAGGATACAAAGCTTAGGAGTTCATATTATTTGACAAGTTGCAGCTACGATGGAAGTTACTTAACCTCGATAGTAAATGCCTCCATATCATTCAGATCTTTCTTATGAGTTACCTTTGTTCCAGTTAGTCATATGCCCCATTCTTATTCAGACATTAGTTCAGAGACATTTATATTTCGGTGTTATTATCAGATGTTGGAATTGATTTCCCCTTTTTATTATTGTATTGGCGTTTTCGGTTGGAAATTTTTATTCCTGTCATATCTATTTTATATCATGATGTCCGTATTTATATTGTTGGTTAAATTATGATGGTGAATGTGCTATCGATTTATTTTATTGTTTTATATCACTGCATGTTAATAATAAAGATAAAATTTGACACCAGTTTTTCAAATACTAGGTGGTTAGTAATTATTAAAACGTTTTCAAAACTGATGCTTAGAATGAACCAATCTGAATATTCTGTTTTTAATTTAATAAAGGCATGATCACTAGTTATTTAATTAAGCGAGGTGTCATAGATGGTATAAGAGTATTAAGTTCTAGAGTCTTTAGGATCTGCGCCACTTATTATGTTTCCCACATAGCATTCTTTGATGTAAAGCCCTATGTTTAGGACTTTTGTATTCTTATTTGTGGATTTACGTCTTCAGCTATTTTTAAGTCATATTGAATTGTGGGCTAATAGAAAATTATTTCTCCTTTCAGATGCCTCCTCAACGTGACACACGAGCAAAACCAGAGGCACAGCCGGAGCCTCGGAGGACCTAAGCACAGGGCACCATGAATACTGCAGAGGTGGCCGCTATAGTTGCACAAGCAAAGAATGCAACATTATCTACAGTATCACAACAAGCCCCATCCCAGGCACAGGTGGTGTCACCGGCACAGGATCAGACGTTCCCTTCTGCATGGGAATGAGTTAGGGATGCCTTCCAGATGCACATCCCCAAGAGTACTTAGGGAGTTCAGACGTAATGGTGGCGAGCCAATACAAGAAGTCCATCTAGAGACACCTGAGGATGTACAAGTGTATCGATGTTTAAAGGCATATCCTAGCTAATATTAAGATAGTTGGGTGGCATTGTAGTGGTGGAATTCTGATACCACCACGAAGGAGAGAGATAACATGACACTATTGAAGTTCTAGGTGCGTTTTGACCGTAAATACTTACCATCCTTCGTACGGACTGAGATGAGGCAGAAATTATTGGATCCCACCCAGGAAGGGAAGACATTTTCTGAGTATGAGGAGGAGTTTACGAGAATGACTAACCTTATGCCAAAATAGGTACCTACTGAGGAGAAAAGGATATAGCTATTTGTTGATGTTCTAAATTGGAGTATCTGACAATTCCTGTTGGGTAATCTTTCCTTGAATACCTATACTGATGATTTAATGCTGCTTTGTTACATTGCTAGGACCACCACTTCCATGTTAAGGGGAGCAAGCGAGGAGGAGGGTCTAGCCACCGGGGTAGGATCGGGGGTGCTAGTGGGGCACCATCGGCTCAGAGTCAGCCTAGACAGGGTGAGTAGAGTTCCCACCAGGTGACCCTACTAAGCGATTCAGATCATGTGATTACAGAAAAGGGTAGGGAGGCTTTAATTAGGGCCAATAGGGATAGAAACAGGTACAACATGGCCAGGAGGGTCAATTGAGGGGTGGTAACGACTAATAGGGCCGAGGAAAGCAGGGTTAGAGGGGTGGAAATTTGCGAGTACGTGCTTTACTTGTGTAAATATTGACAAAAAATATAAGGATTGCCCTGAGAGGGGTAGGGCCCCATAGTAGTATCAGTATTTCCCTGAGATGAAAAATCATTTTGCTCAATCGTGGGAACCTCATTCTAGCGACAACTCATTTGAATGAAAATACAATCTCGTTCTAATGACCTAGCGAGATTTGAAAAATTTTCTTTAAAAGATATTTTAAATAATTTTGAAATGGAAACTCTTAAAATATAAAATCCCTAGAAGAATAAAGCCTTTACCAAAGCCACCTTAACTCCTTTGAATGTTGTTGAGATGAATAGTTCTCCAATCTTCCCAAAGTCTTCAAATTTGTAGAAGAAGTCATGAAGGTGTAGTGTATGTGTAATGGGATAATCCAAAATAAAATTACATTGATCAATTAGAAATCTTGCTCTTACAAGTTTTTCGCTTTGGCTATTTCGATACAAAAATAATTCGAAGCAAAATTGGCGCCTAAAACTAATACAACTAATGCCCTCCCAAATAAAGAACAGAAATTCAATCTTGTATACTTCTTCATCTTATGCGACCCATGATATCATCATCAAGGTATAATGACCTACAAACATGAGACAAAAGAAATACCATGACTCATAAGAGTGTTGAGAGACAAATAAAAGTCCCCCTCAATTTGTTCTCCCCCTTTTTGTCCATAATACATGAAGGAGTTAAAAGTAAACATGAATAGTAAGCATTACATGAACAAGTAAGATATCACCACAAATATAATCAATAAAGGCACAAGTAACGATAACCTCAGAAGGCACGGTGTTCTCCACCTACTAGTTTTGAAGTTTTTCAAAATTTTCAAGTATAAGGTATGAAGTGTACATATAGGTATAGGTACAAAATACATAGTCACGATGGAATAATACTAAAATGTCCAAATCGTGAAAATGTAATGTACTTGTGTGATCATTTTCCTAGGAAAATCGACATAAACATTGATAACATAGGTGCATGAAGTCATGAGACACTTCTAAAGAAAGAACATAAAGTCTACATTAGGTGTAAAATATTGAACTCATATTTAATTAACTCGACCGATGCAATAAGCCATGAATTTGAATGGTTCTCCAAACAATAATGCCAAATTGTTCAATATTTTTCAAGAAAGCCCGTTGTGCAAACCCATTGATTGTCTGCTTTATAACTCCCTCGAAATCTCACATTTATAAGAATTTATTCTCAATATTTTGAAGAAGTCATAATGATCAAATGTAGTGAAGCATCAATGAATATAAACTAAATAGCCTTGGGACTTTTATTTTTGTGTGCTTTTACTCTTTTTTGGATTTTTTTATGCAAATGGTGGCTTTTAACGCAAATAATATTTTGTTCTTTCGTAGCCCCTTTCCATTGCATAACATTTAACAATATTTTCTGGGAAACAAAATCCAGACAATGGTTCTTATATGCACAACTTGTCTTTTTGTTCATTTGGTTTGGTATTAAGTAGAATTGAGATGAGAACATCGTATTAGACACATGAAAAGAAAGTACAATGTTCAAAAAGTCCATCCACATGTGCAATGAAGGTGACAACGAGTCTAAAATTTAAAGAGTAATCAACAACGATCAACGAAATGTTATCCACACATTATTAAGCACCCTAAAAAAGTAAATTCATGTCTCAAAGCATTATGAAAAAGTTTCATGAATGGATGAAATGTAGGGGTGATCCAAATATCTTGAATGTTCATCCATATACGTTAAAAAATCGAAAATACAAAAATCTTTCTGTCTTTTTAAAAAAAAAAAACTTTTTCAAATTTCAAACTTTTTCTTAAAAATCAAAAATATTTATAAGGTTTTTCAACTTTTTCATAAAAATCGAAAATCTTTTTGGAATTTTTTAATATATTAAAAAGAAAAATAAATTAATACAATGATAATACAATCTAACAATAGGGATATAAGGTATGCCCATGATAATCACCCTATTTTAGAAAAAGTCTAAACCTCAATCATTAGGCCTGGAGGAGTTCTCAAAAGGAGAAGCCATCCTATGAAATTCCTCCATTAAACATTGTGAAGTCTTGAATAAATACTCTACTTGCTCTTAAAAACTTTCAAATCTCTATGGTGATGTGCGGGAGCATGTGGAATCAGTTGTGTGGGAGTTTGTGCAGGAACACATATAAGAACTCGTGTGGCAGCGTATTAGGGAACACGCACGTGAAAAACTCTCCCTAGCTTAAAAAAGTCTCTCTAAAGTGACCTCTTCATATGCAATGGGAACAAACATAAACGGGTTTGGGTCCAATTTTCTCAAAATGTATATGATGAGTTTGCCTTGGTAGGTTCGATAGAGGTCCATAAAGAACCATCATAAACAATGGAACCGGCATAGGTGCGGCTGTGAAAGTGGATGCACCATCATAACCTATTCCTTTTCGCCTAACGTTACCTAACGCATGATTGGGAAGCATCTTTCCAACCTTTATATATATATGTCCTCTAAAGTGACCTTGACCACCCGGGCATGTTCTAGATCAGTCTCGAGTTGGGATACAAAGGCTTAAATTTTCTCACAAGTCTCTAATAAATCTTAAAGATCTCTCGTAAGACTAGCCACAGATTTTATGAAATCAATCTCATTTTTACCTATAACAATTAACTACTCCATAATGAAACTTTCACCTTCTTGAGTTGATTGAAAAGCTCCTCACACTCTATCAAAACATTCACCTCCTTCTCTAAATAACACGCCCTAAGTGAAAACTCTTTAGTAATCTTTTTAGTTTTTAATGTCTCTATGTAAAGTTAACGAAAAGCTTTTTGGAGTCCACCTTATCAATCACTCAAATTCTCTACCTCACTCTCACTCTCTCCAGAATGATTGAACACATCGTCGAGGCACTCACATTTAAAAATGTCCTCATCAGTGTGGGACAAACTACAAACACCAACGTGAATGTTCATGAATGCAAGACATGGTTCATGTCGTGATTCATCCTCGAAAACCACCAACTCGACCTCACTATCGCTAAGAGTGACCTTATGTGCAAATTTCTTGCTTTGTCACTTTAGGCTAGTGGGACACTCATGTGCCTTGTGTACTTTTACCTCACATTCATAGAATCTCACCTCATATTTATTACATGCACTCTTGTCCTCATTCCCATATTTATTTTTCTTAAAAATCTTTTCTCTAGAAGAATTTTCTTTGTTAAATTTCATAATTTTTTTTATTTTTTTTTCAAATAAGACAAGATCATGAAGTTCAAAATCAAACTCGAATTCAAAATGAAAAACTAGCTTGAGTTTTGAAGGAAATAACTATTTCCTTTTTTCATTAAAGTTTTGGGAAACATATCGATTTCGTAAGTTTAAAGGTCTCCCCTATGAGTTATTCTAACCCAAGAGTATTTAAAATCCCTAACGAATAAAGCATGTTGAATTTAGGGATAAAACAGGTCGATAATGATCTCAAAATCTTTTTAACTACATGCATTTCAGGTATTTTCCCACCTAAAATATAACTAGAGTTTACGATATCAGATAATCATGCATAAAATTCATCAAACGACCCAGACTCTAGCGTTTGGTATTACTTTTAAACTGTGTGGTGAGATTTTACATCTTATAAGCTTTTACAACATTGGTACCTTTGTGAGTGAGTTGGAGGTTCCCCAATCATCTTTAGACATGGTGCACGTCATGATTTGGCAGAACTTGTCAGGGGTGACAGCTCCGAAAATGGCACTTTAGTCGCATGAGTTAAAATATCCCCATTTAAAATCATCTTATATATATGCAGAGACATGTTTTAGACATTTGACATTTTCATTGGTCACAGTGGGTGGTGTCCACCCTCTTTCACACACAAGCGAGACTCTTTCATTAATAGATTTTGAGGCAAGCCTCATCCTAGCATTTCTAGTACGTATAATTTGACCCATAGAAAATAGGTATCATATTATACAAATTATCCATAAAATCCAAAATTTTAAAGATCGCCAATATTTTTTAAAAATTGTGTCAAAAAAATTTGTAAAAGGGATGAGACAACATTTTAGACCAACCGACTCTGATAACAATTTGAGAAAATTGGTATCTCAAAAGTAAATCTGTAAAAATCAGGATCACATGATATTTTAGTGTAATCGGCTCTGATACCAATTTGAAAATATGGGGTTTCTATGGAATGATTCATATCTTTGGCCAACCACACAAAAATTCAATTTTAACAAATTTATCTTTAAATTAATTTAGTGTGCATGCAAAAATATAGTCCAAATTAAATATAGCGAACCAAGCAGGCATATTAGAGAAGAAGTAGGAAAAATACCTTTCGGGAAAAACTTTTAATTGAGCGCTATACAAGATTCGACAAACACGATACTACTTACAAACTAATTATCTAAGTAAGCATGATGTGCAATTCTTCAAATCTTTTATACCAACAACATAATCCAGTACTGCCCATAGGAAGTTTTCTTCCCCCGATATCCATCGATTAGCCTTGTTCTTTAGCAGTAGAGCCCTGGCTCCACAAATCAGTAGTAGAGATGAACTCTACAAGGTCTTTGGACAAGGATTTTATTCTTCTTGATTTGATAAAGTGATCTCTAATTTTCCAAGGGGTTTGGATGAAAATTGGAAGAGTTGGATCATAAATGGAACTCTAAAAGGGTTTGGAAAATCTTATCAAAAGAGTTATTTAAGACTATAACTCCTCATCTCTTTTTATAAGAAAGTGTGTTATAAAAGGATAAACATAACATATTTGGATCATATTTAATTAAAAACATAAATTCGTGCACTCCTTTGAACGATGTACCCATTTTCGTTCCTATCAAACGACATTCCAGTGAATGGTGTAAAATATTTTCATTCCATCATGGGAACCTTATTCTAATGGAAACTAGTTCTAAGGACAATACAAAATTGTTCTAACGTCCTAACAAGATTTCCAATTTTTTCTTAAAAACATATTTTAAATCCTTTTGAAATGAAAACTCTTGAAAATATAAAATCCATGTATAAATAAAGGCTTGACTAAAACAACTATAACTGTTTTTAATGTTATTGAGATGAATGATTCTTTAATCTTTCAAAAGTCTTGAACTGTTTCTTCAATTATGTAAAAGCAGTCATAAAGGTTCAATGTGTGTTTAATGGGATAAGTCAATATAAAATTACATTGAGCAATTATAAAACTTTCTCTCACATAGTTAGCTATCTTACAACCAATTGGGAATCACCAAAGACCTTCATGACTAAAGCATTACATCGATTTTCAATCCCATATTACAGCCTTATATTCCACTTTTCGAACATGTGTTTTCTTCTAACTTATAACCATGGTTTATTTCAATGTTTTAAGGGGATCTAATAACCATCCCGATTCCTGATGTAATTTCAGTGTTAAAACCATCGTATCATAACTTCCAAGAGCTTAGATATACATAACATATCTCATATTCCCCATCAAATTCATCCTTACATGGACGATCTCTTAGGAAATTAGCTAAGCATTGGCCCATAAGTGTCTTTTTAGGTACATAATGCAATAGAATTTAGATAGTTCCAACCCCCATTTACCAATTTTATTTCATAAAATAGGTCTTCTGAGCATGTATTTGATCAAATCAAAATTGGAAATGATTAAAACTTCTTTAGGCAACAAATAGTACCTAAATTTCATAGTAGCAAAGTATAAGGTTGAACATAGTTTTTCCATTACAGAATATCTTCATTCACAATCATTTAAAAACCTAATGAGGTAATAAATAAATTATTCCTTACAATCTTCTTAGCTTGAGCCAATAATACTCTAATAGATTCATCTAAGTCTGGAATGTATCATTTCAATGGCTTATCTTCTCTTGGATAAGCCAAATTAGGTGTCTTGACCAAGAAGTTCTTGAGTGTTTATAAAGCTTATATATATATATATATATCCCTCCTTCCAATCAAACTCTTCTTATTTTTGTAGCATCAAGGTAGGAGAGAATAATTTCTTGCAGCATTCTAAATAAGTCTTCTAACAAAATTAACTTCACCTCAAGACCTTTGCAATTGTTTTTTGAATCCGGGGGCTTTGCTCTAAAGAATATTTTTACCCTTATTCTTATCAACCTGAATTCTTTTTCGATGGACCGAATATCGAAGGAAATTTCCTACAAAAACTCCAAAGGCGCATTTTATAGTTTTAATTTTATGTTGATACAAGATCAATTTTTTTGAAATATTTCTTTAGATTTGCTATGTGATCAGATTTTGGTCTTGACTTTGCAATAATGTCATCAATATAACTCTCTAAAAAGGTTCCAACCAAATCATGAAAAATAGTTTTCATCCCCCTTTCGTATGAGGCCCTTGCATTCATTAACCCAAATAGAATTTTAACCCATTCGAAGGTTCGTAAAATAAAAAGACACCTAAATGCAGTTTTATGCACATCTGCTTTCCCTGTGCAAACATGATTATATCCAAAATGACAATCTATTATAGACATGATAGCATTACCTGCTGACCTATAAGCTAATAGATCTACAACTGGCACTGGATATTCACCCTTAGGAGTGGATGCACTAAGATTCCTAAAATTAATACATACTCTTAATTTGTCATTCTTTTTCACTACAGTCATTAAATTAGAGAGATATTAAGCATACCTAGTAGCTCTAATGAACCCAACTTTGAGCGGCCTTTTTATTTCTTCTTTGATTTAGGTCATGACCTTTGGAGTCTTTTGCCTTGGCAGCTGGTTCACATGTTTGTAGCCTTGTCTGACGGCAGTTTGTTATCCCACAATTTCCTATCTAGTATAGGTAATTCATTATAATCCTATGCAAATCATTATTTATACTCATGCAAAAGGGTTTGTGAGCAATTATTAGTCTTCTTTGTTGAGATTTTCACGATTATAAGTGACTCTCTTATTTTCCTCTATCCCTAAATTGACTTTAATCAAGGATCTGGTTGATTCACCTTCAGTTATTCATAGTCCACTGGTGAACATTCTAATTCACCATTCTTGTAACACCCCGTATTTTTAATGATTTAAATAATTATGTGATTTATTATTATTGTGGGAATAAGTATGTAATTAACTATTGTTGTTAGATTAATTAAATTAAAATGCGAGAAATTAATTTGTTATTAATCCGAATTAAAATAATTATTAACTAGCGTGCCAAGGGTTAATACTTATTGTGGACAATTATTGAATATTACTGTGTGATATGTAATATGGAATTATAACATTTGATAAATTGTCGGAAGTGAGAAATACGGCAGTTTGGTAATTTAAGTCTGACACGCGTGTGAGTCGTGTCGGGACTAATTGAATGGAAAAAAATAGAATTTATTTTTATCAACTCGTATGGTCATTTTGAGTGCGCCGTTGAGTCTGGGAGGGTCGAAATAGTCAAAATAGTATACCCAGATGTTCAGTTTGGGTCCCGGGATAATTTTAGGCCTGACCGGCATCCTAAGAGGGCATTGTGGTAAATTGTATTTTTGGGTTTAATTAATGGACGAAAATTGGGAGTTATTTTATCACCCAAGAAAATTCCTTTGGGGTTGTGAGACACAGAAAGGAAATAATGGCCATAGAGGGTGTGAGGGAGAACCAAAGTCCAAGAGGGAAGGCCAAATTATCCTCACCTTGCAAAAATGTGGCCACCAACACATAGATCGAGAAGAGAGGAACACGTATATACCAACATCAACAATGGATCAGACCGTCACATTCGAGGCAAGTGTTTATTACTTGCTTTCTTTTAGCAATAATCATGCTCATGTTAGTGCAGGTGAAATTAATCATGATTTACATGTTGATATGGTGAAAATTGGAGATTTAAATTATGATTAAGAACTGGGTTATTTAGTGGTTGGAATTCCTTCATGTATGTAGAGGATTAATCACTGAGTTGAAAACCTTTTTGATGGATGAATCTGAATTGATTAGGTTCTTTAATTGAAAATTTGGAAACTAGGGTTCATACGAACTAATTTGGGGATTTAATATAATTATGAGAATCGATGACGAATTAATGACCCTAGAATGATAGGAATGTTATATAAACTGCTATGGATTAATTGGGATTGGTGATTTGGTGTTGGCTGATAAAATCTTAGAGGTCTTTAGGATCTAAAATGGTGAAAAATGCTAGAAATCTGGGCAAGAAGACGAACAGGGACGTCTTGCGCGATCTCGTGCGAAGTCGTTCGTGCGAGATAGAGATCTCGCGAAAAGTCATTTGAACGACACGTGGATGTCGTTCACACGACATCTCATTCTAGTTCGAGCGAGATCTATTTCTGGTTCAAGAGACAACCCATCTGGTTCAGCGACAGAGGAAACTTCTGGGGATTTTCTTTGAGTCGAAATTTGGGTTTACTGGTTTCTTGGAGTGAGAGAAAGTGTCCGATAATAAACTTAAGCAAGAAAGGACTTAGAGAAAAGTATGTGAGGTTTAATACTTTAATTATTTCGGTATAGAGAGAATGTACCTTGGAAATTATGAGAGAGATAGTAAAATAAATATTTATACTCTACGTAGTGATGAGATTAAAATACGTATGAGTAGTGTATATCTAGGTTGGGGAAATACCTATAAATTTTAATAGGATGTGTGTATGCCTATTATGTGATATCATTGCTAAGAGCACTAATGGGTGATAACCCGGGGGTGTAAGAATCTTATAGTTAAGCGCACTAATGAGTAAATATCGGGGCCGTAGAGACTCTATTGTTAAGTGTACCAATGGGTGATAACTCGGGGGTAAACGGATGATTATTGTTAGGCGCACTAATGGGTGATAACCCGGGGGTACTGGATTATTATTGATAGGTGCATTAATGGGTGTTAACCTGGGGATGAATGATTCTCTGGATAGGTACACTAATGGGTGATAACCCAGGGATGCTAGATTATTATTGATAGGTGCATTCATGGGTGCTAACCCGGGGATGTAGGATTTTCTTGATAGGAGCACTAATGGGTCTTAGCCCGGGGGTGTAGGATTTGTAAATATATATGTATTGGGATGATGTGTCTATATATATATATATGAACTTATGAATATTTCTACTGTGTGAAATTAGTTGACATGGTTATAATAATAATCATTACATTCAACCAAGTGGTCTTAACCTAAGGGTGCCAGATTAGTGTGTATATATATAGGGATGATGAGACAATATATATGTATGAGTGTACCTGGGTAACTTTGTACTTTATGAGAATAGTAGATAAAATTGGAAATGAGAAATGAAATAATCTTACTAGATAAAAGATTAACCATTCAAATGGTGAATAATAAAACTTAGTATGTGAGATAAACTATCTGAATAGCGTATTGTATGGGCAATACGGGAATACTACTAGTGAGCAGAGTTAGTATTAGTATGGTTTCTGACTAGTTAAACTGGGAGGTATAACTAGGGGGAGATTTGATGTATGTTAGGCGTGCACAACAGATGAGAGTTGAGAAACTCATGTGAGAGTTCGATAACTAACATGCGTATAAGACTTGTTTTAAGAACCAGTTTTAAATACCTGCTAAATCATTTTTACACATCGGGCTCTGACCCGTTTCTTGTAATTCTTCTCTCTTTTGCTATATATATATATGTATGTATTAGTTCAGGTGCCTAGCCACAGGGACACCAGTTCTAGATACTTGGATGGTTTTCCGAGCTGCAGCTATTGTAGAAGTTGCGGGTCATTGAGATTAGACGATTCTCTCATTTTATTCAGTTCCTAGGTCAGATGCTTCAGTTCAGGCATGTGTCGCCCATCCTCATTAGCGGGCTTGTACTCAGTTCTTTTTTAGTTCTTTTCTATTGGATTAAGTAATTATTTTTGTTTTGTTTGTGACTTTGAACTAGAAGGTTTATCCAGACTTAATTATTCATTATTTAATTCAATCAGCATTCATTTATTGTGTGTGGTTTATAATTCAAGGTTCAAAAATTAATTGAATTAATTGGTTTCAAATTAAATTGGGAAATGTTTTGACACTAGCTTAATTAAATGTTAGGTAATTAATTGAATTTAAGTTTTCAAACGTGATGCTAAGAATGAACCAACTGCACATTCTATTATATATTTTATAAAGGACTGATCACCCGATATTTAATTGGGTGGGGTGTCACAATTCTCTTAAGAAGTTTCATTCTCTACATCTTGTTAGAAGACATGGTCAGCCTAATTTATGGTCTTTTCTTATCTAAGATTAGTGCTCATATCTAAATCTCTAAGATTATATTTAATATTGGTCAAGCAGTCATTAGATTGTTGGATGCCAATGGGTGTATAAACCAGTAAACAATATTTTTTTCTTCAATTGGACCCATTAAGACCCGTTTCTTGTATTTCTTTTCTCTTTTGCTATATATATATATATATATATATATATGTATTAGTACAGGTGCCTAGCCACAGGGACACCAGTTCTAGATACTTGGATGGTTTTCCGAGCTGCAGCTGTTGTAGAAGTTGTGGGTCATTGAGATTAGACGCTTCTCTCATTTTATTCAGTTCCTAGGTCAGATGCTTCAGTTCAGGCATGTGTCGCCCATCCTCATTAGCGGGATTGTACTCAGTTCCTTTGTAGTTCTTTTCTATTGGATTGAGTAATTATTTTTGTTTTGTTTGTGACTTTGAACTAGAAGGTTTATCCAGACTTAATTATTCATTATTTAATTCAATCAACATTCATTTATTGTGTGTGGTTTACAATTCAAGGTTAAAAAATTAATTGAATTAATTGGTTTCAAATTAAATTGGGAAATATTTTGACACTAGCTTAATTAAATGTTAGGTAATTAATTGAATTTAAGTTTTCAAACGTGATGCTAAGAATGAACCAACTGCACATTCTATTATATATTTTATAAAGGACTGATCACCTGATATTTAATTGGGTGGGGTGTCACAATTCTCTTAAGAAGTTTCATTCTCTACATCTTGTTAGAAGACATGGTCAGCCTAATTTATGGTCTTTTCTTCACTAAGATTAGTGCTCATATCTAAATCTCAAAGATTATATTTAATATTGGTCAAGCTGTCATTAGATTGTTGGATGCCAATGGGTGTATAAACCAGTAAACAATATTTTTTTCTTCAATTGGACCCATTAAGACCCGTTTCTTGTATTTCTTTTCTCTCTTGGTATATATATATATATAAATATATATATATATGTATGTATTAGTACAGGTGCCTAGCCACAGGGACACCAGTTCTAGATACTTGGATGGTTTTACGAGCTGCAGCTGTTGTAGAAGTTGCGGGTCATTGAGATTAGACGCTTCTCTCATTTTATTCAGTTCCTAGGTCAGATGCTTCAGTTCAGGCATGTGTCGCCCATCCTCATTAGCGGGATTGTACTCAGTTCCTTTGTAGTTCTTTTCTATTGGATTGAGTAATTATTTTTGTTTTGTTTGTGACTTTGAACTGGAAGGTTTATCCAGACTTAATTATTCATTATTTAATTCAATCAGCATTCATTTATTGTGTGTGGTTTATAATTCAAGGTTCAAAAATTAATTGAATTAACTAGTTTCAAATTAAATTGGGAAATGTTTAGACACTAGCTTAATTAAATGTTAGGTAATTAATTGGATTTAAGTTTTCGACAGTGATGCTAAGAATGAACCAACTGAACATTCTGTTATAAATTTTCAGAAGGACTGATCACCTGATATTTAATTGGGCGGGGTGTCACAGGTGGTATTAGAGCATCAGGTTCTAGTGTCCTTAAGATCTACGCGGCTTATTATGTTTCAGCCCATTATTCTTTGATGTAGAGCCTTATGATAAAGAAGCCCAACAGAATACATAGAGTAATCGGGAAAGAGTGATCGTGACAAAAATCACCATGAGGGTTACTTAAGCAAATGATAATAGAAATCATCACTCGGGAACAATGGGTTTACAGGGCACAGTCGTAGATAACGATGGAATGATTTCAAGACCACCTAGCATAGTCGATAAAGGGAAAATCAAAGGGGCTCTTTTGAAAACCCATCGGTGAAAATGCAGAGAAGAAAAAGAGAGTGTTGCAGACCAACAGAGGTAGAAAATTCAAAGGCAATTGTGTAGAGTGGGGTGTGATGACACTCAGAATTAAATTTGAAGTTAAAAGCTATAACTCTTAGGAACATCATGTAGTGATTTGAGGCAATCACCATATATGAAGAAGTGTGTTTGAAATTTAGAGAGAAATTTTGGTACGATTTGATCGTGAGGTCTTCCATTCGATGTGGTAACAAAATGCCAGTGAAATTTTGATGTTTATCAATGGGTAAGATCGAAATCGATCATGAGAGAAAGGTTAAATTGCATAATGAACTTCGTACCTAGAAGAGGGGCATAAATTATCCAAAAGGTCTATAGTTGATAAAGAACCCATGAGTATAACACAAGCATAAATAAGAAATCCAGCTAGGATGACTAACGTTGATGTCATCAAGGTTATACGGTGACTAGTTCTTGCATTCTTTCTAGAAGAAGAAAGCCAGAAAGGTTAGAGAATCTGGCCGAAAAGCAAAACTGAACTTAACGGTGTTAGTAAAACCCCACATGAGAGTAAACCCAATAGGGAACATGGTTAGATGATTTAAGTTGATTAACTTCCTACAAAGTGACGATGAAGTCAATCAGGGTCATGGAGGCCAACCATAGTTCCGAAAGGCAAGTGTAGCCTACAAGTTAAGACTACTCGGTCCGAGAAAAGGACATTTCCAAAATAGTCAGTGGGACCAGTGATGAGGAAATGGTTCATGAAGTTTTCCTTATATGAAGTAAGTAGAACTACAAGTATTGAAGGTGTCCTTAATTGAGAAGTGATACCGAAGAGATTAGAAATTGTAAACCATGTCAGTTAGGCATAACAACTAGGGGAGCGAGACTTCCAGCGAAAGAATTTGGGGTCAAGATAATTAGGCCAAGGAAATTTATAACTCGAGAGTGATGGGTTCAGGCTGGACCTATAGAGTCCTCGTTAATAATAACATATAGTATGTCAGGGTCTATGGTTCCCGGGATGTAAACGGGAGTTTAATAAAGCTATAATTGAGGCCTAGAGAGTTTGGGCCAACGTTTCAATAATGGGAGTGAAACCCACATGATAGAATAAATTGTCCATGATGAGAGGGGACAACTATGGGATGAAATCCTAAGATGTATAACGATAGCAGATGTTCATGGGTCGTGATGGCAGCTACGTGCTAAGACTCTATGATTTGGCGATACTGGTGAGGTTTTGCTTCTTCCTTGTGAGTAAAGGATTAATTCTAGTGACATGGGTGTGTCACAACTTTTATGTAAATTAGAAACCCTAAACTTCGTGTGCGGGTCGAGTTTAGTGGGAACGTTAGTCTTAACAGTAGTGTTACAAATGTATTTCTCGTTATTAGCAGGGCATATTGATGATTGCACGTGAGTGAACCGGGTGGGCCTTAAGAATATGTTTTGTTGTTATAATTTGCTACTGCATTAAGTCATCTTTAGTAGAGTTTATTATGGTAATGTGTAGTGATTAATTACTGTATGGTTAAACGATAGTAGAAATGTAGTGATATGATTGTCGTGTCGGATTCTCCGGTAGGAATGATCTTAATTTTGTGCGGCGCCACCTGAAATAGGGTTTGGCCCAGATATGGATATATATGAAACTTTTATAGTATTGCAGACCTCAGCGAGTATAGTGTCTAATTATACATTATTCCCGTGCATAGGAATTTATTTGTCTATTAAGACTTAGAATACATTGTGTTCATATCGAGCAGCGAAATATAGCTCGTTATATATTTATAGCAACAAGTACTTAGGATAGTGAGAGCCCCACGCTTCATGTTATTTTTAAGGACATGAGAGTGAATGAGAAGACTTTTTATGTCAAAATATAGATTGTGGGAAGGTAGATAGTATGGACTGAGGGCCTTACAGACCTCGACAACCGACTAGGTTAGATAGTAGTGTATCGGGGGGGGGGGGGGTTCCTTGTTTGGATTACGCTTTGCGAGACATCCCACGCATGAAACTAATGAACTTCGGGAGTTGGAGAGAAGTTTGGTCGATAGTTCATAAGTTTTTGTACGTTGATTATTGTACCTACAAAAGAATATAATTGAGAGTTGAAAATTCTTTTATGACTTAAGGCCACTAGATTTTCCTAGTCTTAGTATCATTCTGAATAGAGCAATGATGCCAATGAAGGATAGAATAAGTTATGACTAGCGGGGTGGTTGAGTGCACCCCTAGTATATCAGCATACCAAGTATGCAAAAATTGAAGTAAGGAAATTACATGTCAATTATGCAATATTGCGCGAGGCATAGGGTGTATGGGCGCCTCAGGTGATTGAATCAAATAGTGGATTATGATTATTATGTGAATTCGATAATATGTAGTCAGGTAAGCTGAAGCTTATTCCGTAAGATTTGTCAGAGACTTACATTTCAAGATTTTTGTCACGCGGTGCGGCAAAGTCATATGCATCAAGGTTAGAAGTACATTCGAGAGAGTATAAAATGTATCAGGTTCCAAATAACAGTGTTGAATGGTTATGATGTATAGTAATATTGCAAGGTTTGTCTTGCAGTGGGTCACCTGACCGTTAGAAAAAAAGGGTGAACTATTCAAAACCAGTGGGGGCTTCTTCCACTAGAGAATGGGAGAGTACCCCAAGGATCATATCATGTAGCTGAGATGGTAATATTATAGGTACTAAGATGCGATTGAGTATGGCCTAATAACCACAGAGGGATGGGCAGGCAAGCGGTCTAATGGGATGCGGGAGAGAAAATTTTATGTGCACCCTTAAATCTTCGGGGAGGATGAGAGTAGTACCTTCCACTAGTGGAGTTGTGTTCAACAGCTCCTATAAGTTCACATTTGGGAAGAGTGCTAGTAGAAGTATGGCACGGTAAACTTTGTTGTGTGTCCTACTTGATAGTTAAAGGAGGGGGACCAGTTATGATTATAAATATCGGAGAATAATTGATATTATCGTATATATTGTGTGTGAAATATATTGCACATCCAATTAACTTGTATGAACGACATGAGACAAATTCGTATCTATCTGAAAAGAAAATAAGCAAATAGTAGAAGGCTAGATAGTGAATATCTAAAATAAAGTTTATAGTAGTCAAACTTAAGCGGAAAGGCTTGGGCAAGAGCCTATATGACAGGGTAACTTGGGGTTTAAAAAAATAACTTGTGAAGTAATCATTATTAAGGGTATTCGATAGCGTACTATATGGGTGGTACGGAGTAGTTTACTTGGGAGCGCAGGGATGCGATGCACAATATATATACCTCGTTGTTTGTACCTGGTATACTTTTTTTGAATTTCGAGACGAAATTCCGTTGTAAGGGGGGAAGTATGTAACACCCAGTATTTTTGATGATTTAAATAATTATGTGATTAATTATTATTGTGGGAATAAGTATGTAATTAATTATTGTTGTTGGATTAATTAAATTAAAATGCGAGAAATTAATTTGGTATTAATTCGGATTAAAATAATTATTAACTAGCGTGCCAAGGGTTAATACTTATTGTTGAGAATTATTGAATATTACTGTGTGATATGTAACATGGAATTATAACATTTGATAAATTGTCGGAAGTGAGAAATACGGCAGTTTAGTAATTTAAGTATGACACGCGTGTGAGTCGTGTCGGGACTAATTGAATGGAATAAAAAGATAATTTATTTTTATCAACTCGTATGGTCATTTAGAGTGCTCCGTTGAGTCCGAGAGGGTCGAGATAGTCAAAATAGTATAACGAGATGTTCAATTTGGGTCCCGAAGCAATTTTAGGCCTAACCAACATCCCGAGAGGGCATTATGGTAAATTGTATTTTTGGGTTTAATTAATGGACGAAAATTGGGAGTTATTTTATCACCCAAGAAAATCCCTTTAGGGTTGTGAGACACGAAAAGGAAAGAACGGCCATAGAGGGTGTGAGGGAAAACCAAACTCCAGGAGGGAAGGCCAAATTATCCTCACCTTGCACACCCGTGACCACCAATGCGTAGATCGAGAAAAGAGGAATGCGTATATACAAACATCATTAACGGATCACACAGTCACATTCGAGGCAAGTGTTTATTACTTGCGTTCTTTTAGCAATCATCATGCTCATTTTAATGCAAAAGAAATTAATCATGATTTACATGTTAGTTGGGTGGAAATTGGAGATTTAAATTATGATTAAGAACTGGGTTAATTAATGGTTGGAATTCCTTCATGTATGTAAAGGATTAATCACGAAATTGAATTAAATATTGATGAACGAATCTGAATTGATTAGGTTCTTTAATTGAAAATTTGGAAACTAGGGTTCATATGAACTAATTTGGGGATTTAATATAATTATGAGAATTGATGACAAATTAATGATCCTAGGATGATATGAATGTTATATAAACTGCTATGGCTTAATTGGTATTGGTGATTAGGTGTTGGGTGATAAAATCTTAGAGGTTTTTAGGATAAAAAATGGTGAAAAACGCTGGAAATCTGGGCAAGAAGACGAACACGGACATCTCGCCCGATCTCGCGCGAAGTCATTCCCGCGAGATAGAGATCTCGCGCAAAGTCGTTCGAACGACACGTGGAATTCGTTCGATTGACATCTCATTCTAGTTCAACCGATATCTATTTCTAGTTAAAGCGACAACCCATCTGGTTTGAGCGATAGAGGCAACTTTTGGGGATTTTCTTTGAATCCAGATTTGGGTTTACCGGTTTCTTGGAGTGAGAGAAAGTGTCCGATAATAAACTTAAGCAAGAAAGGACTTCGAGAAAAGTATGTGAGTCTTAATACTTTATTTATTTCGGTATAGAGAGAATGTACCTTGGATATTACGATAGAGATAGTTGTAATACCCCATATTTTTTATGATTTAAATAATTATGGGAGTAATTATTATTGTGGGTTTAATTGAATTAAAATGCGAGAATTTAATTTTTAATTAACCGGATTTAAAAATAAAAATTAACTAACGTGCCAAGGGTAAATACTTATTGAGTTAATATTACCGTGTGATATGTAATATGGAACTAAACACTTTAATAAATTGTCGAGGGGGAATAATACGACAGTTTGGTAATTTAAGTCTAACATGCATGTGAGTCATGTCGGGACTAATTGAATGGAATATAAAGACAAATTATTTTTATGTAACTCATATGGTGATTTTGAGTGCGCCGTTGAGTCCGGGAGGGTCAAAATAGTCAGAAAAATCAACTCGGGTATTTTATTTGGACTTTTGGGAAAATTAAATGGACTAAAATTATAGAATAATTAAGATATACAAAAATCATGAACGTACACAGAGGGTGTGAGGGAGAACCAATTTCCAAGAGGGAAGGCTCAATTAGCACCACCGTGCAAGAACCGTGACTACCAACGTGTAGATCGAGAAGAGAGGAACGTGTCTAGACCAACATCACCAAAGAATTCAGACCTTCGATTTAAGGCAAGTGGTTATTAGTTGCTTTCTTTAGCAATAATTACACTCATGTTAGACTAGGTGTAATTAACCTTTGATTTACATGTTAATTGGGTGAAATTTTGAGTTTAAATGATGAATCGAGGTTGGGTTAATTATTTGCTGATATTCGTTCATGTATGTAGAGGTTAAACTACAAAATTGAATCATATATTGATGAACGAATCTGAGTTGATCAGGATCTTTAATTGAAATTCTGGAAACTAGGGTTCATGTGAATTAATTTGGGGGTTTTGTATAATTATGATGATTAATGACGAATTAAGGATCCTATTATGTTAGGAATGACTTATAATTTGATATGTATTTATGAGTATTGATGATGAATTGCTGGGAATTGGATTTTAGAGGTTTTTAGGTTCTAAAATGGTGAGAAACGCTAAAAATCTGGGCAGGATGACGAACAGTGCAATCTCGTGTGAAGTCGCGTGAAGTCGGTCGAGCGAGATGGCATCTCGCTCGAAGTCGCTCGAACGATATGTGGCAACCGTTCCAATGACACGCCATCTGGTTCGAGCGACAGAGGGAATTTCTGGGATTTTTCTTCGAGTCCAAATTTGGGTTTACCAATTTTCTTGGAGTGAGAGAAATGACCGATAGTAAACTAAAACGAAACATAATTTCGGAAAAAGTATGTGAGACTTAATACTTTAATTATTTCGGTATAGAGAGAATGTACCTTAGAGAATACGAGAGAGATAGTAATCTAAATATTTATATTATACGTAATGTTGAGATTTAAAATACGTATGAGAAGTATATATGTAGGTTGGAGAAATACCTATAAATTATAATAGGATGTGTGTATGCCTATTATGTGATATAATTATTAAGAGCACTAATGGGTGATAACTCAGGGGTGAAAGAATCTTATTGTTAGGTGAACTAATGAGTGATAACTCGGGGGTGCAGGGATTCCATTGTTAAGTGTACTAATGGGTGATAACTCGAGGGTACAAGAATATTATTATAAGTGTACTAATGGGTGATAACCCAGGGGTACAAGATTATTTTTATAGGTGCACTAATGGATGATAATACGGGGGTACAGTATTATTATTGTTAGTTCCGCTAATGGGTTTTAGCCCGGGGGCGTAGTATTAGAATATATATATATATATATATATATATATATATATATATATATATATATATAGGGAAGACGTGTCTCTAGGCTTATATACGTAAACTGGAGAACCGTTATACTGTGTATCGTTAGTAGAGATGAAAATGTTGATATATGAAATAAATCCTAACAGTATAACTGATTTATTATGAAAACGAGAAAACATATTAATTAGCTGTTTGACATATTCTAATTTGAAAGCGTATTGTATGGGCAATACAGGTATACTACTGGTGAGTATAGGTACTATTAGAATGACTTCAGACTAGTTCTACTGGGTGGTATAACTAGGGGCAAGATTAGATGTACATTAGGCGTGCACTATAGATGAGAGGTGAGAAGCTCATGTGAGAATTCGATAACTAACATACGTGTAAGACTTGTATTAAGAACAAGTTTTAAATACTTGCTAAATCATTTTTTAAACCTCGGGCCCTGACCCGTTTATTGCATATTTTCTCTCTTTTGCTATATATATATATATATATATATATATATATATATATTATTCCAACCGCATAGGTACCAGAATTAGAGATTGGATTATTAGACGTGCTGCAGCTATTGTGGAAGCCGTAGGTCCTTGCAGTATATGCAATCTATTATTTTCATTCAGTTTCTCTTAGACTTCCTATTTAGGGCATGTGTCGCCCGCTTCTAGTCTTTTATCAGAGATATTGTGTTTAGTTTCTTTTTTGGTTTGGAGTTTTGAACTGGGAAGTTTTACCCAGTCTTATTTAATTTCAGTATTAAATTCTTGTTCAGTACTTATTATTCCTATGTATGGTGAATGGTTTATAATTTTCTTTTGGAATGTTGTGGTTAAATGGTTTTATTAAAAAGGGAAAATGTTTTGACACTTAGCTTAATTATATTATAGGTGATTAATATGGATCATTGTTTTCGATAGTGATGCTAAGAATGAACCGACCGTATATCATGTTTTAAAATTTGGTAAAGGACTGATCATTCTATTTTTAAATTGGGCGGGGTGTCAAAGGTGGTATAAGAGCATCAGTTTCTAGAGCCCTGTTTTTAGGATTGTTGAGATCTTAATTTTGAAATTACGTCTTCAGCTATTTGAGATTTAGTAATAACTGTGGACAAATAAAATTATTTCTCATCTCAGATGCCTCCTCAACTTGCGCCAAGAGACAAACAGGCCCATCCAGAGCAGCCAGCAGTACAAGCTCAGGGGATAATGATCGTAGCAGAGGTTGTCGTGATAGTTGCACAAGCGGTGAATGTGGCCTTAGCGGTAGTGCAGTAGGCCCCACCCCAGGTTCAGGCAGTAGCACCAGTTCCAGTGCATCCGTTTCCCACTACATGGGAAAGAGTGAGAGAGACCGTTCAGAGGGCATGTCCCCCAGAGTTCATGGGCAGTTAGGATGTGGTTATTACTAGTCAATGGAAGAAATACATACAACGACACCTTCTTATATATGAGTGCACTGAGGTTCAGAGGTAAGTGTTGGCTACCTTTAAGCTAATAGGGGTATCCTTATAGTGGTGGGAGTCCACTACTACTACTGAGGAGCGAGAGTTGATGTCGATCAGTGACTTCTGGGTGCGTTTTGACTGCAAGTACTTTCCTTCTGTCACGAAGACTGAGATGAGGCAAAAAAATTTGAACCTCACCCAGGAAGGGAGAATAGTAGCAGAATACGAGGAGGAGTTCACGCGATTAACAAACATGGTACCGGATGAGGTTCCTACTTAGGAGAAGCATTCAGATGTTCATGGATGTCTTGACTTGGAGGATACGCCATCATCTCTTGGGTAACCTTTCCCTACACTCATATACAGACATTCTAAATGCAGCCTTGTTGCATTGTCAGGACAACCGCTTCTATGCGAAGGGAAGCAAGCGAGGGGGAGAGCCCAACCAGTTGGGCAAGATAGGGGAGGTAGTGCTAGTGGGGCACCAGTTGAGCAGAGTCAGAGGCAGGGTTCCTATCAGGGAGAGTCTGCTAAGTGGTTTCGTTCTGGAGGTTTCAGGAATAGTCATAGGGGTTGGAAGCAGGGCGAGCAGGGCCAGCAGCATGGCCAATAACAGGGAGGATGGCAGGGCCATCAGGGCCAATCTAGGGGTGATAAAGGCCAGCAGGGACGAGGTTATCAAGGACAGAGGGGAGGAAACTTCATTTGGAAATGTTATACTTATGGCAAGACTGGACATAAGAAACATGAGAGCCCCGATAAGGACAGAGTTCCTCGGTAGCAGGGTGCTCACCAGGAGCCCCAGAGACCTATTTTTCCAACCACCCTACCAGTACCAGCTCCAACTGTTCCAGTAGTTTCGATGCAGCAGGGGTAGCTGCAGTATGGACATGTCAATAACATCCACCAGGCCGTAGTTCCATAGGCACCACCCGTAGTGGAGGGTAAGTTTTGTATCCATGGTACCTTGGGTCGTATCTTATTTAACACAGGGGCATCACACTCCTTTATAGCCACTAGCTTTGCTTGGGCCATTGGGTTGTTAGGTACGACATAGAGTATAGTGACATGTGTATACTCGACGTTAGGTAATGGGTCGATGACTTTCTTCATATGCTGGGGAGTAGGCATAGAGATTGGCAGTTTGATTTTACCGGTTGATATGATAGTGTTAGATATGTCTGAGTATGACGCCATTATTGGCATGGATTGGCTAGTCGAGTATAGGGCCATGATTGATTGCTTCAGTAGGAGTATTGTGTTCGCTATTTCGGGCCAGTAGATGTTCTTAGTGGCGATGCCTCATTCCAAGGGAGGGTCGTCCACCCACTTGTTTTATATAGAGGATGAGACCTCTGCAGTAGTGGTTCCACTCAATTCAATTTCGGTCGTCTGTGAGTTTGCTGATGTATTTCAGGATACACTGGGGTTGCCTCCCAGTAGGGTGATCGAGTTTGTGATAGACATAACACCGGGAACTCGTTCGATAGCACATGCGCTTTACCGTATGTCTCCAACAAAAATGAGGGAGTTACGGGAGTGGATAGAATTGATGTTGGGACATGGTTTCATCCATATGAGTACCTCGCCTTGGGGTGCCCCAGTTCTGTTTGTGAAAAAGAGGGATGGGTCCCTACTAATTTGTATTGATTATCGGGAGCTTAACAATGTCATGATACGAAATAAGTATCCATTGCCTCGCATCGATGACTTGTTCAACCGTTGAGAGGAGCAGCCCACTTCTCAAAGATAGACTTGAGATCCGGGTACCATAAGCTACGCATCAGGGAGCAGGATGTGGCTAAGACTGCTTTTCTAATGAGGTATGGGTCGTATGAATTCAGGGTTATGCCATTTGGGTTAACCAACGCTCCAACGATATTTATGGACTTGATGAATAGAGTATTCAGAGAGTTCCTAGATCAGTTTTTCATTGTCTTCATAGATGACATACTGATTTATTCCCGCACCGAGGACGAGCATGATAAGCACTTACGTATGGTTTTGCAGAACTTACGAGAACATGAGTTGTACGCCAAGTATGAGAAGTGTGAATTTTAGCAGCGGGAGGTACAGTTTTTGGGACACATTGTATCAGAGAGAGGGATATATGTGGATCCTAGTAAAGTGTCAGCGGTGAAGGAGTGGGGACAACCCATGACACCGACGGAGGTGTGGAGTTTTTTGGGATTAGTCGATTACTACAGACGGTTTATTCAGGGATTCTCGAAGATTATGGGTCCGGTGACGAATCTGACTTGTAAGGGTGTTCCGTTTGTTTGGGATGATGCATGTCAGCTGATATTCGATGAGCTGAAGGATAAGCTGACTTCAGTACCGGTACTAGCACCTCCCAGGGTAGGGGTTGAGTACCTAGTTTATACGGATGCCTCCTTATAGGGGCTTAGGGGAGTACTCCAGCAGGAGGAGTAGGCTATAGCTCTTGCTTCCCGAAAGATTAAGCCTTACGAGAATAATTACCCCACCCATGACTTAGAGCTGGTAGCAGTCATGTTAGCGCTTCAAATTTGGAGGCATTATTTATTAGGGGAACAGTTTGGCCTATTTACAAACCACAAGTCACTGCAATACTTGTTCACGCAGAAAGAGTTGAATATGCGTCAACGCATGTGGCTTGAGTTTGTAAAAGATTATCAGTTTGAGATACACTATCACCCGGGGAAGGCTAATATAGTTGCAGATACGTTGAGCCGTAGGCCGGGAGATAAGACAACTGAGGTGTGGAATGTGAAATGGAAGAAATTGGGGCACTAGGATGCAGTTGCCAGGTCCTTCAAGTCAGTTATGACCGTCACACCACAAATAGTGATTAGGGTGGTTCAGGCACAGGTGACAAATCCTTTTTTCTAGGAAAGGATTAGACATCTTTTAGCCAGTGGTGACGAGTCGTATTCGGTAAGCTCCGAGGGCGGTTTGCACTTCAATGGGAGACTCATTGTTCCAGAGAAGGAGGACCTTTAACATGCAGTGATGACAAAGTCACATGGGTCTCAATTTGCGGTACATCTCGGTGGGGACAAAATGTACCTCGATATGAGGCAGTAGTATTGGTGGAGCGGAATAAAAAAGGATATCGCAGAGTTCGTATCTAAGTGTACCACTTTCCAGTTAGTGAAAGTGGGCCACCAGAGACCACCAGGTTTACTTCAGCTGTTGGAGATTCCTACATGGAAATGGGAAGGCATTTCCATGGATTTTATTACCAGGTTGCTCACTTCCCAGAGGGGACACGATTCTATATGGGTTATTGTGGATCGATTGACAAAATTAGCCCACTTTTTGCCCGTCAGGACAGACTACACATCGGGACAGTATGCTCAGATATTTATTGCAGGGATAGTGAGGTTGCATGGTGTGCCTCTTAATATCATGTTGGATAGATGCAAGACCTTTGTATCTCACTTTTGGGAGAGCTTCCAGGATGCTATGGGCACCGAGTTGCGATTGAGTACGGCGTATCACCCACAGACCGATGGGTAGACTGAGCGCACTAATGAGATGCTCGAGGATATGTTGCGTATGTGTGTCCTTGGTTTTGGTGGAGGATGGGAGCAGTACCTTCCACTGGTGGAGTTTTCTTATAACAACTCCTATCAGTTTATGATTGGCATGGCCCCGTTTGAGGCATTGTACGGTAGACCTTGTCATTCTTCGGATTGTTGGCTAGAGGTGGGGGATAATGAACTACTCAGGCCAGAGGTGATTCAGGACACATCGAGCGGAATCGAGATGATTCAGGGTCGCATACGGGTAGTGCAAGACAGGCAGAAAAGCTACATTGATGCTAAGCGGTCCTTCAGAGAGTTCACCATAGTGGACCAAGTTTTATTGAGAGTATCTTCGATGAAGGGGGTAATGAGATTTGGGAAAAAGGGGAAATTGGCTCCGAGATATGTAGGACCATTTCCTATTATCGAGAGGATCGGATCAGTAGCATATAGGCTTGGGTTACCAGAACACTTTCATCGTATTCATGATGTGTTCCACATTTCGTCACTGAGGCGGTATCTTCGGGACGAGTTCTTACACACTCACATCGCAATTTAGGAGATTGACTTACGATCCGACAGTCATATGAGAAGAGACCGATAGCTATCCGAGATTATAGTGAGAGGAGGCTGAGGTCAAAGGTAGTTCCACTTGTTCGAGTGTAGTGGGAGCATCACAATGTGGAGGAGTCTACTTGGGAGCGTGAGGCGGATATGCGTGAGAAATATCCAGATTTAATCGTACCAAGTATGCTTTATTTTCTGAATTTTGGAACGAAATTCTGTTATTATGGGGGAAATATGTAATACCCCATATTTTTTATGATTTAAATATTTATGGGAGTAATTATTATAGCGAGATTAATTGAATTAAAATGTGACGATTTAATTTTTAATTAATCTGGATTTAAAAATAAATATTAACTAGTGTGCCAAGGTTTAATACTTATTGAGTTAATATTACCGTGTGATATGTCGTATGGAACTATACACTTTAATAAATTGTCGAGAGGGAATAATACGACAGTTTGGTAATTTAAGTCTGACACGCATGTCAGTCGTGTCGGGACTAATTAAATGGAAGATAAAGACACAAATTATTTTTACGTAACTCGTATGGTGATTTCGAGTGCGCTGTTGAGTCTGAGGGGGTCAAAATATTCAGAAAACTCTACCCGAGTATTTTATTTGGACTCTAGGAGATTTTAGGCCAAACCGGCACACCGTATGCGTAGTTTTGTAATTTGGAATTTTGGGAAAATTAAATGGACGAAAATTAGTGAATAATTATATCATCTATGGGAGTTACATTAGGGTTAAGATATACAAAAATCAAGAATGGCCACAGAGGGTGTGAGGGAGAACTAATTTCCAAGAGGGAAGGCTCAATTAGCACCACCTTGCACAACCGTGACTACCAATGCGTAGATCGAGAAGAGAGCAATGCGTCTATACTAACATCACCAAAGAATTCAGACCTTCAATTTAAGGCAAGTGTTTATTACTTGCTTTCTTTAGCAATAATCATACTCATGTTAGAGTAGGTGTAATTAACTATTGATTTACATGTTAATTGGGTAAAAATTTGAGTTTAAATGATGAATCGAGGTTGGGTTAATTATTTGCTGATATTCCTTCATGTATGTAGAGGTTAAACAATGAAATTGAATCATGTATTGATGAACGAATCTGAGTTGATTCGGTTCTTTAATTGAAATTCTGGAAACTAGGGTTCATGTGAATTAATTTGGGGGTTTTGAATAATTATGATGATTAATGAAGAATTAAGGATCCTAGGATGTTAGGAATGACTTATAATTTGATATGTGTTTATGAGTATTGATGATGAAATGTTGGGAATTGAATTTTAGAGGTTTTTAGGTTCTAAAATGGTGAGAAACGCCAAAAATCTGGGCAGGAAGAAGAGCAGTGAAATCTCGTGCGAAGTCGTTCGAGCAAGATGTCATCTCACACGAAGTTTCTCGAACGACACGTGGCAGTCCTTCCAACGACAAGCCATCTGGTTCGAGCGACAGAGGGAATTTCTTGTATTTTTTTCGAGTCCAAATTTGGGTTTACGGGGTTTCTTGGAGTGAGAGAAAATGCCCGATATTAAACTAAAACAAAATAGAATTTCGAAAAAAGTATGTGAGACTTAGTACTTTAATTATTTCAGTATAGAGAGAATGTACCTTGGAGATTACGAGAGATATAGTAATCTAAATATTTATATTATACGTAATCTTGAGATTTAAAATACATATGAGAAGTATATATGTAGGTTGGAGAAATACCTATAAATTATAACATGATATGTGTATGCCTATTATGTGATATAATTATTAAATGCACAAATGCGTGATAACCCGGGGGTGCAAGAATCTTATTGTTAGGTGCACTAATGAGTGATAGATCGGGGGTGAAGGGATTCCATTGTTAAGTGTACTAATGGGTGATAACCCGAGGTTACAAGAATATTATTATAAGTGTACTAATGGGTGATAACCTGGGGGTACAAGATTGTTGTTATAGGTGCACTAATGGATGATAATCTGGGGGTGCAGTATTATAATGGTTAGTTGCGCTAATGGGTCTGAGCCCGGGGGCATAGTATTAGAATATATATATATATATATATATATATAGGGAAGATGTGACTATAGGAATATATACGTAAATTGGAGTACCATTCTACTGTGTATAGTTAGTAGAGATGAAAAGGTTGATATATAAAATAAATCCTAAGAGTATAATTGATTTATTATGAAAACGAGAAAACATAATAATTATCTGTTTGACATAGGATAATTTGAAAGCGTATTGCATTGGCGATACGGGTATACTACTGGTGAGTATAGGTACTATTAGAATGACTTCAGACTAGTTAGACCGGATGGTATAACTAGGGGGAAGATTAGATGCACGTTAGGCGTGCACTATAGATGAGAGGTGAGAAGCTCATGTGAGAAGTCGATAACGAACATGTGTATAAAACTTATTTTAAGAACCAATTTTAAATATTTGCTAAATAATTTTTTAAACCTCGGGCCTTGACCCATTTATTGCATCTTTTCTCCCTTTTGCTATATATATTATTCCATGTGCTCAGCCACAGGGATACCAGATTTAGAGATTAGATTGTTAGACATGATGCAGCTATTGTGGAAGGTGTAGGTCCTTGCAGTAGACGCAATCTATTCTTTTCATTCAGTTTCTCTTACACTTCCTATTTAGGGCATGTGTCGCCCGCTTCTAGTCATTTATCAGAGATATTGTATTTAGTTTCTTTTATGGTTTGGAGTTTTGAACTGGGAGGTTTTACCCAGTCTTATTTAATTTCAATATTAAATTCTTGTTCAGTACTTATTATTCCTATGTATGGTGAGTGGTTTATAATTTACTTTTGGAATGTTGTGGTTAAATGGTTTTATTAAAAAGGGAAAATATTTTGACACTTAGCATAATTGTATTATAGGTGATTAATATGGATTATATTGTTTTCGAAAGTGATGCTAAGAATTAACCGATCGTATATCTTGTTTTAAAATTTTGTAAAGGACTAATCACCCTATATTTAAATTGGGCGGGGTGTCACATTAGTAATCTAAATATTTATACTAAACGTCGGGATGAGATTAAAATATGTATGAGGAGTGTATATGTAGGCTGGCGAAATACATATAATTTTTAATAGGACGTGTGTATGCCTATTATGCGATATTATTGCTAAGCACACTAATGAGTGATAACTCGTGGGTTCAGAGACTCTATTGTTAAGTGTACCAATGGGTGATAACCCGGGGGTACAAGGATCATTATTGTTAGGAGCACTAATGGGTGATAACCCGGGGGTGCTGGATTATTATTGATAGGTTCATTAATAGGTGTTAACTCGGGGATGCAGGAATCTCTTAATAGGCGCACTAATGGGTAATAACCCGGGAGGGATGAATTATTATTGATAGGTGCATAAATGGGTGCTAACCCGGGGATGCAAGATTTTCTTGATAGGGGCACTAATGGGTCTTAGCCCGGGGGTGCAGGATTAGTATATATATATATATATATATGAGCTTGTGAATATTTATACTGTGTGAAATTAGTAGACTTGGTAATAATAATAATTATTACATTGCCCCAAGTGGTCTTAACCAAAGGGTGCAGGATTAGTGTATATATATAGGGATGATGAGAATATATATATATGTATGAGTGTACTTGGGTAACTTTCTACTTTTTGAGAATAGTAGACAAAATTGGAAATGAGAAATGAAATAATCTTAGTAGATAAAAGATTAACCATTCAAACAGTGAATAATGAGACTTAATATGTGAGATAAACTATCTCAATAACTTATTGTATGGGCGATACGGGAATACTACTAGCGAGAATAGTTAGTATTAGTATGGTTTCCGACTAGTTAGACTGGGAGGTATAACTAGGGGGAGATTTGATGTACATTAGGCGTGCACAATAGATGAGAGGCTAGAAACTCACGTGAGAGTTTGATAACTAACATGCGTATAAGACTTGTTTTAAGAACCAGTTTTAAATACTTGCTAAATCATTTTTACACCTCGGGCTCAGACCCGTTTCTTGTATTTCTTTTCTCTTTTGCTATATATATATATATGTATTAGTACAGGTGCCTAGCCACAGGGACACCAGTTCTAGATACTTGGATGGTTTTCCGAGCTGCAGCTGTTGTAGAAGTTGCGGGTCATTGAGATTAAACGCTTCTCTCATTTTATTCAGTTCCTAGGTCAGATGCTTCCGTTCAGGCATGTGTCGCCCATCCTCATTAGCGGGATTGTACTCAGTTCCTTTGTAGTTCTTTTCTATTGGATTGAGTAATTATTTTTGTTTTGTTTGTGACTTTGAACTGGAAGGTTTATCCAGACTTAATTATTCATTATTTAATTCAATCAGCATTCATTTATTGTGTGTGGTTTATAATTCAAGGTTCAAAAATTAATTGAATTAATTGGTTTCCAATTAAATTGGGAAATGTTTTGACACTAGCTTAATTAAATGTTAGGTAATTAATTGAATTTAAGTTTTCAACCGTGATGCTAAGAATGAACCAACTGAACATTCTATTATATATTTTATAAAGGACTGATCACCCGATATTTAATTGGATGGGGTGTCACAATTCTCTTAAGAAGTTTCATTCTCTACATCTTGTTAGAAGACATGGTCAGCCTAATTTATGGTCTTTTCTTCACTAAGATTAGTGCTCATATCTAAATCTCTAAGATTATATTTAATATTGGTCAAGATGTCATTAGATTGTTGGATGCCAATGGGTGTATAAACCAGTAAACAATATTTTTTTCTTCAATTGGACCCATTAAGACAAAAACCATATCATTCCAACTTTCCTCACGGGCTAATCCTTCTTATGCCACTGCCTTTATTGGCCCAACATTCTCTTGGTAAAGCCCTCCTTTAATATAGTTAGAATTAGAAGGGAAAGGTTTTGGATCATCTTCCAGTCCTTCTATAATCCCATCTTCCTTCATCAAAATTAATTTTCGATGCATAGAAGAAGGAATGAATTTGTTATAATTGATCTAATCTCTACACAATAATGAATTAAATTTAGGTTTAGCCTTAATAATAAAGAAAGCAATTTTAGATTTCTCGATTCCTACTTCAATGTCAACTGGTAGAACACTTTTGGTAGACTTCGTATCTCCAGGAAAACTAGAGATAATAATATAAGTTCATACAAATTTAGTATTTTGTTTGTTAATTTTGGATAACAGGAAAAAAATATCATTAGGTTAATAGTTGCCTCGATATCTACCAATATTTTATTAATAAGGACACCATTTATCCAAGATTTCATAAATAAAGGCCTTATATGGTAATTTATATGTTTAATAGGTTCTTTGAACCCACACGCAATGTCAAGTGCAGAGACAAATAGATCAAAACTATCCACATTTGATTCATCTTTTTCATCCTCTTCCATTGTAGCAACCTCTTAGTCTCCTTCAGATTCAAACCTCTTAGGAAGAATCATAGTCACAATGAGGTAGATGGCCAAATTAGATAAATTATTGTTGTTCAACCTCGTGAACAGGTTTTTTGTCCTAAAATGTCATCATTTCCCTCTTATCTTCTTTATTCAAAGAGCTTTACTCAAATTAACTATATTCATCCATGGTCATAGTCTTCTCTAATTCCTCAATTCTTTCTGATACTCTTATATTTCTTCTCTTTGATTTAGTGTGTTGTATTATATACCATATGCTGGGGGGTACTTGTTTAGGTTTGACTACCTTTGGTTTCCTTGGCATATCATTGAATTACTAAGCAACCTCTGGGTCTTGATACACAAACAAGTCAGTTACACCTTTAACCATTGGAATGAATTTTAGAACCTTGGTTAGATTTAAATTGCCCCTGTATTGGTGATTATTACTCATTACTTAGTATTCCTTTGGGGGATGAAAAGGACTAAATAATCGTCTTACTTTCCCAGAAGGTTTTCTTTGTACCTTTTAATCTTAGAACATTGAAGCCTTAGTTAGATTTCCATTATTCCCACTGTCATTAGTTTTCTACTGACATTTCTTCTTCGAAGCCACAAATTGGTTCATTTTAGTATAATATTCTCCACATATGATGCATAGGTTTTTCATCACCTTTTCATCAGGATCTTCAATGGCTTCTGTCTTCAAAGTCTTAGGCTCAGCCTTAGCTTTCCCTCTGAAATCCATATGCCATTTGTTTTTAGGCATTTAAATAGACTGCATATTTGTACCAACTTCTTTCACCTTGGGGAATGGATCATCATCTACCCCCATTATAATTTCCTTTTTATAGGGAATTTGATCTTTCTCCACCCCATCAACTCTTGCACCCTATATCGAAACACAAAGCAGTCATTAGTTTCATGTGGCTTTTAGCATCATTAGTTGGTTTTAACATCCTGGACTTTAAGAGAAAATAAAAAATATCATCAGCCATAGTAATGTCAAAAGAGTACTTTTTAATCATTCTTTTTGACTTTGGTGCAAAGGATTCTACTACAGTGTCCTTTAGAACCAATGCTGCATATATTATAGCCTCAGTTCCTATAATTTTAACAACATCAATTTAAAAATTAAGATCTTTATCATAAGTTTTGAGGAAGAAGTGTTTCTTTCATGCATTTCTTCAAGAAAAGCCTCATATCTAGATACTTTGACAGTTAATTCTAAAAAAATCCCTAAATTATGTTGCATCAAACTTCCTTCGAAGCTTAAATTCTTGACCATTTTGTGCCAATTTTACAAATTTTGCCTCAGGCAAGACTATTTTGCACTTATTCCTAGACCTTTTCAATCTGTATATTAATGTAGTAAACTTTTCATCATTATTTTGGGTTAGTCTGGACAAGCCATCCATGGAAACCTTTGGTTTACTTTGGAAGAATTAAGCATGAAATATATCTTCCATTTGTTGCCATGTTTGAACAGAGTTTGGTGGAAAACTTATAAACCGTCCAAAAGATGCAACCGTAAGGGCACTAGAAAAAACATAGGCTTAAGTAATCATTTGTTCCATCATGAGCACATTAAGAAGTGAACCAAACAATGTGTTCCACTGTGGACTTAAACCCATCCCCAGAGAAGGGGGTAAAGGTTGGGAGTTCGTAGCCCTTACGAAGTTCAATCCAATCTACCCATTCTAGGTAGGATTGTAAATAAATCTTTGAAAATAATACATATCCCTCCAAATGATCCCAAAGGTCATCGATCTTTGGCAGAGGGTACTTATTCGTGAAAATAACCTTCTTCAAATTGAGGTAATCGATACATAACCTCAAAGAACCGTCCTTATTTTTCACAAATAATACTAGCATACGTGAAGTTGAAGTTCTAAGATAGATTAATCCCTGCTCTAATAACTCCTCAATCTGATCTCTAGGCTCCATCATCTCCATCGGGGCCATGTGATAAGGTTCCCTAGATATTTACTTTGTGCCCAATGTCAAATTTATCATCCCAAAATCTCATCAAACATATCATAGAACTCTTGAACTATAAGAGTCATAACTAAGGACAATATGGTCTCCTTATTGGTCTCATCTTCAATAAAATACAAGAGGGTAATTTCCCACCATTATTCCTAGGCATAGAGGACAAATATCTCTACTGAGCTATTACAGAAAATAAAATTTCCCTACCTACAGAGTTAATCTGAGCTTGATATGTACACAACCAACTCATCACCAAAAAAATGACAGCATATGTGTGGGTATCGAAAACTAATAAATTAGCTATGAATCATAGCCTAATGATATCAATACCTAACCCATTACAAGTCTTTAAAATAAAAGTGGATACACCTAGCAGAGTGATGATAGAGAAAACCTCATCACATGGAGTTAGAATCATCCTAAAATACCGACGAATTATCGTGCAACAAAAGAATGAGTATCTCGCATGTCGAATAAAACCTTGGCTAAAGTGCAATAAAAGAATGTGCATCCTAGCAGGGTGAATTCTTATAGGGATCTTACACCTATTTCAATATCTCTACTAGTCTAGTGGTTGAGGCCGAAGGTATATTGGAAGGTTTAAGGCACTATTAATTTTTAGACATGTATCCACTCATAGTTCAATCAAATTCTAAGGTGCTGTTAGATATTTTGAATTAAGGTATTTCCACTCGTTAGAGATTGTCTTCGTGTATCACTCAAATTGTTATATTAACTCATCATTAGGAGGTGAATTTTTGTCATATTTACAAATAAATGAACTCCCCCACAGATTGTATAGCTTCTTATCGTTGTTCTATAAAAAATAATTGGTTCTCCCCAAATACAAAAGACTTCCCTCCAAAGCTACTACAAATATCCTAATCCAACCAATTTAAATATACATATCAACTTTGCAGCCTTTATCTTTTTAAATGACTTATTATTATAACTACCCAATTTCCATGAGAGTATTCAATCCTTTTAAATTTGAAATTATGGAGGATATGTGAATTTGGGTCTAATATCATAATTATAACTAAAAGAGTGATTCAGATAGATGGTAGTTTTAACTTAATAATCATTATCTAAATTAAAATTTCAAAACTTATGTAGAGGAAGACTCAACACATAACCGATCCCATTGTCCCAAATGTGAACCATGAATGTAATTCTAAAGTCCATATTAAGAAGGTGTCCAATTCATGTAACTTAGATTAAAGGATAAAACCATACTTTTTAATGCAATTGAGTTAAGAACATACTAAATTAAAAGTTGATTCAATTGTTTTGATTAATTTGAATTAACTAGAATATAAATTCATGAATTGGATTATATTCATTTATTTATAAAATTATTAATCTTGAAAGTATGATAAATGTGGGAATTAAACTTAACTATCTATAGACAATTTTTAGAATTTAGTAAACATATTTAAGTAGAAATTATTACTTATAGAATGAGAAGAGAGAGAAGTTTTATCTTTCCTCAATTGATGAAAGAAATACACAAGAGTGTTGAAATAATTTTATAAGAAATTCTCCGTGAAAAAATGGTTGAATAGTCTCCCCAAATGATCCTTAGAATTTCACAAATTTGACTCCACAAAGTGATTCGAAAACAATCCTCTAATTTCTTTCAATTATTGATTAGAATTCTTGGGTTTTAATTTTGTAATTGGAATGTAATTTGGGTGAAATGATAATGGGCTATAGGTACGAGTGTAGGGAAATATTAGGGTATTTGGAGGGTTCTATAAAATAGAAGGGAAAATGATTGAGAAACATGAGCACAAAGGGAAAAGGACGAATGCCTTTATAAATAAAATAAGCCCGATATAGAAGCTTATGAGGCCCACTATAGAGGCTTGGAAATTATTATAGCATCCTAGACGAAATGCTATAGAGATTCCCCCATTGTGTTGTTGCCGAGAATCGAAATTAAAACCCTATTTGCTTTTTATTTCTTTATTTTCCTAATTTAGTTTTTACCTTACATTTATTCTCAAGCAGCACGTAAAGTAATTTTGTATCCTTATTCTACTATAGAAATACCTCCTTAGATTAATTATTAAATTACTTACCATATTTACCAAATAAGTCCATAGTTTAAATAAATTACACTTATGCATATATATTTATTCCTTTATCAATTAAATTTGAAAGTTCAATCGAGCTTAAGTTTTATATGGATTTCCAAACACAAACAAATTTTAATTTTTTAAAAATAATTAAGCCATTAACCTAATTAATCATGCACCAATTAAATCGAATGTTGACAGTTTACCAAATTTTATATCTCCCTAAAACATTCATGTAAGTGAGTATAACAAGAGTAAAATAAAGCAATCACACAACAAACTGTTGTATGAGGAAAACCCCAACGGGAAAAACCTTTGATGGCCTAGTCACAAAAATTGACTATGATATAGGATTTACACAAAGACAAATAATAACTCACATAACTAAGTCAACTCCTTCAAGCCTAAATGTTATCTTTGTTCCTTCCACTTTCTTCACAACGACACTCATGAATCCAACCATAAACTACCACACGTGCTCCTCACACGTCTCGATATCCACCGATTATGGTTTATAAAACCGTCGACGTAATGAACATTGAATACACCGCTTCAGACCTCAACATGCATAAAATCCACCATATGAAATCGTACTCAACAAAGATGACGTGTGATAAATTTTGGTGCTCAAACAAGGGATCTCAAACTAGAATATTAAGATGAAACTTGAATCTCAAACTATTGAGTGTAAACTAGGGATTGAAGGCTCTTGGATTTATGTTTTGAAAATCATTTTTACAAAACCTCTTAATAAAAACATTTTCCATCATTCTTATTTATAGAAAACATGAAAATTGAGGAGGCTCAAAAAATAATTTTCAAAGATAAACCTAAAAGCTTCTAATCACTAGTTTACACACAACAATGTAATATGAGAGTTTCTTCTTAATATGTTAGTTTAAGACCACGTGTTTGAGCACCAAAGTTTGCTTACTCATCATCTTTGATGAGTACAATTTCATGCGGTGGATTCTACATGTGTTGCGGTCTGAATTGAGGGAATTCATGTTCATTCCATTGATAGTTTACTGAGACAAGATCAGGGGATACTAAGACGTGTGAGGAAGATGTGTTGTGGAAGTTTGTGGGTGGAATCCTACATGTCATAGTGAATAAGTTCAAAGGAATGGATATAGAATCAAGGCTTGAAGGAGTCGAGTCCATTGTGTAAGTCATGTGTCGTCCTTGTATAATTCCAATATCATAGTGAATTTGTGTGGCTGGGCCGTCCGAGATTTTTTCCTTTGTGAGTTTTCCATGTACATTGGTATTGTGTGATTGCTTTATTTTACTCATCTTATACTCTCCTAGATGTATATTTTAGGGAAAGATAAAATTTGGAATTTTTTTTACAAAACATCCGATTTAATTGGTGCAAGATTAATTGGGTTAATCATTTAATCAATTTTAAAAAAATGAAATATTGGGGTGTGTTAGGAAATCTAAATAATCATTTAACGTGGTTTCACTTTCAAATTGGTATCAGAGCTGGTACAATAACTTATCGAGTTGATCCCTATTAAGTGATGTTTTAGGGTTACTTGTTTGTCTCTCTCTCGCTGTTTTCTTGTTCTTCTCGATAGATCATCATGTGATACATAATTTGATGTGTTTAGTGAGGATGACAATTTTAATATGGAAGAGGATTTTAATGAGCTTCATAGTCATGCTGAAAAGTTAACTCTTTGAATTCGATGTTTTTAAAAATAGTTAAATTTCTTAAAAAAGAAAATTTATGTTTTTGTTGTCGAGTTAGTTTGAACAAAAAACCCATTCTCATTTGAAAAAACTCAAAGACTCGTTCAAATGACTTATATAAATTCGTTTGAAAAGATAAAAATTATCATTCGACCGATTTTATTAAAACATTTTTTCTTTGAAAATTATTTTATGAAAATGGTTTCAATTTAAAAACAAACACCAAACTGAAGATGAAAGGATCAGACATATACGCATTCATACCTATGGAGATCCTACTGATGTTGGAGACGAAACTTGGCATGAAACATAACACGATGATGTAGTCGCTTTAACTTGATCATTATGATCTTTAATCACACAAGATAGGCTTGAAGGATCAAATCCTAACCTTTGACTCAAACCGTTTTTTCAATCGAAATTAAGCCAATATACATACGAATTGACTCTATTGGAAATTTTCCCCTAAAAAATTCCATAATTACAGTAAATTACATTTCAACTACAACTAAGTATATAAAACTTTATATTCATAATTAAATAATCTAAAATTGAAGTTTCTAATTAAATAATAATTTAAAATTTAAATATCCAATTAAAATTCTTCTAAATTTATTATTCATCCATTTTTTTAAATTCATCCAAATTATGCGGTATTACATTATAGCTCTTCACCTTCAACACCCAATGCATGGTCCTTCCCAACGCAATATCATAATGAACTAAATATCAAAGGATAGTTAGGTTGCTACACTTTTCACATAAATAAATAATTATTTCCCCTTCCAAATATTGCAAGAAGCAATAGGGAGCTTCTGATGAAACCACATTTATCTCATTGGGTATTCTGAGGATTTTTAGCCTATTTATCTCACTTACATAGAGGAAGGAGTCCCTAGGATAACTAGAGACCTCCACCAGATGGTTTCCCTCGGTGACCATGTTTACCCCAATGAAGGATCCACAAATTAGTCAGAAGGCCATAGCATTAATCTCAGGGCTACGAAGTTTATATACCACAAAGTGAATAACAGCGGGGCTCCGACGAGTTTGACGAGCATTCTCCTAAAAAAGGTTGACCTCTATTTGGTTCCCATATTTTTCTTCTTTATTGTTAAACTCCCCCCTTTGTCAATAAAATATCTCAAACTATCCCAAAGTTATTATAACCACCTCAGAACACCTTAAACTATCACAACTTCTCTGGTGGGTAGGTAAAAGGGGCAAACATTGTGATACCTACGTCAACCACTTTTTCCATTGGAATTGAATGATGTAATCCAATCTAATGCTAATATCAACTACCTTACACCATGTACAAGTCATTCACCAACACCCCACCATGTTACTATAGATGTCATACCTCAGGGTAACTCCATCCATGCCGTTGCAGCTCATTCACACTCTCTCCAAGGGATTGCCTATATATAGGAGACTTGTAGAAGTTTAGAGATAATACATAAATATTTTAAGGTTTTATTCTTAAAACCATGTACGGGCCATTTATTTTTATTCATAATATATAATATTATTCATTTTGAAATGAGAATCAAGATTATAAGAATGCTTTTTATTTGTTTAAATAAATTGTTTCATGTTATTGTCATTCAATAGAGCTTAGTAGGTATTTTGATTTTGGTTTATTTCAAGGAGATTGAAATTTTGATTTTATCACTATTGAATTGTTCACAACCTAGATAGGGAATCGACCTCCTATTGGAACGATTATGATGTAATCCTAGTAGTTTATTTTAAATTATGAGAACATATGTATTGCTTTGAGAACTTATATGAGAATTAAATAGATTATTGTGATTGGTACATTGCTAGAATGTATTTAACATGACCACTTGTGAGAATTAAGTATAAGGAATGTCTTGATTAGACTAAGGCAATGTTATGAGGATTAAAATGCTTATATTATTGTTTCTTTGATTCGTACGGGTGCAAACTGATATTATATTGGGTTAAATGATCTCCGTGCATTAGATAATAGGTTTGTGAGAGGTATGAGATCTTAATTCGGAGGAATCCGCATCCGAAGGATACCTTGAATATTGACAACCCCCTAATAGACTTATATATTTTGTTTCCACTGAGTAAAACTCGATCGGTGGATTATTTTATAATTATAGTGGAGTAGTAAATAAGTTAAGTTTGAGAATAAAGGAAGTAATTAAATATTAGTGAAAGTCAATTAATGATAAATTGATTTGACCAAGCGGACATCAAAAGCTTAATTTGTGAAATCATATTATGTACCATTATCAACTTTGCAAATATATTCTAGTGATTTTTTTGATAACTAAATTGGAGTGTAGTCAAAATTATTAACTAGAATTAATTATGATAAAATAAAGGAAGGATATAAATTACGAAATTTGTAATTTTTTATTTTTGAGTATTTATTTGAAGCCAATTTAATTATTTTTCTTAGGTCCTCATATAGTCCATTTACCCAAGTAGTGGGGTCCAGATTTTCAAAAAAACTAATTTGGCTCAAGCCCACCTCTTAAGCTTGTATATATTGGTTTTAGTTGGGGGTAATAAGAGGTAATATTAATTATTAGGGTTTAAGAAGGGTGAGAGAAAACAATATTCAAGTTTTTAAGGACCCTATAGAGAGAATATTATATCTCACTCAAAAATAATAGTTTTCATCCCATAATGTGTCCACGTACCTATCTAGGTTTGGGAGGATCATATACTAGAAGATCTGAGTGTTATAGAAGGTTTATGGAAGCTCTTTGAGTAACAAAGAAAGGAAGCCCCAAACTTACATCAAATATCATTCTCGCCATCGGCTTGCAACCAGATCCACTATAGAATTGTATTTAAAACCAAGGATTCCTTTTTCATATCTAATTTTTCTATTTATTCTTACAGTTGTATAATCGTTAGAAGATTCTAAGGATGAAATTTTTCTTCTGCTTATGTCTGCACCCAACAATTGGTATCAAATCCATCATCGTAGAATGATCATGCTTTAGTTGGAATCCATGTTATCCACGAAGTTGACTCCTAGGTTTTATAATAGAAAATCGTGCATGGTATTTGAGCACTAACATGGTTTTGTAGGATTTGAATGATTGGTATCCCCTTTCTTATAGTCATGTGAATCTTTATTTATGTGCATTGATCCTACAGTTGTTTACCCGTAGTTAATTTTCTTCTAAATTTGATTTGGTTATAATAATGGATTTTTTAATTATTTCATGTATTTGATGTAGTTGGAGAAGTGTTTGAGGCAATATAATCATCAGGTGTTAGGATTTTATATTATTCATTAGCTTGTAATTTTAGTGGAAGATCCATGGTTTTTCATTTTTTATGAAGAATCAAGGCTAGTAATGGAGTTTTTGAAGGCTATTGGAAGTTCAAAATGACATAGTTCTAGTGGTATTATCTAAATGATTATTATTGTGATAATAAGTTAATAATATGGAATTAATTATTACTGGAGAAAATTGGTAATAATTTAATGTATATTTCGATTATGATTAAATTTGCATGTTATGGGGTTTTTTGTGTCGCATTTTACGCTTAATTAGTCAGTGTAATTAATTAACTTGGACTATATGTGGTTATGCGTGAAATAATATGTATGCATTTCATTTTACATTATGATGTATTATCGTGAGTTATGAGGTATTACCATTTGGAGAGAACTTTAGAGTGATACAGAGACTCGGTTACGGGTTTTATCAATTTTAAGTTGGCCTAGAGGGATAGGTATAACCTTAAGCTAAGTTATGATATATTCTTATTAGTATTTTGGGCTCAGTGAAGGGCTCGAAAATAGGCCTATCATAAACCTGTGAGATCAAGAAATATTTAAGGAAGATTAACATATTTAATTAATTATTTTATACATAATAAACAAACCCTAGCAGGATTAGACTCGTAGGAGAACTAATAAGACTTTAGGAGAAAAGGAACAAGGATCCTTGCATAGAGACTTGTTGTTCATCATTTCACGCATGAAATCTCTTGATATATCACATGTTAATTTGTAACATGATTATAATTCCATGTTATGTGTTTATTTCTGGGATTTTTTTATAATATCAATTTATTAGAAGAATGTTAGAAGAACATGTCACTTCCAAAAAGTTTACATTCATATTTACAACTCTAAAAATAAATAATAGAAAAATTGAAAGAGGTTCTTTATAAAATAGAACCTTTCAAAAATAATGAGAACTTGAAGAGAAAATTAAATCTAACTTGATACTACCAGTGGAAAGCATTAGACTCCAACCACACATATTCATGCTTGAAACTAGAAAGAACCCAATTATCCACTTGGATCAAACCCTTCAGATTCTTTGGAAATATTTCCACATTCTCAGAAAAAAAATCTCCATCTTCCTTACTTCCCAAGTTAGCTAGGAAAGCTGCCACTTGATTTCCTTGTAACAACCCTCACTTTTGATAGCCTATTTTATATTTATTAACTATGTGTAGTAATTAATTATAAAATGATGGATGTTGAGTAAATATTAATTTAATATGAAAAAGGTTAATATTTACTAAAATGTGGTATGATTGCCTGATGAGTAGGTAAAAATATCCATGTGGTGATTTATGGTGTCATAAGATATAAAATGACATTTTGGTTTAATGAGAGACCGAAACTTAAAATGAGTTATAAAATTTCCAAATGATAATTTGGAGGGTGTAGTCAGTCCCAGTAGGTACGAGACAGTCAAAATAAGTGCCATATTGCATTTTGGTATTTCGGGCACTTTTGACTGGTTATAGCTTAAATGTGTAGTTGCGATCCAATTTATCGTGTAATAGACATTTAAGTGGGCTTTTTAGACTTACGCCACATTTTATTTCCCCAACCCCATTTCTATTCTTCCATTTTCCAAAAATTGAGCCCTAGAGAGAGTAGAGAGAGGAAGAGAACTTTGGAGAAAAGAGAGATTGAAGCTTGGATCTTGCTTGCATCTTCCTCAAATTTGATTTTTCTACACCAAGGCAAGTTATCTACTAGCTATTATATGATTTAAGGAGAATAATTAGTTGTGATAGTTATGAATTTGTTGTGTTTAATCATTTTAGGGTTTTGTTGGATTTATGGGTATTAACCCTTGGAAATTGATTTGGATGATTAATATTGTAAATGATGGTAATTAGACATATTTGTGGTGTATTAGTTCCATTAAATGATATGGGCTTTGGTTGTTGGAAGAATAAATAGGGAGGCTAGGTCTGCTATGATCGGTCGACCGCGGTTCCAGGACCGGTCGACCGGGCCTTCGGGGAAGGGCACAGTGCTCTCCCACCAAGGCCTAAATTTTGGTGTGCGATCGACCGCGGTCTGCGACCGGTCGACCGACCCCTTTGCCTGGACATTTTGCTTTTCTTCATAGGCTACAACTTGAGACGCTATCGACCTCGGTCTCAGGACCGGTCGACCGGTCCCCTGTTTTCCACACTTAAACCTCATTTTTTGTTTCCTAAGTTTCTTCTTTTAATTAGGGACTAGGAACCTTCTTGTATGAAGTAAACTTAGAGTCTTAGGATTTTAGTTGAGTTTGGCCGTTGCCCTAGACTAGAATTGGGTCATCTGGGGTTTATTCCAGCAAGTTTTAAAGAATTGTTAAGGCATTTCTTCCTTTATTGAATTTTTCTAGAAGTTAGATGTTTAAATGCCCAGGTTTGGAGACTTTAGGGGCATATTGAGGTTATATGAACTTTGTGGACTTGTAGGATCATGATGATCATTTGGAGACTAAGCCGAGATTTGTAATTTGAGGAATGTCAATGATGATGCTCGATGGGAATAGGTTCGCATAAAATGATCCCAGTTGTTTAAAAATGATAGGTTCAAGTAAAATGAACCCCAATTGTGTTAATGATGATTGGTTCAAATAAAATGAACCCAGTTGTTTAATAATGATCGGTTCGAATAAAATGTACCAAATACATGGTTAATGGAAATGGAAATTTGGTAATGGTAATTGAAAATGAAAGTGAGATTTTAAATGGTAAATGTTAATTTACTTAAACACACCTCTCTAAATGACATCATAAGGGAAGTTCGCGCGCTTGGTGATGCACCCTGGCTAGTGAATGCAGGGTGGATATAGTCCTAGGCCATATGCGGGGTTTTTATATGATTTTCTGCGCTGGTTAGGGGATTCCGGGTGTGGTCCTGACTTTCCCTCAAGCATATGGCCCCTTCCCGACGTTGCGTTATGATCCCAGGCTGTCTTGTATAGATAGGCCCTCGAAGATGATGGTCATTTAGGGGCGCGCCCATTGGGGAAACTCGAAGGGGCGGTCTTATAATCGTTATATGTATATGAATATAACTTTTCTGCATAAAGTGGGACTTGATGGATATATGCCATAAAGAGCATGAGATGTGGCATAAAGAGCACGGGAATGAGATTAATGAGATATGTGCCGTAAAGTGCACTTGATATTAATGGTATTCCTATTAAGGAATGGAAAGATGAAATGGTAAGATAATTAACTATGGAAGTTAATAAATGGTTTTATTCCTATTAAGGAATACAAAAGGTAATGGAAATTTGATAAATGAAAAAAGGTTTTAAATTTAAGTTATTACTTTTCTTTCTTTTATGTAAATGACATTTCATTTCATCATTTAGTTAAATTGTACTGTAAATTTTTCATCCTTATCATTCATGCATAACTGTTCATTTCTATCATGCTCTTTATTTCTTCTGGTGATTATATAGAACCCGGCCCTGACCGATTTACTTTCCTTGTCATGTATATGATTGTATCCGCTCAGGTGCTCCCCCGCAAGGACGCCAATTTTGATGTTCCCATTCCTTTTCTTTCGAAGAGCTGTAAGATTTTGCGGGTTGTTACGGGACATTGTATTAGACGCTCTCATCTTTGTATTCTAGATATGATCGGGTCTTTTCATCGGGCGTGTGGCCCAAACGTTTGTACTTGTTTAGTGATTGTATTATGTAAAATATTTAAATTGTGGTACTTCGTTGTATGTTGGTGTGGATCGATAGCTTATTCGGTCCTTTTGTATACATTCGCCTTGGTTGTATTATATATAGATACTCTTTTGGAATACTAATTGCTTGTCAAACTGGGTTGTTTGAATTTAATTTTCTTAACTGGTTTTAAATTTCTAAACTTTTTTGCAAACCGTTTTCTGATTTATTGGGTGGTCTTCCCGTATAATCAGTTTATTCTTGTTGATGCTGAGAATGATATCCATCCTTGATCCCTGTTATGTTTGAGTATCGGGATGGCCACCCCTTATCTCGGATCTCGGGTTGTCACAGATGGTATCAGAGCATCAGGTTCTAGAGTCTTTAGGATCTATGTGGATTCGTCACGTTCTACCGTTGTGTTCTTTGATATAGAGCCTAATGTTAGGACTGTGTAGTTGTCTATTTTTGCGATCTTCTGCAAGATAAATAGTTCAAATAGTATTTTAACTCTATTGTTTCTTCATCTCAAATGCCGTCTAGAGAGGTCACCCAGCGAGACGTGATAGGGTTGTAGAAGAGGAGGTAGATTATCCACCGTTGCCACAAGGGACCGTGAACGCTGCGGATGTAGCGAACATAGTAGCTCAAGCGGTTAACACCGCCATGACCGCAGAGGTCCAATAATTTTCTGCATGCTCAATAATGGGCTCATGATGTTCAAGCTCCTATGGGACCTTCTCTGTGGAAAAGGGTTTGGGAGTCCTTTCTAAAGGGCGATTCCCCGGAATTCGAGGGAGGCAGGGATGTTATTAAATCCAATAACTGGAAAGAGGGCAGGCAATGCCACCTTTGAATGATAGAATGCAGCGAGGAGAGGAAAAAAGTCCTTGCCACTTTTAAGCTTGTCAGATCTGTGTTATACTGGTGGGCGTCAATGACCACACTAGAACAGAGAGACACAATGACGATCACTGAGTTTTGGGCTTTATTCGATCGTGAGTACGTTCCTCCTGCAGTTGAAAAGGGAGATGAGAAAGAAGATCCAGGATGTTGTGCAAGGAGAGAGATCAGTGGTGGAGTATGAAGCGGAGTTCACTCGGTCGGCGAGTTTTGTACTAGATGAAGTGGCTCTGGAAGATAGGAAGATCTCAAAGTTTATGTGAGGTCTAAACTGGAGAATCCAGCTGCAATTGCTGGGTAATCCAGCTTTACAAACCTTTGGTGAGGTTAAGAATGCAGCCTCATCCCATTGCCATGAGCATTGGTTATATACACCGGGTAGCAAGAAAGCTATTATCGTGGGGCAAGCAGGAAAGCTTGGAGAACATGGGATTAGAGGAGGAGCATTTCCCTCATCCCAGCCCTCGGGTAGTAAGCAGAAAGAGAGGGATCCTCAGCAAGGGGATTCGTCTAAACGACAACGTTTTGGAGGGTATATTGCGGGTGGCAAAAGCATTAGGCATGGTAAGGGTGCTTCACAACATGTAGGTCAGGGTGGTCATGGAAGAAAAAGGCCATCTGGGCCAAGGCATTTCCCAGTTTATAAATAACGGGGGTCGAGGTCGAGAGGATATGAAGGGACGGTGCTTCCTATGTGGGGAGGCAGGTCACTTCGATGGAGTGTCCTCAATGGATTAGGGGTCAGTTGCCTAGGACTCCGCAGCAGCCATACGTTCAGTTTCTACCTCAGGTACCTGATCTGGTTGTTCACATACAGTAAGGACAGTCACGGTATATGAGAGTTTATCAAATTCGGGAGGTTATACTTCCTCCAGCTTCGTTAGCACCGCCCGTTGTTTAGGGTAAGTTTTTATTTCAGAGGTACTTGAGTTATGTGTTATTCGGTGCGGGTGTTACGCGATCATTTGTTTCATGAGATCTTCTCAGATTACAGATTTGATAAGATTTGCTGAGAGTATTTGTATTAAAATTGAGTTTCTACGAATGATGGTTCGCTCAATTCCTTATTTGTAAACATATAGGGATGTCTGGTGGTACTTTGTGCTTTGAGGCCGATTTACTCGTCCTTGACATGGTTGGGTATGATGTGATTGGTATGCCCTATCTCCACGACCGACATAGTTGAGTAGTAGCGTATAGGAGGGGTTCCTTGTTTGGATTCCGCTTTTGCGGGACGCTCCACGCGTGAACCTCGACGACGTTGGAAGTGGAGAGATGCTGTTCTTGCTTCTTTTATTTTATTTTATTTTGCTATTGGAAAGGTTTAGCCGAGAATCACGTAGAAGAGTGATAAATGGCTATTAAAGTGCGAAATAGAAGCACTGTATACAGTTCTCTCCTCTGATCGATGCGAGGGAGACAGGGATGTGAAGTCGAATTAAGACTTCGGGTTATGCCTTGATAAGAAGGCTATTTGAAAAGGTATATATATATTGTGGGGTATATAATTATAAGGCTTTATAAAAAGTGAATGTTTTATTTGTTAAATCTTCAGTTATTTAAATGGTAATGTATATAAGTAGAATCTTTTCGGTCCCGAACATGTGTCTTAGACCTGTATATCTTGATGACCGACAACGCGAGGTAGTAGTGTAACAGGAGGGTTCCTTGTTTGGATTTCGCTTCGTCGAGACGTCCCAGGCACGAAACTGAGCAAATGTCATGAGTTGAGAAAGGTCTTGGGTACTAGGGATATACTTAGTATTATGTGTATACGACTTAGATAGGATATAGTATACGTAGGTAGACCTTAGGATTGTTTGGACAAAAGGCCTTTAGTTATGTGATGTAGGTTTAGGAGGGCTGTCGGGAGTTGACCACGAACAGATTGTGTGTTAACTCTAAGAGGGATTGGTTCCCTAGTAACGAGAAGTGTGAGATTTTGAGAAGTTTGGTTGGTTAGGCCGAAGGAGATGAGGCCTCTCGCAGTTAGAATGTTATGTTGGCACTCAGCTTTCGTAAAGATGGGTGAATTGACTCTCACTCCTGAGCCCATGTTGTTAAGCTCGAGGGTGAATTATGTTAAATAGTCTCTTCCAGAATGGGAAGTAATAATATTGAAGCATAGACTTGTTGTTTATGTTCCTCATAAGTTTACACTTGTGGGAAGTATTATCCCATGCTTGAATAAAAATTCATCGTGGGGGCGATCACCATATGGGAAAGAAGGTACTACTTCCTGGGCATAATTTGAACCTTCGTGCGAGCAACATTTTTGTTTCGAGATGACTTAGGAGAAACAGGGGTGGTTAAAGCCACATACACAAGATGTTGATTAAGGGAACATGACCCTGCTCTATTGATTATGAGGGTGGGGTGCATTTCTATAAGAGAATTTTTGTCCCGAATGAATGGACTTAAGAAAGGCAGATATGGTGGGATCTTGCGGCTCTAAGGTTGCGTTACCTCCGGGTAACTACATAATGTGTCAAGTTGTGCGCCGCCAGTAGTAGTGGCTGGGCATGGCAACGTTGTTGGACTGCATGGGGTGCCTTTGATTTTAGTTTCCGACTGAGACAAGATTTTCATTTCCCACTTGTGGCATTTTTCCAAGAAGCCATGGGAACCGAATGGAGGTTAAGCACTCCTTATCATCCTCAAACGGATGGCCAGACCAAAAGGGTAAACCTTATGTTGGGGGATATACTCCTTATGTGCGTGCTTGACTTCAAGAACAGTCGGGAACAGTGTCTCTCACTAGTTGAACTCGCTTATAATGATTTGCATCGATTCGCTATCGGGATGGCGCTTTATAATGCCTGGTATAGTAGGTCTTGTGGATCTCCCGCTTGTTGGTTAGAGGTGCGAGATGATAAGTCTCTCGGACCTAGAATAATCTGAGGTACTTCTTCAAATATTGAGCTCATTCGAAATTGCATTCGTATAACCAAGATCGAAGAAAGAGCTATGTCGATGCGGGGAGAGGACATGTGGAGATTAAGGTTGATAAACCAAGTATTGGTGCGAGTATTGCCAATGAATGGCATTAAGCATTTCGTGTAAAAGGAAAACTTGCACCATGTTACGTTGGACCTTTTCATATATATGATAAGGTGGGTCCGGCAGCCTATTAACTTGCTTTACCGAAACATTTGCAGCAAGTTCATAACGTGTTCCATATCTCTCCTGTACAGTAGTACAAGAGATGTGATTGGTGCCTTTAGGCACATTTCTTTCGAAGTAGATGAAACTTGACGTTCCTTATGAGGAGTAGTCGGTTGCTATTTTAGAGCAGGGAGAGTGGCGATTGAAACCGTCGGTAGTACCTTGAATAAGGAATTTTGTAATTATCCTAGTGTCGAGAAATCGACATGTGATCACGAGGATGATATGCGGGAAAAGTATCCACATTTCTTCTTGCGAGGTATGCCTGAATTTTGGGGGCGAAATTCCCTCATAAGGGGAGGAGTATGTAATAACCCTCACTTTTGATAGCGTATTTTATATTTATTTACTATGTGTAGTAATTAATTATAAAATTATGAATGTTGAGTAAATATTAATATAATATGAAAAAGGTTAATATTTACTGAAATGTGGTATGATTACATGATGATTAGGTAAAAATATCCATGTGGTGATTTATGGTGTCATAAGATATAAAATGACATTTTGGTTTAATGAGAGACCGGAACTTGAAATGAGTTATAAAATTTCCAAATGATAATTTGGAGGGTGTAGTTAGTCCCGGTAGGTGCGAGACAGTCAAAATAAGTGCTATATTGCATTTTGGTATTTCGGGCACTTTTGACTGGTTATAGCTTAAATGTGTAGTTGCGATCCAATTTATCGCGTAATAGACATTTAAGTGGGCTTTTTAGACTTAAGCCACGTTTTATTTCCCCAACCCCATTTCTATTCTTCCATTTTACAAAAATTGAGCCCTAAAGAGAATAGAGAGAGGAAGAGAACTATGGAGAAAAGAGAGATTGAAGCTTGGATCTTGCTTGCATCTTCCTCAAATCAGATTTTTCTACATCAAGGCAAGTTTTCTACTTGATATTATATGGTTTAACGAGAATAATTAGTTGTGATAGTTATGAATTGGTTGTGTTTAATCATTTTAGGGTTTTGTTGGATTTATGGGTATTAACCCTTGGAAATTGATTTGGATGATTAATATTGTAAATGATGGTAATTAGACATATTTGTGGTGTATTAGTTCCATTAGATGATATGGGCTTTGGTTGTTGGAAGAAGAAATAGGGAGGCTAGGTCTGCTATGACCGGTCGACCGCGGTTCCAGGACCGGTCGACTGGGCATTCGGGGATGGGCACACTGCTCTACCACCAAGGCCTAAATTTTGGTGTGCGATCGACCGCGGTCTGCGACCGGTCGACCGACCCCTTTGCCTGGACATTTTGCTTTTCTTCATAGGCTACAACTTGAGACGCTATCGACCGCGGTCTCAGGACCGGTCGACCGGTCCCCTGTTTTCCACCCTTAAACCTCATTTTTTGTTTCCTAAGTTTCTTCTTTTAATTAGGGACTAGGAACCTTCCTGTATGAAGTAAACTTAGAGTCCTAGAATTTTAGTTGAGTTTGGTCATTTCCCTAGACTAGAATTGGGTCATCTGGGGTTTATTCCAGCAAGGTTTAAAGAATTGTTAAGGCATTTCTTCTTTTATTGAATTTTTCTAGAAGTTAGAAGTTTAAATGCCCAGGTTTGGAGACTTTAGGGGCATATTGAGGTTATATGAACTTTGGGGACTTGTAGGATCATGATGATCATTTGGAGACTAAGTCGGGATTTGTAATTTGAGGAATGTCAATGATGATGCTCGATGGGAATAGGTTCGCATAAAATGATCCCAGTTGTTTAAAAATGATAGGTTCAAGTAAAATGAACCCAAATTGTGTTAATGATGATTGGTTCAAATAAAATGAACCCAGTTGTTTAATAATGATAGGTTCGAATAAAATGAACCAAATACATGGATAATGGAAATGGAAATTTGGTAATGGTAATTGAAAATGAAAGTGAGATTTTAAATGGTAAATGTTAATTTACTTAAACAAACCTCTCTAAATGACATCATAAGGGAAGTTCGCGCGCTTGGTGATGCCCCCTGGCTAGTGAATGCAGGGTGGATATAGTCCTAGGCCATACGCGAGGTTTTTATATGATTTTCTGCGCTGGTTAGGGGATTTCGGGTGTGGTCCTGACTTTCCCGCAGGCGTATGGCTGCTTCCCGACGTTGCGTTATGATCCCAGGTTGTCTTGTATAGATAGGCCCTGGAAAATGATGGTCATTTAGGGTTGCGCCCAGTGGGGAAACTCGGAGGGGCGGTCTTAGAATCGTTATATGTATATGAATATAACGTTTCTGCATCAAGTGGGACTTGATGGATATATGCCATAAAGAGCATGAGATGTGCCATAAAGAGCACGGGAATGAGATTAGTGAGATATGTTCCATAAAGTGCACTTGATATTAATGGTATTCCTATTAAGGAATGGAAAGATGAAATGGTAAGATAATTAACTATGGAAGTTAATAAATGGTTTTATTCCTATTAAGGAATACAAAAGGTAATGGAAATTTGATAAATGAAAAAAGGTTTTAAATTTAAGTTATTACTTTTCTTTCTTTTATGTAAATGACATTTCATTTCATCATTTCGTTAAATTGTACTGTAAAATTTTCATCCTTATCATTCATGCATAACTATTCATTTCTATCATGCTCTTTATTTCTTCTGGTGATTATATATAACCCAACCCTGACCGATTTAGTTTCCTTGTCGTGTATATGATTTTATCCGCTCAGGTGCTCCCCTGCAAGGACGTTAGTTTTGATGTTCCCATTCCTTTTCTTTGGATGAGCTATAAGATTTTGCGGGTTAGTACAGGACATTATATTAGACACTCTCATCTTTGCATTCTAGATATGATCGGGTCTTTTCATCGGGCGTGTGGCCCAAACTTTTGTACTTGTTTAATGAATGTATTATGTAAAATATTTAAATTGTGGTACTTCGTTGTATGTTGTTCTGGATCAACAGCTTATTCGGTCCTTTTGTATACGTTCGTCTTGGTTGTATTATATATATATACTCTTTTGGAATTCCAATTGCTTGTCAGATTGGGTTGTTTAAATTTAATTTTCTCAACTGGTTTTAAATTTCTAAACTTTTTGGCAACCCGTTTTCTGATTTATTGGGTGGTTTTCCCGTATACTTAGTTTATCCTTGTTGATGCTGAGAATGATATCCATCCCTGATCCCTGTTACGTTTGAGTATCGGGCTGGCCACCCCTTATCTCGGATCTCGGGTTGTCACATTCCTTCTCTATATTGATGAGATGTTAAAAACATTAAATTTTCTGAAAGGTGATTAATCTTGTAAATGACCCATCTTAAGGACTAAGGAATGCTGATCTTTCCTTTCAAAATATCAACTAACACCTTAGAGTCACTTTCAATATAGATCTCATATTATTTTAAGTCAATGAAAAATTCCATACCCTTCTTTATAGCCTGATCTTCTTCCTCTATATTTAAAACTTCACGTAGATGATCATAGAATGCCCAAATCATATCTCCTTTATGATTTCTAAGAATTCATCCTCCTCCTTTTCCTGGATTCCCAAGAGAACAACCATCAATGTTGAGTTTTAAAATACCTTTAGGAGGGACTATACACTTCATTTGTAGCCCAAATTTGAGTTTAGGAATTGTTAGATTGTTGGCATATAACTCCTTTAAGTAGCGTACCTGATTCAAAATAGATAACACATTAGTGGTATCGTCATCATATTTACATTTATTTCTGTGAAGCCACAAACACAAATAAATAATTACATTTAGATGGAGTCTTTTTTCTTCCCATACAGCCACTATTGGAAAAATTGGTTTCTTATACCCTCTATGACTCTCCTTATACCATACTCCTGAGAAACTTTGTCCCAAACTTTAGAAGCTACATCATCTGATTCAAAAATATGGTTTATTGTCTCTTCTACTAGGGCATCACATCATTGGTATTTGGAAGGGCCCTTATCCCCATTGACTTGAGCTTATCGTCAGAGGCTAAAAAATTATTCAACAGTTTCCACATAAAAACAAACAGTTTGGCAAGGATATTTTATGCCATGTAAACTTGGAGCAGAATTAAGATATCCCTTTAGATCTATAAATCTCCCTAGCTGAAGAAATAAAGAAAACTCCACTGGTATTAGGCTTCCGTACCACCACATCTAACTTTTCATGCCATATCTCCTCAAAATCAAGAATGTTTACAGCTATAGTAGCTGGGAAAGTCCATATAATTTTGTATATGTCCCATTTTTTAGATGAATCCTAAAAACTTTTGATGGGGGTCTTCTTGTTCTTTAAAGTTCTTGCACTCATCTATAGCTCAATTGTCCTTGAACATAATGATATCACCATTCCCAATCCTCCATATCATGTTATCTTTAGTTAAGTATCTTATTGAGAACATTATATTCCATGTATGAGCTCAATTTCTAATAGGAGCTATGGTTGAATGAAATCTTTTACAATAGGCAGCCTTCCTAAATTAGGGCCATAATGAGTCTGTAGATCTAATGTTCCACCAGAGTTTCATACTTAGATATTTTAAAATATAATTTAAGTTTCTTATCCCTAACCTTCTTCTTGAATTGGTCTAGATATTGCCACCCACCTTCTCCAATAATGTCTTTTCTCTCCATAGTTATAACTCCAGAAGAAAGTAGCCATAATACCATGAAGTCTTTTAAAAATGGCCTTTGAAGGAGATAAGGAAGCTAGCATATATAACTGAATAGAGACTAAAACTGATTTGAGCATAATTATTTTACCCCTAGAGCTCATACATTTTTCCCTCCATCCGGTAAGTTTATGCTTTACCTTATTAACCATTCCTTTAAAATATATAATTTTCTTCCTGCGAAAAAACAAAGGACAACCTAAATAAGTGATTGGACCCGTTTTTAACTGCATTCATGTGGGATGCTTTAAACTAGTTCAAGGCTTTGGTTCTATCTTGCTTGATACTATCAAAGAGCTTTTTAAGTTTATTAGTGAGTTGGCCAAACTCGTGTTCATAAGAATTTAAAACTTCCACGATCTTCTGGGATCTAGAACACATGCTTTAGGATTAAATCTGATTATCTTAGTTATGTTATTTACTTGGGTTAATTAGGATTCCCATTAATTAACTCTTCATTGAAGCAATGTACTTTTGGATACAAATATGAATTAAATGGCTTTCATTTATAATTTTGTTATAGAACATATGTTTTAGGATTTAATTTCATTTATAAGTTGAATCCCCATGTTAATTTGATGATTGAATATAAATTTATAAAAATAACTACGCCCATTTCATGTTGATAGTAAATTGTGTTTAAATATGTGAACTTTGAAGAATTAGACTATAATTGATGTTTTGGATCTTAAATAATTGTTGGGAATCACTTAGGATCATAAACACGTACTTATTTTCCATTATGGTGATGTTTGGGTTGCTGGATTGGAGCTTGAATGTCATTGATGGAAGATTGTGTTTGAAATCACATATTCTAGAATATAGGAGACACACAGCGCCAATCTCGTTCGAACAACATTTTTGTCTCGCTCGAAAGAGATAGGTGGTGTCCTCAAAGGATATTTTTTATCAAATTCAAACGAGGTGGTTATTTTCATTCGAACGAGGTTGTAAGTCATTTGAATGACTTTGGTAGACAATGACAAATTGGCTTATAAGTTCAATCTTTCGATTTTGTCGTATAAATTATTAGTGGGAATTTTATACACTTTACCGATAGTTTAATTTGAGATTTAAACTAGAAAACTAGGGTGACATAATTTAGAATATGTTTCAAGTATAATGAACCTTATTTGATGAGTACAATTCGGAGTAGGGGATTGAGATGCTGGGGTAGATGCTTGAGCAAGAAATATCATATAGTTGTATACATATATTACATGATATGTATATATCATTTAATTTGTGTGAACATATGATCACACCAGTTGTAACCATGTAATGAACACCTGGTTGTTGATGTAGGCCATTATGGAAGTTATTATTTTTAATCACGCATTTATAATGGTCACTGCCGCGTGACGAGAGAATGTAGGTTGACTCGATCCATCAAGTGAGTTTGGGTAAGAGACTAGCCAATGGTGTTGCTGGGTAGTGATCTCCCCGTTCTTATTTGTTTATTTTCTTAAGTTCATTAGGTTAGGGACTCCTACGGACTACTAATAGAGTCAAGAGATGGTCCTCGAAGGTAGTGCCATTCGTATGAATATATATGAAATAAATACTTATTTTAGCGATGGATAATAAAACTATATCTGACAATTATGTGTTATTTTATGTATGACATTATGGGAATTGGTGTTTAGGTTGTATCCTCACACGTGTAGTTGGTTACATCCTTTTTTATTTTGATTTCCAGTTTCTTACTCACTTAGTATAGGAATAAAGACTCTTAGAGTAGTTTACTCCTTGGGTTAGGACATGCTCATAGTATTTCACTTGGGTGAGGGTGATGTATTTATTGCATGTGAGAGCCGACGTGGTGACATATTTATTATAAACAAGTCACATGATTTAAATTGTTTATATTGAAGAAACTTATTGAAACTTTCGGGATCTAACCCAAATTATATAAAACTATTTTCAAGCATTCATAGACAGGATCAACATGGTTGATGAAGCTTTAGACTTGCATCTCCACTTCGATTAGTTGTTTTAGTTCTTTAATAGTATATTAGATTGCTATTTTTTTCGTAATTCAGTATAGTTAGTTTCAGATATTATATGGACCTTGAGTCCTAGTATTTTATTCCAGTGAGTAGTGTTGAGAGTGGGATTTATTCAGGATATTTATTGTTGGATGTTTTGAGATATTATTTTTATTTAGATTTATTCATCGTTTTAGTTATCCTTTGTTGTGAATGGTTTTATATTAATTCTTTTTTATTTATTACTTGATGATGAGAATGATATAAATTATTTGACGAGACCTATCTTCAGTATATTAGCCTGACCGATTGTTATGTGACAAATAGGTGTAATTCTATGTTCAAGAACCCTAAAGATCAAGAAGACCAGATGAAGAAAGAGGCAGAACATCATTCAGCGGCTGCAACCACGATGCATCCTAGACGCAATCGCTGATTGATAAGATTGCGACCATGACAGCCCAAGATCATGACCACGGGTCCTTCCTGGGTACAACGATGGGAATTGGCAATAATTATGGACAAAATTATTATTTTTCTTAGGACTCTCCACCAGCTTGTTTTCAGTAAGGATTCTCTTCACCAAGCTTGGACTCTTCATTAAAAGAGTTCTAATTCTTCAAAGAGTCTTCTCAAGGAATAATTTTGGTCCATGATGGAAAGGGAAAATTACATCGTTTCAATTTATTTTATTTATTTATTTATTTGCAAATGTCTCATGTTATATTTTGTTGCATAATTTCATGTGCAAATTAATTTTATAATTGAGGACACTAGATTTTTTGTACAATGTGGTTTATTTTGACACTGTCCTATATCACCAATTTTCTTTAAAAAATAGTGTTAATGTATCCTTTTCTAAATTGAATTAAATCTGGGTAATTAATTTTAAGGTATGAATTAAATGAAATTTTTGGGTTTTATTTTAATTTTAAAAATATTAAATTCTTATTTTTATCTTGGGATAATTAAAACATGAGATCGAGATAATTAATTTATAGAAGTAAATTGGAATATTATCGCTGATTTAACTCGTAGATATGGAATTGAATAAATTGTTTTTCTAAACCCTCAAGTTTTCAAAAATACAAAGTGGGAGAGGGGTTTCAACAAAAGCCTCACCTTCTCCATTGGTGTTTTATAAATCAGATCTGATTGAGTTCTCACGTCGGCTAGTCAACCCCCTCCCCCGCCCCCCCCTCCCCACCCCACCCCCAACGAACGGAATTGATCAAGACATTATGGACTCATTACAACTCCTAAGTGATAATTCTAAGAATTGTAATGTGAGTGATTGTGATATCTCCAATGAGGGAGTCCTTCACGAGTGGGTTATATTTCAAACAATGAACCAGTGGTATACCCTTAAAATAAATTAATTTTATCCTCGCCAGTGGAATCACTGTTTTCAATTTTGGGACAAAAAAATGTTGACTATTCAATTATATTGGACAAAGGATCTTAAATTGTCCAGGTACATAATTGAAATATGAAAGTCTATATAGTTCTAGGCGGGGTAATTTAATCTCCCGATGAGAAATCTCATTCTATAAGGAAACTAAGATGTTCAGCGGGTTTTTACTTTTAAATTGTTGTGGTGGATTCTACTTTAAAATTAAAAAGAAGTTATAATCTCACTTGTTTATTTTGAAATAAATTATTTTTTCAAAATTTATGATTCTCAGATTTCAAATGGGATCTTCATTCAATAAATTTGCTTCCATCTTAAATGACAACAAGTTAAACTACAAATTCAATCCAGACATTGTCCTTAGTTTTGAGGAATTTAAGTTTGTCTTGACGGAGACTTACCGTGCCAAAGATAGAGGAAGGCGAACCGAAAAAGGATGTTCAATCCTACCAGAGGTTGCAAAAGGATGATCAGATGGCTCAATTATACATAATAGCCTCTATGATTAATCTATTGCAACACTACCATCAACACATTTCCATTGCTTATGAGATAATTCTAAACCTTAAAGACATGTTTGAGGATGAGAATTGTTCCATAAGGTTAGATGATATGAAAATTTTAGTCAACACCAAAATTCTTGAGGGTACTCCCATACAAGATCATGTTTTAAAGATGAAGTCCGTCTTAGGAGAACTGGAGATTCTTAGATCAAAAATTGATGGGGAAAGTCGAGTTAATTTTTCTTTCCAATCACTATCTAAGTCCTTTAAACAGTTTTCTTTAAACCCATTCATGAACAAGTTTTATCACTCACTGGAACAACTTCTTAAGAAACTCCAATTTGTGGAGAATATCAATAGGCATACAGCTCTACTTTAGGTTGCTAAGAAAATCCTATTATCTTCTGTCCTGAAAAGTATGAAGAAGAAGAAGAAGAAGAAGAAGAAGAAGAAGAAGAAGAAGAAGAAGAACAAGAAGAACAAGAACAAGAACAAGAACAAGAAGTCCTAGGCACAACCTAAAATGGGACGGCCGAACATTACGCCACAAGGACAAGGTAAGAATTTAAAAGGAAGATGCTATTTTTGCAAATATGAAGGTCATTGGAAGAAGAAGTGTCCCATCTTCTTATCTAGGAAGAATAGAAATGATAATTCCCCTATATCAGTGAGACATGTTTTTTGGTGAAATTTATCGGTACCTAGTGTGTAGATTCAGGAGCCACTAATCATGTTTTTAATTCCTCATAGAGGTTCCAAGTAAATTAAGACCTTAGTAATGGATAAATGTTTCCATTCTTAGCTGATCATCATAAAAAAGCGATTGTAGTTGTACGAAATTTAGTTTTATATTTTGGCGAAGAAAATAAGTTAATATTGGTTGATTGTTTCAAACTTCCTGGCATTAGAAGAAATTTACTTTCAGTTTCTAAGCTTGTGATGATGGATACTTTGTTTTTTGGATAAAGTAGTATTTATCAAAAATAAAAAATATCTAATTTGTTCTGGTACATTAGAAGACAATTTTTATTTTATAAGACATGTTTCACCACTTTTGCATCGTACTGAATTGAATAATTGAAATAGAAATAACTATAGAGAAAACAACCTTATAAATTAAACCGAGAATATCTTTGTAACTTGCGATTAGGTCATATTAATATAAAAATGATACATAGTCTAGTTTCAAATGGACAATCGAGTTCATTCGAAGTGGAGGCACTTCGAGTCTGCGAATCCCGCTTACAGGGTAATATATCCAAGAATTCATTCGCGACAAAGGGGTATAGAGTTAAAAATGTGTTAGAAATTATTCATTCTAATTTGTGTGGGCCCATGACTATCCGGATAAGAGGTGGTTATGAGTATTTCATCGCTTTCATCAATGATTACTCGTGGTATGGAACGTAGGCATGGTAAAATTATCCATACTATATGATCTGATCATGGAGAGGAATATCTCTTGGGAGAGTTTTGGGAACACTTAAAGGGGTTTGGGTATACAACCTAATTTTGCACACCGGTCACTCCACATCAAAAGAGTGTAACGAAAATAAGGAACAAGACATTTTTTACATGGTTAGATCCATAAAGAGTTATTGTAATACCCCGTATTTTTATGCTATATTAATTTGGGGATTTATTAAATTTAATGTGAATTAATTATTTAATAAAATCCGAAAATTTATTATGTTATAATTATTAACGTGACGAGAGTTAGTAATTATGGGAAATTTTCCGAGTATTACTAATGAGCAAAGTAATATATAATATTGGTTATATTGAATGTCACGAGTGAATAAAATGAGAATTTTGGAAATTTGAGTCGGAACGCGCCCGTGTCGCGTCGGAACTAAATATTGATAAATAAAAGTGAATATTTTATAAGTTGTTCATATGGTCGTTTTGAGTGCGCCAACGTGTCCGGGATGGTCGAGATAGTCAGAAAAGTGTGGCCGGGGGTTTAGTTTGGTCTCGGGGCGTTTTTAGGCCTAATTAGTACCCCGGGAGGGCATTTTGGACATTTCACATTTTTGGGTAATTAAACCCACGAAAATTAAATGGGTTATATATGATATCTGGGTTATCATCTAGGGTTAGAAATCTCAAAACACTAGAACGGCCAATAGAGAAGAGAGGATAGAGCTCTCAAGGCATTCCAAGGCTCAAAACTCAACCGTTTGCACCGCCGCCACCGCCAACGCGTAGATCGCGAGACGGGGAACACAACCACACCAATTTCGGCAACAAAACAGACTTCTGAAAATCCCAGGCAAGTGTTTATATTGGTTATTTCGTTGATGCATCTTTCATATTAATCTAGGAGTAATTAGAATGAGTTTTATGGAAGAAACCTAAAAGATGAGATAGGAAATTGCATATAGGGATGGATTAATTGTTATTCTGGAAACCCCTTAACATGTAGAGGATTGAACCACAAATTTATGAGGTTGTATATGAAGAAAACTCTTGAAAAGATGGATTGGAACTTATTAATGAAATTCTAGGGTTCTTGAGGTTTTATATGAATTTGGGGCTTGTTGATCCATGTTTATGTAATACCCCGTATTTTCTGCGTTATTTATTTTTTGGGATTAATTGAATTAAATGTTTATTAATTGGAAATTAATCCGGATAATAATATTAACGAGATGTGAGTTAGTATTTTATTATAATGTGCATATTTGGCATTATATGAATATTGGTAATATTGATATTGTCGTGAGATATAAATATGGCAATTTGGGAATTTTGCTTGACGCGTGTGACCGCCACGTCATGGTATTGTGTTACATAATTAAAAAGTGAATTTTAGTTCCATTAACCGTATGGTCATTTTGAGTGCGCCAACGCGTCCGGAAGGGTCGAGATAGTCAGAAAACACTAGCCGGTAGATTAGTTTGGGTCCCGGGATATTTGTGGGCCATACCGGCATCATAAAGGGCATTTTGGTAAATTGCATTCTTGGGGAATTAAAAAGTGACGAAAATGGGAATTAAAAATCTGACTATTTCTCAACCCACTTAAACCACTAACCCCACTATATGTCATTATGGGCTACGGGAGAAGTTGATATAGCATTTCAACTTCCACAAACCATTACTCACCTCCATATTCCATTATCTTCAACCTTGGGAAAAGCTTGAGAGAGAGAGAGAGAGAAGGAAACCTTGAGAAGAGCTTGAAAGAGAGAGAAGGAAGAGAATACTGCAGAAAAGTGAGAGGGAGAACAACTTGGCTATCAAGATTCAACACCAAATTCTGAGATAATCAAGGCAAGTGATTTAAACTCCTTTAATTCAAGATATGTTTCCATGTTTAGGAATTTTCGGAATTGATTTTTGGAGATAAATTAGACCCATGAATTGAAAGTTAAGGGACATGATTTATGTAGGAATTGCATGTAGTATATTCTGGATGAATTTATATGTTGAAAACAGAACCTTGATGATCAAAAGGTAGAATTAGAAGAAACTTAATGATGTTCTTGAATGGAAGAAATCTGGGAATTAGTTTGATGTAGTTTTAATCCAAAGTAAGCCTTTAAATGATGAATTATGAAATTTAGAATGTTATTACTGATGTAGGATGTTAGTATAACGTTATAGTAACCTTATCTTGAAGTTTCATGCTTAAAAATGGTGATTTGGGACGAAACTGTAACTGCAAAACAAAGCAGTCCGTAACAGACCTGTGTAATCGATCGATCGACATTCATCAGTCGATCGATCGACCACAATCGATCGATCGAAGGTCAAGGTCGATCGATCGACCTTCCCAGAATGAATAAAGTTTTCCTTAATTGAATTTTAATGATGATAACCCTTAGATAATATTATTGGAGACATTGTGATTACCCTAAATTTTAAGGAAGACCAGTAGGCATGATTTTGAGATTGGACATTAATTGGAATTTAATTTTAGGAATTATTCTAAATTAATGAAATTCATTATGTGAGATAATATTTGGGTTAATAGTACAAATTTGAATAATTTGATGAAATAAGGTTTGGGGCAGAAGTAAGGACCTTAGGTATAAGCGATGTTATATGAGGGAATTATGGGAACTTAATAGTCTATTCGAGACAGGTTTTAAGTTTAAGATATTACGACGTGAGACGTGTCGACTATTTAATTTATATATTGTCGGGATACTTGAAATATATGAATTGGGAATAATGGTATAATGATGTAGAGAATACCCTTATTAATATTGAAATATCTAAGATGTGTGAATGCTTAGTATATAATCTTATGTGTATGACATACCTACCATACTTGCTATCACGGAGGTTACGTTCGCTTAGGACCTTCTTATCCTTGTGTTGCCCGGATTTAGATTGGTGCCTAGAGGACATAATTCAAGAGAACGACTTATTTGTGAGTTAATAAGCCAGCTGACTATGGAGCGTAGGTATGTACGTGACCATGGATATGATTGAATTATGTTCGCCTCCATTTTTGTGTGTGGTGTTGATTCCAACAATTCCTGAGAGATTCGGAATTTGTAATCCTTATGTACGTGATGTATCGGGATGGATAGCAGAGTATGTATGCACCGCAGCTTAGCCTTTGGGTGCTTGTATTGTATATTTATGATGTGAAAAATATACGGTTAATCGAGAAGGAATTTACTATAATAAATTGTGAGTATAATTATTGTAATGTTTTGGAAAGATAAAAAGAGATCTTTTATCAAATAAATGGTTTGGTTAATAATTCGGAACTTGGGAATTAAAATAGAACTCTCTATTTAATTGTTAATGACGGAACTTATAACGTGAACCGAGTAGCAGTGTTAGAAACTCTTTAGATAGTTATGAGATAACATACGAATGGGTACAGGAACGTTAGGAGTGCACAGTAAGATGAGAGGTGAGTATATCATGTGAGAGCACGTCCTAACATGTACTTTGCATATACTGTTTTAAATGTTTTTTAAAGCACTTGCAGGTTTTTAAAATATACACATTCGGGCTCTGACCCGTTTGCTTTCAAATCTACTTTTTGTAAAACCATTTTAGGTGCCCAGCCACAAGGACACCATGCATAGGATTCTTACTCAGATGACGAGCTGTAGCTGCTTGTGGAAGCTACAGGGACTTGCTTTTAGATGCTTATATCATTTGGATTCCTTGTTCATTTTTCCTCAGTTGTAGGGCATGTTGCCCAGATTCTATTAGATACATTTCCATTTCAGTTTTCAGATTTTGGCATGTATTCATTTCAGTATTTAGTATTTCAGTATTTACTTCAGTTGTGGGATTATGTTATGAGGAGTTTTTCCTCCAATTTATTTATATCATGCGACGATTATTCTATTTACTTCATTATGGTGAATGGTGTTATTATTCTTATCACTTGTTGCATGTTAATCAGTTTTTAATTAAAATTTGGCAACTTACTTTTTAAATACTAGGTGGTTAGTAATAATAAAATGTTTTCGACAGTGATGCTATTAACTGAGCCAACTTGGCATTTTGAATTAATTAATAAAGGAGTAGCTACCCGGTATTTAATTATTCGGGGTGTCACAGGTGGTATCAGAGCATCAGGTTCTAGTGTCCTTTAGGATCTGAACGGCTTATTATGTTTTTCGCTGAGCTTTCTTTGATATAGAGCCCTATACTTTAGGACTGTTGTATTCTTTTGTTTATGCTACGTTCTTCAGCTATTTTAAAGTTTATAACTGCGAACTTATAGACTTTATTCTTATTTCAGAATGCCTCCACAACGTGCACCATGAGTTCCCAGGAATGCGGCGCCAGAACCACAGCCCGCACCGGTTCAGGGCATGATGAACGACGCTGAGGTTGCAGCTATTGTAGCCCAAGCGGTAAATGCCGCCATTGCCGTTGTTCAGCAGGCATCGCCTCAGGCGCCGGTTGCCGCGCCAGTTCAGGCAACTTCATTTCCGTCTGCTTGGGAGCGTGTACGTGACGCTTTTCAGAAAGCGTATCCGCCAGAGTTTGCAGGCAGCTCAGATGTAGTAGTCTCGAGCCAATGGAGGAAGGATATGCAGCGGCACTTAAGGATGTATGAGTGCTCAGATGTTCAGAAGCAGGTACTAGCTACTTTTAAGCTAGTTGGATCTGCATTGCAGTGGTGGGAGTCTATTACCACCGTAGAGGAGAGGGATGCTCTCACTATACATGAGTTCTGGGTGCGGTTTGACCGCAAGTACATTCCGTCAGCTGTTCATACGGAAATGAGGAGGAGATTGATGAGTCTGAGGCAGGAAAGCAAGACCGTGGCCGAGTATGAGGCCGAGTTTACTAATCTGTTGAATATCGTTCCTGATGAGATACCGACAGAGAAGAAGAAGATTGAGAAATTTACCGACGGGTTGACATGGAGGATCCGTCAGCATCTGTTAGGGAACCTTTCGTTGGCCACGTATTCTGATGTGGTTAACGCTGCATTGTTACATTTCCAGGACCACCGTTTTCACATGGCCGAGGGCAAGAGGTCGGGAGAGTCTAGCCATCAGGGCAGGACTGGAGGACATGGTGCCGGTGGGGCACAATCTTTTCAGGGGCAGAGACAGGTAGAACAGGGTTCTCAGCAGGGAGATCAAAAGAGGTTCCGTTCAGGAGGTTTCAGGAACGGTCAGGGAGGATTCCGTAATGGCCAGCAGGGTCATAACGGTCATCAGGGCCAGCAGGGTCAAAATGGCCAACATCAGCAGTTTCAGCAGGGCCAGCAGGGCCAAGGGAGGAATGGTAACGGCCACCAGGGCCGGGGACAGCAAGGGCAGAGGGGAGGGAACTTCCCAGGGAAATGTTTCATTTGTGGTAAGATTGGCCACAAACGTCAGGAGTGTCTTGATAAGGGCCGGGCCCCACAGCAACAGCAGCAGGGTGGTCGACAGGAGCCACAGAGGCCACTCTTTCCACCAGCCCTTCCAGCTCCAGCTCAGATTATTCCAGCAGTTCCTGTGCAGCAGGGGCAGCTACAGTATGGGCGTGTCTACAACGTCCACCAGGCTGCAGTTCCACAGGCACCGCCCGCGATTGAGGGTACGTTTCCTATCCATGGCACTATGGGTCGGGTATTATTTGATACGGGTGCTACACATTGTTTTATAGCTACACACTTCGCAAAGGCGTTAGGATTGTTAGCCACAGCGGAGAGCACAATTACGTGTGTCGACTCACCTTTGGGGAATGGGTCACTTATATTCTTTATATGTCGGGGAGTGGGGGTAGAGATTGGTGGTTTGGTATTACCTGCGGACATGTTGGTACTAGATATGCATGTTCACGATGTTATTATCGGTATGGACTGGCTCGCTGATCATAGGGCCATGATTGATTGCTTTGGTGGGAGCATTGTTTTTGCCATTCCGGGGCAAGAGATGTTTGTTGTGGCGATGCCTCGCCCAGAGGGAGGCTCGACCGCGCATTTATATTACATTGAGGAGGATACCTCTAAGGAGGTTGTGATTCCTTTAGAGTCGATCCCAGTCGTCAGGGAGTATTCTGATGTGTTTCAGGAGATACCAGGCCTACCCCCCCAGTCGAGAGATAGATTTCGTTATACACTTGTTACCAGATACGAGACCTATAGCACGTGCACCGTACCGTATGGCTCCAGCTGAGATGAGGGAGTTACGGGATCAGATTGAGCAGTTGTTGGGTCAGGGGTTTATTCGGAGGAGTACTTCACCGTGGGGTGCCCCTGTGTTGTTCGTGAAGAAGAGGGATGGTTCACTGAGGTTGTGTGTGGACTATCGGGAGTTAAACAAGGTCACGATACGGAACAAGTATCCGTTGCCTCGAATCGATGACCTATTTGACCAGTTGAGAGGAGCTTCTTACTTCTCAAAGATTGATTTACGATCTGGTTACCATCAGTTGCGTATCAGGGAGGAGGACGTCTCGAAGACTGCATTCTTATCGAGATATGGTTCCTACGAATTTCGGGTTATGCCATTTGGTTTGACCAACGCTCCAGCAGCTTTTATGGACTTGATGAATAGGGTGTTCAGGGATTACCTAGACCAGTTTGTCATTGTCTTCATCGATGATATTTTGGTTTACTCTCAGACAGAGGAGGAGCATGCCGAGCACTTGAGACTAGTTTTGCAGACACTGCGCCAGAATGAGTTGTATGCAAAATATGAGAAGTGCGGGTTTTGGCTGAAGGAGGTACAGTTTCTGGGTCATATTATTTCCGACTGGGGAATATCGGTTGATCCGGGGAAGGTATCCGCGGTGAGGGAGTGGGGACAACCCACGACACCGACAGAGATCCGTAGTTTCTTGGGCCTAGCAGGTTACTACAGGAGGTTTATTCGGGGTTTCTCCACGATAGCGGGTCCCATGACACACCTAACCCGTAAAGGTGTGCCATTCATTTGGAGTGATGCCTGTCAGTTGGCATTTGATGAGTTGAAGGACAAGTTAACCTCAGCACCTGTGTTAGCATTGCCGAGACCGGGAGTTGAGTACCTTGTTTACACCGATGCGTCCTTACAAGGACTTGGAGGTGTACTGCAGCAGGAGAGTCAGGCCATAGCTTATGCTTCCCGTAAGCTTAAGCCTCACGAGAAGAATTACCCTACCCATGACTTGGAGTTAGCGGCAGTGGTATTTGCCCTTCGTATTTGGAGACATTACCTGTTGGGGGAGAAATTTTGATTGTTCACGGACCACAAGTCCCTTTAGTACCTATTCACGCAGAAAGAGTTGAATATGCGGCAACGGAGGTGGCTTGAATTCGTGAAGGATTATCAGTTCGATATCCAGTATCACCCGGGGAAGGCTAACGCGGTGGCAGACGCGTTGAGTCGTAGACCGGTAGATGAGGTGGTAGATGTGTGGAAGGCCAAGTGGAAAGAATTGGGACACCAGGATGCAGTGGCCCGATCATTCATGTCTGTGATGACTATTACACCACAGATTGTCACGAAGGTGGTGAAGGCACAGGCAAATGACTCGTTCTGTCAAGAGCAGATAGTTCGATTATTAGCAGAAGGAGCTGAATCCTATACCGTTAGCTCAGACGGGGGTTTACGCTTCAATGGGAGATTGGTGGTTCCGGAAGGGGAGGAATTGCGGCATGAGGTGATGGCAGAGTCACACGGCTCACGATTCGCGGTACATCCCGGAGGGGACAAAATGTACCAAGACATGAGACGTCAGTATTGGTGGAGCGGGATGAAGAGAGATATTGCCGAGTTTGTCTCAAAATGCGCCACTTGTCAGCTCGTAAAAGTGGATCATCAGAGACCGACAGGACTGCTACAGCCATTAGAGGTCCCGATGTGGATGTGGGAGAGCATCTCTATGGACTTTATCACGGGGTTGCCTACATCGCAGAGAGGGCACGACTCCATTTGGGTGATTGTGGACAGGTTGTCGAAGGTCGCTCATTTTCTACCCGTCAGGACAGATTACACTGCGGGACAGTATGCCCAGCTCTTTATTTCAGAGATAGTGAGACTTCACGGGGTGCCCTTAAATATCGTGTCTGACCGAGACAAGGTATTTGTTTCACGGTTTTGGGAAAGTTTTCAGCAGGCCATGGGCACGGAATTGCGGTTAAGTACGGCGTATCACCCGCAGACCGATGGGCAGACCGAGCGCACAAATCAGATGTTGGAGGACATGCTACGTATGTGCACCATTGACTTTGAGGGTGGATGGGAGCAGTATCTTCCACTGGTGGAGTTTGCTTACAACAACTCCTATCAGTTCACCATTGGCATGGCTCCATTTGAGGCATTGTACGGTAGACCATGTCATTCCCCAGCATGTTGGTTGGAGGTGGGGGACAACAAACTACTTGGGCCGGAGGTGATTCAGGATACTTCGGCAAGGATAGAATTGATTCGGAGTCGCATCCGGGTGGCTCAGGACAGGCAGAAGAGTTATGCTGATGCGAAGAGATTTTTCAGGGAGTTCCAAGTGGGGGATCAAGTTTTGCTCAGAGTATCTCCTATGAAGGGGATTATGCGTTTCGGGAAGAAAGGGAAGTTGGCACCGAGATATGTGGGACCATTTCCTATTATTGAGCGGATCGGACCAGTTGCGTATAGACTTGGGTTACCGGAGCATTTACATCGGATTCACGATGTGTTTCATATTTCCTCGCTTAGGAAATACCTTAGAGATGATTTGGCACATTCTCTCATTGCTGTAGAGGACATTGATCTCCAGCCGGATAGCTCCTACGAGGAGGGGCCGATAGCTATTTTGGACCGAAGTGAGCGGAAACTGCGGTCAAAGATAGTTCCGTTAGTACGTGTTCAGTGGCGACATCATAATGTCGAGGAGTCCACATGGGAGCGCGAGGATGAGATGCGCGAACGTTATCCAGAGTTATTCTTACCAGGTACTTGCTAGTTCCGAATTTCGGGACGAAATTCAGTTATTAAGGGGGGAGTATGTAATACCCCGTATTTTCTGCGTTATTTATTTTTGGGGATTAATTGAATTAAATGTTTATTAATTGGAAATTAATCCGGATAATAATATTAACGAGATGTGAGTTAGTATTTTATTATAATGTGCATATTTGGCATTATATGAATATTGGTAATATTGATATTGTCGTGAGATATAAATACGGCAATTTGGGAATTTTGCTTGACGCGTGTGACCGCCACGTCATGGTATTGTGTTACATAATTAAAAAGTGAATTTTAGTTCCATTAACCGTATGGTCGTTTTGAGTGTGCCAACGCGTCCGGAAGGGTCGAGATAGTCAGAAAACACTAGCCGGTAGTTTAGTTTGGGTCCCGGGATATTTGTGGGCCATACCGGCATCATAAAGGGCATTTTGGTAAATTGCATTCTTGGGGAATTAAAAAGTGACGAAAATGGGAATTAAAAATCTGACTATTTCTCAACCCACTTAAACCACTAACCCCACTATATGTCATTATGGGCTACGGGAGAAGTTGATATAGCATTTCAACTTCCACAAACCATTACTCACCTCCATATTCCATTATCTTCAACCTTGGGAAAAGCTTGAGAGAGAGAGAGAGAGAAGGAAACCTTGAGAAGAGCTTGAAAGAGAGAGAAGGAAGAGAATACTGCAGAAAAGTGAGAGGGAGAACAACTTGGCTATCAAGATTCAACACCAAATTCTGAGATAATCAAGGCAAGTGATATAAACTCCTTTAATTCAAGATATGTTTCCATGTTTAGGAATTTTCGGAATTGATTTTTGGAGATAAATTAGACCCATGAATTGAAAGTTAAGGGACATGATTTATGTAGGAATTGCATGTAGTATATTCTGGACGAATTTATATGTTGAAAACAGAACCTTGATGATCAAAAGGTAGAATTAGAAGAAACTTAATGATGTTCTTGAATGGAAGAAATCTGGGAATTAGTTTGATGTAGTTTTAATCCAAAGTAAGCCTTTAAATGATGAATTATGAAATTTAGAATGTTATTACTGATGTAGGATGTTAGTATAACGTTATAGTAACCTTATCTTGAAGTTTCATGCTTAAAAATGGTGATTTGGGACGAAACTGTAACAGCAAAACAAAGCAGTCCGTAACAGACCTGTGTAATCGATCGATCAACATTCATCAGTCGATCGATCGACCACAATCGATCGATCGAAGGTCAAGGTCGATCGATCGACCTTCCCAGAATGAATAAAGTTTTCCTTAATTGAATTTTAATGATGATAACCCTTAGATAATATTATTGGAGACATTGTGATTACCCTAAATTTTAAGGAAGACCAGTAGGCATGATTTTGAGATTGGACATTAATTGGAATTTAATTTGAGGAATTATTCTAAATTAATGAAATTCGTTATGTGAGATAATATTTGGGTTAATAGTACAAATTTGAATAATTTGATGAAATAAGGTTTGGGGCAGAAGTGAGGACCTTAGGTATAAGCGATGTTATATGAGGGAATTATGGGAACTTAATAGTCTATTCGAGACAGGTTTTAAGTTTAAGATATTACGACGTGAGACGTGTCGACTATTTAATTTATATATTGTCGGGATACTTGAAATATATGAATTGGGAATAATGGTATAATGATGTAGAGAATACCCTTATTAATATTGAAATATCTAAGATGTGTGAATGCTTAGTATATAATCTTATGTGTATGACATACCTACCATACTTGCTATCACGGAGGTTACGTTCGCTTAGGACCTTCTTATCCTTGTGTTGCCCGGATTTAGATTGGTGCCTAGAGGACATAATTCAAGAGAACGACTTATTTGTGAGTTAATAAGCCAGCTGACTATGGAGCGTAGGTATGTACGTGACCATGGATATGATTGAATTATGTTCGCCTCCATTTTTGTGTGTGGTGTTGATTCCAACAATTCCTGAGAGATTCGGAATTTGTAATCCTTATGTACGTGATGTATCGGGATGGATAGCAGAGTATGTATGCACCGCAGCTTAGCCTTTGGGTGCTTGTATTGTATATTTATGATGTGAAAAATATACGGTTAATCGAGAAGGAATTTACTATAATAAATTGTGAGTATAATTATTGTAATGTTTTGGAAAGATAAAAAGAGATCTTTTATCAAATAAATGGTTTGGTTAATAATTCGGAACTTGGGAATTAAAATAGAACTCTCTATTTAATTGTTAATGACGGAACTTATAACGTGAACCGAGTAGCAGTGTTAGAAACTCTTTAGATAGTTATGAGATAACATACGAATGGGTACAGGAACGTTAGGAGTGCACAGTAAGATGAGAGGTGAGTATATCATGTGAGAGCACGTCCTAACATGTACTTTGCATATACTGTTTTAAATGTTTTTTAAAGCACTTGCAGGTTTTTAAAATATACACATTCGGGCTCTGACCCGTTTGCTTTCAAATCTACTTTTTGTAAAACCATTTTAGGTGCCCAGCCACAAGGACACCATGCATAGGATTCTTACTCAGATGACGAGCTGTAGCTGCTTGTGGAAGCTACAGGGACTTGCTTTTAGACGCTTATATCATTTGGATTCCTTGTTCATTTTTCCTCAGTTGTAGGGCATGTTGCCCAGATTCTATTAGATACATTTCCATTTCAGTTTTCAGATTTTGGCATGTATTCATTTCAGTATTTAGTATTTCAGTATTTACTTCAGTTGTGGGATTATGTTAAGAGGAGTTTTTCCTCCAATTTATTTATATCATGCGACGATTTTTCTATTTACTTCATTATGGTGAATGGTGTTATTATTCTTGTCACTTGTTGCATGTTAATCAGTTTTTAATTAAAATTTGGCAACTTACTTTTTAAATACTAGGTGGTTAGTAATAATAAAATGTTTTCGACAGTGATGCTATTAACTGAGCCAACTTGGCATTTTGAATTAATTAATAAAGGAGTAGCTACCCGGTATTTAATTAGTCGGGGTGTCATAGTTTAATAATAGAAATCTACATGCTTTACGTTGAAATTTCATAGTATGATGATATAATGTCAGTAGTATAACTTTTGGGTCGATTGGTTATGAAAAATATGGATTTGGTGAAGGTTAGAAGATGAAACCCGTAACTTCAAATCTGTAGATTTCGCAGACCTGCTTGATCGATCGATCGAGCCCAGAGCCTCGATCGATCGAAGGTTCGATCGATCGAGCCCTAGACCTCGATCGATCGACCCCTCCTGGCAGACTCATATCTTTCCTTCCTAATTAGTTGAAATTCACTTTAATGAGGAATAATTCATGGTCACCCTTAAAAATATGCTTTAGGAGATAAAGAGGACCAGTAGGGTATATGAATAAATTTTGATACCTCTAATATATGACGAGAATAGTATTTTTAAGATAACTATATAAGGAACGATGAAACTACGTATTTAAAGTGAGAAATTACGTCAAATAGTTATGATAGAGAATAGATGAATACCTACTGAATTTTATAATTGGGAGGATAAAGCCATGAGAGTTATGTGGTAAGTTGGAATAATACCGAATCAAGGTTGGAAACGAACCGTTATATGTGTTTACGAAAAAGGTGAAAATAAGGATAAAAGTCGTAACTATGGGATTTTAAATATACCTAACATTGATATGGTAATATTAGTATAGTTATATGATTGTGTTTTCATATACTATCTATGTGTGAAAAACATACCCACCCGAGTTGCTATCCCCGAGGTTGCCGTGCTGGGACAATCTTATCCTGTGTTGCCTTATGGGGGATATTGACTCGTACCCTAGAAGATAGATATCCTTGGTACAAGCTATCGATTTGATAGTTCAGACGGTCCTAAGAGACGCGGGTATGTGCCATCCTCTTAGAGACTTAGAATCTATGCTTCGCCTCAATATTGTTGTGTATGTGTTAATAGAATTCTAGAGTGATTCTGGATTTGTATTCCCCTCAATACGAGTGCTACGAGGTTTGGATAGTAGAGTATGCCCGCACCATAGTTTTTATGTGGGGTGCTGTTATGATATATATATGTTACGAGTAGTTAATATATATATGAAATTCTGAAATCTGGAACTGCCTACTGTAATTTGATATGTAGGACATGGTTGATGACTCAAATTGTAATACTTGTTTTGAGAAAGTATAATATGACACTGGAGAACTTTATAAATTAATAAAGTTAAAACGAGAACTTTGGATACTAATTGAAATATTCTTTTCAAACAATTGTATCGTCAAATTTTAAATCCGGCGAATAACTTAAGATAAGTTAAATCATTGGGGAAAGATAGTGTGATATATGACGAGATAGACCATTGGGAAGGTTAGTGCGATAGGTGTGCACATTAGAAGAGAGGTGAGAATTTCTCAAGAGAGTGTCGCACTAATATGTTGTTGCATTAGCCTGTAATCAATTTAAATACTTGCTAAACGAATTTTTAAATCATATACACTATCGGGCTCTGACCCGTTTCCATTTATCTTTCTCTCTTGTATATATATATGTATATATTACAGGTGCCCAGCCATAGGGGCGTCTTGCATAGGGTCCTTTGACAGGAACGCGCTGCAGCTTAGGTGGGAGTTGCAGGCCTGTTGTTTATACGACTTCATCCATTTGATTCTACTCCTAGCATGTTCATTATTGGGGCATGTGTCGCCCTTTCCATTATTCAGTTGTTATTTGGATATTGTACTTCATCTAATTCTAGTATTGTCACTTTGGGATTTATTATACTCTGGATGGTTTACTTTATGTTTTATTGTTAGTAGCCAGTTGTTGAATTTTAAATTATTGGATTGTTTGTTTAATAAAATAAATAAATAAAATTTGAAAGGAATGTTAAAAATGGTTTTGACACTTAGCTTAATTAATTAGGGTGTTTAAATTGGAAATTTATTTTCACGACAGTGATGCTAAGAATGATCCAACTGTTCACCTTGATTTTAATTTAATAAAGGAGTGATCGCCCGGTATTTAATTAGGCGGAGTGTCATAGTTATTCATATCTACAGGGTTTCTTTTGGTGTCTTGTACAAAACACGATTCCATATTTATGGAACTTAGATCCTTTTAAATCTGTCTCAATGACTCTTACAACTTTGGAACAGGCATAAGCCTAGTTTAGGAAATGTTAAGATATGGGGTTGCCCAGCACACATGTTGCGTAAGGAGCCAAGAAAGTTGGAATCAAAGGATAGATGTATGTCTCTTTGTTAATTATCCTAAAGGAACCAAGGGGTAATTATACGATCTAAAGGACTGTAGAGTATTTTTAGTGCAAATGCTCAGTAGTTAGAGGAAGATTATATCACTTACCATGAGCCTAATATTAAAAAAATAATAAACTACCTCGGGACCACCCGTACAGGATGAAATACAACCTGATATTGATAATACACTTCTAAACGGTAGTGAGAGTATTATCGAAGATGAGGATATACATGTCACTTATACTAGTCCTCAAGTGTAATCACGTCGCAGTGGGAGATTTTGGCATCAGCCTAATAGGTTAGTGTATTTGGGAGAGCACTTCAATGAAGTCCCAAAGGAACACGAATTAGATACTGATAACTAAGATGAGGCACTTCAACACAAATATACTAAGTTTTGGCTAAAGGATAAAAATACAGAGATGGATTCTATAAATTTGAATCAATTATGGGAACTTTTAGACCTACCGAATAGGAGAAAACCTATTAGTTACAAGTGGATCTACAAGAAGAAGAGGGAGGTAGAAGGGAAGGTGGAAACCTTTAAGGCATGGATTATAGCCAGAAAGTTTAATAAAAAAGACGGGATCGGCTATGAGTAAACCTAATCTTGATTAGGAGATTTGGTAAAGGGATGTCATGACTGAATTCTTGAAGGGTTTTCTTGAAGAGTGCATCTATATGATGTAGCCCATGGGATTCATGGCAAAGGGATAATAAAGCAAGGAATGAAATCTTAAAAGATTGATTCACGGAGTTAATAAGGCATCAAGTTCTTGGAGTATCCAATTTGATCAGGCAATTATATCATTCATTTTTTATCAATGTTTGAATGAAATTTGTGTGTATAAAATGCATAACAAAAACATGTTGGTATTTTTAGTAATTTACGTGGATGATATTGTTCTAATCGGGAATGATGGGGTGTATTATCTAGTATAAGAGTGTGGTTGTCTAATCAATTTGATATGAAGGACTCCAGATAATCTAGTCATATCCTAGGGACCAAAATTTTGTGTGATAAAAAAAATAGAATTTTAGGCTGATCCTAAGCTACTTATATCGACACAGTGCTCATAAGGTTTAGCATGAAAGATTACAAGGAATGATTTCTCCTTTTAGGCATGGAAACTTTTTATCTAAGGGTTAGTTGATTAATACACCTAATTAGATAGAGAGGATGAGGAATACACTTTATGCTTCAATAATGTTCAGTCTCATGTAAGCTATGGTCGATACTATACCGAATATTTTTATACCGTCATCATGGTTAGAAGATTCGAGTTTAATCCAGGTGAGGATCACCGAACTATTGTTAATCATATTCTTAATTTTCATAGGAGGAATAGAGATTAAATGTTAGTTCACTTAGTAGAGAGTCTAGTAACCATAGGGTACGTGAACTCAAACTTTCAGTAGAATAGGGACTCCATGAGATTAGCCTTGGGATGTGTGTTTACCGTATGAGGTGAATCCATAAGTTGGAGGAGTATAAATAAATAATGCAATGTTGATTTGACCATAGAAGTTGAGTATGTTTCTTCTTCGAAGGCAACAAAAGATATTGTTTGGCTCAAGGTCTTCCTAATTGACTTAGGTGTCGTTCCCTCAGTACAGTTGTCTATTAAACTTTACTGTGATAATAGAATTAGAGTTGAAAATTAAAAAAAAAATAGGGACTCATAAGATGGTGAATACCATTGAGAGCAAGTATCACTCGATTCGAAAGATCGTCCAGAGGAGCGACACCATTATGACTAAGCTTGCATCTCAGGACAACCTGTCGAATCCTTTTACAAAGATTTTTCCAGCTAGGACTTTTGACAATCATCTAAAAAGAATGGGAGTCAAGTGCATGGCCACATGGTTTTAAGACTAAGTGGAACATTGTTGGGATTTTAATTCATAAAAACACGACCTTTTATTTTGATTAATAAAGGTTAGTGTTACTCATTCTTAAATGAGAATCATTTTTGTGATAATGCTTTATATTTTTGTAAATATATTATTTCATAGGGAGGTTTTTAGACAAAGATAAATCTCAAGTATGAAAATGAGTTGAAAATATGTTTCCTTTGTTCACATATATGATAAATGAATATAAAGTATGAATCAAAACACATGTTACACACGTTTGAACATTTAATAGCTACGGGTAGTTTGTATAATTTGGGTAGTGTGGGTAATGTTTCGTGGGAGGAAATTTAGGTACTTCTCCATCAATGTGGTTGAATGCTTTGGATGGACTGGCTTGAAGGATACCATATATTGGGTTTTGTGGGATTATGAAATTTTGGATAGTAAATTAAAACCTTCCATTGTCTCAAAACATTTGTTCATATGTATTTGGGGAATGAATGGTGTTCTATGACATCCATGAGTACCAGTGGGAGTTTACGTTATTCCAAAGATTCCCTTAAAGTTCAATATGGGTTTTGAATTTGCATGAGAGGTCGATGATGGCGTCGACTAGGAGTGGTTGGTTTGATTGTAGTTTGAGAACTTCCATTTGAATGTATGCGTAAAGGTGATCAAATTTATAGGAGAGTGTGACACCCCGCCTAATTAAATACCGGGTGATCAGTCCTTTATTAAATTATAATCAAGGTGAACAGTTGGTTCATTCTTAGCATCACTGTCGCAAAAATAACTTTTCCAATTAAACACCCTAAATAATTAAGCTAAGTGTCAAAACCATTTTTAGACATCAATTTCCAAATTTTATTTTAAAAACCACCATTTAAAACTTTACATAAATCATAGTTTAAAAATCACACAACAACTATACTGGAACATATAATCCAAACAATTAAGCATCCAACTAATTAATTCCCACTTTAAAACTTAAAGGAAAACATCCTGACAGTAATAAATCCCAAAATATAAATACTGGAAATAAATGAATCACAATCTTCGATAAAACAACTGAATAATGGAAAAGGGTGACACGTGCCCAACTGAATAAATAGTGCTAGAAGTGGAATCAACAATGAGGTCGTCTAAGCAAGAGGCCTGCTACTCCCACCTAAGCTGTAGCGCGTTCCTTCCAAAGGATCTTATACAAGACGCCCCTGTGGCTGGGCACCTGTAATATATACATATATATACAAGAGAGAAGAGAAAGTAGAAAACGGGTCAGAGCCCGATTGTAAAACAATTTAAAATTAGTTTAGCAATTATTTAAAATGCTTACCATCCAATGCAACCAAGATATTAGTGTGGCACTCCCTTGAGAAATTCTCACCTCTCTTCTAATGTGCACACCTATCGCACTAATATTCTCAACAGTTTAACTTATCTTATCTTAAGTTACTCGTAAGGTTTCAAGCCGACAATTTCCAATGTTAAGGAGATTAATTTTATTTAACAACACAATTCTCACTTAAGCCTTATTCGATAATAAAGTTTCTCAGTAATATGTCATACTTTTCAAACACTTATTCTCAAGTTGAAATAATTATTCTTTTCTTACATACCATAGTCACAGTAGGTAGTTCCCAAATTTTAGATTTAAATATATATATATATATATATATATATATATATATATATATATATATATATTCTAACAGCACCCCACATAAAATCTATGGTGCGGGCATACTCTGCTATCCAGTCCCCGTATCACTCGTACTAAGGGAAATACTAGTTCGGAATCACTCTCGAACTGTATTAACACAAAACACATACAAAATGAGGAGAAGCATAGTTCCAAGTCACTAAGAGGTCAGCACATGCCCTCACGTCTCTTAGGACCGTCTGACTATCGATCCGATAGCCTGTACCAAGTATTCCTATGTTCTAGGTTACGAGTCAATATCCCCCATAAAGGTCCTAACGAGACAAGACTGTCCCAGCGCGGTAACCTCAGGGATAGCAAGTAGCGCGGGCATGATTTTTACACGTATGTAATATATGCATAAACACAGTCATATATGTATACTACTATTCCCATATCAAATTTAGGTACACTCTCACGACCCATAATTATGATATTTATCCTTATTACTCATTATTTAGCTATCACGTATAACGGTTTGTCTCTTATTTTAATTTGTGGGATTATTCCAACTTACTACGTGACACTCGTGGATTCCTATTTTCCTAAGTGTAATTTCAGTAGGTACTCATTTATTTTACAACGTAACTTCCTTACGAGTCTCACCCTTTAACACATTTTCCCATTGTCTCTTATATGTAAAAGACCCCCCCGTGAAATGTTAATCTCGTTTCATATTAATGGGTCCATATATTCCTAAAGTCTTACTAGTCTTCTTTATGTTCCAAAATGTTCTCACATTAATATCCAAGAATGTCTAATCATTTACGTTAGAACGACCTATTAAAAAGGGAATATGAGTTATACAGGCGGGGTCGATCGATCTATGGTATGTGTTCGATCAATCGAGTCATCGATCGATCGATGCTCTAGGGTCGATCGATCGATCAAGCAGGTATGTCAAATCTGCAGAATTTCCAGTTACGGGCTTCCTCTTCCAAAATCATCCAAAACAATTTATTTGACTACCAAACTCCCAATAATTTATACTACAAGTATTATAACCTCAAATAAGTGATTTCCTACGTCAAGCATGCGTATTTTCATCATGAATAACGGATTAAACAGGCATAATCCATAAAAACATTAAGAACCCGAATATTTCTTTTGTTTAGTTTCTTCCCATTCTTTTACCAGATTTCATACTCTTTATTTACTGTAATTTCGTGGTTCAATCTCTACATATGAATTCGGTTTCTAGAATACATCTATTTCTCATACGACATGCGAATTCAAATCTCCAAAATATGTTTTTCTTTCACAAAAACTAGTCTTAATCAATCCTAGGCTAATATTATTGGAGCATTAAATGAAATAGAGCAGGATAGATACTTGCCTGAGAATTCTTCGTTCAGATTTGTGGAGAGATTGGTGTGGTTGTGATCCTCGTTGCACGATCTATCGTTTGGTCATGATAGCGGTGCAAACGACAGAGTTCTTAGCCTAGAACCCCTTGGAAAGCCTCTCCTCTTCCTCTCATATAGACGTCTTTGGTTTATGGTGATTCTAACCCTAGAAGATGACTCTTTCCATCTGATATACCCTTAGAATTTTTGAGTGTTTTCATGCCCAAAAATGTAAAATGTCCAAAACGCCCTCCCAGGGTGTTAATTAGGCCTAAAAACTCCCCAAGACCCAAACTAAACTCCGGGTACCTTATTTTTACTATCTCGATCCTTTCGGACACATTGACGCACTCAAAATGACCTTACGGGTGACTTATAATTTATTAACTTTTAATAGTCCGAATTTAATCCCGACACGACACAAGCACGTCCAGATAAATTTCCAAAATTACCAAATTTGATTCTCATGATAATTTTACTAATCATAATTACACCACTTACTTTACTCATAAAGTAACTTATAACAAAATAATTACTAACTCTCATCATGCTAGTAAGTATTTAAATAATTTTCTGGATTAATATTAATTTAATATCTCCAATTAAATTTAATAAATCCCCAAAATTTAAAAGTCATAAAATTACGGGGTATTACACACTTCCCCCCTAATAACGGAATTTCATCCCGAAATTCAAAAAATAAGATGTACCTTGTAATAATAACTCTGGGTACTTCTCGCGCATGTCCGCCTCACGCTCCCAAGTGGATTCCTCCACATTATGATGCTCCCACTGGACCCGGACAAGTGGGACTACCTTTGACCTCAATCTCCTTTCGCTATGGTCTAGGATACCCACTGGCCTCTCCTCGTAAGAGCTGTCAGGCTGTAAGTCAATCTCCTCAATCGTGATATGGGTGTGGGCCATGTTATCCCGAAGGTATCGTCTCAACGACGAGATTTGGAATACGTCGTGAATGCGATGCAAGTGTTCTGGCAGTGTCAATCTGTATGCTACCGGCCCAATCCTCTCGATAATGGGAAATGGTCCCACGTACCTCGGGGCCAATTTCCCTTTCTTCTCTAACCTCATCACTCCTTCCATAGGAGATAAATGTAATAATATATGGTCCTCCACATTAAATTCTCGAAAGAACCGTTTTGCATCGGCGTAGATTTTCTGCCTGTCTTGGGCTACCCGAATGCGCCTCCTGATAATCTCAATCCTAGCCGAGGTTTTCGTAATTACCTCTGGTCTGAGTAAATTGTTATCCCCCACCTCTAGCCAATAAGTTGGGGAACGACAAGGTCTGCCATACAATGCCTCAAATGGAGCCATGCCAATCAAGAACTGATAGGAGTTATTATAAGCAAACTCTACCAGTGGAAGATGTGGCTCCCAACCTCCTCCAAAATCAAGGGCACACATGCGTAGCATATCCTCCAACATGTAATTGGTACGCTCTGTCTGTCCATCCGTCTATGGGTGATAAGATGAACTCAACCTCAACTCTGTACCCATGGCCTCCTAAAAGCTTTCCCAGAAACGCGACACAAAAATCTTTTCTCTATCTGACACAATATTCAGGGGCACCCAATGTAATCTGACAATCTCAGCAATGAATAACTGAGCATACTGACACGTGGTATAGTATGTCCTCACTGGCAGGAAATGATCCACGTTGGTCAAACGGTCCACAATCACCCAGATGGAGTCATGGCCCTGCTGTGATGTAGGCAACCCAGTAATAAAATGTAACACCCCACCTAATTAAATATCGGGTGGCCAGTCCCATACCAAATTAAAACAAAATATACAGTTGGCTCATTCTTAGCATCACTGTCGAAAACATTTACAACTCACCCAATACTCAATTAAGTTGGTGTTAAAAACTTTCCAAATTTTAATTTAACAAAATCCATTTAATTTAAGAATAACACAACACATTTTATTCTACAACACTGATAACCAAATAGATAACACAAAAGAATTTAAATGCAATTGGAATAAACATTCCCAAATAATATAAATACATTACAGAAATCCCAACAATATTAATTGTATTAAAAAGACCCGAATACAATAGTATTTGACCCCGATAGAAAAGATAACTGAATCCTTTGGGCGACATGCCCTAACTAGAAGATCACTGTGAATCAAAAGAAGATAAGCGTCTAATAAACACTCCATTGCTCCATAGCTCGTCAAGATCAACTAAGGTTGACGTCCCTACTCCTGGACACCTGATATAGAAGATACAACAGAAAAGAAAATATGCAAGGAAACGGGTCAGATCCCGATTGTGAAAATGATTTTTAAAACAACAAGTATTTAACAGGTGCAATAAAACATTTATTATGTACATGTTAGCATCCCACTCTCACTTGCTATTCTCACCTCTCAACTAGAGTGCACACTTAACGTTTCCTATTAACCTCTTAGTTAATAATTTCTCTTTTTTAGTCTCCAAAATATAATTCCATTCCCATATCATAATCCCCGTATGTCCCATACCATACGTCACATTATTATTCATTTACATTATTTATTTATCAATTAAGATTTTCAATTCTTTAATAATAAACATTCATTAACATAATTTCATTCTTTTTCTCAATCCAGCGTTATCTACAATGATCACGCAATAGATAATTTAACCACAATATAACCATTCATTCCTTTAATATATATATATATATATATATATATATATATATATATATATATATATATATATATATATAATACGGCACCTCGAGTAATAGCTGCGGTCCAATGCATTACTCTGCTATCATGTCCCATCATCGCTGGTCACCGAATAGTGGACTAAAGGTTCGGTAAGGATTCCTCGAACCACAAACAACAACATACAAGTTGGAGGTGAACATTGTTCTCGTATCGATCGGTCACGCACATACCTACGTTCCCACAGTCAGCGGCTTATCAACTCCCCGATAAGTCTTTCATAGACCTAGGTTCTCGAGTGACAAATCAAAGATCCCATGGATTCATCAGGATGTGACTGCCCTCATGCGCAAACCTCCCGTCGATAGCAAGTAAGCTAGGTATTTTATACACATAATCATCAATCAATCAAATAGGCATTATCATACCTATAATAGACTATCAACAAGCTACTCACATTACCTTTAGATTATTCCCATACGTAGCATCATATCTCTTTAAATCCCACGTATTAAAATATCATAACTTTACTTCTTAATTTACTTGACCCCGAGCCTGACTCAATACAGAAGGTTCAAATAGGGGTTTCCTCAACATATACTCAGTAATAAGTCACTATTACCCTACTGGCCCATATCGTCATATCTCTCGAATTACCACAAATTAAACTCTCCCGTTAATTAAGGTTAAAACCGATAGTTTCAAATCTCTTATAAACACATATTCTTTCACTTAGGATTAAACCCTCTTGTAAACTTAAGGATACCTAGGTGTTATATTAAATTACCCCTACTGGTACTAGCTTTAATCCACATACATCCCCATTTAGAATTCAACAAATGAATCTAGCAACCGAAATTCCTTTAAATTAATTATCATTATTCTAATTAATGAAATCCCAATCAAATTAATTCAAATATTATCAAGGGCTTACTGATATTTTCTAAGTCCCATAATATCAAAATAATAATCACCAAGGATCCACAAAAGGTTTGGGATAAGAATAAACATTTAAAATAAACAACTTATAATAATTCTAGGGAGGTCGATCCATCGAAGGCAGGAGGTCGATCGATCGATCACTCAGGTAACAACGTGGTTTTTCTGCATTTCTGCAACTACGGGTTTAGCAATTTTCTATTATTGAAACCTTCATATAAACATCCCAAATGACTTATAATCTCTACTACATGATATATCAACATATATGAATGATTTATAATGTTCTAAACATCCTAGAATCATCAACAGATTGGATTAAAAGCATGTTTATCTCCTATTTTTCCAGAAAATTATCAACATATTATCTTCAAGAACACATCAATGGTTTTCATAATTTCTTCAACAGATTCATGATTATTTCGTGGATAACTAACTACCTACAACATGAGTTTGATTACAACATATTTTCAGTTTCCAGAAATTCATTTAACAACTCCATTATTTCTTCCAAAACATGAAAAATCATCTCTTTTATTAACTATTCTAATAGGACAATATACAAACTTAGATTGCCATTATCAAACACTTGACTCTACTAAAGGTCTGATCCTTTGGTGTAGTATATCTTAGGTGGCTCTCCCTTCTCCGGTCAACCTCCGATGGTGGTTGGTGGTGGTCACTCTTGGTTCTTAGTTCTTCTCCTTCCCAAGTAGGCTTTTCCCTTCCCAAGCAACCTTTCACTCTTTCTAGGAAGATGACTTCTCTATTTTGTGTAGAGGAGATGAATAACCCACGTACACTTAATCTACCAATACTTATAATAGGAAAAAATCCAAAATCACTATTCATCCCTCCTATAAAATGACCAAAATCCCCTTTTGGGTTATCTTTCCATTTCCAAATGACCTGAGACTCAAAACCAACGTCCCAATAGACCTTTCTGACTATTTCGAACTATCCGGACGCAACGACGCAGTCAAAATGACTATAAGGTCGATAGAAAATAAATTTCCTTTTTAATCTCACAATTTAGTCTCGACACGTCCCTTATCGCGTCCGTCTAAAAATCCAAATTAATGAATTAATATTACATGGCCATATCAATAGCATCTCATTCATATATTACGTAAATATCTTTAAGTAATATTCAGAATTATACATTTTAATATCCACAATTTGGATAAAACCCAAATGAATTAATTAATAATAAAATTCAATTAATCCATTAATTTAAAATATAACCCATTTTAAATTCATTAAAAATCATGAGGTATTACATACTCCCCCCCTTACAACAAAATTTCATCGTGAAATTCAGGAATATAAATGATGCCGGTAAGGTCAACTCCGAGTATAAATCTCACATCGCAAGAAATCTAAGACGTACCGCCCATACAGTACTTTATCAAAAATCCCTATTGATGTTATAGGCCCTACCTCACCATATAGTTCCAACCGAATCGAATATAAACTTTTCCCAATCTTCCCTATATCGTTCACGTATCCAAATCAGAAAAATGATACTTATTATTTCACAATTTTGAAAACTACTACCATTCATCCATCCAGGGCGCCCATACACCCTATCGTACCACTTTCATTATAATATTTATCGCAAAGGTTATAAAATCATATCCAAAAGACCTAACTTATCTCGACTTCCAACGGTTATTAGTTTCATGCGTGGGGTGTCTCGCAAGTGAAATCCAAACAAGGAACCCCCCGATAAACTACTACCTAAAGTAGTCGGTCATCGAAACTCCTTAGGCCCTTAGTCAATAGTATATAACCTCTCTAGAGGTTTTATCGATTTCAATTAAAAGTCTACTCATCTACTCTCTTATTAAAGACAAGATGATGGCTATACGCTCTTACATATCACAAGTCAATGCACGTCGCTAGTCACATCACTCTTGAACATGCCTAAAGTAAGTAATCCCCTAATAAAGATCAAACCCACGTGATGACATGTAAAATATTGGTGTCCCATACCCCTCGGTGAGTCTACGTAAATAATGAAGCTATAGGCTAAGTTTAGCAACCCATTTGCCCACACAATATTAATCCCTACAAAAATCACTATACACCTCATAACTCCTTAGATAGAAAACATACCCTCATTGGCGGGTTGTTGTTGTTGATTTTCTACCTGATGGACGTTATATACACGCCCGTACTGACCCTGCTGTGCGAGTGCCTGTGGAATGGGAGGTAGTGCTAGCACCGGAGCTGGAGCTGGAAGAGCAGCTAATGGAAACACTAGTACCTGTGGCTCCTGTCGATCATTTTGTTGCTAAGGGAATTTGTCTTTCTCAGGACAATCTTGGCATTTATGGCCATACTTGACGCACATGAAACATTTTCCCACAAACTTTCGGAGCTCGAGTTGTCACATTCCTTCTCTATATTGATGAGATGTTAAAAACATTAAATTTTCTGAAAGGTGATTAATCTTGTAAATGACCCATCTTAAGGACTAAGGAATGCTGATCTTTCCTTGCAAAATATCAACTAACACCTTAGAGTCACTTTCAATATAGATCTCATATTATTTTAAGTCAATGAAAAATTCCATACCCTTCTTTATAGCCTGATCTTCTTCCTCTATATTTAAAACGTCACGTAGATGATCATAGAATGCCCAAATTATATCTCCTTTATGATTTCTAAGAATTCATCCTCCTCCCTTTCCTGGATTCCCAAGAGAACTACCATCAATGTTGAGTTTTAAAATTCCTTTAGGAGGGACTATACACTTCATTTGTAGCCCAAATTTGAGTTTAGTAATTGTTAGATTGTTGGCATATAACTCCTTTAAGTAGCATACCTGATTCAAAATAAATAACACATTAGTGGTATCATCATCATATTTACATTTATTTATGTGAAGCCACAAACACAAATAAATAATTAGGGGAAAAATTATATTTAGATGGAGTCTTTTTTCTTCCCATACAGCCACTATTGGAAAAATTGGTTTCTTATACCATCTATGACTCTCCTTATACCATACTCCTGAGTAACTTTGTCCCAAACTTTAGAAGCTACATCATCTGATTAAAAGATATGGTCTATTGTCTCTTCTACTAGAGCATCACATCATTGGTATTTGGATGGGCCCTTATCCCCATTCACTTGAGCTTATCGTCAGAGGCTAAAAAATTATTCAACAGTTTCCACATAAAAACAAACTGTTTGGCAAGGATATTTTATGCCATGTAAACTGGGAGCTGAACTAAGATATCCCTTTAGATCTATAAATCTCCCTAGCTGAAGAAATAAAGAAAACTCAACTGGTATTAGGCTTACATACCACCACATCTAACTTTTCATGCCATATCTCCTAAAAATCATGAATGTTTATAGCTACAGTAGCTCGGAAAGTCCATATAATTTTTTATATGTCCCATTTTTTTAGATGAATCCGAAAAACTTTTGATGGGGGTCTTCTTGATCTTTAAAGTTCTTGCACTCATCTATAGCTCAATTCTCCTTGAACATAATGATATCACCATTCCCAATCCTCCATATCACGTTATCTTTAATTAAGTATCTTATTCAGAACATTCTATTCCATTTATGAGCTCAATTTCTAATAGGAGCTATGGTTGGATGAAATCTTTTACAATAGGCAGCCTTCCTGAATTAGGACCAAAATGAGTCTGTAGATCTAATGTTCCACCAGAGTTTCATACTTAGAGATTTTAAAATATAATTTAAGTTTCTTATCCCTAACCTTCTTCTTGAATAGGTCTATATATTGCCACCCACCTTCTCCAATAATGTCTTTTCTCTCCATAGTTATAACTCCAGAAGAAAGTAGCTATAAGACCATGAAGTCTTTTAAAAATGGACTTTGAAGGAGATAAGGAAGCTAGCATATATAGCTGAATAGAGACTAAAACTGATTTGAGCATAATTATTTTACCCCTAGAGCTCATACATTTTTCCCTCCATCCGGTAAGTTTATTCTTTACCTTATTAACCATTCCTTTAAAATCTATAATTTTCTTCCTTCGAAAAAATAAAGGACAACCTAAATAAGTGATTGGACCCCTTTTTAACTGCATTCATGTGGGCTGCTTTAAACTAGTTCAAGGCTTTGGTTTTATCTTGCTTGATACTATCAAAGAGCTTTTTAAGTTTATTAGTAAGTTGGCCAAACTCCTGTTCATAAGAATTTAAAACTTCCACGATCTTCTGGGATCTAGAACACATGCTTTAGGATTAAATCTAATTATCTTAGTTATGTTATTTACTTGGGTTAATTAGGATTCCCATTAATTAACTCTTCATTGAAGCAATGTACTTTTGGATACAAATATGAATTAAATGGTTTTCATTTATAATTTTGTTATAGAACATATGTTTTAGGATTTAATATCATTTATAAGTTGAATCCCCATGTCAATTTGATGATTGAATATAAAATTATAAAAATAACTACGCCCATTTCATGTTGATAGTAAATTTGGTTTAAATATGTGAACTTTGAAGAATTAGACTTTAATTGATGTTTTGGATCTTAAATAATTGTTGGGAATCATTTAGGATCATAAACTCGTACTTATTTTTCATTATGGTGATGTTTGGTTTGCTGGATTGGAGCTTGAATGTCATTAATGGAAGATTGTGTTTGAAATCACATATTCTAGAATATAGGAGACACACAGCGCCAATCTCGTTCGAACAAGATTTTTGTCTCGCTTAAAGGAGATAGGTGGTGTACTCAAAGGATATTTTTTATCAAATTCAAACAAGGTGGTTATTTTCATTTGAACGAGGTTGTAAGGCATTTGAATGACTTTGGTAGACAATGACAAATTGGCTTATAAGTTCAATCTTTGGATTTTGTCGTATAAATTATTAGTGGGAATTTTATACACTTTACCGATAGTTTAATTAGAGATTTAAACTAGATAAATAAGATAACATAATTTAGAATATGTTTCAAGTATAATGAACCTTATTTGATTAGTACAATTCAAAGTCGGGGATTGGGACGATGGGGTAGATGTGTGAGCAAGAAATATCCTATAGTTGTATACATATATTACATGATATGTACATGTACTTTAATTTGTGTGAACATATCATCACACCAGTTGTAACCATGTAATGAACACCTGGTTGTTGATGTAGGCCATTATGGAAGCCATTATTTTTAATCACGCATTTAGAATGGTCACTGCCTCGTGACGAGAGAATATAGGTTGACTCGATCCATCAAGTGAGTTTGGGTAAGAGACTAGCCAATGGTGTTGCTGGGTAGTGATATCCCCATTCTTATTTGTTTATTTTCTTAAGTTCATTAAGTTATGGACTCCTACGGACTACCGACAGAGTCAAGAGATGGTCCTCGAAGGTAGTGCCATTCGTATGAATATATATGAAATAGATACTTATTTTAGCGATGGATAAAACTATATGTGACAATTATGTGTTATTTTATGTATCAAATTATAGGAATTGGTGTTTTGGTTGTATCCTCACACGTGTAGTTGGTTACATCCTTTTTTATTTTGATTTTCAGTTTCTTACTCACTTAGTATAGGAATAAAGACTCTTAGAGTAGTTTATGCCTTGGATTAGGACATGCTCATAGTATTTCACTTGGGTGAGGGGTGATGTATTTATTGCATGTGAGAGCCGACATGGTGACATATTTATTATAAACAAGTCACATGATTTAAATTGTTTATATTGAAGATACTTATTGAAACTTTCGGGATCTAACCCAAATTATATAAAACTATTTTCAAGCATTCATAGACAGTATCAACATGGTTGAGGAAACTTTAGACTTGCATCTCCACTTCGATTAGTTGTTTTAGTTCTTTGATAGTATATTAGATTGCTAATTTTTTCGTATTTCAGAATAGTTTGTTTTAGATATTATATGGACCTTGAGTCCTAGTATTTTATTCCAGTGAGTAGTGTTGAGAGTGGGATTTATTCAGGATATTTATTGTTGGATGTTTTGAGATATTATTTTTATTTAGATTTATTCATCGTTTTAGTTATCCTTTGTTGTGAATGGTTTTATATTAATTCTTTCTTATTTATTACTTGATGATGAGAATGATATAAATTGTTTGACGAGACCTATCTTCAGCATATTAGCCTGACCGATAATTATGTGAAAAATAGATGTAATTTTTTGTTCAAGAACCCTAAAGATCAAGAAGACCGGATGAAGAAAGAGGCAGAACATCATTCAGCGGCTGCAACCACGATGCGTCCTAGATGCAATCGCTGATTGATAGGATTGCGACCATGACAACTCAAGATCGTGATTACGGGTCCTTCCTGGGTACAACGATGGGAATTGGCAATAATTATGGACAAAATTATTATTTTTCTTAGGACTCTCCACCAGCTTGTTTCAGTAAGGATTCTCTTCACCAAGCTTGGACTCTTCATTAAAAGAGTTCTAATTCCTCAAAGAGTCTTCTCAAGGAATAATTTTGGGCCATAATGGAAAGGGAAAATTACATCCTTTCAATTTATTTTATTTATTTATTTATTTGCAAATGTCTCATGTTATATTTTGTTGCATAATTTCATGTGCAAATTAATTTTATAATTGAGGACACTAGATTTTTTGTACAATGTGGTTTATTTTGACACTGTCCTATATCACCAATTTTCTTTAAAAAATAGTGTTAATGTATCCTTTTCTAAATTGAATTAAATCTGGGTAATTAATTTTAAGGTATGAATTAAATGAAATTTTTGGGTTTTATTTTAATTTTAAAAATATTAAATTCTTATTTTTATCTTGGGATAATTAAAATATGAGATCAAGATAATTAATTTATAGAAGTAAATTGGAATATTATCGCTGATTTAACTCGTAGATATGGAATTGAATAAATTGTTTTTCTAAACCCTCAAGTTTTCAAAAATACAAAGTGGGAGAGGGGTTTCAACAAAAGCCTCACCTTCTCCATTGGTGTTTTATAAATCATATCTGATTGAGTTCTCACGTCGACTAGTCAACCCCCTCTCCCCCCCCCCCACCCCACCCCACCCCCAACGAACGGAATTGATCAAGATATTAGGGATGCATTACAACTCCTAAGTGATAATTCTAAGAATTGGAATGTGAGTGAGTGTGATATCTCCAATGAGGGAGTCCTTCACGAGTGGGTTATATTTCAAATAATGAACCAGTGGTATACCCTTAAACTAAATTAATTTTATCCTCCCCAGTGGAATCACTGTTATCAATTTTGGGACAAAAAAATGTTGACTATTCAATTATATTGGACAAAGGATCTTAAATTGTCCAATATTATTGAAATATGAAAGTCTATATAGTTCTAGGCGGGCTAATTTAATCTCCCGATGAGAAATCTCATTCTATAAGGAAACTAACATGTTCAGCTGGTTTTTACTTTTAAATTTTTGTGGTGGATTATACTTTAAAATTAAAAAGAAGTTATAATCTCACTTGTTTATTTTGAAATAAATTATTTTTTCAAAATCTATGATTCTCAGATTTCAAATGGGATCTTCATTTAATAAATTTGCTTCCATCTTAAATGACAACAAGTTAAACTACAAATGCAATCCAGACATTGTCCTTACTTTTGAGGAATTTAAGTTTGTCTCGACGGAGACTTGCCTAGCCAAAGATAGAGGAAGGCGAATCGAAAAGGGATGTTCCATCCTACCAGAGGTGGCAAAAGGATGACCAGATAGCTCAATTATACATAATAGCCTCTATGATTAATCTTTTGAAACACTACCATCAACACATTTCCATTGCTTAAGAGATAATTCTAAACCTTAAAGACATGTTTGAGGATGAGAATTGTTCCATCTGGTTAGATGATATGAAAATTTTAATCAACACCAAAATTATTGAGGGTACTCCCATAACATATCATGTTTTAAAGATGAAGTCCGTCTTAGGAGAACTTGAGGTTCTTAGATAAAAAATTGATGGGGAAACTCAAGTTAATTTTGTTTTCTTTAAATTAATTAAAATTGTTTAAATTGTTTTCTTTAAACCCATTCACGAACAAGTTTTATCACTCACTGGAACAACTTCTTAAGAAACTCCAATTTGTGGAGAATATCAATAGGCATACAGGTCTACTTCAGGTTACTAAGAAACTCTTATTATCTTCTTTCCTGAAAAGTAATAATAATAATAATAATAATAATAATAATAATAATAATAATAATAATAATAATAATAATAATAATAATAATAATAATAATAATAATAATAATAATAATAATAATAATAAGAAGAAGAAGAAGAAGAAGAAGAAGAAGAAGAAGAAGAAGAAGAAGAAGAAGAAGAAGTCCTAGGCACAACCTAAAATGGGAAAGCCGAACATTACACCCCAAGGACAAGGGAAGAATTTAAAAGGAAGATGTTATTTTTGCAAATATGAAGGGCATTGGAAGAAGAAGTGTCCCATCTTTCTTAGCTAGGAAGAATAGAAATGATAATTCCCCTATATCAGTGAAACATGTTTTTTGGTGAAATTTATCGGTACCTAGTGTGTAGATTCAGGAGCCACTAATCATGTTTTTAATTCCTCATAGAGGTTCCAAGTAAATTAAGACCTTAGTAATGGATAAATGTTTCCATTCTTGGCTGATCATCATAAAAAAACGGTAGTAGTAGTACGAAATTTAGTTTTATATTTTGGCGAAGAAAATAAGTTAATATTGGTTGATTGTTTCTAACTTCCTAGCATTAGAAGAAATTTACTTTCGGTCTCTAAGCTTTTGATGATGGATACTTTGTTTTTTGGATAAAGTAGTATTTATCAAAAATAAAAAATCTCTAATTTGTTCTGGTACAATAGAAGACAATTTTTATTTTATAAGACATGTTTCACCACTTCTGCATCGTACTGAATTGAATAACTGAAATAGAAATAACTATAGAGAAAGCAACCTTCTAAATTAAACCGAGAATATCTTTGTAACTCGCGGTTAGGTCATATGAATATAAAAATGATACATAGTCTATGTTGATGTAAAAAATTAGATTATATCTAATTATTTAATCATAGATAAATAACATGAGACAAATAAATTTTAAAGTGGTTCATCCTTATAAGAATGGCCTACGTCCCTTGTTTATGTTATTGCTGACTATTTGGGAATTCTCGATTACAAGTTTTCTCAAGAAATTCCGGTCCCTCTACAATGAGAATAATACAATGTATTTATAGCCCTCAGGCTGTAATGTGAAAGGGTAATACATTCAATGCCCCTTAAGCGTATACATCTGTATGATAATAATAAGCATTTAATGCGCAGTCAATCTGTTGGTTATCCTGCTATTAATGCTTTGTTCGAGGTGCAGCTTGGACCGCCTAAGCTTCTCGGACCGCCTAAGTTCCTCGGTACTCAAAAGTTCCTCGTAAAGTTCTTGTTGGTCGGAGCGTCTGAGTTGATCGGGGAAGCAGAGTTCCTCGTTGCAGTATTGTTCGTCGGAGTCAAGGTGTTGTTCGGAAGTGTTTGTCGTTGCCACGCAGATTGCCACGTGTCTTCACTCAATTGAGCCATGTCAGCAGACTAAATTTGGTATCAACAGAAGCCCCCAATGTTTCATAGTTCGAAATTTAAGGAGTGTGGAACATTCTTTCTCGAAATATGGCGGTTTTAAATGGTCATCCTGAAATTTAGTAGTATTTTCTTTTGTATTTATTTCTTTTTCCAAATTCGTATAATCGGCCTTTTTTAATTTTTCTAACCGCTTCGATTCCCGTGCCCTTTTTGTCTTTTTATCCGCCGATAACGTAACCGTCTCTTTTTGTAATCATTACTTTTATCCTTTCCCAAGGCAAAGTATTTAAACGTTGCAGAAAATCCCATCGTCTTCTACTTTTTCAAATTTGTCTCTTTGAGTTTTCCATCGTCTCTCTCTCCTGTGCGTTCATCTCTTTCATCATTTGTTGTCAACAGACTCATCCCTTTCCTGTAAGATTTTCTTCTTTCTCTTTGATTTCCTTCTTTCATCATGGTTTATCCTGTAGAATCGATTGATAAGTTTCGCTCTGATTTCTCTATTCCCTCATGGGTTATTTTGGAAGAGCTTTCTGAGCCTTCAGACTATTTTCGTTTGGCTGAGGGACATTGGTTCCCCAATCTCTTTGTTGCTGAGTGTGGCTTTTCTTTTCCCCCAAACCCTCTATGTCTGGAATTTTGCCAATACTTTGATGTAGTTCCTGCAAGAATAGCCCCCAATACGTGGAGAATAGTTAATGGTGTTTATAGATTAAATCAAATTCATAGAACTCATATAGGAATTCCTGAAATTATGTTTTGTTATAGATGGGCTATGGGCGATAATACTTTTTATTTAAAAACTAGGTTTTTAAATAGAGCTTTAGTGGTCAATCTCCCAGATTCCAATAGGAACTACTTTGAGCACGGGGTTGTTATGAAAAATTGGCAACACCCTCCATTAACTGGAGATGATGTTTACCAGGGTCCCAAATGTCCTCCCTATGGCAATGGGATAGGTTGTTTTTATTTTATTTTCAAAATTATGCTTCCTTTGTGTTTGATAAAATGTGCCACTGCTATTTTAATTTTGATTTATTTGCAGTTTACAGCAAAAGAAAATCTCCCAAAGCGGCAGACGTTAATATAAGGCATTTAAAACTTATCTAGAGTTTCCATCAGACTGTTGCCGACGAGCATATTAGGTCAGCTTCATATTTGCTGCAGTACAAGAGTTACACCTCCTCTTTTACTTCTCATCCGGTGATAAGCGACGCAGAACCAATACCACCCTCTACAAGTTCTTCACACGAGTCACATATTCCTTTGAGTGAAAGGATGAAGAAAAGAAGACCTCCTACCCTTTTTGAGAAATCTTCCTCTGGTGCTGGAGAGGTAAAGAGAAGTAAGCTTGATGTCCCAGGAGAGGGGACAAAGAAAATTGATGCACCTCCTTCGGCTTCTCCTGCGAAGGTTGTCGAGAATCCTCCAGTGGCCCCGAGTAAGGTTGCTGCTCCAAGCGAGGTGATTGTCATTTCTCCGACTAAGACTACATCGTTAGTCGAGAAAGTTGACGCTCCTTTGAGGAGGCTGAAGAAAAGCTCCTCTATCAATTTGGCTGAATCCATCTTTCAGCCCCCGACTAGTGGTGTTCCCACTTTTGTTCCCCCGAGCTCTGCTGTGAACTCGGTGAAGACTTGGATCATTCCAGAGATCCAAGGTATTGAAGAAAACCTTTCTCGGGACACGGTTACCACATTATCAGCTCGTCATATTACTTATGTAAGTCCTATTGTCTTAAATTTTCATTCTTTCCTTTTTGTATCTGTGCACTGACTTGCTTTCGTTTTCTTTTCACAGTTGGTGAACTGTTCTAATACAATTCTGAAGAAAGACGAAGCTATTAAGGCTTCAAGCTCCTCGTCTGGTGTAGAGGAAGCTTTGATGGGCCTGGCGAAGTCTCTGAAAGATTCTCATCAGAAATATGATGATGGTAAGGCGATTTGGGAGAAGAGGCTTATCTCGACCGAGCAGGAGAAAGCTCAGGTTATTGAGGTCTCCAAGGGGTTGGAGAAAAAAATGAATGATTTGGAGGAGAAGAATAAAGAGCTCGAATGGAAGCTCAAAAATACTGGGGAGCTTGAAAATAAGCTCAAGGCTGCTGAGGAGGAGTTGGGTCAACTTCGGGAAGTAAGCCGTCAGAAGGAGGAAGTTGAGAATAAATTGAAAGATGCTGATGATCTTCTTTTCGAGAAGCTTTCCTCAGAGAAGACAAAGAGGAAATTGGCTGTTAAAAAATCTTTCAGCGCCGGCTGGGATAAAGGGTTGAATAAAGGTTTGGCTGCCATGATGTCGCAAGTGGAATATGGAAGCCTCAAATACTTTAGAGATGGATAGGTCGCTGCTCTGCAAGAGATGAAAGTTGATAAAAATTCTGAACTATTTCAGAGACACATCCTGGCCCCCCCTCCAACTCCTGAAGAAGAAGAAGAGGACGAAGCTGCCTCTGAGGAATCTTCCATGATGATCGGAGATCAAATTTCTCATCCCCCAGCTATCCAGCCCACTGGCGAGGAACTTCAACTACCTGTTACTTCATTCGAGCAACCTCCAGCACTTCCCGAGCAGCCCTCTGTTCCATTCGAGCAACCTACCTCCTCGTCCCAGCCTCCCGAGAAAGTTTTGGGAGACAAGGAAAAGGTGTAGAGTTGTTCAGATTTCTCTTTATTTTATTTTTCTTTGACAAATGTAATTCTAAACTTTGTACTTCTCCTTTACGATGTAAAAAAAAATTTGAACTTTTGCTTATGCCTATTGCTGATTCTCTTCTTCATGCTCTGTTTGTACTCTTATTGATTATTGCTTTTTCTTCCTTTACTAGTTTCTGGCCAGGATGGAATTATTGTCTGCTCGTGATTCAAAACTGTTAAGGCAATGCAATGAGTATTTCAAAGTTGGTCATACAGACATGAGTGCAGCTCAAATCATTGACATCCTCGATCAAGGTGCTTCAGAGCAAGCAATTGAAGCCTATCAGTATTTGAAGTTCCTGCTCGACCTTGTAGTGGCTAACAACGTAGCATACAATGATATGATTGAAGATCTTCAAGGCACTCCTGAATAACTTCAGCAACAATATAAGGAATCCACTGCCCTTTTACATGAGGGGTACGAGAAGAAGTATCAGCAAATCAGTGCCGATAAGGGATACGATAAACGGTTTGCTGCTTAAGATTTGAGGGAGAGAACTTTGAAGGCTGAGGTCGAAGAGCACAGACAAATAGCTGAGTTATTATAGCAAGAAAATAATAACCTGCAAAGAGAGGTGTCTCAGTTGAAGTCTGCATCTTCCCCCTCAAACGCTTTGGTCCCTGTGAACGACGAGGGAGTCTCTTTCTTGGAGGTCAAAAATGCCAACCTGAGACCTTGAAGAGGTCTGGCCCTTCAACATCTAATCAAGGACGAGCAAGAGATCCTCGGGGATGAGCAAGAGTTGCTCGAATTTCTGTCGAGGAATAGAGAACTCAATCTTCTCTAGAGAACTAGGCCTTCCAACTGATGGCAAAGAACCAGGCATTGGCTGAGATGTCTAAGAAGATTAGGAGTCTAGACGAGCAGCTTTTTGTGCAGAAGTCTATCTTGGAGAATAAAGAACTCTTTATAAAAAATCTACATGAGCAATTGGAAAGATTGACATATCAATTCAACAAGCAGCCCAGAGAATTCTGGATGGCTGGCTACAACGAGGCTCTCTTCCATTTGGATGATCGTATCCAAAATGCAAATAATGAGGGTTACAAACAGGGATGGTTGAATGCCTTAGGTGTACTGCAACTGGAACATGGTCATTACTTGTGGGATTACCATAATCCGGGGATGCTCAACCTACCAGTGCCACCATTCAAGCTTGATATGAGTTGGATCCCTGCTCGGGCCATCCCTCGGTGTCTGATTTCCAAATACCTTGGCTATTACAATCTCCATTCCAATGTTGAGATATCTCATCCCGAGCACCTACTCGATCGACCATCTATGATGAACATAAGGATGCTTAAAGATCTTAACTTCATAAATTCCCCTTATGCTTTAAATGATCCACCTGCTGGCGAGGAACTTGTTTCAAAAGCAGAGGGGAAGAAACCAATAGAATAGGAATCTTGATGTAATAAATTTTCATTTCATTCGTGATGTATTTTGTTCTACATTTAATGAAATAATCTTATTTATAAATCCTGACTGCCATTATCTTGCAATCATAAAACACTTTACATCTGTGCATGTATATCTGTTAAAAAGATAGATACATTGTGTTATTTGTCGATCAACTGGAGTTTGTTAAAACTTATTGTCGACTATCTTGAATTTGTGATAATCATTTGACGACTAACCAAAATTGACGATACTTTGTTTCTCGACTAACTTGGTAATAATTTAAAAAGTCACGAGTATCAAAATTTTTGCTCGATCACTTTCTCGTACTCATAAAATTTTTCCGACCAACAAAGGTCGGTAAATTTTTCTTCTCGACCAACTACAGTTAGTGGGTTTTTATACCCGATCAACATTAGTTAGTGGATTTTTCTTACCGACCAATCTTTGGCACTTTTTGGAATAGTTTTTCTTCCTAACCAACCTTAGTTGGCATTTTTAGGAATAGATTTACTTCCCGACCAACCTTAGTTGGCGTTTTCGGGAATAGATTTACTTCCCAACTAATCTTAGTTGGCGTTTTCGGGAATATATTTGCTTCCTAACCAACTAAGTTGGCATTTTTAGGAATATATTTAGTTCCTAACCAACCAAGTTGGCATTTTTAGGAATAGAATTACTTCCTATCCAACCAAGTTGGCATTTTTAGGAATAGATTTACTTCCTAACCAACCAAGTTGGCATTTTTTGGAATATATTTACTTCCCGACCAACCTTAGTTGGCGTTTTCGGGAATAGATTTACTTGCTAACCAACCAAGTTGGCATTTTTAGGAATAAATTTACTTCTTAACCAACCAAATTGGCATTTTTAGGAATAGATTTACTTCCTAACCAACCAAGTTGGCATTTTTAGGAATATATTTACTTCCCGACCAACCTTAGTTGGTGTTTTCGGGAATAGATTTACTTCCTAACCAACCAAGTTGGCATTTTTAGGAATAGATTTACTTCCCGACCAACCTTAGTTGGCGTTTTTGACAATAAATTTACTTCCCAACCAACCTTAGTTGGCATTTTTGGGAATAGATTTACTTCCTAACCAACCAAGTTGGCATTTTTAGGAATAGATTTGAGTAGTCAGAGTTTTGCTGAGTAGTGTGTAGCACTAGTATTCCGCAAAAAATTCCAATAAAAAGAAAGAACTGGGCACAACATTGTCACTTTATTCATACCGATGAAACTTCATTACATGAGAGTTTACATTACTGATAATATTTGCGCAGGTGTTCTGCATTCCATGCATTCTTAAACTCCTCCCCCTCTAAAGTTTCTATTTTGTATGTCCCTGGTCGAACAACTTCCTTAACTCAGGCTCCATGCCAGTTTGCTTCCAGTTTGTTGTGCTTTTGAATCACCTTCTTTAGCACATAGTCTCCTTTTTCAAGTCGCACTTCTTCACTCTCTTGTTGTAGAACAAAGTTGTTCGTTGCTGGTAAGCAGCATTTCTAATGGCTGCTTCTTCCCTAACCTCCTCGAGCATGTCCAAGTCTAACCTTCTCATTAAATCGCTGACAGAGGAATTAAAATTCAGTATTCTGTGTGTTGGGAGACCCAATTCGGCGGGTATAATAGCTTCACTTCCAAATGCTATCATATATGGATATTCCATGTTGCTGCTCGGGGAGTAGTTCGATAAGCCCATAGCACTGATTGTAGCTCGTTGATCCAGTTTCATTTCGCGTCATTCAATCTTTTTTTCAAACCATTCAGCAGCGTTCTGTTTGTCACTTTAGTTTTTCAATTGCTTTGAGGATGGCCTGGTGCCGAGTGGATCTTCAAGATATTTGACTGATGACAATAGCAGCAAACTCCTCGTTGTCAAATTGTGTTCCATGGTCTGTGATGAAGGCATGAGGAAGACCATATCGAAAAATGATGTTCTTCCAAATAAATTGGTATACCTTATCGTACGTCATATCAATGAGAGGCTCAGCCTCAACCCATTTAGTAAAATAATCCACAGTGACCACGAGATACTTAAATCTTCCCCTTGTCGTCGGCAGTGGCCCGACCAAATCTATTCCCCATATGGCAAATGGCCAAGGGGAAGTAATGGGTGTCAATAATGCTTGGGGAGTTCTTCGGATGGAGGAGAAGCGCTGACACTTGTCACATTTTTTGGCATAGGCTATACAATCATCTCTCATCGTCGGCCAGTAGTATCCCTGAGTCATCATTCTTTGTAAAAGTGTCCGACCTGCTATATGGGCTCTAGAGGACCCTTCATGGACCTCTTTAATCAAATCTTTCACCTCGGTGGGATGCACACATCTTTGCAAACCTGCTATAATTCCTCGTCTGTATGGAATACCATTAGTCAGTACATAACGAGCAACCTTAAACTTCAGTTTCTTGGCTGCAAGTTTGTCAGTTGGTAATCCCCCTTTCTCAATATATGCCCTGATGGGATCCATCCATGATGACCCTAAATGGAGGGTATTAAAGTTTATCGTCAGATCTTCATCTATACTCCGACCAGCTAAAACTTCAATTGGGATTGTTCTTCATAGCTCGATACGAGTAGCTGATGCTAATCGAGCTAAGGCGTCTGCTCTTGCATTCTCCATTCTTGGTATTCTGACCAGCTGAATAACAACAAATTTTGACACCAATTCCTTTGCCTTTGCATGATATTTGATCATTAATTCTCTTTTAGCTGCATATACTCCCATCATTTGATTTATGACCAATTGCGATTTAATGAAAACAATAACTTGTTCTGCCCCCATGGTTTTTGCCAAACTAAGACCTGCAATCATGGCTTCATATTCAGCCTCATTATTCGAAGCTTTGAATTGGAAACGTAGGGCGTATTCCATGTCGACCTCATCCGGACTATTCAAAACTATCCCTGCGCCACATCCTGTGGTGCAGGATGAACCATCCACATACAGACTCCATATAGGTAACTCGTCTTCAAATTTCTGATCTAACAGAGTTCCTCAGTGGAAAATTTGTTTCTTCCTTTCACCATCCCCTGATATTTTTTGTTGTTCATCGATCATCTTTTCTTGCCATTTTACCAACCTTAGCTGGTCTAGGCTCGAATTTGATGATTCTGTAACATCTACTTGCCCTCTTACCAAGCTAAGTTGGTCTGCGCTTGTATTTGATGATCCTGTAACATCCACAGGTTGATTAGTGAGCAATTTTTCCTCCTCGGGGGTATCAGGTTAGGTGAACTCTGTTATAAAATCTGTTATCGCTTGCCCTTTTAGTGATGATCTGGGTTCATAAACTATATCATATTCACCAAGTTCTATTGCCCAGCACATCAATCTTCCTGATTTTTCTGGTTTATGAAGGGCTTGCCTCAATGGCATATCAGTATATACTACTATAGTATGAGCCTGGAAGTATGGCTTCATTCTTCTACTTGCCTCGATCAATGCTAGTGCCAATTTTTCCAGCCTTGGATATCTGATCTCTGCTCCTCGGAAGGCCTTACTTGTGTAGTAGATTGGTTTTTGTACTCCATTCTTCATTCTTATCAATGCCGAACTAACTGCATTCTCGGACACTGCCAGATACAAGTATAATTTTTCTCCCATCACTGGCCTGGATAACAGTAGAGGTGCTCCCAAATATTTCTTCAAGTCTTGGAAAGCCTTCTCACATTCATCATTCCACTCAAAAGTCTTTCGGAGCGTCTTGAAGAATGGGAGACATCGATCAGTTGCTCATGATACAAATCTGTTGAGTGCAGCTACTCGTCCTGTAAGACTTTGCACCTCTTTCTTCGTCGTTGGGGATCGCAGCCCTAACAGAGCTTTGATCTTTTCAAGGTTAGCTTCAATGCCTCGCTAATTGAAAATGTACCCGAGAAACATGCCTTCTCGTACTCCAAATATGCACTTCGTCGGGTTCAACTTCATTTGATATTTATCTAGTTTATCAAAGGTCTGGCCTAAGTCAACTAGATGATCACCAGCTTTCTTGCTCTTTGTCAGCATATCGTCAACATAGACTTCCATATTGCAACTAATTTGTTATGCAAACACTTTGTTCATCAGTCGCTGATATGTTGCACCTGTATTTTTCAAACCAAAAGGCATAACATTATAACAATAAGTTCCCCTAGGGGTAATGAAAGAAGTACTCTCCCTGTCTTCAGGTTTCATTTTAATCTGATTGTAACCAGAATAAGCATCCATGAATCTCAGCAGCTCGTGTCTTGAGGTATCATCCACTAGTTGATCAATTCGGGGAAGCGGAAAGTGATCCTTTGGGCATGCTTTGTTGAGGTCGGTGAAGTCTACACACATCCTCCATTTGCTGTTCTTCTTTTTCACCATCACCACATTTGCTAACCAGTCTGGATATCTAACATCTTCAGTAAAGCAAGCTTTCTGGAGCTTCTCGACTTCCTCCTGTATAACTTAATTCTTCTCGAGACTGAATACTCTTCTTCTCTGCTTCACATGCTTGATCTCCTTATTCACATTGAGTTCATGACATAAGAAATTTGGATCTATCCCGGGCATATCCTCATGACTCCACGCAAAAGTTTGCTTTTTGCTTTTTAGGAAAGTTATCAATTCCTGTTTTAGTGAGGCTTCCAACGACAAACCTACTTGAGTAGTTCGTTTAGGGTGCTCGTCGTCCAAAATGATGTTTTCAGTAGCTTCCACCATTTAACCCTTCACGAGTTACGACTCATCTCTAGGATCCAATGTTTCAATTTAAACTGTCGAAGCACGAGTAGAACATGATTTCTGCCGAGCTACCATTATCTACCAGTACTCTTGAAATCATCACTTCCTTCATCCTCATTTTGATCACCAACTGGTCATCATGAGGATATAAAACACATGCGAGGTCGTTCTTTGAGAAACCAATGACCAATTTCTCTTTGTTTACTTTTCTAGGGCGATCCTCCTCAGCTAGATTTATTCATTGAATGTATGAGCAAGCTTGAGCCTCACAGAGGTAAGCTTTTCTCTCTGCAGAAAGGTATCATCCTCCTGCATCTCCACCTGTAATAACATTACAATCAAACATCCCAAAGCGTATCGAAAATACCTCACGTTCTGGCTGCCTTGGTCTCTTGGGAAGATCGGGGTGATCTTCTGGATCAACTTCATGGTCTCTTTTCTTGTTCTCCTCTGCTCGACGAGGAGATCTAGACCTCTCTCTTGTTCGGTCGTTGTTTCTTCTTACATTCCTTCGATCAACATACTTTGCCAGTTTTGCTCGTCTGATGAGTGTTTCAATCTCATTCTGAAGAGCTATGCAGTTTTTGGTCATATGGACATGATCTTTGTGAAACTCACAATATTTTGCCTTATTTCTCCTGTCAGGGTCTGTCTTCATTTTCTCTGGCCAGTTTAATTCTTCGTTGTTCTTGATTTCTTCTAGAACATGGTTGATGTCTTGCTTCAAAGGAGTATAATTATCAAATATCTTCAATACTTCCCATGACGAACTTGTTTTTGAGTGTTTGTCACTACCATTGTTCTTACCCTCTTTCTTCTAGCTTTATCACCTTCTACCTTGGTTTCTTTGGCATCCATATTCTTCTTCGTAGCCATAGCCTCCTCGGCATTCATAATCTTGGCCTCTTTTCCCATCATATCTGACATGGTTCTAGGTGGTTCTTTGGCCAAAGTGTAGTACAACTTTTTGGGCAGTAGTCCACTCATCAAGGCGGTAATCGCTGTCTTTTCCTCATAATCAATGACTTCGAGTTTCTCGTTATTAAAATGAGTTATATAATCTCTGGTACTTTCACCATCTTTTTGTATAACACTTAACAAATGCGCTACTGGTTTAACTGGCTTTGCCCAAAAATAGAAATTCCCAATGAATAACTCGACCAGTTGAAAGAAAGTTGAGATCTTTCCCCAAGGAAGATTATTATACCATATTTGAGCAGATCCGGTAAGAGTTACCGAGAATGCTCTGCATCTCATCTGATCTAGAACAGCATAGATGTCGGCTGCAGCTTGGTATTGTTCTATATAAAGGACAGGGTCGGTCTTTCCATCATATTTAGGGGTCACAACAGGTGCTTTGAACTTTGATGGTGTTGGAAAATCTACAATGGCCTGGACAAAAGGTGTTCCTTGAACAAAAGTTCGTTGTAGAGGGTTCTTGGCTTTAGCCATTTCCCCTAATCTATCCTCCAGCCTCTAAATAGAGCCTTTTCACGCATCATTTCCTTCCTCGGGCCTGTTAGTTCGAGCAACTGATCGCGTTGATGTGGCTTCCTGGGATCTATCTTGACGAGCAGCTGGTCACAATTGGGTAGATCCTTCCCTTAAGTCTGATGGTCATCGAAAACTCTTCGATGCGGCTCTATGAGGACTTTTACTCCTCCTAGGACCTAATCGATCAAAAGGAGATACTATGCTTAATCTTTCTAGCGCACTAGTCCTTTCTGGAGAGAGAGTGATACGTTATTCAGTATCCGTGGCTCGTACCAACGAAGTTCATCCAGGTTGATAAGAAAAATCTTCAGACTCCTCAGTATGATATGAATTGGTACGCCTAGTATGCGAAGAAGGTAAACGGATATTTCTTTGAATACTTCGCGGTTCTGAATGGGTTGGTGCACCGCCATGGAGGGTTTGTATGAGTTATCGCATAGTTTCTTGCATGATTGTCTGGCCCTGGGCTAGATTTGTCATTATTCCAGCCAGATCTAGCATATTGGGCGGAACAGATGGATTTGGAGGGCTTCCAGCGTTTCGATTGCTGGGTTCTGGAATATCAGCCATTTGTGATGAATTTTTTTTGATGAAAAACGATATTACCAGTCGTTTCCCACAGACGGCGCCAATCTGTTTATGTAAAAAATTAGATTATATCTAATTATTTAATCACAGATAAATAAAATGAGACAAAGAAATTTTAAAGTGGTTCAGCCTTATAAGAATGGCCTACATCCACTGTTTCTGTTATTGCTGACTGTTTGGGAATTCTCGATTACAAGTTTTCTCAAGAAATTACAGTCCCTCTACAATGAGGATAATACAATGTATTTATAGCCCTAAAGCTGTAATGTAAAAGGGTAATACATTCAATGCACCTTAAGCATATACATTTGTATGATAATAATAAGCATTTAATGCGCAGTCAATCTGGTGGTTATCCTGTTATTAATGCTTTGTTCGAGGTGCAGCTCGGACCGCCTAAGTTCCTCGGTACTCAAAAGTTCCTCGTAAAGTTCTTATTGGTCGGAGCGTCTGAGTTCATCGGGGAAGCAGAGTTCCTCATTGCAGTATGGTTCCTCGGAGTCAAGGTGTTGTTCGGAAGTGTTTGTCATTGCCACGCAGATTGCCACGTGTCTTCACTCAATTGAGCCATGTCAGCAGACTAAATTTGCTATCAACAGTCTGGTTTCAAATGGACAATCGAGTTCATTCGAAGTGGAGTCACTTCGAGTCTGCGAATCCCGCTTACAAGGTAATATATCCAAGAATTCATTCGCGACAAAGGGGTATAGAGTTAAAGATGTCTTAAAAATTATTCATTCTAATTTGTGTGGGCCCATGACTATCTGGGTAAGAGGTGGTTATGAGTATTTCATCACTTTCATCGATGATTACTCGAGGTATGGAACGTAGGCATGGTAAAATTATCCATACTCTATGATCCGATCATGGAGAGGAATACCTCTTGGGAGAGTTTTGGGAACACTTAAAGGGGTTTGGGTATACAACCTAATTTTGTACACCGGTCACTCCACATCAAAATGGTGTAGCAAAAATAAGGAACAAGACTTTTTTTACATGGTTAGATCCATAAAGAGTTATTCAGATCTACAGAGTTTCTTTTGGGGTCTGGTACAAAACACGATTGCATATTTATGGAACTTAGATCCTTGTAAATCTGTCTCAATAACTCTTACAACTTTGGAACAAGCATAAGCCTAGTCTAGGAAATGTTCAGATATGGAGTTTCCCAGCACAAGTGTTGCGTAAGGAGCTAAGAAAGTTGGAATCAAAGGACAGATGTGTGTCTCTTTGTTAATTATCCTAAAGGAACCAAGGGGTAATTATACGATCTAAAGGACTGTAGAGTATTTTTAGCACAAATGCTCAGTAGTTAGAGGAAGATTATATCACTTACCACAAGCCTAATAGTAAAAAAGTAATAAACTGCCTCGGGACCACCCGTACAGGATGAAATACAACCTGATATTGATAATACACTACTAAACGATAGTGAGAGTATTATCAAAGATGAGGATATACATGTCACTCATACTAGTCCGCAAGTGTAATCACGTCGTAGTGGGAGATTTTGGCATCAGCCTAATAGGTTAGTGTATTTGGGATAGCATTTCAATGAAGTCCCAAAGCAACATGAATTAGATACTGATAACTAAGATGAGGCACTTCAAGACAAATATACTAAGTTTTGGCTAAAGGATAAAAATACTGAGATGGATTCTATATATTTGAATCAATTATGGGAACTTTTAGACCTACCGAATGGGAGAAAACCTATTAGTTACAAGTGGATCTACAAGAAGAAGAGGGAGGTAGAAGGGAAGGTGGAAACCTTTAAGGCATGGCTTATAGACAGAAAGTTTAATAAAAAAGACGGGATCGGCTATGAGTAAACCTAATCTTGATTAGGAGATTTGGTAAAGGGATGTCAAGACTAAATTCTTGAAGGGTTTTCTTAAAGAGTGCATCTATATGATGTAACCCATGGGATTCATGGCAAAGGGATAATAAAGCAAGGACTGAAAACTTAAAAGATTGACTTACGGATTTAATAAGGCATCAAGTTCTTGGAGTATCCAATTTGATCAGGCAATTATATCATTCATTTTTTATCAATGTTTGAATGAAATTTGTCTGTATAAAATGCATAACAAAAACATGTTGGTATTTTTAGTAATTTACGTGGATGATATTGTTCTAATCGGAAATGATGGGGTGTATTATCTAGAATAAGAGTTTGGTTGTCTAATCAATTTTATATGAAGGACTCCATATAATCTTGTCATATCCTAGGGACCAAAATTTTGTATGATAAACAAATAGGATTTTAGGCTGATCCTAAGCTACTTATATCGACACAGTGCTCATAAGGTTTATCATGAAAGATTACAAGGAATGATTTCTCCTTTTAGGCATGGAAACTTTTTATCTAAGGGTTAGTTGATTAATACACCTAATTAGATAGAGAGGATGAGTAATACACTTTATGCTTCAATAATGTTCAGTCTCATGTAAGCTATGGTCGATACTATACCGAATATTTTTATACCATCATCATGGTTAGAAGATTCTAGTTTAATCCATGTGAGGATCACCGAACTATTGTTAATCATATTCTTAATTGTCATAAGAGGACTAGAGATTAAATGTTAGTTTACATAGTAGAGAGTCTAGTAACGATAGGGTACGCGAACTCAGACTTTCAGTAGAATAGGGACTCCATGAGATTAGCCTTGGGATGTGTGTTTATCGTATGAGGTGAATCCATAAGTTGGAGGAGTATCAATAAATAATGTAATGTTGATTTGACCATAGAAGTTGAGTATGTTTCTTCTTCGAAGGCAAAAAAAGATATTGTTTGGCTCAAGGTCTTCCTAATTGACTTAGGCGTCATTCCTTCAGTACAGTTGTCTATTAAACTTTACTGTGATAATAGAATTAGAGTTGAAAATTAAAAAAAATAGGGACTCATAAGATGGTGAATACCATTGAGCGCAAGTATCACTCGATTTGAAAGATTGTCCAGAGGAGCGACACCATTATGACTAAGCTTTCATCTCAGGACAACCTGTCGAATCCTTTTACAAAGATTTTTCCAGCTAGGACTTTTGACAGTCATCTAAAAAGAATGGGAGTCAAGTGCATGGCCACGTGGTTTTAAGACTAAGTGGAACATCGATGGGATTTTAATTCTTAAAAACATGACCTTTTATTTTGATTAATAAAGGTTAGTGTTATTCATTCTTAAATGAGAATCATTTTTGTGATAATGCTTTATATTTTTGTAAATATATTGTTTCATAGGGAGGTTTTTAGACAAAGATAAATCTCAAGTATGAAAGTGAGTTGAAAATATGTTTCCTTTGTTCACATATACGATAAATGAATATAAAGTATGAATCAAAACACATGTTACAAGCGTTTGAACATTTAATAGCTACGGGTAGTATGTATAATTTGGGTTGTGTGGGTAATGTTCAGTGGGAGGAAATTTAGGTACTTCTCCATCAATGGGGTTGAATGCTTTGGATGGACTGGCTTGAAGGATACCATATATTGGGTTTTGTGGGATTATGAAATTTTGGATAGTAAATTAAAACCTTCCATTGTCTCAAAACATTTGTTCATATGTATTTGGGGAATGAATGGGGTTCTGTGACATCCATGAGTACCAGTGGGAGTTTACGTTATTCCAAAGATTCCCTTAAAGTTCAATATGGGTTTTGAATTTGCATGAGAGGTCGATGATGGTGTCGACTAGGAGTGGTTGGTTTGATTGTAGTTTGAGAACTTTCATTTGAATGTATGCTGAAAGGTGATCAAATTTATAGGAGAGTGTGACACCCCGCCTAATTAAATACCGGGTGATCAGTCATTTATTAAATTATAATCAAGGTGAACGGTTGGTTCATTCTTAGCATCACTGTAGCAAAAATAATTTTGACAATTAAACACCCTAAATAATTAATCTAAGTGTCAAAACCATTTTTAGACATCAATTTCCAAATTTTATTTTAAAAACCAACATTTAAAACTTCACATAATTCATAGTTTAAAAATCACACAACAACTATACTGGAACATATAATCCAAACAATTAAGCATCCAACTAATTAATTCCAACTTTAAAACTTAAAGGAAAACATCCTGACAGCAATAAATCCCAAAGTATAAATACTGGAAATAAATGAATCACAATCTCTGATAAAACAACTGAATAATGGAAAAGGGTGACACATGCCCAACTGAATAAATAGTGCTAGAAGTGGAATCAACAATGAGGTTATCTAAGCAAGAGGCTTGCAACTCCCACCTAAGCTGCAGCGCGTTCCTTCCAAAGGATCTTATACAAGACGCCCCTGTGGCTGGGCACCTGTAATATATACATGTATATATAAGAGAGAAGAGAAAGTAGAAAACGGGTCAGAGCCCGATTGTAAAACAATTTAAAATTAGTTTAGCAAGTATTTAAAATGCTTACCTGCTATTGCAACCAACATATTAGTGTGGCACTCCCTTGAGAAATTCTCACATCTCTTCTAATGTGCACACCTATCTCACTAATATTCTCAACAGTTTAACTTATCTTATCTTAAGTTACTCATAAGGTTTCAAGCCGACAATTTCCAATGTTAAGGAGATTAATTTTATTTAACAGCATAATTCTCACTTAAGCCTTATTTGATAATAAAGTTTCTCAGTAATATATCATACTTTTCAAACACTTATTCTCAAGTTGAAATAATTATTCTTTTCCTACATACCATAGTCACAGTAGGTAGTTCCCAAATTTTAGATTTAAATATATATATATTAAATACTCATATAATATATATATATGAGTATTAACACAAAACATATACAAAATGAGGCGAAGCATAGTTCCAAGTCACTAAGAGGTCAGCACATACCCTCACGTCTCTTAGGATCGTCTGACTATCGATCCGATAGCCTGTACCAAGGATTCCTATGTTCTAGGGTACGAGTCAATATCCCCCATAAAGGTCCCATCGAGACAAGACTGTCCCAGCGCGGTAACCTCAGGGATAGCAAGTAGCGCGGGCTTGATTTTTACACGTATATAATATATGCATAAACACAGTCATATATGTATACTACTATTCCCATATCAAATTTAGGTACACTCTTATGACCCATAATTATGATATTTATCCTTATTACTCATTATTTAGTTATCACGTGTAACGGTTTGTCTCTTATTTTAATTTGTGGGATTATTCCAACTTACTACGTGACTCGTGGATTCCTATCTTCCTAAGTGTAATTTCAGTAGGTACTCATTTATTTTACAACGTAACTTCCTTACGAGTCTCACCCTTTAACACATATTTCCATTGTCCCTTATATGTAAAAAACCCCCCCGTGAAATGCTAATCTCGTTTCATATTAACGAGTCCATATATTCCTAAAGTCTTACTAGTCTTTTTTATGTCCGAAAATGTTCTCACATTAATATCCAAGAATGTCTAATCATTTACGTTAGAATGACCTATTAAAAAGGGAATATGCGTTATAAAGGAGGGGTCGATTGATCGATGGTAGGTGTTCGATCGATCGAATCATCGATCGATCGATGCTCTAGCTTCGATCGATCGATCAAGTAGGTATGGCAAATCTGCAGAATTTCCAGTTATGGGTTTCCTCTTCCAAAATCATCCAAAACAATGTATTTGACTACCAAACTCCCAATAATTTAGAATACAAGTATTATAACCTCAAATAAGTGATTTCCTACGTCAAGCGTGCGAATTTTCATCATGAATAACGGATTAAACAGGCATAATCCATAAAAACACTAAGATCCCTAATATTTCTTTTATTTAGTTTCTTCCCATTCTTTTACCAGATTTCATACTCTTTATTTACTGTAATTTCTTGGTTCAATCTCTACATATTAGTTGGGTTTCCAGAATACATCTATTTCTCATACGACATGCGAATTCAAATCTCCAAAATAGATTTTTCTTTCACAAAAACTAGTCCTAATCAATCCTAGGATAATATTATTGGAGCATTTTCTGAAATAGAGCAAGATAGATACTTGCCTGAGAATTCTTGGTTCAGATTTGTGGAGAGATTGGTGTGGTTGTGATCCTCATTGCACGATCTATCGTTTGGCGGCGACAGCGGTGCAAACGACGGAGTTCTTGGCCTAGAACCCCTTGGAAAGCCTCTCCTCTTCCTCTCCTATCGCCGTCTTTGGTTTGTGGTGATTCTAACCCTATAAGATGACTCTTTCCATCTGATACACCCTTAGAATTTTCGTGGGTTTTTATGCCCAAAAATGTAAAATGTCCAAAACACCCTCCCGGGGTGTTAATTAGGCAATAAAACGCCCCGAGACCCAAACTAAACCCTCGGGTACCTTATTTTTACTATCTCGACCCTTCCGGATACATTGACGCACTCAAAATGACCATATGGGTGACTTATAATTTATTCACTTTTAATAGTCTGAATTTAATCCCGACACGACACAAGCACGTCCCGATAAATTTCTAAAATTACTAAATTTGATTCCCATGATAATTTTACTAATCATAATTACACAACTTACTTTACTCATAAAGTAACTTATAACAAAATAATTACTAACTCTCATCACGCTAGTAAGTATTTAAATAATTTTTCGGATTAATATTAATTTAATATCTCCAATTAAATTTAATAAATCCCCAAAATTCAAAAGTCAGTAAATTACGGGGTATTACATACTTCCCCCCTAATAACGAAATTTCGTCCCGAAATTCGAAAAATAAGGTGTACCGGGTAAGAATAACTCTGGGTACTTCTCACGCATATCCACCTCACGCTCCCAAGTGGATTCCTCCACGTTATGATGCTCACACTGGACCCGAACAAGTGGGATTACCTTTGACCTCAATCTCCTTTCGCTATGGTGTAGGATAGCCACTGGCCTCTCCTCGTAAGATCTGTCGGGATGTAAGTCAATCTCCTCAATCGTGATATGGGTGTGGGCCATGTCATCCTGAGGGTATCGTCTCAACGACGAGATGTGGAATACGTCGTGAATGCGAAGCAAGTGTTCTGGTAGTGCCAATCTGTATGCTACCGGCCCAATCCTCTCGATAATGGGAAATGGTCCACGTACCTCGGGGCCAATTTCCCTTTCTTCCCGAACCTCATCACTCCTTTCATAGGAGATACATGTAGTAATACTTGGTCCCCCACATTAAATTCTCGAAAGAACCGTTTTGCATCGGCGTAGCTTTTCTGCCTGTCCTGGGCTACCCGAATGCGACTCCTGATAATCTCAATCCTAGCAGAGGTTTCCTGAATTACCTCTGGTCTGAGAAAATTGTTATCCCCCACCTCTAGCCAACAAGTTAGGGAATGACAAGGCCTGCCATACAATGCCTGAAATGAAGCCATGCCAATATTGAACTGATTGGAGTTATTATAAGCAAACTCTACCAGTGGAAGATGTGGCTCCCAACCTCCTCCAAAATCAAGGACACACATGCGTAGCATATCCTCCAACATCTAATTGGTACGCTCTGTCTGTCCATCCGTCTGTGAGTGATAAGATGAACTCAACCTCAACTTTGTACCCATGGCCTCCTAAAAGCTTTCCCAGAAACACGACACGAAAATCTTGTCTCTATCTGACACAATATTCAGGGGCACCCCATGTAATCTGACAATCTCAGCAATGAACAACTGAGCATAGTAACACGTGGTATTGTCTGTCCTCACTGGCAGGAAATGAGCCACGTTGGTCAAACGGTCCACAATCACCCAGATGGAGTCGTGGCCCCGCTATGATGTAGGCAACCCAGTAATAAAATGTAACACCCCACCTAATTAAATACCGGGTGGCCAGTCCCATACCAAATTAAAACAGAATATACAATTGACTCAATCTTAGCATCACTGTCGAAAACATTTACAACTCACCCAATATTCACTTAAGCTGGTGTTAAAAACTTTCCAAATTTTAATTTAACAAAATCCATTTAATTTAAGAATAACACAACACATTTTATTCTACAACACTGATAACCAAATAGATAACACAAAAGAATTTAAATGCAATTGGAATAAACATTCCCAAATAATATAAATCCATTACAGAAATCCCAACAATATTAATTGTATTAAAAAGACCTGAATACAATAGTATTTGACCCAGATAGAAAAGATAACAGAATCCTTTGGGCGACATGCCCTAACTAGAAGATCATTGTGAATCAAAAGAAGATTAGCATCTAAGCAACACTCTATAGCTCCATAGCTCATCAAGATCAACTAAGGTTGGCGTCCCTGCTGCTGGACACCTGATATAGAAGAGACAATAGAAAAGAAAATATGCAAGGAAACGGGTTAGAGCCCGATTGTGAAAATGATTTTTAAAACAACAAGTATTTAACAAGTGCAATAAAGCATTTATTATGTACATGTTAGCATCCCACTCTCACTTTCTATTCTCACCTCTAAACTAGAGTGCACACTTAGCGTTTCCTATTAACCTCTTAGTTAATAGTTTCTTTTTTCTAGTCTCCATTATATAATTCCATTCCCATATCATAATCCTCGTATGTCCCATACCATACGTCACATTATTATTCATTTACATTATTTATTTATGAATTAAGCTTTTCAATTCTTTAAGAATAAACATTCATTAACATAATTTCATTCTTTTTCTCAATCCACCGTTATCTACAATTATCACGCAATAGATAATTTAACCACAATATAACCATTCATTCCTTTAATTCATTATATATATATATATATATATATATATATATATATATATATATATATATATATATATATATATATATATATATATATATATATAAAATACGGCATCCCGAGTCATAGCTGCGGTGCAATGCATTACTCTGTTATCATGTGCCATCATCGTTGGTCGCCGAATAGGGGACTATAGGTTCGGTAAGGATTCCTCGAACCACAAATAACCACATACAAGTTGGAGGCGAACATAGTTCTCGTATCCATGCGTCACGTACATACCTAAGTTTCCATAGTCAGCGGACTTATCAACTCCCCGATAACTCTTTCATAGACCTATTTTCTCGAGCAACAAATCAAAGTTCCCATGGATTCATTAGGATATGATTCCTGTCACGTTCAAACCTCCCGTCGATAGCAAGTAAGCTAGGTATGTCATACACATAATCATCAATCCATCAAATAGGCATTATCATACATATAATATACAATCAACAAGGTACTCACATTATCCTTAGATTATTCCCATACGTAGCATCATATCTCTTTAAATCCCACGTATTAAAATATCATAAATTTACTTCTTAATTTACTTAACCCCGAGCCTCACTCAATACACAAGGTACAAATAGGTTTTTCCTCAACACATACTCAGTAAGAAGTCATTAATACCCTACTGGTCCATATCGTCATATCTCCCGAATTACCACAAATTAAACTCTCCCTTTAATTAAGGTTCAAACCGATAGTTTCAAATCTCTTATAAATACATATTCTTTCACTTAGGATTAAACCCACTTGTAAACTTAAGGATACCTAGGTCTTATATTAAATAACCCCTACTGGTCCTATCTTTAATCCTCATACATCCCCATTTAGAATTCAACAAATTAATCTAGCAACCGAAATTCCTTTAAATTAATTATCATTATTCTAATCAATGAAATCCCAATCAAATTAATTCAAATCTTATCAAGGGCTACTGATATTTTCTAAGTCCCATAATATCAAAATAATAATCACCAAGGATCCACAAAAGGTTTGGGATAAGAATAAACATTTAAAAGAAACAACTTTAGAAATTCTGGGGAGGTCGATCAATCGAAGGAAGGGGGTCGATCGATCGATCACTCAGGTAATAGCCTGGTTTTTCTGCATTTCTGCAACTACGGGTTTAGCCATTTTTTATTATTAAAACCTTTATATAAACATCCCAAATGACTTATAATATCTACTACATGATATATCAACATATATGAACGATTTCTAATGTTCTAAACATCCTAGAATCATCAAGAGATTGGATTAAAAGCATGTTTATCTCCTCTTTTTCCAGAAAATTATCAACATATTATCTTCAAGAACACATCAATAGTTTTCATAATTTCTTCAACAGATTCATGATTATTTCATGGATAACTAACTACCTACAACATGAGTTTGATTACAACATATTTTCAGTTTCCAGAAATTCATTTAACAACTCCATTATTTCTTCCAAAACATGAAAAATTATCTCTTTTATTAACTATTCTAATATGGAAAATATACAAACTTAGATTGCCATTATCAAACACTTGCCTCTACTGAAGGTCTGATCCTTTGGTGTAGTATATCTCAGGTGGCTCTCCCTTCTCCGGTCAACCTCCGGTGGTGGTTGGTGGTGGTCACTCTTGGTTCTTAGTTCTTCTCCTTCCCAAGTAGGCTTTTCCCTTCCCAAGCAACCTTTCACTCTCTCTAGGAAGATGATTTATCTATTTTTTGTAATGGAGATGAATAAACCACGTACACTTAATCTACCAATACTTATAATAGGACAAAATCAGAAATCACTATTCATCCCTCCTATAAAAATGACCAAAATACCCTTTTAGGTTGTCTTTTCATTTCCAAATGACCCGAGACTCAAAACCAACGTCCCAATAGACTTTTTTGACTATTTCGAACCTTCCAAACGTAACGACGCAGTCAAACTGACTAAAAGGTCGATAGAAAATAAATTTCCTTTTTAATCACATAATTTAGTCCCGACACGTCCCATACCGCGTCCGACTAAAAATCCAAATTACTGAATTAATATTACACGACCATATCAATAGCATCTCATTCATATATTACCTAAATATCTTTAAGTAATATTCAGAATTATACATTTTAATATCCACAATTTGGATCAAACCCAAATGAATTAATTAATAATAAAATTCAATTAATCCATTAATTTAAAATATAACCCATTTAAAATTCATTAAAAATCAAGGGGAATTACATACTTCCCCCCTTATAACAGAATTTTGTCCCAAAATTCAGGAATATAAATCATGCCGATAAGGTCAACTTCGAGTATAAATCTCACATCGCAAGAAATCTAAGACGTACCGCCCATACAGTACTTTATCAAAAATCCATATTAATGTTATAAGCCCTACCTCACCATATAGTGCCAACTGAATCGAATATAAACTTTACCCAATCTTCCCTATATCATTCATGTATCCAAGTTCAGAAAAATGATCCTTATTATTTCACAATTTTGAAAACTACTACCATTCATCCATCCAGGTCGTCCATACACCCTATCGTACCACTTTCATTATAATATTTATCGCAAAGGTTACAACCTCATATCCCAAAGACCTAACTTATCTCGACTTCCAACGGTTATTAGTTTCATGCGTGGGGTGTCTCGCAAGCGAAATCCAAACAAGGAACCCCCCGATACACTACTACATAAAGTAGTCGGTCATCGAAACTCCCCAGGCCCTTAGTCAATAGTATATAACCTATCTACAGGTTTTATCGATTTCAATTAAAAGTCTACTCATCTACTCTCTTATTAAAGATAAGATGCTAGCTATACGCTCTTACATATCACAAGTCAATGCACGTCGCTAGTCATATCACTCTCGGACATGCGTAAAGTAAGTAATCCCTTGATAAAGATCAAACCCACATGATGACATGTAAAATATAGGTTTCCCATACCCCTCGGTGATTCTACGTAAATAACGATGCTATAGGCTAAGTTTAGCAACCCATTTTCCCACACAATATTAATCCCTACAAAAATCACTATACACCTCATAACTCCATAGATAGAAAACATACCCCCATTCGCGGGTGGTGGTTGTTGATTTGCTGCCTGATGGACATTATATACACGCCCGTACTGACCCTGTTGTGTGAGTGCTACTGGAATGCGAGGTAGTGCTAGCACCGGAGCTGGAGCTGGAAGAGCAGCTGGTGGAAACACCGGTACGTGTGGCTCCTGTCGAGCATTTTGGTGCTAAGGGAATTTTTCTTTCTCAGGACAATCTTGGCATTTATGGCCATACTTGACGCACAAGAAACATTTTCCCGCAAACTTTCCACCACTTTGTCCTTGTTGACCCCGTCCCTGCTAGCCATTACCTCCTTTCCCTTGGCCATGTTGAGCTTGTCTCTGGCCCTGATGGCCTTGCTGTCCTTGCTCGTTACCTCTATCCTCAAATCGAGAATCTCCAGATCGTAAACGCTTAGCATAATCCCCTATCTGGGAACCATGCTCACCCCGACACTGATGACTCTGCCTTGACTGAGTCCCACTAGAACTGACCCATGTAGTCTTGCCTTGCAGGCTTGACCCAAATCCCCTCTTAACACCCTGAGTATGAAAGCGGTTATCCTGGAAATGAAACATTGCAGCATTAAGAACATCTGCATGCGTACGTAGTGAGAGATTTCCCAATAAATGCTTGTGAATCTTATAGTTCAACCCATCAGTGAACATTAGAATTCTCCTCTCCTCAGTGGGTACCTCCGCTGGTACTAAATTTTTTAGTCGAGTGAATTCTTCCTCATATTACGCCATCATCTTCTCTCCCTGCTTCAAATCAAGTAATTTCTTCCTCATCTCTGTCTGGATGGCGGAAGGAAAATACTTCTCATCAAACTGTATCCAAAAGTCTTGGATAGTCATTGTGTCTCTCTCCTCCATAGTGGTCGTAGCTTCCCACCATTGCAAAGCTGCCCCTACTAGATTGAATGTGGCTAGTATTTGACGTTGAACCTCAGTACATTCGAGCATTCTCAAGTGCCATTGGATATCTTTCTTACATTGTCTAGCAGTCACAACATTTGATCCTCCCTGAAAATCAGGTGGGTGCGCCTTCTGAAAGGCATCCCTCGCTCGTTCCCATGGAGTAGGAAACACTTGCCCTCGCGCGGGTGGCACAAATGGTACAAGTGCTGGAGCCTGCTGAACATCAGCCAGAGCTGTATTGACTGCTTAAGCAACAATTATAGCAACTTCGGCCGCAGTTATCGTACCCTGAGCTGGGGCGATTTGAGGTGCACGTCGAGGAGGCATCTGAAACGAGAGAACACTATCAGTATTTGATATAACAAAATAGCTGAAGATCGTTGGCGTAAATAGAAAATAAATAATCATACTCATAGGGCTCTACATCAAAGAACGGTAAGCTGAAAACACAATAAGTCGTACAGATCCTAAAGGACACTAGAACCTGATGCTCTGATACCACCTATAACACCACGCCTAATTAAATACTGGGTAGCCAGTCCCATACCAAATTAAAACAGAATATACAGTTGGCTCATTATTAGCATCACTGTCGAAAACATTTACAACTCACCCAATACTCAATTAAGCTCGTGTTAAAAACTTTCCAAATTTTAATTTAACAAAATCCATTTAATTTAAGAATAACACAACACATTTTATTCTACAACACTGATAACCAAATAGATAACACAAAAGAATTTAAATGCAATTGGAATAAACATTCCCAAATAATATAAATCCATTACAGAAATCCCAATAATATCAATTGTATTAAAAAGACCCGAATACAATAATATTTGACCCCGATAGAAAAGATAACTAAATCCTTTGGGCGACATGCCCTGACTAGAAGATCACTGTCAATCAAAAGAAGATAAGCGTCTAAGCAACACTCCATAGCTCCATAGCTCGTCAAGATCAACTAAGGTTGGCGTCCTTGCTACTGGACACCTGATATAGAAGATACAATAGAAAAGAAAATATGCAAGGAAACGGGTCATAGCCCGATTGTGAAAATGATTTTTAAAACAACAAGTATTTAACAAGTGCAATAAATCATTTATTATGTACATGTTAGCAACCCACTCTCACTAGCTATTCTCACCTCTCAACTAGAGTGCACACTTAACGTTTCCAATTAACCTCCTAGTTAATGGCTTCTCTTTTCTAGTCTCCATAATATAATTCCATTCCCATATCATAATCCCCGTATGTTCCATACCAAACGTCACATTATTATTCATTTACATTATTTATTTATGAATAAGCTTTTTAATTCTTTAAGAATAAACATTCATTTAACCACAACATAACCATTCATTCCTTTAACTCATTATATATATATATATATATATATATATATATATATATATATATATATATATATAATACGGAACCCCGAGTCACAGCTGTGGTGCAATACATTACTCTACTATCATGTCCCATCATCGCTGGTCGCCGAATAGGGGACTAAAGGTTCGGTAACGATTCCTCGAACCACAAACAACAACATACAAGTTGGAGGCGAACATAGTTCTCGTATACATGGGTCACGCTCATACCTACGTTCCCACAGTCAGCGGACTTATCAACTCCCCGATAAGTCTTTCATAGACCTATGTTCTCGAGCGACAAATCAAAGACCCCATGGATTCATCAGGATATGACTGCCCTCACGCGCAAACCTCCCGTCGATAGTAAGTAAGCTAGGTATGTCATACTCATAATCATAAATCAATAAAATAGGCATTATCATACTTATAATATACAATCAACAAGGTACTCACATTACCCTTAGATTATTCCCATACGTAGCATCATATCTCTTTAAATCCCACGTATTAAAATATCATAACTTTACTTCTTAATTTACTTAAACCCGAGCCTCACTCAATACACAAGGTTCAAATAGGTTTTTCCTCAACATATACTCAGTAAGAAGTCACTAATACCCTATTGGTCCATATCATCATAACTCCTGAATTACCACGAATTGAACTCTCCCTTTAATTAAGGTTAAACCCGATAGTTTCAAATCTTATATAAACACATATTCTTTCACTTAGGATTAAACCCTCTTGTAAACTTAAGGATACCTAGGTGTTATATTAAATCACCCCTACTGGTCCTATCTTTAATCCTCATACATCCGCATTTAGAATTCAATAAATGAATCTAGCAACAAAAATTCCTTTAAATTAATTATCATTATTCTAATCAATGAAATCCCAATCAAATTAATTCAAATCTTATGAAGGGCTTACTGATATTTTCTAAGTCCCATAATATCAAAATAATAATCACCAAGGATCCACAAAAGGTTTGCGATAAGAATCAAAATTTAAAAGAAACAACTTTAGAAATTTTGGGGAGGTCGATCGATCGAAGGCAGGGGGTCGATCGATCGATCACTCAGGTAACATCGTGGTTTTTCTGCATTTCTGCAACTACGGGTTTAACCATTTTTTATTATTGAAACCTTCATACAAACATCCGAAATAACTTATAATCTCTATTACATGATATATCAACATATATGAATGATTTCTAATGTTCTAAACATCCTAGAATCATTAACAGATTGGATTAAAAGCATGTTTATCTCCTCTTTTTCCAGAAAATTATCAACATATTATCTTCAAGAACACATCAATGGTTTTCATAATTTCTTCAACAGATTTATGACTATTTCGTGGATAACTAACTACCTTCAACATGAGTTTGATTACTACATATTTTTAGTTTCCAGAAATTCATTTAATAACTCCATTATTTCTTCCAAAACATGAAAAATCATCTCTTTTATTAACTATTCTAACATGGACAATATACAAACCTAGATTGCCATTATCAAACACTTGCCTCTACTGAAAGTCTGATCCTTTGGTGTAGTATATCTCAAGTGGCTCTCCCTTCTCCGATCAACCTCTGATGGTGGTTGTTGGTGGTGACTCTTGGTTCTTAGTTCTTCTCCTTCTCAAGTAGGCTTTTCCCTTCCCAAGCAACCTTTCATTCTCTCTAGGAAGATGATTTCTCTATTTTGTGTAGAGGAGATGAATAACCCACGTACACTTAATCTACAAATACTTATAATAGGACAAAATCCGAAATCACTATTCATCCCTCCTATAAAAATGACCAAAATGCCCTTTTGGGTTGTCTTTTCATTTCCAAATGACCCGAGACTCAAAACCAAAGTCCCAATAGACTTTTCTGACTATTTCGAACCTTCCGGACGCAACGACGCAGTCAAAATGACTAAAAGGTCGATAGAAAATAAATTTACTTTTTAATCTCACAATTTAGTCTCGACACGTCCCATACCACGTCCGACTAAAAATCCAAATTATTGAATTAATATTACACGGCCATATCAATAGCATCTCATTCATATATTACCTAAATATCTTTAAGTAATATTCAGAATTATACATTTTAATATCCACAATTTGGATTAAAACCAAATGAATTAATTAATAATAAAATTCAATTAATCCATTAATTTAAAATATAACCCATTTTAAATTCGTTAAAATTCACGGGGTATTACATAAAATGCATGGAAATACTCTCCCTCTTCCACGCGGGTATTTCCAATGGTTGAAGCAACCCCGAAGGTTTCTGGTGGTCCACTTTTACCAGCTGGCATGTAGAACACTTGGACACGAACTCAACAATGTCCTTTTTCATCCCACTCCAACTATATTGTCGCCTCATATCCTGATACATCTTATCTCCCCCACGATGCACTGTAAATCGGGACCCGTGAGACTGGGTCATTACTGCATGACGTATGTCTGTTCCTTCGGGAACCACCAATCTCCCATCGGAGCATACACGGGTAAGATCCGCGAGAGAGAGATTGGCTCGTCGTGAAAGCCATCGGTTAAAAAAAGCCCAAGAAAAAATTAAGGCAACAAAAATAGCAAAAATATGCTAAAAGGGGCCAACATAGTTTAGTTTGATTGATCTTGCAAAAATAAATCACTTCAAAAGAAAAGAAAAGTGTGAAAAGTTTTATTTGTTTATCTTTTGAGGGAGTTTAGTTGAAGATCTACGGGGTTACACAATTAATGATAATATGCATAGTTTTTAATGATACTATTGATTTGTATAATCACCAATAACCAAGGCTTGTGTGCAATGTGCTTGTTTTGTACATTGAAGTTAACTTTATTTAACATGAGGCTAAAGCTTAGTTCGTTAAATTTTACGGCCAATTTGAACTTCTGAAAATATTTGAGTGTTTGGGTTACAATTTATTTATATCTAGTTCACACCCATCTATTCCATCAAACATGTTTAGACACATCAATACTATGCTAGCGTGTAAAGCTTATGGGTTTGTGTCATGTTTTGTGGTTGTTAATACCTATATATATGTGCATATTTTCTTTGATATATTTTGCATATATTTTATATGGTATTGTTTGTTGTATTTGTTTTTTTTGAAAAAATTGAAAATTTTCAAAAATAGTTGGTTGTGTTTGCCTTTGAGATGATCATTACATGTGCTTGATTTATATCTTTTAATGACAATATCTTATCTTTTACGTGATGCTTCGTATTTCATTCTTATGTTTTTACTTGGTTGTTTATTTTGGATAAAAAGAAAGGGGAGGGGAAATTTAATGGAATTTTGATGAGTTCGATTTATATGGGAGAATTTATATAGGAGTTTAATTTTATATCAAACTCTATGCGTCATGAGGTATATGTTTTTGTCTCATGTGTGTAGGCACCTAAAGTGGAATTAAAGACACAGGGATGAAAGTGAAGTTTTCTAGAGGGAAGAAAAAGAAGTTTGAAGACAAATAGACTTATGACATTTTTTTTTGGGGTTAGGAAGGATGTTAGGATTTTTGTCATATGAGATTTTTTATTTTAATTTGGTGTTCGGCTATGTTAGATTGTTTTGTACAGAAATAGCCAAAGGGGGAGATTTGTGAGAAAAAAAATTCTAATATTGATCATGGCATAGTTTTAGACTAGTTTGGTGTATCCCGTTACAAATCGTCATGCACCGTCATGACGAACCGAACTCGAGCATCTCCAAGTTTGAAGACTTCACGACATCTCGTAAAGATATAAAATAATTTAAAGTTTAAATTAATTTACATAGTTATGTTTAGGTGGTTTTATCTTCAAAAAGAAAAATATTTTTCTTTTTTAACCCTCATTCAAACGAGATTGAATGTTGTTTTAAAGGTCTTTCAATGTGCTTTTCAAACGTGTTTTAAACAAGGGCATACTTATATGTCAACGAGACACATCTCGTTCGAACGAGATGCATATTTTGTTATAACGACGTTGTGAGATTGTTCGAACGACACACCACCTCAAAATTTGTATATATGCTCGTTTTGAGTTTATTTGATTTATAACATTTTTGAGATTCAATTCTGCATAAATTTTGTGAAAGTTCTTCACTCTTTGTGTTGCAAAAACACTTTTTAATTCACAACAAACATAATTGATTATAGTTCTTGTGAATTTGTTTAAACCTAAAAAGTTTTGTATCTTTGCATACACCTTGTGGAGAGGTGCTCCACGATTGACTTGGGAAACCTGAGGGCATTCATTGCTTAAGACAACGACTGAGGATGAAGGAGGAGGACTGCGATTCTTATGATTCTTGCTGGAATCATTGCTGAAGGAAGATTGCGGTGTATGTGAGTTCTTGCGGGAATTCATTATAGATTCCTTTATAAAGTTTATAAGTTGCGATTTGAAAATTTTATAAAGTGAATAAAAGGTTTTTCTCTAAGGGGAATTTTCCTAAAAGTTTGCCTTAGTTGAATACTTGATTTGATTTATCTATTTCATCACATAGATGTATGCTGAGGATAATAAGATAAAATTGGTTTAAGATAATTGCACACTCTCAAATTCGAATCTTTGTTCTGCATATTTGTTTTTGCATTATTTAAGTGGTATTAGAGCCATCCACTCTTACAAGTGGTGTCAGAGTATGCTTACCGCTTTCTCAAATTGGTATCAGAGCATACTTACCGCTCTCTTAAATTGGAATTTTGACCATTCTTGCTCTGCACATTTATTTCCGCATTTGTAAGTGGTATCAGATCTTCCATGCGTTTTCAATGGAGAATGAATTTCCCAATGATATTTTATGAAACTACAGATATATGGAATGGTCTAAACAAAGGCCCATTTATATTATTTTCAAATTAAGTATTAAACTTAAATAAAATTAACCCTAAGCACCAATTATAAACGAAAGTTGTGTAAGCAAGTTTGAGACAATTTCATTTTATCCGAAAACATGCATCTAGGTGATAGAGGGATAAAGTAAAATAAATAATTACACAATGCCCGATGTACGAGGAAAACCAACATTGAAAAAATCTCGAATGGCCCATCCATGCAATATCAACTAATTATGGAATTACAAAGGACATGACATAAGACTTCTAACACATGCTCGTTGACCTAGCAAGCCTTAACGCTCTTCATTACTCAACCTCCACGTAGTGTCATGCAAGAGTCCACTCGTGCACTTCCACTACGTTTCAGTTCACACACACACATTACTATCCGTGGATAAAGCTCAACTGCCATATATGGATCTGGAACACTGACGCATCTCTTATTCACTGTAACACCACAAACATGGAATCCACCATGGGTAAAAAACAAATACGGAATCCACCCCATTAAATGATTGTCAACAAGTTAAAGAGAATAAAACTTCTCAGTTTTGACAAATAAGATCTCAATGCATAAAATAGGCGAAACTTGGATCTTAAACAAGTTGGGTAAAAAATAGGTTGGGAACTTTTGGATGTGTATAGTAAACTGATTTTCTCCAAAAGTCACATAAAAAACAAATGCCATGACCACTTTATAGAAAACTCATTTTTTGAGGTGACACCCATTTTGAGGACTCATTCAAATGAAAGCAGGAGTTCATTCAAACCAAATAACATAGTTTGTTCGAACCAATACGAATCTTGTTCAAATGAAAATGCTATTCTCATTAGAATGGACTTCGAATGAGATTTAAATGATATTCATTCGATAAACAAAGAAAGTTCGTTCGATGTTCACTTAACTCTCGTTTGAAACGACAAAGGCATCTCGTTCGAACGAATACTATAAACTCGTTCGAAAGACTTAAAACAAAGTTTATTTTAAAAACATCTTTTAAAACTGTTCCTCAAACAAACTTTTATAATAATAACACCCAATATAAAAACATCCAAGGATGAACATATTTATTTATTCTTACCTGAGACATCCTCAGAACATGAAGATAAAATGTGGAACAAAACACTACACGATGAATGACATCTTCTAACTTGTCTGTTACGTCTTCAATCAAACACATTATGGGCTTGAAAGATTAACACAATCAAGCTCTAACCTATGACTCAAAGGTTTTGTCCAAATACGAAATAAGCCAAAATACATACAAATTGACTATAACTAAAATTTGTCCTTACAGATCTCCCCCTTTGGCTATTCTAGAAAAAAACACAAAATAAAAACCAGTGGTCCGTTAAACTCTGCTAAAAGACTGAATCCCTAACCCTAAAAGGAAAAAGTATAACATAATCGACACATAAACTGAGTAGCTTTACTCTTGTGTAAACTTCACCGCATGGTTGCAAACCTGCACACTTAAACACACCTTCAAATGCAAACATAATATAACCATACAAATATGCATATGAATAAACCCTCCCTCTTTGTCTAAAAATCTCTACCTAAGTTAGGATGTCTCCTCTTAAGGTAAAAATCTCTCCCAGACTAAACAGATGAGGTATCATTTCTTTCCCCTTTGTTAAGGAATAACAAAAAATAAAAGCACAACCCAATATAACAAATTCTCCTTGAAAATGAAACATGGGTAAGAATATATGAAAAACAACTATATCATGTAATGATGTGAGTACAACAAGCAATGACAACCACTCGATAATACAAGCGCAACTAATCCAAACAATGATCAATTAATGCCAATTCTGATGGAAAAATTAAACATGAGATACCAATGTAAACAAGAAATAAAGATACCAATATAATCAAATAGCACGACAATTTGATTCAAAGATAAAACGCATGGAAAACATATATTAAATGCAAATGCAAAGGCTCAAAACAAACGATTTAATATATATAAATATGCAAAAGAAACCAATTACACTTATATATAGGAATAAACACCACAAAAGACACAAAACACAATAAACTTTACACATTGTCATAAACAAATTGTTGTAAACGGAGTGAAGGGACATGAAATATAAATAAGAGAAATATGACCCAATCACTGAAACAAAGATTTAGCCTCATAGATACAAAAAAAAGTGAACTCATATTTGGACAAACAAGCCCAATGCACACTAACCTGCTCACAAATTATAACGTCAAACGTGAAAATCCATTATCAAACGTTAATTAACTAGGAGTCATTGTGAAAATCAATTGATCTTGAAATTATAACCTGCTCACAACTATAGATATATCATTTTTCATTCTTAATTTTTTAATATATCATTCTTTTGAAGAATCAATGCAACAAATTGGCCTTATCAATTTGATTTTTTCTTTTTCTTCTTAATTTTTTTGGGCTCTTGCCAGCGGTGGCCTTTCACATAAAGAAGATTTCTCCATTCGTAGCCATTTTCGCTGCACACTCATAGTTAAAAAAACATAAACTCACGGACAATGGTTCTTATATGCACAAATCCCCCAATCATATATATATATATATATATATATATATATATATATATAGAGAGAGAGAGAGAGAGAGAGAGAGGTTCAGATGTGAGCATAAAAGATAAACATTTTAATGAACCTTAATAAAAAAACACCTAACACCCAATCAATTTAAATTCCTATCTTGTAATTAGTTCGCGCCAGCGACAACGAACATGTATGCAACATGCACCAGCGTCAATAGACACACATGTGGGTGTATTAAAAAACACACATGTAACACGCGTGCTCGTTGCTGCTTTATTTTCTGTTAAGGTTCATTAAAATGTTCATCTTTTATGTTCTCTTATGTACCTTTACATATATATATATATATATATATATATATATATATATATATATATATATATATATATATATATATATATATATATATATATATATATATATATATATATATATATATGACAAGATTGTTAGTACAACACCTCACTTAGCTCATGTAACATATGAAGTTAGAATCCAAAGGGCTCGTGCATGTGTGTGAGAAAGCATAAGGAAAATGAATCCATTAAGTAATTAATTTTCAAACTACTCCATTTAAACATGATTAAGAATGATCTAAATATTGAAAATCATAATCAAATGTTCTAGACACATGGAAACATGGAATGAAGTGGATCATGACACAATAATATTCCACACAAAGCGTGCAAAACTAAACTATACATAATCAAAAATCTTTTTGAGTTTTTAAACGTTTTATGACATAAAAAGAAAAACAAACTCAAAAGACAAACAAAATCTTTTTAATTTTTTCAATAAGACCTAATAAATGAAATATCAAAATACAAAAGATTCAAACCACATATAACTAGCAAGCACATATAACATGGAGTACCAAACCTAGTGGATATAAACATGCGAGCACAATCATCTATTAGATTTACCATGAGAAGTATCATGTGAAAGCATTTAAGAATAAACAAGTCTAACATGTAAAGCCTACAAATCTGATTTCCTAACCCATGTATGTGTGACATGATGCTCTTGGGTTTTGGGAACCTTGGTAATAACCCACGTAGATATGACATGATGCACTTGTGAATGAGGAACCTTGGTGACTCTATACTTAGACTTCATGGGACCATCTCTAATATCAAATAAAAAATGCCTAAAGTGACCTTTGCTACCGCAATGTGTGCATGCATGGAATCGAGGTATGTTACCCTTGAGTTAACCTTTTCTAATGTTCCTAGCAATGGTTGACTCTCAAAACCATGGTTTTGATTTAGTAGATGAAGTATTGGGAATATCGAAGTCAATACCACTGTTTTCATCTTTGATTCAGATGGTGCCTTACATTTTAGCCAACTTTTCTGACCTTGGCTCCAAAGTATATTTGACATTGCTCGAGTCTATCAATTTCTCTTCTAACTCCATAATCCTAGATTTGTGTAAATGACGTGACTCATCAAAAACTAAGGAATCCTTCATTAAAATCTCCATTATTCCCCAAAGGCTATGTCCCTTCCCCCTCAATAAATGCGAGCTTTTCCCTAAGAGTCTTCTCACGTGCCGTAAGATCGTCAATTAAAATAGTATCAGCATTACCTATGGCACGTTCTCTCAACCTAGCTACCAACTTCAAGTTAGCCTTTTTGAATTTTGAATTTTTTTCACAAAACAAATAGAAGTAAACTTAAGGATCACTCTCATTTTCCTCCTTTTCTTCTTTTCCACACTCTCAACCATCACTCACTTGGGAGTTATAAACAATGGACTCAAAATTATAATGCTTGGAATTATCAAGAGATTTTTCATCAAAGCTCACATGACTATCCATGAACGCATTGTAATTGCACTGAATGGGGGAATCGAGTTCCTCTTCCTGATCACTATCACTAAGGGTGACATTCTACACCTTCAGTTTCATTCCTTTATTCCTTAGTTTAGTGGGACACTCACCTTCCCCATAATAATAACCCTTACATAAAAAGCATCTATCCTAGTCATCCCTCTTAAAATTATCATTATGATTTCTTAGAAATTTTATTGCCTTGTTAAAGTTATGTTTCTAAAACTTCTATTCATCTTTCAATTATTTTTCAAACATGAGAATTTTTTAAAACTTTTTAACAAACATGGAAATATCGCCAAAATCGTTGTCACACTCATCATCCAAAACACGCGTTTCCTTCTTCCGGCCTTTCAAAGCAATGCCCTGATCTTTTCTCATCTTTTTGGACGAAAACATGTCAAGCTCATATGTTTGAAGATCACCTACAAGATTTTTGAGTTTTGTAGTGTCAAATGTCCCAAAGGAATTCAAAGCGATTTCTTTTGAATTAAATCTTTCAGGTAAGGACCTTAATATTTTTTTGAGTACCTGGGTTTTGTGTATTCCCTCTTTAAAGTTAAACGACGAGTTCATAATATCTGACAGTTTAGCACGGAGCTCATCAAAGGATTCACTCCCCTTCCTCTTAATGGTTTAAACCTAGTGGTGAGGTTTTGGAGTTTGGAAGTCTTAATAGTACCTCATGGGTTTGTAGGATTATCTCTTAAGCTTATTTAGATGTTTCACATGTTATAATGCAACGGAACTCCTCATTTGTGACGACACAAAATAAGGCATTCAAACCACATGAGTTATAATTATACAACTTATGCTCGTCCTCATTCTAGGTTTCTACGAGTTTGAGAATTTGATAATCACCTACTAAGCATGTGGGTGGGGACCAACCCTTAACGACCACTTGCCATAGCCGCTTATCCATCGACTTAAGTGCAGATTTTATAAACACTTTCTAGTACGTGTTGTTAGACCCATCAAACAAAGGTGGCCTATAAAATGATTGGCCCTCCATATAGAAAACGCTATAATTCATGCCTAAACACTAATTTAACACAATAACTTAGTGTTCTAGCTCTGATTGAAAGTGCATATATATGGAATGGTCTAAACAAAATCTAGTTTTTATTTTTTTCAAATTAAATATTAAACTTAAACGTGATTAACCCTAAGCACCAATTATAAATGAAAGTTGGGTAAAAAAGTTTTAGATAATTTTATTTTATCCTAAATTATGTGAACAGGTGCTAACACGATAAGTAAAATAAACAACCACACAAAACCCAATGTACGAGTAAAATAAAAATCACTATGTATGGAATTACAAAGGAAACTACAAACGAATTACAACACACACTTAAGCGCTCTCAAGCCTTGACGCACTTCATTCCTCAACCTTAGCCTAGTGTCACACAAGAGTCAACTTGTGCAATGCTACAACATGTGTGTCCATACACACCTCAGTGTCCACCGATAAGGCACAACTACCATCTATGGATTTAGAATACGGAAGAACCTTTTCTTCATAGCAACACCACAAACATGAAGTCCACCATGTGTAATCAATAAATATGGAATCTGAAAGTGCGATAGGCCCCCAATTTTTAATTTAAAACCTTTTTATACTCCAAAAAGTAATAATTTTCTTTTTAGATATGCGGAAGCGAAGATGATGGTTCAATTAAAAAAATTCACAAACTTTAATTTCTTTTAAAATTAAAATTAAACCAAGTGAAATAAGATTAAATCCACACAAGTTGATTTTTCACTTAAACCAAATATTTCAATTCAAGTCCTAGAAATTTGCCTAACAAGAATAATCCATTTTGCAAATTAGGCCAAACCAAATTTTACCAAAATATATTATCTTTGATTTGAATTAATTTCAATTTCACCCAAATATATTTTAACACCAAAGAACATAAGTGTGATAATTAAATCAAATTTTATCTTGAATTACCTAAGCATGCATCTACGTGATTTAAGAAAGATAAAATTAAACAATATCACACGACCCGCCGATGTATGAGGAAAACCCAAATGGGAAAAACCTCGGACGGCCCTAGCCACGAATTCTTTAAGTATGGTAGTTTTTACAAAGACTCGACACAAGAGGACTTACACAAACTGACTTGAGTCCGCCCAAGCCTTGACGCGCTCTTTGGTCTTCAACCTCCACCTAGTGTATAACCGTGGACTCCTCCACAGTCTCGAACTCCATCGATGGGGCTATGGTCACCGTCAACCCACACGCGAAGCCTTTCTTCGAGTGAGAACACCACAATAAACTTTTCTCCTTTTCGGGGTAGAGAAGAACCCAAACTCTCTTCTTGTTGGTGTAGAGAAAACCAGGTGCCAAAACTCTCCAAGCAATGATATATCAATAGGTACTTGGAATAAACTAAACAAAATGGGTGTGTATGTGTTTTTTGATGAGTTTAATCCATAAAAATCAAACACAAAATATGGAACTTTTTCTTAAAAGTTTTTCTCTCAAAACACTCTTAGAATGTGAAAAAGTTGTCTTCAAAAAGTTAGTTCCCGCACTTAAGAAGTATGTCAAATAGGAAGTGGGGTAAAGTAGTGGAAAAGTGGAAAAAACTGGCTTAAAACTGTTCCTGCTGTTTTTTCGTTAGAAATCTCGTTCGAACGAGACTTCTAACGAAGAGACAGAAAGGAAAAAAAAATTCGTTTGAAAACTCGTTCGAATGGTCGTTCGAACGACCTATCTAATGAGATCTTAGGCCATGGTTCTAGATAATTTCGATACGAACGCGTGGCCGCCAGTTTCGTGTCATTCTGATTTTTTTTGGATTTGATATGATTTTTCTACTGAAAGGTGTCAGCGAACAAAATATTTAGAACTATGAATTCAAAAAAAGTTTAACAAAAAAATACTAACACCCAAAATAAATTTCTAAAATACACCCAATAAATAATGTTCCAAGCTCCTATATATATATATATATTAAAATGAATTCATACCTTAGGAGCAATGGAACTATGTTGATGACGTAGAAACGAGGCACAACACATACGGCATTTGATGAATCTTTAATATCTTGGCCGCTACGTCTTCAACAAACACGTCATAGGCTTGAATGGATAAACTTGAACTCTATCCTATGACTCAAATGTTTTTGTCCGGAATTGAGCCAAAACTACAAAGGACTCAATTGGAAATTTGTGTCCTTACAAATCTCCCCCTTTGGCTATTTCGGGACAAAAACTAAATAAAAATCCTAAAGGGCCGTCAAGCTCACTAGACTCAAAAATAATGTCCCACCCAAAAATAAAAATACAATGCTTGGCGCAAACAACCCAAGGATCAATATCTTTGCTGATGTTGAATATTGCCATTTAAAAGTATTCCTGCACACTTAAGCAAACAATCAAACGCATAGGGAATACAAAAATATTTAAATGCAATTAAATAATTACTCCCCCTGAATTAATTCTCCACTTTATCAAACAAATGACATACTTAGAAAGACGTCTCCCCCTAATATAAATCTCCCCCAAACTAAGATACGATAATAATAGGATTAGATACGATTTCTCCCCCTATCATTCTCCCCCTTTTTGTTCAAGAATAGACAAAGGCTAAAGAATAAAAAAAAGTAACTTATCTCCCCCAAATAAAGCATATACACCCTCTAAACTAAGCAAGGGATAAAAGAATGGGATAACAAGCTAAAACATGTAATTGTGCATATAGTGATGAGAACGTTAAAGCATATGGGCAACAAAAATTCAACTATTCCAAACAATAACATCGGATACCAACTAGGATGCAATAAAATGATACCAATATGATATATAAATTATTAAGCATGTGATATCAACAAAGAATGCAATAAGATGGATACCAAGTATGAATTAAAGCATATATGGATTAGAAATCAAAGCAAAGACTAAACAAAAATATCAAATATATGTATACATAATATATATCAAAAAGACTCAAGTACACATATATAGATATAAACACACAAATGACACACACAACATATAATAGGAGTCTTTCACACTCGTATGGCAAAAATGTGTCATATAGAAACAGAAGTGTTGGGGTGTGAACTAGTAACAATTAAATTTAGACCCAATCACTTAATACATGTTCACCGAGTTCTCAATTGATTGCAAACTTCATCACATTTGAATATAACCTCATGTGATAATATAAATTGAACTCAATGAACAAACGTACACAATGCATACAAGCCTGGCATATTGATGATTCTACAAACCAATAGAGTCATGACAAGAAATACGCAACTAGGATAAACGGACATCGTGCAAACCGTTGATATACCATCCAATCTCCCTCAATATGCATTTATATTAAAAGTTTTGCTCTCAAAAGACTCTTAGAATGTGAAAAAGTTGTCTTTAAAAAGTTAGTTCCCGCACTTAAGAAGTATGTCAAAAAGGAAGTATGTCAAGAGGACTTACACAAACTGACTTGAGTCCGCCCAAGCCTTGACGCGCTCCTTGGTCTTCAACCTCTGCCAAGTGTATAACCGTGGACTCCTCCACAGTCTCGAACTCCATCGATGGGGTAATGGTCACCGTCAAACCACACGCGAAGCCTTTCTTCGAGTGAGAACACCGTAATAAACTTTTCTCCTTTTTGGGGTAGAGAAGAACCCAAACTCTCTTCTTATTGGTGTAGAGAAAACCAGGTGCCAAAACTCTCCAAGCAATGATATATCAATAGGTACTTGTAATAAACTAAACAAAATGGGTGTGTATGTGTTTTTTGATGAGTTTAATCCATAAAAATCAAACACAAAACATGGAACTTTTTCTTAAAAGTTTTGCTCTCAAAAGATTCTTAGAATGTGAAAAAGTTGTCTTCAAAAAGTTAGTTCCCTCACTTAAGAAGTATGTCAAAAAGGAAGTGGGGGTAAAGTAGTGGAAAAGTGGAAAAAACTGGCTTAAAATTGTTCCCGCTGTTTTTTCGTTAGAAATCTCGTTCGAACGAGACTTCTAACGAAGAGACAGAAAGGAAAAAAAAATTCTCGTTTGAAAACTCATTCGAACGACTTCTCGTTTGAAATAGGTCGTTCTAACGACCTATTTAACGAGATCTTTGGCCATGGTTCTAGATAATTTCGATACGAATGCGTGGCCGCCAGTTTCGTGTCATTCGGATTTTTTTTGGATTTGATATGATTTTTCTACTGAAAGGTGTCCGCGAACAAAATATTTAGAACTATGAATTCAAAAAAAGTTTAACAAAAAAATACTAACACCCAAAATAAATTTCTAAAATACACCCATTAAATGATGTTCCAAGCTCCTATATATATATATTAAAATGCATTCATACCTTAGGAGCAATGGAACCATGTTGATGACGTAGAAACGAGGCACAACACATACGGCATTTGATAAATCTTTAATGTCTTGGCCGCTACGTCTTCAACAAACACGTCATAGGTTTGAATGGATAAACTTGAACTCTATCCTATGACTCAAATGTTTTTGTCCAGAATTGAGCCAAAACCACAAAGGACTCAATTGGAAATTTGTGTCCTTACAGAATCCACCGCATAAAGTAAATTTCAATAAGATGAAGAGAATAAAACTTCTTGGTGTCCAAATATAGAATCTCAAAGCATATAATAGATGAAACTTGGATCTTAAACAAGTTGGGTATAAACTAGGGCTTGAGAGCTTTTGGATGTTTATATGAAACTGATTTTCGTCAAAAGTCACATTACAAACTGATGTCGAAACCCTTTATATAGAAAACACGATTTTTATGCGACACAAATTTTTAAGAGTTGTTCGAATGACAATAGTTGTTCATTCAAACAAAAATATAGAGTTTGTTCAAAACAAACTAAAATTTGTTTGAATGAATATGTTATTCCCACATGATGGACTTCGAAGGAGCTTCAAACGATATTCATTCACTTAACAGAGAATGATCTTCGATGTTTGTGTGAATGTCATTTGAACAACAAAGGCATCTCATTCGAATGAAGAACATAAAGCCATTCGAATGACTTAATTCAAAAAATATTTTTTTATAAATCTTTTAAAAATAGTCCTGAAACAAACTTTCATAAAAAAATTTTGATTTATGCAATCCTACCTGAGAGATCCTTAGAACACAAAAATGAAGCATGACACAAAACACGACACGGTGAAGAAGATATTCTAACTTAGCAACTACATTTTTAATTAGACACATCATAGGCTTGAAAGATCAACACACTCAAGTCCTAACTTATGACTCAAAGGTTTTGTCCAAACATGAAATAAACCAAAATACTTACAAATTGAATCAATTAGAAATTTTGTACGTACAAATCTTTCCCTTTGGCTATTCCAAGACAAAACACAAAATAAAAACCTATGGCCCATAAAAATATTCTAAAAGACTCAATCCCCAACTCCAAAAGGGAAAAGTAAAACTTGACTGATACATAAACTGACTAGCTTAGCTCTTGTGTAAACTTTGTCACATCTTTACAAACCTGCACACTTAAACACACCTTCAAATGCAAACATAATATAATAATATAAATCTGCATATGGATAAACCCGCCGCCTTTATTTAACAGTATCTACCTAAGTTACGATGTCTCTCCCTAAGGAAAAAATCTCCCCTAGACTATAATGATGAAATACCATTTATCCCCATTTTTGTTCAGGAGTAGATAAAGAATAAAGATGCATAATAAAACCAATTTATCCCCAAACATGAAACATGTATAAGCATATAGACAAAAAACATGTATATCATGCATTGATGTGGAGTGCAGTAAAAAATGACAAACACTCGGTAACACAAGCACAAATCATCCAAACAGTGATAAGTTAATACCAATTTTGATGCAAAAATGATACCAACTTGAATACAAAATGAATCATAAGATACAAATGTAAATAAGAAACAAAAGATACCAGTATGATCATATAGCATGTCAATTTGATTTAAAGCTAAAGCACATTGTAAACATGTTTTAAATGCAAGCGCAAAAACGCAAAACAAATGATACCCAAATATATATATATATATATATATATATATATATATATATATATATATATATATAAAAGATACCAAAGACACACACACAGACACATAGTGTGTGTGTGTGTGTGTGTGTGTGTATAAACACCACAAAACACATAAAACACAACATGCTTTAAACACTATCATAGTATAGATGTGTCTAAACAAAATGCGATGAACATAATAAAGGGACGTGAACTAAAAACAAGATAAATATGACCCACTCACTCAAAAATATCCAATTATTTCTATTTGATATCACTGAATTTATTAAACAAAGATTTAGCCTCATAGAGACATATAAAGTGTATTCATAATGGAAAAATAGCCACAATTCACACTAGCCTATAAAATATTGATGATTCTCAAATTAATAGCATCAGACATGAATTAACTAGGATCCATTATGTAAACTCGTTGATCTTCAACTTATATCATCCTAAAAATTATAGATATATCATCTTTCCCTCTCAATTTTTAAATATATCATTCTTTTGAAGACTTAATTAAACAAATTGGCCTTTGTGACTTTATATTTTCTTTTGTATCTTATTTTTTTAGGATCTTGTTAACTGTGGCCTTTCATGCAAGGAAGATTTCTCACTTTATAGTCTTTTACTGTGCATACTCATATTTAAAAAATAATACAAACTCATAAACAATAGTTCTTACATGAACAAATCCGCCAATCAAATATATATGTACGTGACAACATTGTTAGGATAACACCTCACTTAGTTCATGTAACATACGAATTTAAAATCCAAAAGAGGCCCTGCATGTGCGTAAGAAGGCATATGCAAAATGAATCCATAAAGCAATTAATTTTTGAACTACTCCATGCAAGCAGGATTAAGAATGATGTAAGCATTGAAAATCAGAATCAAATGTTCTAGACACATGGAAACATGGAATGAATTGGATTCAGACACACTAATATTTCACAATAAATGTGTAAAACTCAACTACACATAAAGATTTTTTAGTTTTTAAATGCTTTATGACACCAAAATAAAGACAAACTCAAAAGATAAACAAAATCTTTTTATTTTTATTTTTTTTCAATAAGACCCAATAAGTGAAACATCAAAAATACAAAAGACTCAAACCACACACAACTAGAAAACACATATAACATGGAGTGCAAAACGTAGTGGATGTAAACATGCGAACACAATCAACTATTAGATTCTGCATGAGAAGTATCATGTGCAAGAATGTGAGAATCAAGAAGTCTAACATGTAAAGCCTCCAAATCTTATTAGCTAACCCACGTAGGTGTGACATTATTATCTTGGGTTTTGGGAACCTCGTTGACTCTTGAATTAGACTTCCTAGTACCATTTTTAAGATCAAAGAAAAAATGCCTAAGGTGACATTTCCTACCGCAATGTGTGCATATATAGACACGAGTAATGTTCCTCTTGGATTGACCTTTTCTAGTGTTCCTAGCAACGGTTGGCTCTCTCAAAGGCATGGTTTTAGATTTAATCGCAAGAGCATTTGGAATATCAAAGCATTTGATTCATATGGTGCCTAACATTTTATCCAACTTTTCCGACCTAGACTCCAAATCAAATTTGAAATTACTCGAGTCTCTCAATCTCTCTTCTAACCCCACAATCCTTGACTCGAGCAAATGAGGTGACTTATCAAAAACCAGGGAACCCTTATTCAAAATATCCATTAATTCCCGAAGGCTATCTCCCTCCCCTCAACAAATGCGAGCTTTTCGTAAGAGTCTTCTTACGTACCCTAAGATCCTCGATTAAAATACTCTCATCATTACCTATGGCATATTCTTTCAACCTAGATTCTAATTGCAAGTTACCTTTTTTAATTTTATAGTATCCACATACAACTCATGGATGACAACTTAAAGCTCACTTTCATCCTCATCCTCTTCTTATCCACTCTTTACACCATTACTCACTTGAGAGTCGCAAAGAATGGCCTCGAAATTGTTATGCTCAGATTTATCGGATAATTTTTCAACAAGTCTCACAAGACTAGCAATGAATGTTGTGTAGTGATCTCAATAGGGGAATCAGGTTCCTCTTTAGGATAACAATCATTAAGGGTAGCATTCTGTTCCTTAGAGGGACATTCAGCTGTCCTATGGCCATAATCCTAACACCCAAAGCATCTATTTGACGCATCATTCTTAAAATTATCATTATGATTTTTAGGTAATTTTATATACTTGTTAAAGTTGCTTTTTTAAAACCTCTTTTCATCTTTCGATTATTTTTCAAACATTAGAATTGTTTTAAAACTTCCTAGAGAATATGGAAATATAATTAGAATCGATGTCAGACTCATCATCTGAAACACATGTTTCCTCCTTTTGGGATTTCAGATCGATTCCATAATCTTTCTTCACCTTTTTGAAGGAAAACATGTCAAGCTAATAAGTTTGAACATCACCTACAAGCTCTTTAAGTTTCATAGAGTCCAATGTACCTAAAGAATTCAAAACCATCACATTTGAATTATATTTTTCAATTAAGGCCATTAAGATTTTCATGACTAAATGGGTATTGCGTATTCTCTTCCCAAGTTAAATGACGAGTTCATAATATCTCATAGTTTCTCACATAAGTCATCAAATAATTCACTCTCCTCCATCTTAATGGTTTTAAACTTAGTGATGGTATTTCAGAGTTTGTAAGCATTAAAAGACCTATTTCCATCATGGGTGTTTTAGAGTATGTACCAAGACTCTTTAGACATTTCACATCTCATAATATGGAGAAACTACTCCAGTGTGATGACACAAAACAAGGCATTTAAGCCACATGAGTTATAATTACAAAACTTATGCTCGTCCTCATTATAGGTTTCTATGGGTTTGGAAATTTTATAATCACCCACTAAGGATATGAGTGGGGAATAACCCTTAACAATCGCTTGCCATACTTGCTCTACTTAAGTGTTGATTTCATACGTACTTTCCAGTACGTGTAGTTAGACCTATCAAACAAAAGGGATCTAGAAAACGATTGACCCTCTATATAAAAATATGACACCCCGCCAAATAAAATGACGGGGGATCACTCCTATATCAAATTAAAACAGGAGTCGCATATGGATCATTCTTAGCATCACTGTCGAAAACCAATTTAATTACTAATAACCTATTAGGCTGGCATCAAAATTTTACGTACCTAATCTTTTTAAAAAACTATACAATTAAAACATTCACACAATTTATATAAATAAAACTAGAAAGAGATAAAATAATCGAACACTTGGTTCAAATATGATACAACCAAATCGAATGCCGCACTAAAAGGCGGTAAAAGAATAAATAAATACAATTAGGATTTCGTCTCGAGAGTAACTACAATGCTTCTTGTCTAGATCACAAGAATAGAAGCATCTAAATCAAACCTGCATGCATCCACAGCTACTGCAGCAGACGTCTGACTCGAAAGGATCATCATCCAGGCGTCCCTGTGTCCAGACACCTATATATATATATATAGATATAGCAAGAGAGGAAAAAAATAGAAACGGGTCAGAGCCCGAGTTGTGAAAATATTTAGCAAGTGCATAAATGCATTATTTTTAAAAATATGTTTTATCACATATTTAAATTGGTATCGCACTCCCATGAGATACCCCTCACCTCTCTTCTTAAAGTGCACACCTAGCGCATCCCGCTAAACATCCTAGTCAAGCCACGTTTCCTAACTAATCCATCGCCCCCAAACTATAGAAATCCTAAATAACCCAAGTACTAAGGGCTCAACTTCTCCCTAATCTCAACGCTATGCCATATTCGTGCGTGGGGTGTCTCACCAAGCGAAATCCAAATAAGGAACCCCCCTGATACACTACTACTTGGCAAGGTCAATCGTCGAGATCCATTAGACCCTCTGTACACGAAAGATATATATATACACCCATATAATAAGAACCCAACACTAGATACCTAAGGGTTACACTTCTCCCCATGCTCAACACTAGGTCATGTTCGTGCATGGGGTGTCTCGCAAAGCGAAATCCAAATAAGGAACCCCCTCGATACACTACTACTTGGCAAGGTAGATTGTAGAGATTCATTAGAACCTCAGTACTCAAATTATATATATATATATATATATATATATATATACTCATATAATTACATTCATTATCATACTCATCTTCATCTTTCATACTCACTTTTATATACGTATCATGTTACACTTCCGGATATATCTCCCAGAATGAGAATTAATCTTTTTTCATTTCATATTCATTTTATCTCTTTACTTTCATAGAGATATAATATCTTGTTCTCATACACAAGTAATGTATTATCCACACAAGTACAATAACCATCCCAACGAGCTCTAACTCGAGGATGCAGTCTCTCAATGGTATCATCTTCCAGGGCATCACTCATATCTCATCCTGGGGACCAGCGGTCGGACTCAATATCACCGACATCGCAGCCAACACACACACACACACAACTTCTGGGAAGCGGTCATAGTTCCTCCTCGGCAATGAGACGAAACATACCCACACGCCTCACCCCTAATAAAAATCACACAATATAACAATGGATGCTATGACCTGGGGAATATTCACACCCTGCTCCTCGAGCCAGGGTGCTCACCCTCAACGTGCAACTTCCCAATGATAGCATTAGATGGGGTATGCTTCACACACACACACACACACACACACACACACACACACACACACACACACACACACACATATATATATATATATATATATATATATATATATATATATATATATATATATAAAAATATATATACATATATACCATCCACACACAGATATATATACATGTTCGTACCATATAATATATATACTTTACTCACATAGTGTACATATATAATCCACATAGTTCCTTAAATATGTATAAATGGCCATAATTGCCAATCACGCATAGCGATGACCAATATTCCTAAAGATTATCATAATTAATAATGTTCGAGTAATCGCACACTCACGATACTACACGCAAAAGTATCCTCTCGCTTGATAAATAATGTGTACCTTATTCACACTTAAGGATTTATATAATTTCTCCAACTATACCAATTCACACTTAGTAAATGCACATCTTCCCAAATTTATCCTAATAGTCTCGTAGGATGTACTCAACCACAATCGACATAATTATGTTTTCTATGCATATAATTATATAGGCCTAAATGCCCACCGAAATTATCCCCAAAAATATTTATCACCAAACACCCTTAATTTAAATAGGTTGTGGATTCCATTTCCTCGAACTCAAGGTCTACATTTCACTCAAATAATAATCTAGAGGTATCCACTCTATATTTAGGAACCCCTAATATTTATCTCCAAACAATTCTAGCCTTAATTCTCCCAATATCAGGTTTGATTTCTAACTAACGATTTCGATCTCGGATAGCCTTCCGTAGAAAAATCATTATAAATCCAAAAAAAATCACAAAAATACGTGGTCGGCGCCCACGCGACCGTATAGAAAATATCTAAAAATTTCATTTGTTTTTACCAAGAGCTGAATCGATTCGTATCTAGGCTGAATCGAGTTGGCAATGACGCTGGTTACTGTTCATCGTCTTCTCCGAGACTGTTTCGGCCATTTCCAAATCTCCAAACTCAATTTACTTTGTTTACACCACCATATAACAACACCCAACTAAATATACACTAAGGAAATCAGTTCTAAACATCCTAAAACCAATAATCAACCATTTATTTCGATTAAATTCTAAGTTACTCCAATTTGATATTTTTCGGTTTTAAACCGTTAAACTTCCGAGAAAAACCCATTTAACCCACGAAAACCCAACCCAAAATCTTTAGGGTTTGTTATTACCAACTATGATATGAGATTTATGCTCAAAATTAAACAAAGCAAGTAAACACTTGCCTGGAGGATAAAATTCGACGGAGTTTGGCCCGGAAATCCCTTTTCTCTCCTCTTTCTCCCTTCTCCTTTCTTCCTTTCTTCTTTTCTCTCTTTTCTTTCTTTCTCCCACTTTCCCGTGCCTCTTATAGGGACTAATAAGGGTTTATTACCTTTAAACCCAAAAATGACTCGTTTACTCAATTGCGAGTCCCTATTAATCCAAAAAATTTCGAAACCCAATTTCGACACGAGGATTCTCAATTCTGACTATCTCGGCCATTGCGAGACTCACCGTGCAGTCAGAATATCTATCCGAGGAACTTGACCGCAACTCACTAATTTAACTCACACAACTTAATGCGGTATTCCCGTTAAAATATTATCCTTTGTCGCTTTACCCAGCTGCGACATATAATTAAAATACTCTGACTTATTTACTTAACCACAAAAGTAAATATAACACCCATTGAAAATAATTTAATCCTTGGAAACTCTAAAAATTACTATTCACGATAATTCTTGAATTTCCCACATTACTGTTAATTATTGAATTTAATTTCCCATAAAAGTGCGGGGTATTACATACTCCCCCCTCCCCTTACAACCGAATTTCGTCCTCAAAATTCAGATATAACCGATACTACCAACACTAACCTAGGATCGTGAATCACTCCACATCCTAATAACTCAAAGTGGAATGGTACTACCCAATAGCTCTTAACCGTAATCAATAAGCACTCACCTCTAACAAGGTTTATACTATCCTATACTACCATCTCGGCATAATATTCAACTCTATATACTATGTTCCTTCCATCTCAGGCGGTATATAAAACCAACTTACTAAGGTGCCCATACACCTTTTTAACCCATGCCTCTCCGCACAACTATCACCAAAGTCCGACACGTACACACTTTCTAAACAATGGACCCTATTTCTTCTGCGTAATACTCATACATGGGTGTTCCCAACCCGCTAAATCCCATTATTCTCAAGGTTAACCAACCAATCTTTCTATATCGGCGCCTCACTGCCCAAAATTCTAAGATCGAAGCGTTCCTACCTACGGGAAATAGTACTATCCTAAATTGTGTCCCTGGTGCCCAAGACCTTTCTCAACTCCCGACATTTGCTTGGTTTCATGCGTGGGACGTCTCGCAGAGCGAAATCCAAACAAGGAACCCTCCCCTTACACTACTCCCTCGCGTCGTCGGTCACCGAGATATAACGGTCCAAGGCACAGCAGCGGGACTTCCTGAATTTTACCTCACTAACCTATTAACGCATTTCTACTATTTTATCCTTCCACCTAGGAGAACATGAAAATCTAACTAATCGAGGCGCCCACTCTCTCCAAAAGCGTTACAAACATCATACCCAAAGCATACTTCCTCAAAATTTTCCTTTTCATTAAGGCCTACCTATAATCCTCAAATCAAGTTCTCTAAGTCCTACTTCACCCACCCACTTGTGGTGAGAGGACAACTTTAGTGCTTTTCCATAACACAATATTTCCATAAGCATACCATTATCATACGGCTCATAGTCTATAGTGTTTCCTCCACACTTTATGACTTATCCACAAAACCAACATTCATGCATCGAATAACATCTTTCCACTCTCGACGTCATTAAGGTTCATGCATGGAGCGTCTCTCAAGAGAAATCCAAATAAGGAACCCCTCCAATACATTACTACTTAACTTTGTCGGTCGTGGATATCCGTTAACTTCAAATATGCAACCGAGATAACCCTATCCCCTCTCTCAACAAAATGTGTTTTGAACTCCCATTTCTAACCAGGAGACACACCACTAAGCGCTTACACTACACTCAGTCCTTGGGCAATCAATAATGAGCTTAAACTCACAGCTCAACAATTAACCCTGCATACCTTAAATCACACTTATAAGGTCGTCACGCACTCGAATCATGATAATGAAACCTCTGCTCACCGAAGTTCCATCTATGCACATAATAAAGGCGAACTCAGCCTGTATCCAGGTGAGATATCGCAACAACAACCCATTCCACCCTGGAACCGCGGACACGATAGTCATGCTATCATTAGCCTACTATCACTCCTAACAATGAATATCATATTCTACTCAAAATAACACCATACTCGTATAACACGCACAAAACAAGCACTACCGATCTGCTATAAACTTAAAATACTAACACCCGCTCTTCTCAGCGAATGAAAGAAAATAGATTTCCGCTATCGCGAAAAAGCACATAAACCTATACTACATTACGTTATATAAATTTCTTATAAACTCGAATCACACATATGAATCTAGGGTTAATAAAACACTGTGACTCGATCTCGTCACACAGAACAAGCCTCCTTTAACTGAGATGAAACTAATAACAACAACTTCGCCTATCACCCTAGCAAATCCGAAAGATTCTCGGACTTAATACACTTGTCACAACTGAACCAAATATTTCTTTAATCAATGCCGCATCTCGGGTCACCCCGACCCTTTCAAGGTTATTTGTATCTTGGACTCCATTGCCGCGATCCTGACAATCACTTTACTAGTTACCCTTAACTTCTTCATGAAAAGGAAACTCCACCACCGGCCTCGATAACCCCGTTTTAACGAATTCCCAGGGTGGATGCCCACCAATGGGGTCCTCGAACATACACATTCTCCATAAGTGTTAGCAAAACTTCTCTAGTGAGCCTATCATTCCTTGGAAGGACTCTCTCTTCATTGTACTGACCTCATCTTAGTACAAAATTCACTTATCCATAAATCTCTTTATTCACTTTTAGCCTCTGACCGAACCTTACGTGAATAATTTAAAACTGCATTCTTCTCATTCCTGCTAAATCATGGGGACTCATGGTTAAAACTATCCATAAGATCCCTTTCAAACCCTTAGTTTCACTAGGTAATTCAACTTTAGTACCACTCTCTACTATGGCGGGACTGGAATACTCATAACTACTATTCTTTAGTAGTCGTTGCCACAATTCTTAGGAAATGCCACAAGGAGAATGACCTCTACTACGGTCCTAGTCTCCAGCTTCAACTCATAGCTCCAACTAAGCCCCACCTCCTGCCGCCTTCCTCGATCAGAACATAAATCTCGAATGAGCACGCAAAATATTACTATAATCTTATAATACGGCAGGAGAACGAAATCTCACAAGAGGAATTCAACAATCCTAATCATAAGGCTCTATAACAATCAAGGGCTACGCTGAAAGCGCAGTACGTCCGCACAGATTCCTAAGGACACTAGAACCTGATGCTCTGATACCATCTGTGACACCTCGCCTAATAAAATACCGGGTGATCACTCCTATATCAAATTAAAACAGGAGTCGCATATGGATCATTCTTAGCATCACTGTCGAAAACAAATTTAATTACTAATAACCTATTAGGCTGGTGTAAAAATTTTACTTAACTAATCTTATTTAAACAAAGTATACAATTAAAACATTCAGATAATTTTTATAAATGAAACTAGAAAGAGATAAAATAATCAAAGACTCAGTTCAAATATGATACAACCAAATCGAATGCCGCACTAAAAGCCGGTAAAAGAATAAAAAAATACAATTGGGATTTTGGCCCGAGAGTAACTACAATGCTTCCTGTCTACATCACAAGAATAAAAGTGTCTAAATCAAACCTGCATGCATCCACAGCTGCTGCAACAGACGTCTGACTCGAAAGGATCATCATTCAGGCATCCCTGTGTCCGGACACCTATATATATATATATATATATATATAGATATAGCAAGAGAGGAAAAATATAGAAACGGGTCAGAGCCCAAATTGTGAAAATATTTAGCAAGTGCGTAAATGCTTTATTTTTAAATATATATTTTATCTCATATTTAAATTGGTATCGCACTCCCATGAGGTACCCCTCACCTATCTTCTAAAATTGCACACCTAGCTCATCCCGCTAAACACCCTAGTCAAGCCACGTTGCCTAACTAATCCATCGCCCCAAACTACAGAAATCCTAAACAACCCAAGTACTAAGGGCTCAACTTCTCCCTAATCTCAACGTTATGCCATATTTGTGCGTGGGGTGTCTCGCAAAGAGAAATCCAAACAAGGAACCCCCCCGATACACTACTACTTGGCAAGGTTGATCGTCGAGATAAATTAGACCCTCAGTACACGAAAGATAAATATATACACCCATATAATAAGAACCCAACACTAGAGCCCTAAGGGTTAAACTTCTCCCCAGTCTCAACACTAGGCCATCTTCGTGCATGGGGTGTCTCGCAAAGAGAAATCCAAATAAAGAACCCCCTCGATACACTACTAATTTGCAAAGTCGATCGTAGAGATTCATTAGACCCTCGGTACTCAAATTATATATATATATATATATATATATATACTCATATAATTATATTCATTATCATACTCATCTTTATCTATTATACTCACTTTTATATACGTATCATGTCACACTTCCGGATATATCTCCCGGAATGTGAATTAATCCTTTTTCATTTCATATTCATTTTATCTCTTTACTTTCATAGAGATATAATATCTTGTTCTCATACACAAGTAAAGTACTATCCACACAAGTACAATAACCATCCCAACGAGCTCTAGCTCGAGGATGCGGTCTCTCAATGGTATCATCTTTCAGGGCATCACTCATATCTCATCTTGGGGACTAGCGATCGAACTCAATATTACCGACATCGCGACCAACACACACACACAACGTCTGGGAAGCGGTCATAGTTCCTCCCCGGCAATGAGACAAAACATACCCACCATGCCGCACCCCTAATAAAAATCACACAATATAACAATGGACACTATAACCTGGGGAATATTCACACCCTGCTCCTCGAGACAGGGTGCTCACCCTCAACGTGCAACTTTCAAATGATAGCATTAGAGGGGGTATGCTTCACATATATATATATACCATCCACACACAGTTATATATACATATCCGTACCATATAATATATATACTTTACTCACATAGTATATATATAATCCACATAGTTCCTTAAACAAGTATAAATGGCCATAATTGCCAATCACGCATAGCGATGACCAATAATCCCAAAGATTCTCATAATTAATAATGTTCGAGTAATCGCACACTCACGATACTACACTCAAAAGTATCCCCTCGCTTGATAAATAATGTGTACCTTATTCGCACTTCAGGATTTATATAATTTCTCCAACTATACCAATTCACACTTAGTAAATACACATCTTCCCAAATTTTTCCTAATATTCTCGTAGGATGTAATCAACCACAATCGACATAATTATGTTTTTTACGCGTATAATTATATAGGCCTAAATGCCCACCGAAATTATCCCCAAAAATATTTGTCACCAAACACCCTTAATTTAAATAGGTTGTGGATTCCATTTCCTCGAACTCAAGGTCTACATTTCTCTCAAATAATAATCTAGAGGTATCCAATCTATATTTAGGAACCCCTAACATTTATCTCCAAACAATTCTAGCCTTAATTCTTCCAATATCAGGTTTGATTTCTAACTAACGATTTCGATTTCGGATAGCCTTCCGTAGAAAAATCATTATAAATCCAAAAAAAATCACAAAAATACGTGGTCGGCGCCCACGCGACCGTATAGAAAATATCTACAAATTTCAATTGTTTTTACCAAGAGCTGAATCGATTCACATCTAGGCTGAATCGAGTTGGCAATGACGTTGGTTACTGTTCATCGTCTTCTCCGAGACTGTTTCGGCCATTTCCAAATCTCCAAACTCAATTTACTTTGTTTACACCAACATATAACAACACCCAACTAAAATACACTAAGGAAATCAGTTCTAAACATCCTAAAACCAATAATCAACCATTTATTTCGATTAAATTCTAAGTTACTCCAATTTGATATTTTTCGGTTTTAAATCGTTAAACTTCCGAGAAAAATCCGTTTAACCCACGAAAACCCAACCCAAAATCTTTAGGGTTTGTTATTTCCAACTATGATATGAGATTTATGCTCAAAATTAATCAAAGCAAGTAAACACTTGCCTGGAGGATAAAATCCGACGGAGTTTTGCCCGGAAATCCCTTTTCTCTCCTCTTTCTCCGTTCTCCTTTCTTCCTTTCTTCTTTTCTCTCTTTTCTTTCTTTCTCCCACTCTCCCGTGCCTCTTATAGGGAGTAATAAGGGTTTGTTACCTTTAAACCCAAAAATGACTCGTTTACTGAATTGCGAGTCCCTATTAATCCAAAAAAATTCGAAACCCAATTTCGACATGCAGATATTCAATTCTGACTATCTCGGCCATTCCGAGACTCACCGCACAGTCAGAATATCCATCCGAGGCACTTGACCGCAACTCACTAATTTAACTCACACAACTTAATGCGGTATTCCCGTTAAAATATTATCCTTTGTCGCTTTATCCAGCTGCGACATATAATTAAAATACTCTGACTTATTTACTTAACCCCAAAAGTAAATATAACACCCATTGAAAATAATTTAATCCTTGAAAACTCCAAAAATTACTATTCACGATAATTCTTTAATTTTCCAAATTACTCTTAATTATTGAATTTAATTTCCCATAAAAGTGCGGGGTATTACAAAAAACCTCTAGAATTCATGCCTAAACATGGATCTATCACAATTACTTAGTGCTATAGCCTTAACACTAATTTCAAGTGCATATATATGGAATGCTCTAAACAAAACTCAAATTATAATGTACTTAAAATTAAATATCAAACTTAAAAATAATTATCCCTAAGTGCAAATTATAAATGAAAGTTATGAAAAGCAATTTTTGCCAATTTAATATTAATCTAAAACACGCATCTAGTTGATAGAATGATAAAGTAAAATAAATAATCACATAATGCCTGATTTACGAGGAAAATCCACAACGAAAAAACATCAAACGACCTAGCCATGAAAAATCCACTAATTATGGAATTAAAAAGGACATGACAAAAGACTTACAACACACACTCGACACCCTCCTAAGCCTTGATGATCTTTGTTCCTAGACTTACTATTAAGTTCATGGAAGAGTCCACTTATGCAATGCCACAACCTGTGAGTCTATACATTCCTCGGTGTCCACCGATAAGGCTCATCTACCAACTACGGATCTAGAACAGGGACACACCGCTTCTTCACTACAACACCAAAAACATGGAATCCATCGTGGGTAAACAACAAATTCAAAATTCTCTTCTCGAAACGATTCAAAAAAGATGAAAATAATAAAAACATTTGGTTCCCAAAAAGATCTCAAAGCATATATAATAGATGAAACTTCTATCTTAAACAAGTGGGGTGTAAACTAGGGTTCAAACGATTTTGGATATGTATAGCGTGACACCCCGCCCAATTAAATATCGGGTGATCAGTCGTTTTTTAGATTTAAAACAGAATGTTCGATTGGTTCATCCTTAGCATCACTATCAAAAACCATTAACCAATATTGGAGACACATAAACCATTAATATAATCTCCTAATTATTATTTAAGCTAGTGATAAACATATTTCAATCAAAGTTGAAACTAGAAGATTCATTTAAAAATTTCTATGCATCAAGGTATAAACCATAAACCATATGCCAGGATATAATCATACTATCAATGAATTAAATAGTAAAATCAATAAGACTGGATAAAACCTTCCAGTTCAAAGTCATAAACCAATAATCATCACAAAACTCAATCCAATAAAAAAGGAATCAAAATGTTCAGAGTACAACCTCACTAAAGGGAATGGGAGACACTTGCCCTATCTGAAATATCTGAACCAGGAATAGATTGAAATGAGAGAAGCGTCTAATTTCCAATAACATACAACTCCCACGATAGCTGCAGTGCAGCAAAAAATCCATGTATCTGAATTCGGTGTCCCAGTGGCTGAGCACCTGTACAAATAAATATATATGTAGCAAAAGAGAGAAAATATGCAAGAGACGGGTCAGAGCCCGATGTTTTAAAAATAATTTAGCAAGTATTTAAAACTGCATTAAAGAAAGTATTATGTGCATGTTAGTTATCGAACTCTCGCATGAGATTCTCACTTCTCTTCTACTGTGCACACATAACGCATCTCCTAAACCATCCTAGTTAGGCTATTAAGGCTAACTAGTTTGAAGTCGTCATATCACTATCTACATTCACCCGTAGTATATCCGTATCACCCATACAATACTATCCCAGATCACTACCTTTCATATTTACCATCCCATTAATTAAATCTTTTTCTCATTAAGATTATTTGATTTATCTTTCTTATCATAGCTACTAGATTCTCATAGTAGAATTTCCCATAAACACACACACACACACACACACACACACACACACACATATATATATATAGTCATATCATCCCTAAACATATATTTATCTCAGTCCTGCACCCCCGGGGTAAGACCCATTAGCGCATTTAATAAAAATGTATATATATATATATCCATATAGTCACATCATCTCTATACGTATCTATATACTAATCCTGCACCCCTAGGTTAACACCCATTAGTGCTCCGAACAACATTAATCCTCACCCTTGGGTTATCACCCAGCAGTGCACCTCACAATAATAATTTAGCACCCCCGGGTTATCACCCATTAGAGCTCCTACCAATAATAATTTAGCACCCCGGGTTATCACCCATTAGTGAAAAATAATAGGCATACACACATCCTATTAAAAATCGATAGGTATTCACCCAACCCAAACATATACTTATATACGTATTATTCTTTTATAACTATGTATAGTATATGATGATGTTAAGATTTAGCACCACCGGATAAGTGATAATGAGCTCAAACAGTAGTAACCATGGCAGCCTTAGAGATGTATAAGTGTATAAGTATGTAGAAGGGGATGAGTATAAGAGGAAATAAGACAATGATGTATAGTGGTTCAGCCAATTTGGCCTACATCCACTGTGAGTGTGTGATCCACTAAGTATGGGCACTAATATCCTGGGATACAATGCACATAAGCTCACTTTCTCTCTCTACTGTGTGTACAAGCACAGTTTTAGCTAGGGTTACAATAAATTGATCGATCCCCTTATAGGGTTATAGGTGACAAGTATATATAGGTCTTAGGGGGTGTAGTGTACCCCCCAAGTATGCATGGTGCATGTGAATGATGATCTAGCCAATCCCCTATTGACACCTATAGATGCCAAATGATGACATAATATTCCCTCACGTGAGGGTGTGATTTTGTTATAACGGTCTCCCATGTGCCATGTGAGCCTCACGCGCACTGTTCCACGCATCTCCTAAACCACACGCTGTGATGATGTCACCCTCGGCCTTTGATATGAGGCCGAGGGCAAAATTCCTTCCCGTAATGAGTCTGGCCTAATTCTGGCCTCGTACTTTCGTACCCTCGGAGGGTCGTCCGGAGCCTGATGAAGGGTCGGCACCCTGAGGGGTCGTTTGGAACCTGATGAAGGGTCGGACCCCTGAGGGGTCGTCCGGAGACTGATGAAGGGACGGCCCCCCCTGAGGGGTCGTCCAGAGTCTGATGAAGGGTCGGCCCCTTGAGGGGTCGTCCGGAGCCTGATGAAGGGTCGGCCCCCTGAGGGGTCGTCAAGGGCCTTATGAAGGGTCGCCCCCCTAAGTGGTCGTCTAGAGCCTGATGAAGGGTCGTCCCTCTGAGGGGTCGTCCGGAGCCTGATGAAGGGTCCTCCCCCTGAGGGGTCGTCTGGTTGGAGGGTATATATAGGTATATCAATCACCCCCCAACCGTCAGCCATAGATGATGCTGAGATGGCTGAGGGATAATGTTTCTTTTTAGACAAGTGTACTGCCTGTTGGATGAGTGACACCTAGGCAGATACTCGTTGTTATTCCAGTTTCCAAGGTGTGGCGGCTGCACACGACCTAGGACTTTGTGCCCTAATGATGCCCTCCTCATGGGTTGTGCTCTGCATTGTTTAGTGGGCCCACTCATTACTAAGGTATTTAAGAGATTTTTGAAACCTTTCCTTCTCTTCTTCTTCTTCGCGCACAAGCTCTCTCTCTCTAGATTTCCAACAGACAGACCTGCGCATTTCGACATTTCGAGTTTGGCACCCTCTTTCTCCTTCCTCAGGTAATCCCTCTACCTCAGTGTCCTCTTTTACTTTCATTTCTTTCTTTGCTTTAGGCTTGTATGGTCGGACTTAGGTTGTTTTATATTATTTCCGGCATCTTCTCCGGCGACTGGTTTTTGAGTGTTCTTGAGCTTTCTTGAGTAAAACCCTTGATTTCTTTTATTTTAATCCAAAAGTCTATTTTGGTCAACTGCAAACTTGTTTGTAGTTAAGTTCCCCAAATTCTTCCAAGTGTAGGGTCTCCCCCTTGATGCTTAGGAGGCTTTATAGCTTAGCTGAGGAGTTCCCTTCCCTGAGAGAGAAATTATTTGTTGAGATCAGACAAATAGAGGAAGAGGAGGAGAAGAGACGAGGGGCCGACCCTAATTGGGTATGACCCATATTTCCTATTCCTCTAGCCACACTAAAACCATTTGAGCCATCTAACTCTTGTGGGTCATCTCATTGTCCAGCCGAGTGTCATTCAAGTGAGATGGACGAGAGAGCATCGTCGGCAACTGGCACTGGACCTTCTGGTAGAATAAAGATATCTGACCTAAGTCCGGGCCGACAAGCCGAGGGTATGATCCCCTCCGAGGCTGTCCCTATGACAACCCTATCTCCACATGCCTTCCAGATGGCCTTTCCCCATGGTCCTCTGGCAGATGACGAGGTCGAGGGAGAGGGGACTGAGAACGAGGGCGATGATTCAGATGACCAGGTTGATACCTCCCATGCCTCGTCCTATATCTCCTCCATTAGGGATCGCGACCTCTTATTGTGGAGACATGCCTATGGAGTGCCCCCAGGCATAACCGTGAGGGTTCCCTCTGAGTCTGAGAGGGTTTTTGAGGGTGAAGAGGGTGAGGTTGCAGTGTATGAACAAATGTTTAAGGTTGGCGTCAGGTTCCCTCTGCATCCTGCTATCGTAGAGATCCTATCAGCCCTCGATATTGCCCCCTCTCAGCTTCCTCCCAACTCCTGAAGGACGATACTAGGTTACATCTCCCTGTGGAAGAATGCTTTCACTGATGAGCCCTCGTCTGATATATTCTTGGCCTGCTACAATATCACCTCTTCGTCCAAACAGTCTGGGTACTATCATCTAGGGGCGAGGAGGTCTGAGAAAAAACTTCTCCACGTGGCACAAACCTCCAACCACGATTAGAAGAAGAGAATCTTCTTCGTCTCTAGGGAGTGGGAGTTCTCCTCCGAGGCATCTCCTGTAGCCGATGGTCCGAGGGTCCCCCGAAGATGGTCTAATCCGTCAATGAAGGCCAGGTCAGACCCCAGACTTAGCCTGGAGGAGAAAGATATTGTTGAATATCTGAGAGGAAGAGGGAGAGGGGGTGAACTTCCAAAGTTTAAAGATCTGATGACCCCTCGGTTCCTCAAAGAAGCTGGTCTAAAGGTCGGCCCCCTTACAGAACTATGTGAGTTGTACTTTTCTTTACTTTTTTCATGTGTTTCCTTTTTATCTCTGCATTTTTCTCACGTGTCGTACCCTTTTCAGGTCGTCCTGTTGGTGTATCAAACTATCTCTGGGAAATGACTGCTCCCAGTTTATTATCAGGCTTGGAAAAAAAGAAGGGTAAGGAGCCTCAGCAGGCTCCGAGGAAGACGAAGGCCGTGGGGCCGACGGTTGTTGAGCCGACAGCCGATAGCCACAAAAGAAAAGAGCCTGAGATTCCTATTGACCCTCGGCCGGATTCTCGAACGAGGGCCATGGTTGAAGCATCTGAAGGGACTGCTTCTTCATCCATCGTGGGGGCCTTCTGGTCCCAAAACTTAGCATATCTGAGGGCCGAGCCATCATCGCTCATCGCAAATTTGAGGGCAGCTAAGGCATTAATGTTTTCTACTCCCTCGGCTGCTGATTACAACTTTCTGTCAAAGATGCCTCCAGCCAAAGTGTATGACTATGGTCTGCACGCTCTAGCCCAGGTTTTGGTCTTGATTCATTTCTTTAATTGCATTCTTTCACCAACTATTTCCTCGGCCTCTTGACATCTGTTTATTTTTCTGTACAGTCTGTATGCGCCTTTACCTCGACAACTAAATGGATGGATGAGAATCAGGAGAAATTCCATGAGGCCGAGAGGGCCATCCAGCATGAGGTCGACCTGCAGGGTGACTTAGATACTGCAAAGGCTGAGCTAGAGAGTGCCAGAACTGAACATGCACAAATTATGGACAAGCTGACGATACAGCATGATGAGGACGTGAAGGCCAAAGACTTACTTCTCAAGGAGAAGGATGAAGCCATGACCCATCGGGAGGCCCAATTTAAGATTGAGCTATCTGAGGCTGTGAAGAAAGACGAGGCAGATGCTGTGGAAGCCTATAAACTCTCCGATGAGTTCCAAGTCTTAGGCCTTGAGTACTTGGAGAGAGGGATAAGGACGGCTTGTCGGTGGGTCGTCCTCAAGTTCAGCGACGTCGTCTCTTCCGTCCATCCCTCTCTGGATGCTGTTCAACTTGACGACCCCCTGATTGCCGAGGCTCTAACCCAGGTGGAATACCAAGTGCAAGTCGAGGGGGTCGGCACGTCTGAAGATCATCCAGTTGTGGTCATTGAGGAAACCCCTCTTATGGATGTTGAGGCCCTGCCCTCTGATATTGTTCCATAGGGTGGCTGTCTGTAGCCCATACCCTCTTGATGTAATTGACATTTTTGTACTCTATCTTGTAGAACACTTGATATTTCATTTATACTATCATCTCCTTTGCTGTCTTCCATATTTTCCTCTTGTATTATTTGTGTTGTCTCTTTGTTAATGCCACTAACCCCTTCCTCGTCTCTCTTGAGGGTGAATCGAGGGGTCGTCCCCTGGGTTGGCCCTCATTATAGATGAGGATTAATCACTAAATTAATGGTTTTAAACACAGTATTCCCTCGTCTTTCTTGAGGACAGTGGTGGAGTCGTCCCCCCCACTGGCCCTCATTATAGCCGAGGGTTAATCACCAAATTAATGGTTTAAAACACAGTATTCTCTTGTATTTCTCGAGGACAGTGGTGGGGTCGTCCCCTCCACTGGCCCTCATTATAGCGGAGGGTTAATCACCAAATTAATGGTTTTAAACACAGTATTCCCTCGTCTTTCTTGAGGACAGTGGTAGGGTCGTCCCCCCCACTGGCCCTCATTATAGCCGAGGGTGATAATCACCAAATTAATGGTCTTCAACAAAGTTTTCCCTCATCTTTCTTGAGGACCATGGTGGGGTCGTCCCCTCCATGGGACCTCATTATAGCCGAGGGTGATAATCACCAAATTAATTGTTTAAAGCACAGTATTCTCTTGTCTTTCTTGAGGACAGTGGTGGGGTCGTCCCCTCCACTGGCCCTCATTATAGCGGAGGGTTAATCACCAAATTAATGGTTTTAAACAAAGTATTCCCTCATCTTTCTTGAGGACAGTGGTGGGGTCGTTCCCTCCATGGGACCTCATTATAGCCGAGGGTGATAATCACCAAATTAATGGTTTTCAACAAAGTTTTCCCTCATCTTTCTTGAGGACCATGGTGGGGTCGTCCCCTCCATGGGACCTCATTATAGCCGAGGGTGATAATCACCAAATTAATGGTTTTCAACAAAGTATTCCCTCGTCTTTCTTTAGGACCATGGTGGGGTCGTCCCCTCCATGGGACCTCATTATAGCCGAGGGTGATAATCACCAAATTAATGGTTTTAAACAAAGTTTTCCCTCGTCTTTCTTGAGGACCATGGTGGGGTCGTCCCCTCCATGGGACCTCATTATAGCCGAGGGTGATAATCACCAAATTAATGGTTTTTAACAAAGTTTTCCCTCGTCTTTCTTGAGGACCATGGTGGGGTCGTCCCCTCCATGGGACCTCATTATAGCCGAGGGTGATAATCACCAAATTAATGGTTTTCAATAATGTTTTCCCTCATCTTTCTTGAGGACCATGGTGGGGTCGTCCCCTCCATGGGGCCTCATTATAGCCGAGGGCTATAATTACCAAATTAATGGTTTTGAACAAAGTTTTCCCTCGTCTTTCTTGAGGACCATGGTGGGGTCGTCCCCTCCATGGGACCTCATTATAGCCGAGGGTTATAATTACCAAATTAATGGTTTTGAACAAAGTTTTCCCTCGTCTTTCTTGAGGACCGTGGTGGGGTCGTCCCCTCTATGGGACCTCATTATAGCCGAGGGTTATAATTACGAAATTAATGGTTTTGAACAAAGTTTTCCCTCGTCTTTCTTGAGGACCATGGTGGGGTCGTCCCATCTATGGAACCTCATTATAGCCGAGGGTTATAATTACCAAACTAATGGTTTTCAATAAAGTCTTTCCTCGTCTTTCTTGAGGGCAATGGTGGGGTCGTCCCCTCCATTGACCCTCATTATAGCCGAGGGCCGTTCTCTGAAAATGTTTTCATGCGTACTAGAACTGATAAACACAGGATGAGGGGAAACACTGATATTTCTCATTATATTCTCCAAGTGTTCTGTTGGAGAAACTCCTATTACAACTATGGTCTATTAAGACCTTACAACGCTACTGATAGTATTTTTTCAAATGATCTGCATTCCAGGGGTTAGAAAAGGGTTCCCCCTCTAGGTTTTCTAGTCTATAGGTCCCAGGGACAACTTCATAGATGACCCTATATGGGCCATGCCAATTAGGGTGGAGCTTGTTGGGCTTTTGCCAAGTCTTTTTTAGGACCAAGTCCCCCACTGCGATTGGCCTTTGTTTCACCCTCTGATTGTAAAACCTTGCGGTCCTCTGCTGATAGGCGGCCTGCCTTATCTCGGCGTCCTCCCTCTTTTCCTCAAATAGGTCTAAGTCGAGTCTCCTCTCTTCTGTATTTCTCTGGGGGTCATACATTTGGACCCTATGAGTAGGAAACCCAATCTCGGTAGGGATGATGGCTTCTGAGACATAAGCTAGCATGAATGGGGTCTCTCCGGTAGAGGTCCTCACCGTCGTCCTGTATGCCCACAGGAGGGCATATAACTCATCGACCCATCTTCCTTTTGCCTCCTCAAGACTCTTCTTGATTCCATCTAGGATTGTCATGTTTGTGACTTCTGTTTTCCCATTGGCCTCAGGTTGGCCTGGGGTGGAAAAAAATTGTTTGATACTCACTCTTTCACAGTACCTCTGTAGAGAGGTATTCTTGAACTGAGTCTATTTATCTGAGATGTGGGTGTTGGGGAGACCATATCTGCATATAACATTTTTCCAGATGAACTGGAAGATCTTCTGCTCTGTTATCATGACCATCGGTTCGGCCTCCACCCATTTTGAAAAATAGTCAATAGCTACGATGAGGAACCGATAGTTATTGACTGCTCTTGGTAAGGGTCCTACGAGGTCGATCCCCCACACTGCAAATGGCCATGGGGATGTAATGGAGGTAAGAGACTGATGGGGTTGGTGAGGGATGGTGGAAAATCTCTGGAATTTATCGAACTTTTTTACATATGCCGCGGCGTCTTTCCCTAAGGTCGGCCACCAGTACCCTTGGGTGATCACCCTCTTCGCTAAGGATCTGCCCCCAATGTGGCTTGAGCACAATCCTTCCTGCACATCTTGCAAAAGGGATGAGACCTCATATGGGTGCACACACCTAAGTAAGGGGAGTAAAAATCCCTTTTTGTACAAGGTGTCCCCAATGACAGTGAACTTTGCAGCTCTGTATCTCAACTTCTTCCTTTCTTGACTTTCTTCTGGCATCTCCCCCTCTTTAATGTACCTAATCAGAGGGTCCATCCACGAATCTTCCTGAGAAACATTTAGGCAATTGCTAGGTGTTCCCTCAGCGTCTTCAATAGTTGGCCGAAGCAAAATTTCTACTGGGACCGTCCTCTTGATGTCTGTCCTAGTTGCCGAGGCCAACCTCGCAAGGGCATCAGCACGGCCATTGTCGAGTCTAGGTATCCTCTTTAATTTCACTTCTCTGAATCCTTTCAGTAATGACCTCACCTTCTCAAGGTACCTAGCCATCCTCTCATCCTTAACCTCGTAGGCTCCTAGTATCTGATTCACTACTAGCCTCGAATCACTGTGAACCAAAATCTGGCGATACTAAGTGATCTAGCCAAGAAGTGGCCTGCTATTAAGGCCTCATACTCGACCTCATTGTTGGAGGGCTTAAAGTTGAACCTCAGGGCGTACTCAATGTCTGTGCCGTCGGGTGCTGATACTATTAACCCAGCTCCGCTCCCGCTTTCGCAAGAGGACCCGTCGACGAAGAGACTCCACACGGTGTGTTCTTCTGAGAAACCTCCCTCAGTGAGTGACCCCTTTCTAAAGAGATATCTTCCCTCTTCGTTTTCAACCACTTTCCTTCTAGCGGTGCTCATCTCAGCCTTATCTGTAGGCGTGTCGGTGAGCTCACCCTGTCGGGTATCTATCTTCTCAAGGCTCTCATCCTCGGCCTCATCACCTTCCCAAGTAAACTCAGCCACGAAGTCTACTAATGCTTTCCCCTTAATGGTTGTCCTAGGCCGATACACTATGTTAAACTCCCCTAGTTTTATAGCCCAGGCCATTAACCTCCCTGATTTTTCAGGCTTGTGCAAAACCTGCCTAAGGGGAGAGTTAGTGAGGATGACCATCGTATGGGACTGGAAGTATGGATTCATTTTTCTTGATGCATGGATCAAGGCGTAGGCCAACTTCTCCATCCTTGGATATCTTTGCTCTGCCCCCTGGAGTGCCTTGTTGTTAAAATACAAAGGTTTCTGTATTCCGTCTTCGTCTCTCACAATAGCTGCACTGATGGCTGACTCTGAGACGTCGAGGTACACATAAAGTTGGTCACCCTGCACGGGGCGTGACAATTGCAAGGGAGACCCAGGTATGATTTTAACTCCTTGAAGGCCTCATCGCATTCTTCACTCCATTCGAAGGCTTTTCTGAGAATTTTGAAGAATGGTAGACACCTGTTTGTGGCCCTAGATATGAACCTGTTCAAGGAAGCAACTCTCCCTGTGAGCCTCTGAACGTCTTTAATGGACTTGGGGGTCTTCATCTCAACAAGGGCCTTTATCTTTTCAAGATTGGCCTCGATGCCTCTTTGGTTGACAATGAACCCCAAGAACTTCCCCGCTCCGACCCCAAAGACACACTTGGCCGGATTAATCTTCATCTGGTATTTGTCCATCGTATTAAAGGTCCTCTCCAGGTCTGCCACATGATCCTTTGCCTTAAAACTCTTAGTCAGCATGTCATCTACATAGACTTCCATAGACTTCCCAATTTGGTCTTCGAACATTTTATTTACGAGGCGCTGGTACGTTTCCCCTGCATGTTTTAGGCCAAAGGGCATGACCCTATAACAGTACGTCCTCTTGTCAGTGATGAAGGTTGTCTTCTCCGAGTCTTCAGGGTTCATGAAGATCTAGTTATACCTTGAATAGGCATCCATGAAGCTCATGAGCTCATGGCCTGCGGTAGCGTCTACCATCTGGTCAATGCGGGGGAGAGGGAAGCTGTCTTTGGGATAGTGCTTGTTGAGGTCTGTGAAGTCCACACACATTCTCCACTTCCCGTTGGCCTTTGGAACAATGACTGCATTGGACAGCCATTCGGGGTAGATGACCTCTCTAATAAACTCAGCGTCTTCTAATTTTTTAACCTCATCCCTAATGACCTCATACTTTTCTCTAGATTAAATTCTCCTCTTCTGCTTTACCGGCTTCACTCCCTCTACCACATTGAGCTTGTGGCACATGATTTCAGGGTCAATCCTCGGCATATCTACATGACTCCATGCGAAGATGCTTCGTCTTCTCCTCAACAGTTTAATGAGGTCTTCCTTGATATTGGGCTTCAGAGACTTGCCTATTTGGACGGTTTTTTCCGGGTCATCCTCATCGAGGATGATGGATTCTACCTCTTCCGCGGCCTCTCGTTTCTTTATCCTCGTCTCATCCCTGGGGTCTAGGGTATCAATATTGTAAGTGGTTGTAGCCCTCTTGTGCGCCTCTCTTTCTTCAGTGGATTTGTAGTAACATTCTCGGGCTGTCGTCTGGTCTCCCTGAACTTCCCCCACCCCGTAAGGGGTAGGAAATTTAATCATCTGATAGACCGTAGATGACACAGCTTCAAACCCCTTGAGCTCCACACGCCCCAGTATGATGTTATAAGCTGAAAACACATGTTCATCCATCACAAAGAAACTGACCTTCTTGGTAAGCCATCTCGGCCACTCGTCCCCCATCCTAACATCGGCCTCATACACTCCCAGGGGATGAACCTTTTCCCCACTGAACCCAATCAATGGATGATGGTATGGGACGAGTCTAGAACGGCTGAGACCTAAGTCTTTGAAGCACGGCCAAAACATTACATCTGCAGAACTTCCCCCGTCGACCAATATCCTCGGCACCTCACACCCGTGCACCCTAGTTGTGATGACGAGTGGGTCGTCGTGTGGGGCTAGGAGGCCTTTAAAGTCCATTCTCGAGAACCCCACTATCAGGGTGTCCTTATCAACCTTCTTCCTCTTTTCTGACTTGGCCTCCAAGGAGGTTGAGTGTACCGTCTTCGTCACTGCATTGGCCTCAGCCACATGGGCCTTCCTGTCAGCGACCTCAGACCCTCCTCCTGCTAGACCCCGGAGATCATTCCCACTCCGAGCGAGATCATATTAAGCCTCTTGACAGGACCTTGGTCGTCTCTCGGCGGGAGGTCAGGGTCGTCCTCATCATCAGAAGGGTCGTCCCCTCTTTTTTGAGGTCTTTCTCTACATGCATCGCCTCGTTTCTTTCTGGGGTCGTCCCCTCGGCCCCTCTTGAAGGCACCTTTGTCGACGTACTTTCTCAGCTTCCCTTCTTTCAGCATCTTCTCAATCTCATCTTTCAGAGAAAAGCATTTGTCTGTTATGTGGCCGTGGTCTTAGTGAAATTCGCACCACAGGTTCTTGTTCCTCTTGTTGGGGGTTGCCCTCAGCTTCTCAGGCCACTTCAGGGACCGGTCACTCTTTATCTCATTGAGTATCTGCTCACAGCTGACCGTCAGAGGGGTGTAACCAACGAATTTGTCATCCGTAGACCTCTTCTTCCCCTCTTTGTTCTTCTTAGGGTATTTACCCTCAATAGAGCCTCCTTTTTCATCTTCGTATTTTGCGACCATCGCCTCTTCGGCGTTCATCACCTTTCCTGCTGTTCACAGCAATTCATCCATCGTCCTAGGGGGGTCTTCAGTAAGCTTCCATAATAGTTTCCCCTTTTGGAGTCCTCCAATCAGGGCTGTCATAGCTATGCTCTCCTCATAGTCTTCCACCTCCAGTTTGTCTTTATTGAATCTGTCTATGTAGTCCCTCAGGCTCTCACACTTCCCCTGCTTAACATAGAGCAGGTGGGTGGTATTCTTCTGTGGCCTCACCCCAAAGAAAAATTTGTGGATGAACAGGTCTTCCAACTGCATAAAGTTTTCAATGGAATTTTTTGGAAGAGACGTGTACCAAACATGTGCATCCCCAGTCAGGGTACCAGAGAAGGCACGACACCTCATCTCATCTGAGATAGAGTATATGTCTGCTGCTGATTGATACATCTCAACATGGTGGACAGGGTTGGTGCTCCCGTCGTATCTTGGGGTGACCACAGGTGGATTGAACCTTGATGGCGTAGGGAACTTGACTATCTTTGCCACAAAGGGTGAGCCTATGGTGTATCCCTTCTGAAGAGGGTCCCGGCTCTTCAGTATATCACCGATCTTATCCTCTAGTCGCTGGATCGAGTCATTCCAGGGCCTCACAGGGTCGGCTTGGCCGATGTTATTTCCTGCCGCCTCTTTAAGGTGGACGGAGGGTTCTGCTGCAGCAGGTCTGTGTTGGTTGTTTAATTCCCTTTTACCGTCATCCCGTCCTTAGGGTCAGCCATCTACTGCCTCCCTCCTGGACCTCGCAGCACTCCTTGACCTGGACAATGTTTCCCGCATGTCATTTACTGGGCCCAGCCTCTCAAAGGCCGACCTCTTTCTCAAGCGATCAAAAGCAGAGCCTCTCGGGCGATCATCAGGATTTGGTCTCCCTCACTTTCCTCTACTATCCTGGAGAGGTCGTACAGTATTGTTGGAGACCTCATATGGTTCCCAGCATTCTATAGGGGCCTCCTCTCCCTCCAGGTCATCATACCTGTCCTCAGGATAAGGGTTTTCTTGCCTCCCCAGGCGTAGACGTCGGGGGTCAGCAACATCCCTATGCCACTGAGGGGGTGGTAGGTCTTCGCGTGGTGTCTGGGGTGGTCCCCTGGCTTCATGTTGTCCTGGAGCTGTTGCCGGAGTAATCATCTCGGGTGAAACCCCTGGTAGCCTTAGTATGTTCTGGCTTAGAGCTGTGAACTGCTCCTGCATCATCCGCTGGCTTGCTGCCAGAGACTTTAAAGCTGCCACCACATCAGCCATCTCAGACTGAGGTGGTGGCTGACTGCAACTGGGTCCTCCCCCATCATCCGGCGGGGGAAGTGGTGGTGGTGGCATCTTAGGTGCCATGTGTTTGAGCTATGAAAAGTTGAACTGAAGAAAAGACTAGTGAGCTTGAGAACCATAGTGGGTCTCTTTCAATGGTGAAACATCTCCTCTCAGGGGGAGAGCTGGTTCACCACTAGAGTGCCCAGTAAGGTCAAGCTGTACAAAGGAAGAGATATTTTCTCGTTCCCACAGACAATGCCAAACTGATGATGCTAAGATTTAGCACCACCGGATAAGTGATAATGAGCTCAAACAGTAGTAACCATGGCAGCCTTAGAGATGTATAAGTGTATAAGTATGTAGAAGGGGATGAGTATAAGAGGAAATAAGACAATGATGTATAGTGGTTTAGCCAATTTGGCCTATATCCATTGTAAGTGTGTGATCCACTAAGTATGGGCATTAATGGCTTGGGATACAATGAACATAAGCTCACTTTCTCTCTCTACTGTGTGTACAAGCAGAGTTTTAGATAGGGTTACAATAAATTGATCGATCCCCTTGTAGGGTTGTATGTGACAAGTATATATAGGTCTTGGGGGGTGTAATGTACCCCCCAAGTATGCATGGTGCATGTGAATGATGATCTAGCCAATCCCCTGTTGACACCTGTAGATGCCAAATGATGACATAATATTCCCTCACGTGAGGGTGTGATTTTGTTATAGCGATCTCCCATGTGCCATGTGAGCCTCACGCGCACTGTTCCACGCGTCTCCCAAACCACGCGCTGTGATGATGTCACCCTTGGCCTTTGATATGAGGCCGAGGGCAAAGTTCCTTCCGATAATGAGTCTAGCCTAATTCTGGCCTCGTACTGTCGTACCCTCAGAGGGTCGTCCGGAGCCTGATGAAGGGCCAGCACCCCGAGAGGTCATCTGGAACCTGATGAAGGGCCGTCCCCCTGAGGGGTCATCCGGAGCCTGATGAAGGGTCGGCCCCCTGAGGGGTCGTCCGGATTCTGATGAAGGGTTGGCCCCTTGAGGGGTCGTCTGGAGCATGATGAAGGGTCGGCCCCCTGAGGGGTCGTCTGGAGCCTGATGAAGGGTCGGCCCTCTGAGGGGTCATCCGGAGCCTGATGAAGGGTTGGCCCCCTGAGGGGTCGTCTGGGCCTGATGAAGGGTCGGCCCCCTAAGGGGTCCTCTGGAGCCTGATGAAGGGTTGGCCCTCTGAGAGGTCATCCGGAGCCTGATGAAGGGTCGGCCCCCTGAGGGGTCGTCTGGGGCCCGATGAAGGGTCGGCCCCCTGAGGGGTCATCTGGAGCCTGATGAAGGGTCGGTCCTCTGAGGGGTCGTCCGGAGCCTGATGAAGGGTCGCCACCCTAGGGGGTCGTCTGGTTGGAGGGTATATATGGGTATATCAATATATTTATTTTATGCCAAATAATCTATGTAGTAGTAATTCATAGCTAGATTCATTACTGAGCACTCATGAGTATTTCTGCTCACTCGAAGGGTACCACAACATTTACATGTCAAGATAGTAGATAAGGTCCCTACACTCTAGTGGTCCAGGATATCATTCTTCCCTAACCTCACCATTAAAGATTAGAAAGGTTCTGCAGCAGCACTATAAGCCTGTAGAAAATCAAAACGAACCGATCCTTCAGAAAATGAACTGATCCTACAGAAAACAAACCGATCCTATCAAAAAAACGAACCGATCCTATTAAAAAAAGAACCGATCCTTTCGTGTCAGACCTGTTGTTCAAAAGTTACGTTTTCACCATTTCTGTACCCAAAACCTCATAGTTCATACCCAATCTTCAATGTAACTATTTTGATTGATAACCCAATATGTTTGCCCAATTTCTAACATCCTAGGATCATCCAATAATTATGAATCATAAGATAAAATTATGAAAACCCCAATTTATATCATAGGAACCCTAGTTTCCCAATATCCCATTAAAAAGATTAATTAAACTAGATTTGTTAATTTATTTGTACTCTAATTTTATATTAAATTCTCTTGCATACATGAAGGAATTAACAACTGAACCATCTGTCCATAATCATAAATTATTTCTACAAATTTTCACCCAATTTTAATGAAATTCAATATAAATTTTACCTACACTAACATGAACATGACTATTGCTAACACTTGCCTCAAATTCAAAGGTGCAAGGACACAAATTTCCAATTGAGTCCATTGTAGTTTTGGCTCAATTACGGACAAAAAAGTTTGAGCCATAGGATAGAGTTAAATTGATCATCCTTCAAGCCTATGACGTATTTGTTGAAGACGTAGCGACCAAGATTATAAAGTATCATCATATTGCCAAGTTTGTTTATGCCTCGTTTCTACGTCATCAACATGGTTCCATTTCTAGTAAGTTATGAATGGATTTTAATATATATATATAGGATCTTGGAACATTTTATAATGGGTGAACGTTTAAATTAAAAACTGTTGTTTATTTGTTAGAAAGATTTTATTAAACTTTTATTAAAAACTGTCGTTGGTAGCTTCGTTCGAATGAGATTGTCGTTCGAACGAGAATGTAGTTCGAACGACGCTGCCAACGAGCTTCCCCATAGGCCACTGGAACATCGTTCGAATTCTCGTTTGAACGAGTTGGATGTTTGAACAAGACTTTGAACGAGATTTCAGGCGGGAAAATTTTATGGCAGTTTTTAGCAGTTTTTACCCATGTTTCCCACTTCCTTACCCCACTAACTTTTGACAGAACCTAATAGTACGGGAACCAACATTTTTATTTTAACTTTTTTATATCCTACAACCTCCAAGAGAGTGTTTTTGAGAGAGAAATCAAAAGAGAAAAAGTTCTTGGTTTAAGTGTTGCTAATTTTCAAGGAAAATGTTTTAAACACTTGTTTTACACTCATATTGTTTATCCAAGCTTCTATAGATATACTTGTACTTGCTTGGAGTTTTGGCATCGGTTTTCCATCCCTACCGTTTGAAGAGAATTTTTGGGTTTGCTTCTAAATCCCACAAAGAAGAAGAGGTTTTCGTTGATTTACCCACTTGGAGAAAGGCTCTTAGTTCGGGTGACGGTGACCATATAGAGTCCGATCGGTGGATTCCAAGACGCTATGGAGCTCTGTGGTTATTCGCTAAGAAGAGGTTGATATAAGAAGATGTGTCGGGGCTTGAGAGGGATCGAGTCAAGTGTTGTAAGTCATCTTGCTTGTATTTGTAAATTCCGTACTTAGTGGATTTGAGGCTAAGGTCGTCTGAGGTTTTTTCCCGTTGTGGGTTTTTCCTTGTACATCGCGGCGTAGTGGATTAATCGTTTATTTTATCTTTTGCAAAATCACCTAGAGCGCATGCTTAGGTAAAAAGATAAAATTGGTTTAATTTAATCACTACTTGTATAATTTGGTGCAAAATTGAATATTGGGTCATGTTTATGTGTAATTAATTCAAGTCATTAATTTAATGTGTTAAAATTTGGTATGACCTAATTTGTTAAAATTGAGAAATATGACTTAGGCAAATTTTCTAGGACTTGGGTTAATTAATTTGGTTTATGTGAAATTGACATAAGTGCGTGTTTATCTTATTTCACTTGGTTTAATTTTAATTTGAAGTAAATTAAAATTTGGTGTTAATTTGAACCATCATCTAACGCTTCCACGTCTCAACATGGAAATTGATTTTAAAGTATAAAAAGACTTTTGATTTTCAAATTGGGGGCCTTTGGGGTGCTTTCAAATTGGTATCAGATCCAAAACGATAATTTACTTCGTTAAAGATCCTTTAACTATTTTTGGCTAAAATGGAAATTTTCCCATTTTCAAAATTTCCTATTTTTGATGGTTCTAATTACGCGTATTGGAAAGCACGTATGAAGTCGGCACTTAAATCTATCGATTAGAGGGTTTGGATGTTTGTAGTTAATGGGTGGTCCCCACTAATCCATTTAGTAGAAAATGAATGTGTACCCAAACCGACCGATAGATGGAGAGAGGGTGAATTTAAACATTCAAACTTTAATTCCTGTGGTTTAAATGCCTTGTTTAGCGCTGTCACACCGGATGAATTCTGACGGATTATGACGTGTGAGACCGCTAAAGAAGCTTGGGATATTTTACAACTCATTCGTGAAGGTACAAGTATCGTTAAAGCGTTAAAACACCAAAACCTCACCACTCAATTTGAAACTATCAAAATGAATGAAAATGAAACTTTTGATGAATTTTATGCTAGACTTTCCAATATTGGTAATTCATCTTTTAATTTGGGAGAGAAAATACCCGACAATCGAGTAGTAAAGAAAATTTTAAGTTCCCTACCCGATATATTTATTCCAAAAGTGACCGTGTTAAATTCTTTACCAACTTTAGCCTCTACGAAATTAGAAGAGCTTGTAGGTGATTTATAAACCTATGAACTGGACATGTTTCCCTCCAAAACTTAAAAGAAAATAGAAAAGGGCATTGCTTTAAAAGCCTGAAAAGAGGATAAACAAGTAGTAGAGAGCGAGAGTGATAGTGACTCGAAAGATATGGCCTTGTTTGCTAGGAAATTTAGAAAATTTCTTAAAATTAACAAAGATAAATTTAAAAATGACTTTAAGAAATTTGAAACTTATAAGCATGACAAAGCCGAGAGGATCCCCAAAACTATTAATGAAAATTTAATTAGGGACGAATCAAATAGGTGTTTTTGTTGTGAGGGTTATGGCCATAGGGCTTCTGAGTGCCCCACTAAACTAAGGAGAGAGGGTCAGCGACCCATTTCATATAATACAAACCTTAGTGATAGTGATAAGGAAGAGGGACCGATTCCCCTACTGAGCCCAACTTTGCGGCTTTCATGGCTAGTCATGTGAGTGATAGTGGTAACTCATCTATAGATGAAAATTTATAACATGACACTTCCAAGGTCATTGTTTATGGTTCCCTTGGTTTTGATGATAGTGAGAGTGAAGAAAACAGAGAGAGTGAAAATGAAGAAGAGGTTAATGTGAGTGAACTTCAAAATTCTTTTCAAGAATTATATGAAGAATCTATTAAATTAAAAAGAGCAAATTTGAAGTTAGAAGCAAGTTTGAAAGAACGTGTAAATGTCATTGATGATAGTATGTTGATATAAGACCTTAGGACACATGAGAGGAATCTTCAAGAGAAGCTTGAATATGTAGAAGGCGAGAGAGATAGCCTTAGAGGTTTAATAGAATCCTTGAAAAAGGAGCTTCTCGAGTTTGAAGAGAGAAATGTGTTGCTAGAGTCTAAAATTGTAGAATTAGAAATTAAACAAAAAGACTCTAGCAAAGTCAAATTTGATTTGGAGTGTAGGTCCGAAAAACTAGATAAGATCTTAGGAATGGTCAAAATAAAAAATGACGTGTGTGGTTAGGCTTCGATACTTGTAATGAACCAACTCAAAAAGCCAAAACCAATATTTTAGGAGAATCGCCTAGGAAAACCTTTAGAGATCACTCCTTAGGTGAATCTTTTTGACAAGTTTTTAATTGTGCACATTATGGTCGAAAAGGTCATCTTAAGAAATTTTGTTTTGATCTTAAACGATTTTCTAGAAAATCCCAACGTAAGGCAACCAAGGTAGACAAGATTCCTATACCCCGAGATAGTCACATGTGACACCCTGCCCAATTAATTAGGGTGACCAGTCCTCTACCAATTCAAAACAGGATATTCAGTTGGTTCATTCTTAGCATCACTGTCGACAAACTTTTTAACATATTAATGACCAAATATAAAATTAATCTAGGTGTCAAAACATTTTCAATTTAGTAAAACCAAGTAAACCCATTTCCATTAAATTTGAAAATATAAATCATTCCCCACACATAGGAATATAATAAATGTTGAACATGAATCAACCACTAAAATAAATAAGATTGGGTAAAACCTCCCAGTTCAAAACTCAAAATCATAAAATAAACTGAATACAATATCTCTGATGAAGAACTAGAAGTGGGCGACATATGCCCTAAATAAAAAGTCTAGATGAAACTGAATGGAAAAGATAGATGCATCTACGGCAAGGACCTACAGCTTCCACAACAGCTGTAGCACGTCAAGCAATCCAAATCTCTAAATCCGGTGTCCCTGTGGCTGAGCACCTGATATAATACATATATATAGCAAAAGAGAGAAGAAATACAAGAAACGGGTCAGAGCCCGATGTGTAAAAATGATTTAACAAGTATTTAAAACTGGTTCTTAAAACAAGTCTTATACGCATGTTAGCTATCGAACTCTCACATGAGTTTCTCACTTGTCGTCTATTGTGCACACCTAACGTACATCTAATCTCCCACTAGTTATACCTCGTAGTCTAACTAGTCAGAAATCATACTAATACTAACTATGCTCACTAGTAGTATTCCCGTATCGCCCATACAATACGCTATTCAGATAGTTTATCTCACATACTAATTTCGTTATTCACCGTATTAATGGTTAATCTTTTATCCACTAAGATTATATATATATATATATATATATATATATATATATATATATATATATATATATTCACATCATCCCTATACATATATATATACTAATCTTGTACCCCCGGGCTAAGACCCATTAGTGCACCTATCCAGAAGATCATGCATCCCCGGGTTAGCACCCATTAATGCACCTTTCAATAATAATTTATCACCCCCGGGTTCTCACCCATTAGTGCACCTAACCATAGAATCTTGCATCCTTGGGTTAGCACCCATTAATGCCCCTATCAATAATAATCCAACACCCCCGGGTTATCACCCATTAGTGCGCCTAACAATATTCATCCTTGTACCCCGGGTTATCACCCATTAGTACACTTAGCAATATAGTTTCTGCACCCCCGAGTTATCACTCATTGGTGCGCTTAACTATAAGGTTCTTGCACCCCCGGGTTATCACCCATTACTGCTTTTAACAATAATATCACATAATAGGCCTACATACATCCTATTATAATTTATAGGTATTTCTCCAACCTACATATATACTCCTCATACGTACTTTAACATCATCACTACATATAGTATAAATATTTAGATTACTATCTCTCTCGTAATCTCCAAGGTACATTCTCTCTATACCGAAATAATTAAAGTATTAATTCTCACATACTTTTCTCGAAATTCTGTCCTATTTACCATTTGGCAGTTTCTCTCACTCCAATAAACTGGCAAACTCAAAACTGGACTTTGAGAAAATCCCCAAAAATTCCCTTTATCGCTCGAACCAGAAGGGTTGTTGTTTGAACGACTTCCACATGTCGTTCGAGCGACTTTGCGCGAGATGCCATCTGGCTCGAACGAGTTCGCGCGAGATGTCACTGTTCGTCTTCTTTCCCAGAATTCTGCATTTTTCCACCGTTTATGAACCTATAAACCTCTAAGATTCAACACCCAATGCCTCATCATCAATATCCATCAACCCTAACAGGTTATAAATCATTCCTAACCTCTTAGGATCATTAATTCGTAATAAATCATCATAATTATATAAAATCCCCAAATCAATTCATATGAACACTAGTTTCCAAATGTTCAATTAAAGAACCTAATCAACCCAGATTCGTTCATCAATATATAATTCAATTTCATAGTTCATCATCTACATTCATGAAAAAATATTAACAACTAATTACCCCAACCTCTAATCATCATTTAACCTCAAATTTTCACCGAATTAACATGTAAATCAAGGATTGAATTCACCTACACTAACACAAGTATGATTATTGCCAAAGAAAGCAAGTAATAAACACTTCCCTTAAATCAATGGTCTGAATCCTTTGGTGGTGCTGGTATAGACACGTTCCTCTCTTCTCGATCTACGCGTTGGTGGTCACGGTTGTGCAAGGTGAGGATAAATCGACCTTCTCTCTTGGAATTTGGTTTTCCCTCACACCCTCTATGGACGTTATTTTCTTTCTGTGTCACTCCACCCTAAAGGACTTTTCTTTGCTGATAAAATAAATCCCAATTTTCGTCCATTAATTAAACCCAAAAATACCATTTACCATAATGCCCTCTCGGGGTGGCAGTTAGGCCTAAAATCGCCTCCGGACCCAAACTAAACACCCGGGTATACTATTTTGACTATCTCGACCCTTCCAAACTCAATGGCACACTCAAAATGACCATACGAGTTAATAAAAATAAATTTTCTTTTTATTCTATTAAATTAGTCCCGACACGACTCACACGCGTGTCAGACTTAAATTACCAAACTGTCGTATTTCTGACTTTCGACAATTTATCAAATTTCATAGTTCCATATTACATATCACACAGTAATATTCAATAATTCTCCACAATAAGTATTAACCCTTGTCACGCTAGTTAATAATTATTTCAATCCGGATTAATAAAAATTAATTTCTCGTATTTTCAATTTAATTAATCCAACAATTATAATTAAACACATAATTATTTATACCAAATGTAATTAATCACATAATTATTTAAATCGTCAAAAATACGGGGTGTTACATACTTCCCCCCCTTACAACGGAATTTCGTCCCAAAATTTGAAAAAAGTATACCAGGTACAGACAATGCTGTAAAAATATTGTGCATCGCATCCCGACTCTCACAAGTAAGCTACTCCGTACCACCCATATAGTACGCTATCGAATACCCTTAATAATGAACACTTCACATGTGTTTGCTTTAAATTTCAGGTTACCCTGCCATATAGGCTCTTCCCAAGCCTTTCTGTTTAAGTTTCACTACTTCAACTTTAATTTAGATATTCACTATCTAGCCTTCTACTATTTGCACCTTAGTAGATTTATCCTCCTTTCAGATACTTACGACTTCGTCTCGTGTCATTCATACAAGTAAATTAGCTGTGTAATATATATTTCACACACAATATATACGATAATATCAATTCTTCTTCGACATTTGTAATCATAACTGTTTCCCCCACCTTTAACTATCAAGTAGGATTAACAATAAAGTTTACCGTGCCATACTTCTGCTGGCACTCTGCCCGAGCGTGAACTTATTGGAGTTATTTGGACACAAACTCCACTAGTGGAAGGTACTACTCTCGTCCTCCCCTAAGATCTCACGGTTCACATAAAATTTTCTCTCCCGCATCCGATTAGACCGCTTGTCCTTCCCATCCCTCTGTGGGTATTAGGCCGTACTCAATCACATCTTAGTACCTATAATCTTACTATATAAGCTATATGAGAAGATCCTTGGGTATACTCTTCCATTCTCTAGTGGAAGGAGCCCTTACTAGTTTCGAATTGTCCACCCTTTTTCTAACCGTCAGCTGACCCATTGTAAGACTAACTTTGAAAATTACCCTATATTAAACCCATTACCACTTTTATTTGTATCCTGATACATTTTATACTATCTTGAATGTACTTCTAATCGTGATACGTGTGAATTTTTCATATCGTGTGACACAAGTCTCTTTTCCCGCTCAAAAATCTCAGTTTATTTTGAAACGTAAGTCTCTAACAAATCTTACAGAGTAATCTTCATCTTACCCGACTACATGTTATCGAATTCACAAGATAATCATAATCCCTCATTTGATTCAATCCCCTAGGGCGCCCATACACCCTATGCCTCGTGCATCATTATAAAAATGACATAAAATTTTCTTACTTCAATTCTTGCACACTCGGCATGCTGATGTGGTAGGGGTACACTCAACCACCCCACTAGTCAAAACTTAATCAATCCTTCAATGGTATTACTTCTCTATTCGCAATGCAAATGAGACTAGGCGACTCTATTGGCCTTAAGTCATAAAATAATTATCAACTCTCAATTATATTCTCCCATAGGTACAATAACCAACTGTGGGTACCCGAATTTAGCATTATGGGCCCAGACGAGTAGCCTAATAAAAACGACTCAAAATTCGGACCCCTTACATCAACTGAATAAAATTACAACTTAGGGTGTGTTTGGCAGCCCAAATCCAAGCTTTGGAATTAGAATTGGAAGGACCAATTACAATTTTTTTGTTTGGTACATTAAAAAAGTCCATTCATTTGGAATTCATTTATATTTCTCTTGGGCCCAATTCCATAAATGAATTCCATTTCATTTTGTAGAGATTTTGAAATCCAAATCTCATAAGAATTGAGATCGGGACACACACTAGGAAAAAAAACACATAAAACCCTCCCCATCTTGCTTCTCTCATCTCACTTCAGCAGCTCCGATCTCCGGCAACCAGCACCCACCGGAAAAAACTCACGCCGACAGCTATTATTTTCAACGCCCACCGGAAAGACTCTCCGAAAACTCTCCCGCATCTTTCTCTCCCTCTCTCCGGTCGTTTTTCAAGTAAATCTCCGGTCATAACCTCATCCCTCTCTCCCTCTCTCCGACAGCTAAATCTGTGATTATATATGTGTAAATCTGAGATCTCAGATTATATATGTAAATCTCAGTTTATCTCAAATTTACATATATATGTATACGTATCAGAGATATCAGATTATATATATATATATATATATATATATATATATATATATATATATATATATATATATATATATATATACACACACAGACTAGCAGAATGCCCGTGCCTGAAGGCACGGAAAAAAAATTTTAAAACACATAATTGCGGAACCGCAAAAATTTCGTTCCCCAATAAAAAAAATGGCCATAATCTCTTTATGCTGAACCAAACATGAACCAATTAACCAAGCACTTTCTCGATAAAATTAATTAACAAATGAAATTTAGATTCAATCAAAGCATATCATATACCACTATATAATTAACATTATCCAACATAGCATAGCAGAGGAGTGGATGTATGTTTCAATTACTTCTCAACATGAACTAAACCATAGCCAATTTGGACTTTCTTGAATCCTTGATGTTTTATAGAATATAACTGAACCATAGTTATAATGGATCCAAAAAGAATAATTATGAACCTTATTCACGTCAGAATTCTAATACAAACGAAGCATGGTTTTTGCTTCTTAAATTTGTTAGGTTATTTAATTACATTTGACCACTGCTTACATTGAAACTATTGTTCTCTATAGAATGGCTTCAAGTAGGGGACTCATGATTTGACTCAAAGGGATCAATTTTCCCAAAGTACAATGTTTAGAATGGTACCATTAATTCTTTTCTAACAACTTTATTAGTAAAGAAATATATATATGTTCAAGTACTCTGCATATTTGGTGTATTTTTTAGTGAAATGTTATGTTAGCTGTTTTTAAGATAGCTTCCTTATCATTAGTAAGTAAAAAAAATATATATATACTACTTCAAAATGCATAGCAAACATTTTCAACTAATTGTAATGTTCGGTAGTTCTCAACACTTCCTTTTGTCTCACTGGTATAAGTCGAATACACAAAGTGTATTTAGAATACAAATAAAAACATAAAAATAAGAGAACTAATAGAGATGGATAACAAAACTAAAGAAGTTGTACAAACTTTGCAATACCTGAGTAATTTTCTAACTCAGTTAGAGGTGAAAAAACGGTTAAGTGGACATCATAAATTTAATGTTGAATGAATGTTTATTATATAACAATTGAGCCCTAGGTTGTATAATTGTACAACACAAACAAAGAAGAGAGGTCATTCAAATATATCAAATCAACTACCCACTCTACTAACTCAACATCAACTCTTTTGACTTCATTCAAATATATAATATAATGCTTGGTGAAGTTTAAAAGTATAAAAGACTTAAAAAAACATTTAATATCAAAATGGTTGTCGAAAAAAGATCATATTGATTAAAATTTCATACTGCCAAAAACATTAGTCGTAAACCCAACCTCCTCCTAATCCTTTTCCAAAGCGGCCTTCCAATGTACTAAAACGATCATCATATCTGTCTGATTCCTCGTCATAAAGTGCATATACCAAAAGTATATCTCCATTTCTCCTGAAATGTGAGCATTTTAACTCAAAATCTATATATATGACAAAAATTGTGTTATGAATGTATATATTGAATAAATATAACTACAACCAACCTCTGAGATCAACAACAAACGACCTCTGAGATCGTCAAACTCGTTTTCCTTTAATTCATCCGTAACTGATAGTAATTTTTAAATACAAATTGTTCACGCGGGATCATATCCGATTTGTTTTCTCATATTAGTATTATGTCTTGTTCTCATGTCAACCTTATGGTATGATGATCCATGGTTCAGCCTTAGGCTTCAGCGTGTATGGTACTTTGGATTTTAATGTGTGCGCTTTGATATGACACACCAGGTTTTGGTTTTAGTAAAATGGTTTGCTTGATATTTTGGATCCTTAATGGTTATGGTTGCTATAATGATTTATGATTTGGATCTACTAAAGGGAATGCTCAGTGCAGGTTGTTTCTCATGACAAAGCCTCGTGTGAATTGTCATAAGCTTGTTAGATTAAGCCCGACTCTTCTCCTTGTAATTAATTCCTTCAACCCCTCGAGAGCAAGGATGAGAAGCTTTGTATCATTCTTATAAGATACGGGAGGGAGCGGAATAGGGGAAGCTTTGTATCAACATAAATTAAATTAATTCGTCGTGGGAAGTTAGAAGTTTGGAGATAGGATTAGTAAGGATGGGTAGAGTAGAAGTAGTTGAGCTTTGGAGAATTAGGCTTAGCTAAATTTCGAGGACGAAATTTTTGTAAGTGGGGAAGTTTGTAACAACCCAAGACTTTCGGAACAGTAATTATTTTATTTTGGGAGAAATAAATAAGATTTTATTGGAGAAATAATTAAATTGGCAATTGAGGTCATAATTTAGGGTCGTCAGAAAGAGTGTCGAATGTCGATTCTGAGGGTACCATCGTTTTTAGAAGGGTCGAGAAAGTCGAAATGACTGTACTTGGGGTCTATTTAGGTTCCGAAATGAATTAGGACCGTTTGACTCGAATTAAAGTCACTGAGTCATTTGAAGTGTGTATTATCATTTAAAGATGTGTACATTGGGAGTTAAGGCTTAAAAAGCCTACGGGAGATATTTCTCCAAAAGAGAGAAAGCGAAATAGAAATAGAAAGAAAGAGAGAAGAAGAAAGAAGAAGAAAAGGAAGGAGAAAGGAAAAAAAAGAGGATTTCCGGGCCAATACGCGATTGCAAGGCAGATTCAGACCCTACGAACCAGAGGCAAGTGATTAAACTTGCTAAATAATTGTTGTGTATCAATTATTGCATGATTTGTGGATTGAATTTTGGGTTTTAGGTTTAAATTGACGAAACCTAATTTTTGGAAAAAATCTTAGATTTCTATTGTATTAATGGATTTAAGGTTAGAAATTGGTTTTAAGTATTCTAGAATGAATATTAATGTTATATATGTGATTGGGTTGGATGAAAATGGTTGGAAGATGATATAAATGATATTTGGGTATTTTGGGTTAAGAATAAAACAACCCATTTCGTAGCTTGCTACACTTGCCGAATCGATTCGCCCCTACCGAATCGATTCGGTCTGTTGCAAATTTCTCAGGTCTTTAGTGCCGAATCGATTCGCCCCTTGCGAATCGATTCAGTATGTAGCAGACTCCCCGGTCCTTTGGACAGAATCGATTCGGATGGGCTGAATCGATTCGCTTTTGATAGCCGAATTGATTCGGATGGGCCGAATCGATTCGCTTTTGGGAGCCGAATCGATTCGGAAACAGGGGAGTTTTGGAGATGTTTTCTAAGGAGAATTTCATCCCATTTTGTTCGAGGTTATCGATTTGGGGCCTCTATTTGAGACATTTGGAGTATGTTTTGGAGACTTTTAGAGGGTTTCCATCGTACGAAAATGTGGGAGTCATATTAATGATAGTTGAGGATTACCGATTAGAGATGTTGGTATATTCTAAGTGGGGAAGCCCACCTTGATTTGGAGATTCGACTTGGGGATGATAATTATAATTATGTGAATAAATGAGACAAATTTAGAGATAATGGATTTTATAATCCAATCCCAAATGGGATAACTTTAGAAAGGTTCATAAAATTAATTGAACCCTATAGTGAATGGAAAATAATAAATGCTATTTGAAGTGCATATGGATATAGAAATATCCTTATTGATGATTGACTTAGGAGATATCTCATACAATGAGAAATTCTAATTGAGGTGCAATAAGATATAAAATATCCTTAACTTAAATAGAATTTAAACACAATTCATAATAGAAGCGACATGAGAGCTTCAAGCGAGAATTAGTATAGCATGTACTAAGTCGGGTGAATGTGTGAGGTGGAACGTTAGTATGTCTTGAGATAAATATACTAAACAAATGATGTTAATCAAATTACGCCTAAGAGCGTATAATGAAAATGAATATGATGTTGCAGGTATGCCTTATATAAAATGGTATATCTTTATTATGTAGGATGTATGTATACCTTATATGATGGTGTATATACATGTTAAGCATACCCCCACCTTGCTATCATTGGGAAGTTTCGTGCGTAGTGGGTGAGCATTCTGACTAGAAAAGCAGGATGTGGTTATTCCCCAGGTCATAGTCGTCCTTTGTGGTCAGCAAATGACATATATGATATATATATTTATTTTTATTTTGGGGGTGAGAGGTCGGGGGTATGTGACGCTCTCACTTGTCGGTTAGGAACTATGATCGCTTACCGGACGTTGTGTGCGTGAGTAGATCACGAGGTGGGTTGTCGTTGAACCCCACCAGGTGGCCCCATTTTGCTACGTATATGGGCTGCTGGAAGATGATAGCATGTGAGCCTGCGTCCTTCGAGTTATAGCTCGGTTGGATGGTTATTATTTTCTTGTGTTTGTACTTGGGTGTCAAGGGCATAATGGACCTCAATGACCTACATTGCCAGGATTAGTGTATCGGGGGGGGGGGGGGGGGGGTTCCTTGTTTGGATTTCGCTTCGGCGAGACTTCCCACGCATGAACCGCAGTGTAATGTTGGAACTCGGGGATAAGTTTAGTCCTTAATGGTCATAATTATATATATAAATATATCACCTATCCCGACAATCGACAGAGCCAGGAGTAGTGTAACGGGGGGGTTCCTTGTTTGGATTTCGCTTCGGCGAGACATCCCACGCATGAAACGTCGTGTACTGTTGAGAATTGGGAATATTAACTAAAATTGGATAATAATCATTTGGCTTACATGAATCTTACTTTGAGGGCATAATGAGCCCCGAGGATCGATACGGTCAGGAGTAGTGTAACGGGGGGGGGGGGGGGTCCTTGTTTGGATTTCGCTTCGGCGAGACGTCCCACGCACGAAACGCAACACCGTGTTGAGAATCGGGAGGAGTTTATTCCTTAACTCTTGATGCTAATAACTCATCTATAATAATTATATATATGGTTTCATGCCTTATATGGGCATCACTAGAATATAAATTCTAGAAAATGAGATTGTTGATGTGTTGTGATGATGTGGACATGATTGGATCATGTAACTTTATATGTTCAACAAATGAACATTATAAAGATAACTATAACTATTACATTAAAGATAATGTATCTAACTTAAAGTATAGAAATAAATGTAGAATTGGGAGATAGGTTAGATGGTTTCACTTAAATACTTTATTTAGGTTTAAGTTAGAATCCTCTTACCTAATTAGAATCGGACATCCTTTTGGAGACACGTGCATACGCTTAGTGCGCGCTTTAGATGAGAGGTGAGTTGAATTTTATGGAGTGTTCGATTCCAACTAAATCATGTAATAATGCATTTATAATTATTATGCATTTTAAAACACTTGCTATAAACTGTTTTCAAAACTCGGGCTCTGACCCGTTTATATTTTCCTCCTCCCTGTATATATTATATTACTTCAGGTGTTCCTCCGCAAGGACGCCTTTGATATTCATCCATTCAGGATTCATGGAGCTGTAGCAGTAGCACACTGTTGCGGCACTTTGCTTTAGTCGATTCCTATCTATTGTAGATCTAGATTAGGATTCAGTTGTATTGAGTTAGTAATCAAGTGTTGTAGATTAACACTTTCATATTCTATTTATCAGATCATTGTATTGTCTATTGCCCGACAGCATATTCGGGTATTTCATTGTTGAGATTTTTGTTGTACAATGTATTGTACTCTTTTATTATTCGAGCATGCACATTTCACATCATAGTTAGATGTATATTGTTGGTTGTGTGCATTATTGGTTTTGTTGTTGTTGTTAAAAATAAAAGTTTCAAATTTTTGGCAATTCGCACTTTATGATTTCGGGTAGTTAGCCTTATATTATAGTGTTTAGTCGTTGATGTTGAGACTGTACCATCTAAGATACCTGATTTATGTAGTATAGGGCTGGCCACCCGTTATTATTTGTAGCGGGCTGTCACAGGTGATATCAGAGCATCAGGTTCTAGTGTCTTTAGGATCTGTGTGCGTTACTACGATCTTCCGTAAGCGTTCTTGATGTAGAGCCTTATTATTAGGACGATTACATTCATACGTCCATATCTTTCTGTGATTCGAAAGTATTTGAAAGGCGTTCTGATACAATTGTTCTAGTTTCAGATTCCACCGAAGGGAGGTCGTTCAATCAAGGCAAACAAAGGGCAACCCCAAATGCCTCAAAGGAACATGACTACGGATGATGTTGCCAATATAGTGGCACAAGCAGTAACTGCTGCCGTTTCTACGATGGCTCGGCAATCTGCCGCTTGAGCATCCCCACCCCATTTAGGATTTTCCTTATGGGAGAGAGTGAAGGAAGATTTTAGTAAAGGGCATCCTCCCGAGTTTGCAGGGGGAGTTGATGAAATGGCTGCAAGTCAATGGAAAAATATTATACAGAGGCACCTTCGTATGATTGAGTGTAGTGAGGTGCAGAAACAATTTTTAGTCACCTTTAAGTTATCGGGTGCAGCTCTTCAATGGTGGGAGTATGTCACCACATCTGAACAGAGAGATACTTTACCTATAAAAGAATTTTGGAGACTTTTTGATCGAAGGTATTTTCCTTCCCCTAATCGAGATATAAAGATTTTTCAAGGAAATAGAACGGTGGCGGAATATGAGGAAGATTTTTCTCGGTGGTCGAGATTAGTACCTAATGAGGTAAATACGGAAGAGAAACATATATCGAAGTTTGTTCGAGGTTTAGATTGGGAAATCCAACAACATTTGTTAGAAAGTCCTAAGTTAATGACTTTCATCGAGGTAGTGAATGCGGCACTATTAAAGTGTTATGAATATCGTTTTCGTTCTCAAAAGAGTAAGAACTTTGGAGATTCGAGTTCATCAAGTAAGTTTGGCAAAGAGAGTGCCAGTAAGGTGAGTGGGCAAAACGGGTTTATGGGTAAGTGTTTCTTTTGTAAAGAAATAGGTCATAAAAAGAGAGATTGTCCTAATAGAGGTAAAGGACCACGTGTTGATGAAATTTTGGAAGTACAACCCCTACAGCAGATTCGAGGTCGCTTTAGACCGGGGGACTATGTTTGGGAGCCCATTGATGAGGATGGGCAATCGGTCTAGAGATGGATGTTGTAAGTAATTTTTCCTTTATTATTAGGATTATTACTATAGGAACTTTTGGAATATCGTATGGGAGATGTATATGAATCGGGTAGTGCTTTGGCGCTTTTTGTTTATGTATGGTATGTAATGACCCTAAAATGGAAATTTGGAGCAAAATAGGCTCTTATTCTATGATTTTGTAAAGGATTGAGGATTTTTCAAGGTGCTCATAAAGAGCTTTAAACCTTGTAGTTAATGTAAAAATGATTATGGTGATAAGTAGTAATGATAAAAGCTACTTCTTTTGTATAGTCATGATAGACTATTATAATTGTTGTATTCCAGATATGGACGTGCCTTATAAAAAGGCTATATATATTGAAATGATGTGAGATGTTGTTTATGTTTGAATGTTGTGATTGTGGTTTATTGGGACGCATGTAAAAAAAAATATTAGCTCATGAAAATGATAATATTTCTGAGCTACATGTTATATAGATGATGATCTATAAAGTCCTTGTGTTGGACATAAGGCATTTCATATTATATTATAATATATAAACCGTTTTCAAAATAAACTATTTTCAAAATAAAACTTTTATCGGCCTTCGGGCCATTTCAAAATAAAATTTTCCACTAAAATATCTTCGAACTCTAGTCCGGATTTAACAAACTCTCAATCCCCGACATCGCCACACAGTAGTGTATTGGGAGGGTTCCTTGTTTGGATTTCGCCTTTGGGAGACGTCCCCCGCACGAAAGTGGCGATTGTCAGTAATTGAGAGGAGTTATTTCTTTGGACCATTCAAATTCTTCTCTATTTAAATTTTAGTATTATTTATATTTATGGAAATGTGGAACTTTCGAGGCAAATAAAGCCTCATTATGATTGGTACGAGTGCTAACTCGAATATAAAGGGTGTATGGGTGCCCTTGTTGTGGAAATTGGTTGTATATAACTCATAATCAACATAAATTAAATTAATTCGTCGTGGGAAGTTAGAAGTTTGGAGATAGGATTAGTAAGGATGGGTAGAGTAGAAGTAGTTGAGCTTTGGAGAATTAGGCTTAGCTAAATTTCGAGGACGAAATTTTTGTAAGTGGGGAAGTTTGTAACAACCCAAGACTTTCGGAACAGTAATTATTTTATGTTGGGAGAAATAAATAATATTTTATTGGAGAAATAATTAAATTGGCAATTGAGGTCAAAATTTAGAGTCGTCAGAAAGAGTGTCGAATGTCGATTCTGAGGGTACCATCGTTTTCGGAAGGGTCGAGAAAGTCTAAATGACTGTACATGGGGTCTATTTAGGTTCCGAAATGAATTAGGACCGTTTGACTCGAATTAAAGTCACCGAGTCATTTAAAGTTTGTATTATCATTTAAAGATGTGTACATTGGGAGTTAAGGCTTAAAAAGCCTACGGGAGATGTTTCTCCAAAAGAGAGAAAGAGAAATAGAAAGAAAGAAAGAAAGAAGAAGAAAAGGAAGGAGAAAGGAAAAAAAAAAAGAGGATTTTCGGGCCAATACGCGATTGCAAGGCGGATTCAGACCCTACGAACCCGAGGCAAGTGATTAAACTTTCTAAATAATTGTTGTGAATCAATTATTGCATGATTTGTGGATTAAATTTTGGGTTTTAGGTTTAAATTGAGAAAACCTAATTTTTGGGAAAAATCTTAGATTTGTATTGTATTAAGGGATTTAAGGTTAGAAATTGGTTTTAAGTATTGTAGAATGAATATTAATGTTATATATGTGATTGGGTTGGATGAAAATGGTTGGAAGATGATATAAATGATTTTTGGGTATTTTGGGTTAAGAATAAAACAACCCATTTCATAGCTTGTTGCACTTGCCGAATCGATTCACCCCTACCGAATCGATTCGGTCTGTTGCAGATTGCTCAGGTCTTTAGGGCCTAATCGATTCGCTCGTTGTGAATCGATTCGGTATGTAGCAGACTCCTAGTTCCTTTGGACCGAATCGATTCGGATGGGCCGAATCGATTCGCTTTTGGGAGCCGAATCGATTCGGATTGGCCTAATCGATTTGGAAACAGGGGAGTTTTGGAGATGTTTTCTAAGGAGAATTTCATCCCTTTTTGTTCGAGGTTATCGATTTGGGGCCTCTATTTGAGACATTTGGAGTATGTTTTGGAGACTTTTAGAGGGTTTCCATCGTACGAAAATGTGGGAGTCATATTAATTATAGTTGAGGATTACCGATTAGAGATTTTGGTATATTCTAAGTGGGGAAGCCCACCTTGATTTGGAGATTGGACTTGGGGATGATAATTATAATTATGTGAATAAATGAGACAAATTTAGAGATAATGGATCTTAGAATCCAATCCCAAATGGGATAACTTTAGAAAGGTTCATAAAATGAATTGAACCCTATAGTGAATGGAAAATAATAAATGCTATTTGAAGTGCATATGGATATAGAAATATCCTTATTGATGATTGACTTAGGAGATATCTCATACAATGAGAAATGCTAATTGAGGTGCAATAGGATATAAAATATCCTTAACTTAAATAGAATTTAAACACAATTCGTAATAGAAGCGACATGAGAGCTTCAAGCGAGAATTAGTATAGCATGTACTAAGTGGGGTGAATGTGTGAGGTGGAACGTTAGTATGTCTTGAGATAAATATACTAAACAAATGATGTTAATCAAATTACGCCTAAGAGCGTATAATGAAAATGAATATGATGTTGCAGGTATACCTTATATAAAATGGTATATCTTTATTATGTGGGATGTATGTATACCTTATATGATGGTGTATATACATGTTAAGCATACCCCCTCCTTTCTATCATTGGGAAGTTTCGTGCGTAGAGGGTGAGCATTCTGACTAGAAAAGCAGGATGTGGATATTCCCCAGGTCATAGTCGTCCTTTGTGGTCAGCAAATGACATATATGATATATATATTTATTTATTTTGGGGGTGAGAGGTCGGGTGTATGTGACGCTCTCACTTGACGGTTAGGAACTATGACCGCTTCCCGGGCGTTGTGTGCGTGAGTAGATCACGAGGTGGGTGTCGTTGAACCCCACCAGTGTAACAACCCGTCCTTTTTGGAGACAATTAAATTCCCTAATTAAATATAAATTGGCAATTTGGATAATTTCTCGAAATAGTGATCTTTGGGATTTTCGAGGATTTAATAATTTTCGAAGGATGTTATAAATCATTTTGGGACAATATAGGTCGAAATAATTTAATTATATGTCGCCGTGGAGTATTGCGACAAAAGAGGTAAGATTTTGGGTAGAAAACCCGCATTTATTTATTTTGGGTTGGAATAGTGATTTGCGGTCAAATACCTCGGATGGGAATTTTGACTGCGCCATAATTCTCAGAATGTCCGAGATAGTCGGAAAAGAATGTTCGATTGTCGAAATTAAGTTTCGGGTAATTTTAGAGGTAAAAGTAACTCGTAATTGGGTAAACGAGTCGTTTTTGGGTTTTAAAGGGATTAAACCCTTTTCTCCTTATAAAAGGAGGGAGAGAGGGAGAAAATAGAAAAGAAAAGAGAAAGAAAGAAAGGAAAGAGAGATAAGAGAGAGAGGAAGGAGAAAGAGGAGGAGAAATGGGAGATCTCGGGCCAACTCCGCCGGATTCGACTCGAGGTCGTCGGATTTTATCTACGAGGCAAGTGTTTACTTGATTTATTTATCTTTTTGCATAAATATCTCATACCATAGTTTGGTATAAACAAACCCTAATGGTTTTGGGGTGGGTTATCGTGGATAAAACGGGTTTTTGGGAGTTAAAACAATTAAACCCCACTAATTATTCAATTTTGTGGAACTTAGGTTTTAATCCAAATTAATTGATGGTTTTGGGTTCTAGGATGTTTATAACCCTTAATATACGTGTAGTTGTAGTTGGTTGAGGTTGTAGGACATTGGGTGAGGCGACAAAAGCTTGGGGGAAGCTTTAATTGCGGAAATCGTCTCGGAGGTGACGATGAATAGTAACTCGTCACCTTTGGGGGCATTTTTGGCCAGGAAAAGAATTGATTTAGCTTTCGGCCAAAACATGAATGTTGTAGATCTTTTCGATACGGTCGCGTGGGTGCCAACCGCGTATTTTTATGATTTTTCTACGATTTGATATGATTTTTATAAGATGACAGCTCCGGGTTGACATCGTCAACTCGAAAATCAAATCGGGAATTGGAAAAATTACGGCTAGAATTAATGTCGTAGATGTTCGGGATAATTTTTGGGGTAGTTTTGAAACCCCGAAAATGAATTTGCGCTGTTGGTTAAAGAAATTGAGGGATTTTAATTTGGGAGACCTGGTGTGACCGGTCGACCGCGCCCCTATGGCCGGTCGACCGCGTCAAGGAGAAAGGGCCTACTGCTTTGTTTCGTAGGCTTATTTACAACCCGCGGTCGACCGGGGGTCTAGGACCGGTTGATCGGTGCCCTGTTTTCAGCCCAAGATTTTGGAGATTAGGATTATTTCTCCTTTTTGAGTTTATGTTTAAAGGCCTTCCAAATTAGAAATTTATGGAGGGTTATGTCCTAAAGGACTTGAGGAATTGGGAGTTTGTATATGTGTGTATTCACTTAGAGTGAATTAGTATAATTGGAGATATCCAAATGAATCCGTAGATAGGATTTAAGTATGTTTTATTTATTAAAGTAAGAATATACTTTGGGTTTAGTATCATGCTTATATGAATGCATGATTATGATTCCTGGAGGGAATCTTTGGGATTATTGGTCATCGCTAGAGGATATAGGCCATTATGGCCGTTTATATATTCTAGGAGGACTATATGGTTTGTATTTATACTATGTGAATAAAGTATATATATATATATATATATATATATATATATATATATATATATATGATATGATGGAAATGATTTTAAAAATATAAAAATGAATATTTTCAAAATGGAAAGATAAATGTTTTTCATAATTAATAAATTATGGATTGTACACACCTCCCTAAATCGCTATCATAAGGGAAGTCGCGCATGTTGTGGTGAAGCCTTCCTGGCTGTTAAGCAGGTTGGATATAGTCCCTAGGCCATATGAGCGTTTATTTATACTGCGCTGGTTAGGAGATTCCGGGTGTGGTCTTGACTATCCCGCAGGCATATGGCCGCTTCCCGACGTTGTTAGGTTCCCAGGTTGTCTTGGAGGCCCTGGAAGATGATAGCCATTTAGGGGCGCGTCCAGTGGGGATACCCGGAGGGACAGTCTTAGATTTATTAAAGCAATTCATGATAATGGATTGGCTTTATATTTACATTTCCTGAATATAAAAAGGGAAATGGGATAAAGGTTTGGCTTCGGTAACACTCCCGGATGTAGGAAGGGATGTGGAAGCATATGATTTGATCAAAGCATTTTCATGATAATGAAAATGGCTTTGGGTACATTTCCTGAGTATAAAAAGGGAAATGGGATGACTATAAAAGGAAAAGCATTTTTATGTTAATAAATTGACTTTTAAAAAGATATACGTTTTGGTAAAGCAATTCATGATAATGAATTGGCTTTAAATACATTTCCTGGATATGAGAAGGGAAATGGAAGTTTTTGAAATGAAAAGGCTAAGTATTGATAAATACTTTGTGTATAGAATACACCTCAGTCCGGGAGATAGATCCGGATGATTATATAGATGTATATATAGATAGATGAATTGAGTACCGAGGGTCTAATGGATCCCGACGATCGACCGTGCCGCGTAGTAGTGTATTGGGGGGGTTCCTTGTTTGGATTTCGCTTTGCGAGACACCCCACGCACGAATATGGCATTGTGTTGAGACTGGGGAGAAGTTTAATCCTTAGTGCTCTAATATTATAAATGTTTGTTATATATATATGTATATGTTATATATATCTTTCTATACTGAGGGACCAGCGGATCTCGATGATCGACCTTGCCGCTTAGTAGTGTATTGGGGGGGTTCCTTGTTTGGATTTCTCTTTGCGAGACACCCCACGCACGAACATAGCATGGCGTCGAGATTAGAGTGAAGTTTAAGCCCTTAGTACATCTGTTAGACTATCTAGGGTAGATAGTGGGTTTGGGATAGACTAGTTTAGCAGGGTAGCTTGACTAGAATGTTCTAGATAGATGCGCTAGGAGTGCACTATTAACGGAGAGGTGAGGGGTATCTCATGGGAGTGCGATACCAACCTTAAATATGAGATAAAACCTTTTTCAAAATAATAAAGTATTTATGCACTTGCAAAATATTTTCAAAACATTCGGGCTCTGACCCGTTTGTCTACTCTCCTTTCTTTCTCTATACTATATATATATAGGTGTCCAGACACAGGGATGCCTGGATGGAAATTCTTTCGAGTCTGACGTCTGCTGCAGCAGCTGTGGATGCTTGCAGGTTATCGGTAGACGTTTCTTTCCTTGTACTCTAGATAGGAGATATTGTATAAACATTCGAGCCAATGGCTCAATAGAATTTATTTATTCTTTCAGTACAGCATTCGATATGGTTGTATATTTGGACCGAGTGTTCGGTTATTTTAATTCCTTTCATTTTCATTTCAGTTCATTACTCATTTAATTGTGGATGTTGTAATTTATTCGTTAAAAAGAGTAGTTAAGTAAAAGTTTTTAACAGCCACCTAATAGGATATTAGTAATTAAATGGATTTTCGACAGTGATGCTAAGGATGATCCATATGTGACTCCTGTTTAATTTAATATTGGAGAGATCGCCCGGTATCTTATTAGGCGGGTATTGTATTGTCTGTTGCCCGACAGCATATTCGGGTATTTCATTGTTGAGATTTTTGTTGTACAATGTATTGTACTCTTTTATTATTGGAGCATGCACATTTCACATCATAGTTAGATGTATATTGTTGGTTGTGTGCATTATTGGTTTTGTTGTTGTTGTTAAAAATAAAAGTTTTAAATTTTTGGCAATTCGCACTTTATGATTTCGGGTAGTTAGCCTTATATTATAGTGTTTAGTCGTTGATGTTGAGACTGTACCATCTAAGATACCTGATTTATGTAGTATAGGGCTGGCCACCCGGTATTATTTGAAGCGGGCTGTCACAGGTGGTATCAGAGCATCAGGTTCTAGTGTCTTTAGGATCTGTGTGCGTTACTACGATCTTCCGTAAGCGTTCTTGATGTAGAGCCTTATTATTAGGACGATTACATTCATACGTCCATATCTTTCTGTGATTCGAAAGTATTTGAAAGGCATTCTGATACAGTTGTTCTAGTTTCAGATGCCACCGAAGGGAGGTCGATCAATCAAGGCAAACAAAGGGCAACCCCAAATGCCTCAAAGGAACATGACTACGGATGATGTTGCCAATATAGTGGCACAAGCAGTAACTGCTGCCGTTTCTACGATGGCTCGGCAATCTGCCGCTCGAGCAGCCCCACCCCATTTAGGATTGTCCTTATAAGAGAGAGTGAAGGAAGATTTTAGTAAAGGGCATCCTCCCGAGTTTACAGGGGGAGTTGATGAAATGGCTGCAAGTCAATGGAAAAATATTATACAGAGGCACCTTCATATGGTTGAGTGTAGTGAGGTGCAGAAACAATTTTTAGTCACCTTTAAGTTATCGGGTGCAGCTCTTCAATGGTGGGAGTCTGTCACCACATCTGAACAGAGAGATACTTTACCTATAAAAGAATTTTGGGGACTTTTTGATCGAAGGTATTTTCCTTCCCCTAATCGAGATATAAAGATTTTTCAAGGAAATAGAACGGTGGCGGAATATGAGGAAGATTTTTCTTGGTGGTCGAGATTAGTACCTAATGAGGTAAATACGGAAGAGAAATGTATATCGAAGTTTGTTCGAGGTTTAGATTGGAAAATCCAACAACATTTGTTAGAAACTCCTAAGTTAATGACTTTCATCGAGGTAGTGAATGCGGCACTATTAAAGTGTTATGAATATCGTTTTCGTTCTCAAAAGAGTAAGAACTTTGGAGATTCGAGTTCATCAAGTAAGTTTGGCAAAGAGAGTGCCAGTAAGGTGAGTGGGCAAAAAGGGTTTATGGGTAAGTGTTTCTTTTGTAAAGAAATAGGTCATAAAAAGAGATATTGTCCTAATAGAGGTAAAGGACCACGTGTTGATGAAATTTTGGAAGTACAACCCCTACAGCAGATTCGAGGTCTCTTTAGACCGGGGGACTATGTTTGGGAGCCCATTGATGAGGATGGGTAATCGGTCTAGAGATGGATGTTGTAAGTAATTTTTCCTTTATTATTAGGATTATTACTATATGAACTTTTAGAATATCGTATGGGAGATATATATGAATCGGGTAGTGCTTTAGCCCTTTTTGTTTATGTATGGTATGTAATGACCCTAAAAGGGAAATTTGGAGCAAAATAGGCTCTTATTCTATGATTTTGTAAATGATTGAGGATTTTTCAAGGTGCTCATAAAGAGCTTTAAACCTTGTAGTTAATGTAAAAATGATTATGGTGATAAGTAGTAATGATAAAAGCTACTTCTTTTGTATAGTCATGATAGACTATTATAATTGGTGTATTCCAGATATGGATGTGCCTTATAAAAAGGCTATATATATTGAAATGATGTGAGATGTTGTTTATGTTTGAATGTTGTGATTGTGGTTTATTGGGACGCATGTAAAAAAAAATATTAGCTCATGAATATGATAATATTTCTGAGCTACATGTTATCTAGATGATGATCTATAAAGTCCTTGTGTTGGACATAAGGCATTTCATATTATATTATAATATATAAACCGTTTTCAAAATAAACTATTTTCAAAATAAAACTTTTATCGGCCTTCGGGCCCTTTCAAAATAAAATTTTCCACTAAAATATCTTCGAACTCTAGTCCGGATTTAACAAACTCTCAATCCCCGACATCGCCACACAGAAGTGTATTGGGAGGGTTCCTTGTTTGGATTTCGCCTTTGCGAGACGTCCCCCGCACGAAAGTGGCGATTGTCAGGAATTGAGAGGAGTTATTTCTTTGGACCATTCAAATTCTTCTCTATTTAAATTTTAGTATTATTTATATTTATAGAAATGTGGAACTTTCGAGGCAAATAAAGCCTCATAATGATTGGTACGAGTGCTAACTCGAATATAAAGGGTGTATGGGCACCCTTGTTGTGGAAATTGGTTGTATATAACTCATAATCAACATAAATTAAATTAATTCGTCGTGGGAAGTTAGAAGTTTGGAGATAGGATTAGTAAGGATGGGTAGAGTAGAAGTTGTTGAGCTTTGGAGAATTAGGCTTAGCTAAATTTCGAGGACGAAAATTTTGTAAGTGGGGAAGTTTGTAACAACCCAAGACTTTCGGAACAGTAATTATTTTATTTTGGGAGAAATAAATAATATTTTATTGGAGAAATAATTAAATTGGCAATTGAGGTCAAAATTTAGAGTCGTCAGAAAGAGTGTCGAATGTCGATTCTGAGGGTACCATCGTTTTCGGAAGGGTCGAGAAAGTCTAAATGACTGTACTTGGGGTCTATTTAGGTTCCGAAATGAATTAGGACCGTGTGATTCGAATTAAAGTCACCGAGTCATTTAAAGTGTGTATTATCATTTAAAGATGTGTACATTGGGAGTTAAGGCTTAAAAAGCCTACGGGAGATATTTCTCCAAAAGAGAGAAAGAGAAATAGAAAGAAAGAAAGAGAGAAGAAGAAAGAAGAAGAAAAGGAAGGAGAAAGGAAAAAAAAAAAAAGAGGATTTCCGGGCCAATACGCGATTGCAAGGCGGATTCAGACCCTACGAACCCGAGGCAAGTGATTAAACTTGCTAAATAATTGTTGTGTATCAATTATTGCATGATTTGTCGATTGAATTTTGGGTTTTAGGTTTAAATTGAGAAAACCTAATTTTTGGGAAAAATCTTAGATTTGTATTGTATTAAGGGATTTAAGGTTAGAAATTGGTTTTAAGTATTGTAGAATGAATATTAATGTTATATATGTGATTGGGTTGGATGAAAATGGTTGGAAGATGATATAAATGATTTTTGGGTATTTTGGGTTAAGAATAAAACAACCCATTTCATAGCTTGTTGCACTTGCCGAATCGATTCACCCCTATCGAATCGATTCGGTCTGTTGCAGATTGCTCAGGTCTTTAGGGCCTAATCGATTCGCTCGTTGTGAATCGATTCGGTATGTAGCAGACTCCCAGGTCCTTTGGACCGAATCGATTCGGATGGGCCGAATCGATTCGCTTTTGGGAGCCGAATCGATTCGGATTGGCCTAATCGATTTGGAAACAGGGGAGTTTTGGAGATGTTTTCTAAGGAGAATTTCATCCCGTTTTGTTCGAGGTTATCGATTTGGGGCCTCTATTTGAGACATTTGGAGTATGTTTTGGAGACTTTTAGAGGGTTTCCATCGTACGAAAATGTGGGAGTCATATTAATTATAGTTGAGGATTACCGATTAGAGATTTTGGTATATTCTAAGTGGGGAAGCCCACCTTGATTTGGAGATTCGACTTGGGGATGATAATTATAATTATGTGAATAAATGAGACAAATTTAGAGATAATGGATCTTAGAATCCAATCCCAAATGGGATAACTTTAGAAAGGTTCATAAAATTAATTGAACCCTATAGTGAATGGAAAATAATAAATGCTATTTGAAGTGCATATGGATATAGAAATATCCTTATTGATGATTGACTTAGGAGATATCTCATACAATGAGAAATTCTAATTGAGGTGCAATAGGATATAAAATATCCTTAACTTAAATAGAATTTAAACACAATTCATAATAGAAGCGACATGAGAGCTTCAAGCGAGAATTAGTATAGCATGTACTAAGTGGGGTGAATGTGTGAGGTGGAACGTTAGTATGTCTTGAGATAACTATACTAAACAAATGATGTTAATCAAATTACGCCTAAGAGCGTATAATGAAAATGAATATGATGTTGCAGGTATACCTTATATAAAATGGTATATCTTTATTATGTGGGATGTATGTATACCTTATATGATGGTGTATATACATGTTAAGCATACCCCCTCCTTTCTATCATTGGGAAGTTTCATGCGTAGAGGGTGAGCATTCTGACTAGAAAAGCAGGATGTGGATATTCCCCAGGTCATAGTCGTCCTTTGTGGTCAGCAAATAACATATATGATATATATATATATATATATATATATATATATATATATATATATATATATTTATTTCTTTGTTTTGGGGGTGAGAGGTCGGGGGTATGTGACGCTCTCACTTGTCGGTTAGGAACTGTGACCGCTTCCCGAACGTTGTGTGCGTGAGTAGATCACGAGGTGGGTGTCGTTGAACACCACCAGCTGGCCCCAGTTTGCTACGTATATGGGCTGCTGGAAGATGATAGAATGTGCTTCTGCTACCTTCGAGTTAAAGCTCGGTTGGATGGTTATTATTTGCTTGTGTTTGTACTTGGGTGTCAAGGGCATAATGGACCTCAATGACCTACATTGCCAGGATTAGTGTATCGAGGGGTTCCTTGTTTGGATTTCGCTTCGGCGAGACGTCCCACGCACGAACCGCAGTGTAATGTTGGAACTCGTGGATAAGTTTAGTCCTTAATGCTCATAATTATATATATAAATATATCACCTACCCCGACAATCGACAGTGCCAGGAGTAGTGTAACGGGGGGGGGGGGGGGGGTTCCTTGTTTGGATTTCGCTTCGGCGAGACGTCCCATGCATGAAACGTTGTGTACTGTTGGGAATTGGGAATATTAACTAAAATTGGATAATAATCATTTGGGTTACATGCATCTTACATTGAGGGCATAATGATCCCCGAGGATCGATACGATCAGGAGTAGTGTAACGGGGGGGTTCCTTGTTTGGATTTCGCTTCGGCGAGACGTCCCACGCACGAAACGCAGCACCGTGTTGAGAATCGGGAGGAGTTTAGTCCTTAACTCTTGATGCTAATAACTCATCTATAATAATTATATATATGGTTTCATGCCTTATATGGGCATCACTAGAATATAAATTCTAGAAAATGAGATTGTTGATGTGTTGTGATGATGTGGACATGATTGGATCATGTAACTTTATATGTTCAACAAATGAACATTATAAAGATAACTATAACTATTACATTAAAGATAATGTATCTAACTTAAAGTATAGAAATAAATGTAGAATTGGGAGATAGGTTAGATGGTTTCACTTAAATACTTTATTTGGGTTTAAGTTAGAATCATCTTACCTAATTAGAATCGGACATCCTTTTGGAGACACGTGCATACGCTTAGTGTGCGCTTTAGATGAGAGGTGAGTTGAATTTTATGGAGTGTTCGATTCCAACTAAATCATGTAATAATGCATTTATAATTATTACGCATTTTAATACAATTGCTATAAACTGTTTTCAAAACTCGGGCTCTGACCCGTTTATATCTTCCTCCTCCATGTATATATTGTATTACTTCAGGTGTTCCTCCGCAAGGACGCCTTTGATATTCAATCATTCAGGATTCGTGGATCTATAGCAGTAGCGAACTGTTGTGGCACTTTGCTTTAGTCGATTCCTATCTATTGTACATCTAGATTAGGATTCAGTTGTATTGAGTTAGTAATCAAGTGTTGTAGATTAACACTTTCATATTCTATTTATCAGATCATTGTATTGTTTGTTGCCCGACAGCATATTCGGGTATTTCATTGTTGAGATTTTTGTTGTACAATGTATTGTACTCTTTTATTATTAGAGCATGCACATTTCACATCATAGTTAGATGTATATTGTTGGTTGTGTGCATTATTGGTTTTGTTGTTGTTGTTAAAAATAAAAGTTTTAAATTTTTGGCAATTCGCACTTTATGATTTCGGGTAGTTAGCCTTATATTATAGTGTTTAGTCGTTGATGTTGAGACTTTACCATCTAAGATACCTGATTTATGTAGTATAGGGCTGGCCACCCGTTATTATTTGGAGCGGGCTGTCACAACAACATCTTGACATGTTAAAAAAATTTACAGTTAGGTTGTCCTCTCTTTTTTTCAAGCCAGCCAAATAAAGAAAAATCGAGGTAACAAAATAAACCCAAGCATGTTGTCCTCTTTTTTGTTCTACTACCTTTGTGTGATATTAAGAAACTAATTAATCAAGAATGCAGTGGATGCTATATTATTCAATCTCCCGTTTCCAGTGAATCACATGCCTACACGATCAAAATAAATGCATTTAAAAAAGTTAGAAGAAATAGTAATCCTCCAACATACATTTGAGTACTGAATTTTTTTAAATAAACACAACAAAATGATAATTGGATGAAGGCAATTTTTACTCATGCAGTCATGACAACTGTGCAGGCAATTTAAATTTACGGCACCAGAATGAGCTGTAATCACGTGTAGTTCTTCATATGATCAGCTACACTGTAACTAAGTAGGTAGTGAGTATTCATAATTAAAAACAACAATAGGTAATGCTATAACTGAGTAGTGAATATTAACTTAGTAGTTTGGGCAAATGCTTTGGACAAATGAATAATTTCATATGCGTTCCTTATTTGACAGATGCTATAACTAAGTAGTATACATGAGTAGTGATAATTCATGTGTTACTTATTAGATAATTTACTTAAATGAGTAGTAAACTGAACAGATACCTGAAAATTTTTCTATAACTAAACAAAGCATTTAGCATTTTTCTATAACTAAACAACACATACCAAACTGAATTCATATCAAACTAATGCATATGAATGCTAATCCACCTCAAATTGACATTGAATCATTGCGCATATGATGGGCTCGTAGAGTTGAATAGACGGCGTTGTTAAATCTTCTGATTTCCAATCAAGAACAAAGTGCTTCCTCCTCACATTTTCCCTATATACATTTTCATTTTCATCCTCGTCATCGTCATCGTCATTGTATGATAAATCCTTGATTGGTTCTCCAAGTAGGCGGGGATTTTTCAGCGCCATTTTGATAACTGATTCTGCACAGGCATCGATGAGTCCTAGCTTCGCCGCTTGTTGGAGAATATTTTCCATGGTCTTGAAGGCCCTTATAGATTTATTCTAGCTAGGGATGATGTTCTGTTCAATGAAAGTGAGGGATTTTTTAGTAGATTGTTAGGCAAGCAACACGAATGGAATTTTCAGTAGATATGTTAGCTTCGAAACCGTGGCAGAATCTTGCGAAGAGCTCTAAAGTTTTTGGGTCAGGAAAATGTCACGGAGCAAATGGGAGAGATCTTCTTGAGGGTTCTATTTAAGCAGGTTGGCTAGGTTTGCTGATTTTGCAGCTAGAAGTTCCCGGTCCAAAGTAGCTCTTGATAATAAATAAAGTGGATGACTTGTTAATGTCACAAATTAATGCCTTAAAAAATTCACTGCAGGATGTAGCACCCTATCCACCCGGGGAGAGTGAACGGAGCGCCACTCATCGATAAAATAAATCCAAATCCATAAGTGACAATGTATAGAGCATCTAAATAAACCCACAATAAAATAAATCCACAAATATCAATCTCTTCAATTACAACAAGTCCCTAGAATTAAAATTACAACTATCTAACTCGAATAAAAATTCAAATCTCCAAACCTCTATACATCAAAATAATACAAATATTTCCCAAACAATCCTTGCTAAAATCAATCTCCATAGCGCCAAAAAATCCGTGCTAACCTGCCACTAAAAGAAAATATGGGGAAGTACACAATACGACAGGAAAGATGCTCAACAAATATATATTAGCGATGAATAAAATGTAACAACACGAGTACGAATATTCAAATCAAAATGCAAATCTCAATAGCATTTCATCATTATAATTTCTCAACAACACTTTAACCGGGTAACCAGGCCTCACCACATCCGTATATGCTTTATCAAGCCATAGCCCGGGAAACAGGAATTTGGCGGGTGCCCAACATCCGTGCCATATTAAAATCTCATGACAACGTGCTCATCAACAATATAATGATACCACATGAATCAAAATAATTTCAACAATTATTTTCTAGATTTCAATGAATTTATCAATTCAAATATGAGTTCAATTAAACAAGAATTCAAAGAGAAAGACACTTGCGAGATTTAAGAACCATATTTTGCAAAATCCCATATCTCAAACCATGATGAGAAACCAACGATCACATCCTCAAGGTCAACACAAAAGATCTACAAAAGCTTCTCCAGGAACCTCCAACAAAATAGACCCAAGAACACCTCTAAAATAAGGTTGGAACTCACAAATCTCAAGGGCCAATGTGTATATAAAAAGAAGAGGAATATAAAATATATTTGCTGCGAAAATTTGTGCCAAAAGTAGGTTAAAAAGACTTGCCCACGAATTCCTTTTATAATGCGAAGAAATGAAAAGTTGGAATCCAAAAGACTCCTTTAATTAAGGCAAAGAAATGAAGAGTTGGAAGCCAAAACAACTCCAAGAGTTAAAAACATTTTAAAATCATTTTAAAATCCGTTTCAACTCCGTTTTCGAAACTGTTTGAAATTCTCACCTTTAAAAATAATAACCAACATATTTGAGCAATAAAAATAATTTTATCAAAAACTTTATTTTCCTCCATTTTCCAAAAATTAATTAAAATAGCCCAAAATTACGCGGGTTGTTACACTTCCCCACTAACAATGGAATTTTTCCCTCAAAATTCGCCGAATGCCTAACTCTCAAAATCAGGCCAACAATCTCCAAAACAATCTTGCCTCCAAAAATAAATTCCTCACATCTAATCTTAAAACTTATCACGAATATCACCTAAAATTTGCTATCTCCAAAAATTGCTAACCACGTAATGAACCCAAAACTCAAGCCCCGAAGGTTGCCGTATACCTTGGCTCTGATACCATTTGTAACACCCCGTCCACCCGGGGAGAGCGAACGGAGAGCCAGTCATCGATAAAATAAATCAAAATCCACAAATTACAAGGTATAGAGCATCTAAATAAACCCACAATAATATAAATCCACTAATATCAATCTCTTCAATGACAACAAGTCTCTCGAATTAAAATTACAACTATCAAACTCGAATAAAAATACAAATCTCCAAAGCTCTATGCATCAAAATAATACAAATATTTCCCAAACAATCCTTTCTAAAATCAATCTCCATGGAGCCACAAAATCCGCGCTAACCTTCCCCTAAAAGAAAATATGGGGAAGTACACAATACGACGGGAAAGATGCTCAACAAATATATATTAGCGATGAATAAAACGTAACAACACGAGTAAGAATATTCAAATCAAAATGAAATTCTCAATAGCATTTCATCATTATAATTTCTCAACAACACTTTAACCGAGTCACCAGGCCTCACCACATCCATATATGCTTTATCAAGACATAGCCCGGGAAACAGGAATTTTGGCGGGTGCCCAACATCCGTGCCATATTAAAATCTCATGACAACGTGCTCATCAACAATATAATGATACCACATGAATCAAAATAATTTCAACAATTATTTTTCAGATTTCAATGAATTTATCAATTCAAATATGAGTTCAGTTAAAGAAGAATTCAAAGAGAATGACACTAGCGAGATTTAAGGACCATATTGTGCAAAACCCCATACCTCAAACCATGATGAGAAATCAATGATCACATCCTCAAGATAAACACAAAAGATCTAAAAAATCTTCTCCAAGAACCTCCAACAAAATAGCCCCAAGAACACCTCTAATGTAAAGTTGGAACTCACAAATCTCAAAGGCCAATGTGTATATAAAAAGAAGAGGAATAGAAAATATATTTGCTGCGAAAATTTGAGCCAAAAGTAGGTTAAAAAGGCTTGCCCACGACTTCCTTTTATAATGCAACGAAATGAAAAGTTGGAATCCAAAAGACTCCTTTAATTAAGGCAAAGAAATAAAGGGTTGGAAGCCAAAACAACTCCAAGAGTTAAAAACATTTTAAAATCATTTTAAAATCCATTTAAACTCTGTTTCGAAACCGTTTGAAATTCTCACCTTTAAAAATAATAACCAACATATTTGGGCAATAAAAATAATTTTATCAAAAACTTTATTTTCTTCCATTTTCCAAAAATTAATTAAAATAGCCCAAAATTACGCGGGTTGTTACACTTCCCCACTAACAATGGAATTTCGCCCTCGAAATTCGCCGAATGCCTAACTCTCAAAATCAAGCAAATAATCTCCAAAACAATATTGTCTCCAAAAATAAATTCCTCACATCTAATCTCAAAACTTATCATTAATATCACCTAAAATTTGCTATCTCCAAAAATTGCTAACCACGCAATGAAACCAAAACTCAATCCCCGAGGGTTACCGTATACCTTGGCTCTGATACCATTTGTAACACCCCGTCCACCCGGGGAGAGAGAACGGAGCGCCACTCATTGATTAAATAAATCCAAATCCACTAATGACAAGGTATAGATCATCTAAATAAACCCACAATAATATAAATCCACTAATATCAATCTCTTCAATTACAACAAGTCTCTCCAATTAAAATTACAACTATCTAACTTGAATAAAAATACAAATCTCCAAAGCTCTATACATCAAAATAATAAAAATATTTCCCAAACAATCCCTACTAAAATCAATCTCCATAGCGCCCCAAAATCGGCGCTAACCTTCCCCTAAAAGAAAATATGGGGAAGTACACAATACGACAGGAAAGATGCTCAACAAATATATATTAGCGATGAATAAAACGTAACAACATGAGTACGAATATTTAAATCAAAATGAAAATATCAATAGCATTTCATCATTGTAATTTCTCAACAACACTTTAACCGGGTCACCAGGCCTCATCACATCCGTATATGCTTTACCAAGTCATAGCCCGGGAAACAGAAATTTTGATGGGTTCCCAACATCCGTGCCATATTAAAATCTCATGACAACGTGCTCATCAACAATATAATGATACCACATGAATCAAAATAATTTCAACAATTATTTTTCAGATTTCAATGAATTTATCAATTCAAATATGAGTTCAGTTAAAGAAGAATTCAAAGAGAATGACACTAGCGAGATTTAAGGACCATATTGTGCAAAACCCCATACCTCAAACCATGATGAGAAACCAATGATCACATCCTCAAGATAAACACAAAAGATCTAAAAAATCTTCTCCAAGAACCTCCAACAAAATAGCCCCAAGAACACCTCTAATCTAAGGTTGGAACTCACAAATCTCAAAGGCCAATGTGTATATAAAAAGAAGAGGAATAGAAAATATATTTGCTGCGAAAATTTGAGCCAAAAGTAGGTTAAAAAGGCTTGCCCACGACTTCCTTTTATAATGCAACGAAATGAAAAGTTGGAATCCAAAAGACTCCTTTAATTAAGGCAAAGAAATAAAGGGTTGGAAGCCAAAACAACTCCAAGAGTTAAAAACATTTTAAAATCATTTTAAAATCCATTTAAACTCTGTTTCGAAACCGTTTAAAATTCTCACCTTTAAAAATAATAACCAACATATTTGAGCAATTAAAATAATTTTATCAAAAACTTTATTTTCTTCCATTTTCCAAAAATTAATTAAAATAGCCCAAAATTACGCGGGTTGTTACACTTCCCCACTAACAATGGAATTTCGCCCTCGAAATTCGCCGAATGCCTAACTCTCAAAATCAAGCAAATAATCTCCAAAACAATATTGTCTCCAAAAATAAATTCCTCACATCTAATCTCAAAACTTATCACGAATATCACCTAAAATTTGCTATCTCCAAAAATTGCTAACGACGCAATGAAACCAAAACTCAATCCCCGAGGGTTACCGTATACCTTGGCTCTGATACCATTTGTAACACCCCGTCTGCCCGGGGAGAGCAAACGGAGCGCCACTCATCGATAAAATAAATCCAAATCCACAAATGACAAGGTATAGAGCATCTAAATAAACCCACAATAATATAAATCCACAAATATCAATCTCTTCAATGACAACAAGTCTCTCGAATTAAAATTACAACTATAAAACTCGAATAAAAATACAAATCTCCAAAGCTCTATGCATCAAAATAATACAAATATTTCCCAAACAATCCTTCATAATATCAATCTCCATAGAGACCCAAAATCCGCGCTAACCTGCCCCTAAAAGAAAATATGGGGAAGTACACAATACGACGGGAAAGATGCTCAACAAATATATATTAGCGATGAATAAAACGTAACAACACGAGTAAGAATATTCAAATCAAAATGAAAATCTCAATAGCATTTCAACATTATAATTTCTCAACAACACTTTAACCGGGTCACCAGGCCTCACCACATCCATATATGCTTTATCAAGACATAGCCCGGGAAACAAGAATTTTGGCGGGTGCCCAACATCCGTGCCATATTAAAATCTCATGACAACGTGCTTATCAACAATATAATGATACCACATGAATCAAAATAATTTCAACAATTATTTTTCAGATTTCAATGAATTTATCAATTCAAATATGAGTTCAGTTAAAGAAGAATTCAAAGAGAATGACACTAGCGAGATTTAAGGACCATATTGTGCAAAACCCCATACCTCAAACCATGATGAGAAACCAATGATCACATCCTCAAGATAAACACAAAAGATCTAAAAAATCTTCTCCAAGAACCTCCAACAAAATAGCCCCAAGAACACCTCTAATGTAAAGTTGGAACTCACAAATCTCAAAGGCCAATGTGTATATAAAAAGAAGAGGAATAGAAAATATATTTGCTGCGAAAATTTGAGCCAAAAGTAGGTTAAAAAGGCTTGCCCACGACTTCCTTTTATAATGCAAGGGAATGAAAAGTTGGAATCCAAAAGACTCCTTTAATTAAGGCAAAGAAATAAAGGGTTGGAAGCCAAAACAACTCCAAGAGTTAAAAACATTTTAAAATCATTTTAAAATCCATTTAAACTCTGTTTCGAAACCGTTTGAAATTCTCACATTTAAAAATAATAACCAACATATTTGAGCAATAAAAATAATTTTATCAAAAACTTTATTTTCTTCCATTTTCCAAAAATTAATTAAAATAGCCCAAAATTACGCGGGTTGTTACACTTCCCCACTAACAATGGAATTTCGCCCTCGAAATTCGCCGAATGCCTAACTCTCAAAATCAAGCAAATAATCTCCAAAACAATATTGTCTCCAAAAATAAATTCATCACATCTAATCTCAAAACTTATCACGAATATCACCTAAAATTTGCTATCTCCAAAAATTGCTAACGACGCAATGAAACCAAAACTCAATCCCCGAGGGTTACCGTATACCTTGGCTCTGATACCATTTGTAATACCCCGTCCACCTGGGGAGATAGAACGGAGCGCCACTCATTGATTAAATAAATCCAAATCCACTAATGACAAGCTATAGAGCATCTAAATAAACCCCCAATAATATAAATCCACTAATATCAATCTCTTCAATTACAACAAGTCTCTCCAATTAAAATTACAACTATCTAATTTGAATAAAAATACAAATCTCCAAAGCTCGATACATCAAAATAATAAAAATATTTCCCAAACAATCCCTACTAAAATCAATCTCCATAGCGCCCCAAAATCGGCGCTAACCTTCCCCTAAAAGAAAATATGGGGAAGTACACAATACGACAGGAAAGATGCTCAACAAATATATATTAGCAATGAATAAAACGTAACAACACGAGTACGAATATTCAAATCAAAATGCAAATATCAATAGCATTTCATCATTATAATTTCTCAACAACACTTGAACCAGGTCACCAGGCCTCACCACATCCATATATGCTTTATCAAGACATAGCCCGGGAAACAGGAATTTTGGCGGGTGCCCAACATCCGTGCCATATTAAAATCTCATGACAACGTGCTTATCAACAATATAATGATACCACATGAATCAAAATAATTTCAACAATTATTTTTCAGATTTCAATGAATTTATCAATTCAAATATGAGTTCAGTTAAAGAAGAATTCAAAGAGAATGACACTAGCGAGATTTAAGGACCATATTGTGCAAAACCCCATACCTCAAACCATGATGAGAAACCAATGATCACATCCTCAAGATAAACACAAAAGATCTAAAAAATCTTCTCCAAGAACCTCCAACAAAATAGCCCCAAGAACACCTCTAATGTAAAGTTGGAACTCACAAATCTCAAAGGCCAATGTGTATATAAAAAGAAGAGGAATAGAAAATATATTTGCTGCGAAAATTTGAGCCAAAAGTAGGTTAAAAAGGCTTGCCCACGACTTCCTTTTATAATGCAACGGAATGAAAAGTTGGAATCCAAAAGACTCCTTTAATTAAGGCAAAGAAATAAAGGGTTGGAAGCCAAAACAACTCCAAGAGTTAAAAACATTTTAAAATCATTTTAAAATCCATTTAAACTCTGTTTCGAAACCGTTTGAAATTCTCACATTTAAAAATAATAACCAACATATTTGAGCAATAAAAATAATTTTATCAAAAACTTTATTTTCTTCCATTTTCCAAAAATTAATTAAAATAGCCCAAAATTACGCGGGTTGTTACACTTCCCCACTAACAATGGAATTTCGCCCTCGAAATTCGCCGAATGCCTAACTCTCAAAATCAAGCAAATAATCTCCAAAACAATATTGTCTCCAAAAATAAATTCATCACATCTAATCTCAAAACTTATCACGAATATCACCTAAAATTTGCTATCTCCAAAAATTGCTAACGACGCAATGAAACCAAAACTCAATCCCCGAGGGTTACCGTATACCTTAGCTCTGATACCATTTGTAATACCCTGTCCACCTGGGGAGATAGAACGGAGCGCCACTCATTGATTAAATAAATCCAAATCCACTAATGACAAGCTATAGAGCATCTAAATAAACCCACAATAATATAAATCCACTAATATCAATCTCTTCAATTACAACAAGTCTCTCCAATTAAAATTACAACTATCTAATTTGAATAAAAATACAAATCTCCAAAGCTCGATACATCAAAATAATAAAAATATTTCCCAAACAATCCCTACTAAAATCAATCTCCATAGCGCCCCAAAATCGGCGCTAACCTTCCCCTAAAAGAAAATATGGGGAAGTACACAATACGACAGGAAAGATGCTCAACAAATATATATTAGCAATGAATAAAACGTAACAACACGAGTACGAATATTCAAATCAAAATGCAAATATCAATAGCATTTCATCATTATAATTTCTCAACAACACTTGAACCGGGTCACCAGGCCTCACCACATCCATATATGCTTTATCAAGACATAGCCCGGGAAACAGGAATTTTGGCGGGTGCCCAACATCCGTGCCATATTAAAATCTCATGACAACGTGCTTATCAACAATATAATGATACCACATGAATCAAAATAATTTCAACAATTATTTTTCAGATTTCAATGAATTTATCAATTCAAATATGAGTTCAGTTAAAGAAGAATTCAAAGAGAATGACACTAGCGGGATTTAAGGACCATATTGTGCAAAACCCCATACCTCAAACCATGATGAGAAACCAATGATCACATCCTCAAGATAAACACAAAAGATCTAAAAAATCTTCTCCAAGAACCTCCAACAAAATAGCCCCAAGAACACCTCTAATGTAAAGTTGGAACTCACAAATCTCAAAGGCCAATGTGTATATAAAAAGAAGAGGAATAGAAAATATATTTGCTGCGAAAATTTGAGCCAAAAGTAGGTTAAAAAGGCTTGCCCACGACTTCCTTTTATAATGCAACGGAATGAAAAGTTGGAATCCAAAAGACTCCTTTAATTAAGGCAAAGAAATAAAGGGTTGGAAGCCAAAACAACTCCAAGAGTTAAAAACATTTTAAAATCATTTTAAAATCCATTTAAACTCTGTTTCGAAACCATTTGAAATTCTCACATTTAAAAATAATAACCAACATATTTGAGCAATAAAAATAATTTTATCAAAAACTTTATTTTCTTCCATTTTCCAAAAATTAATTAAAATAGCCCAAAATTACGCGGGTTGTTACACTTCCCCACTAACAATGGAATTTCGCCCTCGAAATTCGCCGAATGCCTAACTCTCAAAATCAAGCAAATAATTTCCAAAACAATATTGTCTCCAAAAATAAATTCCTCACATCTAATCTCAAAACTTATCACGAATATCACCTAAAATTTGCTATCTCCAAAAATTGCTAACGACGCAATGAAACCAAAACTCAATCCCCGAGGGTTACCGTATACCTTGGCTCTGATACCATTTGTAATACCCCGTCCACCCGGGGAGATAGAACGGAGCGCCACTCATTGATTAAATAAATCCAAATCCACTAATGACAAGCTATAGAGCATCTAAATAAACCCACAATAATATAAATCCATTAATATCAATCTCTTCAATTAAAACAAGTCTCTCCAATTAAAATTACAACTATAAAACTCGAATAAAAATACAAATCTCCAAAGCTCTATGCATCAAAATAATACAAATATTTCCCAAACAATCCTTTCTAATATCAATCTCCATAGAGACCCAAAATCCGCGCTAACCTGCCCCTAAAAGAAAATATGGGGAAGTACACAATACGACGGGAAAGATGCTCAACAAATATATATTAGCGATGAATAAAATGTAACAACACGAGTAAGAATATTCAAATCAAAATGAAAATCTCAATAGCATTTCATCATTATAATTTCTCAACAACACTTTAACCGGGTCACCAGGCCTCACCACATCCATATATGCTTTATCAAGACATAGCCCGGGAAACAGGAATTTTGGCGGGTGCCCAACATCCGTGCCATATTAAAATCTCATGACAACGTGCTTATCAACAATATAATGATACCACATGAATCAAAATAATTTCAACAATTATTTTTCAGATTTCAATGAATTTATCAATTCAAATATGAGTTCAGTTAAAGAAGAATTCAAAGAGAATGACACTAGCGAGATTTAAGGACCATATTGTGCAAAACCCCATACCTCAAACCATGATGAGAAACCAATGATCACATCCTCAAGATAAACACAAAAGATCTAAAAAATCTTCTCCAAGAACCTCCAACAAAATAGCCCCAAGAACACCTCTAATGTAAAGTTGGAACTCACAAATCTCAAAGGCCAATGTGTATATAAAAAGAAGAGGAATAGAAAATATATTTGCTGCGAAAATTTGAGCCAAAAGTAGGTTAAAAAGGCTTGCCCACGACTTCCTTTTATAATGCAACGAAATGAAAAGTTGGAATCCAAAAGACTCCTTTAATTAAGGCAAAGAAATAAAGGGTTGGAAGCCAAAACAACTCCAAGAGTTAAAAACATTTTAAAATCATTTTAAAATCCATTTAAACTCTGTTTCGAAACCGTTTGAAATTCTCACATTTAAAAATAATAACCAACATATTTGAGCAATAAAAATAATTTTATCAAAAACTTTATTTTCTTCCATTTTCCAAAAATTAATTAAAATAGCCCAAAATTACGCGGGTTGTTACACTTCCCCACTAACAATGGAATTTCGCCCTCGAAATTCGCCGAATGCCTAACTCTCAAAATCAAGCAAATAATCTCCAAAACAATATTGTCTCCAAAAATAAATTCCTCACATCTAATCTCAAAACTTATCACGAATATCACCTAAAATTTGCTATCTCCAAAAATTGCTAACGACGCAATGAAACCAAAACTCAATCCCCGAGGGTTACCGTATACCTTGGCTCTGATACCATTTGTAACACCCCGTCCACCCGGGGAGATAGAACGGAGCGCCACTCATTGATTAAATAAATCCAAATCCACTAAGGACAAGCTATAGAGCATCTAAATAAACCCACAATAATATAAATCCACTAATATTAATCTCTTCAATTACAACAAGTCTCTCCAATTAAAATTACAACTATCTAATTTGAATAAAAATACAAATCTCCAAAGCTCGATACATCAAAATAATAAAAATATTTCCCAAACAATCCCTACTAAAATCAATCTTCATAGCGCCCCAAAATCGGCGCTAACCTTCCCCTAAAAGAAAATATGGGGAAGTACACAATACGACAGGAAAGATGCTCAACAAATATATATTAGCAATGAATAAAACGTAACAACACGAGTACGAATATTCAAATCAAAATGCAAATATCAATAGCATTTCATCATTATAATTTCTCAACAACACTTGAACCGGGTCACCAGGCCTCACCACATCCATATATGCTTTATCAAGACATAGCCCGGGAAACAGGAATTTTGGCGGGTGCCCAACATCCGTGCCATATTAAAATCTCATGACAACGTGCTCATCAACAATATAATGATACCACATGAATCAAAATAATTTCAACAATTATTTTTCAGATTTCAATGAATTTATCAATTCAAATATGAGTTCAGTTAAAGAAGAATTCAAAGAGAATGACACTAGCGAGATTTAAGGACCATATTGTGCAAAACCCCATACCTCAAACCATGATGAGAAACCAATTATCACATCCTCAAGATAAACACAAAAGATCTAAAAAATCTTCTCCAAGAACCTCCAACAAAATAGCCCCAAGAACACCTCTAATGTAAGGTTGGAACTCACAAATCTCAAAGGCCAATGTGTATATAAAAAGTAGTGGAATATAAAATATATTTGCTGCGAAAATTTGAGCCAAAAGTAGGTTAAAAAGGCTTGCTCACGACTTCCTTTTATAATGCAACGAAATGAAAAGTTGGAATCCAAAAGACTCCTTTAATTAAGGCAAAGAAATAAAGGGTTGGAAGCCAAAACAACTCCAAGAGTTAAAAACATTTTAAAATCATTTTAAAATCCATTTAAACTCTGTTTTCGAAACCGTTTGAAATTCTCACCTTTAAAAATAATAACCAACATATTTGCGAAATAAAAATAATTTTATCAAAAACTTTATTTTCTTCCATTTTCCAAAAATTAATTAAAATAGCCCAAAATTACGCGGGTTGTTACACTTCCCCACTAACAATGGAATTTCGCCCTCGAAATTCGCCGAATGCCTAACTCTCAAAATCAAGCAAATAATCTCCAAAACAATATTGTCTCCAAAAATAAATTCCTCACATCTAATCTCAAAACTTATCACGAATATCACCTAAAATTTGCTATCTCCAAAAATTGCTAACGACGCAATGAAACCAAAACTCAATCCCCGAGGGTTACCATATACCTTGGCTCTGATACCATTTGTAACACCCCATCCACCCGGGGAGATAGAACGGAGCGCCACTCATTGATTAAATAAATCCAAATCCACTAATGACAAGCTATAGAGCATCTAAATAAACCCACAATAATATAAATCCACTAATATCAATCTCTTCAATTACAACAAGTCTCTCCAATTAAAATTACAACTATCTAATTTGAATAAAAATACAAATCTCCAAAGCTCGATACATCAAAATAATAAAAATATTTCCCAAACAATCCCTACTAAAATCAATCTCCATAGCGCCCCAAAATCGGCGCTAACCTTCCCCTAAAAGAAAATATGGGGAAGTACACAATACGACAGGAAAGATGCTCAACAAATATATATTAGCAATGAATAAAACGTAACAACACGAGTACAAATATTCAAATCAAAATGCAAATATCAATAGCATTTCATCATTATAATTTCTCAACAACACTTGAACCGGGTCACCAGGCCTCATCACATCCGTATATGCTTTATCAAGCCATAGCTCGGGAAACCGGAATTTTGGCGGGTGCCCAACATCCGTGCCATATTAAAATCTCATGACAACGTGCTCATCAACAATATAATGATACGAGATGAATCATAATAATTTCAACAATTATTTTCCAGATTTCAATGAATTTATCAATTCAAATATGAGTTCAAATAAACAAGAATTCAAAGAAGAGGACACTCCCGAGATTTAAGGACCATATTATGCCAAACCCCATACCTCAAACCATGATGAGACACCAACGATCGCATCCTCAAGATAAACACAAAAGATCTAAAAAATCTTTTCCAAGAACCTCCAACAAAATAGCCCCAAGAACACCTCTAATCTAAGGTTGGAACTTACAAATCTCAAGGGCCAATGTGTATATAAAAAGAAGAGGAATATTAAATATATTTGCGGCGAAAATTTGTGCCAAAAGTAGGTTAAAAAGGCTTGCCCACGACTTCCTTTTATAATGCAAAGAAATGAAAAGTTGGAATCCAAAAGGCTCCTTTAATTAAGGCAAAGAAATAAAGGGCTGGAAGCCAAAACAACTCCAAGAGTTAAAAACATTTTAAAATCATTTTAAAATCCATTTAAACTCGGTTTTCGAAACCGTTTGAAATTCTCACCTTTAAAAATAATAACCAACATATTTGAGCAATAAAAATAATTTTATCAAAAACTTTATTTTCTTCCATTTTCCAAAAATTAATTAAAATAGCCCAAAATTACGCGGGTTGTTACACTTCCCCGCTAACAATGGAATTTCGCCCTCGAAATTCGCCGAATGCCTAACTCTCAAAATCAAGCAAATAATCTCCAAAACAATATTGTCTCCAAAAATAAATTCCTCACATCTAATCTCAAAACTTATCACGAATATCCCCAAAAATTTGCTATCTCCAAAAATTGCTAACCACGCAATGAACCCAAAACTCAATCCCCGAGGGTTACCGTATACCTTGGCTCTGATACAATTTGTAACACCCCGTCCGCCCGGGGAGAGATAACGGAGTGCCACTCATTGATTAAATAAATTTAAATCCACTAATGACAAGGTATAGAGCATCTAAATAAACCCACAATAATATAAATCCACTAATATCAATCTCTTCAATTACAACAAGTCTCTCCAATTAAAATTACAACTATCTAACTTGAATAAAAATACAAATCTCCAAAGCTCTATAGATCAAAATAATAAAAATATTTCCCAAACAATCCTTACTAAAATCAATCTCCATAGCGCCCCAAAATCGGCGCTAACCTTCACCTAAAAGAAAATATGGGGAAGTACACAATACGACAGGAATGATGCTCAACAAATATATATTAGCGATGAATAAAACGTAACATCACGAGTACGAATATTCAAATCAAAATGCAAATATCAATAGCATTTCATCATTATAATTTCTCAACAACACTTTAACCGGGTCACCAGGCCTCACCACATCCGTATATGCTTTATCAAGCCATAGCCCGGGAAACAGGAATTTTGGCGGGTGCCCAACATCCGTGCCATATTAAAATCTCATGACAACGTCCTCATCCACAATATAATGATACGACATGAATCAAAATAATTTCAACAATTATTTTCCAGATTTCAATGAATTTATCAATTCAAATATGAGTTCAATTAAACAAGAATTCAAAGAAGAGGAAACTCGCGAGATTTAAGGACCATATTGTGGAAAGCCCCATACCTCAAACCATGATGAGAAACCAACGATCACATCCTCAAGATAAACACAAAAGATCTAAAAAATATTTTCCGAAAACCTCCAACAAAATAGCCGCAAGAACACCTCTAATCTAAGGTTGGAACTCACAAATCTCACGGGCCAATGTGTATATAAAAAGAAGAGGAATATAAAATATATTTGCTGCAAAAATTTGTGCCAAAAGTAAGTTAAAAAGGCTTGCCCACGACTTCCTTTTGTAATGCAAAGAAATGAAAAGTTGGAATCCAAAAGACTCATTTAATTAAGGCAAAGAAATGAAGGGTTGGAAGCCAAAACAACTCCGAGAGTTAAAAACATTTTAAAATCAATTTAAAATCCATTTTAACTCCGTTTTCGAAACCGTTTGAAATTCTCACCTTTAAAAATGATAACCACAATATTTGAGCAATAAAAATAATTTTATCAAAAACTTTATTTTCTTCCATTTTCCAAAAATTAATTAAAATAGCCCAAAAGTACGCGGGTTGTTACACTTCCCCACTAACAATGGAATTTCGCCCTCGAAACTCGTCGAATGCCTAACTCTCAAAATCAAGCCAATAATCTCCAAAACAATATTGTCTCCAAAAATAAATTCCTCACATCTAATCTCAAAACTTATCACGAATATCACCTAAAATTTGCTATCTCCAAAAATTTCTAACCACGCAATGAACCCAAAACTCAATCCCCGAGGGTTACCGTATACCTTGGCTCTGATACCATTTGTAACACCCCGTCCGCCCGGGGAGAGAGAATGGAGCACCACTCATTGATTAAATAAATCCAAATCCACAAATGACAAGGTATAGAGCATCTAAATAAACCCACAATAATATAAATCCACTAATATCAATCTCTTCAATTACAACAAGTCTCTCCAATTAAAATTACAACTATTTAACTCGAATAAAAATACAAATCTCCAAAGCTCTATACATCAAAATAATAAATATATTTCCCAAACAATCCTTACTAAAATCAATCTCCATAGCGCCCCAAAATCCGCGCTAACCTTCCCCTAAAAGAAAATATGGGGAAGTACACAATACGACAGAAAAGATGCTCAACAAATATATATTAGCGATGAATAAAACATAACAACACGAGTACGGATATTCAAATCAAAATGCAAATATCAATAGCATTTCATGATTATAATTTCTCAACAACACTTTAACTGGGTCACCAGGCCTCACCACATCCGTATATTCTTTATCAAGCCATAGCCCGGGAAACAGGAATTTTGGCGGGTGCCCAACATCCGTGCCATATTAAAATCTCATGACAACGTGCTCATCAACAATATAATGATACCACATGAATCAAAATAATTTCAATAACTATTTTCCAGATTCCAATGAATTTATCAATTCAAATATGAGTTCAATTAAACAAGAATTCAAAGAAGAGGACACTCCTGAGATTTAAGGACCATATTGTGCAAAACCCCATACCTCAAACCATGATGAGACACCAACGATCGCATCCTCAAGATAAACACAAAAGATCTAAAAAATCTTTTCCAAGAACCTCCAACAAAATAGCCCCAAGAACACCTCTAATCTAAGGCTGGAACTCACAAATCTCAAGGGCCAATGTGTATATAAAAAGAAGAGGAATATAAAATATATTTGCTGCGAAAATTTGTGCCAAAAGTAGGTTAAAAAGACTTGCCCACGACTTCCTTTTATAATGCAAAGAAATGAAAAGTTGGAATCCAAAAGACTCCTTTAATTAAGACAAAGAAATGAAGGGTTGGAAGCCAAAACAACTCCAAGAGTTAAAAACATTTTAAAATCATTTTAAAATCCGTTTAAACTCCGTTTTCGAAACCGTTTGAAATTTTCAGCTTGAAAAATAATAACCAACATATTTGAGTAATAAGAATAATTTATCAAAAACTTTATTTTCTTCCATTTTCCAAAAATTAATTAAAATAGCCCAAAATTACGCGGGTTGTTACACTTCCCCACTAACAATGGAATTCGCCCTCGAAATTCGCCGAATGCCTAACTATCAAAATCAAGCCAATAATCTCTAAAACAATATTGTCTCCAAAAACAAATTCCTCACATCTAATCTCAAAACTTATCACGAATATCACCTAAAATTTGCTATCTCCAAAAATTTCTAACCACGCAAGGAAGCCAGAACTCAAGCCCCGAGGGTTACCGTATACCTTGGATCTGATACCATTTTTAACAACCCCGTCCGCCCGGGGAGAGCAAACGGAGCACCACTCATCGATAAAATAAATCCAAATCCACAAATGACAAGGTATAGAGCATCTAAATAAACCCACATAATATAAATCCACTAATATCAATCTCTTCAATTACAACAAGTCTCTCGAATTAAAATTATAACTATCTAACTCGAATAAAAATACAAATCTCCAAACCTCTATACATCAAAATAATACATATATTTCCCAAACAATCCTTGCTAAAATAAATCTCCATAGTGTCCCAAAATCCGCGCTAACCTTCCCCTAAAAGAAAATGTGGGGAAGTACACAATATGACAGGAAAGATGCTCAACAAATATATATTAGCGATGAATAAAACGTAACAACACGAGTACGAATATTCAAATCAAAATGCAAATCTCAATTGCATTTCATCATTATAATTTCTCAACAACACTTTAATCGGGTCACCAGGCCTCACCACATCCGTATAAGCTTTATCAAGCCATAGCCCGGGAAACAGGAATTTAGGCGGGTGCCCAACATCCGTGCCATATTAAAAATCTCATGACAACGTCCTCATCAACAATATAATGATACCACATGAATCAAAATTATTTCAACAATTATTTTCCAGATTTGAATGAATTTATCAATTCAAATATGAGTTCAATTAGACAAAAATTCAAAGAGAAGGACACTCGCGAGATTTAAGGACCATATTGTGCAAAAGCCCAGACCTCAAACCATGATGAGAAACCAATGATTGCATCCTCAAGATCAACCCAAAGGATCAACAAAATCTTCTCCAAGAACCTCAAACAAAATAGCCCCAAGAACACCTCTAATCTATGGTTTGAACTCACAAATCTCAAGGGCCAATGTGTATATAAAAAGCAGAGGAATATAAAATATATTTGCTGTGAAAATTTGTGCCAAGAGTAGGTTAAAAAGGCTTGCCCACGACTTCCTTTTATAATGCAAAGAAATGAAAAGTTGGAATCCAAAAGACTCCTTTAATTAAGGCAAAGAAATGAAGAGTTGGAAGCCAAAACAACTCCAAGAGTTAAAAACATTTAAAAATCATTTTGAAATTCGTTTAAACTCCGTTTTCGAAATCGTTTGAAATTCTCACCTTTAAAAATAACAACCAACATATTTGAGCAATAAAAATAATTTTATCAAAAACTTTAATTTCCTCCATTTTCCATAAATTAATTAAAATAGCCCAAAATTACGCGGGCTGTTACACTTTCCCACTAACAATGGAATTTCTCAATCCAAATTCTCCGAATGCCTAACTATCAAAATCAGGCCAACAATCTCCAAAACAATCTTGTCTCCAAAAATAAATTCCTGACATCTAATCTCAAAACTTATCACGAATATCACCTAAAATTTGCTATCTCCAAAAATTACTAACCACGCAATGAACCCAAAACTCAAGCCCCGTGGGTTGTCCTATACCTTGGCTCTGAGACCATTTGTAACACCCCGTCTTCCCGGGGAGAGCAAACGGAGCGCCACTCATCGATAAAATAAATCCAAATCCACAAGTGACAAGGTATAGAGTATCTAAATAAACCCACAATAATATAAATCCACTAATATCAATCTCTTCAATTACAACAAGTCTCTCGAATTAAAATTATAACTATCTAACTCGAATAAAAATACAAATCTCCAAAGCTCTATGCATCAAAATAAAACAAATATTTCCCAAACAATCCTTTCTAAAATCCATCTCCATAGAGCCCCAAAATCCGTGCTAACCTTCCACCAGAAGAAAATATGGGGAAGTACACAATACGACACGAAAGATGCTCAACAAATATATATTAGCGATGAATAAAACGTAACAAAACGAGTACGAATATTCAAATCAAAATGCAAATCTCAATAGCATTTGATCATTATAATTTCTCAACAACACTTTAACCGGGTCACCAGGCCTCACAACATCCGTATATGCTTTATCAAGACATAGCTCGGGAAACAGGAATTTTGGCGGGTGCCCAACATCCGTGCCATATTAAAATCTCATGACAACGTGCTCATCAACAATATAATGATACCACATGAATCAAAATAATTTCAACAATTATTTTTCAGATTTCAATGAATTTATCAATTCAAATATGAGTTCAATTAAACAAGAATTCAAAGAGAATGACACCCGCGAGATTTAAGGACCATATTGTGCAAAACCCCATACCTCAAACCATGATGAGAAACCAACGATCACATCCTAAAGATCAACACAAAAGATCTACAAAAGCTTCTCCAAGAACCTCCAACTAAATAGACCTAAGAACACCTCTAATCTATGGTTGGAACTCACAAATCTCAAGGGCCAATGTGTATATAAAAAGAAGAGGACTATAAAATATATTTGCTCCGAAAATTCGTGCCAAAAGTAGGTTAAAAAGTCTTGCCCATGACTTCCTTTTATAGTGCAAAGAAATGAAAAGTTGGAATCCAAAAGGCTCCTTTAATTAAGGCAAAGAAATGAAGGGTTGGAATCCAAAACAACTCCAAGAGTTAAAAACATTTTAAAATCAATTTAAAATCCGTTTAAACTCCATTTTCGAAACCGTTTCGAATTCTCAACTTTAAAAATAATAACCAACATATTTGAGCAATAAAAATAATTTTATCAAAAACTTTATTTTCCTCCATTTTCCAAAAATTAATTAAAATAGCCCAAAATTACGCGGGTTGTTACACTTCCCCACTAACAATGGAATTTCGCACTCAAAATTCGCCGAATGCCTAACTCTCAAAATCAAGCCAATAATCTCCAAAACAATATTGTCTCCAAAAATAAATTCCTCACATCTCATCTCAAAACTTATCACGAATATCACCTAAAATTTGCTATCTCCAAAAATTGCTAACCACGCAATGAACCCAAAACTCAAGCCCCGAGGGTTACCGTATACCTTGGCTCTGATACCATTTGTAACACCCCGTCCCCCCGGGGAGAGAGAAGGGAGCGCCACTCATCGATTAAATAAATCTAAATCCACAAATGACAAGGTATAGAGCATCTAAATAAACCCACAATAATATAAATCCACTAATATCAATCTCTTCAATTACAACAAGTCTCTCCAATTAAAATTACAACTATCTGACTCGAATAAAAATACAAATCTCCAAAGATCTATAAATCAAAATAATACAAATATTTCCCAAACAATCCTTACTAAAATCAATCTCCATAGTGCCCCAAAATCCGCGCTAACCTTCCCCTAAAAGAAAATATGGGGAAGTACACAATACGACAGGAAAGATGTCAACAAATATATATTAGCGATGAATAAAACGTAACAACACAAATACGAATATTCTAATCAAAATGCAAATATCAATAGCATTTCATCGTTATAATTTCTCAACAACACTTTAACGGTGTCACCAGGCCTCACCACATCCGTATATGCTTTACCAAGTCATAGCCCGGGAAATAGGAATTTTGGCAGGTTCCCAACATTCGTGCCATATTAAAATCTCATGACAACGTGCTCATCAAGAATATAATGATACCACATGAATCAAAATAATTTCAATAATTATTTTCCAGATTTGAATGAATTTATCAGTTCAAATATGAGTTCAATTAAACAAGAATTCAAAGAGAAGGACACTCGCGAGATTTAAGGACCATATTGTGCAAAACTCCATACATCAAACCATGATGAGAAACCAACGATCGCATCTTCAAGATCAACACAAAAGATCTACAAAATCTTCTCCAATAACCTCCAACAAAATAGACCCAAGAACACCTCTAATCTAAGGTTGGAACTCACAAATCTCAAGGGCAATGTGTATATAAAAAGAAGAGGAATATAAAATATATTTGCTGCGAAAATTTGTGCCAAAAGTAGGTTAAAATGACTTGCCCACGACTTCCTTTTATAATGGAAAGAAATGAAAAGTTGGAATCCAAAAGACTCCTTTAATTAAGGCAAAGAAATGCAGAGGTGGAAGCCAAAACAACTCCAAGAGTTAAAAACATTTTAAAATCATTTTAAAATTCGTTTAAACTCTATTTTCGAAACCGTTTTAAATTCTCACCTTTAAAAATAATAACCAACATATTTGAGCAGTAAAAATAATTTTATCAAAAACTTTATTTTCCTCCATTTTTAAAAAATTAATTAAAATAGCCCAAAATTACACGAGTTGCTATACTTCCCCACTAACAATGGAATTTTGCCCTCGAAATTCGCCGAATGCCTAACTCTCAAAATCGGGCCAACAATCTCCAAAACAATCTTGTCTCCAAAAATAAATTCCTCATATCTAATCTCAAAACTTATTACGAATATCACATAAAATTTGCTATCTCCAAAAATTGCTAACCACGCAATGAACCCAAAACTCAAGCCCCGAGGGTTGCCGTAAACCTTGGCTCTTAGACCATTTGTAACACCACGTCCGCCCGAGGAGAGAGAACGGAACGCCACTCATCGATAAAATAAATCAAAATCCACAAGTGACAAGGTATAGAGTATCTAAATAAAAGCACAATAATATAAATCCATTAATATCAAACTCTTCAATTACAACAAGTCTCTCGAATTAAAATTACAACGATCTAACTCGAATAAAAATATAAATCTCCAAAGCTCTACGCATCAAAATAATACAAATATTTCCCAAACAATCCTTGCTAAAATAAATCTCCATAGAGCCCTAAAATCCGCGCTAACCTGCCACTAAAAGAAAATATGGGGAAGTACACAATACGACAGGAAGGATGCTCAACAAATATATATTAGCGATGAATAAAACGTAACAACACGAGTACGAATATTCAAATCAAAATGCAAATCTCAATAGCATTTCATCATTATAATTTCTCAACAACACTTTAACCGGGTCACCAGGTCTCACCACATCCGTATAAGCTTTATCAAGCCATAGCCCGGGAAATAAGAATTTTGGCGGGTGCCCAACATCCGTGCCATATTAAAATCTCATGACAACGTGCTCATCAACAATATAATGATACCACATGAATCAAAATAATTTCAACAATTATTTTCCAGATTTGAATGAATTTATCAATTCAAATATGAGTTCAATTGAATAAGAATTCAAAGAGAAGGACACTCGCGAGATTTAATGACCATATTGTGCAAAACCCCATACCTCAAACCATGATGAGAAACCAACGGTCGCATTCTCATGATCAACGCAAAAGATCTATAAAATCTTATCCAAGAACCTCCAACAAAATAGCCCAAGAACACCTCTAATCTAAGGTTGGAACTCACAAATCTCAAGGGCCAATGTGTATATAAAAATAAGAGGAATATAAAATATATTTGCTGCGAAAATTTGTGCCAAAAGTTGGTCAAAAAGACTTGTCCACGACTTCCTTTTTTAAGGCAAAGAAATGAAAAGTTGGAATCCAAAAGACTCCTTTCAAGGCAAAGAAATGAAGAGTTGGAAGCCAAAACAACTCCAAGAGTTTAAAACATTTTAAAATCATTTTAAAATCCGTTTAAACTCTGTTTTCGAAACCGTTTGAAATTATCACCTTTAAACAAAATTACCAACATATTTGAGCAATAAAAATAATTTTATCAAAAACTTTATTTTCCTCCATTTTCCAAAAATTAATTAAAATAGCCCAAAATTATGCGGGTTGTTATACTTCCCCACTAACAATGGAATTTCGCCCTCGAAATTCGCCGAATGCCTAACTATCAAAATCAGGCCAACAATCTCCAAAACAATCTTGTCTCCAAAAATAAATTCCTCACATCTAATCTCAAAACTTATAACGAATATCAGCTCAAATTTCTATCTCCAAAAATTTCTAACCACGCAATGAACCCAAAACTCAAGCCCCGAGTGTTGCCGTAAACCTTGGCTCTGAGACCATTTGTAACACCACGCGTGCCCGAGGAGAGCTAACGGAACGCCACTCATCGATAAAATAAATCCAAATCTACAAGTGACAAGGTATAGAGCATCTAAATAAACCCACAATAATATAAATCCACTAATATCAATCTCTTCAATTACAACAAGTTTCTCGAATTAAAATTACAACAAACTAACTCGAATAAAAATACAAATCTACAAAGCTCTATACATCAAAATAGTACAAATATTTCCCAAACAATCCTTGCTAAAATCAATCTCGATAGAGCCCCAAAATCCGAGCTAACCTGCCACTAAAAGAAAATATGGGGAAGAACAAAATACGACCGAAAAGATGCTCAAAATATATATATTAGCGATGAATAAAACGTAACAACAAGAGTACGAATATTCAAATAAAAATGCAAATCTCAATAGCATTTCATCATTATAATTTCTCAACAACACATTAACCGGGTCACCAAGCCTCACCACATCCGTATATGCTTTATCAAGCCATAGCACAGGAAACAGGAATTTTGGCGGGTGCGCAATATCCGTGCCATATTAAAATCTCATGACAACGTGCTCATCAACAATAGAATTATACCACATGAGTCAAAATAATTTCAACAATTATTTTACAGATTTCAATGAATTTATCAATTCAAATATGAGTTCAATTAAACAGGAATTCAAAGAGAATGACACTCGCTAGATTTAAGGACCATATTGTGCAAAACCCCATACCTCAAACCATGATGAGAAACCAACGATCAAATCCTCAAGATCAACACAAAAGATCTACAAAAGCTTCTCCAAGAACCTCCAACAAAATAGCCCCAAGAACACCTCTAATTTAAGGTTGGAACTCACAAATCTTAAGGGCCAATGTGTATATAAAAAGAAGAGGAATATAAAATATATTTGCTGTGAATTTTTTTGCCAAAAGTAGGTTAAAAAGGCTTGCCCACGACTTCCTTTTATAATGCAAAGAAATGAAAAGTTGGAATCCAAAAGACTCCTTTAATTAAGACAAAGAAATGAAGAGTTGGAAGCCAAAACAACTCCAAGAGTTAAAAACATTTAAAAATCATTTAAAAATCCGTTTAAACTCTGTTTTCGAAACCGTTTGAAATTCTCACCTTTAAAAATAATTACCAACATATTTGAGCAATAAAAATAATTTTATCAAAAACTTTATTTTCCTCCATTTTCTAAAAATTAATTAAAATAGCCCAAAATTATGCGGGTTGTTATACTTCTCCACTAACAATGGAATTTCGCCCTCGAAATTCGCCGAATGCCTAACTATCAAAATCAGGCCAACAATCTCCAAAACAATCTTGTCTCCAAAAATAAATTCCTCACATCTAATCTCAAAACTTATAACGAATATCAGCTAAAATTTTCTATCTCCAAAAATTTCTAACCACGCAATGAACCCAAAACTCAAGCCCCGAGTGTTGCCGTAAACCTTGGCTCTGAGACCATTTGTAACACCACGCATGCCCGAGGAGAGCTAACGGAACGCCACTCATCGATAAAATAAATCCAAATCCACAAGTGACAAGGTATAGAGCATCTAAATAAACCCACAATAATATAAATCCACTAATATCAATCTCTTCAATTACAACAAGTTTCTCGAATTAAAATTACAACAAGCTAACTCGAATAACAATACAAATCTACAAAGCTCTATACGTCAAAATTGTACAAATATTTCCCAAACAATCCTTGCTAAAATCAATCTCCATAGCGCCCCAAAATCCGAGCTAACCTGCCACTAAAAGAAAATATGGGGAAGAACAAAATACGATCGGAAAGATGCTCAAAATATATATATTAGCGATGAATAAAACGTAACAACAAGAGTACGAATATTCAAATAAAAATGAAAATCTCAATAGCATTTCATCATTATAATTTCTCAACAACACATTAACCGGGTCACCAAGCCTCACCACATCCGTATATGCTTTATCAAGCCATAGCCCAGGAAACAGGAATTTTGGCGGGTGCGCAATATCCGTGCCATATTAAAATCTCATGACAACGTGCTCATCAACAATAGAATTATACCACATGAATCAAAATAATTTCAACAATTATTTTACAGATTTCAATGAATTTATCAATTCAAATATGAGTTCAATTAAACAGGAATTCAAAGAGAATGACACTCGCTAGATTTAAGGACCATATTGTGCAAAACCCCATACCTCAAACCATGATGAGAAACCAACGATCACATCCTCAAGATCAACACAAAAGATCTACAAAAGCTTCTCCAAGAACCTCCAACAAAATAGACCCAAGAACATCTCTAATCTAAGGTTGGAACTCACAAATCTCAAGGGCCAATGTGTATATAAAAAGAAGAGGAATATAAAATATATTTACTGCAAAAATTTGTGCCAAAATAGGTTAAAAAGGCTTGCCCACGACTTCCTTTTATAATGCAAAGAAATGAAAAGTTGGAATCCAAAAGCCTCCTTTAATTAAGGCAAAGAAATGAAGGGTTGGAAGCCAAAACAACTCCAAGAGTTAAAAACATTTAAAAATCAGTTTAAAATCCGTTTTAACTCCGTTTTCGAAACCGTTTGAAATTGTCACCTTTAAAAATAATAACCAACATATTTGAGCAATAAAAATAATTTTATCAAAAACTTTATTTTTCTCCATTTTCCAAAAATTAATTAAAATAGCCCAAAATTACGCGGGTTGTTACACTTCCCCACTAACAATGGAATTTCTCCCTCAAAATTCGTCGAATGCCTAACTCTTAAAATTTGGCCAACAATCTCCAAAACAATCTTGTCTCCAAAAATAAATTCCTCACATCTAATCTCAAAACTTATCACGAATATCACCTAAAATTTGTTATCTCCAAAAATTGCTAACCACGCAATGAACCCAAAACTCAAGCCCCGAGGGTTGCCGTAAACCTTGGCTCTGAGACCATTTGTAACACGACGCCCGCCCGAGGAGAGCTAACGGAGCGCCACTCAGAGATAAAATAAAATCCAAATCCACAAGTGACAAGGTATAGAGTATCTAAATAAACCCATAATAATATAAATCAACTAATATCAATCTCTTCAATTACAACAAGTCTTTCGAATTAATATTACAACTATCTAACTCGAATAAAAATAGAAATCTCCAAAGCTCTATGCATCAAAATAATACAAATATTTCCGAAATAATCCTTGCTAAAATCAATCTCCATAGAGCCCCAAAATCCGCGCTAACCTGCCACTAAAAGAAAATATGGGGAAGTACACAATACGACAGGAAAGATGCTCAACAAATATATATTAGCGATGAATAAAACGTAACAACACGAGTACGAATATTCAAATCAAAATGCAAATCTGAATAGAATTTCATCATTATAATTTTTCTCAACAACACTTTAACCGGGTAACCAGGCCTCACCACATCCGTATATGCTTTATCAAGACATAGCGCGGGAAACAGGAATTTTGGCGGGTGCCCAACATCCGTGCCATATTAAAATCTCATGACAACGTGCTCATCAACAATATAATGATACCACATGAATCAAAATAATTTCAACAATTATTTTCCAGATTTCAATGAATTTATCAATTCAAATATGAGTTCAATTAAACAAGAATTCATAGAGAATGACACTCGCGAGATTTAAGGACCATACTGTGCAACACCCCATACCTCAAACCATGACGAGAAACCAACGATCACATCCTCAAGATCAACACAAAAGATCTACAAAAGCTTCTCCATGAACCTCAAACAAAATAGACCCAAGAACACCTCTAATCTAAGGTTGGAACTCAAAAATCTCAAGGGCCGATGTGTATATAAAAAGAAGAGGAATATAAAATATATTGGCTGCGAAAATTTTTGCCAAAAGTAGGTTAAAAAGGCTTGCCCACGAGTTCCTTTTATAATGCAAAGAAATGAAAAGTTGGAATCCAAAAGACTCCTTTAATTAAGACAAAGAAATGAAGAGTTGGACGCCAAAACAACTCCAAGAGTTAAAAACATTTAAAAATCAGTTTAAAATCCGTTTTAATTCCGTTTTCGAAACCGTTTGAAATTCTCACCTTTAAAAATAATAACCAACATATTTGAGCAATAAAAATAATTTTATCAAAAACTTTATTTTCCTCCATTTTCCAAAAATTAATTAAAATAGCCCAAAATTACGCGGGTTGTTACACTTCCCCACTAACAATGTAATTTCTCCCTCAAAATTCGTCGAATGCCTAACTCTCCAAATTAGGCCAACAATCTCCAAAACAATCTTGTCTCCAAAAATAAATTCCTCACATCTAATCTCAAAACTTATTACGAATATCACCTAAAATTTGCTATCTCCAAAAATTGCTAACCACGCAATGAACCCAAAACTCAAGCCCCGAGGGTTGCCGTATACCTTGGCTCTGATACCATTTGTAACACCCCGTCTGCCCGGGGAGAGCGAACGGAGCGCAACTCATCGATAAAATAAAATCCAAATCCACAAGTGACAAGTTATAGAGTATCTAAATAAACCCACAATAATATAAATCCACTAATATCAATCTCTTCAATTACAACATGTCTCTCGAATTAAAATTACAACTATCTAACTCGAATAAAAGTACAAATCTCCAAAGCTCTATGCATCAAAATAATACAAATATTTACCAAATAATCCTTGCTAAAATCAATCCCCATAGAGCCCCAGAATCCGCGCTAACCTGCCCCAAAAAGAAAATATGGGGAAGTACACAATACGACAGGAAAGGTGCTCAACCAATATATATTACCGATGAATAAAACGTAACAACACGAGTACGAATATTCAAATCAAAATGCAAATCTCAATAGCATTTCATCATTATGATTTCTCAACAACACTTTAACCGGGTCACCAGGCCTCACCACATCCGTATATGCTTTATCAAGCCATAACCCGGGAAACAGGAATTTTGGCGGGTGCCCAACATCCGTGCCATATTAAAATCTCATGACAACCTGCTCATCAATAATATATTGATACCACATGAATCAAAATAATTTGAACAATTATTTTCCATATTTTAATGAATTTATCAATTCAAATATGAGTTCAATTAAACTAGAATTCAAAGAGAAGGACACTCGCGAGATTTAAGGACCATATTGTGCAAAACCCCATACCTCAAACCATGATGAGAAACCAACGATCGCATCCTCACTATCAACACAAAAGATCTACAAAAGCTTCTCCATGAACCTCCAACAAAATAGACCCAAGAACACCTCTAATCTAAGGTTGGAACTCACAAATCTCAAGGGCCGATGTGTATATAAAAAGAAGAGGAATATAAAATATATTTGCTGCGAAAATTTGTGCCAAAAGTAGGTTAAAAAGGCTTGCCCATGACTTCCTTTCATAATGCAAAGAAATGAAAAGTTGGAATCCAAAAGAATCCTTTAATTAAGGCAAAGAAATGAAGGGTTGGAAGCCAAAACCACTCCAAGAGTTAAAAACATTTTAAAATCCGTTTAAACTCCGTTTTCGAAACCGTTTGAAATTCTCACCTTTAAAAATAATAACCACAATATTTGAGCAATAAAAATAATTTTATCAAAAACTTTTTTTTCCTCCATTTTCCAAAAATTAATTAAAATAGCCCAAAATTACACGGGTTGTTACACTTCCCCACTAATAATGGAATTTCACCCTCGAAATTCGCCGAATGCCTAACTCTCAAAATCAAGCCAATAATCTCCAAAACAATATTGTCTCCAAAAATAAATTCCTCACATCTAATCTCAAAACTTATCATGAATATCACCTAAAATTTGCTATCTCCAAAAATTGCTAACCACGCAATGAACCCAAAACTCAAGCCCCGAGGGTTACCGTATACCTTGGCTCTGATACCATTTGTAAAACCCCGTCCGCCCGGGGAGAGCGAATGGAGAGCCAGTCATCGATAAAATAAATCCAAATCCACAAATGACAAGGTATAGAGCATCTAAATAAACCCACAATAATATAAATCCACTAATATCAATCTCTTCAATTACAACAAGTCTCTCGAATTAAAATTTCAACTATCTAACTCGAATAAAAATACAAATCTCCAAAGCTCTATACATCAAAATAATACAAAATTTCCCAAACAATCCTTGCTAAAATCAATCTCCATAGAGCCCCAAAATCCGCGCTAACCTGCCCCAAAAAGAAAATATGGGGAAGTACACAATACGACAGGAAAGGTGCTCAACAAATATATATTACCGATGAATAAAACATAACAACACGAGTACGAATATTCAAATCAAAATGCAAATCTCAATAGCATTTCATCATTATGATTTCTCAACAACACTTTAACCGGGTCACCAGGCCTCACCACATCCGTATATGCTTTATCAAGCCATAACCTGGGAAACAGGAATTTTGGCGGGTGCCCAACATCCGTGCCATATTAAAATCTCATGACAACGTGCTCATCCATAATATAATGATACCTCATGAATCAAAATAATTTCAACAATAATTTTCCAGATTTTAATGAATTTATCAATTCAAATATGAGTTCAATTAAACAAGAATTCAAAGAGAAGGACACTCGCGAGATTTAAGGACCATATTGTGCAAAACCCCATACCTCAAACCATGATGAGAAACCAACGGTCGCATCCTCAAGATCAACACAAAAGATCTACAAAATCTTCTCCAAGAATCTCCAACAAAATATCCCCAAGAACATCTCTAATCTAAGGTTGGAACTCACAAATCTCAAGGGCCGATGTGTATATAAAATGAAGAGGAATATAAAATATATTTGCTGCTAAAATTTGTGCCAAAAGTAGGTTAAAAGGCTTGCCCAGGACTTCCTTTTATAATGCAAAGAAATGAAAAGTTGGAATCCAAAAGACTCCTTTAATTAAGGCAAAGAAATGAAGAGTTGGAAGCCAAAACAACTCCAAGAGTTGAAATCATTTAAAAATCATTTTAAAATCCGTTTTAACTCCTTTTTCGAAACCGTTTGAAATTCTCACCTTTAAAAATAATAACCAAAATATTTGAGCAATAAAAATAATTTTATCAAAAACTTTATTTTCCTCCATTTTCCAAAAATTAATTAAAATAGCCCAAAATTACGCGGGTTGTTACACAGGACTCTAAATCTGAAATGAAAACCATGCTCTAAAACTTGCAAATTCGAGATGTCAACGTTAGTGTGCAATCTATAAGATAAAATAGAGTCAGGGTCAACAGAAAAATAGATGTATGTCAAGGTCACCGACCATAGCCACCAGAGTCTGCACAAAAAAATGTTGTTAAAAAAACATACAATCACAAAATGAATTTATTGAGAGAAAAAAGCATTGAACCAGCATGATGGTTATTGAGAGAATTCATTATAGAGACTTAAAAGAACATGATACAAAAATAAAATAACCAAATAATATTTGCCAAACCATTTGTAATCGTACCGTTTATAAGATGAGTATCAAATGTTCAATCTAGTCAGCGCAGTTAATGAATTGATAATCGTACCATTTGTAAGAGTAAGATGGAATCATTGAAAATGTTCTCTTAGACTGAAAAAATACACCAGTTGTGGTAAGAAAGTAAGATGGAATCATTGAAAGTGTGCTCTTATAAACTTGGATCATAATAAGCTCTTAGACTTGGACCATAATAAGCTCTATTTGAAAAACTCATCATATACTATAACCCATATTACTCCTACAAAGATATAGATAAAAACATGATAAACCAAAGTTTTAACTCTGTAATTACAAAATATTTGAATTAAAAACATCATAACCTAAAAAACCCAAGAAGTGAGAAAATGCACACATACAAAGATACAAATTTAAAAAAAAAAGCATACATACAAAGATGGAAGAGAATAGAAATTGCAAAGAAGCTACAAATTTCAATCGATTCTGAAATTGCAAAAACCCTTTAAATCTAATCTCAAAATTTTAAGAAAAGTAAAATGATTGTGGTGGCTTACGTTAACAGTGGCTGACAATGGTTATCACATGAAAATAATCCACTTTGTGTTGTCGAATAATAAAAGTCACCATTCTTCTCGAGCCTTTCCAAAATCGGTGCAAAGATCCTAAAAATCTACAAACATGTAAATCCAGAAATCAAACATCAAATGAACATATACCCAAACTTGTTAATAGAATGTATTTGTACAGATAAGAGTTTAGAAGCAACAAACGGAGAGAGACAGACATGCCCGCACTTTTGGGTATTTGCGTTCATCAAAGATTTCAAGGAATTGATGAAAATATCAAAAATTTGAGGCATATTTTATAGAATACTCACCTGAACTGTAGAAAACTTTTGAAAGTTTGTCCTTTTTGGTCCTACATAGATCACAAACCCCATAGATTAGAACTCTGATAACCCAATTAAGAAACGGAGGAAAAAGAACTACCTCTCGTAATAATGACAAAGCCCCAAAATTCGAATAGATCTAGAATTAGTTTGTGTGTGTGGAGGAGAGTCGTAGTGGCGTGATTACCTGTTGGAGTGGGAGTTTGACAGAACGTCAGTTTCGGTGTTTATTAGGTAGGGTGAGGAGGGGGCAGCATCGAATAAGAGAGAGGGAGAGAATGTTACGAATTTACCCTCCATTTTGTATCAAAGTGAAAGTGGGAAAGAATTAATAGTGAGAAAAAAGAGGGGGAACAAAAATTATAAAAGGTTAAAAAGGGAAAACACAATTGAATAATTTCAGCCCTTGGATTCATGCATTGTTGGATCAATCCTAGCCTCTGATTAAGTTGTCAACTTATTGAATAGTAACCAATATTTTACTCCTTATTTTATATATATATATATACAGATTACGTATGTAATCTGCAATATCTTCTCTGTATGTAATTATACATATATACATTCATATATGCTCTGTATGTAATCTGCAATCTCGGTATGTAATAAACAGATTACATATGTAAATACAAATTACATATGTAATCTGCAATCTCATGTAATCTGCAATCTTTGTATGTAATATATAGATTACATATGTAATCTGCAATATATATACAGAGAGAGAGAGAGAGAGAGAGAGAGAGAGAGAGATTTAAAAATATGTAGAGCATATACCAATGTGATTTATAAATCTCAATTTGTGCGGATGTTATATTGAGATTGAGAATCTTGAATTGGTATATTTAGTATAAACTTTGGAGTGTTTTCTAGGGAAGAATCAATAATTGATATGAATTATGTGGGATTGGTTAATAAAAACTTTGGTGACAATTGGTTATTAAACCATAAGAGCCGACTTTTGGGATTTGTGACTTCTTAAGAATTAATGATGTTAAAATAGTTAGAGGATAAATAGATTTTGTTCTAGTAATAAATGGTTGACAAATATGTTTGATTAGAGTTGGAATTTGGGGAAATAAAATCGCGCGAATTCGTCAATGGTGGCAGTAGGAGAATCTGAGAATACGAAATTATATTCGATCGATGCCAGGGGTCGATCGATCGACTGTCCTGGAAATTTGGCAATGACGCCATTTTTTAAACATGGGAAATTTTATTCATAAATTGTTTTATTCTTATATAATTAATGCAAATATAATATGGGGTTTGACTCCTAGGAATTATAGGTAAATATAGTTGGGATTTCAGAGGACTAAATGGGTGACACGTTTTGGATGGATTTCAGAGAAATAATTCATAAATATTATATTATGGCCCAAGGGAAAATGTCTGGGTATCGTAGTTGAGTGATGCTACTTAAATAAATTAATTGATGTGAAATTAACAACTGGGATTAGGAGTCAGGAAATAGACTCGGGTATTTCAGGTTAGTGTTACGGGATTTTAGGCACGAGATAATCGGTGTAATTAAGATGTATCTATATATATATATATATATATGCAGTGATATGTGGTATATGTATATTTGGAAAATTAAAAATATTTGTGTGAATAATATTTATAAGAAAGCATACCCCTCTAGTGCTATCATAGGACGTTGCGCGATGTGGGTGAATCTCCTGGGAGCAGGGTGAGTATAGTCCTCTGTATTTAACTGTATTTATATAATCTGATTTTTTTTACATACACATAATTTTTATCTATGTATGTTTTTTATTTATTATTATGTATTGTGATATAATTTATAAATATGTATTGCTATATAATTTATTTATATAAGAATTGCTAACATTATTAAGTGTGAAACAATTTCAGAAAATGGATCAGTGTTTGTCGGGGATTCACGACTTGGTTAGGAATGAAAATGACACTAGAAAAAAAAAAAGAAAAGAAAAATAGTTGTATGATATCATATAGTTATTTCGGCGGCAATTGCGGTGTGGTGGCATAAAACACATTTATTAAAGGAGCCTTCTGAAGATTTGAGAAATGCAAGACAAATATATTTGAGAAGACTTTACTATGGAAGTGATACAACTTGTAGAGAGAAATTGCGTCTTGGCATAGATGCGTTTAATAGTTTATGTAACAAATGACGTGATAAAAAATTATTACGTGACACGGCACACGTTCGGATAGAGGAAGCTGTGGCTATGTTTTTATATATGGTTGGGCATAACCTAAAGAATTGGGTTTTCAAGTTTCAATACATCCGCTCAGGGGAGACAGTTAGTCGACATTTTAATGCGTTTTTGTGCGCTATAATTAAATTAGGGGGTGAGTATTTGGTCCAGCCCGAGAAAGAAATTGAAGGTTATGAAGATGAAAAGTGGGAATGGTTTGAGAATTGCCTTGGGGCGTTGGACGGGACATGCGTTCCCATGACAGTTCCTTATCAGGATGAAGCGAGATATCTAAATAGGAAGAGTTTTAATGCGACAAATGTATTAGGAGTTTGTTGCCGTGATTTGAAATTCACTTATGTTTTAGCTAGATGGGAAGGGTCGACTGCGGATGGAAAAGTTTTACGAGATGCACTGGCAAGACAAAATCCCTTAATTATTCCAAACAGTGCACATCCTATTCTATTTTAAATAATTCATAATATTTTTCTTTTTTTTGTTCTATTTTGAATAAACTTTCTTCTAATGTAGGTAAATATTACCTTGTTGATTCTGGATATACAAATGGACCTGGTTTTTTGGCACCTTATAGAGGCACGCGTTATCATCTTAATGAGTGGTCAAGAATGGGAAATAATCTACAAACATACAAGGAGCTATTTAACCTTCGTCATTCAACTGCTAGAAATGTAATCGAAAGAGCCTTTGGACTTCTTAAGAAAAGATGGGCTATTCTTAGATCTGCTTCTTTTTTTAGGTGAAAACTCATGTGAGAATTATAAATGCGTGTGCCATCCTCCACAATCTTATATGAGTGGGGAAACCAAATGATCCGTTATTGGATATGGTAGACGAGGATTTACTTAATGAAGATCCAGAAGAAAGTGATGAAGATTGCATAGATGAGGATGATGTAATGGATAACCATGGTGCAACCAATATAGATTGTATTCGACATGTGCAAACGACTAGGGAGTGGATGCAAAAAAGGGATGCATTAGCACAAGCAATGTTTCTTGCATATCGAATAAGGAAGCGTCGATGATAAATTTTCCATATGGCTTACCTTTCTAGTTATACACTTGGTTTTAGATTACTTGAATTTATTTTCAAGTGTACTTGATTATTGTGTATGGTTTTAGTTTACTTGATTAATGTGTATGGTTTTATCTTACTTGATTAATGTGTATGGTTTTAGCTTACTTGATTACTGTTTATGGTTTATTTATTTTAAATTTGATTGTTGTAAAGGAATGGATTTTGATTCTCAAGTTAGAGAAGGGACTAAGAAGGGGAAAGGCTATTTCTCATGGACCCCGGAGATGGATAAAACATTATCCACTTGCTTTGTAGATCAAATTAATCAAGGGAACAAGTTGGATGGAAAATTTTCATGGAAATCGGTGACATGGACTAGTGGCATAAATATCATGATGGATGAACATCACATTTTCGTGACAAAGAAAAATATTGAATCACGCCTCAAGACTTGGGAGAAGCATTATGATGTTATAAGTCAAATGCTATCAACATCGGGGTTCTCTTGGAACTACGATAGGGGTAGAGTTGATGTTGAAGAAAGTGTATGGAATGCATATGTGCTAGTAAGTCTTATTTTAACATACTCATTACTTTTGTTGTATATATTGTGGTTCTTTTAAAGACTTTTTATTTAATCTTAACATTTAAAATTGAATTTATTTTCAGGATCATCCTAAAGCTATCCCATATCGAAGGAGCATTACAATGGCTAATTGGGATAGTTTATGTGTTATTTTTGCTCAATATCATGCTAATGGGGATGGTGCCCGAACAACATTAGATGATGAGATGAAAATGACAAATAATGAAGATTCTAACAACTTGGAAGATATAGTGGAGATTGATGAGAGGACCCTTGAGGACGGCGCCACACATACATCTCGAGTCCGAAATGAACAAGGGAAAACCAATGCATCATCTTCATTTATTTCTTGCTCGAAGAAGAGAAAGCATTCTGGTACTGAAGCACTTTCGAATGTCTTGCGGCGCATGGCGGAGTCACTTGATCGATTATTAAATTCCGAACCTTCCAAGGCAACAACTCAAATGGTACTAGATGAGGTTTTGAAGGTTCAAGATTTGGATGGAATACAAGTCTTGAAAGCAGTTGATCTTTGATGAATGGCCAAAGGAAATTTGATACTTTTTCTAGTTTTTCGAATGAGCTGGAAAGGCGATGGATTTTGATGCATCTTGGCGCGTGATTATTAGAACAATTTATTATTCTAATATGCATTGACTTGTTATGTTATTAGGTGGACTTTTTTTATTATGGTAATGTTGCTTACAAACTATTCTAGTTTTACAACTCTTAAATTTGGATGAACTTCTATTTGTCTTATTTTAATGCTACTTCAATTATGAATTCTTGTTAAAGTGTGATGTGATTTCATTCCGCTTTTTTTTTAATTAAAATCTTTATTAAAAGTATAATTTTTTAATAGTTCACAAATTACTAAAATTCCAAAAGAATTCTGTAATTGATCCAAACAAGGGATTATAATTCTAGTAGAATTCCAAAAGAAATCTACACTTGAACCAAACAATTGAAATGGAATGGAATTCCTTGAATTTCAATTCCATAGAATTAGAATTCCAATTCAATTCCAATTCCGTGCATCCAAACGGACCCTTAGTCTCCTCTCATGTTCTCGTATAGAGATGATCCAGAAGAAGATGGTAAACATGGGGGAGTCCAACACCCCCACTCCCCGAAGACAGACATGTATATAATAAACCCTAAGTATTGGGCAAAAGACACGCACTGTATTCTCCGTAAATGCTCCCTGGAGTATATAGAAATAATACTGACTGTACCACTGTGGACGTAGGCATTCTTGCTGAACCACGCAACAAAAGGAGTTTTGAAATTATTTATTGACAGAGCCTCCAACTCAAAGGGGGAAGGAGTGGGCATTGTGCTTGTTACTCCAGAAGATACAACCCTCGAACAAGGAATTAGGCTTGCATTTGAAGTCTCCAACAATGAAGAGGAATATGAAGCTTTGATAGCCGGACTCCAGAAGGCACACACTTTAGGAGCGAAGGAGTTACAGGTGTTCGGTAACTCACAATTAGTCTCCAATTAGATAAGTGGAGACTACAACGCAAGAGAGGAAAGAATGGCGACCTATCTCGCCTTGGCCAAAAGGCTAATGGATAGCTTCAAGGAAGTTAGTGTCCAATAATTTCCCAAAGGACAGAACAGCCACGCTGACGCCCTGGTAGTCGTAAGCTCGGCAATCAATTATGAATTGAAAGGAACGATCCCCATTGACTTCCTCGCTCACCCAAGCATCAACCAGAGCGACGAGCTACCAGGCGCGGAACCTGTGCTCCAGACTGAATCAGCACCTAGTTGGATGTACCCTTTAAAGGAATATTTGAAGGATGGTACGCTTACAAGTGATAGGAAGATCATTCATCAGATAAGAGTTAAAGCTGCTCGCTTTCACATATCTCCTTAGGACAAGTTGTATAAAAGATCATTCTCTGGCCTTTACCTGCAACGTGTTCACCCGAGGAATGTCGAGCAGATTCTACATGAGCTCCATAAAGGAATCTGTGGGAGCCATATAGGAGGAAGATCACTAGCTTTTCGAGCTATGAAGTAAGGCTAATGGTGGCCATATATGAAGAAGCCTAATGCAAAAAGATTCAATAGTATACGCTCGCAAGTGCAAGAAATGTCAACTACACGCCCCTATGGTTCACCAACCTGCCAGCAACCTAAGATCACTCACCAGCCCGTAGCGCTTTGCCCAATGGGGAATGGACATCGTAGGATCATTTCCTACCACCACAAGCAAATGCAAGTATCTGTTGGTCGCAATGGATTACTTCACCAAATGGATCGAGGCAGAGCCGCTGGCCAACATCCGAGACGCAGATATAATGAGATTCATAGGGAAGAACATAATTACCCATTTTGGAATCCCCAGAACCATCATCACTGACAATGGAACACAGTTCAAGAGTGGCCCATTCCATAGCTTCTGCAGTGAGCATGGGATCATACACTACTTCTGCTCGGTGGCGTATCCTCAGAGGAACGGTCAAGCTGAGGCTTCTAACAAAATAGTGATCGATGGGATAAAGAGATGATTAGAGCGATCTAAAGGCACATGGGTAAATGAGCTGCCTCATATTCTGTGGGCTTACCGCACAACCCCATATTGGTCAACGGGGGAAACCCCATTTTCGCTAACATATGGAATGAAGGCGGGCATCCCATTAGAAGCATGTCTACCAACTATGAGATCCACCCTTATCGACCAGGTCCAGAATGAAACAGTATTGCTCGCTGAACTCGATCTAGCAGACGAACGCAGAGAACTTGCATTAGTGAAATTAGGGAGCTACCAGCAACAGCTCGCAAGACACTATAACAAGAGAGTCAATCCAAGGGCATTCCAAGTTGGTGACTATGTCCTAAGGAAAGTCCTTAGCAGCGCAGTAAAACCATCAGATGGCAAATTGGTCCCAAACTGGGAGGGACGATTCAAGATAATAAAAGATGATATGTAAGGAGACTATCACTTAGAAACGCTGGAGGGCAGAGAGATACCCCAAGCATGGAATGCGACAAATCTTAAGAAATTATATTTCTACTTTTTTCTTTGTTTTTTTTATCAGTTTATGCAAATGGCAACTCATTTACTTGTGATCAATGAAAGTTGTTTGGCACTTGCATTCTATAAGATGTTAGTTAATATATGGACTTTATAACTTACACACCCTTTCTAAGTGATAGGCACACTACTCAGTAACGATAGTAGGGAAAACACCCTCCTCGAGTTTTCATTATGAAGCACGAACAACCTCTTTGCATTGCCCCTGGCAATATATAAAGCCCTACAGGAGATCCTTAGGCAAATTGGCCAAGTCAAATTGGTCGCCAGACTATGTTTGGTCAACAAAACCCTGATTGAATAGAGTATCCAACACCAGGTGTGTCCTCGCCAATTGTCATACTTAGGCCTAAGGGAGTGTGATGACACAACCTAAAAGGTAAAGTAAGGAAGAATGGTATCTCATAAGCATACTGGACTGGAGGGACACTTTCTCGATAATACAAACTTACCAATATAGTTGGCCAAGAGAGGCCTACGATTACCAAGCAAAGGATAAATGATGCAAAAAATAAGGAACACTTGTTTAGTCAGCAAATTCACCCAAAACATAAATTTTATATTTTTTAACAACATAAATGTACAACTCGTGTATAATCGACGAGATCGCCCAAAGCATCAATACTACATCGTTTCATTACATATGTGTACATAATTACAACTAGTAAAATCTTAATGAGGCCGAGGCATGTGAACAAGATAATCAGTTACTTGTGCTCTTCGACCGTCATTCGGGTAAGGAGCTAATTCTTTATCGACCTCGTTCGCATCTGACTCCAATAGCTGCCGAGGGATGGCATCGATGGTGATCCACTGATCATCCCTCCTGAAGGGGTTAGGCGTTAAAATGGAAGGAGAAATATCATGACGATACCAGAGCATTGAGTTCATTGGAACTTGTAGCTCCCTTAGGGCACTCAACCATTCCCTAATAAAGGTGAGCTCTTTAAATTCTGTTAGACTCATCGGAGCATCCACCCAACCTTGGTTGTAACCATCAGCCCATACTCGCCGGGGTCCTCTCTTAAACAGATGCCTCATCCTGGGGACATCCCTTTGGAGCCCAGCAGCTATAACGTATGCTCAGTGTACATCTTCACGAAGCTCATCCATTTCCCTAGCTAGATTTCTTGCATTCATACCATCTCGCAGAACGGTCGATGGGATAAAACCTCATATCACAGGAGGAACGTCGCTCAGTCCTACGCCAACTCAGGATGAGGAGGAACCCCTCAAAATGCTCGGCGCATGCTCCCTGAGGAGCAGTACCTCCCTCCTCAAAGACTCATTTTCCTGTTGCAGAATTTCTCCAACCTGGTTGATCTCGGTAACATCGAGGAGTCTTTCTCTCAATGTATTCACCTCCTTTTGAACAAAATCTCCAACCTCTTCCATCTCCTAGAGCCTGTCTTTCAGTTTAACAATGAGCTCAGTCTCCTCTATGAAACGCTTGTTCCTCAATCGCAGTGATTTGCAAATCCTCACGAAGGTATGACAAACTTCAGGACTAACGTCAGGACCAAGCATTCTTACCAATTAAGAAGTGGATGGTATATAGTCATCTACATCAACCAATTGCAGGCTATAAAATAGAAGTAAAGGAAAAAATAAATCTGTACACTCAGGGAAGAAACCTTCTCATTTCATTAATATATAAAAGGATCAGAGTACATCGACGAATAGAAAGGAAGATTACAAACAAAAATACAAAAGGAACCCTAAGGGTAAATTAGCTAGCGATCTCGAATTGCCCAGAAGAAGTTGGTTGCTTCCACTTGTCAGCAGTAGTAGGATCACCTCCTTTAGCAAGGGTAACCTCTATCGCCTGAACAGGAAGGGCATCAGCAAGAACTGACTGGGAGGCAGGGTCAACACCTTCGATGGCTGGGGCAAGGGCTTCATCCATAATTGGCTTTGGGCCTGGATCGTCCTCATCGAATATAGGAGAGGCACCATCAACCCCAACAACCAAAAGGTCTTTGTTCCAGCCTTTCTTGAAGTTCAAATGGCTGATATAGCCTATATGAACCTCAGCATCTTAATATGCGGAAGCCCACCCGGAGTTATATGAATATTTCTTAACGGTGGCTGCCTCAGACTCCTTCTCCTTTAGCTTCTCGTTCATCACCTTTTTATCCTCCACGATCGTCATCTTGCTCGAGCAGACCAAATCATAGGCATGTCACAACTCGCTTAATTCCTTATCCACTGCCTCCCTATCTCGGTTCGCTTTGACCTGGTCCAGGTCAGAGGATATCCAGGTAGAATCATTAGCCTTCAAGATAGCATCGAGCTCGGCAATCTTCACTCTCAAAGCAACATTCTTCTTATCCAGCTCATCATTCTTATTGATCAGCTCATCGCGAGAGCGATAGAGTACAGCAAAATCAGTCACAAACTGCAAGTAAAAGAAGATATTAGAAGAAGGAAATAAACAGAATTTGACGAACATTAGAAAAGATAAATAGACTTACCAAGGCTAGCATCTGACTCGGTTGTAGGGCTAACTGGTCAGTCCCCATCGCCCTTTGGCGATCAGCAGGAAGGACTGCTCTCTCGAGCAACGCAGGGGCCAATTGAGGAGAAGTGGCAACCGAGGCCCCCTCTGGCAATGCAGACACAGGCACTAAGGCCTACCTAGCCTTTGTCCTCGCCTCCGTTTTTCTCCTCTCCTCCTCCTCCTCCTTCTCCTTATCTACCCTCCTCCTCTCCTCGAGCTTCTTCATCTCCTCAGTCTTCTTTTTCTCCTCTTCCCTCTTCTTTTCCCTCTCCTTCACCTGCTCTTCTTCCATTCTCTTCTTCTCCTTCTCCTGAGCAGCAGACCGAGAACCAGTGGCAATGGCCCCACTCCTGGACTTATACTTCTTCGACCTCTGAGTGAGAAGCACATCATCATCATCATCATCATCATCATCATCACGAATCAAGTTTTTCCTGGGAGGAACCATTTCCTCGCTAGAGTTGGTGGATGTACTTAAAGGTTCTAGGTCTTCAGGAACCTCTTCCGAGCTGGAAGAGTTGTTACTACTGGAGCTTTCCCCTCTAGAAACACCTTCACCACCTCCTCTGATGTCACCCTCAGAACTGCTCTCTTCCTCATCCAACTGAATGGGATCAGAAGAAAATTCTTCAGAAGTATCAAATTTAGGTATGCTGTCCACAGGCCTCGCGATAAAACTCGACCCAATGTTCTTGTACTCGAGCAAGAAAGCAGCAGACCGAGGATGTTCACCATCAGCCAAGGGTTCCCTGATATTCCAAGCTTTAACCAACTCGAAAGTTCGAACCTTTCTAAGGACAGGCTCTAAGTTCTTTGTCCTCACTGAAAAGAAAATAGAAAAGAGTCAGAAAAATCACACATTAACAAAGAAATTTAAAGGGCCGAGCAAAGACTATCTATATACTCTTCCCCATAGAAGGGAATAGTAAATCTATCAGACCTCGACCCCTCAGTCTGGGGGGAGAACTACCAATTCCTAGCAAGGAATCCATCTTGCCAATAGTCCTTGTGAGAATCAGGTAAATTTACTACCAATACCTAGTCAGGACTCCTGGCCTTGAGTTAAAGGAGACTAGAGCTAGTTCGAGAAAAGGAATAACAAAAGCAAACTTTAGTGAGCCCTAATTTAGTTCCATAAAGTTAATTTATTCTATGGACACCATTGATTATCTTCCATGCATTGGGCGAACACTGTGCAAGGACAATGTTAAAATAACCAAAGAAATGAAGGAACAAATTATTTGGAGGAAAAGTAATCCCCCCTTGAGAGAGTAACAGGACATGAATCCAATGATCACCCTTTATCTCTCTAACATTTTTAGGGAGAGAGGCAGACTCAATGTCTACCCGTTCTGGGATATTATAGAACTTCCTAAACTCAGACAATGACCTAATACCTATCTTTGACATTTGTAAACGTTAAAAATAGTAAGTTTAGATAAAACTCAACAAAAGAAGCACAAAGAAAGAGCAAAGAGGACTTACGAGATGAAAGATCACAAGCCCAGATGACGAGAGAGAGTGAAAGCGATGAAAATGGAGGTCCGGAGGAGAAGACACAATAGATGAAACTCGCAGAAGGTGAATGAACGAAAAGAAATTTGAAACGACAACTATGGGACACTGCTCCAAGTTACTTTTAAATTTTCCCAATCATCGCGCACAGGACATGAAGCAACTACCGCCTAGATCAGCTCTCGACTTTGGGAAGAATTACATGATTCACAAAAAGTGTCATTATGGCAAATCATTTAAATTCATTGAGCCCAACTTGTGGCCCAACAACTTTAGGGTCAATTGTGGGTACTGGAATTTATCATTATGGGCCCGGACGAGTAGCCTAATAAAAACGGCCCAAAATCCATACCCGTTGCCTCAACTGAATAAAATTACGACTTAGTCTCCTCCCATGTTCTCATATAGAGATTATCCAAGAGAAGATGGTAAACGTGGGGGAGTCCAACACCCCCACTCCCTGAAGACAGACATGTATATAATAAACCCTAAGTCTGGGGCAAAATATACGCATTGTATTCTCTGTAAACGCTTCCCGGAGTATATAGAAATAATACTGACTGCACCACCATGGACGTAGGCATTCTTGCTGGTTGCGCTTCTCTCATTTATCTGTGTTGAATATAATTGTCACCACACCAACCCACAGAACTTATGTACTATTGGACAAAATTTTCTCCAACTCCCGATGTTCGCTAGTTTCATGCGTGGGATGTCTCGTAAAGCAAAATCCAAACAAAGAACCCCCCCGATACACTACTATCTAACCTAACCGTTTGTCGAGGTCCGTAAGGCCTTCAGTACATACTATGTACTTTCCCACAATCTACGTATCATGACATAAAAGTCTACTCATCCACTCTCATGCCCTTAAAAATGTAACATGAAGCATGCCCCCCTCATTATCCTAAGTACTTGGCGCAATAAATATATAACGAGCTATATTTCATCGATCGATAAGAACGCAATGTATTCTAAGTCTTAACAGACAAATAGATTCCTTTGCTCGGGAATCACATATAATTAGACACTATACTCACTGAGGCCTATAATACCATGAAAGTTTCAAATATACTCATATCTGGGGCCAACCCTATTTCATGTGGCGCCACACAAAACTAAGATCACTCCTCCCGGAGTATCCGACACGACAATCATAAAACTATATTTTTACTATCGTTTAACCATACGGTAATTAATCACTACACATTATCATAATCAACTCTACTAAATCTGACTCAATGCATTATTAAATTATAACAACAAAACATATTCTTAGGGCCCACTTGGTTCACTCACGGACAATCATCAAAATTCCCTGCTGACAACGAGAAATACATTTGTAGCAAGACTGTTAAAACTAAAATTCCCACTAAACTCGACCCGCACGTGAAGTTTAGGGTTTTCGGTTTACATAAAAGTTGTGGCACACCCATGTCACTAGAATCTATCCTTTACTAACAAGGAAGAAGCAAAACCTTGCCAGTCTCGCCAAATCACAAGGTCTCAGCACGTGGCTGCCATCACGACCCATGAACATCTGCAATCGTCATACATTCTAGGATTTCATCCTATAGTTGTCCTCTCTCATCATGGGTAATTTATTACATTATGTGAGTTTCACGCCCATTATTGAAACGTTGGCCCAAACTCGCTAGGCCTCAATTATAGCTTTATTGAACTGCCATTTACATCCCGGTACCCGAGGACCCTGACATACTGTATGCTACTATTAACGAGGACACTACTGGTCCAGCCTGAACCCATCACTCTCGGGTTATAAATTTCCTGGGACTAATTCTCTTGACCCCAAATTCCTTCGCTGGAAGTCTCACTCCTCCAGTTGTTATGCCTAAATGGCATGATTTACCATTTCTAATCTTTTCAGTGTCACTCCTCAATTTTGGATACCTTCAACACTTGTAGTTCTACTTCCTTCACATAAGGAAACCTTCACGAACCATTTCCCCATCACTGGTCCCACTGACCATTTTGAAATTCCCTTCTCTTGGACTGAGTAGTCTTAACTTACTGGCTACGCTGGCCTTTCGGAACTATGGTTGGCCTCTGCGGCCCGGACTGACTTCATCGTCTCTTTGTAGGAAGTTAATCAATCAAAATCACCTAAATGAGTTCCCAGTTGGGCACAGTCTCAGGTGGTGTTTCACTAACACCATTATGTCCAGTTCTGCCCTTCAGTCGGATTCTCTAACCCTCTTTGCTCACTTCTTCTGGTAAGACTGTAATCACTAACAACCGTATAACTTTGACAACATCAACATTAGTCATCCTAGATGGATTTCTCATACATGCTTGTATTCTACTCATGGGTCCTTTATCAACTATGGAACCTTTGGATAATTTATGCCCCTCTTCCAGGTACGAAGTTCATTATGCAATTTAACATTTCCCTCACGATCGGTTTCTATCTTACCCATTGTGCTAAACATCAAAATTTTACTCGCATTTTGTTACCACATCGAATGGAAGACCTCACGGTCAAATCGTACCCAAATTTCTCTCTAAATTTCAAACACACTTCTTCATATATGGTGATTGTCTCTAATCACTACATGATCCTCCTAAGAGCTATAAGTTTTAACTCCAAATTTTTTTTTGAGTGTCGTCACACCCCACTCTACACAATTACCTTCAGATTTTCTACCTTCGTTGGTCTGTTACACTCTCTCATTTTCTTCCTCGCGTCTTCGCCGATGTTTTTTTTTAAAGAGCTCCTCCCATTTCCCCTTTTATCGACTATGCTAGGTGGTCCTGAAATCACTCCACTATTATCTATGACTGTGTCCTGGGAACCCACAGTTCTCGAGTGACGATTTTACTATCTCTAGCTTAAGTAATCCTCACAATGATTTTTGTCCCGATCACTCTTTCCGGATTTCTATTATATCTTCTATTGAGCTTTATCTCCCGTAGTTCTTCTTACGTCCCTCGCTGGTCGTCCTAAAATGTTCGGTGTTCGAATCACACATAATTTCGTATAATGAATCTCATCCATTATAATTCGTAGTAGGAGAACGTAAGTCGCATACATAGGGGAACACAACAATCATATCATAAGGCTCTACATCAAAGAATGATGTACTAAAACATAATAAACCGCACAGATCCTAAGGACACTAGAACCTGATGCTCTGATACCACCTGTGACACCCCGCCCAATTAAATATAGAGTGATCAGTCCTCTACCAATTCAAAACAGGATATTCAGTTGGTTCATTCTTAGCATCACCGTCGACAAACTTTTTAACATATTAATCATCTAATATAAAATTAAGTTAGGTGTCAAAACATTCCCAATTTAGTAAAACCAAGTAAATCCATTTCCATTAAATTTCAAAATATAAACCATTCCCCACACATAGGAATATAATAAATGTTGAACATGGATCAACTACTAAAATAAATAAGATTAGGTAAAACCTCCTAGTTCAAAACTCCAAACCATAAAATATAATGAATACAATATATTTGATGAAGAACTAGAAGTGGGCGACATATGCCCTAAATAAGAAGTCCCGATGAAACTGAATGGAAAAGATAGATGCATCTACTACAAGGACCTACAGCTTCCACAACAGCTGCAGCACGTTAAGCAATCCAAATCTCTAAATCCGGTGTCCCTGTGGCTGAGCACCTGATATAATATATATATATATATATATATATATATATATATATATATATATATATATATATATATATATATATATATATATAGCAAAAGAGAGAAGACATACAAGAAACGGGTCAGAGCCCGATGTGTAAAAATGATTTAGCAAGTACTTAAAATTGGTTCTTAAGACAAGTCTTATGCACATGTTAGTTATTGAACTCTCACATGAGTTTCTCACCTCTCGTCTATTGTGCATGCCTAACGTATATCTAATCTCCCCCTAGTTATACCTACCAGTCTAACTAGTCAGAAAACATACTAATACTAACTATGCTCACTAGTAGTATTCCCATATCGCCCATACAATACGCTATTCAGATAGTTTATCTCACATACTAAGTTTCATTATTCACCCTATGAATGGTTAATCTTTTATCCAATAAGATTATTTCATTTCTCAATTCCATTTTATCTACTATTCTCATAAAGTAGAAAGTTAACCAAGTACACTCATACATATATATAGTCTCATCCTCCCTATATATATACACTAATCCTACACAATTAGGTTAAGACCACTTGGTGCAATGTAATGATTATTATTATTACCAAGTCTACTAATTTCACAGAGTAGAAATATTCACAAGTTCATATATATATATATATATATATATATATATATATATATATATATATAGTCACATCATCCCTATACATATATATATATATACTAATACTGCACCCCCGGGCTAAGACCCATTAGTGCACCTATCCAGAACATCATGCATCCCCGGGTTAGCACCCATTAATTCACCTATCAATAATAATTCAGAACCCTCAGGTTCTCACCCATTAGTGCACCTAACAATAGAATCTTGCATCCCCGGGTTAGCACCCATTAATGCCCCTATCAATAATAATCCAGCAACCTCAGGTTATCACCCATTAGTGCGCCTAACAATAGTCATCCTTGTACCCCTGGGTTATCACCCATTAGTACACTTAACAATAGAGTTTCTGCACCACCAAGTTATCAGTCATTGGTGCGCTTAACTATAAGGTTTTTGCACCCCTGGGTTATCACCCATTAGTTCTCTTAACAATAATATCACATAATAGGCATACACACATCATATTATAATTTATAGGTATTTCTCCAACCTACATATATACTCCTCATACGTATTTTAACCTCATCCTAAGTATAAATATTTAGATTACCATCTCTCTCGTAATCTCCAAGGTATATTCTCTCTATACCGAAATAATTAAAGTATTAATTTTCACATAGTTTCTCTCACTCCAATAAACCGACAAACTCAAAACTGGACTTTGAGAAAATCCCCAAAAATTTCCTCTGTCGCTCGAATAAGAAGGGTTGTCGTTTGAACGAATTCCACTTATCGTTTGAGCGACTTCGCGCGAGATGCCATCTCGCTCGAACGAGTTCGCGCTGTTCATCTTCTTTCCCAGAATTCTGCGTTTTTTCACCATTTATGGACCTATAAACCTCTAAGATTAAACACTCAATGCCTCATCATCAATACCCAGCAACCCTAATAGGTTATAAATCATTCCTAACCTCCTAGGATCATTAATTCGTCATAAATCATCATAATTATATAAAATCCCCAAATCAATTCATATGAACCCTAGTTTCCAAATTTTCAATTAAAGAACCTAATCAAACGAGATTCATTCATCAATATATAATTCAATTTCATAGTTCATCCTCTACAATCATGGTAAAATATTAACAACTAATTACCCCAACCTCTAATCATCATTTAACCTTCAATTTTCACCGAATTAACATGTAAATCAAGGATTGAATTCACCTACACTGACATGAGTATCATTATTCCTAAATAAAGCAAGTAATAAACACTTGCCTTAAATCGAAGGTCTGAATCCTTTGGTGATGATGGTATATACGGGTTCCTCTCTTCTCGATCTACGCGTTGATGGTCACAGTTGTGCAAGGTGAGGATAGATTGGCCTTCTCTCTTGGAATTTTGTTTTCCCTCACACCCTCTATGGCCGTTATTTTCTTTCTATGTCACTCCACCCTAAAGGACTTTTCTTTGATGATAAAATAAATCCCAATTTTCATCCATTAATTAAACCCAAAAATACCATTTACCATAATGCCCTCTCGGGGTGCCGGTTAGGCCTAAAATCGCCTCGGGACCCAAACTAAACACCCGGGTATATTATTTTGACTATCTCGACCCTTTCGAACTCAATGGCGCACTCAAAATGACCATACGAGTTAATAAAAATAAATTCTCTTTTTATTCTATTCAATTAGTCCCGACACGACTCACACGCATGTGAGACTTAAATTACTAAACTGTAGTATTTCTCACTTTCGATAATTTATCAAATTAAATAATTCCATATTACATATCACACAGTAATATTCAATAATTATCCACAATAAGTATTAACCCTTGTCACGCTAGTTAATAATTATTTCAATTCGGATTAATAAAAATTAATTTCTCGTATTTTTAATTTAATTAATCCAACAATAATAATTAATGACATAATTATTTCTACCAAAAGTAATTAATCACATAATTATTTAAATCGTCAAAAATACGGGGTGTTACATCACTTTTCATTAGTTTGGGTTAGGAGATCCGACTTGGTAGCTTTACAAGATAGGTGTTTTGATTCTCAATTACTTTCACATGCTTCCTCCCTTGCAAAATCTAAATGTTGAATGTGTTAGTTTTATTTGCATACTTTACCTCTTGTATTTCATGCTAATTTTATGCTTGTTTACTCATTTTCTAGTCTATGCTCTATGATTTATCACATGCTAGAATTATGATTTTTGTTTATCTTTTGTATTATATTTACTTCATTTTGTTTGCATTAATGGAAAAATACAAAAAGATTTTTGGTTTATCATTTGCATTTCATCTTTTTAGCAATTTAAGATTAATGAAAAATACAAATGATTTTGGTTTGTCTTTTGAGTATATATTTTTATTTTTGGTTAAAAATTTCAAAAAAACTCAAAAAGATTATTTTGTGTGTATTTAATTTGACACACTTTATGTGGCATATTCTTGTGTTTGAATCCCATCTTTTACGCTCTCACGTGGCTAGAACTTTTGGTTTAGAGTGTCAATCCTTATTATGTTTTTTACCATGCTTACATGGAGTAGCTGGATGTTGTGTTTCTTAAATGGATTCTATTTTTATATGCCTCAATTCACACATGCACGAGCTCTTTTTAAATTTAACTTTACATGGTATATTTGAGCCTCGTGAGATGTTCTCTAATCAATCTTGTCATCTACATATTTGTGACCTAGGAGGACTAGTGCAAGTCAAAATCCGCTGCACGTGAGATTTGTGAGAAATAAAAATATGATAAATATAAATGTGCACGGGGAAGGGCTCCGAAAGGATTTATTTTCCTTTACGAATAGTAAGCCACCGTTTTTTTGGACCTAAAAGAAATACGTCGTCCAAAGGCCTAGAAGAAAATATGGCATTAAAAAAATATTTGCCAAGGCCTATGTTTTATTGATATATTCATTCAGAATTAATATAAATGCTTATTGAGGGAGATTGGATGGTATATCAACGGTTTTCACAATGTCCGTTTATCCTAGTTGTACTTTGAATGTCATGAGTCTATTGGTTTGTAGAATCATCAAAAGTCTAGGCTTGTATGCATTGTGTATGTTTGTTCATTGAGTTCAATTTATATTGTCACATGGGGTTATATTCAAATGTGATGAAGTTTGCAATCAATTGAGAACTCCGTGAACATGTTTTAAGTGATTGGGTCTAAATTTAATTGGTACTTGTTCACACCCCAACACTTCCGTTTCCATATGACACATTTGTGTCATACGAGTGTGAAAGACTCCTATTATATTTTGTGTGTGTCATTTGTGTGTTTATATCTATATATATGTGCGTGTCCATCTTTGGTATATCTAGAGTTCGTATATATATTATATTTTTGTTTAGTCTTTGCCTTGCTTTCTAGTCCATATATGCTTTAATTCATAATTGGTATCTATCTTGTTGCATTCTTTGTTGATATCACATGCCTAATACTTTATGTATCTGATTGGTATCATTTTCTTGCATCTTAGTTGGTATCCGTTATTATTTGTTGGATTAGTTGTGCTTTTGTTGCCCATATGCTTTAATGTTCTCATCACTTTATGCACAATTACATGTTTTATCTTCTTACCCATTCTATTTATCCCTTTCTTCGTTTAGAGGGTGTATATACTTCATTTGGGGGAGATAAGTTAATTCTTGATTCTTTATCCTTTGTCTATTCCTGAACAAAAAGGGGGAGATATTGATAGGGGGAGAAATGGTATATAAACCTATTATAATCGTATCTTAGTTTGGAAACATTTATCTTAGGGGGAGACGTCTTTCTAAGTTGATCATTGTTGATAAAGGGAGAGAATTAAATTTAGGGGGAGTACTTACTTTACTTGCATTAAATAGTTTGATATTCCATATGCGTGTAATGTGTTTGCTTTAGTGCGCAGGAATTATATTATAAGTGGAAACTTTCACCGGCAAAGATTGTGATTCTTGGGTTGTTTGAGTCAAGCATTGTATTTTTACTTTTGGTGGGACATTTTATTAGTCTAGTAGAGATTGAAGACCCTCTAGGATTTTTATTTTGTTTTTCTCCCGAAATAGCCAAAGGGGGAGATTTGTAAGGATACATATTTCCAATTGAGTCCTTTGTAGTTTTGGCTCAATTACGGATAAAAATGTTTGAGTCATAGGATAGAGTTAATTGATCATCCTTCAAGCCTATGACATGTTTGTTGAAGACGTAGCAGCCAAGAGTATAAACCATCATCATATTGCCAAGTTTTTTTGTGCCTCGTTTCTACGTCATCAACATGGTTACATTGCTCCTAAGGTATGAATGCATTTTATTATATATAGGAGCTTGGAACATTTTATAATGGGTGAACGTTTAAGTTAAAAACTGTTTTTTATTTGTCAAAACGATCTTATTAGACTTCTATATAAAGTATATAAAGTTTCTGGGCTAAATTCGTAATTTTCAACTTTCTGGTTTCTCATTCGATATTGTCGTTCGAACGAGATTGTCGTTTGAACAAGAATGTCGTTAGAACGAAGCTGCCAACGAGCTTCCCCATAGGACACTGGAACATCGTTTGAATTGTCGTTCGAACGAGATTTCTAACGAGTTCAATTTTAAGCCACTAAAACTTCGTTAGAAAGGCTCATTCGAACGAGACTTCATTCGAATGAGATTTCAGGCGGCAAACGTTTATGGGAGTTTTTAGCAGTTTTTACCTATGTTTCCCACTTCCTTACCCCACTAACTTTGGACAGAACTTAATAGTGCGGGAACCAACCTTTTTGTTTTAACCTTTTCATATCCTACAACCTCCAAGAGAGTGTTTTTGAGAGAGAAATCAAAAGAGAAAAAGTTCTTGGTTTAAGTGTTGCTGATTTTCAAGGAAATTGTTTTCAACACTTGTTTTACACCCATATTGTTTATCCAAGCTTCCATAGATATATTTGAACTTGTTTGGAGTTTGGGCATCGGTTTTCCATATCTACCGTTTGAAGAGACATTTTGGGTTTGCTTCTAAATCCCACAAAGAAGAAGAGGTTTTCGTTGATTTACCTACTTGGAGAAAGGCTCCTAGTTCGGGTGACGGTGACCATATAAAGTCCGATCGCTGGATTCCGAGACCACGGTAAAGCTCCGTGGTTATTCTCTAAGAAGAGGTTGATACAAGAAGACGCGTTGGGGCTTGAGAGGGATTGAGTCAAGTGTTGTAAGCCATCTTATTTGTATTTATAAATTCTGTACTTAGTGGATTTGAGGCTAGGGTCGTCCGAGGTTTTTTCCCGTTGTGGGTTATTCCTCGTACATCGCGGCGTAGTGGATTAATCGTTTATTTTATCTTTTGCAAAATCACCTAGAACGCATGCTCAGGTAAAAAGATAAAATTGTTTTAATTTAATCATTACTTGTATAATTTGGTGCAAAATTAAATATTGGGTAATGTTTATGTGTAATTAATTCAAGTCATTAATTTAATGTGTTAAAATTTGGTTTGTCCTAATTTGTTAAAATTGAGAAATATGACTTAGGCAAATTTTCTAGGACTTGGGTTAATTAATTTGGTTTAAGTGAAATTAACATAAGTGTGTGTTTATCTTATTTCACTTGGTTTAATTTTAATTTGAAGTAAATTAAAATATGGTGTTAATTTGAACCATCATCTAACGTTTTCGCATCACAACATGAAAATTGATTTTAAAGTATAAAAAGACTTTTGATTTTAAAATTGGGGGCCTTCGGGGTGCTTTCAAAAGGTCTGATCCATTGATGATGTTGTTATTGGTGCGTTCCTCACTTTTCGATCTACACGTTGGTCAAACTATTAGTGTGAAAGCTTAAGTCTTTCTCTAAGAACACCTATGGAGTTCTTCTTCTCGCTCTTAGGTTTTCCCTCTCTCTGACTTAGGTTTAGAAACTGATAGGTAACCTCTCACCCACGTACCTTTTCTATTTAATTACTAATTTTTGTCCATTTTAATTCTCCAAAACCCAAATTACAAAACTACCCCTACGGGGTGCTGACTTGGCCTAAAAATATCCCGGAGTCCAAATAAAATATTCGGGTAGAGTTTTTTTACTATCTCAACCCTCCCGGACTCAACGGCGCACTCGAAATGATCGTACAAGTTTATAAAAATAAATTCTCTTCTTATTTCAATTAATTAGTCCCGACACGACTCACACGCGGGTCCGACTTAAATTAGTAATTGTTGCATTTCTCATTCGTGAAAATTTATCAAATTCAACAATTCCATATTACTTATTCTCTTAGTAATATTCAATCAATAAGTATTAACACTGGCACACTAGTTAATATCTATCTATTTTAATCCGAATTAATTAACAATTAAATCTCACATTTTAATTCAATTAATCCAACAAAAATTATATAACACATAACTATTTAAATGCTAAAAAATACGGGGTGTTACATACTTCCCCCCTTATAACGGAATTTCTTCCCAAAATTAGAGAAGTGAGGCATTTTTGGTAGGGACAACTCCGAGTATTTACCTCACATCTCATGTAATCTATGATGTACCACCCGTACAGTACATTATCGAATACCTGTAATAATAAACACCTCACTGATGTTATAATTTACTCTCCAAGCCTTACCATTTAAATTACACTACTTAAATTTTAGGTAATTACTATCTAGCCCCCTACCACTCACACTAGTAGATTAATCAGTATTTAGAAATATACGAATTCGTCTTACTACCATATCGCATCAGTAGTTCATTCTTTTTTAAACTGTATATACTTTACACACAATATTTACCATCAATGTTATCACATTTTCACCATACTGCCTCAGTAACGAACTATGGAACTCAAGCATGTAAGCTACCGGTTCCAAGTTAACAATAATAGAAAAAGATCCCACATAACTTGGTACCAATTTTCTCATTCCAACATGCAATAATGTTACTCCAAATCATTTCAATCCTGGTTAACGGGCCTTAAATTCCTTTGGCCCTAGTAGCTCATTGTCCTCCACCTCTATCCAATAAGCACAAGGATGACAAGATTTTTACATATGACACCTCAATTGGAGTCGTATCGATATTAATCTAAGGGGAGACTAACTCCACCGGTGGAAGATATTACTATAAACCTTCCCATTCTTGCAAATACAACATATTTCGTAATAAATAACTAGAAATCTCAATTTACCCGTCCACTTGCGTGTGTGTTAGGCCATATACACTCGTAACTCGATACTCATGGCCTCCTGGAAAATTTTCTCGATAATTGAGTCATAACTCTCTCGACTCTATTAGACAAAATGTCTACTTGTACCCCATATAACCTTACTATCTCAGGAATAATGGTTGGGGTTTACCGTCACACGTTATGATTAGTCCCTACTTGGTATAACGTGAGTTACTCCAATAACCTGACCCATTTGCACCCGAATAGAGTCGTTATCCCGTTACGAAGTAATTTACTCTGTTATAGTTTAGGGATATATTCTCCCATAACTAACAAGGAATTTCTAGTTCTTAAGGAAACTCTATTGTTTCCTGATGGTCCACTTCCAATTTGATCTTAGTAATGTCTTGACTCGTTTATGCCATCTCTATTATGGTTTTATCTCATGATGCATTTTACCTTTCTCACAAACGCATCCACATCCATGACTCGTGTGATAATTTTCATCGCCTCATGTCATACGTCCTTCCTCCTCTCTTTAAAGTTTTAGATTCTCGTGAAACATGGTCTCTACACATCTTACCCAGTAAGTTTTAACTTTCTCGAGTAAAATTCTATCGATTATTTTTTTCTATACCATCCTCGTGGAAAATTAGGGAAGTATCAGGCCTAACTGACCAAAACCATCAATCATCTATGTCCTAAAGTCACAACTTCTACATTCATTTACCGTGAAAATATGCATTTTGTCTCAATTTTCACTTATGGAAAATGCCATAGTCCAACTACCTAGGGCATGCATACACCCTATATTTTGTGCATTACAGTACCACTATACTAGACGTGTTATATATCTCTCAAATTATTCCCCAAATGCTTGGCATGACAAAATGGTAGGGTCCTACTCTGCTACCCTACATTTTCCACCTAATTATATCTTAGGTTGTCCCACTAGACCGCTCATGGTGTCAACATTTTGTAACATTTTCACATATTAACCTTATACGGCTCTATCTGCCTTAATCTGTAATATAACCATTATCTCACAGTTATAACTTCATAGATGTGTAACCACTACGACACTAAATCCATGTACTAAAAGAAAACTTCTACCAACTTCCAACGGTCACTAAGTTTCATGCGTGGGATGTCTCGCAGAGCACAATCCAAACAAGGAACACCCCCGATACACTACTACCTAACACTGTTGGTCGTCAAGATCTGTTAAGTCATTAATCCACAACATATATCCCTGAATTCCCATCTACAAACATAAAAATTCTCCTCCTCCACTCTCATATCACTAAAGATTGCATGCAACGCGGCGCTCTCACAATCACAAGTTATTAGCGCTATATAATTAACGATCTATCTCTCTTCGCTCTACAACAAGTCAATATACCCTTAATCACATCAGTAAAAACATCACTTCTCCCCGGGATTAAAATAGTAACCCTAGTGTTATCCATTCACATATGTTATGACACGCTCATGTCATTGAATCCATTATTTTCTCATAAGGATGGAACAAATCTTCATCGGCCTATCTTGATCATAGGGTCCCCGCACGTACGTTTTGTGACCCATAATTATCTATCATCGTTATACCTTTCGAATTCCATTAATTTGTTTTCCCCTTTCTTGTTGTGTGTAAATTATTTTGTTTTACAACTTACATGCCTCACTTTGATATGTTGGCCCCATATCTCTTGGCCTCAATTCTATCCTTACTGGCCTTCCTTTTATTCCCTGGGCCCCATCGACCCTGAAATACTGTATACTATAATCGTTGAGTGCTACACTGGTTATGTCCGGACCCACTACTCTCGGGTCATTAGTTCCTGGGCCCAATTCTTTTGACCTGAATTCTACACAGGATATCTGACTTCTCCAATTGTTACACCTTACTGGCATGTCTTGATATTCCCGTTCTTAATAATTCCACTTCTTATGTGGATGCATTCAATACTGGTAATCCCCCTCTCTACAAATAGGTATATTTCCCTTTCCCTGGTCCTACTTGCCTTTTTGGGATCTCCTTCTCTCGGGCCTAGCAGTCTTAGCTCCCAGTTTTCATTTTCGTTGTTCCTTTGGCACTACTGAACAAATGGAACACATGGTTGACCTCGCTCGTCTTGGCTGAATTCATCTCCATTACGTTGAAATGGAACCATATCCTTTTAAATAGTCTTCCCCACTGGGTATACGTTCTAGTGGGGTTTCACTAACACAGTTGAATTCAATCTTGCCCTTCGGCTAGGTATCGCAACTTTACTGGCTCCCTTTCTTCTGGGGCATTGACGTATTCTCATAAACGTATAATTTTGACGACATTAGTTGCACCTCCCATTAACACTTGGGCATTCCACTCACGAGTCCATTTTTAACTTGCGAACTCTGTTTGTCTTCCGTAACCCCTACCTCGGTTACAAAGTTTGCTTATCAAGTAAGCTTATTTTCTCACGGTCGGTCCCTGCCTGACCTACTTGTGATAAGTTCAAAATATCTTTTGCATCTCCGTCTGACCAGTAGATGGAAAAATTACACGGTCAACCCACACCCAATATCTCGATGTGACTGACTATTCTTACTCTTTATACTGCTTCTCTGAGATATAAAAATTTCGTTTGAAATTTAAATTCTGAGTGTCACTTCACTCTACCTTACACTTTTGCTTTTGGATTATCTCCCTCCATTGGCCCATCACACTTAGATAATACTATTGGTGATCATCGTTCCCCTAATGGTTCACAACTTTCAATTGTTTCCCTCCTCCTACAATCCCGTTAATGGCCTTCGATGGTCGTACCACATTGTTCGGTGTTCGAAGTCCAATCAAACTCCCATGTGAATTGGATTCACTAAACTTAATCGCAGGAGAGCGTAAATTTCATACGCAGTGGAATACAACAATCCTAGAATAAGGCTCTATATCAAAGAACGTTAAGCTGAAACTTAATTAGTCGTACAGATCCTAAAAGACACTAGAACCTGATGCTCGGATACCACCTGTGACACCCCGCCCAATTAAATGTCGGGTGATCAGTCCTTTATTAAATTTAAAATATAATGTTATGTTGGTTCATTCTTAGCATCATTGTCGAAAACCATTAAACAATATAATCACCTAATTATTAATTAAGCTAGTGACAAACATATTTGATTTAAAGTTAAAACCAGAAGATTCATTTATATATGCATTAAGGTATAAAGCATAAACCATACACAAGGATATAATCATACTGTCTATGAATTAAATACGGAAATCAATAAGACTGGATAAAACCTTCCAGTTCAAAGTCGTAAACTAATAATCATCACAAAACTCAATCCAATAAAAAAGGAATCAAAATGTACTGCGTACAAACTCACTAAAGGGAATGGGCGACACATGCCCTATCTGAAATATCTGAACAATAAATATATTAAAATGAGAGAAGCGTCTAATTTTCAATGACCAACAGCTCCCACGACAGCTGCAGCGCGACAAATAATCCAGGTATCTGAATTCGGAGTTCATGTGTCTGAGCACCTGTACTAATACATATATATGTAGCAAAAGAGAGAAAAGATACAAGAGACGGGTCAGAGCCTGATATTTTAAAAATATTTTAGCAAGTATTTAAAAGTGCATTAAAGCATGTATTATGCGCATGTTAGTTATCGAACTCTCGCATGAGATTCTCACCTCTCTTCTAATGTGCACACTTAACGCATCTCCTAACCCATCCTAGCTAGGCTACCCAAGCTAACTAGTTTGAAGTCATCAAATCACTATCTACATTCACCCGTAGTATATCCGTATCACCCATACAAAACTATCCCAGATCACTACCATTCATATTTACCGTCCCAGTAATTAAATCTTTTTCTCGTTAAGATTGTTTGATTTATCTTTATTATCATAGCGACTAGATTCTCATAGTAGAATTTCCCATAAACACACACACACACACATACATACATATATGTGTGTATATATATATATATATATATATATAACACCCCGCCTAATTAAATACCGGGTGGCCAGTCCCATACCAAATTAAAACAGAATATACAGTTGGCTCATTCTTAGCATCACTGTCGAAAAAATTTACAAATCACCCAATACCCAATTAAGCTGGTGCTAAAAACTTCCAAATTTTAATTCAACAAAATCCATTCTTAGTTTACAAATAACACAACACATATTATTCTACAACACTAATAACCGAATAGATAACAGAAAAGAATTTAAATGCAATTCGAATAAACATTCCCAAATTATTTCTCAATACAGTACCCAACAATAATAAGTGTATTAAAATAACACGAATACAAGAGAATTTGACTCAGATAGAAAAGATAACTGAATTCCTTTGGGTGACATGCCCTAACTAAAAGAATACTGTGAATCAAATGAAGATAGGCGTCTAAGCAATACTCCATAGCTCGTCATAATCCGCTAAGGTTGGCGTCCCTGCTGCTGGACACCTGATATAGAAGGTACAATAGAATAGATAATATGCAAGGAAATGGGTTAGAGCCCGATGTGAAAATGATTTTGAAAACAGCAAATATTTAACAAGTGCAAATAAAGCATTTATTATGTACATGTTAGTATCCAGACTCTCACTTGATATTCTCACCTCTCAGCTAGAGTGAACTCTTAACGTTTCCTATTAACCTCCTAGTTAATGGTTCCTCCTAACTAAATTCCATAATCTGATTCAATCCCATATCATAACCCCGTATGTCCCATACCATACGTAGTATAATCATTCATATACGTTTCTCATTAATATGACTTAAGCTTTTTACATCAATAAGAATAAATATTCATTAACTTAGTTCAATTCTTTTTCTCTATTTACCTTCATCTACAGTTATCCCACAGTAGATTGATCTAACCACTATATATACATTCATTTAATTAATTATATATATAGATATATAATACGGCACCCCGAGACACAGCTGCGGTGCATGCATTACTCTGCTACCATGTCCCAGTATCGCTAGTCGCCGAATAGGGGACTAAAGGTTAGGTAAGGATTCCTCGAACCATAAACAACAACATAAAAATAGGAGGCGAACATAGTTCTCATACCCACGGGCCACACACATACCTACGTTCCCATAGTTAGTGGACTTATCAACTCCCCGATAAGTTTTTCATAGACCTATGTTCTCGAGCGACAAATCAAAGATCCCATGGATTCATCAGGATATGACTGCCCTCACGCGCAAACCTCCCATCGATAACAAGTAAGCTAGGTATGTCATACACATAAATTATCAATCAATCAAATAGGCTTTATCATCTACCTATAATATAATATCAACAAGGTAATCACACTACCCTAAGGTAGTTCCTATACGTAGCGTTATATCTCTTAAATCCTACGTATTAAAATATTATGGCTTCACTTCTTAATTTAATTTTTCCTGAGTCTCACTCATTACTCAAGGTTTAAATAGGTTTTCAACAATAGATTTATTCAGTAAGATATCACTAATATCCTACTGGTCCATGTCATCTTCTCTCCCGAATTACTACAAATTAAACTCCCCTTTAATTAGGGTTATAACCGATTGTTTCTAATCTCTTATAAACACATCCACTATCACCTATGATTGTAGGTACCCAGAATTTAGGACCATGGGCCTGGACGAGTAGCCCAGTTCTGGCAGCCCAAAATCTAGGCCCTCTATCTTTCATATTGACCCGATCTCTCCCCACGATCCCATGAAGAGAAGTTATAGGGGAGCACAACCTCATGAAGGGAAAGGATAGGGAAGATGGCTAATGTGAAGGAACCCATCATCTCCACTAACTAGCATACGCATGTATAAATTAAACCCTAGGTCCGGGGCAAAGGACAAGTTGTATTCTCTGTATTTATTCTTCAGAATATAGAGAAATAATACTGACTGCACCATCGTGGACATAGGCACATATTTTCTAAACCACGTACACCTGTTGTTGTGTGATTGGCATTTTATTTATTCTTTCTTGGTTATTACCTCTTTCATATTTATTTGTGTTGCATAATAATTGTCACCATAATTGGCGCCGTCTGTGGGAAGCGTTCATCTTTCCCTGAGAAGAGCCCACGCCAAGAAAAAATCTAAGATGTCTGGTCACAGCAGCAACGCTCCTCAAGAAGGAGATATTCAGGAGCCACGTGCTCCTCGCAGGATTAGGTCTGAAGTCCGACGTTCAGATCAAGGGGCTCGCTTAGAAAGGCCAGCCTCAGAAGAAAGTCAAGGACCAGCAAGGTCCACGCAGATATCCAGATTGATCAATGCATATGAAGCAAGGCTCCACGAGCAGAGGGAGTCTTCTCGCAGATATGAGGCTGAGAATGCTCGCTTTAAAAGAAGACTAGAAAAACTGGAGAAGGAACTACGTCCTGATACCAGGAGACGCCCCTATCGCACTCCTAGCTCTTAGGCGAGCAAATCTCGCAGCCGAGGAAGGAGCCCTGGGCGGTAATATCCAGGGGACGACGGTGGCGACTCAGATGACGACCTCCGCGAACAACTAAGAAAAGCTCACCGCTTCCAGAGCCCTGCTCGCAGCGACGACAACATACGGAACCTGGTCCGCAGAGAAATGGACCAACATCTAACTCACCGCGGCACCAGGTCGACTAGAGAACTCGCCAGGAGAGCCCTTAAGACCCAGATGAAGTCACCCTTCACGAGGGAAATTGAAGAGAAAGAGGCTCCCAAGAAGTTTACCATTCCAAGGTTCAAGATTTACGACGGGAAGACTGATCCCATTGATCATGTCAGGCAGTACCGGCAGGCCATGACCCTATGGAATCACCTGGATGCACTGATGTGATGTATTGTTCCCTCGAGCCTCCATGACGTGGCCCAGAAATGGTTCGAGAAACTCCCTCACCGATCCATCAGAAATTTCAAATCCCTGCCCGAGCTCTTTACGGCCCGATTCATCACCAGCAGCTCCCATCCCAAAAGGATGGATGCTCTATTAACAATGAAGAAAATGCCTCAGGAGACACTCTAAGACTACGCGAAGAGATACTGGGAGTTATTCAACGAGGTCGAGGACTGCGCAGAAGAGGTGGCAGTAGCTTCATTCAAAATTGGGCTACCTAGCTCTTCCCTCCTTTACCAGTCCTTGACAAAGAAGGAAGCTACGACCATTGATGACCTGATGGCCCGGATTGAGAAATACGCAAAGGTGGAAGATGTCACCCGCCTTAATGTAGGAGAAAACGGTCGAGCCAAGCTCACTACCAGGGGAAGTGAGAAAGTTGAGAACCAGAAAAAAGGAGGTAAAAGTGGAGGCAAGAATGGCTCCAAAAATGGAGGAAACCCTGACATTACAAAATTGTTCCAGGCGGTCAACATTATCTTCAAAGAACCAATTTACAAAATTCTCGTGAAGATCAAGGATGAGCCGTTCATCAAATGGCCCCGGAAGATGGGAGGAGACCCCTCGAAAAGAAACAATGCATTAAGATGCACTTTCCACAAAAAGGGAGGGCATAAGACCGAGCACTCCAAGGCTCTTAAGTCCCACCTCGAGGAGTTGGCCCAGTCCGGACATTTCAACGACTTTGTGGAAAAGAAGGTAGAGAAAGTGGATGCCCACAAAGAGACGAAACCCAAAAACGTATTGGAAGATGACGCCGGACATGAATTCGCAGTAATCCACGGAGTATCTGACGTCAAGCAAATCCAAGGTAACTCAGCTCGAATGGAGGTAAAAAAGGTGACAGCGGTAATGCAAGCTTTTCAGATTGACCCAGCAAAATCACAGTCAGGAAAACGTCAGCGAGCAGAGGATATCAACTACAATAAGCATATTGTTTTCACGGATGAAGATCTTGTGGGAGTAAGGACCCCACATCATGATGCCTTAGTCATTACACTCAGGATAGCCAACTTTGACATTGACAGGCTGCTCGTCGATCAAGGAAGCTCATCCGAAGTAATGTACATCGACCTGTTCCAGAAATTAAAGTTGAACATCGACGACCTAAAGGGAACCACTATCTCCCTGGTCGGCTTCGCTGGGAAGATGACCATGCCTTTGGGCAAAATAGTACTGCTGGTTCGTGCTAGAAATGTTTCCAAGATGATCGAATTCTTGGTGGTCGACATTGATTCACCATATCAAGCCATCCTCGGCAGGGGATGGCTTCATGCAATGAAGGCAGTCTCCTCGACCTACCACCAGAAACTCAAATATGTCACCGAGCGGGGAGTAATGGAGATACATGGCGACCAGGCGATGGCAAGGAAATGCTTCATAGCGGCCATCCGACCAAAGCCAGAGAGAAAAGCCGTTCAAACCAGCGAGAAGGTCGAGGAAGGTGCAATTCCTTCCAAATAGCAATTAAAATATGGAAGGCCTAGTGTGGAAGAGACCAGGCTCCTCCCCTCCGAGCGTGTCGTCGAGGACCTCGTAGAATTGACGGCTAAAGAAGGCGACAGCAGCAGAGTCTTCCTGATCGGAGTGCCACTCACTGACAAAGAGCAAAAGGATTTGTCAACCTTACTCAGAAGCAACGTAGATGTTTTCGCTTGGGAACCCTATGAGCTGCCAGGAATCGACCCCAGTATGGTCTGCCATCAGTTGCACGTCGATCCCACATTCAAGCTGATAGCACAGAAGGCACGACGAACTGCTCCCGAAAAGGCCAGAGCAATAGAAAAAGAAGTCAAAAAACTGTTGGATGCAGGGTCCATACGGGAAGTGCAATTCCCCAAATGGTTATCCAACCCAGTGGTAGTTCCGAAAAGCAACGGGAAGTGGAGACTTTGCATAGACTTCACTGACCTCAACAAAGCCTGCCCCAAGGATAGCTTCCCCCTTCCGAAAGTAGACCAACTAGTAGACGCCACCGCAGCTCACGAACGAATGAGTTTCCTGGACACATACTCAGGATATCACCAGATTCCCCTGTATGCCCCAGATCAGGACAAAACGGCGTTTATCACGATGGTTGGTTTATACTGTTACAAGGTCATGCCTTTTGGGCTAAAAAATGCAGGGGCAACCTATCAGCGGCTGGTAACTAAAATGTTCAGGAATCAGATGGGTGACACAATGGAGGTCTACATCGATGACATCCTCATCAAGAGCAAGGATAAGGAAAATCACCTCTCGGACCTGTCAAGTATCTTCAAAATCCTCAGGAAATACTGAATGAAACTCAACGCGAGCAAGTGTTCCTTCGGTGTCCAGTCAGGAAAGTTTCTTGGGTATTTGGTCAGCAAGCGAGGCATAAAGGCTAATCCGGACCAGATTGAGGCAATCAACATAGTGCAACCTCCTCGCACTGTCCGAGATGTACAAAAGCTCACTGGAATGCTCGCTGCTCTAAATTGTTTCATTTCTAAATCCTCCGAGAGATGCAAGCCTTTCTTCCAACTCTTAAAAGGCAGCAAAACAGTAGAATGGACCCCCGACTGCTTGCGAGCATTAGACGAGCTCAAGTCCTACCTAAGCTCTCCACCATTGCTTGTCATACCACAACAAGTGGACTCTTTGTACCTCTACCTCTCTGTATCCAGTCATACTGTCAGCTCAGCACTAATGTGTGAAGTTACAGGAATCCAACATCTAGTCTATTACGTGAGCAAAACCTTATTAGATGCCGAGCAGCGCTACCTACCATTAGAAAAGCTCACATTCGCCCTAGTAATGGCCTTGAGGAAACTGAAGCATTACTTCGAAGATCATACGATCATAGTCCTTACATCACACCCCCTCAAGGCTGTCCTAAGGAAGGCGGATTTGTCGGGCTGATTGTCTAAATGGTCGGTCGAGCTCGGCCGATTTGACATCCAATTTCAACCAAGGACAGCTATCAAAGGTCAAATCCTTGCTGATTTCATAGCTGAATTCACAGGCGAAGAACCCTTCGACCAACCTAAACCAACAGAACAAAAAAACCAGCCTACAGTGGAAAGATGGAAACTATTCGTTGATGGAGCCTCCAACTCAAAGGGGGCAGGGGTAGGAATTGTTCTCATCACTCCAGAAAATACAGTCCTTGAGAAAGGAATCAGGCTGGGATTTGCAGCCTCCAACAACGAAGCAGAATACGAAGCCTTAATAGCAGGTCTCCAAAAGGCACAAACTCTGGGAGCAAAGCATTTGCAGGTATTCGGTGATTCACAACTAGTTTCCAATCAGATAAGTGGAGACTATAACGCGAAGGATGAGAGAATGGCAGCCTACCTCTCCTTGGTAAAAAACTTAATGACGAGCTTCGAAGACATAAACATCCAACAGTTTCCCAGGGGGAAAAACAGCCACGCTGATGCCTTAGCAGCCCTGAGCTCGGTAGTTGATTCTAGCCTTAAAAGGATCATCCCTATCGATTTCCTCAACTGCCCAAGCATTTACCCCAACTGCGAGGTGACAACAACAAAACCTATACTCCAATTGGAATCAGCCCCCAGCTGGATGGATCCCTTGAAAGACTATTTAAATAACGGAACACTCCCAGAGGACAAGAAAACTGCCCACCAGATAAGAGTCAAAGCTGCTCGCTTTCACTAATCCACAGGAGGCAACTTGTATAAAAGATCTTTCTCCGGCCCCTACCTTAGATGCATTCACCCAGGCAATGTCAAGGCAGTGCTGCACGAGCTTCACGAAGGAATTTGTGGAAGTCATGTCCGAGGAAGGTCTCTAGCCTTCCGAGCAATGAAGGAAGGTTATTGGTGGCCATACATGCAAAAGGACTCCGCAGTATATGTCCGCAAATGCCTAAAATGCCAACTTCACGCTCCCATGGTCCACCAGCCCGCCAGCGAATTAAAATCCCTGACCAGTCCCTGGCCCTTCGCCTAGTGGGGGATGGACATTGTGGGACCACTGCCCACCGCTGCTGGCAATCGCAAATACCTGTTGGTTGCAACTGATTACTTTACCAAGTGGATCGAGGCAGAACCATTGGCGAACATTCGAGATGCTGACATGATAAGGTTCGTATGGAGAAATATAATCACTCGATTCAGAATCCCCAGAACCATCATCACTGACAACGGAACACAGTTCGAGAGTGTCCCTTTTCAGGACTTCTGCAACAAACACGGGATCAGGCACCACTTCAGCTCGGTGGCCTACCCTTAAAGCAACAGACAAGCAGAAGCCTCCAACAAAACAGTGATCGCTAAATTGAAGAAGCGGTTAGAGCGAGCCAAAGGCGCGTGGACAACCGAGCTACCGCATATCCTATGGGCATACAAACCGACTCCTAGGCGAGCCCCAGGAGAAACGCCATTCTCACTAGCATATGGTATAGAAACGGTCATCCCACTAGAAGCGGGATTGCCTACAATGAAATCCGACCTTGTCGAGCAAGGCCAGGACGATCAGGCTTTGCTCGCTGAACTCGACTTAGCCGACGAGCGCAGGGAACTTGCCCTAGTAAAACTAGCAAGCTATCAGCAACAGCTCGCGAAGCACTACAGCAAAAGGGTCAATCCAAGAAAATTCAAAATTGGGGACTATGTTCTAAGAAAGGTCCTGGGCAACACAGTGAAGCCATCAGACGGTAAACTGGGCCCAAACTGGGAAGGACCTTATAAGATAATTAGAGACGATCTGCGAGGTGCCTATCATTTGGAAACGATGGAAGGCTGAGAGATACCACGAGCATGGAATGCAGCTAATCTCAAGAAATTCTATTTTTAGGAGTTCTATTATTAAATCTTTTATTGTATTCATTATGTGAAAGGACAGTTCATTTCTCAATTCGCTAATGAAAATCTCTCAGTTGATCACTCTCTTATTAGTAACAGTTATATCTTACTACACATCCCTTCCAAATCACATGCATAACGGTTGACATAGCAGGGGAACAGCCCTCCTCAGGTCATCGTCATGAAGCACGACAGACCTCTTAGCATTGCCCCTGGAAATATATGAAGCCCTACAGAGTATTCTTAGGCATCAAACCAACTTTGGTAAAATGAAATTCTGACCGGATGAAGACATCCAATACCAGGTGTGTTCTCGCCAACTGCCCTACTTAGGCCTAAGGGAGTGTGACGACAAAACCTAAAAGGTAAAGTGAGGGCACAATGGTATTCTTATACTGGACTGGGCGGACACTCACATGACAAAATAAAAAGGATTGCGAAGCAGAAAAAATATAAAAGGATTGGATGAACACGTTTTGTCGGCAAAATTGCCCAAAACTCGAACTTTTCATTAATCTTTTATATTTACAAACAATGATAGTACATGTTTAGTCGGCGAAGCTCGCCCAAAGCATTTACAATTATTAAAAACAAAATCTCAAGGAGGTGGAAGCCTCCGAGCAAGATAATCAGCAACTTTAGCTCTCCTTCCATCATCAGGAGCAGGGGCGAGCTCTTCCACGAGCTCATTTGCGTCCAATTCCAATAATCGACGGGGAATAGCTTTAATGGGGATTCATCGATCATCCCGCCTGAATGGATTGCGCATCAGAGTAGAAGAGGACATCTCATGACGATACCACAGCGTCGAGTTCCTCGGGACCTGCAGCTCTTTGAGGGCACTCATCCACCCCCTGATGAAGGATAGCTCCTCGAATTCTAATAGTCTCGTCGAAGCTTCCAGCCAGTCTTGATCGTAGCCATCGGACCACACTTGTCGAGGACCGTTCTTGAACAAATGCCGTAGACGAGTGACATCCCTCTGGAGCCCAGCAGCAGTCACATAAGCTCGCCGAACATCGCCGCGGAGATCCTCCATTTCCCTCTCACACTATTCATCGGCTTCCCTATTCCTACCCCTGGCACTCCTACCAGCACGTGGGAGGGGAGGCCGAGCAGCTCGCGACGAAGAAGAGCCTTGTAGGACTGCCGAAATGATGCTCGGCGAATGCTCCTTAAGCCTTAGGACTTCCCTCCTCAAGTCTTTATTCTCCTGCTGCAGGAACTCCCCAACCTGGTTAATCTCGGTGGCCTCCAGCAACCTTGCTCTCAGTGCACTGACTTCTTCTTGCACTGAAGCACCGATTTCTTCCATCTCCTGGAGCCTGTCCTTCAACTTGGTCACTAGCTCGGATTGATCCTTATATTTCTGGTTCCTTGTCCTAGCAAACCTGCAAAGTCTAACAAAGGCCTGGCGAACTGCAGGGCTTGCATTAGGACCAAGAGTCCTACCTAGTTGAGAGGTAACAGGAATATAGTCATCCACATCAACCAACTACAAGTAAAAGAAAGAGAAAAGAAAGAGATCAGCATAAACAAAAGTGAAGTCTTTTAATTAATAAGGAACGAGGTTACATCCGATTGGAAAAGAAAAAATTACAAAGCAGCCCTATCAATTAGCAACCTCGGGTGGCCCAGAGGTGGATGGTCCCTTGTCCTTATCAGCATCAGCAGGGGCATTACCCTCTGCAGGGGTGTACTCTGTCCTCTCGACCAAAGGAGTGTCAGTAGAAGTCGCCTGAGAGACAGGATCAGTACCTTCAGTAGTTGGGGCTGGGTCCTCATCTACGGCTGGCTTTGGCCCTGGATCGTGCTCGTCAAAGAGTGGGGATACAACGTCCACCCCAGCAGCCACGAGGGCCTTATTCCACCCTTTCTTGAAGTTCAGACGACTGATATAGCCTATCTGAACCTCAGCATCCTCATACGCAGCTGCCCAGCCAGAGTTGTACGAGTCTTCCTTAAGGGTGGATGCCTGGGCTGCCTCCGCCTCCAGTTGCTCAGCCAGAACCCTGTTCTTCTCTGCAAGGTCTAGCTTGATCGAGCACACCAGGTCATAAGCCTTCCTCAGCTCGCCAAGCTCCCCGACCGCGTCATCTCTCTCGCGGGTAGAATTAACAAGAGACAGTTCAGATGAAACTCGAGCTGCATCAGCAACCTTCAGGTCGACCTCCAGCTGAGAACCCCTGGCTACCAGAACAGATTTTTGCTATTCCAGCTCACCATTCCTTCTCACCAGCTCGTCGCGAGAGCGATAAAGCACGGAGAAGTCAGTCACAAACTGCAAAGAACAAGGGAGGGGTCAAAAAGAAGAAACCATCAAAACTTGTTAAAAGAAATTGGGAATTAGAAGAGAACTTTACCAAGGAAAGCCTCTGGCTAGCTTGCAGAGCCAGTTGATCGGACCCTAACGCCCTCTCGCGATCTGCAGGAAGGACTGCTCTCTCTAGCAGCGCAGGGGCAAGCTGAGGAGAGGCGGCCACCGAAGCCCCCTCGGGCAAGGCAGACACCGGGACCAGGGCTTGACCAGTTTTGGTCCTCAACTCCATCTTCCTCCTCTCCTCCTCTTTTTCTCTTTCCCTTCTCTTTATCTCCTCCACTTTCTTCTTCTCTTCCACCTTCTTCCTCTCCTCCTCTCTCTTCTTCCTCTCTTGCTCCTGAGAAGAAGGCCGAGAACCAGTAGCTATGGCCCCAAAGGCAGTCTTTGATTTCTTGGACCTCTGTGTAAGGAGCACGTCATCATCATCATCATCTTCATCTCTGATCAAATTCTTCCAGGGAGGCATCTCTTCACCAGAACTGCTGGAAGTGCTCGACGATTCTTGGGCTTCAGAATTCTCCTCAGAATTAGAAGAACTGCTATCGACAGAGCTCCCTCCACCAAGATTACCGACAGGCTCACTTTCAGAGCTCCTCTCCTCTTCGTCCAACTGGATTAGCTCGACAGTAGTCTCTTCGAGAGAAACAAACTCTGGAACACTATCCACAGGTCGTGCTAGGAAGCTGGAACCCACGTTCTTATACTTTAACAAGAAAGCGGCAGATCTGGGATGCTCGTCGTTACCCAAGAGCTCTCTGATGTTCCAAGATTTAACCAACTCAGAAATTCGGACCTCGCTGAGAGCAGGTTCCACGTTCTTTGACCTCGCTGTAAAAGAAAACGCAGAAAGGGGTTAGAAAATTCATAAGTCAGCAGAGTTTGAAGCAACAGTACCAATATCTACCTATATATTCTTCCCCATAAAAGGGAACAGTTAATCTTTCAGATCTTAACCCTTCAGATTGGGGAGAGAACTGCCAATTCGTAACAAGAAAACCTTCCTGCCAATAATCCTTGTGGGAATCAGGTAGATTTACTACCAATACCCTATCAGGGCTTCTAGCTTTGAGGTACAGGACACCTGAACTAGTTCGAGATAAGGAGTAACAAAAGCAGACCTCGGTAAGACCTAACCTTGTGTCGTACAATTGATTTATCCTATGCACGACATTCACTATTTTCCATACATTGGGCGAACATTGTGCAGGTACAGTACCAAAATAGCTAAAGAAATGCAAAAACAGATCATTAGGGGGAAAAGTAAGTCCCCCCTGGGAAAGCAACAAAACGTGAATCCAATGTGCATCCTTTATATCCCAAACTTTCCTAGGAGGCGAGGCATAACACTCAATCTCTAACCACTCAGGAATGTTGTAGAGTTTTCTAAACTCCATGACTGACCTATTTCCAATCTTCGCCATTGGAAAAACACAAGAAAAACTACAAACCAAAGAGAAAATGCAAAGAGCACGAGAAACTTACAAGACAGAAGATCAGGTCAAATGGTGAAGAAGCAACGAGAGTAGAGATCGAAAGAAGAAGGTACAAACCGTAAGAGCTCTCAGAAGATAGAAGTTTGCTGGAAAAGCTGAAGCGATGAAGAGAAATGTGACTTATCCCAACAAGCCTTCAATTCTAATCATAACGCACGAATAGCGAAGCGGGTGCCGTCAAAGCAACTTCACAGTTTTCAAAGAATCACAAATCATCCATAATGGCCGATCATTTAAATTCATTAGACCTATACACATGGCCCAACAAATTTAGGGGCAATTGTAGGTACCCAGAATTTAGGACCATGGGCCTGGACGAGTAGCCCAGTTCTGGCGGCCCAAAATCCAGGCCCTCTATCTTTCATATTGACCCGGTCTCTCCCCACGATCCCATGAAGAGAAGTTATAGGGGAGCACAACCTTATGAAGGGAAAGGATAGGTAAGATGGCTAATGTGAAGGAACCCATCATTTCCACTAACTAGCATACGCATGTATAAATTAAACCCTAGGTCCGGGGCAAAGGACAAGTTGTATTCTATGTATCTATTCTTCAGAATATAGAGAAATAATACTGACTGCACCATCGTGGACGTAGGCACATCTTTGTTGAACCACATACACCTGTTGTTGTGTGATTGGCATTTTATTTATTCTTTCTTGGTTATTACCTCTTTCATATTTATTTGTGTTGCATAATAATTGTCACCACAATTGAACCTTCTTGTAACCCTAAGGCTGCCCAAGTGATTTATTAAATTTCCCCTACTGGACCTATCCTTAATCCTCATGCATACAAATTAGAATCCAACACATGAATCTAGCAACCGAAATTTCTTTCAAATTTAATTATCATAATTGTAATCAATTAAATCCCAATCACATTAATTCGATTCTTATCTAGGGCTTACTGATCTTCCCTAAGTCCAATAATATCCAATTAATAATCACCAAATATTTACAATAGGTTTGGGATAAGAACAAGCATTAAAAAGAAACAACATCATGAATTCTGGTGAGGTTGATCGAACGAAGGTAGGGGGTCGATCGATCGATCGCCCAGATAACATCCCAGTTTTCTGCATTTCTTCGATTTCGGGTTTCATCACTTTTGATCATTCAAACCTTCATATTAACAACCCAAATTCCATATAATCCTTACTACATGATATGGCAACATATGTGAATGATTTCTAATGATCTAAACATCCTCGAATCATCAAGAGTTTGAATTAAAAGCATCTATGTATCCTATTTTTTTCCTGAGAATTATAACATAATATCTTCAAGAACACACCATTGATTCTTAGAATTTCTTCACCACATTTATGATTATTTCGAGGATTACTATCTACCTACAACATGAGTTTGATTCCTACATAGTTCCATTTTCCAAAAATCATTTAACAACTCTATCTTTATCTTCCAAACATGAAAAATCTCATCTTTTTACAACTATCCTATCATAGACAGTATACAAACTTAGATTGAAATCATCAAATACTTGCCTCTAATGAAGGTCTGATCCTTTGGGGTTGTATATCACAGGTGGTTCTCCCCTTCTCCGATCACTTCCAGTGGTGGTTGGTGGTGGTGACCTTTGGTGCTTAGTTCTCCTCCTTTCCAAGCAAGCTTCTCTTCTCCCGATCAACCTTTCACTCTCTCTAAAAAGATGACCTCCCAATTTTGTATAGAAGAGATGAATGAGACCACGTACAACTAATCTCCAAATACTTATAATAAGACAAAATTCGAAATCACTATTCATCCCCCTTATAAAAATGATCAAAATGCCCTTTCGGGTTGTCTTTTCATTTCCAAATGACCCGAGACTCAAAACCAACACCCAAATAGACTTTTCTGGCTATTTCAACCCTTTCGGATGTAACGACACATTCAAAATGACTATAAGGTTGATGTAAAAATAAGTTTCCTTCTTAATTTAACAAATTTGTCCCGACACGTCCCATACCGCGTCCGACTAAAAATTCAAATTTCTGAATTAATATTGCACAGCCATATCAATAACATCACATTCATATATTACCTAAATATCTTTAAGTAATATTCAGAATCATTCATTTTAATATCCACAATTAGGATAAAACCCAAATGAATTAATTTATAATAAAATCCAATTAATCCATTAATTTAAAATATAACCCATTTTAAAAGTCATTAAAATTACGATGTATTACAATATCATCCCTATACGTATATATCTCAGTCCTGCACCCTCGGGGTAATACCCATTAGCGCATTTAATACAAATGTATAAATATATCCATATAGTCACATCATCTCTATACGTATGTATATACTAATCCTGCGCCCCAGGGCTATCACCCATTAGTGTGCCTAACCATCATAATCCTGCACCCCGGGTTAACACCCATTAGTGCCCCGAACAACATTAATCCTGCACCCCCGGGTTCTCACCCATTAGTGCGCTTCACAATATTAATCCAGCACCCCCGTGTTATCACCCATTAGTGCAAATTAATAGTCATACAATAGTCATCCACACATCCTATTAAAAATCCATAGGTATTCACCCAACCCAAACATATACTTATATACGTATTCTTCTCTCATAACTATGTATATTATATTTATTTTAGCCCAAATAATCTACGTAGTAGTAATTCATAGCTGGATTCATTACTGAGCGCTCACGAGTATTTCTCCTCACTCGAAGGGTACCACTACATTTACATGTCAAGACAGTATATAAGATCCCTACACTCTAAAAGTCCAGGATATCATTATTCCCTAACCTCATCATTTAAGATTCGAAAGGTTCTCCAAGGTTCTACAACAGCATTAGAAGTCTGTGGAAAAACGAACCGAACTGATCCTTCAGAAAAAGAAATCGATCCTTCAGAAAACGAACCGATCCTATCCAAAAAATGAACTGATCCTATTAAAAAAAATAATCGATCCTATCATGTCAGACCTGTTCTTCAACAGTTACGTTTTTACAATTTCTGCACCCAAAACCTTATAGTTCATACCCAATCTTCAATGTAACTATTTTGATTGATAACCCAACGTGTTTACACAATTTCTAACATCCTGGGATCATCCAATCATTATGAATCATAAGATAAAATTATGAAAACGCCAATTTATATCATAGTAACCCTTGTTTCCCAATATCCCATTAAAGAACTTAATTAAACTAGATTTGTTCATTAATTTCTACTCCAATTTCGTATTAAATTCTCTTGCATACATAAAGAAATTAACTACTGAACCATCTGTCCATAATCATAAATTACTTCTCCAAATTTTCACCCAATTTTAATGAAGTTCATTATCAAATTTACCTACACTAAAATGAACATGATTATTGCTAAATGAAAGCGAGTAATAAGCACTTGCCTCAAATTCAAAGGTCTGATCCATTGATGATGTTGGTATTAGTGCGTTCCTCACTTTTTGATCTACGCGTTGGTGGAACTATTGGTGTGAAAGCTTAAGTCTTTCTGTAAGAACACCTATGGAGTTCTTCTTCTCCCTCTTAGGTTTTCCCTATCTCTGAAGTAGGTTTAGAAACTGATAGGTAAGATCTGACCCACGTACCTTTTCTATTTAATTACTGATTTTCGTCCATTTTAATTCTCCAAAACCCAAATTACAAAACTACCCCTACGGGATGCCGACTTGACCTAAAAATATCCCGGAGTCCAAATAAAATACCCGGATAGAGGTTTATGACTATCTCAACCCTCCCGGACTCAACGATGAACTCCGAATGACCATACGAGTTTATAAAAATAAATTATCTTCCTATTTCAATTAATTAGTCCCCACACGGCTCACACGCGCGTCCGACTTCAATTACTAATTGTCACATTTCTCATTCCCGACAATTTATCAAATTCAATAATTCCATATTACTTATTCACTCAGTAATATTCAATCAATAAGTATTAACGCTGGCACGCTAGTTAATATCTATCTATTTTAATCCGAATTAATTAATAATTAAATCTCACATTTTAATTCAACTAATCCAACAATAATTATATAACACATAATCATTTAAATGCTAAAAAATACGGGGTGTTACATATAGGATTTGGGTTTTTGCCAAAAGTCACATTAAAAACTCATGACATGACCCCTTTATACAGAAAACACATTTTTTTGAGATGGTACAAATTTATAGGATCCGTTTAAATAAAAATACAAGTTCATTCGAACAAAAACACGACGTTTGTTCGAACCAAACTGAAACTCGTTAAAAAAATGCTATTCTCTTTAGAATGGACATTGAACGAGGCTTAAACTACATTTATTCTGTAAATAGAGAAAATTCCTTCGATGTTCGTTTGAATGTTATTCGCACGACAAAGACATGACATTTTAACGAAGACTATAAATTCGTTCGAACGACTACAAACAAAAATTATTTTGCCATTAAAAATCTTTTAAAAAAAGTGGACAATTTTTTTTTTATAAAAACAACACCCAATATAAAAACATCCAAGGATCAACATATTTATGCATTCATAAATGATAGATTCTTAGAATATGAAGACAAAGCATGGAACGAATCATTAAATAGTCTACAAATAAATTAGCTTGGCCAAATGTTTTTTTGCAAATAGGTAAAAAGCCAAAATATATACGAATTGACACCATCAAAATTTGTTCCTTAAATTGTGGATAATTCTCGATGTGGCCGATAAATGGTTGAAGTGAAGTTAGAATCATGGAGATTCGACAACTTGAATGCCAACTTAAAACTTCATGGTTTTGATGGGTTGGAAGTTTGGATCACAAATCCATTATGAACGGCATAAATGGTTAGCCCACCTTTGGGAAGGGTTAAAAGATATTTTAAAAAGGATTTGTATACATGGTGAAAACATAAGGGATTTCCTTTTTAGATAAATGCGGAAGCGTAAGGATGATGGTTCAATAAAATTAAACATTTAATGTATTCACCTAAACCGATTCATTAATCCAAGTCCGAGAATTTGCCTAGGTCATATTTATCAATATTAACAAATTTGGCGAAATTAAATTTTAGCACATGACTTGAATTAAATAAACTTACCCAATATTTAATTTAGTCCCAATTAAAGTGAGTGTGATAATTTAAACTGAATTTTATCTTGAATTATCCTACGCATGCATTCAACGTTATTATGCAAGAAAAAATAAACCATTCACACTACGCCGCGATGTACGAGGAAAAACCCAAGACGGGAAACAACCTCGGACGGCCCTAGCCACAAATCCACTAGATACGGAATTACAATTACAAGACAGGTAGACTTACAACGACTGACTCGATCCCTCTCAAGCCTCGACGCTTCTTCTTGTAGACACCTCTTCCTAGCGGATAACCTTGGAACACCACCGCGATCTCGAAATCCACCGATGGGACTTTATATGGTCACCGTCACCCGAGCATGGAGCCTTTCTTCATGTGGGTAAATCAACATAGAAACACTTTTTCTTTCTTTGTGGGTGGTGGAAGCAAAACCCAAAACTTCTCTTCAATTCGGTGTAGAGAAAACCGGTGCCAAACTCCAAGCAATTGATAAGTATATAGAACATGGAATAAACTCAATTGGGTGTAAACACTAGAGTGATGAAAATATTTCTCTAAAAATCTCACTCAAAACATGAACATTTTCCTAAACAATTTTTGCTCTCAAACTCTCTCTAAGAGATAAACAAGGATGGAAAAGTTATGGAAATGTTAAGTTGGAAAATGTCATTCCCGCACCTATTAAAGTCTGCAAAAGTTGGTTAAAAACCAAGTGGGGAAGTGGGTGCAAAACTGCCAAAAAACTGCCAAAAACTGTTCCCGCCTGGCATCTCGTTCGAACGAGACTTCTAACAACGTTCCAGATTGAACTCGTTAGAATCTCATTGGATATCTCGTTCGAACGACAATCTCGTTCGAACGACATATCTAACGACGGACCAGTATGCTTTAGAGGGAACTCGTTGGCAAAACTCGTTCGAAGGACATCTGGTTCGAACGAAAAAAACTCGTTCGAACGACATATCTAACGAACGACCAGAAAGTTTGAAATATTCATTTTTAGCCCAGAAAACTTTATAAACATTTATTTAAAGTTTTAATTAATTCTTTCTTAAAACAAAATGCAGTTTTTATAAAACCTAACACCCAATAAACTTGTTCCAAGCTCCTATATCTTTAATATTGCATTCATACCTTGGGAGCATGGAACTATGATTGATGACGTAGAAACGAGGCATGTAAACCGACATATTTGGTGATGTTTTATACTCTTTGCCGCTACGTCTTCAACAAACACTTCATAGGCTTGAGAATATTACAATTAAATACTATCCTATGAATAAATGTTTTTGTCCGGAATTGAGCCAAAACTATATATGGACTCAATTGGAAATTTGTGTCCTTACACATGGAAAGGCCGTAGAAAAATGGAAGAGTTAAAAACATTTTATTCATTTAAAAAGTTGGAGTAAAACACTCGCGTATGGTACGAAAAAAAGTTTTTCCAAATGTTTATTGAGTGGTCCAATGGCCACTTGGGCACTCACCCACAAGGATATCATCCTGTTTAACAAAGGCTGAATGTAAATATTTCTAAGTGTTGACCCACACAATTTTACATGCTCATCAAATTTATCATCAATCACGGTATTACCCCAATGGACGAAATTGTATAATTATCACATCGATATTGACCCCTCATATGTGTCACACCCAAGGTTACATATAATTTAAATCACGATTTCATTTTACATAATTATGGCACTTTAACAACCAATCTTACCATTGATTATTCCCAATTTGGTTCCACTTGCCCAACGAGCGGTATTTCATTCCATTAACATCCCTAAAGACTCTACGTCTACAAAGGCTGGAGCCCAAAATACCTCACACTATGAACAACGGTTTCACCACTTACTGGCTTATGTGGACATCCGTAAATTATCAACATACGTAATCTAAAATGTGGAAGCGATTTATGTAAGTACTTGATCGTATGTCACTTGGAACTAACTCACTAGTCATGGTAACCTCTTTGACCTTAGCGTCGAGGACACGAATTTCATCGTCATCAAACTAGCATGACTGGACCAAACCACATCGATGTTGAAAGATCCAACACCGACCTCACCACGTCACACCCAAAAGAAACCTTGAACCTAAAGCTCTGATACCATTTATAACACCCCGACCCGGATTTATGGGTTACCCGTGAGTCAACCCGGTCTGAAATGAGCGTTATGTGTGAAGTGCAACAAAGCAACCTAAATAATGTTGCTAATCCAATTTTATTTTAATCATCATTTCACTTGTTAGCATGTGATTCTAGTTTCAAGGTAAACTATGTGAGGGACCCATGGGGAGAACCCTGAAGTCCAAGTAAACAAAGATACTAACGTAATACAAATAAAATATACGTAGCTGTAAAACGCCCTCTAAATACGAAATCGCTCCCAACCTGTCGTAACAAAGTGGGGATATGAGCCTATGCACAGTGAGATTTATATAAAAAGTATAGAAATGAACGGGATAACGGAATACTCACTCTCTACAACAACATACATGCGAAAATATGTATATATTACATATGTATACCTTTGAAAAATACATGTTTCGATGCATTAATCAATTTATTTCCAAAATCCTAATTTGCCCAGATTAATTGACCTTAATCTTATCAATGCTCTCTTTATTCATACTTAGCATTTCTTACTTTATTTCACATACCCGATTCAACAATTGAAACCATTAACTTAACTCACCCAAATACGTGCCTTTATCGGAATTACTCTCTTTAACTCATTAACACACACTTTAGTATTTCCATTTCAACTCATGCATTCATCTTCTTAGAAAATACTTATTTGTTACCTGAAATCCCTTCCAATACTTACTTATGAAATTATGGGTTTAACAACTTGGTGCTTAATCACCCATTTATCTTCTTACTTCTATCCCATTTTACCTTATCTTAAGGACAATAATTGATTTACGCATTTACTTGTCCATTTACCCTTTACTGGAACACTTGTTCATCCATTCAAGTTAGGTTGTATTAACACATTACCAGACAACCCATTTTTTGATGCATTCTATATTTCCTTTATCTTTTCTCAAAATCTTCCAAATAACCGCATACTTGCACGGGCTCCACACTAACGGCTATGCGCACCATATGCTTTGGCCAATAATTTAGGGCCTTTCACCCAAGGGCTTCGGGACCTTCTTAATTTATCCTGGTGTCATCCGAATTCCTTTGATGTGTTTTTAACATTTTACAAATGTCCACATTACACTACTTCTTTACTTTTACCCATCCGAAGCCAAAACTCAGACATAACATTCCGTTTTTCCATTACCACTTGGAAAATTATTTCTTTTCTTCTTTAAGTCCCATATCCACACACACACATGATTTATACTTAATTCATTTCCACACACATTAGTGTAAAGACATTCTTTAACATTTTTATTCCATATAAATGTTCCACTCTAAGTAAATTACCAATTTACCCTTTGTTTACCGAACTTGAAATTTAGTTCCCTAACAAGTGTTATTTCTCAAAATGGTTATTAATTTTCCAACATAACATTTAAAACACCTTAGCCATTTTAACACTTTTTTAATATCACACCTTTGCCCAACTTTCACACATTCTTTAAGACCAAAACTTCCATTTGTCTTATTTAATGGTTAGACCCAACAAGGCTTTCCTTAAACTTGTACACATATTTATTACCAAAATATTACAAGTTTATGTGCATGAGAAAGTGGACTTTAATATTCAAAAATTCGTTTACACGGTTCAAACATACATTTATTCTAGAATTTACATCATTTGCAATAAACACGTATTCTCCTTTCATTGTAAACAAGTTGTGACACCCCGACTAATTAAATACCGGGTAGCTACTCCTTTATTAAATCAATACAAAATGTCAAGTTGGTTCAGTTAATAGCATCACTGTCGAAAACATTTTAAATATTACTAACCACCTAGTATTTAAAAAGTAAGTTGCCAAATTTTAAATTAAGTCTGATTAACATGCAATAGAAGAATAATGGAAGAACAACAAAATCCATTTACCATAACGAAGTAATGAAATAACCAACAATTAATAATAAGTCCGGAGGAAAACTCCTCACCACAATCTCACAACTGAAAAGTAATATGACAAGTCTGAATCCTGAATTAATTACATGCCAGAAGTCTGAATAACTGAAATAAATGAAATGTCTCTAAAAGAAATGGGCGACATGCCCTACAACTGATAAATGCTGAATATAGAGTCAAGATAGATGAAGCGTCTACAAGCAAAGTCCTGTAACTTCCACAAACAGCTGCAGCTCGTCACCTGAATGAGGATCCTAAGCATGGTGTCCTTGTGGCTGGGCACCTAAAATGGTTTTACAAAAATAGATTTGAAAGCAAATGGGTTAGAGCCCGAAAGTGGAAATCATTTTAAGAACAGCAAGTGTTTTAATAACATTAAAACATTAAATGCAAAATACATGTTAGGACGTGCACTCACATGAAATTCTCACCTCTCGACTACATGTGCACTCCTAACGTACCGTACCCATCTAAATAACATACATATCTAACCAAACCGTAATAAGTTCTACTCCTTACTACTCGATTCCCATATTACATTCTAGCGTTATCAATTAAATAGAGGGCTTTACGTAAACTCAGATTCTCAATTAGTAATACAATTCACTATTGGTTAACCCGTTATGTTTTCTCAAAACATTACCATAATTATATTCACAATATCAACATGAAAGTTCCCATTAATTAAGTGTATATTATCCACGTCACAAATATACAATACAAGCACCCCGAGACTAAGCTGCGGTGCACACATACTCTGCTATCCATCCCGGTACATCACGTACATAAGGATCACGCATTCCGAATCTCTCAGGAATCGTTCTCAGATAACAACAATCACAATCAATGGAGGCGAACACAGTCACATCACATGGGTCACGCACATACCTGCGCTCCCACGATTAGCATACTTATTAAAATCCCAATAAGTCCTTCTCTGACCTATGTTCTCAAGGTACCAGTCTAAATCCGAGCAACACAAGGATTAGAGGGCCCTAAGCTAACATAAACCTCCCGTGATCGGAAGTATGATAGGTATGTCATACACATAAAATCATATACATATACTAAGTATGCACACATCTTAGTAATCACCATAATATATTTTTAGTACACTTCTCATTCTCGTACCTACTTATAATGTTACATAATTTACATGTTCCCGGTTGATACAATTATACAAGCCATTAATTGTTCTCACGTTGTAATAGACACTCACGTCCTAATCCATAATTTCCATTTGGTTCGAACTACACTTCTAGGTTTTACTCCTCATTATATCCCAAATATCCCAAATATCTCAATTACTCATCAAGAAAGTGTTATCTCTACATATAAACAAGGTTATGGGACACTCGAGATTAAAACAGGATAAAAAAACCAAACTGTCAGCTCGTTAAAAGTCTCGTTCGAACGAGGCTGTTCGAACGAGAGTTCGTTCGAACGAACTGGGTATCTAACGAGATCTCGTTCGAATGAAAGTCATCGAACGAACATTCAACTCGTTAGAAGGCAAATTGTCTACTCATTAGAAGCTCGTTCGAACGACCTGGGTAGGTCTTCTAACGAGGGACCAGTTTCGAGCCCATAAATTCCTTAACTCGTTTTTCCAATTTTTCTACACCTCTAATCTCCTCTAAACATCAAACCAACAATTGTACTTGGGTTCTAATCAATCCTAAATATACTTAGGTCATATATTAACGTATTTTGTGGGATTAATTCATCCTCAATCTCATCCAAATATTAAATCTCCAAATCTTCTTCCCCAATCTAAAGAACATGAACCCTAGAAATTAAATTCATCCATAGGCATAAATAAATCCATTTTTATGGTATAAAAGATGTATTTTTCTCTGACTAATCATCCTAACATTATTCTACATGCAATCTCCTCATACAATTATAAATCTCTACATCCAATTCAATGGGTTTTTATCATTCTCCAAGAACAATGAAATTCTGTCAATTTCCTACGCATGGAAGAAACATTCTTTGTAATAAACGAAATTAAACCACTTGCTTTATGTGTATTTCTGATTTTGACATCGATCTGATGAATGGTTCTCTCTCTCTCTGCAGAATTCTCCTATCTTCTCTCTCTACAAGTCTTTTTCTCCAAAGTGACAAAGGTGGCTAGGGTTTTCCTTAGGAACTCTTTTGGAACTAATTTCAATAACCTCCATAGCCTATTAGGTTATTAGTGGGTTTAGTGGGTAATTGCCAAATCAGATATTAATTCCAAATTTTCGTGGGTTTTAATTCCCAAAAATCCAAAATTACCAAACTACCCTTATACGTTGCCGGTATGGCCTAAAAATGTCCCGGGACCCAAACTAAACCCCCGGCTAGTGTTTTCTGACTATTTCGACCCTTCTGGACGCGTTGGCGCACTCAAAACGACCATACGATTAATAGAAATAAAATTCACTTTTATAATTAAAATAATTATATTCCTGACGCGATTGTCACACGCGTCTCAACAAAATTCCCAAATTGTCATATTTCAATCTCACGACAAATTTCATAATTCAATATTCATATATAGCCATATATACTCATTAATATCAAATACTAACTCGCATCTCGCTAGTATTTTTATCCGGATTAATTTCCAATTAATACACATTTAATTCAATTAACCCCATAAATAAATATCACAAAAATACGGGGTATTACACAAGTGTAATAATTCCTTAAAGTTTTTTATTCTATAAGCATGACCAATATTATTTTTGATTGAGAATACACTAAAATAACATTTTCATACATTTATTCCATAAAATTTCCATTATTTTCTTTTACTAGAAAATATGATAAAATAAGATTTTCTCACATTTTCTTCCCATAAGAATATCCATTATTTTCTTTTACTAGAAAATATGCTAAAAAATATTTTCTCACATTTTTATTTCATAAAAATGTTTATTATTATATTCTGATTTTTGTTTATGTTTTAATACCCCTTTTATATCATCATTTGATACCATCTCATGCAATACAAAAATGGTTAATGATCAACACTTGGATGCAAGCCAATAAACTAAACACAAATATTTAACCTAATATATGCAAACAACATGCTGAAATATACTAATCATTAAACTTAAATCAAATTATTGTTTCCCACCTCAAATGACATACAAATCAGTAGTAGTCATGGAATAAGCAAGGGAGATGACAACACCCCACCTCCTAAGGTGGCCTTAAAGGAGTTGTCTTGCACCACCAAGTTACCCTTGAAGAAAGATCCATGAAGATCCTCTTCAAATACCTCCAATAATACCATCATCTTCTTATAATAACACCTCCTCAAACAACCATCAAAGACGTCCATAGATTTACAATGGACATATGAGTGTTTAGTGGTGTGGGTGTAAGGTTGAAGTCGAAACTGGAGTAAGGCAGTGGACTAAAATGACAGAGTTGTGAGCTTAGAGAGAGGGAGACGTTAGAAATATGATCGAGTTTTCCCTCTCTTAACCTCATACGATTTCCCTCTTATACGCAAACCAAGGAACTATTACCCAAACGTGGCAACCTCACTAGAAAAACCCTTCCCATATCAGGTACGTAATTACTCCTAAATCGAAAGAACACCGATCAATTTTAATCCAAAGGTAACAATGCAAAGAACATTTCAAACAGCAGTAGCGATGATTTGACAGGTGCGTCATTCGAACGATGGAACTTCTCGTTCGAGTGACGGCAAATGTCGTTTGAATGACAAGGAATTCATTTGAACGACCAGTCAGCAAAAATGAAGTTTCTCTTACATTTTCTACCTTTTATAGACTTGCATGTTTGCTCCCATTAATCTTCAAAAATATAAGAAATGCCCATATGTTTTAATTACTTTCTAACCAAGAATTCCATATAATCCTCACATCATGTAAAATCAAAAACATTATTTTCACACAATCCAATTTAATACTCCAAATTCTGTAATTATTATCTGTTCCTCCAAATTTAGAAATCTCTCTATATAATTTTAGTTAATTAATCGGGGCGGGGTATTACATACCATGACACATGGAGTTCAAAAAATAAAAATATCCCCTTAATATGTTCACCCCTTTTAGTCCATAATAGACAACATGTTAAAATCTAGACCTGAAATGTTAGCATCACGAGCATCAAAATTTTAAATATGATTATAAAGAATAAACAATCAAGCATATGCGATGAAACTTTAACAAACCAACAAACTATTTTTAAATTTTGAGTATAAAAAAATCTACATATAAGTACAAACAAACACACCATGGAAGCAAGAAAACATCTAAATGATGGAAATGGGATGAGTGAGTGTGAACTTAATGCATGGGAAAGTGAACATAGGCATGCATAGCGATGGTGCATGAGTTCAAAGAGATACTCCCAAAGAATGAACTCAAGTAACCCTTTTGAATTATTTTTTTAAGATAGTGAAATTGACTCAACTCATACAAAATGTCAATAATTTCAATGCTTCTCAAATCAGTATCTCCAAACTAGTTAATGTTTTTGAAGGAATTTTAATATTCAAACCCATTGATCTTAAACTTATAACACCTTAAAATATAACATTTTAAGCATAAACTCTCAAATTTTTTGAAGGAATCATATTGCTCATGTATAATGAATCGTAAATAAAACAAATTGGTCTTGGAACTTTTGTTTTTATGTGTAGAAATCATCTTGTAAGTTCTTACCAATGGTTTCCTTTAACGCAAAGAAGATTGCACCTTTCGTTGCCCCTTTCCACTGCTTAAACTTTAATGATCAATTTTTCTGTAAGAAAAATTCGGGAAATGGTTTTAACATGAACAATTAGTTTATAGTACATTTTATTTATTATTAAACACAATTTAAATGAAAACATCTTATTCAACATATGGCAAAGAAGTACAATGTTCAATAATTCGTACATGTGTGCAAGCAAGGTGATACAATGAGTCTATCATGAAGGAAGTGATCAACAATGAACAATGCATTGCTAAAACTGCATTATGAAGAACACAAAAAATGTAGCCAAGTATAATAACAAAATAATTAAATCACATGAATGGATGAAACGAAATTGTGATTTGAACATCTTAAATGCGCATCCATATATGGTGTAAAATAAAATACAAAAGTCTTTTTGAATTTATTAATTTTTTTTATCAAAATATAATATTTTTGAAATTTTTATAAAAGAAAAGTAATATTTTTGAATTTTCAAAAAATATACATAAAATTCGATCTAGTAGTAATAATAAATGACAGTAACATGAAAATCTTCCTAAACTAAAAATAATACTCGAACTCAATCAATGGAACAAAAACGCAAAGATTTAATAAGATTCTCAAATCTAAGTGCATATAAAGGTTCAGTGAAAATATTGACCAATTGATTTTCAATACTCATGAAGTTTATCACGAATAAAGTGCTCATGAATCCTAATGTGTTTCATACGAGAATGTTGGACGAGATCATGAAAAATATGAGTTGCACTCGTATTATAGTAAGAAATAGTTATTATGCCTTGAATAATCAAATAATCCTCCAATATTTGCTTCATCAATAAGAGTGATGTTCAATAACTCTCGACGGCTTGTACTCAGCCTCCACCATGGACAAAGAAATGGAGTTTTGATTCTTTCTCAACCATGAAACAAGAGCACTCCCAAACAACCATTAACATCCCCGATCGAATTAAAATCCAGATTAGCCGATGAATGGTCATCAATATAACAGGAATAGCCAATGACATAAGAAAGAGCACCTTTCACGTATTTGTTGATACGTTGAAGTTCAAGCAATTGTGACTCTTTTGTGGATGCTTAATAACGTGAAAAAACTCCAACACTAAAGGCGATATCATGGATAGAGATCAAGTATAGGAGAATACATATCATACTCATATTGAGTGTTTGCCCTACGTCCATACATAAAGTGTGTTTGGTAAGATCTGTCATGGAATCCATGGGTGTGAGACCGTACTTAGTAGAGTCCAGACCAAAATTCTTCAGTAAATCTCTAGCATATTTAGATTGAGATATGAATGTCCCATTCTAAAGTTGATGCACTAGGAAACATAGGAAGAAATTGAATTCACTAACCATATTCATCTCAACTTCACTCTTCATCTCCTTCTCAAAAGCGTGAGCATGTTTGGAATACGTGGATCCATATAATATATCATCCACATAGACTTGGGCACCCAAGATAGCACCACCCTTTCTTTTAACAAACAACGGCATATCAACCGCTCATCTGTTGAAGCCATTAACTAAAAGATAATAAATTAGCATTTCGTACCAAGCATGAGGTGCTTATTTTAAACCATATAAGGCATTTTTTTAGATAAAATACATGGTTCGAGTGCTTTGTGTCTTTAAACCCTTTTGGGTTTCCACGTAAACGTCTTACTTGAAGAATTACATTGAGAAATGCACTCTTAACATCCATTTGGATAATCTTAAACCCTAGATGACATGCTATGGCGAGTAGTAATTGGATGAACTCAAGCCTAGCAATATGAGAGAATGTCTTTTCAAAGTTTACATCCTTAATTTCTCTGTAACCTTGAGAGACCAAGCTAGCCTTATTGCGGTTAATGGTTTCATTATCATCCATCTTATTTTTGTACACCCACTTGATACCGATCATATTATTCTTGCTAGTTTGAGGGTCTAATTCCCAAAAATCATTATTTCAAAATTAGATCAACTCATCTTGCATAGAACTTATCCAATGCTCATATTTTAGTGCTTCCTTCACAATCTTAGGCTCTACTATAGCAGTATAGCTTAAGTTACAAACCACATTTTCTAGTTGAGCGTGAGTCTTGACACCTAGTATGGGATCACTAAGTATATTGGTAGGGTCGTGAATATTTTGAACCCATGAGCGTGGATCCTCTTTCTAAAGAGAGGGGTTTATATAGTGGTGTAGGGAACAATGAGATCATCATCGGGGGTCAATTGTTCTCACATGCAAGGCCATGATCAATAAACTTATCCAATGCATCATCTCTAATCGTGACATTAATAAATTCCACGATCTTTGAGCTTTTAAGGTTATACACCCTATAGGCTTTACTAGTTGATGAATATTCTAAAATAGTTCCCTCATCGCTTCTAGAGTTGAATTTCCCTAAATCCTCTCTATCTCTAAGGATATAGCAAGGTGTAGAGGGGGCCTGAAGGTAATCCTGGGATTAGGGATAATCCACTAATTAGCAACAGTGTTCTGAGGATAAGCTCAAGCGTGGCAAACTCAAGCGTGGCATCTTGGTGAGGCAGCTCAGCGTGGCAACTCAAGCGTGACATCTGGGCGAGGCAGCTCAGCGTGGCAACTCATATATTAGCTTATTGTTTTAATCACATCGTACTTTCATTATTGATTTCTGTAAGCTCTAACGATTGTAATGATGTAACGATAATAACTAAAGGGTTTTGTATGAGGTCAAACGGTACTTGCGAGAGACCAGGCTTGGCAGGGCCTGGGAGAGCTTTCATGCTCTATCGAATGACCTCACTGTGGGAACGTTAGAGGGACCTGGTTTGGAGGATTGAGAAGTAAGGCACCGTTGGGGCTTGTCCTGACCACCTTAGATACACCTGGTAAAGCACCGAAGGACCCTGACCGTAGAACCTCAAGCGGAGCAGCTTGGAGTTCTATCGGGCATTAAGTTATGGACCAAACAACCCTATACTTAATGTCACATCTACTATGGGTGATGTCACTAGCCATCTAAACGTTTGTCAGACATACACTTGAGTAAACCGCTGTGGTATTTAGGGCTGTCAGGTAGTTGGTGAACCACCTCTGCGACAACAAACCCCTGACACACAGTGGATAGGCAAAAGGCATGTCTTGGCATTTAATGTTTATGACATGGAGACAACTAGTGCATCAGGCATTTAATGTTGTGACATAAAGTATGAGGGATGTCTTTCATACTCTTTAATGACTGAGTTGCCTCGGGGGTGGTGTGGGGGGCTATTTAAGGACCCCAACCACCTTTGAGGAGAGGATGATCTTTTTGGAGAATTAAGAAAAAGAGTCATTGCAAACTAGAGAGTTCACTAACTCACCATTGTCATTTATTGCGAAGCTTTTAATATTTGACAGAGATTCTTGAGGGAGTTTGGTGTGTTGCTACCTGCCTATCAGGATGTATCTAGGGTGCTTATTTTCCCTCTCCCTCTAGCTAAGTCACTTCTAAAGTTCATTATTATTCCCTGAGTCATACACGAGAGGCTTTGTGAGTTTAAACTGAGTCCATCTTCATTGAGTTTTGTGTGTGTGTTTCCTATAATTAGTCTAGGGTGTTGGCTAATTTAACTCGTGGTTACCATACTCAATAGGGGTTACGCCTCCACATATATAATCTAAAGTACCCTCTTACATTTGGCGACTCTGCTGGGGAGGCATCCTTCTAGAGAAGGAGTATGGCGCAGGATAACGCTACTAGAAGACTCAATTTTGATGACATACAGCATAATGAAGAACAAGCTGCAAGGGAACAGGAGGCCTTAAGAGACGGGGCTCCTCGGGGAGAGATACCGCTGGCTCCAATAACGATAGGCGTCCCAGGGGCTGCACAACCCTCCACGAGCGTAGGGCTGGGACCTACCCAGATGGCGCTCCTCATGAGCAAATTTTACGAGTTTTTGCAAACCCCAGTAGCTTCCACTATGCTGGGAGGATTGGAGACTAGTGCCTTCGTGACACCAGGAGTGGCCCCAGGGGCCCCACCAGGGGCAGGCGTTACGGGAGCGGTACCAGCAAGTGTACCCTCTGTTGTGAATCCCACTGTGGGCGGCTCAGGCGTTTCAATGGCGCAACCGATAACGTTCGCTCCAGTTGCAACGAACGCTCAACCATCTGCTCCGTTGCAGGTGGCCCCAGTGGCCTCGCCCTTGGAAGAGATGAGAAAAGAGATGCAGAAGGAGATGCTGAAGTTCATGCAGTCTTCCTCGCAGGCTGTGGGCGAGGTGGCAGCAGTCTACGACGACTTCCGGACACCTTACCCCCAGGAGTACAATGACGAACCCTACCCGAAGGACTATATTCCCCCTACCTTTGAAAAATATTCAGGGAAGGGGGGGAACTCGAAGGAGCACATCAAGCGTTTCGTCGAGCACCTGGGGGCGCATTGCAATGACAAAAAGCTTAGGCTGAGGGAGTTTTCCAAATCCTTGACTAATAAGGCCTACACTTGGTACTCTCACCTGCCTCCCAATAGTGTCTCCACGTGGGAGGAGATGCACGTATTGTTTGTCCGAAAGTTCTTCTTGGCAGAAGATGAGTTCACCCTAACCCAACTTGGCAGGGAGAGGCAAAGTCCAGGAGAGGAGGTAGTGGCCTATATCCGAAGGTTTAGGGAAAAGTCCCTTGACGTGAGGGAAGAAGCTAAGGAGGCCAGGTTACTACAAATTTGTGCTGAGGGATTACTTCCTGAGTATATCTGTCACTTGATCAATGAGACACGCGAGGGAACTTTTTCAGCTTTCTTAAAATCTGCAAGAAATATATCGTTGGTGGTGCGACCTAGCCCGGTAGTAGCCCCCATGATGTTCAGACAGACGATACAACCCATCGGGGGAAGGACACAGGCCCCACGGGTAGGATATGTCGAGAGAGAAGATGGGGGCAAGGCTCAGAGGAAGGACAACAAAAGAAAGCTCGGAAGGGATAGGGAAGACCCGCCACCGTTGCCTTGTACGGTGGAGGAGGCTATGAGTTGCTATAACGCAATGGTCCAAGGCGGAACGGTTTACGAGCCAAAAGGTGTCCCGATAGAGGAGCCCGACGTGGCAACTAGGGCCAATCCCAAATATTGTCAGGTGCATCGAAAGGTCCAGCATCCAACAGAAAGCTGCTTCACGCTGCGAAGAATCATAGACAAGTACGTGAAGGCGGGAACGCTGCAAATTCCCCCACAAAACGTTAACAATAACCCGCTCCCGGCGCATGGGGCCAATGTTGTGACGGCCTATGATGAAGAGGTAGAGCGAGAGGGGAGAGGGGCAACGAGGGAGTTTGATAAAGCACTTGAGTATTGCACTAGAGGAATGGCCAACGTAGTTCTGGCGTATGATGAAGCAAGTGCTAGGGACGCAGAAGACGCCTATAGCGTTGAGGGCGAGGAAACAGGCCCAGTCATAGAATACAGCGCAGTTTCAAAATCCCCAAAGTTCGCTTGGTTCTTCGATCAAGTGGGAATACCAAAGGAGAGCAGACTGGAGATAACTCGGGCGATCCTTGACATTGCGAAGAAGGACGCGGTTCCCTCGCTGAAATGGAGAGGACCCATGGCGAGGCTGGTAAAAAAGTTCCTATCAGAGGTGACCTTCAGCGATGCAGATAGAGCTGTAAGGTTCCCTCATAACAGGCCCTTGTATGTGACGGCCAGTATCAACGGGGTTAGTTTTGCAAGAACGCTTATGGATGGGGGTGCTTCCATCAACATTATGCCGATCAACTCCTTCCACGCAGCTGATATCCCAGAAGAAAGGTTGGTTCCCATGCCTCTGGTAATCTCAGGGTATGACAACCAATCTTCCAAATCCATTGGGTATGTGAATGTGGGAATTGTAATGGGAAATCTGAGTTCCCACATCAAGTTCCATGTAATAGAAAGTGCAACTTCCTATCATTTACTAATAGGAAGAGTATGGATGCACAATCAAGGTTTAGTTCCTTCAACATATCATCAATGCGCCAAGGCGAATGTTAAAGGAACAGAAGTGACCATTAGGGCTACAAAAAGGCTCTTCGCCATCGAGGAAGCTCACTTTGTGGATGCGGCCTTTTATACGGAGTTGGAGGAAGATGCTCGAGTCCTAACAAGAAGAATGGAGGGGGCATGGGTTCCCTCGATCAGAGATAGAATGGGGCCTCTGAACGAGCAAGGCAAAGAAGCCGCGAATAATGAAGGGGTGAGGGCCGAAGAAACCCATCAGGTGATCCCTCGACCCCAAGGTACTACGAAGCAGCTCAAAAACAAAGTAAAGCTTAGAATGGATCCTGTGGAGCATGAGGTCCAACGGCAAAGCGTGCTGAGTCGCTTTTCAGGAGGAAGAATCGCTGAGGCTTCGAGAGAAAGGAAGAGGAAGGCCTTGGCAACAGCTACCAACAGGCAATGCAAGAAGGTGATCACTGAGGAGGGGAAGGTGGTATACCGTTTATAACGATGTGAGCGGGCGGCCGAAGAGACCGAGGATGGGGCTGACCCGTTATATGAGTGTTTCTTGATAGATCAACAGGGACAGTGTATGGTGATAGACAACTCCAACATACAGGAGTTCGTGGAGGAGGTCGCCGAAGAACCAGACTACATGGCAAATCAACCGAAGCCCCAGGCACAAGAGTTGGAGCGGTTGAACCTGGCAGGAGAAGGGGAAGACCCAAGGCCCATCTTCATCGCGAAGGATCTCGGTAAGGCGAAGCGAGAAGCCCTGGTTGGGCTAATCCGGGAGTTCATAGATGTCTTTACGTGGAAGTATACCGAAATGGAAGGGCTAGATGAGGAAGTGAGCTGCCACAAGCTAAACGTGACACCTTCAGCCATCCCGGTAAAACAGGCAACAAGAACTTATAAACCTGAGTTGGACTTGAAGATCAAGGAAGAGGTTCAGCGTTTATTGGCAGCAGGATTCATCAAACCAATACAACATCCCCTGTGGCTATCTAGCATTGTGCCAGTAGGGAAGAAGGACAAGAATCAAATAAGGATCTGTGTGGATTTTAGAGATTTGAACAGGGCTTGCCCCAAAGATGAGTTCCCTCTACCTTCCATCGATAGCTTGATAGATGCCACGGCTGGACATGAGATGTATAGCTTCATGGATGGGTACGTTGGGTACAATCAGATCAAGATGGACCCCGTGGACGCAGAGAAAACGGCATTCAGAACCCCGTTGGGCAATTTCATGTACAAAGTAATGCCGTTTGGACTTAAGAACGCGGGAGCCACTTATCAAAGAACAATGATGGCCATTTTTCACGATTTCCTCCACAAATTTGTAGAATTCTATGTGGATGATTTGGTCATCAAATCGAAGAAGGAGGAGTCCCACCTAAATGACTTAAAGAAGGTGTTTACTCGATGTAGGAAGTATAAACTAAGGATGAACCCATTGAAGTGCGTCTTCGGAGTAACATGTGGGAAGTTTCTGGGCTTCGTGGTTGATCGACAAGGGGTGCAGATGGACCAGGATAAACAACGCGCGATCTTAGAAATGCCGTACCCAAGAACGGCGAAGGAGCTAAAAAGCTTCCTCGGAAAGGTCTCCTACCTCAGAAGATTTGTACCAGGATTGGCCGAGGTAACACACCCGTTGATGCAACTGCTGCGAAAGAACACAAAGTTCAGGTGGGAAAAGGATCACCAGGAGTCCCTCGATGAGTTGAAGAAACTGCTCGTTTCACCGCAAATCATGGTTCCTCCACAGGCAGGAGCACCGTTGCAGCTATACCTCACCTCCACTACAAGGTCCGTTGGAGCTTTGCTGGCACAGGAGATCGACGGGCAAGAACGGCCAGTGTATTACCTCAGTAGGATCATACATGGGCCGGAGATTAGATATAGCAGCCTAGAAAGGCATTGTTTGGCCTTAGTCTTTGTAGCACAAAAACTTAGACATTATATGCTGTCTTTTACAATTCATATTGTAACTAGATGTGATCCTATTAAGTACTTGTTGGCTAGAACTATCTTGATTGGCAGGGCAGCTAGGTGGTTCCTTATTCTCTCCGAATATGATTTAAAGTGTGTGGTTCCTCGTGCTATCAAGAGCCAGGCGTATGCTGATCTGTTGGCAATCTTTCCATCAGGAACGTTTGAACCACCTAAAGAAGACATTCCGGGAGACGACTTACAAGCCAACTATCTGGACACAACCGATGAGGAATGGACGATGCAGTTCGATGGGTCTTCGGCTGAAAAAAAAGGAGGGGCAGGGGTCATCCTTTCAAAAGGAACGGAGGAAATTTGCCTTTCCTACAAACTAGATTTCCCTTGCTCCAATAACGAAGCAGAATACGAAGCGTTGGTACTAGGGTTGCTGGAGGCTCTTCGAAGGGGAATTCGTTCACTCTGCATCAAGGGTGATTCGAACTTAGTAATTCAGCAAGTTAATGGAGAATATGCGTTGAAACACATGAATTTGGCACCGTACAGAACGATCATTCAAAGGCTCCTCAGCCAGTTCCATCGGGCCAAAATCAGAAGACATCCCAGAACAATGAACCGACATCCAGACGCTTATGCCACTATTGCTCAAAAGATGGTCATGAGGAGCGATACGACTATTGTTACGATCCAACGAAGAACAGCTCCTTCGGTGATACAGTCAATACTACCGACGGAGGGAGACGCGGGTTGGAGAGGAGAGGTCAGGAAGCAACTGGAGTCTGGCGAAGGAGCTATGGGACTCAGAGAGTTGGCCCAATACTTTACAAACCAGGGAAATCTTTACTTCAGAAATGCAGGGGGATGGTTATCGAGATGCATTGGGCCAGAGGAGGCAGAGCGGAGGTTGAAGAAAACACATGAGGAGCACTGCGAAACAACTGAGATACCTCTTTATAGGAGAATTCAAAGAGGGGGATATTTTTGGCCTAAAATGAAACAGGATGCGGCAGAACTACAACGGAATTGTGATAAGTGTCAGCTATTTTTCGAAGCAGCTGAGTGCCATTTCATTGAAGCCCAAACAGACTGGAGGCAGCCCTATATCGACTTTATTCAGGGTGGAATTGTCCCAACGGAGAAATTGGATGCGATGGGACTAAGGCGAAGGGCCCCGAGGTTCTATATCCAAGAGGGGCAGCTTTATCGAAGGGGGTACTTCAACAGGCCGTTGCGTTGCATTACAAAAGAAGAAGCAACGGAGGTCCTCAAACAAGCCCATGACCCAGCTCACATGGGAGGGGCCAAGTTATATGATCAGCTGATGACGTTGGGGTATTATTGGCCAACGATGGAGAAAGACTCCGCCGAATTTGTCCGAAAATGCAAGGCTTGCCAGCTTCATGGAAATATGATCCGTGCCCCATCGGTGGACTTACACTCTCTGGCAACGCCTTATCCTTTCCACACTTGGGCGTTCGACCTCGTGGGGGCGATACATCCTTCGTCGAGGGGTAAGATATGGATACTAGTAGCAACGGAGTGCTTTACAAAATGGGCTGAAGCAATACCACTTAGAAGGGCCACGGCTGGAGTAGTGAGTAGCTTCATCAGAGAGTATATCATTTGCCGTTTTGGGATCCCAAAGGTTATTCTCTCAGATAATGGGACTCCCTTCGTCAACTCAGAAGTAACGATGCTCACAGACAAGTACTCCATTGTTCATCACACTTCAACGGTAGCATACCCGAAGGGGAATGGTCAGGCTGAAGCAACTAACAAAACTCTGGTTAATATCTTGGCTAAAACGATGGAGGACTTTCCAGGATCGTGGGATGACAAGATACCAACAGTGTTGTGGGCCTATCGAACGACGAAGAGGAAGCCCACAGGGTACACTCCGTTCTCCCTTGTCTATGGGGCTGAGGCAATTCTTCCAGTAGAGTTGGAAGTTCCCTCGGCTCGATACGCCTTGCGAAGCAGCATGCTCCCTCAGAACAGGCATGTGCAGTTGGAGGCATTGGATGAACACAGAGACAACGCGATGCAACATTTTCAAATGTATACAAGGCAGCTCTCTAGGGCATATGACAACATGGTAAGACCAAGGAGGTTCGTGGAGGGAGATCTCATTTTGAAGGCAGCTGTGAAACACATTAGGGGACTTCCTCTGCCAAAGTTCGCAGCCAATTGGGAGGGACCTTTCATCGTGAACGAAGCTCGTGATTCAGGTTATTGCCTAATTTCTAAGTTGGAGGAAGATAGGCCATTCAAAATTAATAATAAATGGCTGAAAGTATATCATGTGTAGACAGTTTGTTTGTACCATCGATGTATTGGGTCTTCTTATTATGAATATACAAGTTTTACTGATGATATGAAATATAGACATTGATATGAAAGCAAGCATAACTCAGAGATAAACTAAACAACGTACATTCTTCCATTCATTAAAGAAGAGAGCATTACAAGCAAAATAGGGAACTACTGCCCAGGAATTACATGAATGAAAGAAAGAAAATATGTACAGGAGTTTTACTACGCTAGGAGAAACCACAGATCCGGGGAAGAGAAAAAATCCCCGGGGAGGCCCGAAGAAGCTGATGCAAACGAATTTTGAGCGTTGACAGCAACCTCTAGCCTGGTTTGCGCCTGGGCGCGTTCAATAAGGAGCTTTTCCCGTTTTAGCTTAGCCAAACGCAGAGCTTCTTCGGCTTTCGTTACTTCTTCATCGGCCGATTCCAAAAGAGGTGCCAACTCGGCTAACTTAACCTCCTCAGCCCGTTGGTCCTCCTGGCACCTTATCAACACTTCCCTCTGGCCGATCAGTTGCTGGTTCTTCAAAGTCTTCAGATGCGTTATAAGCCAGTCAAAACGGAAACCATCACGCCCCAACTCCTTCAGAAAACCTAGAAATTGGTTGAGAAGGGATCTGGTAACACTGGCAGTGGGGGTACTAGCAATTTCAGCAACAACGATCGCCATGCCTTGCAGCCTGTGACTCATCACATGAATATTTGAGCGCAGGCAATCTGGTGTGAAGGTCTCAGGATGGTGATCCACCAATTGTTCAATCACCAGCCGATGGTTGACGGGCATTTGAGGAGATTGCCGAAGCACCATGAGACAGAACGAGTGAGGAGCTAGGTCGGGAAGAGGGACCTCACACCCAGATTCGCTCTCAACTGCAGCACCGGTCGTAGAACCTTGATCATCATGAATAGAATTTTCCGAAGCATCAGGTTCTCGGAAGGGCGAGCCTACAGGTGAGAGGACTGGGGGCGAATCTTCCCGAGCAACCTGAAAAGAAAAGCCCAAATAAGGATATGAAAAATCTTAACAAACGTTTTCGTTGTTAAGTCACCGTTATAAGGTGGAGTTTACGAAAAATCTTAACAAGTGTTTTCGTTGTTAATCACCGTTATAAGGTGGAGTTTGCGAAAAAAATCTTAACAAGTGTTTTCGTTGTTAAGTCACCGTTATAAGGTGGAGTTTATGAAAAAAAACTTAACAAGCGTTTTCGTTGTTAAGTCACCGTTATAAGGTGGAGTTTATGAAAAAAACTTAACAAGTGTTTTCGTTGTTAAGTCACCGTTATAAGGTGGAGTTTATGAAAAATCTTAACAAGTGTTTTCGTTGTTAAGTCACCGTTATAAGGTGGAGTTTGCGAAAAAATCTTAACAAGTGTTTTCGTTGTTAAGTCACCGTTATAAGGTGGAGATTTATGAAAAAATCTTAACAAGTGTTTTCGTTGTTAAGTCACCGTTATAAGGTGGAGTTTTGTGAAAAATCTTAACAAGCGCTTTCGTTGTTAAGTCAACGTTATAGGATGGAGATTATGAAAATCTTAACAAAAGATAGGAGGAAAGATATACCTCAGTCACAATGGGAGCATTTGAGGCAGCCACAGGGACAGGAACCGTTGGGGGAGCAATTATTACCCCAGATGCCATAACGGGATCCCTGGACGCAGAAGCCTCCACGCTTGTCCAAACTTGATCACCCGTGTAGGGCACAAGGGCAAGCATATGGGGTTCATCACGAGAGGACACGGAGCCCTCAAACAAAGCCACATCAGGATGGGGTGTAAACACACCAACCTGGGCCCTCACTACAGGAGTTGATGCAAGATCGGGAGAAAACTGTGCACAAAGCCAAGTGTTAGAAAAGAAGAATGGGCACAGAAAATATGAAGAAATAGCTCGACGTGTTGCTTACCTCAGTTATGGTGCTAAACAAAGGAATGACAGTCGGGGGTCTCATCAGCATCGTTCGAAGAAGAATACTTTCCAACAACGAAGACACTTCAACCTGGGGTACCCAAAACATATCACAATTCAGTAAGCCAAATAAGGAAAGAATATGACTGAAAGAACTACAACAAACAAATTACAGATCACATCATACCTCGGGTTCACTCTCCTCAGCAAGTACAAGGGGCAGAGGAACCTCGGATGAGGCCTGTAAATCTGAAGGGACCAAAGGTGTTATCTCGGGAGGTGCCACTTCGGGCAGGGTCATCGCTTCAGGCGAGGAAGCACTCGCAGGGTCAACGGCATCACCTCCCGCAATGACATCCCTCGCACGTTGGCTGACTAAACGACGAGAATACGTAAGCCCTGTCATGGGGGAACGGGGAGGAGTCACATCGGTATGAGATACACCGAAGCGTCCCCCCACAAAAGGGCTCACGGGAGGACTGGACGAGTCTGGTTTTTCTATTTCAACCCCCTGCAAAACAGTTGTCAAAGAAAGGGGGGGAGGGATAAGTATACACACAAGCAAAGACAGTCACCCTCAAGCAAAAAGGAGATAATAATTAAGTCAGCAATGCATACCTCAGATTGGGAAGAAGAAGGAGAAGCTTGCACCGAGGAAACTTGCTTCCGCTGGGACTTGGTGCCTAAAGTCTTCCTCCTCAGCCTTGTCATAGCACTACCAGTGGCTTGAGGAACCTTCGAACCTTTTCTCCTCTTTGCAGCTGGCTCAGTGGGATCGACGACGATCGTGGGGAAGACAACCGAGGGAGGAACGACGACAGCGCGCCGTTGAAATTCTGCATTCACCCGATCTAGCTCAGCCTGCGCCTCCCTCCTTAACCTCTCGGCCCTTTCAGGAGATATGGGAGGAGGAACGGAGGCTATGGGTAGGGCTGCCACAGGAATCTGGGATTTGGACTTTGCCTTTTTCGTGGAGGCTACCCCACTCTTGGCCTTCTTGGTCGACGGCCGCGAAGACCCTTCATCACCGGTAGCTCCAGTCGAAGGAGCAGTCTTCCTGGATACCCCAGCACCTTTCCCTTTGGATATGGCAGTGGGAGTCATGGGGCATAACGGAGGTAGCTCTTTGGAAGGCCCCTTAGGGGTTTTGCTTAGAGGGAACTCAATCCCCAGAATGGAGTTGCTTTTGAGTCCCAGCTCCATCGCAGCAAATGAAAGAACTGGAGGGTACACCGGCTCGCCATCTATGAATTCAGCAATGTTAGCCAGTTGTCTCGGCCAGAACTTCGTGGCAAATAGACTAGTCACATTCCCTTGCCTCTTGTTGGAGGGAAGGGTGACTCTCCCAGCCATTGATTCACTTATCCCCCACGCAGCAGTGGAGGAAAATAAGGAACATGCCTCACTAAAGCTAACCTTCGGGTTTGAGGATTGGAAAACTGAGCGAGGAGCCCCCTGATCAAACCCAAATTGACGACTACACCGATTGGGGTTGTAATGTTCGCTGGAATATCCCCACTCGGTGTAGGAAGGCAGATACCCCGGAGAAAGGAGAAGCACCACGGCTAACTGAGGATCTTCAATGTCTACCCCCACCTGTACCACCCTGGATTCGTCCTGAAAGAAATCACAAGTGTGAACAAAGGCGTCCTCTCCGTAAGGCCTCATAACAAAGTCCTCAAAACGATCAATTGAGGCGATCAGCTCTTTTCAGCTCTGCCTCTTGTGATAAATATAAGAGCGGGGGGGCAAAATGGTTTCCCCAGAAGGAGGACGGTTGGCCTTGGCCGCCACAACAGGAAAGCGCACGTAAAGAAAGCTGGTTAGAAGGATGCTGTTAGCAAAATTGGCCAGGTTATAACGGCCAAGGGATCGTTCCATATCGAACAACGTTCTGTCAAGCCAGGTGTAGAGGGACCCTAGGGCAATTGCAGCCAAAGGAAGTTTGATGCCCCGGGCCAAACGAAGGGATATGTTGATAAGGTCCCTTCGGGGCTGATCGTTTGGTTTTCCCGGCAAAAGAAAGCGGGACAGAATCACAAGGATGTAAGCAGGGAGCTCTAACGAAGTACCTTGGCCAGGGGCATCCGTTGAAATGGAAGAACTACCTTCACTAGAACCCTTGAAGAAATAATTAATCAGCGGAGTGAAGGTAGCTTTGTTTGAAGAACCGATGCAACTTCGGCATATTCGGTCCAACGCCAAACGGTCAGCAGTCTCTTCGGCGTCAAGAGGCTCATCGGTATAAGGCTCATGACCTGTTGCTTCGAGCCCCAGAAGCTCGCAGACATCTTCTAGGGTTATCGTGAACTCGCCCCACGCAGCAATAAATGTGTGAGTCGTCACGTTCCAACGAGAAACAAGAATGGGGAGAGCAGCATTATTTTTGGAGAGAGTAAACTCACCAAACCATTTGGCCCGTTGAAGGCCAATCTTACTCAAAATATCACCATAGGAACTCACCATGTGAGAGTTCCAAGCAGCAAAATGGGCAGGAGAACCACCTGGTGCTTCGAAGTCAATTTGGGACCATTGGAAGTCCCCTCGCTCCAGACGAAACCGGAGAGTCCCCTCTGGAGGAAGAAAGCCCCACTTCGAGGGTTCTTCGTCCTCGTCACCCAGCACTAAGGACTCAAACTTGCATTCAAAGTTGACAGTCTTGCAAGCAGCAGCAAAGCAATCATCTTCGCCAAAAATGGGAGAGCGACGATAAAACCTTAACTGATCACGACGGATAGCATCCAGGGCAGAGGCACCAGTAGTGGTGGCGACAGCAGTAGCAGGCGGCGCACTGGTTGAAGAGATGGTGGGATAACTTTGAGAAGCCATGACAGAGTGTTGGTGCAAACAAAAAACAACCTTGAGTCAGAGGAGCCTGAGCACGACAATGGCGGAAGAACAAACACAGGAGGTGGCGAAGAAGATGAGAGCAAGAAAAGGAAGGCACAAGCTTGAACAGCAATGGAGGTTTCAGATGCTCAACAATGGAAGCTCTCTCTCTCTAAAAGCGAAGGAAATTTGAAGAAGGTAGTGACAAAGTAAGAGAAAGAAAGGTTTTAAGTGTTTGGGAGATTTGGCCGTTTGGTTTTTTAAGTTCGTCGTTTAAGTTTCCCACCATTGCACGTGTGTAGCCGCCTGCAATCATTTCAAATGAACACGTGGCACTTCGGGAAGTGTTTTGACATGGAAAAGACAACGCTACGTCATTTAATGAAGTAACACCTGGGGAACTGCCATCAATTAATGAAGTGACACCTAGGGAACAGCCACCGTTACCTTCCTAAGCAAGATTGAGTTTTGGGCGCCAAGATTTTCTCTGACATATCCAATAAACCCCCCAACAAAGAAGGTGTCCCAACGGTTCAAAAAAGCCACGATGTCCCCTCGACAGAAGCTCAAACGTTGTTTAGTTATGACTCAGTTACATCGGGGAGAATTTTTCGCTTTTTCGAACATTACTGGGAGAATATTAGCAGGTCCTTCGGGAGAATTTCAGATATTCAAGCTGGAACGATTGCGGCTCAGCATTAGAAAAAAAGCAGCAGGCCAGACAGAGAAGGTTCATCGGATTAAAAAAGTTTTCGTGGAGGCACTTCTTGTTCCCACAACAAATCCCTCCACGAAGGGGCAAATGTAGAGGGGGCCTGAAGGTAATCCTGGGATTAGGGATAATCCACTAATTAGCAACAGTGTTCTGAGGATAAGCTCAAGCGTGGCAAACTCAAGCGTGGCATCTTGGTGAGGCAGCTCAGCGTGGCAACTCAAGCGTGACATCTGGGCGAGGCAGCTCAGCGTGGCAACTCATATATTAGCTTATTGTTTTAATCACATCGTACTTTCATTATTGATTTCTGTAAGCTCTAACGATTGTAATGATGTAACGATAATAACTAAAGGGTTTTGTATGAGGTCAAACGGTACTTGCGAGAGACCAGGCTTGGCAGGGCCTGGGAGAGCTTTCATGCTCTATCGAATGACCTCACTGTGGGAACGTTAGAGGGACCTGGTTTGGAGGATTGAGAAGTAAGGCACCGTTGGGGCTTGTCCTGACCACCTTAGATACACCTGGTAAAGCACCGAAGGACCCTGACCATAGAACCTCAAGCGGAGCAGCTTGGAGTTCTATCGGGCATTAAGTTATGGACCAAACAACCCTATACTTAATGTCACATCTACTATGGGTGATGTCACTAGCCATCTAAACGTTTGTCAGACATACACTTGAGTAAACCGCTGTGGTATTTGGGGCTGTCAGGTAGTTGGTGAACCACCTCTGCGACAACAAACCCCTGACACACAGTGGATAGGCAAAAGGCATGTCTTGGCATTTAATGTTTATGACATGGAGACAACTAGTGCATCAGGCATTTAATGTTGTGACATAAAGTATGAGGGATGTCTTTCATACTCTTTAATGACTGAGTTGCCTCGGGGGTGGTGTGGGGGGCTATTTAAGGACCCCAACCACCTTTGAGGAGAGGATGATCTTTTTGGAGAATTAAGAAAAAGAGTCATTGCAAACTAGAGAGTTCACTAACTCACCATTGTCATTTATTGCGAAGCTTTTAATATTTGACAGAGATTCTTGAGGGAGTTTGGTGTGTTGCTACCTGCCTATCAGGATGTATCTAGGGTGCTTATTTTCCCTCTCCCTCTAGCTAAGTCACTTCTAAAGTTCATTATTATTCCCTGAGTCATACACGAGAGGCTTTGTGAGTTTAAACTGAGTCCATCTTCATTGAGTTTTGTGTGTGTGTTTCCTATAATTAGTCTAGGGTGTTGGCTAATTTAACTCGTGGTTACCATACTCAATAGGGGTTACGCCTCCACATATATAATCTAAAGTACCCTCTTACACAAGGAATCCCAAAAACATGTAGATATTATTGGTTGGGTTTCTTACCAATCCCCAAGACATATGGATTTTAAAGTGTGTGTGGAAGAGATAAACCCTATTCATCATGTGACATGTGGTGTTAACGGCCTCCACCCAAAATGATCTACACGTTCCTGCCAAGGAGCATGGAGCTAGCCATCTATTGAATTGTTCGATTCTTCTCTTCAATAATTCCATTTCGTTGAGGATAATGAACGGTCGAAAACTCATCTTTGATGCTAACTTCATCACAAAAACCCAAAACTTTTGTAACTTTAAATTAAGTGCCACTATCACTGCGAATACAATTAATAGTGACACCATGTTGATTTTAAAGAACACGACACTTAACAATTAGAAATTCCACATCACTTTTCTCTAAGAAATCCAATGATAGAATATCTAGAAAAGTCATCAACCACCACTAGGATATACTTCTTACCACCAATACTCTCTATATGTATGGTACCCTTAAGATCCACATGTATTAACTCTAGAACATGCGAGGTGGTAATGGTATTAACTTCCTACGGGGACTCTATATTTCTTTCTCTTTTTGGTAAGGACCAAAAACCAAGGAAGTTAGTTTTACAAGTAATGGTAAGACATGAACTAGGTTTTTCTTAACTTATCCCAAAAGATCTCTAAAATTGTCGTGACCTAGTTGTTGATCCAAAGGTCCATAGTGGAGACCTTAGCAATGTTACACACTAAATAGGACTTGGTAATAATACCATAACAATTGTCGAAAGTCCTCACACTTTATAGAAAAAGTTCACCAGATTAATAAAAAATGTTACATTCTAACCGAACAAACTTTATCGCAAAAGTAGCATTACAAAGTTGTCTTATGGTTATAAAGTTATCCTTCAACCCTTGCATATACAACACATTTTCTAGCTTAGCAAAACAAAAAATATTCATGCAACCTCTTCCTAATATGATAGACTTACTCCCATCACCAAAGGTGACTTTTTCTTCCTTGCGACCCACAAGGTTGGTAAAGTGTGACTTTTCATTGTTCATGTTCCTAGAGCACTGACTATTAAAATACCTTTGAGAAATATCTTAAAACTTAATATTAACATGAATAACAAGGACTGTTTCTTCACTTTTAGGTAACCAAGGGTTGGTAGCCTTTTTATTACCCTTATCATTGTTGGCACTAGTCGTTGTGTGAATAGTGTTACCAAAAGGCATGTACGTCCTTTAAAATTATTCCATTAAACTCTAAAGTTTATCTATAAGTCTATAAAGGTCGCTATAGTGGTGTGTGGGAGCATGTTTATGAGAGAGTCCTCCTATCTTGTAGCAAAAATCATTAAGGTGACCTCTTCATTTGTAATGGGAAAAAATATAAATTTGTTTGATTTTACCTTGGTTAAAAGGCCTAGGATGAGTTCTCCTTAGTGGGTTAGATAGAGGCCCATAGGGATGTAATAAAAACTTGGCAACCGATTCGGGTGCGGTATTAGAAGTGGATCCAGCGTCATAGCCTATGACACACCTATCATTAAAACCTAATGCGGGACCTAAGAACATATTTTCAACCTTTTTAAATGTGTCCTCTAAGGTGACCATGAAATATGGAGAAAGTTCGAGATCTTTCTTAAGTTAGGAGACATGGTCGTTAATTTTCTCACGAGTCTCTAATGATTCTTAAGGATATCTCGCAATAATAGCCACATTGTTAGTCAAGTCATTCTTTTTTCCTACGCATCAAAATAATTTGCTCACTCAAAGAGATTCTAATCAAGGACTCACACTCTCTCAATCCTTTCAACTCTTTCTCTAAAAAAAACACCCTAAGAGTCAAATTTTTATTTTTATTTTTTAATGACTCGGTGTAAATTTTGGAGTAAGCGTATTGGAGGAAATGTTCTCCCTCACTTAGATTCTCATCACTACCCTCAAATTCTTTGAGATTATTCGACTCATTAGTGAAGATATCACGTTTATAAATGTGCTCATCGGCGTGAGGTGTACTTCAAGGGTTAACATGACTAGCCATGAATGCGATAAAGTCATGTTCATGTGGTGATTCATCCCCGAAAACCACCGACTCAACATCACTATCGCTTAGAGTGACATTATGGGCAACTTTTCCTTTATCGTATCTCTTAAGCCTAGTGGGACATTAATAAGTGATATACCCATATTTACCCCCTGACTGCCGGGATCAAGGCAACCCCTTCAGACGACCCTCCGAGGGGCCGACCCCTCATTTGGCTCCATATGACCCCTCCTGGACTCGGCCTTCAGCAGGACCCGGACGACCCTCCGAGGGGCCGACCCTTCAACAGGACCCGGACGACCCTCCGAGGGGCCGACCCTTCAGCAGGCCCCGGACGACCCTCCGAGGGGCCGACCCTTCAGCAGGCCCCGGACGACCCTTCGAGGGGCCGACAGTACGAGGCTTAAATTGGACCATACTCACTGCCAGGGGGAACTTTGCCCTCGGCCTCATATCATAGGCCGAGGGTGACATCATCTTAGCGCGTGGTTTGGGAGACGCGTGGAACAGTGCGCGTGAGGCTCATATGACACGTGGCAGACCGTTATAACCTAATCACACCCTCACGTGAGGGAATATTATGCCATCATTTGGCATCTACAGGTGTCAACAGGGAATTGGTTAGATCATCATTCACATGCACCATGCTTACTTGGGGGGTACACTACACCCCCCAAGACTTATATATACTTGTCACCTACAACCCTACAGGGATCGATCCATGAACAGTAGCCCTAGATAAAACTCTGCTTGTACACACACAGTAGAGAGAGAGAGGGTTATGTGCATTGTATCCAAGGCCATTAGTGCCCATACTTAGTGGATCACACACTCACAGTGGATGTAGGCCAAATTGGCTGAACCACAATACATCATTGTCTAATTTCCTCTTATACTCATCCCCTTCTTATGCACTTATACATCTCTATGGCTGCCATGGCTGCTACTGCTTGAGCTCACTATCACTTATCTGGTAGTGCTAAAATCTTAGCATCATCAGTTTGGCGCCGTCTGTGGGAACGAGAAGACATCTCTTCCTTTGTACAGCTTGACCTCACTGGGCACTCTGGTGGTGAACCAACACTCCCCCGGAGAGGAGGTGTTTCACCATTGAAAGAGACCCACTAAAGTTCCCAAGCTAACCAGTATTTTCTTCAGTTCAGCTCTTCATAGCTCAAGCACATGGCACCTGAGATGCCACCGCCACCACTTCCCCCGCCGGATGATGGGGGAAGACCCAGTTCCAGTCAGCCACCACCTCAGTCTGAGATGGCTGATGTGGCAGCAGCCCTAAAGTCTCTAGCAGCCAGCCAGCGGATGATGCAGGAGCAGTTTACAGCTCTAAGTCAGAATATATTGAGACCACCAGGGGTCTCACCTGAGATGATTACTCCGGCAGCAGCTCCAGGACATCATGAGGCCAGGGGACCACCCCAGGCACCACATAAAGACCTGCCACCCCCTCAGCGGCGTAGGGATGTTGCTGACCCCCGGCGTTTACGCCTGGGGAGGCAAGGAAACCCTTGCCCCGAGGACAGGTATGATGATCTGGAGGAAGAAGAGGCTCCAGTAGAATGCTGGGAGCCATATGAGGTCTCCAACAATACAGTACGACACCTCCAGGACAGTAGAGGAAAGTGCGGGAGACCAAACCCTGATGATCGCCCAAGAGGCTCTGCTTTTGACCGCCTGAGCAGGGGGTCGGCCTTCGAGAGGCTGGGCCCAGTGAATGACCTGCGAGACAAGTTGTCCAAGTCAAGAAGCGCAGCGAGATCTAGGAAAGAAGCAGAAGGCCGACCCCAAAGACGGGATGACGGCCAAAGGGAAGTAAATAGCCGACACAGGCCTGCCGTAGCGGATCCCTCCATCCACCTCTGAGAGGCAGCAGGGGATAACATCGGCCAGGCCGACCCTGTGAGGCCCTGGAATGACTCAATCCATAGGTTAGAGGATAAGATTGGCGACATACTGAAGAGCCGGGACCCTCTTCAGAGGGGATACACCATGGGCTCACCCTTTGTGGCAAAGATAGTCAACTTCCCCACGCCATCGAAGTTCAAGCCTCCCGTGGTCACCCCAAGATACGATGGGAGCACCAACCCTGTCCACCACGTGGAAATGTATCAGTCGGCGGCAGACATATACTCTATCTCAGATGAGATAAGGTGTCGTGCCTTCTCTGGTACCTTGACAGGGGCTGCGCATGTCTGGTACACGTCTCTTCCAAAAAATTCTATTGGAAACTTTAAGCAGTTGGCAGACCTGTTCATCCATAATTTCTGCTTTGGGGTGAGGCCACAGAAGAAGACCACACACCTGCTCTATGTTAAGCAGGGAAAGAACGAGACTCTGAGAGACTACATAGCCAGATTCAATAAAGAGAAGCTGGAGGTGGAAGACTATGAGGAGAGCATAGCTATGACAGCCCTGATTGGAGGGCTCCAGAAGGGGAAGCTATTATGGAAGCTGGCCGAAGACCCTCCGAGGACGATGGCTGAGCTGTTGTCAACAGTAGGGAAGGTGATGAACGCCGAAGAGGCGATGGCCGCAAAACATGAAGACGAAAAAGGAGGTGCAAGTGGGAATAAATACCCCAAGAAGAACAAAGAGGGGAAGAAGAGGACCATGGATGATAAGTTCGCGGGGTACACCCCTCTGACGGTCAGCTGTGAACAGATTCTCAATGAGATTAAGAGTGATCGATCCCTGAAGTGGCCCGAGAAGCTGAGGGTAGCCCCCGGCAAGAGGAATAAGAACCTGTGGTGTGAGTTTCACCAAGACCACGGCCACGTAACGGACAAATGCTTTGCTCTGAAAGATGAGATTGAGAAGATGCTAAAGGAAGGGAAGCTCAGAAAGTACGTCGACAAAGGCGACTTCAAGAGGGGCCGAGGGGACGACCCCAGAAAGAAGCGAGTCGATGCCTGCAGAGAAGGTCCTCAAAAAAGAGGGGACGACCCCTCTGATGATGAGGACGACCCTGACCTCCCGCCGAGAGACGACCATGGCCCTGTCAAGAGGCCTAATATGATCTCGCTCGGGGTGGGAATGATCTCCGGGGGTTTAGCAGGAGGAGGGTCTGAGGTCGCCGACAGGAAGGCCCATGTCGCTGAAGCTAAGGCAGTGATGAAGACGGTGCACTCAACCTCCGTAGAGGTCAAGTCAGAAAAAAGGAAGAAGGTTGATATGGACACTTTGATTGTGGGATTTTCAAGAATGGACTTCAAGGGCCTATTGGCCCCGCATGATGACCCTCTCGTCATCACCACCAGGGTGCACGGGTGCGAAGTGCCGAGGATCCTGGTGGATGGGGGCTCATCCGCAGATGTGATGTTTTGGCCATGCTTCAAGGCCTTGGGCCTCAGTCGTGCCATACTTGTCCCATACCATCATCCATTGATTGGGTTCAGTGGGGAGAAGGTTCATCCTCTAGGAATATATGAGGCTGATGTCAGGATGGGGGACGAGTGGCCGAGATGGCTCACCAAGAGGGTCAGTTTCTTTGTGCTGGATGAGCATGTGTTTTCGGCATACAACATCATACTGGGACGTGTGGCCCTCAAGGGGTTTGAAGCTGTGCCGTCCACGGTCCACCAGATGGTTAAGTTCCCTACCCCTTATGGGGTGGGGGAAGTTCAGGGAGACCAGACGATAGCGAGAGAGTGCTACTACAACTCCGCTGAAGAAAGGGAGGCACACAAGAGGGCTACAGCCACTTACAACATTGATACCCTAGACCCCAGGGATGAGACGAAGCTCAAAAAAGGAGAGGCCGCTGAGGAGGTAGAACTCATCATCCTCGATGAGGATGACCCGGGAAAAACCGTCCAAGTTGGCAAATCTCTGAATCCCAGTATCAAGGAAGACCTCATCAAACTGTTGAGGAGAAGGCGAAGCGTCTTCGCGTGGAGTCATGTAGATATGCCGGGGATCGACCCTGAAATCATGTGCCACAAGCTCAATGTGGTAGAGGGAGTGAAGCCGGTAAAGCAGAAAAGGAGGATTTACTCTAGAGAGAAGTACGGAGTCATCAGGGATGAGGTCAAAAAATTAGAAGACGCTGAATTTATCAGAGAGGTCATCTACCCTGAATGGTTGTCCAATACAGTCATTGTCCCAAAGGCCAACGGGAAGTGGCGAATGTGCGTGGACTTCACAGACCTCAACAAGCATTGTCCCAAAGACAGCTTCCCTCTCCCCCGCATCGACCAGATGGTAGACGCTACCGCAGGCCATGAGCTCATGAGTTTCATGGATGCCTACTCAGGGTATAATCAGATTTTCATGAACCCTGAGGACTCGGAGAGGACCACCTTCATCACTGACAAGGGGACATACTGTTACAGGGTCATGCCCTTTGGCCTAAAAAATGCGGGGGCAACGTACCAGCGCCTCGTACACAAAATGTTCGAAGACCAAATTGGGAAGTCTATGGAGGTTTACGTAGATGACATGCTGACTAAGAGTCTGAAGGCAGAGGATCATGTGGCAGACCTGGAAAGGACCTTTAATACAATGGACAAATACAAAATGAAGCTCAATCCGGCCAAGTGTGTCTTCGGGGTCGGAGCGGGGAAGTTCTTGGGGTTCATTGTCAATCAAAGAGGCATCGAGGCCAATCCTGAAAAGATAAAGGCCCTTATTGAGATGAAGACCCCCAAGTCCATTAAAGACGTTCAGAGGCTCACAGGGAGAGTGGCTGCCTTGAACAGATTTGTGTCAAGGGCTACAGACAGGTGTCTACCATTCTTCAAGATCCTCAGGAAAGCCTTTGAATGGAGCGAAGAGTGTGATGAGGCTTTCAAGCAGCTGAAATCATACTTAGGGTCTCCCTTGCTGCTGTCACGACCCGTGCAGGGTGAACGACTGTACGTGTACCTTGCTGTCTCAGAATCCGCTATCAGTGCAGCAATCGTAAGAGACGAAGATGGGATACAGAAGCCCGTATATTTCAACAGCAAGGCACTCCAGGGGGTAGAGCAGAGATACCCGAGGATGGAGAAGTTGGCCTATGCCTTGATCCATGCCTCAAGGAAGATGAAACCATACTTCCAGTCCCATACTATGGTCATCCTTACTGACTCTCCTCTTAGGCAGGTCCTACACAAGCCTGAAAAATCAGGAAGGCTAATGACCTGGGCTATAGAGTTGGGGGAATTTGACATTGTGTATCAGCCCAAGACAGCCATTAAGGGGCAAGCCTTGGCAGACTTCGTGGCTGAGTTCACATGGGAAGAAGATGAGGCTGAGGGTGAGACCCTCGGGAAGGCAGATACAGAAGACACACCCGCAGAAATGGCTGAGACGAGCACCGCTAGAAGGAAGGTGACTGAAAACGAAGAGGGAAGATACATCTTTAGACAGGGGTCCTTCTCTGAGGGAAATTTTTCTGAAGGAAAGACTCCGTGGAGCCTCTTCGTTGACGGGTCCTCCTGTGATAGCGGAAGTGGTGCTGGACTGATACTATCAGCACCCGATGACACAGACGTCGAGTACGCCCTGAGGTTCAATTTCAAAGCCTCCAACAATGAGGCTGAGTATGAGGCTTTGATAGCTGGCCTCTCCTTGGCCAAATCCCTTAGTGTCAGCCAAATTTTGGTTCACAGTGATTCAAGGCTGGTGGTGAATCAGATACTAGGAGCCTATGAGGCCAAAGACGAGAGGATGGCTAGGTATCTTGATCAGGTGAGGTCATTGCTGAAAAACTTCAAAGAAGTGAAATTCAAGAGGATACCTAGGCTCGACAATGGCCGTGCTGACGCCCTTGCAAGGTTGGCCTCAGCTACTAGGACAGACATAAGGAGGACAGTCCCGGTAGAAATCTTGCTTCGACCAACTATAGAAGACTACGAGGGAACACTTTGCATTTGCATGAATGTTTCTCAAGAACCTTCATGGATGGATCCTCTGATCAGATACATTAAAGGAGGAGAGATGCCAGAAGCAAGTCAAGAGAGGAAGAAGCTGAGGCACAGGGCTGCAAAGTTCGCTGTCATCGGAGACACGCTGTATAAAAAGGGGTTTCTGCTCCCCTTACTTAGGTGTGTACATCCCTCAGAGGTCCCTTCCATTTTGCAAGACGTGCATGAAGGGTCGTGTTCAAGCCATATTGGGGGTAGATCCTTGGCAAAGAGGGTGATCACCCAAGGCTACTGGTGGCCGACCTTAGGAAAAGATGCTGCCGCATATGTTAAAAAGTGTGATAAATGCCAAAGATTTGCTACCATCCCTCATCAACCTCACCAGCCTCTCACCTCCATTACATCCCCATGGCCGTTCGCAATATGGGGGATTGATCTGGTAGGACCCTTACCGAGAGCAGTCAATAACTATCGGTTCCTCATCGTAGCAATTGACTACTTTTCAAAGTGGGTAGAGGCCGAGCCGATGGTCACGATCACGGAGCAGAAGACCTTCCAGTTCATCTGGAAGAATGTGATATGCAGATATGGTCTACCCAACACCCTCATCCCGGATAACGGGACCCAGTTCAAGAATGCCTCTTTACAGAAGTACTGTGAGAGGGTAAGTATCAAAAAAAATTTCTCCACCCCAGGCCGACCTCAGGCCAATGGGCAAACCAAAGTTACGAACAGGACAATCCTAGATGGGATTAAGAAGAGGCTTGAGGAGGCAAAAGGAAGATGGGTCGAGGAGTTATATGCGGTGTTGTGGGCATACAGGACGACAGTAAGGACCCCTACCGGGGAGACCCCATTCATGTTAGCTTATGGATCAGAAGCAGTCATCCCCACCGAAGTGGAGTTTCCTACTCATAGGGTCCAAATGTATGATCCCCAGGGAAATATGGAAGAGAGAAGACTTGACCTAGACCTGATTGAGGAAAGAAGGGAGGATGCTGAGATAAGGCAAGCTTCCTACCAGCAGAGGACCGCAAAGTTTTACAACCAAAGGGTGAAACAGAGGCCTATTGCAGTGGGAGACTTGGTTCTTAAAAAGACTTGGCAGAAACCCAACAAGCTCCATCCTAATTGGCATGGCCCATATAGGGTCATCGATGAAGTTGTCCCAGGGACCTACAGGCTAGAAAACTTAGAGGGGGAACCTTTTTCAAACCCCTGGAATGCAGATCATTTGAAGAAATACTATCAGTAGTGTTGTAAGGTCTTGAAAGGCCATAATTGTAATTGGGGTTGCTCCAACAGAACACTTGGAAAATGAATGAGAAATATCAGTGTTTCCTTCATCCTATTGTCAGTCCTAGCATGCATGGGAAGTTGAACCCTCGGCTATAATGGACGACCTCTCCACTCCCCTCAAAAAGACGAGGGTGGAATTGATTTAAAACACCATAATTTGGTGGTAAACACCCTCGGCTATGAAGAGGGCAAATGGGGGAGACGACCCCATTTACCCTCAAAATGACGAGGGAGGAGTTGGTAATATTGTTAATTTCTAAGCATCACAAAGTAAAGACAGGAATAGAAGACAGTGATTATATTACAAATAAGGGAAATGTTTGATCAACAAAAATATAAAAAAAATGTTACAAGAAGAGGGTGTGGGCTACAGACAGCCACCCTATTGAGCACACTCAGAGGGCACATCGATTACAGGGGTCTCATCTACGACCACTAGAGGCTGATCCTCAGATGTGCCGGTACCCTCAACGTGGACTTGGGATTCAACCTGTGCCAAGGCCTCAGCAATTAAGGGGTCATCTAGCTGGACGGCTTCAAGGGAGGGGCGGATAGTCGTCACTGCATCAGCAAATTTTAGGACGACCCACCGACAGGCCGTCCTAATTCCCCTCTCAAGATACTCAAGGCCGAAGCCTTGAAACTCGTCTGAAACCTTATAGGCCTCAACAGCATCGGCCCCGGCCTTCCTTACTGCACCCTCAAGCTCAGTCTTGAAGTGAGCCCCTAGGTTATTCAAGGCCGCATCCTTGTCTTTAATAAGGTCGTCCTTAGCCTTCAGGTCTGCCTCATGCTGCGTCTGTAGCTCATTCAAGACCCTGGTATGCTCAACCCTCATACCCTCCAGCTTAGCCCTTGCAGTACCCAGCTCAGCCTTTGCAGTATCCAGTTCAGTCTGTGGAAGAGCCTCGTGCTGAATGGCCCTGTCAGCCTCTTGGAATTTCAGCTGATTCTCGGCCATCCATTTTGTAGCCGACGCCCAAGCACAAATAGACTGCACAAGAACAAGCAAACATTAAGAGGCCGAGGGAACAGATTGACAAAAAATTAACTGAGGAAGTACGGTAGAAACAAATACCTGGGCCATGGTATGCAGACCGTAATCATACACCTTGGCAGGAGGCATCTTCGACAAAAAGTCGTAGTCAGAGGCCGAAGGAGCAGAAAACATGGAGACTTTGGCCGCCCTTAAGTTGGTTATGAGGGAAGAAGGGTCAGACTTCAAGGATGCTAAATTTTGAGACCAAAATACCCCCATGCTGGAGGCAGACCCCTCAGACACTTCTGCCCTCGCCCTCGTCCGTGCATCAGGATGAGAGCCCTCAGGAGCTTCAGGCTGCTTCCTTTTCCGACTATCCACGGTCGGCTCTACCGGCCTCGGCCCCTCGGACGTTGACTTCCTCTGGGCTTGCTGAGGCTCCTTCCCTTTCTTTTTGCCAAGACCGGACAACAAGCTGGGGGCAGTCATCTCCCACAATTGGTCAGAAATGTTCGCAGGACGACCTGAAAAGAAGGAAATATGTCAGAAAGATACAGAGGCAAAGAGGGAACACTTAGAAGGAATCATAATGCGAAAATGGAAAAACACTCACATAATTCTGTCAGAGGGCCGACCCTTAGGCCAGCTTCTCTGAGGTGATGAGGGGTCATTAGATCTTCAAATTTTGGAAGTCCACCCTCTTTCCCCTGGTCCCTCAGATAGTCAACAATCACCCTCTCTTCCTGACTTAATCCAGGGTCAGACCGTGCCCTCATGGAAGGTTTGGACCATACCTGGGAAACCCTCGGACTATCTTCAAGAGGATCAACCCCAGAGGGGAACTCCCAGTCCCCAGAGATGAAGAAATACCTCTTCTTCCAGTCATGATTTGAGGTCTGGGCTACATGAAGGATCTTCTTGTCAGACTTCCTGGCCCCTAAGTGGTAGTAACCAGGCTGCTTGGACGATGAGGTAATGTTATAACAACCTATGAATAAGTCTGCTGAGGGCTCATCTGTGAAGACACTCTTCCAAAGAGATATATAGCCAAGAATTGCCCTCCAAGAGTTGGGGGGAGCTGAGAGGGGGAAACCCCAAGGGCAGACAGGATCTCAACAATGGTAGGATGCAGAGGGAACCTAACACCTACCCTAAGCATCTGCTCGTAAACAGCAACCTCCCCCTCGTCTCCCTGATAAACTCGCTCATCGGGGTTGGGAACCCTCATAGTCACAGAGGACTTTATGCCGAACTGATGCCTCCACAGCAAGAGGTCACGATCCTTCACAGTGGAAACATAAGCAGAGGCGTGAGAAGTGTCAATGGGATCATCATCAGAGTCCTCAGCATAACCCTCAGCCTCCTGTCTCTCGTCCTCTTCACCTCTTGGGGGCGAACCGTGAAAAGTCATTTGAAATGCATGGGGGGATAGGGCCGTCACAGGGACAGCCTCAGAGGGTCCCACACCCTCGGCCTGATGGTCCTGGGCGTACTCAGACGATCCTCTCCTTCCAGAGGGACCAGCACCTGCAGGTGAAGACGCACGCTCGTCCATACCACCCTCAAACGTCTGACTGTCGGATGGACGATAGGACGACCCTTGTGGCTCAGAGGGCAGAATTTTCTTCAAGGGGAGGGGAAAGATGGGTCATACCCAAATGGGGTCGTCCCGTCGTCTCCTATCCTCCTCTTCCTCTATGCGCCTGATCTCTATGAAGAACTTCTCCCTCAAGGATGGAAACTCGTCTGCTAAATCGTAAAGCCTCCTAAGCATTAAGGGGGAGACCTAACACTTGAGATGATTTTACTAATCTAACCACAAACAAACTCCAATTGACCAACCTATGACTTTTGGATCTAAAACTGGGAATATGAAAGGTTTGTCCAAGAACACTCAAGAACAGTCGAAGTCGTTCGCCAGAAAAATGCGAGAAAAACCAGAAAAATGCTAAAAGGGGTTCGACCCCAACACACAAAGGAAATGGAAGAACTAGAGGAGAGTTCAGGCAAAGAAGAGTACCTGGAAACAAGAGCAACGGCTGAGTGAAGAGCGATGGAGAAATCAGTGAAGAAACGGCTATGGAGTTAGCTGGAATTGTAGAGAGAGAAAGTAAGGGCGCGAGGATAAAGAAGAAGCTAGAAGGGGAAAAGGATTTGAAAATCCTTTTAATATCTTTGCTAATTAAGGGGGCTCACTTCCCAAAGCAAAACACAGCCCACGAGGAGGATATCATTAGGGTACAAAGCCCCAAGCATAGTACAGCCGCCTTACCTAGGGAACTGGAGATGACAGTGGGCAACCGCCCAAGTGTCACCTCATCTTGACAGGCATCCCTCATCTCACTGACCATACATCCGCCTCAAAAGCAACACTATCCCTCAGCCATCTCAACAACATCAATGGCTAAGGGCTGGGGGGTGATTGATATACCCATATTTACCCCCTGACTGCCGGGATCAAGGCAACCCCTTCAGACGACCCTCCGAGGGGCCGACCCCTCATTTGGCTCCATATGACCCCTCCTGGACTCGGCCTTCAGCAGGACCCGGACGACCCTCCGAGGGGCCGACCCTTCAACAGGACCCGGACGACCCTCCGAGGGGCCGACCCTTCAGCAGGCCCCGGACGACCCTTCGAGGGGCCGACAGTACGAGGCTTAAATTGGACCATACTCACTGCCAGGGGGAACTTTGCCCTCGGCCTCATATCATAGGCCGAGGGTGACATCATCTTAGCGCGTGGTTTGGGAGACGCGTGGAACAGTGCGCGTGAGGCTCATATGACACGTGGCAGACCGTTATAACCGAATCACACCCTCACGTGAGGGAATATTATGCCCTCATTTGGCATCTACAGGTGTCAACAGGGAATTGGTTAGATCATCATTCACATGCACCATGCTTACTTGGGGGGTACACTACACCCCCCAAGACTTATATATACTTGTCACCTACAACCCTACAGGGATCGATCCATGAACAGTAGCCCTAGATAAAACTCTGCTTGTACACACACAGTAGAGAGAGAGAGGGTTATGTGCATTGTATCCAAGGCCATTAGTGCCCATACTTAGTGGATCACACACTCACAGTGGATGTAGGCCAAATTGGTTGAACCACTATACATCATTGTCTAATTTCCTCTTATACTCATCCCCTTCTAATGCACTTATACATCTCTATGGCTGCCATGGCTGCTACTGCTTGAGCTCACTATCACTTATCTGGTAGTGCTAAAATCTTAGCATCATCAATAAGGTTTGTGACCTTTCCCCTCACTCATAGCATCTCTTCAATTTATCTTTCTTAGGGCACTCACCTTTAGATTTTTTTTAATCACTCTTAAAAACATTCTTATTGGTCTGAAATTTTGTTTTTGTCAAAATTTTTATTTTTTAATTCAGATAAATTTTAATTTTTGAATTTGAAAAATGTTTTTAATTTTTTAGCAAACATGGTAAGATCATCTTGATCAAAATCAGAATCGGAGTCAAAATCCTCGTTTTATCTAGATTTAGATTTTTAAACTATTCCTCTTTAGGGAACTACACCAATTCATAAGTTTGGACATCGTTTGTGAGGGTGTAATTATTTCTAGAATTACCAAAGAGTTATGGACAGTAACCTTCTCACAAAAATGAGATGACAGAGACCTTGTAATTTTCTTAACAACTCTCGTTTTCAAAATTTTCTCACCCATATTAAAAAAAATCCACAATATCAGACAAGTAAGCATAAAATTCATTAAATTGTTAATTCAAGCGTGCTTGTACTCTCAAATTGTATGGTGAGTTTTTGAAGCTTGGAAGCTTTAATAGTATGATTTAACAAAATTCCTCAGTTGTGATAGCACTACAAATAGCATTCAAATCTCGAGAGTTAAAATTTCTCAATTTAAAATACTCTTCGATCCAAATTACGATTAGCTGGAGATTCACGACATTTGAATTAATCTTAATAGGAGAAGTCCACCCGCTTTAAATAGAAGGCCAAAGGCACTCGTCAATCGATTTAGAGATGATCTTATTTGAGAATCCAACATGAATAATTTGTGCCATCAAACAATGGTGGCATATTGTACGAAATATCTATATAACCACCATGATTCATCTAAATAGCTTGAAGAAACAAGCTCTAATACCAATTTGAAAATGTTTTATAGATTGGTTCACAGATATGGTCAAATGTAGAGTTCGTAGATTAAGTCACATAGAAGACAAATTCAATTTAGTCCAATTTTATCTTTGATTAATTAGCTGAAACTAAAAATGCAAGATATAGGATTTAAATTGAATCAGAAAACAAACGACAAGAATGGGTATGAGGACCTTTGGGAATAATCAATGTTATAACTAGGTATTATAGAGTGGCACAGACAAACTTACAAACTTAGAACCAATTAAGTATCACAGTTATGTCTTCCTTCTTTATTCTTGACAGAAAGTGATGTAGATCCAATAATACCCTGTAATAAGCTCCACATACCTCGGTGTCCACCAATCAGCCTTAAGAAACTCTTTTCCTATCTTCCCCAGTGAAAAATTAACCCCATAGGGTTATGGACATATGATGTGTTCTATAAGGTTTGATAAAGTAATAACAAATAATTCAAGGGTTTTGGATTGGGAAAATCAAAGTGTTTGAGCACAAAAAGATGTGTAAATGGCTTGTTAGAAATTGTAAGTTCGTATCTCTATATAAAGGAAGAAAATATCCATGAGATAGACTTGAAAGTTTGCGTTTGAAATTAAGTAAAAAATAATTTTTTCATGACTCGTTCGAACGAATTGGTCCTCATTCGAATGACCTCTGCAATTTTATTTGAACAACATCGAACGAGTGATCGAACTAAATCCCATCATGATGAGGAAATTGGCTTATTTGAAGTTCGTTCGAACGACCCTCTGCAATTCGTTTTAACTACCTTCCTACACAAGAATTTTTTGATTAAAAACTTCTGAAAATTGTTTCATAATTTCAAAATCTTTTAAAATACCCTTGAATAAAATGATCACACAAAATCAGCCTTATATACCTTCTCTGATATATGTATTAATGATCCCAATGCTTCGATCTTTGATTGTCGTGTTAAGTATCTAACTTATCTTCATTTGAAACTTTGAGAATGTACATGATGGTCAAGTCGGGTGTAATGAAAAAATCCAAACTAAAATATAACCTGAAATAAAAAAACTTGCTCTTACACCGAAGTTTCCAACAACCATAACCACCCTTGGATAAGGAACATTCAGTGTAAGTTTGGTTTTCATTTCTAATATTAATGGCAGAATGGATTCGTCCATATTCGACGGGTCGATGACTAAAGTTCGTATTGTAACGAACTTCACCATTGCTATTTGTAAAAAACTGGTCATTTGGGTTAAGTCGTGGAATGTTGTTGTTGATTTCCATATTTAAAGAGTTTAATTTTTCATCTTGGGAGTATATAATTATAGAAGAGGTTTAAATCACTTTGAGCATGAAGGTTTGAATGATAGAGGATAGTTAAGTTTAGATATAAATAGAGGAAATGAGAGATATTAGGAAATGAGAAAGCTTTAAGTGTTTGATGTAAAAAAGGCTTGAGTATGCATGTTATAGTCGACTATACATTAGTTATAGTTGACTATAAGTTTGAGGTTTTATATCTTTTGAGGTGGTTTGATTGGTGTGAGGGAGGAGTCTTTAGTGCGATGATGGAAATTCCTTAGAGGATATTTTTATACAAGACAAAGGGATGAACCACTTAGATGCAAGTGTAATTTAAAAGATATGAAAAGAAAATGTGGGATTTTTTTGAAGGCGGTGGATACAATTAAAAGAATAGTAATGATTAGACATATTTATGTAACTTAGTTTTTCATTTTTTGCGATAGAACATTGTTGGTTTCCAAGTGATATATTTGTTTAATCAGATGATGTGTTTAAGCCTAATTGTTTATTCCATCTTTTTTCTTTAAAGTTTATGTATTCATAGTGGATAAAACCATATAAATGATGATAGTATTGATTCGACGTAAGTATTTCATATTTATCCCTTTAATTTCGGTTCTTTTTTTATCCCTTACATTGAAATTAACCTGAATTTTTCTCATATTTATGCAACTAACAATTTTTGGTGAGTATTTCTTATTTCATATATGTCTCATGTGATTTACAGGTATTTCATGCAAGTAATTGCGGGAGATAAAATGAAATAGCGAAAGAAATCAAGATAGGTAAGTTGAAGGGCATTTTAGTAATTTTTCAGTCGGAGCCCATAGGAGAATCCAACTAAATAGCTAAAGATCATGAAATTACAAGAACACTGGAAAAACGTCACCTCAATTCAAGCTACGGTGAAGAAGTTATGCGCGTTTGAAGTTGAGAATAAAATTCAAGGGAAAAAGAGGAATTTTAAAAAATTGTCAAGGGAATAGGTTCGCCTGCACACCCGAACCAGTTCGGATGACCTGAATACGAAATTTTCATTTATTTTGAAAATGTATATCGAGTTTTATGGGTTTAGAATTCTTGTAAAAATGGGTTTATTGAGTTGTAAATGAACATTAGACATATCTATCTTTGCTTTAACCTAGATGTTAGAGCTTTATGGAGCCAAGGAACATATGAGGCAAGAAGATAATCAAAGATTGTTGTTCTACCATTATTCTACATTCCATTCTCCAATATAAGTATTTATTCCTTTAATTTCTTTGAAAATCCCTACTTTCTAAGTTATATTTGTGATTAGTCCTGCAATAGTGATTAAATACATGTTTGTTTGCATTCCGTACATCATCATGAATCCAATCAAAGTATAATCCATGCTTAAATTTAGATTTACCATGTCCAACTAAGTTATTTTAGTGTTGGGATACATGAACCCAACCTGAGTTTTTTTGTATGGATATAAAATGTAATCCCGAAGTAAATGAATAATTGGAAATGTAATATTTTGTTAGTATCACTGTAGTACGACTTTTAACTCCGTTTGACCTAGGTAACTGGAGTGTTTAAGAATGCGATGCACGTATTAATAATCTTATTACGTATATAGATTTTAATCTTGAACATGTATCATGAGGGTTATGTAACAACCCGTCCTTTTGGAGACAATTAAATTCCATAATTAAATTTAAATTGGAGATTTGGAGAATTTCTCGAAATAGTGATTTTGGGGATTCTCGAGGATTTAATGGTTTTTTATGGAAGTTGTAATTACTTTTGGGAGTAATTAGCTCGAAGTAATTTAATTATATGTCGCCGTGGAGAAAAGTGACAAAAAAGTAAAATTTTAATTAGAAAACCCGCATAAAGTTATTTTGGGTTGAAATAGTGATTTGTGGTCAAGTACCCCGGATGGGATTTTCGACTGCGCCGTGAGTCTCGGAATGTCCAAGATAGTCAAAAAAGAGTGTCCGATTGTCGAAATTGAGTTTCGGGTAATTTTAGAGGTAAAAGTAACTCGTAATTGGGTAAACGAGTCGTTTTTGGGTTTTAAGGGGTATAACCCTTTTCTTCCTATATAAAGAGGGAGAGAGGGAAAGAAAAGAGAAAGAAAGAAAGAAAAGAGAGAGAAGAGGACAAAAATGGAGATCTCGGGCCAAACTCCGTCGGATTCGACTCGAGGTCGTCAGATTTTATCCACGAGGCAAGTGTTTACTTGCTTTATTTATCTTTTTGCATAAATATCTCATAGTGTAGCTTGGTATAAACAAACCCTAAAGGTTTTGGGGTGGGTTATCATGGATAAAATTGGTTTTGGGGAGTCAAAACAATTAAACCCCAATAATATTTTAATTTGTGGAACTTAGGTTTTAACCTAAATTAATTAGTGGTTTTGGGTTCTAGAATGTTTAGAACCCTTAATATATGTGTATTTGTAGTTGGTTGAGGTTGTAGGACGTTGGGTGAGGCAATAAAAGCTTGGGAGAAGCTTTAATGGCCGAAATCGTCTCGGAGAAGATGATGAATAGTAACCCGTGACTTTAGGGGGACATTTTGGCCAGGAAAAGAATTGATTTAGCTCTCAGCCAAAACATGAAAGTTGTAGATCTTTTCAATATGGTCGCGTGGGCGCCGACTACGTATTTTTTTTATTTTTCTACGATTTGATATGATTTTTACAAGATGGCAGCTCCGGGTTGAAATCATCAACTCGGAAATCAAATCGGGAATTGGAAAAATTACGGCTAGAATTAATTGCGTAGATGTTCGGGATAATTTTTGGGGTAGCTTAGAAACCTCGATAATGAATTTGGGTTGTTGGAAAATGGATTTGAGGAATTTAGCTTGGGAGACCTTGTGTGACCGGTCGACTGCGCCCTTAAGGCCGGTCGACCGCGTCAAGAAGAAAAGGCCTACTACTTTGTTTCGTAGGCTTATTTCCAACCCGCGGTCGACCGGGGGTCCAGGACCGATCGATCGGTGCCCTGTTTTCAGCCCAAGATTTTGGAGATTAGTATTACTTCTCCTCTTTGAGTTTAAAGTTTAAGGATCTTCTAAATTAGAGTATTATAGAGGGTTATGTCCTAAAGAACTTGGTGAATTGGGAATATATATATATATATATATATATATATATATATATATATTCACTTAGAGTGAATTAGTATATTTGGAGATATCCAAATGAATCCATAGATGGGACTTAAGTATGTATTACTTATTAAAGTAGGAAATACTTTGGGTTTAGTATCATGCATATATGAATGCATGATTATGATTCCTTGAGAGAATCTTTGGGATTAAGGGTCATCGATAGATGGTTTGGCAAATATGGCCATTTTTATGTATTCAGGTAGGAATATATGGTATGTATATATATATATATATATATATACTATGTGATTATGTATATATGATATGATATAAATGATTTTGAAAATATATTGATGAATATTTTCAAAATGGGAAAAAGGTAAATGATTTTCATAATTGATAAATTATGGTTACACACCTCCCTAAATCGCTATCACATGGGAAGTTGCGTGCGTTATGGTGATGCCCCTGGCTAATGAATGCAGGGTGGCTATAGTCCTATAGGCCATATGGGCGATTATTGTTTACTGCGCTGGTTAGGGGATTCTGGGTGTGGTCTTGACTTTCCCGCGGGCATATGGCCGCTTTCAGACGTTGGTAGGTTCCCAGGTTGTCTTGTTTGATAGGAACTGGAAGATGATAGCCATTTAGGGGCGCGTCCAATGGGGAAACCCGGAGGGGCGATCTTAGTTTTATTAAAGCAATTTATGATAATAAATTGGCTTTAATTTACATTTCCTGAGTATAAAAGGGGAAATGGGATAAAGATTTGGCTTCGGTAACACTCCCATATGGAAGAAGGGATGTGGAAGCATATGATATGATCAAAGCATTTTCATGATAATGGAAATGGCTTTGGGTACATTTCCTGAGTGTAAAAAGGGAAAGGGGATGACATAAAACAGAAAAGCATTTTTATGATAATAAAACTGGCTTTTAAAAAGTATATGATTGGTTAAAGCAATTCATGATAATGAATTGGCTTTTATATTTACATTTCCTGAGTATAAAAAGGGAAATGGGAAGTTTTGAGAAAATGTAAAGTATTGATAAATACTTGATATATGAACTCTCAGTCCGGGAGATAGATCCGGATGTTTATGGTAAGATGAATATATATGGATGAATCGAGTACCGAGTGTTTAATGGATCCCGACGATCGACCTTGCCGCATAGTAGTGTATCGGGGGGTTCCTTGTTTGGATTTCGCTTTGCGAGACACCCCACGCACGAATATGGCAATGTGCTGAGACTGGGGAGAAGTTTTATCCTTAGTGCTCTAATATTATAAATTCTTATGGTATATATATTTATATATATCTTTCTATACTGAGGGACTGGCGGATCTCGAAGATCGACCGTGCCGCATAGTAGTGTATCGGGGGGGTTCCTTATTTTGATTTCGCTTTGCGAGACACCCCACGCAAGAACATGGCATAACGTTGAGACTGGGGTGAAGTTTAGCCCTTAGTACATTGCTTGGACTATCTAGGTTTGATAGTGGGTTGGGTGATATACTAGTTTTGCAGGGTATTTTGACTAGGATCTTTAGAGGAATTCGCTAGGAGTGCACTCTTAGTGGAGAGGTGAGGGGTATCTCATGGGAGTGCGATACCAAACTTAAATATGAGATAAAACCTTTTTTTCAAAATAATAAGGCATTTATGCACTTGCAAAATATTTTCTAAACTCGGGCTCTGACCCGTTTATCTACTTTTCCTTTCTTGCTATATATATGTATATTATATAGATGTCGAGACACAAGGACGCCTAGATGATACATCCTTCGAGTCAGACGTCTGCTGCAGCAACTGTGGATGCTTGCGGGTTCTCGGTAGACGCTTCTTTCCTTGTACTCTAGATAGGAGGTATTGTATAAACAATCGATCCAATGGTCCAACTGATTTTATTAATTCGTTGCACGTTATTCGATATGGTTGTATAATTTGAACCGAGTGTTCGGTTATTTTTATTTTATTTCATTTTCATTTTAGTTCATTTACGCATTAACTTGTGGATGTTTTATTTTAATTGTTTAAAAAGAGTAGTTAAGTAAAAATTTTAACGCTTGCCTAATAGGATATTAGTAATCAAATGGATTTTTGACAGTGATACTAAGAATGATCCATATGTGACTCCTGTTTTAATTTGATATAGGAGTGATCGCCCGGTATCCCATTAGGCGGGTTGTTACAGATGGTATCAGAGCATCAGGTTCTAGTATCCGTAGGAATCTGTACGGATGTACTACGCTTTCAGCGTTGCTCTCGATTTGATATAAAGCCTCAGGATTAGGATTGTTGATTCCTCTTGTGAGATTTCGTTCTCCTGCTATGTTAGAAGATTATATAAATCTTTTGTGCACTCATTTTAGAATCTTTTGCGGAGCTTGGATGGTAGCAGGAGGTGAGGTTTAGCTGGAGAAGCTGATAGAAGTTGGGGACGAGGACCTTAGTAGTGGCCACTCTCCTTGTGGAAAATGCTAAGGATTATTGCAACGACTACTAAAGTATAGTAGTTATGAGCATCGTAGTACCTCTTTAGTAGAGGGTGGTACTAAAGTTTAATTTCCCAGTAAAGTAAGGATTCGAAAGTGATCTTGAGGGTAGTTTTAACTGTGAGTCCCCATGATTCAGCAAGAAGGAGAAGAATGTCGTTTCGTAATCATTCACGTAAGGATCGGCCAGAGACCGACAGTGAATAAAGAGTATTATGGCGAAGTGAACCTTGTACCTAAGTGAGTTAGGTGCAATGAATAATGAGTCCTTTCTAGGAAGGATGGGCTCACTAAAGAATGGGTATGTTCGAGGACCCCATTGGTGGGCATCCACCCGGGGAATTTGTTAAAATGAAGTAGTTGTTATGAGATTTACCTCAATCGAGGAGGTATATTTGGCGTGGCTAGATAAAGTCACGGTATTAGTTAGCCCTAGACTCGTGTGTGTAATTTGAGTTATGGCGGTATCGATAACATTATAATGTATGCCTATGTGTTTTCCGCGATAGTGGAATTTTATTTTCCTTGATTCGCCATAAAGGCGGGTGTTGATATATTGTATACATATTTATCTGCTTTGGGATACTCGTTCTATATGTTTATAGGAGTATGGTATTATGGTGAGTATATAATGTTATTGGTATTTTCGGAGCGATAGCAGGCTAAGAATGGCAAATCTATCGTGTCCATGGTTCCTGGAGGGAACGGGTCATTGTTGCGGTGTCTCACCTAGATATAGGTTGAGTTCACCTTATTTATTGTGGGATATAAAACTTCGATGAGTAGAGGTTTTGTTATCGTGATTTTTGTTTATGGCGACCTTATATATATGATTTAAGGCCACAGGATTAATGTTGAGCTGAAGATAAAGCTCATTACTATTTGCGCAAGGACTTAAAAATGAGTGCGAGCGCAGGGTGGTATGACTCTTAGTTAGAGATAGGAGTTCAGACCACCTTTTTGTTGGATTAGGGGATAGGTATATCCCGGTTGCATGTTGAAATAATGAAACTCCATAACCAATGAAGCCAAGTGTTAATGTGTGGAGGGGTTCCTTTTTTGGATTTCGCTTTGCGAGACACTCCACACATGACTCTTAACGGCGTCAGGAGTGGAGAGCTGTTATGGGATGCAAGGATGTTGATTTTGTGGAAAGGTATTATAGTGTGGATGAACCACTATAGGCTATGAGCCACATGATGTTGACATACTTATGAAAATATTGTGCTATGGAAAAGCACTAAAGTGGTCCCCTCACCACAAGTGGGTGGGTGAGGTTGGACTTAGAGAAAATGGTTTGAGGATAATAACCAACCTTAATGAAAAGGAAAATTTTGAGAAGGTATGTTTTGGGTATTATGTACGTGACACTTTTACAGAAAGTGCGCACTTCGATTGATTAGGTTTCCTTCCATATGGGCGGAACGATAAGATAGTATAAATGCATTCGTAGTTTAGCGTAGGCAGTATTTAGGACGTCCCGCTGGTGTGCCTTAGGTCGCTATATCTCGATGACCGACTACGCGAGGGAGTAGTGTAACGGGAGGGTTCCTTGTTAGGATTTCGCCTTGGCGAGACGTCCCACGCATGAAACTAAGCAATTGTCGGGACTTGAGAGAGGCCTTGGGCACTAGGGACATACTTAGGATTATATTTGTTCCGTGTAGGTAGGTTATCGCATAGACTTTAGTATTATTTAGGACGTAAGTTCGTTAATGTTAGTGGCACCAAGATTAGGAGAATTGATTTCGCGGGTTGGGAGGACCCATAGGTGAGTATTACACCGAGGAAATGAGACACTTAATGGGAGAGAGTGTTACGTGTCAGACGTTCACTATGGATGTACAGATGTGCACAGGTTAGAAAGGTGTATGGGAACCTTAGTAATGTTGGTTTATATACGGTCTGAAATAGAAGGGGCGTAGTATATAAATTTGAAGTTTATGCCGTTAGGCACTTTAAATGAAGGGTGCAATGTGACGATGCTGGAGTCACTTTACGATCGTGGTAGTCGTATGGTATATGGTTGGGAACCATGGGATTAGTATCGTTCCCCTACAGGTATTAGGATTTGGATAAATCCTAGTTTGTTGATGTAGGTTGTATCCGAATTTCGAGGACGAAATACCATTGTAAGGGGGGAGTATGTAACAACCCGTCCTTTTGGAGATAATTAAATTCCATAATTAAATATAAACTGGAGATTTGGAGAATTTCTCAAAATAGTGATTTGGGGATTCTCGAGGTTTTAATGGTTTTCGATGGAAGTTATAATTACTTTTATGACTAATTAGGTCGAAGTAATTTAATTATATGTCGCTGTGGAGAAAAGTGACAAAAAGGTAAAATTTTAATTAGAAAATCCCCATAAAGTTATTTTGGGTTGAAATAGTGATTTGCGGTCAAGTACCCCGAATGGGTTTTTCGACTGCGCCGTGAGTCTCGGAATGTCCGAGATAGTCGGAAAAGAGTGTCCGATTGTCGAAATTGAGTTTCGGATAATTTTAGAGGTAAATGTGACAAACCGGTTATGATAAACCCTGTTTAAATCATGATTACCGTGTGGGATGGGGATAATGTGTTATTAAAAAATATAATTATAAGTTATTGTGTTTAGTCTAATCCTACCTTCATAGCTTATGAAATATTGAATTAGTCACAAACACAAATTTGTGTAGTCTACGGTAGGAATGTTCGAGTTCGGGACTTGTTTTGGCCACTATAATATAATAATTGATTTGAGGTGAAAACTAGATAGTTATACATATATGAGTGAAGTTTGTAACAAAACAAACGGTTTGTAAATCGGAGGTCCGCGCAACAAGTTATGTTGGAATTACGAAGCAGGGGCAAATCTGTCCATTCGGTAAGTGGTATTTTGTCTTATATGTATAACAAATGGATGAATCTCATTGGTTGGAGGGGGTGGCAAGCTTGGCCGACTTAATCCCCTTGAAAAGTCTTCCTTCATCAGCCAAAATCATCCATTTGAGAATTTGGCTTGAAGAGAGAGAACCAGAAGGCTTAGGAAGAGAAGGATGAGGAGAAGTTGGAGAAAAATTCTTAGGAAATTACGCAAACGTCCCTTAGGTAATTCTATCCATAAATCTTTTTCATTTTTTTTTATATTACTGATTGAAAGGATAAAAATCATCAATTATTTATTAAAATTTCATGCCTTTGTGGGTATACATGGATGGATACACGTTTAAAGAAAGCCGAAGGTGTAAATCATTTAGATGGCCTTGTTTAGAACCCTTATGTGTTCAAACTTCCATATCTTTTTGTATGTTTACCGGAACTGATTGATTTAAATTTGATATTAACAAGGACTCATATTTGTGTCACATAAAAATCATGTGAAAATACCAAGAAATGAGTCTTTGGTGAGAGTTTGAAGTTCGGGTATGAAATCTGCCCCAAGAGTGAAAGTATGCCCACCATGTGTTCGATGTTTTGCTTGACATAGCAAATTAACTTTGAAAAATATGAAACTTTAATTTTGTATTGTTACATATGTTTATAGGTGTTGGGTGAAATATCACAGGATGTTATGATGTAGAAAAATTATGAAAATTCCTGGAAGTCGACTAAACGATAAAGGAACATATAGGGCAGATTTGCCTTGTAATAAAGAAATGGACACATCTTGCTCTAGGAAACTTGAAATGATGTGTTGTCTTTTATGTTGGGAACCTTATATGATAAGAATTTTATTACCAATAAGAAATTAAAGAATTTTGGGCTATGGATTGGATATGTTTAATATTTTAACGTGAAATTGAATGAGACTTCATTTATGATAAATGATTAGAATGGGATGCTATGATGCTTATAAATTCGGTTAAGGTTAAGTTCCTTTGGGTTGTTAACATCCTTATGATGACACTAATATTATAAGAATGAATATTTGGAAGGTAAGAAGAACTGGTTGAACCAATGCCAGATAAAGGCAAGGGAAAAACACATGGAGTGACCAAGGTGAGTGTAGTCACTAGTAAGATGTATTTATACATGATTATGGATATTATATGTTGTATTTACCGAGTTCATTATAAATATGAGATGTGGTACTTATTGAGATGATTATGGATATTATATGTTGTACTTGACGAGTTGAGTATAAATATGAGAGGTTGTAATTATTGAGATGATTATGGATGTCATACCTTGCACTTACTGAGTTGACTATAGATATAATATGTGATACTTACTGAGTTGAATATGAATATGATATGTGTAGTTAATGAGTTGAATATGGATAGGATAGGTGTGGTTACTGAATCGAATATGGATATGTTTACTGAGTTGATCATAGTTATGATATATGGTAATTACTGAGTTGAATATGAATATGATATGTGCAGTTACTGAGTTGAACAGGGATGCGGTTACCTTGTTGATTATAGATAGGATATGTGATACTTACTGAGTTGAATATGAATATGATATGTGTAGTTACTGAGTTGAATAGGGATATGGTTACCTTGTTGATTATAGATATGATATGTTGTCCTTACTGAGTTGAATATTGATATGTTTACTGAGTTGACTATAGATATAATATGTGATACTTACTGAGTTGAATATGAATATGATATGTGCAGTTACTGAGTTGAACAGGGATGCGGTTACCTTGTTGATTATAGATAGGATATGTGATACTTACTGAGTTGAATATGAATATGATATGTGTAGTTACTGAGTTGAATAGGGATATGGTTACCTTGTTGATTATAGATATGATATGTTGTCCTTACTGAGTTGAATATTGATATGTTTACTGAGTTGACTATAGATATAATATGTGATACTTACTGAGTTGAATATGAATATGATATGTGTAGTTAGTGAGTTGAATAGGGATATGGTTACCTTGTTGATTATAGATATGATATGTGGTCCTTACTGAGTTGAATATGGATATGTTTACTGAGTTGATTATAGATATAATATGTGATACATACTAAGTTGAATATGAATATGATATGTGTAGTTAGTGAGTTGAATATGGATATGGTTACCTTGTTGATTATAGATATGATATATGGTCCTTACTGAGTTGAATATGGATATGATATGTGTAGTAATTAAGTTGAATATGGATATGAAATGTGTGGTTACTAAGTTGATGATAGATATGATATGATAAGTGTTGTCAGTGAGTGGGTTATGGATATGATATGTATAATTATTAAGTTGATTATGGATATGATATGCACGTGTTATGAAGAGATGTTATGGCTTATTATATCCAAGAGATGTTATGGCTTATCAACAGCCAAGAGATGTTATGGGTTATTATAGCTAGGAGATGTTATGGCTTATTATGGCCAAGAGATGTTATGGCTTATGATAGCTAAGAGATGTTATGGCTTATTATAACCAAGAGATATTATGGCTTATCAACAGCCAAGAGATGTTATGGCTTATTATAGCTAGGAGATGTTATGGCTTATTATAGCCAAGAGATGTTATGGCTTATCAACAGCCAAGTGATGTTATGGCTATTATAGCCAAGAGATGTTATGGCTTATCAACAGCCAAGAGAGGTTATTACTTATTAACATCCAAGATATGGTGAGATGTTTTATATTGTTATATAGATACGATTTATTGCATTTAATTTTTATGAAATAGTGTAGTAGTGATGCATTTGCTGAGCTATTTTGCTCACGGTTCTTATGTTTATGTTATTCAGGTATTGTGATCTCTCTGCCAAATCTAGGAGTTCGGTGGGGTTAGCAAGGGGATGCATAGAACCATAATTTGGTCAAACGTAAATGGGGTAATTTAAGCCTACTTATCTTTTCTGTAAGTTTGAACAAGCATAATTACCTTAAAATTTTGAAAGGCTTTTAGTTTCATTGATTCATGTTAATAATTGAGTATAGATACTAGTGTTTATGGTTTGGATAAGGTAATTATGATGTCACTCACTTTGACCTTCAAACTTAATTATAAGTAACTGGGTTTGGGTGTGTCAACTTGGTATCAGAGCCTAGGTTTTAGAGGTTCTGGGGTGAGGAACGCCTAGATTTGGCAGTGGAATAAATTGGCTTTTGTTGACTTACATTTGTTAGTTATACATATATATTGTTGTATGAGATGTGAAATGCAAGGATCTTGCAGGAAAGGAAATACGATGTTGAGGTTTGTTCGGGGATGACAACGAATACAGGTATTTTTATATGAATCATTGCATTGTTTTATTTGTGGTATGGACAAAGATGTCATTGAAGGAAAAAAAAATTCAAGACAAAAGGTGGTATACGAAAACTGTGAAGTATTGGAAGTAATCCCTTCTTATACTGGAATATGTAAACTTGAGTAGTGTCACTTATTAAGACATGGTTTGGTGTGTGCCCATTTATGTGGGACTGTGAGGTACGGGAACCCATATTCCGTTAAAGGATGAGATGATAAATTGTTAGAGTGTGAATCAAATGAATATTCACATGGTAAAGGTGAAGTGAGAAGATTAATAGTTGTATATGTTTAAATTTAATACATGAAATGGTCTGAAATTCAGTTACTAGTCGATATATAATAATTGATCCGAACTTGGATTCATACTGAATTATGATACGTAAAAGAAAAGAGTTATACGAGTTGAGATGTAAATTTTTTTTATAGTATAAGTATATGTAGTGAATATTGCTCTTGGGATGTTTTGAAATGCTTATGTGAATAATATAGTTGAGACGAGGTGTTAAAGAGTTGGAAGTTAAAAAGGAGAGTCATTTTAAGAGTATGTGTTGTGTACGAGTATAGGAAATATGCTAATCGGGTTTGAATGTCGACAACTGGTTTGGGTGGATATTGAGTTGTATTTGTCATTTACGTACGTGTTATCATTAAGAGTATGGCATATAATGAATATGATTGACATTATACAGAGTCACCAAGAGGTATGTGTAAGGATAATATATTCTGTGAGATACCATAATGTGATACATTAAGGTATTTGTTCAAGTTATTTGAAAGAAAAACGACATATAATAGTTAAGATAAGTATTATGGGGTTGGTATGTGTGGTTAAAGTTTTCAGTGGTGATGTTATATTTAACATCCATGTTACCAAACATATAAGGTGAGTATATTAATAATGTTGCATAAGACTATAATGTTAATAAGGATTGGGGTAAGATTATGATTGTGAAGTTATTGTGTTGGATAAATGACTTATTAAGGTCATTGTATGTTTAGTTAAATAATAATAAATTGATACCAAAAAAGGGAATATAGTGAGAAGTTAGATTGAGTTTATAGTGCATGACTGCATAATATACATGAAGGTGAATATGAAATCTCGGTTAAGAATAAAGATGGAGTGAATGACTGTTCAGTTTCGATAAATGAATAGTAGTGAGGCTATATTTAAAGTAAGAAATTGTAAGGACGAGATTTAACGTACTCTTAAAAATCAGAAAGGATATGGATAGTAGTTAGGGCCAAACACATGTATTTGACGTTGAATGAAGGATGAGAAGATGGCATATAATAAGCTAGTCTTGTAATATGATATTTATGAATTAAAATACTGAATGGGAGTTGGAGAAAGGAAATATAAGAAGTTAGTCTGGTAATAGAATATTTATTAATTAAAATATTACACGATAATAAGTATGGACCATGGGAATGAGGGTATGAAGTAATATATGAGTTGGGAATTTACTTCCATTTATAAGAAATCATTAGATGATTATTCTTACGTGTAAGTGATAAATAAAATGAATATGATATGAGAGGAGATTTGTCGGGCATGAGGAAATAGTATTCCTAATTGGTTGGTAAGTGAAATTCCCCCTAAATTTCGGGGACGAAATTTTCGAAGAGGGGAAGGTTGTGACAAACCGGTTATGATAAACCCTGTTTAAATCATGATTACCGTGTGGGATGGGGATAATGTGTTATTAAAAAATATAATTTTAAGTTATTGTGTTTAGTCTAATCCTACCTTCATAACTTATGAAATATTAAATTAGTCACAAACACAAATTTGTGTAGTCTTCGGTAGGAATGTTCGAGTTCGGGACTAGTTTTGGCCACTATAATATAATAATTGATTTGAGGTGAAAACTTGATAGTTATACATATATGAGTGAAGTTTGTAAAAAAACAAACGGTTTGTAAATCGGAGGTCCGCGCAACAAGTTATGTTGGAATTACGAAGCAGGGGCAAATCTGTCCATTCGGTAAGTGGTATTTTGTCTTATATGTATAACAAATGGATAAATCTCATTGGTTGGAGGGGGTGGCAAGCTTGGCCGACTTAATCCCCTTGAAAAGTCTTCCTTCATCAGCCAAAATCATCCATTTAAGAATTTGGCTTGAAGAGAGAGAACCAGAAGGCTTAGGAAGAGAAGGATGAGGAGAAGTTGGAGAAAAATTCTTAGGAAATTACGCAAACGTCCCTTAGGTAATTCTATCCATAAATTTTTTTTCTTTTTTTTGATATTACTGATTGAAAGGGTAAAAATCATCAATTATTTATTAAAATTTCATGCCTTTGTGGGTATACATGGATGGATACACGTTTAAAGAAAGCCGAAGGTGTAAATCATTTAGATGGCCTTGTTTAGAACCCTTATGTGTTCAAACTTCCATATCTTTTTGTATGTTTGCCGGAACTGATTGATTTAAATTTGATATTAACAAGGACTCATATTTGTGTCTTATATCCGAAAATCCTGTGAAAATACCAAGAAATGAGTCTTTGGTGAGAGTTTGAAGTTCGGGTATGAAATCTGCCCCAAGAGTGAAAGTATGCCCGCCATGTGTTCGATGTTTTGCTTGACATAGCAAATGAACTTTGAAAATTATGAAACTTTAATTTTGTATTGTTACATATGTTTATAGGTGTTGTGTGAAATATCATAGGATGTTATGATGTAGAAAATTATGAAAATTCCTGGAAGTTGACTAAACGATAAAGGAACATATAGGCCAGATTTGCCTTGTAATAAAGAAATGGACACATCTTGCTCTAGGAAACTTGAAATGATGTGTTGTCTTTTATGTTGGGAACCTTATATGATAAGAATTGTATTACCAATAAGAAATTAAAGAATGTTGGGCTATGGATTGGATATGTTAAATATTTTAACGTGAAATTGAATGAGACTTCATTTATGATAAATGATTAGAATGGGATGCTATGATGCTTATAAATTCGGTTAAGGTTAAGTTCCTTTGGGTTGTTAACATCCTTATGATGACACTAATATTATAAGAATGAATATTTGTAAGGTAAGAAGAACTGGTTGAACCAATGCCAGATAAAGGCAAGGGAAAAACACATGGAGTGACCAAGGTGAGTGTAGTCACTAGTAAGATGTATTTATACATGATTATGGATATTATATGTTGTATTTACCGAGATCATTATAAATATGAGATGTGGTACTTATTGAGATGATTATGGATATTATATGTTGTACTTGACGAGTTGAGTATAAATATGAAAGGTTGTAATTATTGAGATGATTATGGATGTCATACCTTGCACTTACTGAGTTGACTATAGATATAATATGTGATACTTACTGAGTTGAATATGAATATGATATGTGTAGTTAATGAGTTGAATATGGATAGGATAACTGTGGTTACTGAGTCGAATATGGATATGTTTACTGAGTTGATCATAGTTATCATATGTGGTAATTACTGAGTTGAATATGAATATGATATGTGCAGTTACTGAGTTGAACAGGGATGCGGTTACCTTGTTGATTATAGATAGGATATGTGATACTTACTGAGTTGAATATGAATATGATATGTGTAGTTAGTGAGTTGAATAGGGATATGGTTACCTTGTTGATTATAGACATGATATGTGGTCCTTACTGAGTTGAATATGGATATGTTTACTGAGTCGACTATAGATATAATATGTGATACTTACTGAGTTGAATATGAATATGATATGTGTAGTTAGTGAGTTGAATAGGGATATGGTTACCTTGTTGATTATAGATATGATATTTGGTCCTTACTGAGTTGAATATGGATATGTTTACTGAGTTGACTATAGATATAATATGTGATACTTACTGAGTTGAATATGAATATGATATGTGTAGTTAGTGAGTCGAATAGGGATATGGTTACCTTGTTGATTATAGATATGATATGTGGTCCTTACTGAGTTGAATATGGATATGATATGTTTAGTCATTAAGTTGAATATGGATATGAAATGTGTGGTTACTGAGTTGATGATAGATATGATATGATAAGTGTTGTCAGTGAGTTGGTTATGGATATGATATGTATAATTATTAAGTTGATTATGGATATGATATGCATGTGTTATGAAGAGATGTTATGGCTTATTATAGCCAAGAGATGTTATGGCTTATCAATAGCCAAGAGATGTTATGGCTTATTATAGCCAGGAGATGTTATGGCTTATTATGGCCAAGAGATGTTATGGCTTATTATAGCTAAGAGATGTTATGGCTTATTATAACCAAGAGATATTATGGCTTATCAACAGCCAAGAGATGTTATGGCTTATTATAGCCAGGAGATGTTATTGCTTATTATAGCCAAGAGATGTTATGGCTTATTATAGCCAAGAGATGTTATGGCTTATCAACAGCCAAGTGATGTTATGGCTATTATAGCCAAGAGATGTTATGGCTTATCAACAGCCAAGAGAGGTTATTACTTATTAACAGCCAAGATATGGTGAGATGTTTTATATTGTTATATAGATACGATTTATTGCATTTAATTTTTATGAAATAGTGTAGTAGTGATGCATTTGCTGAGCTATTTTGCTCACGGTTCCTATGTTTATGTTTTTCAGGTATTGTGATCTCTCTGCCAAATCTAGGAGTTCGGTGGGGTTAGCAAGGGGATGCATAGAACCATAATTTGGTCAAACATAAATGGGGTAATTTAAGCCTAATTATCTTTTCTGTAAGTTTGAACAAGCATAATTACCTTAAAATTTTGAAAGGCTTTTGGTTTCATTGATTCATGTTAATAATTGAGTATAGATACTAGTGTTTATGGTTTGGATAAGGTAATTATGATGTCACTCACTTTGACCTTCAAACTTAATTATAAGTAACTGGGTTGGGGTGTGTTAGTAAAAGTAACTCGTAATTGGGTAAACGAGCCATTTTGGGGTTTTAAGGGGTATAACCCTTTTCTTCCTATATAAAGAGGGAGAGAGGGAAAGAAAAGAGAAAGAAAGAAAAAAAAGAGAGAGAAGAGAGATAAGAGGAGAGAATGGAGATCTCGGGCCAAACTCCGTCGGAGTCGACTCGAGGTCGTTGGATTTTATCCACGATGCAAGTGTTTACTTGCTTTATTTATCTTTTTGCATAAATATCTCATACCGTAGTTTGGTATAAATAAACCCTAAAGGTTTTGGGGTGGGTTATCGTGGATAAAATGAGTTTTTGGGAGTTAAAACAATTAAACCCCAATAATATTTCAATTTGTGGAACTTAGGTTTTAACCTAAATTAATTGGTGGTTTTGGGTTCTAGGATGTTTAGAACCCTTAATATATGTGTATTTGTAGTTGGTTGAGGTTGTAGGACATTGGGTGAGGCGACAAAAGCTTGGGAGAAGCTTTAATGGCTGAAATCGTCTCGGAGTAGATGATGAATAGTAACCCGTGACTTTAGGGGGACATTTTGGCTAGGAAAAGAATTGATTTAGCTCTCGGTCAAAACACTAAAGTTGTAGATATTTTTGATACGGTCACGTGGGCACCAACCGCATATTTTTCTGATTTTTCTACGATTTGATATGATTTTTACAAGATGGCAGCTCCAGGTTGAAATCGTCAACTCGGAAATCAAATCGGAAATTGGAAAAATTGCGGCTAGAATTAATTGTGTAGATGTTCGGGATAATTTTTGGGGTAGTTTAGAAACCCCGATAATGAATTTGGGTTGTTGGAAAATGGATTTGAGGAATTTAGCTTGGGAGACCTTGTGTGACCGGTTGACTGCAACCTAAGGCCGGTCGACCGCGTCAAGAAGAAAAGGGCCTACTGCTTTATTTCAAAGGCTTATTTGTAACTCGCGGTCGACCGGGGGTCCAGGACCGGTCGACCGGTGCCCTATTTTCAGCCCAAGATTTTGGAGATTAGTATTACTTCTCCTCTTTGAGTTTAAAGTTTAAGGACCTTCTAAATTACAGTATTATAGAGGGTTATGTCCTAAAGGACTTGGTGTATATATATATATATATATATATATATATATATATATATATATATATGTAAATTCACTTAGAGTGAATTAGTATATTTGGAGATATCCAAATGAATCCATAGATGGGACTTAAGTATGTATTACTTATTAAAGTAAGAAATACTTTGGGTTTAGTATCATGCATATATGAATGCATGATTATGATTCCTTGAGAGAATCTTTGGGATTGAGGGTCATCGATAGATGGTTTGGCAAATATCTCCATTTTTATATATTCAGGTAGGAATATATGGTATATATATACTATGTGATTATGTATATATGATATGATATAAATGATTTTGAAAATATATTGATGAATATTTTCAAAATGGGAAAAAGGTAAATGATTTTCATAATTGATAAATTATGGTTGCACACCTCCCTAAATCGGTATCATAAGGGAAGTTGCGTGCGTTATGGTTATTCCCCCTGGCTAATGAATGCAGGGTGGCTATAGTCCTATAGGCCATATGGGCGATTATTGTTTACTGCACTGGTTAGGGGATTTTGGGTGTGGTCTTGACTTTCCCGCAGGCATATGTCCGCTTCCCGACGTTGGTAGGTTACCAGGTTGTCTTGTTTGATAGGCCCTGGAAGATGATAGCCATTTAGGGGCGCGTCCAGTGGGGAAACCCGGAGGGGCGGTCTTAGTTTTATTAAAGCAATTTATGATAATAAATTGGCTTTAATTTACATTTCATGAGTATAAAAAGGGAAATGGGATAAAGGTTTGGCTTCGGTAACACTCCCAGATGTAAGAAGGGATGTGGAAGCATATGATATGATCAAAGCATTTTCATGATAATGGAAATGGCTTTGGGTACATTTCCTGAGTGTAAAAAGGAAAATGGGATGACATAAAACGGAAAAGTATTTTTATGATAATAAAACTGGCTTTTAAAAAGTATATGATTGGTTAAAGCAATTCATGATAATGAATTGGCTTTTATATTTACATTTCCTGAGTATAAAAAGGGAAATGGGAAGTTTTGAGAAAATGTAAAGTATTGATAAATACTTGATATATGAACTCTCAGTCCGGGAGATAGATCCGGATGTTTATGGTAAGATGAATATATATGGATGAATCGAGTACCGAGTGTCTAATGGATCCCGATGATCGACCTTGCCGCATAGTAGTGTATCGGGGGGGTTCCTTGTTTGGATTTCGCTTTGCGAGACACCCCACGCACGAATATGGCAATGTGCTGAGACTGGGGAGAAGTTTTATCCTTAGTGCTCTAATATTATAAATTCTTATGGTATATATATTTATATATATCTTTCTATACTGAGGGACTGGCGGATCTCGAAGATCGACCGTGCCGCATAGTAGTGTATCGGGGGGGTTCCTTATTTGGATTTCGCTTTGCGAGACACCCCACGCAAGAACATGGCATAACGTTGAGACTGGGGTGAAGTTTAGCCCTTAGTACATTGCTTGTAATATCTAGGTTTGATAGTGGGTTGGGTGATATACTAGTTTTGCAGGGTATCTTGACTAAGATCTTTAGAGGAATTCGCTAGGAGTGCACTGTTAGTGGAGAGGTGAGGGGTATCTCATGGGAGTGCGATACCAAACTTAAATATGAGATATAATCTTTTTTTCAAAATAATAAGGCATTTATGCACTTGCAAAATATTTTCAAAACTCGGGCTCTGACCCGTTTATCTACTTTTCCTTTCTTGCTATATATATATTATATAGGTGGCCAGACACAGGGACGCCTGGATGATACATCCTTCGAGCCAGACGTCTGGTGTAGCAGCTGTGGATGCTTGCGGGTTCTCAGTAGATGCTTCTTTCCTTGTACTCTAGATAGGAGGTATTGTATAAACAATCGAGACAATGGTCCAACTGATTTTATTTATTCGTTGCACGTTATTCGATATGGTTGTATAATTTGAACCGAGTGTTCGGTTATTTTTATTTTATTTGATTTTCATTTTAGTTCATTTACGCATTAACTTGTGGATGTTTTATTTTAATTGTTTAAAAAGAGTAGTTAAGTAAAAAATTTAACGCTCGCCTAATAGGATATTAGTAATTAAATGGATTTTCGACAGTGATGCTAAGTATGATCCATATGTGACTCCTGTTTTAATTTGATATAGGAGTGATCGTCCGGTATACCATTAGGCGGGTTGTTACAGGTTAATTCCCACATACATATGATTCTTAAAAGGAATTGAAGGTTCTTTTTCAATCAAAAATTTAATTCTTGATATGTTTTATATCCGGTGAATCTACAAATTGTCAGAATAGTGTATCCCAATACTATCGTTCTCATCCAATTTACAATCCTATTTATTTAGTTTCGTATGCTTAGTTAGTTTATAGTCTTAATTAATTTGCATTAGCTGACAGGAAAGTCCCCAAAACAATCATCTTATCCCTTTTTCCTTTGAGTCATACTTACGGATAATTATCGTTCCTATTCATGGTCACGTTCCATGTCCTATTCCCTGTGTTCGATACTCGACTTTCTAGGATTATTACTTACTTGATCGGTTTATACGTGAGCCATAATTCACATGCATTCGAAACACATTATGAGTCGCGTTAAGTTTTTGGTGACGTTGTCGGGGACTATGTTTAGGTTATGTCGAATTAATACTATAAATTGACTCGAATTCTTGAAAAAAAAGAGAAAAAATTCAAAAAACGAAAATATTTGTAGAATCTCTCAAATCCTTATATGCAAAATGCTCTGCCAACTCCTGAGTCTACGCCAACCAAAATTCACTAAAAATACAATAGCTGAGTACAGTCTCGATAGCCCATACACTCCACACGTTCCATAATTTTGGGTTTCACCTCCTACATAACCTACCACCATCACGAGTCACACGTCTAGAGAGTCCGAAGTGGGAAGTAATGCCTTTAGTGTGTGTGCAATGTCGGATCAAGGTACTTTTGGTATGGGTGAGGGTGAGTTAATATACCACCCCTCTTATATCCCGAGCGAATCGTAGCTTCGAGATGCATTATATTCCAATATAATGAGGGGCAGTTTCACTTTCGTAATGGGATGATTCAGATTCTTCCTTCATTCCATGGTATGGAGTTGTAAAAACCAAACCTACAAATCCGAGAATTTTAAGTGACATGCGAAACATTTAGTGATCAAACATGCACTTAATACATCGTTTGCCTCAAACTCTTCCCATTATCTCTGAAGGATAAGGACAGGACTTGGCTACGGTCCTTAGTACCGAACTCAATAGGAACGTGGAGGGATATGTAAGAAAATTTTCTCTAGAAATTCTTCCCATTGCATCGAATTAATTCTACCTGGGGAATAAATTCAAGCCTTTAAGCAGAATGACAATGAGCCGCCCTTTGATAAATTTTGGGCGTGTTTCAATGAGTTAATTGATATGTGCCCGCACCACGGTTTTGAGAAGTGGAGACTCATCGCCTTCTTCCATCAGGGGCTAAACTTAAGTTCTAAACAACTCAGTGAAACCATATGCCCCGAGGAATTGTTAGGGTTAGATGCCGATGATGCAAAGGCCTAATTTAAGTATGTTGCTAAGACTACTTTAGTGTGAGACACATCAGATCCACACACCCAATTTTGGGCTCGACATACGTCCACAACTCCTTCTATGCCCGGACTGTATCATTTGGACGAGGAAGCTGACTTAAATCTTTAAATCAACTAAATTTCTAAGAGGTTGGAAGAAGTAGTCGAAGTTAGCGGGAGATATGTATCCACTCCACTCGAGCAATTAAGGAGGAAGTGTGTGTTATTTTTGAGGCATGACACTTAACTATGGATTGTCAGACGATACCCGCCTACAAAGTGATGCTAGAAGAGAAAGATGAGTTAGTGGGAGCCTATAAAGGTAATTTTATTGGTCCTCCCGCAAATTCCTAAAATCCGTGGTTCTAATTACGAGCAACAAAATGGTGCTTTAAACCCGAATCAACATTTTACCTAACAACTGCCACCACACCCACCATATCAATAAGAACCACCTATGCAAACCCTAACTTCTTCACCTTACATTATCCCATCGCGAAGGAGTTTTGAGGACTCTTTGGATCAATTGATGCAAACACAGTCAATAATCAATTCTCAGAATGCTCAAACGTTTACGGATTTAAGGCGACAATTTCAAATATACAATATATCTTAAGTGTCTAAGAGTAGGGTAAGCTCCCCGCGCAGGTCAAACGACATCCTCAAGGTCACGAAGGTGTTAGTTCTTTCTCTAAGGACCATCAAGAACAATGTAATGTAGTTACCACTCTACGTAGTGGTAGAGTAGTTGGATTGTCACCTCCCCCACGCAATGAGCAGAATGATAAGGAGATTTCTCCCAACATGATAGAGTCTGAAGATGTTTGCGTTAATAACAATGGTTATAGTGTTACAGATAATCTCGAGGTGGTTGTTAAACCTCCCATTTTTCCCCATACCCTCAACGATTCTTCTCTCACTCCTAAGAAAACTCATGTGAGGATGTTCTAGACGTTCTCAAGGAAGTGAATACTAAATTACCTTTTCTCGAAACCATAAATCAAATTCTCGCATATGTTAAGTTCCTTAAGGACTTTCTCACGATGAAACGTAGTCTAAAGGTGAAGAAAAATGTATTCTTAGCACAAAACGTCAGTTTAGTACTATTGAGTGACCTTCCAAAAAAATTTAAAGTTTTGGGTTCACCAACCATTTCATTCATCATAGGTAAGAACCGAATTGGGAGAGCGCTACTAGATTTAGGGGTGAGTGTTGACATTCTCGCCTACTCCATCTATAAACAATTAGACTTGAGGAACCTTAAGCCCACAAAGATAACTCTCCAATTAGTGAATCGTTCCTTGAAGATAATTAGGGGGGTTATTGAGGATGTGATTGTCCAAGTTGACACTTTCTTCTTCCCATTGGATTTTGTCATTTGGGATAAGGAGCCCTCTGCCCTCTTGAGCAATCATTTTCTCGTAATACTTAAACGCCATATCTTGGCTATGGATAACGCATTGATCAATATTTTCAATGGAAAATGCAACTCACATTTAGGAATATGACTCTCAAAACAAATATCTTCAACATCACTAAGCACGAGGGTGATGACGGCAAATTTTGAGAGACGGGTCTTATGGAAGAGATAGTACACGGACACGTTGAGAGGAACCATAGGAGAGAGCCTCTAGGGTTACATCTTGTTATTGCAAGTGAGAGAAAAAATTCCGACATCAAGCGAGAGGTAAAGGAGGCGTGTTTAGTGACCGTTGTTGAAAGAGAGAGAGCGCACGTAGACGTGAATGAAAGGGGATCTGTGATAAAAGTATGAGAGGGTATTTAAATACTGGGAGAGAGAGAGAGAGAGAGAGAGAGAGAGAGAGAGAGAGAGAGAGAGAGAGAGAGAGAGAGATAGATAGATAGATAGATAGATAGATAGATAGATAGATAGATAGATAGATAGATAGATAGATAGATAGATAGATAGATAGATAGATAGATAGATAGATGGATGGATGGATGGATGGATGGACGGACGGACGGATGGATGGACGGACGGATGGATGGATGGAGGGATGGATCGATGGATAGATAGATAGATAGATAGATAGATAGATAGATAGATAGATAGATAGATAGATAGATAGATAGATAGATAGATAGATAGATAGATAGATAGATAGATAGATAGATAGATAGATAGATAGATAGATAGATAGATAGATAGAGAGAGAGGGAGAGAGAGAGAGAGAGAGAGAGAGAGAGAGAGAGAGAGAGAGAGATGAGATATGACCCAAGAAGACTTTGAGAAAGAATTCAGGCGGGTGTATGAGAATCTCAATGTAAAAGTTCAATAATTATTGGACTCATTTCGTCATATATAAAAGAACGAATGGAAAGATCATATAGACGACTTCCTTTTTTGTGACCATCCACCCTTCCCACTTAAGTTCTCGAATGCGATGGAGGAGAGAACTAATGTTATATCCAATTTAGAGTCTGATCCAAGTAGTCTTGAGTGTAAGGAGAATCCAGTTTTAACATGTCCTTCTAATTTTCATCGAGATGTTCTCTCTAAGTCGGGACAAGTATGTTGTAGTTTGATTGGGCACCATGAGGATCTCATTATCTTCAGTCATCAAGAGCTTTGAGATTCCCCTATACTTATGGATATGACCCAAACATATTCTGATTATTGGTTACGATATGAGGAAGATGGAGACGAAGCGAGCATCGGACCCTGTACATAAGGACAAGTGAGAAAGGATAGAAAGGTCGTCGCACCCCCAACGTGTATGGGGTGATTTATGTTGTATACTAGAAAGTTAGTCCAATTGGGAGCAATTTAGATGTCTGTAAAGGTCGCGTGATAGGAAGGTTTTGAGCACCACGTTGGGTTTATACACATGGGAGAGCGTACGCACGTTCATGAGCAATGTTAGGGTATCCCAGGGTTCCGAGATATTTAGGGAGTTTTTAGGTTCCTTGAAGAGTAGAGCATTGGGCTTGTCACACTTAGAATCTAAGAAACAAGAGAATTTGGCAACCCAAGGATGCGAGTTTGGTCGAACCGCTAGCCGAATCGATTCGCCTGCACACCCTAACTGGTTCGGGTGACCTGTAGTAGATTCCTTCCCCCTTTTCATTTTCCACCGACTACCATTAAATTCTTCCCCCTTTTTTCCCTTCCCTCCATATGAATTTTTAGTCCCCCTTTTCAATGTGTGCCTTAGGTGAAAACAGTTTTTTCCAAAAACCAAACTTTTTCCAATATTAATTTGCACCAATTTTGTTAACTAGTTTTACTTAAGTTCAATTTTTATCCTATTTAATCCTAAAGCTGCATATTAGTGATTAAATAAAGTAAAATAAATAAAAGTCCCCAATGCTAGATGTACGAGGAAACCACTGAGGGAAAAACTCTTGGACGATCCAAGCCAGACAATCACCATGATATGGAATTGATAAAGGAAGACAAACATACTTAGTCAAGGACTCATTCCCCACTTATCTGGACGCTCTTCTTCTCTTTAACCTCTCGTCCATAGTGACTGCACAAAAATCTTCCATGATACCTGTCCACTGCACGCGAGTCCACACCCACCTCGGTATCCATCGATGCAGCTTTGGCAACAGTCTAAAATTTGGAACACGATACGATTTAGAACACGAACTTCATCGTTTCTTCACCGTAAAACTCTAACAAAGCCACTAGTTTAATATGGATTAACAAACAAATGGTGTAAACAATATTCTTATAATATACATGTATGAAAACTTGGATCTTTTAAGCACTATGGATGGTTTTAGCTTTGAATTCCTTAGAAAGTAAGAACAAAAAAACGTAACTATTCTATTATGTGTTTTGGTTCTGCACTACACTAAATTCTGAAAAGAAATTTCCTTAAATTAAGAATTTAAAGTTAGCGCATCATTAGAACGATATTTTAATGTCGTTTGAAAGATTTGGCCTTGTTGTTTGAATGTCTTGACCATGTGGGTGGATTGACACTGAGATGTCGTTTGAATGACATCAAATGTCTTTTGATACTCCAAATCATGAGGGAAGGATCCATATGACTCTAAACAATGTTTATCTCAGAAAGAATGAAGTTAAAACCTTTTAAAACCATTTCTGGCCTTTTAAAATATTTTTTTAAGAAAATAACATCCCTAAAATATTTTCCGAGTCACATAAGCATTATGCGTTCATACCTGAGATTATCTTGGAATGAAATGTGAGATGAAGATGTGAAATGTGCACCAATAATCCCGGCATGATATATCTTTGAAGCTTGGTCGATACGTCATTAAACCACACGTCATAGACTATGTGGGAATCATGACAAGTAAAAATCTATCTATGACTCAAATTGGATTTTCTCTGAAATAATGCTAATACATACAAATTGACACTATTTGGAAATTTGTCCTCACAAAGCTCCTCCTTTGCCTATCCCATGACAAAACCGAAACAATGATATGCCTAAGTTGGGTAATCAAGCCAAAAGACATATATCCCATCCCATAAACCCAAAAGGAAATACAAAACATGATCTAGTAAACAAATGTCGGAACGAAACCATGAACTTGTCTTTATGTGATGTAGTCGCAAAATCTCCAATCTCTGAATAATCACTACACACACGAAATAATAAATACCTTGTGAAGTATGGAGGTACAAATGATATAAAATATTAGAATACCAATTAGTAAAATAAAACCATTTTCTAAACATGTGAGAAAATAATATGATACCAATTTGTAGAATAATACCACTAAAACATGATAAAGAAATGTGCTCCAACAAAACTCCCCCACATCACATATCATCTCTCCACCTTTTTTTGCCTCGAATAGACAACCAAAAAATAGATAAACAAGTGAATGTCTAGCATGAGAAAAAATCAGATGAAACATATCTAGATAAATGTGGATACCAGCTAAAACAATCAAAAGATACTAATTCATAGGTAGAAAATATTCACACAAAGTGAATCAGCAAAATCAGATATGATGTGACTAAACGAATCAATGAAATGTATAAATCAAGCATGGAAAATCACTATGAACTGCATATAAACTGACCAAATGCACCAAAATAGCGTAATATCGTCACATATACAAAACAGGTACAAAAAAAAAAGACCGAAGGCTGAAAGTCCTGTCTAGGTTAATCGAGCGACATTTCCATGTCGTTAGAATGACTAAGGCAGGTTGTTCGAACCAGGTAAGAAACGAACTGAGACAATAAGGCGTCGCACGATGAAATTTTTTAAGGACCCTAAAAACAACCCTTCTTTTGACCATACCTATTACAATTAACGCCTTAAAACTCGTATCGTGCGATCTAATCTTCGAACGACTTGGACATGTTGTTCGAACGACATCCAGAAGTCATTTGAATGACTTCAAAAACTTTGTTTTGCTGCTCTAAAAAATTCAGAATTTGCCCAGTGAAAAATTTTCGTGAAAACAGCAACTGGAAAATCAAAACTGTAGCAAAACAGACTCATAATAGAAAAATAAAACAAGTATGAGTTTCATGCTAACATAGTACCAATGTGTTCAAACATGGATTATGGTATGAACGGGCGTGAACTACAACAAATGAATCACAACTTGATCACATCAAAACGATCAAGAAGCTCTAATTTGTAGCTAAGTGTCATCAAACTAAGTTTTATCCATATGTGATAATTGATATTTTTTGAACTTAAAAACTAAGCAAACAACGTGCACACAAATCTAGAATTTTGGTGATTCAATAAACAATACCATCATGATATGATCTTTCAACATTAGGATTGGTGGTGCAAACCCATTGTTATTTGTCCATTCAAAACACCATCATATTCATATTTTCTTTTTTTGGCTCTTTTCTATTGAATGAAAATTTCAAACTAAACTATTTTTGCCTTGGATACGTTTTTCAATGCCACCCTTTTTTAGGGCCGTAAACAGTGGTTTCACGATGAGGTTATTATTCTATTGGAGTCCTTTTTCCCGTGAACACTCATATTTTTTTCAATATAAGAAATATCTATCCTCACGTCAAATGATTCTTACATGCACACCTCTTTCTAAGTCTTATTACGAATAGATGACAAAATTCAGAGGAGAGCATCTCACCAAACTTAAATATGCGTGAGAAGTCAAACATTCATATAAACTCGTGCATGTGTGCAATGATGGCATATATATAAAGTCGAATCCAAATGCAAATCAACTTCGAAACAGCCCCATTAGTCAATGGCTAAGATCATTATAATCATTTATAATTATGACCAAATGTCCTAGCCACATGGATAATGAAATAATGGAGGTCCAAGCTCACCAATATGCCATATCAAACATGAAAACTCAAGATACAAAAATAAATCAAAAATATTTTTATGTTTTTCAAAAAATCATTTTTGATTCAAAAAACAAATTCTTTTTGTATTTTCTCAAAAATATATGAAACTAAAAATCTTTTTCTATTTTTCAAATATGACTTAACTAATGTGAAAAAATATAATACAAAGAGATAAACATGTCATAACACTAGTAAGATATATATCATGATGCAAAGACTAGCTAATGACGAACATGAACATGCAATTAATCATCCATAAGAAATATCATGTGAAACGTCACGTGGTAACATGTGAAGCATCATGTGCTAGCATGTGAGAATTAACCAAAGAAGCATTTAGCATCTCAAAAATAGATTTCCTAACCCAAACATGTGTATACCTAATAAACACTACATTTAAACTTCCTAGGGTCTTTTCTAATATCATAGTAAATATGCCTAAGGTGACCTTTCCTACCATAATACGATGAGGAATAAAACCTTTAGGTTCATCTTTTCTAAAACCCTGGGATGTAGTTGACGCTCTAAAATAAAAAGTGCTTTTGGCTTTAACATTCGAAGCACTAAAACATGATAAGCCACTACCATCATTATTCACACTACTCGAGTATTTTAAATTAATTTAAAACATTAGAATTTTGGACTCAAGCAAAGAATTAGACTCCTCAAATTTTATAGACTCCTTCTTTTAATTTTTAATTACCCCTAGAAGGTTATCTCGCTCCCCCCTCAATGTGACAAAACTTATCCCTAAGAGTCTTCTCACGTGCCTTATAATCATCAATCAAAATTTTATCCTCTTTGGCACAAACCCTAGAGTTCTTAAAGTCCTCCAACTATTTCTCTAAAATAAGAACTCTATTCTCACTCTCTTCATTGACTAATTTCAAAGAATTAAATTATGATACAAAGCCAAAAACTTCTCACGAATGATATCCCTTTGAGTTTAAAATGTTTGTAAATAATCAATCATACGTTTAAAACGAGAATTTTCTTCTTCAAGAATTTCAATTCGTTTTGCAAACTTCGAATTTAAAAGATTTAATTCATCAAAATTTGAGAAACTATCACGAGAAAACAAACAAGGAGTGATAAACAAACTCGATTACCAAAAATCGCAAAACAAGGATCTACACAAAAAGAAGTGTTTCTAGCTCTAATACCAATTTGTAGGCCCCTTTTTCAATGTGTTCTTTGGGTAAAAATAGTTTTTCCAAAAGCCAAACCTTTTCCAATTTTAATCCACAACAATTTTATGAACCAATTTTACTTAAGTCCAAATTTATCTTATTTAATCCTAAACATTCATCTATGTGATTAAAGAAAGTAAAATAAATTAAAGTCCACAACACCGAATGTACGAGGAACCATTAAGGGAAAAAACCTCAAACGGCCCAATCCAGACAATCACTATGATACAGAATTTACAAAGGAAGACATACAGACTTACTCATAGACTCGATACATGAGGAAAAAAATATTAATTTTTAAAGCCCACCTACAGGTCTTCCAAAAATTATTTTGTCTTAGAAAAATGTCTCATTTTGATAAAAAATAGTTTTATAAAATATCCCAATACTATTGTAAACCAAATTCAAAAGTTAAACATAATTCTTACAATAATAAATCTTGTAGATGTCCGTTGTTGAAGAAACTTGATATTCGAATCCGTCATCTTCAACAAGTGCTCGTGAACTTCCTTCGATGATTGTAGTGGTACGCAACATACTAATGTAAAATTAGGACTATGAAAATTATGTCCTTACTGAATTCTTCCCCCCTAACACTCACCCAAACCCAATTTTCCCACCATTACATTCCCTCCACCCCTTCCCACCTCCACATTTTCACTTCCCCCCATTTCCTAACCATTCCCGCCTATAAATACGCCTCCCTTCCACCCTTTTCCCTCACTCCAAATTTAATCCTCATTTTCTCTATATATTACTAGCCTCCTCCATTAAGCATTTTCCATGTCACCGCATCAGCAAATAGGAGTCCACCACCATAAGATCACGATTGGTTCCAAGATTACTTCAATACCAACCGCACAATTCATATTGTGCGCCGTGTCAATTGGAATGAACTGCCCGACGAGGTCACCTCCCTCTTCCCCACCATCGAGGGTGGTGCACTTTCTTCAACCCCCCACCGCTCGATCGGGTATATGATGAGGACGTATGATTTTCTACGCGATTCTAGTTCGTAAATCCCCCACTCTCCATGAATCCTTCGTCAACATCATCCACATCCCATTCTCCCTTTCTATTATCCAAAACAAGATGTGTGCGAAAAGGGTTATTTTACCCCACGAATTTGACTATCCGAACAATGGAGCCCCGCGATTCAAATTCGAGTGCATTATGCGCATAGCCCCAAATGAGGAATGAATTCAAGATACATTCCCAGTGGGACGGCTCCCAAAAATGGTGCACTACTTCCACTTCCTCACTAGTGGCACAATTCTTCAAACCACCAATGACTTAGTCGTCCGTTAACGCCATGGTAACTTCCTCCACCATTTTATCGACATTGGCCAACTTTTCTACATGGAAATGTTTTGTGGCTCTTATGTTGAGACGGTAAAGGTATCCTTTCCTTATGAGCATCTCATTAACGAAATCAAGTACGTTGTCGGGGTGCGGTCCCCCGACTAGCATGTTAAATTTCCAAAAACAATTGGGGTCACTTCCACCCCTTGAAGTCAGCGCCAAATGTGAGTGGCCCACCCCCCATCGGTAGTTCAGGACGTGGAAATGGAGGAAGAAGAATAGGGGCACGAGAACTCGGGGGAGGTGGAAGAGTAAGATGATGCGGAGGACCCCAATTTTGAGCCCGCCTTTGATGACGGATCCTACAATTTGGTGGTCATTAACCATCGAATTGACGATTTAGAGGAAAGGTTCGATGGATTTATTAATGAGTATAGAGGATACCGCCAAGCCTACCAGCACGATACGAGCATGAGGATGAATCTCCAATCGGAGATGTATCGTCTCCAAATGGGTCCAAATGCACGAATTTCGAACTACTTTTATTACGCATATTCCCGTGACCAATTTGCACCCTACCCCTCCAATGTACCACCACAATATCTCCCCCCTTTAGTTGTTTGGTATTCCATTATGTAGTTCGTATTTAGGTCATTTTGCTAAATATTTGCAAGAGTTATGTAATTTATCCTTTCTCGCATTGTAAGAACTTGTAGTGGAAATGAAAAATATTTGCATTTTAAATATTTGTTTATTTTATTCTCAAACTTATTATTTTTTCTTATTTAGATTTTAGTCCCTTTGATTAAGGATAATGCAAAAGTCCAACTCGGGGTGACTAGTGCGTCTTTTATAAACTTCACAAATTTTTTAAAATGCCCCAAAAAATGTCAAAAAAATTATAAAAATTCAAAAATTTCCCCAAAAAAGCAATTGATAAATTTCTAAAAAACCAAATTTTTTTGTTGAAAATAAATAAAACTTGTAAGTTAAAATTTTCAAAAATATCACTAAAAGTTTTGTTTGTAGTATCAGTTTGTAAAAATAAATGCACAAAACCAAAACTGAGCAAAAAACGAAAATTGAGCAAAAAATGACGACTTAACGAATAAGTGTGGAGATAATTAACCCGGTGAGATTTCGAACCTATCATCTTTTGTGAGTATTTAAATCGATCTGAGTTAATAGTTAGATTAAAGTGCAATTTAGCGTTAAATAAGTCGTTGAAGATCTCTAATTTTTATTTTGATCGGTTTCGGGAAACGAGTAAGATGTTGTCTTGAAAAATGCGCAAAAAATATCTCTAAATTAAATGAATCTCAAGATTGATATAGTAAAATAATTAGTAATTCGAACGAATGAAGTTAGGCCATCATTTGTTTACGCAAAAATACTCGCGATAAAGAGTTGTGAATATTTTTTTTATCCCTTTTGCAAACCAAATTGAGCCAAATAAAATTTTCAAGGTCGTTTGATAACCCAAAAAACCCAGTTAGCCCAGAGTTGTGAAAATAAAAAAATTTATTAATTAACTCCAAATGGTGCAATAAAAAGATAGCAATAAAAAAAAGAAAAAAATTGAAAAATTGAAAAATATGAAAAAATTTGAAAAAGAAGTGAAAATGAGCGAGTGCCCGAAAAAGTTCCTAAGGACATCGTATGCAAGCAAATTTTCCAATTCCGAACTTTTCAACCATTTCCATTTTACCCAATACACCTTATGATTCGAGAAAGTCCTAGCTGAGTTCGAATAACGAAATTAATTACCACATGGAGAAATAATACACAAAAAGATAATAAGATAAACTACCTGGTCCAGACTAAAAGATGATGTTTGCCGTATTCGAATGACCGTATTTCGTTGATGAGATATTTTCACCAAATAATTCCCCCTTTCAAATTTATGTGCATGAATATGTGTTTCATTATATCTACTCTAATAAATAACGTACACCAAGAGAACTAGCCACATTCTGAGTGATTCAATTATGAGTGCATCCGTGAGAAATTGAAATCAAAACAAATTTTCAGAAAGTAACGTAATGATCAATTGGGGGAAGTTAGTGGTTTAATTTTCGGCTTCGCGCACACACATTGCGAATTGAGACTATTGAATATGAATCTACGGTGATTATTTTTGGGGAGTTTAAATTGTACAATTTTTAAGTATTTTGATTTTTTTAGTCGAAAAATGAATTTTATGGGTATATTCACTACAAACCCTCACGAGACACCACTCATCGCAATAGGGTTGCCTAGGGGTTTAACAGGTTATTACACGCACTAAATTCAATCGCTTGCCCGTGAAAGAGTAATTTTATCCCAATAAAGTTTTTGAAAATCTCTTTAGCTTGTATTCTTTTTCTTTTACATTGCTCGAGACACGCAACGATCTAAGTTTGGGGGATTTGATTTGGCATAAATATTTCATATTTATCCCCTTATTTTTTGTTTTTTTATGAATCCGTGCATTGTATTTAACTTGAATTCATATCATATTTATGCTACTAACCCATTTTGGTGAGTATGTCTTGTTTCCTATAATTTTCGTGTATTTTATAGGTATTTTATGCAAGTAAATGTGGGAGAGAAATCGAAACAATGAAAGAAACTAAGATAAGGAAGTTGTTGGGCATTTTAGTAATTTTTCAGCTAGAGCCCGAAGGAGGATCCAACTGAAAGGTTGAAGAGATTGAAATTAAAAGAACACTAGAAAAAATGTTAACTCAATCCGAGCTACGCTGAAGAAGTTAGGCGCGTTTGAAGTCAAGAAGAAAATCCAGGGGAAAAAGAGGAATTTCATAAAATTATCAAGGGGACATGCTCACCTGCACACCCGAACCAATTCAGATGACCTGAACGCGAAATTTTCGTTTATTCTAAAATTTTTCCTAGATTTGTATGTGCTTAGGACTTGTAACACCCCACCTAATTAAATACCGGGTGGCCATTCCCATACCAAATTAAAACAGAATATACAGTTGGCTCATTCTTAGCATCACTACCGAAAACATTTACAACTCACCAAATACCCAATTAAGCTGGTGTTAAAAACTTTCCAAATTTTAATATAACACAATCCATTTCCAGTTTAAGAATAACACAACACATTTTATTCTAAAACACTAATAACCAAATAGATAACACAAAAGAATTTAAATGCAATTGGAATAAACATTCCCAAATAATATAAATCCATTACAGAAATTCCAACAATATTAAATGTATTAAAAAGACCCGAATACATTCGTATTTTACCCCGATTGAAAAAGATAACTGAATCCTTTGGGTGACATGCCCTAACTAAGAATACTGTGAATCAAAAAGATGATAGGCGTCTAAGCAAAACTCCATAGCTCCATAGCCTGTCATAATACGCTAAGGTTGGCGTCCCTGCTGCTGGACACCTGATATAGAATATTCAATAGGAAAGAAAATATGCAAAGAAACGGGTCAGAGCCCGATTGTGAAAAATGATTTTTAAAACAGCAAGTATTTAACAAGTGCAATAAAGAATTTATTATGTACATGTTAGATCCAACTCTCACTTGCTATTCTCACCTCTCAACTAGAGTGCACCCTTAACGTTTCCTATTAACCTCCTAGTTAATGGTTTCTCTTTTCTAGTCTCCATATTAAAATTCCATTCCCATATCACAATCCCGTATGTCCCATACCATACGTCACATTATTATTCATTCTTATACATTTCTCATTTATATGAATTGTTTCTCATTAACATGAATTCAGCTTTTCAATTCCATAAGAATAAACATTCATTAACTTAATTTCATTCTTTCTCAATTTACCGTTATCTACAATTATCACGCAATAGATAACTTAACCATAATATAAGCATTCATTCCATTAATTCATTATATATATATATATATATATATTCATATATAATACGGCACCCCGAGTCACAGCTGCAGTGTAATGCAATACTCTGCTATCATGTCCCATCATCGCTGGCCGCCGAATAGGGGACTAAAGGTTCGGTAAAGATTCCTCGAACCCAAAACAACAACATACGTGTTGGAGGCGAACATTGTTCTCGTATCCATGGGTTACGCACATACCTACATACCCACAGTCAACGGACTTATCAATTCCCCGATAAGTCTTTCATAGACGTATGTTCTTGAGCGACAAATCAAAGATCTCATGGATTCATCAGGATATAACTGCCCTCACGCGCAAACCTCCCATCGATAGTAAGTAAGCTAGGTATGCCATACACATAAATAATTAATCAATCAAACAGGCATTATCATACCTATAATATACTAACAACAAGGTACTCACCTTAACCTTAGATTATTCCCTTACGTATACTTATATCTCTTTAAATCCCACGTATTAAAATGTCATAACTTTACTTCTTAATTTAATTATCCCCGAGCCTCACTAAATACTCAAGGTTCCAATATGTTTTTCCTCAACGTATATTCAGTAAGAAGTCACTAATATCCTACTGGTCCATAACATCATTTCTCCCGAATTACTACGAGTTTAGCTCTCCTTTTAATTATGGTTAAAACCGATAGTTTTAAATCTCTTATAAACACCTCTTCTTTCACTTAGGATTAAAACCTCTTGTAAACTTAAGGATACCCAGGTATTATATTCAATCATCCCTACTGGTCCTATATTTAATCCTCATGCATACCAATTAGAACCCAACAATTGAATCTAGCAACCGAAATTCCTTTAAATTAATTATCATTATACTAATCAATGGATATCCCAATCAAACTAATTTAAATCTTACCTAGGACTTACTGATCTTCTTTAAGTCCCATAATATCCAATTAACAATAACCAAAGATCTACCAAAGATTTGGGATAAGAACGAACATTTAAAAGAAACAACTATAGGAATTCTGGGGAGGTCGATCGATCGAAGGCAGGGGGTCTATCGATCGATCCCTCAGGTCACAGCCTGATTTTTCTGCATTTCTGCAACTACGAGTTTCACCATTTTTGTTCATTCAAACCTTCATATTAACATCCTAAATGACTTATAATTATTACTACATGATATATCAACATATATGAATGATTTCTAATACTCTAAACATCCTAGAATCATCAAGGGATTGGATTAAAAAGCATGTTTATCTCCTCTTTTCCAGAAAATTGTAAAACTAATATCCTCAAGAACACAACAATGGTTTTTAGATTTTGCTCCATAGATATATGATTATTTCGTGGATTATTATCATCCTACAACATGAGTTTACTTCCTATATCATTTTAGTTTCTAAAAATGCATATAACAACTCCATTATGTCTTCCAAACATGAAAAATCATCTCTTTTCATAATTATTCTAACATGGACAATATACAAACTTAAGTTGAAAATATCAAACACTTGCCTTTGCTAAAGGTTTGATCCTTTGCTGTAGTATATCTCGGGTGGTTCTCCCTTTTTCCGCGAGCTTCCGGTGGTGGTTAGTGGTGGTGACTCTTGGTTCTTAGTTCTTCTCCTTCCCAAGTAGGCTTTTCCCTTCCAAAGCAACCTTTCACTCTCTCTAGGAAGATGACTTCTCTATTTTGTGTAGAGGAGATGAATAACCCACGTACACTTAATCTACCAATACTTATAATAGGACAAAATCTGAAATCACTATTCATCCCCGCTAGAAAAATGACCAAAATGCCCTTTTGGGTTGTCTATTCAATTCCAAATAACCCGAGACTCAAAATTAATATCCAAATAGACTTTTCTAACTATTTGGAACCTTTCGGACGCAACGAAGCAGTCAAAATGACTATAAGGTCGATAGAAAATAAACTTCCTTTTTAATTTAATAAATTAGTCCCGATACGTCCCATACCACGTCTGACTAAAAATTCAAATTACCGAATTTATATCACACCGTCATATCAATGGCAGCACGTTCATATATTACCTAAATATCTTTAAGTAATATTCAGAATCATCCATTTTAATATCCACAATCTGAATAAAACCCAAATGAATTAATTAATAATAAAATCCAATTAATCCATTAATTTAAAATATAACCCATTTTAAAAGTCATAAAAATTACGGGGTATTACATACTTCCCCCCTTATAACAGAATTTCATCCTGAAATGCGGGAATATAATTCATACCAGTAAGGTCAACTCCGAGTATAAATCTCACATCGCAAGAAATCTAAGACGTACCGCCCATACAGCACATTAACGAAAATCCTCATTGATGTTATACGCCCAACCTCACCATATAGTTCCAACTGAATCGAATATAAATTTTACCCAATCTTCCCTATACCATTCATGTAACCAAGTTAGGAAGAATGATCCTTATAATTTCAAAATTTTGAAAACTACTACCATTTAAACCGTCCAGGGCGCCCATACACCCTATCGTACCACTTTCAATATAAAAAAATTCACAAAGGTTATAAACTCACATCCCAAAGACCTAACTTATTTCTTATCCCAACGGTTATTAGTTTCATGCGTGGGGTATCTTGCAAGCGAAATTCAAACAAGGAACCCCCCCGATACACTACTACCTAAAGTAGTCGGTCATCGAAACTCCTCAGGTCCTTAGTCAATAGTATATAAAAATTTGGTCTATCTATTTAAAAATATCAGGTTTATCGATTTAAACTAAAATTTTAGTTTTTATTGATTTCAAATAGAGTCTACTCATCTACTCTTCTCTAGAAGACAAGATGCTGGTGAGTAGGAGTACATACGCTCTCGTATACCACAAGTCAATGCATGCTAATAGTCACATCATGCTCGGACATGCCCAAAGTAAGTAATCCCATGATAAAATCAAACCCACGTGATAACATGTAATATATAGGTGTCCCACACCCCTCAGTGAGTCTACGTAAATAACAGTGTTATAGGCTAAGTTTAGCAACCCTTTTTGCCCACACAATATCAATCGCTACAAAAATCAATATATGCCACATAATTCCTTAGATAGAAAACATACCCTCATTCGCGGGTAATTGTTGATTCGCTACCTAATGGACGTTATATGCACGCCAATACTGACCCAGCTACGCGGGTGCTACTGGAATGGGAGGTAGTGCTAGCACCGGAGCTAGAGCTGGAAGAGCAGCTGGTGGAAACACTGGTACTTGTGGCTCCTATCGAGCATTTTGTGGTTGAGGGAATTTGTCTTTATTAGGACAATCTTGGCGTTTATGTCCATACTTCCCACACACGAAACATTTTCTCGCAAACATTCCACCACTTTTGCCCTGTTGACCCCGACCCTGCTAGTCATTACCTCCCTTCCCTTGGCCCTGATGAGCCTGTCTCTGGCCCTGATGGCCCTGCTGTCCTTGCCCAATACCTCTATCCTCAAATAGAGAATCCCCCGATCGTAAACATTTAGAATAATCCCCTATCTGGGAACCCTGCTCACCGTGACGCTGATGACTCTGCCCTGACTGAGTCGCACTAGAACTGCCCCCAGTAGTCTTATCTTGCAGGCTTGACCCAAATCCCCGCTTGACACCATGAGTATGGAAGGGATTATCTTGGCAGTGAAGCATTGCAGCATTAAGAACATCTGCATACGTACGTAGTGAAAGATTCCCCAATAAATGCTGGAGAATCTTATAGTTCAACCCATCAGTGAACATTACAATTCTCCTTTCCTCAGTGGGTACTTTAGCTGGTACCAAATTAGTTAATCTCGTAAATTCTTCCTCATATTCCGCCATACTCTTCTCTCCCTGTTTCAAATCAAGTTATTTTCGCCTCATCTCTGTCTGGATGGCGGAAGGAAAGTACTTCCCATCAAACCGTATCCAAAAGTCTTGGATACTTATTGTGTCCCTCTCCTCCATAGTGGTTGTAGATTCCCACCATTGTAAAGGTTCCCTTACTAGCTTGAATGTGGCTAGTATTTGACGTTGAACCTCAGTGCATTCGAGCATTCTCAAGTGTCGTTGGATATCTTTCTTCCATTGGCTAGCAGTCACAACATCTGATCCTCCCTGAAACACAGGTGGGTGCGCTTTCTGAAAGGCATCCCTCACTCGTTCACATGCATTAGGACACACTTGCCCTTGCATGGGTGGCACAAATGGTGCCGGTGCTGGAGTCTACTGAACAGCAGCTAGAGCTGCATTGACTGCCTGAGCAACAATTGCAGTAACTTCGGCCGCAATCATCGTACCCTGAGCTGGGGCGGACTGAGGTGCACGTCGAGGAGGCATCTAAAACGATAGAACACTATCAGTATTTGATATGACAAAATAGCTGAAGAACGTAGGCGTACATAGAAAAGCAATAATCCTACTCATAGGGCTCTACATCAAAGAACGCTAAGCTGAAAACACAATAAGCCGTACAGATCCTAAAGGACACTAGAACCTGATGCTCTGATTCCACCTGTAACACCCCGCCTAATTAAATATCGGGTGGCCAGTCCCATACAAAATCAAAACAGAATATACAGTTGGCTCATTCTTAGCATCACTGTCGAAAACATTTACAACTGACCCAATACCCAATTAAGCTGGTGTTAAAAACTTTCCAAATTTTAATTTAACAAAATCCATTTCCAGTTTAAGAATAACACAACACATTTTATTCTACAACACTAATAACCAAATAGATAACACAAAAGAATTTAAATGCAATTGGAATAAACATTCCCAAATAATATAAATCCATTACAGAAATTCCAACAATATTAAATGTATTAAAAAGACCCGAATACAATAGTATTTTACCCCGATAGAAAAAGATAAATGAATCCTTTGGGCGACATTCCCTAACTAAGAATACTGTGAATCAAAAAGATGGTAGGCGTCTAAGTAAAACTCCATAGCTCCATAGCCTGTCATAATTCGCTAAGGTTGGTGTCCCTACTGCTGGACACCTGATATAGAATATACAATAGGAAAGAAAATATGCAAAGAAACGGGTCAGAGCCCGATTGTGAAAAATGATTTTTAAAACAGCAAGTATTTAACAAGTGCAATAAAGCATTTATTATGTATATGTTAGATCCAACTCTCACTTTCTATTCTCACCTCTCAACAAGAGTGCACACTTAACGTTTCCTATTAACCTCCTAGTTAATGGTTTCTCTTTTCTAGTCTCCATATTAAAATTCCATTCCCATATCATAATCCCCGTACGTCCCATACCATATGTCACATTATTATTCATTATTATACATTTCTCATTTATATGAATCGTTTCTCATTAACATGAATTCAGCTTTTCAATTCCATAAGAATAAACATTCATTAACTTAATTTCATTCTTTCTCAATTTACCGTTATCTACAATTATCACGCAATAGATAACTTAACCACAATATAACCATTCATTCCTTTAATTCATTATATATATATATTCATATATAATACGGCACCCCGAGTCACAGCTGCGGTGCAATGCATTACTCTGTTATCATGTCCCATCATCGTTGGTCGCCGAATAGGGGACTAAAGGTTCGGTAAAGATTCCTCAAACCACAAACAACAACATACAGGTTGGAGGTGAACATAGTTCTCGTATCCACGGGTCACGCACATACCTATGTACCCACAGTCTGCGGACTTATCAATTCCCCGATAAGTCTTTCATAGGCCTATGTTCTCGAGCGACAAATTAAAGATCCCATGGATTCATCAGGATATGACTGCCCTCACGCGCAAAACTCCCATCGATAGTAAGTAATCTAGGTATGTCATACACATAAATGATTAATCAATCAAATAGGCATTATCATACCTACAATATACAAACAACAAGGTACTCACATTAACCTTAGATTATTCCCTTACGTAACATTATATCTCTTTAAATCCCACGTATTAAAATGTCATAACTTTACTTCTTAATTTAATTATCCCCGAACCTCACTCAATACTCAAGGTACCAATAGGTTTTTCCTCAACATATATTCATTAAGAAGTCACTAATATCCTACTGGTCCATTACATCATTTCTCCCGAATTACTACGAGTTTAGCTCTCCTTTTAATTAAGCCTTGTAAACTTAAGGATACCCAGGTATTTTATTCAATCATCCCTACTGGTCCTATATTTAATCCTCATGCATACCAATTAGAACCCAACAATTGAATCTAGCAACCGAAATTCCTTTAAATTAATTATCATTATACTAATCAATGGATATCCCAATCAAAGTAATTTAAATCTTACCTAGGGCTTACTGATCTTCTTTAATTCCCATAATATCCAATTAACAATCACCAAAGATCTACCACAGATTTGGGATAAGAACCAACATTTAAAACAAACAACTACAGGAATTTTAGGGAGGTCGATCGATCGAAGGCAGGGGGTCGATCGATCGATTCCTCAGGTCACAGCCTGATTTTTTTGCATTTCTTCAACTACAGTTTTCACCATTTTTGTTCATTCAAACCTTCATTTTAACATCCCAAATGACTTATAATTATTACTACATGATATATCAACATATATGAATGATTTCTAACACTCTAAACATCCTAGAATCATCAAGGGATTGGATTAAAAAGAATGTTTATCTCCTCTTTTCTAAAAAATTATAAAACTAATATCCTCATGAGCACAACAATGGTTTTCAGAGTTTCCTCCATAGATATATGATTATTTCGTGGATTATTATCATCCTACAACAAGAGTTTACTTCCTATATCATTTTAGTTTCTAGAAATCCATATAACAACTCCATTATGTCTTCCAAACATGAAAAATCTTCTCTTTTCATAATTATTCTAACATGGACAATATACGAACTTAAGTTGAAAATATCAAACACTTGCCTTTACTAAAGGTCTGATCCTTTGGTGTAGTATATCTCGGGTGGTTCTCCCTTTTTCGGTGAGCTTTCGGTGGTGGTTAGTATTGATGACTCTTGGTTCTTAGTTCTTCTCCTTCCCAAGTAGGCTTTTCCCTTCCAAAGTAACCTTTCACTGTCTCTAGGAAGATGACTTCTCTATTTTGTGTAGAGGAGATGAATAACCCACATACACTTAATCTACCAATAATTATAATAGGACAAAATCCGAAATCACTATTCATCCCCCCTAGAAAAATGACCAAAATGCCCTTTTGGGTTGTCTATTCAATTCCAAATGACCCGAGACTCAAAATTAACATCCAAATAGACTTTTCTGACTATTTCGATCCTTATGGACGCAACGACGCAGTCAAAATGACTATAAGGTCGATAGAAAATAAATTTTCTTTTTAATTTAATGAATTAGTTCCGACATATCCCATACCGCGTCTGACTAAAAATTCAAATTATCGAATTTATATTACACCGTCATATCAATGACATCACATTCATATATTACCTAGATATCTTTAAGTAATATTCAGAATCATCCACTTTAATATCCACAATCCAGATAAAACCCAAATGAATTAATTAATTAATAATGAAATCCAATTAATCCATTTATTTAAAATATAACGCACTTCAAAAGTCATAAAAATTACGGGGTATTACAGGACTCTTGAAAAAAAGGGTTCATTGAGTTGTAAACAAACATTAGATATATCTAACTTTGCTTTAACCTAGTTGTGAGAGTTTCTTGGAGTCAAGGAACATAGGAGGCAAGAAGATCATCAAAGATTATCATTTTACCATTATTTTGTGCTATATTCTTTAATATAAGTATTTCTTCCTTTAATTTCTTTCAAAATCCTTGCTTTCTAAGTTATAATTGTGATTTCTCCTATAATAGTGATTAAATACATGTTTATTTGCATTTCGTACGTCATCATGAATCCATGCAACATAGATTCCATGCTTCAATTTAGATTTACCATGTCCGACTTAGTTATTTTAGGGTTGGGATACATGAACCTAACCCGAGGTGTTTTGCACGTATATATAATGTAATCCTGAAGTAAATGAATATTTGGAAATGTAATATGTTTTTAGTATTACTGTCGTGCGACTTTTAACTCCGTTTTTCCTAGGTAACCGGAGTGTTTAAGAATATTACGCACATATTGGTAATCTTATTACGTATCTAGATTTTCATTTTGAACATCTATCGTACGGGTTAATTCCCCCATACATATGATTCTTGAAAGGAATTTATGTTCCTTTTCAATCAAACATTTAATTCTTGATATGTTCTATATCTGGTGAATCTATTAAGGGTCCGAAGAGTGTATCCCAATCCTATCTTTATCATACAAATCACAGTCTTGTTTTTTTAATTTTGGATCCTTAGTTAGTTTATAATCGTAATTAATTTGCATTAGTTGATAGGAAAGTCTCCAAAACAATCATTTTTTCCTTACTTCCTTTTAGTCAAACGTAAGGTTAATCGTCATTCCTATTCAGCGTCTCATTCTACGACCTATTCCTTCTGTTTGATACCCGATTCGCCCGAATTTTTACTTACGTGATCTACTTATACTTGAGCCATAATTCACATGCATTAGAGACACATTCTAATTCTCATCAAGTTTTTGGCACCGTTGTCGGGGACTAGGTAGACTCTTAGGTTAGGCCGAATTAATCTTTGAATTTGACTTGAATTCTTAAAAAAAATCTAAAAAAATCATTTTTTTTATAGATTCTCTCAAATCCTTCCTTGCAAAATCCTTATCCATCTCCCCATTCTACACCAACAATAATTCATGAAAATCCCATAGTTGAGTACAATCCTAATAGGCCACACACTCCACGTGTTCCACAATTTTAGGTTCCACATTCTACACCACCTAACTCCATCACAAGTCACACGTCTAAAGAGTGCGAATAGGAAAGAGATACTACTAGTGTGAGTTCCATGTTGGATCAAGGTAGTTTTGGTACGGGTGAGGGCGAGTTACTATACCACCCTATAAGAGACCTCTCATATCCCGAGCGAATCATTGCTATGGGATGTATTATATTCCCATATAATGCGGGGTTATTTCACTCTCATAATAGGATGATTCAAATTCTTCCCACATTCCACGGTATGGAGTCGAAAAAAACATACCTCCACATCCATGAGTTCAAAGAGGCACGCGAAACGTTTAGCGATCAAATGTTCACTTAATACATTGTTCACCACAAAATCTTCCCCTTATCTCTAAAGGATTAGGCTAAGACTTGGCTATGGTCTTTATCACCAAACTCGATAGGAACGTGGAGGGATATGCAAACAAAATTTCTCCAAAAATTCTTCCTAGCGCATCGAACTAATTCTATCCGGGCTCAAATTCAATCTTTTAGGCAGAGCGACATTGATCCTATTGATAAATGTTGGGAGAGTTACAATAAGCTAATTAAAATGTGTCGGCACCCCAATTTTGAGAAGTGGAAACTCATATCCTTCTTCCTCCACAGGATAAACTTAAGTTCTAAATAACTCGTTGAAACCTTATGCCCTGGGGAATTCTAAGGGTTATATGCGAATGATGCATAGTCCCACTTTAAGTATGTTGCTAAGACTACTAAAGCATGGGACATATTAGATCCAAAAAACTGATTTCGAGATCGACAGGCATCCTTGACTCCTTTTACGTCTGGATTGTATCATTTGGATAAGGAACTTGAGTGGAAGCTTCAAATTAACCAACTTGTTAAGAGGTTAGAAGACGTTGTCGAAGTTAGGGGGAGAGCTGTATCCAATCCACTCGAGAAGTTAAGGAGGAAGTGTGCACTATTTATGAGGCAGAACATCTAACTAAGGAATGTCCGACAATACACGGATATAAAGTGATGCTATATGAGCAAGTTGAGTCTATGGGAGCCTATAAAGGAAATTTCAATGGTCCTTATGGGAATTCCTATAATCCTTCGTGTATCAACCATCATGGTATTAGTTACGGACAATAGAATGCCACTTTGAATCCGAATACACACGTTTCCCAATAATTACCATCCCACCCACCATATTAACAAGCACTTCCTATGCAAGCCCTAACTCTCGCACCTTACATTACCCCACTACAGAGGATTCTCCAGGACACTTTATCCCAATTCATGCAAATGCAGTCAGTAATCAATGCTCAAAATGCTTAAATGTTTGCTGATTCAAAGCCGACGATTTCAAAGATATAATCTATCTTAAGTGTCTAAGAGAAGGGTAAGTTCCCCAGGGCCAGCAACCTCCTCAAGGTCAAGACATTGTTAGTTACTTCTCCAAGGACCATCAAGAACAATGTAGTGCGGTTACCACTCTACTTAATGGGAGAGTAGTTGACATGTCACCTCCCCATAATGATCAGAATGATATGGAGATTACGCCCAACACGATAGAGGTCGAAGATGTCTGCATGAAAGAGAGTGTTAATAGCGTTACAGCAAATCCCGAGGTGGTCGTTAAACCTACCGTTTTCCCTATATCTTCAGCGATTGTCTCTCACTCGAAAGAAACCTCTCGTGACGATATTCTAGATGTTCCCAAGAAATTAAAGATTAAATTACCTTTCCTCGAAACCATAAAGAAAATTCTCCCATATGCTAAGTTCCTTAAGGACTTGCTCACGGTGAAACGTAGGAGAAAGATAAACAAAAATGTATTTTTAGCACATAACATTTGTTCAGTATTATTGAGTGACCTTACACCAAAATTTAAAGATCCGGGGTTCACTAACCATTCCGTGCATCACGAGGAAGAACCAAATTTAGAGGGTACTTATATATTTTGGGGTGAGTGTTAACATCCTACCCTACTTCATCTATAAACAATTAGACTTAGGGGACCTTAAGCCCATAAATATTTCTCTTCAATTAGTGGATCATCAAAATTCGTGAAGATACCTAGTGGGTTGTTGATGACGTGATCGTCCAAGTTGACACTTTCTTCTTCCTGGTGAATTTTTTCGTATAGGATATGGAGCCCTTTGCTCTCCCGGGAAATCATGTTCCCATAATACTTGGATAACCATTCTTAGCTACAGCTAACACAATGACCAATACTCGCAATGGGTAAATGAAATACACATTCGGGAATATGACTCTGGAAATGAATATCTTAAACATCACTAAGCAGGAGGGTGATGAGGGAGAATTGCAAAAGATGGGTCTTATGGAAGAGACAACACACGAGCAAGTTGAGAGGAAGCACACAAGGGAGCCGCTAAGAGTACCGTCTTATTGCGACAAATGAGAGAAAAAAATTCCAAAATCAAGTAAGAGGTAGAGGAGGCGTGTCACGTAGGTGTGAATGGGAGAGATCCATTATGAGAGTAAGAGAGAGTATTCGGAGATCGATGGAGAGAAAGAGTTAGGAGATATGAGCCTAGAAGAATTTGAGAAAGAATTTGGGTCGGTGGATGAGAATCTCAATGTAAAAATGCAATCGTTATTGGAATCATTTTATCACCTAGATAAGAACAAATGGAAATACCAGATAAACGAATTCCTTCATTGTGACCATCCACCCATGCCACTCGAGTTCTCGAATGGTATTGAGGAGAGGACTAATGTTTCATCCGATTTAGAGCCTGATCCAAGTAGTCTCGAGTGCGAGGAGAATTTAGGTTTAACATGTCCTTCCAATTTTCATCTAGATGTTCGCTCCAAGTCGGGACAAGTATGGTGAGATTCAATTGGTCACTACGAGCATATCATTACCTTCAGTCATCACAAGCCTCGAGATTCCCCCATAACAATTGAGATGACCCCAACATATTTCAATTATTGGTTTATGATGTGAGGAAGATGGATACTAAGAGAACATCAGACCTTGTACATAGGGACTGGTGAGTTTTTAGAGAAGAGCGAGGTCATCACACCCCCGATGTGTATGGACTGATTTATATTATATACTAGCGAGTTAGTCAATTTTATAATAGTTTGGAAGTCCGTAGAGGTCGCACGACAGGAAGGTTTTGAGACCCACGTTGGGTTTTCATGCACGGGTGTGCGTATGCACGTTCAAGAGCGATATTAAGGTGTCCCCGGAGCTCAAGGTATTTAGGGATTTTTTACATACCTTGGAGAGTTGAGAATTGGGTTTACACACTTAGAATTGAGGAAACAAGAGAAATAAACAACCTGAGGTAGCGAGTTTCGTCGAACTGCTGGCCAAATCGATTTGCATGTGAACTGGTAGGATTGATTCGTATATACCAATTTCATGTTTTAGATATTTCTTTTTTTTAATTTCAGATTTTCATTTTTAGTAAGGTATCTTATGGTTATTTGGTTTTCTGATTATTAGTCTTATTTGACAATTTTATGTTCTATTATTTGAGCTTTTGGTTTTCAAAAATATATTCTTTATTTTTTTTTAAAGAAATAATTTGTTTGTATTTTTCATTTTCATGTGAAGATCTTCTAATTTTTATAACTTATAATGGTTCGTTGCTAAAAAATCATGAAAGTGATCAAATGCCTCTTTTATGTAGTGTTTAAAGAATTAATTTGTATCAAGAGAATTTGTAGAGGAATTACTAATTGTTGGACAATGTTTTATCTTATTGTTTCTTTGTTAGAAGATGAAGAACAATCTACTTCTCCATCGTCTACTAAACAAGTACGATTATCAATTTGGTGAGAGGAGGAACAAGAACATTCTTCCCTAATAGTTCTATTTCATGTGACATCTAGGGTTTCTTCTTTTATAGTTCACGGGGTTGTTGGAGTTTCATTCACTTCAGCGTCTTTTGATTATGGACGAAATATTTCTTCTTCTTCTTCACTTTTTTCGATTTGAGTTAAAAGCACTATTGTTATGATGATAGGTTCATTAGTAAGGTGGATGTTACGTAAATGTTAACTTCCTCATGTTATTCTTTTGAGAGGGTATCCCAAATTTTACTGGCATCTTTGCAATAGATAATAATCCCTGAAACAACTTTATTGAGAGATGAGAACAATATAGTATTACATTATTATTTAATTCATTTTCTTTTGGTTGAATAATCTATCAAGAAGACGTGTGTTTTTATCACTATTTATTTTCCAAGAATAATAATTAAGTGATTAAATTATGTAAGATGTTCTTGTTTTTTAAATTTTAAAATAGCTTTTAGAAATCATGGGAAAATCATTTCTTTCTAAAAACATTTGAGAGAGTCTTTCCATTAGTGTTGTGATCTTAAGACTCAAACATACTTTTCAAAATGAGTATCCACGAGCTAGGATCTGATACCAATTGTTGGCCTGCAAATATACCCAAGTGGGTTGGGGTGGGGGGTGGGGTGGGGGGGGGGGGGAATTGTGTATGTGAATTTTAATGGCAATTTTAAAACATTAATAACTTTACAAAAAAATGAATTGAAATATGATAAATGAAATCAAGTGTGAACAATTAATCAACGTGAATAAGTAGTTAAGAGAGATAGTGTAAGTAAAATTTACAAATAAAGGTTTTAATGTGGTTCAGCCACTTCATACGCCCACGCTTGAGATGGAACTCGATAAACGTCACTATCTTTGGTTCATTTAAGGAGGTATCATAACACCCCGTATTTTAAATGATATTTATGATTGAGTTAATTGCAAATTAAATTAGGATTAATTAAATCATATTGGAATAATTAATTCGAGATAATGAATATTAATTAGCGAGATAAGGATTAATGTTTATTTATATTTAATATTACTTTGTTAACGATTAATTATAATGATATGAAAATATTACAATTGTCGTGAGTCAAAAATACGACAATTAAAGTAATTTAGTCGGGACGCGCGTGTCAGTCGTGTCCAGACTCAATTTAAGGAAATAAAAAGTAATTTATTTTTAAGTCATCCATATGGTCATTTTGAGTGCGCCAAAGAGTCCGAAAGGGTCAAAATAATTAGAAAAGTTTACCTGGGGGTTTAGTTTGTGTCCCCGGGCAATTTTAGGCCAAATCAACACCCGAGAGGGTATTTTAGTCATTTGTATTTTTAGGAAGGGAGACCCACGAATTTAAGAGGTGTAAATTAGTTTGGGAATGGGATAAGTTAGGGTTACGTGAATCAAACTTAGAGAGGTTATCAGGGGAGGAAGAAGGAGAGCCCTGAGAGAGAATCCCAAGGCCATAAAACACTACTCTTGCACCACCAACACCACTGTCACGTAGATTGGAAGGAGAGGATTGCAACCATACCAATTTTTTGTAGAGAATCAAACCTTCATAACAAGACAAGTATTTATCTTGCTTAATTCATGTAGGATATAACATTCATGTTAGAATAGGATGTTCATTATATTAAATCCATGATTTTTATGATTAAATTGAAGAATTAAATTATGATTAGGGTTGAATTAAGTTTAAGATTGAATCCTTTATGTAGCGTGGTGAAATTGGATGATATTCTGATAATATAACATGAATAAATCAGGGTTTTTATAGGTTATTAATTATGTAAGATGAAATAGGGTTTTTAAGAGATAATCTTGAAATAATTTGATTTTTTGAGTAACTTTGATGATTTAATGATTCTTTTGCATTAGAAATTGTTTATATATGTTGTTATAACGTTTAATATGATTGTTTGGGAGTTTGGGAGTGAATAATGGAGTTTTGGATGTGTAAAAATGGTGAAACCCCTAACTGTTCAAAGGTAGAAGATGAGAGTCGGGGTGAATCGATTCAGCTCCTTGTCCGAATCGATTTAGGACTAGGTCGAATCGATTCGTCTGCCCAACTTTTGACATTTTTTTCCCGTTTTGATTAGAACTCTGGGAAACGATCGAGTTAAGTTTAGTAATGGATTTTATGAATAAAGAGAATTGAATTAAAATATCAGTAGGCCAAGAGTGACCTTGAGGTTTAGTCAAAGGAGAAGGATTTAAGGATAAAGACTAATTAGGTATAATTATGGGATAAAACCTAGTTTCTAGAATTTTGTAGTACCTCTAAGAGCCGGGGAGAACAATGACTTATACCAGTAGGAGATGAGTGAGTTACCTACTGAAAAATATTAGAGAATAATTGGCACACTTCGAATGGTGAGGAATATTCTGAAATATGCGATGATAAGTATAATTAATGATTAGTCATACTGGGATATTCGAGGGATATATATATATATATATATATAGACACACACACATATATATATTACATATGGGCTGTATAATATAGGTCGAAAGTATGCCTATACTGAGGATACAAATATATAGGTTGTGTGTTTACATGTTGTATGATTCTTATGTGTATGACATACCTGCGCTTCTTGCTATCGGTGGGGGGGGGGGGGGGTGCATCTTGGACGGCCTTATCCTGACAAGCCCATAGGGGGATTTTAAACTTGTACCTAGAACATAGGACCTTGGATACGTGCTATCTGAGAGTATGATAGTTTCAACTATTGAATGGGAGCATATGTATGTGCGTGACCCATTTGGCTAGGGACTATGTTCGCCTCCAATATATGTGATTTGTATTTATGGTTCAAGAGAAGTACAGAACCAACAGTCCCATATATAGTGTGTGATGTACTAGGACATGATAGCAGAGTATGCATGCACAACAGGTCTCAACCTAGGGGTTCTATAATTGTATATATCCAATTAAAGTGACCTGTATATATATACTTGTGATTTAAATCTATTTTATGTGCTTAGTAGATGAGAAAGATTGCTATATATAAATTAATTTAAATATGTCAGATCTAAATCTAAATTGAGGACTTTATAAATGTCAAATCGGTATGGAACATCACTAGCTATTGTGTGGGTAATACATAAAAGTACCAAGTGTTAGTCGATGTGGCAATATATTTAAATCGAACTAGTTATGCGAGGTAGCAGAACTAGGATGGGATAGGAGTACACGTTAGGCGTGCACACTAGATGAGGGGTGAGGACCTCAAGTGAGAGCCGTAAACCCAACATGCATATAATATCTGCTAATTATGCATTTTGAATACTTGCTAAATTTTTAAATGTTTTTACACGAGCTCTGACCCCGTTTTCCAAATATACTTCTTTTTGTAAAAACCAGTTTGAGGTGCCCAGCCACAGGGAGGCCCATCTTAGGAGTTCATTTCCATTTGTCGTTGCTGCAATTATTGTGGTCAATTACTGGACTTTCTTAGTAGACGCCTCGATTCCTTTCAGATCCGATGAATCCTTTATTTTATCTCAGTCAGGCATGTCACCCAGCATCTATTAGCATTGGTTTCCAGAGACATTGTATTTCTTTTATTATTCAACAGTGGGTTTAGTGTTTGTATAGATTATTATAGTAGAGTTTCAGACTGGAGTGCTTACTCTCGTCATATCTTTATTGATTCAATATTTCGCTATTTGTGGTGTAAATTTATTTGGCATGTTGAATGTGATATTTACTTCATTTAATTGTTTAAATCATTGCATGTTACTAAATTGATAAAATTTGACACCGACTTTTCAAATACTTGGTGGTTAGTATATATTAAAAAGTTTTTCGCTAGTGATGCTAAGAATGAACCAATATGGATGTTCTATTTTAATTTAATCAATGCCTAATCACCTGATATTTGATTATGTGAGGTGTCACAGATGGTATCAAATCACCAGGTTCTAGATTTCTAAGGATCTCTGCGGATTATTATTTTTCCAGCGTAGCGTTCTTTGATGTAGAGCCCAATTTTTAGGACTGTTGTATTCATTTTTTCACTTTTACGTCTTCAACTATTTTTTAGTAGTATCAAATTATGGACTGATAGAAATTTCTTTCTCTTTTCAGATGCCCCCTCTACGTGCCACATGAGCCAAGCCAGAGGCATAACCAGAGCCTTAGTTGGCCCCAGCACAGGGCTCAATCAATGTTACCGAGCTGGCTGCTATGGTCGCCCAAGTAGTAAATGAAATATTAGCTACAGTAGCACAGCAGGCCCCATCCATTCACAACTGGTGGCACTAGCATAGGCTCAGACATTCCCCTCTACGTTGGAGCGAGTTAGGTATTCCTTCCATAAGGCACATCCCCTAGAGTTCTTAGGTAGTTTAGACGTAGTGGTGGCGAGCCAATGGAAGAAGGACATCTAGAGACACCTGAGGATGTACGAGTGTACCGATGTTCAGAGGCTGATCCTAGCTAACTTTAAGTTAGTCGGGTCGGCATTACAATGGTGGGAGTCCACTAGCACCTCAGAGGAGAGAGAGAGAGCATGGACATATAGCAGTTCTAGGTACGGTTTGATGGAAAATACTTTCCACTTGCCATTCAGACTGAGATGAAGTGGAAATTATTGGATCTCACCTAGGAGGGGAAAACGATTGTTGAGTATGAGGAGGAATTTATGAGGTTGAAAAATCTCGTGCTATGGGAAGTGCCTACTGAAGAAAAGAGAATCCAGATGTTTATGGATGGCCTGACTTGGAGGATACAACAACACCTATTGGATAATGTTTCTTTGCGGATGTACACAGAGGTGTTAAATATTGATTTCTTACATTTCCAAGACCACCTCTTCCATATTAAGGGGAACAAGCGAGCATGAGAGTCTAGACATTAGGGAAGGACCGGGGGTGGCAGTGCCAGCAGGGCACCATATGCTCAGAATCAGCCCAGGTCAGGTGAGCAGAATTCCCACCAAGGGGACCTTGCTAAGTGACTCAGATTCGGTGAATCTAGATATGGACCAGGAGGTTTTCGACAAGGCCATCAGGGCCAATAGAGTCAGTCGGTACTACAGGGATAACAGCGTGGACAGCAGGACCAATGGAGGGGTGGCAATGACCAATAGGGCCGAGGACAGTAGGGTCAGCGGGAAGGAAACTTTACTGGGAGGTGTTTTATTTGTGGTAGGACTGGCGACAAGAAATAGGATGGCCCGTATCAGGTTCGAGTACAGCAGTAGCAGGGAGGCCACCGGGATCCTTAGAAACCTATCTTTCTCGCCGCCCTCCTAGTACCAGCACCCGTACCAGCCTTACCTGTAGCAGCAATGACCCACCTCGGTAGGGACAGTTATAGTATAGTTGCGTGTATAACGTCCACCACGTGCAGCACCACATGATCCACCCACTATTGAGGGTTCATTTCTCATCCATGGCATTTCTAGGTGTATTTTATTTGACACTGGGGCTTCGTACTCATTTATAGCCACTAGTTTTGCATGAACCGTAGGATTGTTAGATACGGATGATAGTATAGTTACTTGGGTAAATTCTGTAATACCTTGTATTTTTATGGCTTTTAAATTTAGGGATTTATTAAATTTAATTGAGATAAATTAATTTAATTTTAATCCGGAAAGTTGTTTTAAATATTTACCAGCGTGACGAGAGTTAGTAATTATTGAAATTTGTTGATTTTTTAAATATTACTTATTGAGTAAAGTAATATGTAGAATTGATTTTATAAAAAAAATTGTCACGAGTGAATAAAATGACAATTATGGAAATTAAGTCGAGACGCGCCTGTGTCGTGTCAGGACTAAATTATCATTATTATTATTATTATTATTATTATTATTATTATTATTATTATTATTATTATTATTATTATTATTATTATTATACGTGAATAAATTATAAGTCACTCGTATGGTCATTTCGAGCGTGCAAACATGTCTGGAAGGGTCGAGATAGTCAGAAAAGTGTATCCCCGGGGGTTTAGTTTGGGTTTCGGGACGTTTTTAGGCCTAACCGGTAACACGGGAGGACATTTTGATAATTTTCTATTTTTGGCCTTTAATAATGACAAAAATCATTAAGGTTATATCAGATGGAGTGCCAGGGAAGTTAGGGTTCTTAGAACCAAAAGAGAAAAACGCCATAGGAAGAAGAAGGGAAAAGCCTTCCAAGTGTTCAAGGCCAAGAACCACCAATCTTGCAACCCCACCACCACCAAAGCGTAGATCGAAAGAAGAGAATTACTGCTATACCAATCCGAGTCATCGAATCAGAACATTAAATTCCCAGGAAAGTATCTATCTTTCTTTTCTTGTAGTTAATGTTTCACTCAGGTTAGATTAGGATTGATAAACCTATGTCTCATGGAAAAATTTAAGGATTTAGAGAATCAAATCACATTTTTTAAAGGGAATAAATATATTCTGGAAATCTCAATCACATGTAGACGATTACCAATGAAATTGGAGTGATTTACAAGTGAGAAATCTGGAAAAAAAAAAAAGAATTAGAACAATGTAAGTTTAGTGTAAAATTAGGGTTCTTGATAATTAAGACAAATGCCCCTTTAATACAATCTCGTTGATGAATTTGTACATTTTTCACGTAGGGAATCATGCATATATGTATAGAGAACTAGTAGAAATGTTATTTTGGAGTTTAGGAATCGATAATGATGTTTTGGAGAAATTTGGAAGATGAAACCCGTAGGTTTAATTTGCAGTTTCTGGGCAAGAACTGCTTGATCGATCGATCGACCCAAGAGCATCAATCGATCGATGGTCGATCGATCGACCCCTTTTCCTCGATCGATCGATCCCTTCTGGAAAATTGTACACTTTTCCCCTTTTTGTTTAATACGGTTAAAATTCATAAGGACCCCTTGATTATTCTTTATGGAGTAAAATGGGTTATGAAGAGGACCAGTAGGGACTACGTAGAATCTGTTAAGTGAGATTTAATATGGGATGAAATTGGAGGTTAACGGGGAGTTTCGTCACACATTAGAAATTATGCGTACGTCCACTAAAGAATTTATAGAGTCATGAAAGACTTAGACCAGAAGGTTTGAGAGGGTATACCTACTGAGATTACATTTAGTAAGAAAGAGTACTTCGAGAGATGAGAAGGAAATATGCAACGTTTAATTAAAAGTAAAAGCAATAAATCCCTTATGTGGGGTAAATGGGTAAAAGTTGTACAATGTAAGGTTAATACTTGTTATCTTTGGTTCGCATGCAAACCTAATTGGAAAAAAATGAGAATATTGATATATCTAACTGAATACATGTGTGTACATATTTATGTTATGCTTGTGTATAATCATACCCTCACTACTTGATATCACGGAGGTTGCCGCGCTGGGACAGTCTTATCTCGATGGGACCTTTATGGGGGATGTTGACTTGTACCCTAGAACATAGGATTCCTTTGTACAGGCTATCTGATTGATAGTCAGACTGTCCTAAGAGATGTGAGGGTATGTGCTGACCTCTTAGTGACTTGGAACTATGATTCGCCTCCATTTGTATGTGTTTTATGTTAATATAGTTTGAGAGTGATTCCAAACTAGTATTTCCCTTAGTACGAGTGATACGGGGATTTGATAGCAGAGTATGCCATCACCATAGATTTTATCTGGGGTGCCAATAGTATATATATGATACGAGTGATTAATATATATATATATATATATATATATATATATATATATATACTTAAGTATGGGAACTTTCTACTATGCATAAAAGTAGTTAAGAAATGAATGAATACTCCATGAGATATGAGAGAACTTAATTTTCAGAAATTGATTATCTTTGCCATAGTATTTCTCGGGATGAAACCTTATGGGAAAGTTAAGTTAAAATAAACTTTTGAGGTTAATAGTACGGTAGGCGTGCACACTAGAAGAGAGGTTAGAATTCTCAAGAGAGTCTCGCATACTAACATGGTTGTTACATTAGCCGGTAAGCATTTTAAATACTTGCTAAACTAAATTTTAAACTATTTTACAATCGGGCTCTGACCCGTTTCCTGTTATCTCTTATTTCTTGTATATATATGTATATATTATAGGTGCCCAGTGACAGGGGTGTCATGCTTAGGTGCTTTGGAGTGTACGTGCTACCTCTTGTGTGGGATTTGCTTTGTGGGTACCTGAAATTTAGAACCATGGGCATGGACGAGTAGCCCAGTCCTGGAGGCCCAAAGTTTGGGCCCCTCATCTCTTATTTTGATCCGGTCTCCCCCCACGTTCTCATTAAGGGAAGTTATCGGGGAGATGGAAGACGTGGGAGAACCCATCACCTACACTTACCTACATGTACCTGTATATATTAAACCCTAGGTCCGGGGCAAAAACGACAATTTTTGTATTCTCTGTAATTACTCTCCAGAGTATATAGAAATAATATCGACTGCACCACCGTGGACGTAGGCACATCTTTGCCGAACCACGTACATCCTTTATTGTGTGATTGGCATCGTATATTCCTTGTTCTTCCTTAATAATACCTTCTCTTATATTTATTTGTGTTGCATAATAATCGTCACCACAATTGGCGCCGTCTGTGGGAAACGTTCATCTTTCCCTGAGAAGAGCCCACGTCAAGAAAGGAGTTTAAGATGTATGGTCACAGCAGCAATACCCATCAAGCAGGAGATATTCAAGAGCCACCTGTTCCTCGCAGGATTAGGTCTGAAGTCCGACGTTCAGATTAGAGAGCTCGCCCGGATAGACCAGCCTCAGAAGAAAGTCAGGGACCAGCGAGGTCCACGCAGATATCCAGATTGATTGATGCGTACGAGGTAAGGCTCCACGAGCAGAGGGAGTCTTCTCGTAGATACGAGGCTGAGAATGCTCGCTTAAAAAGAAGACTGGAAAGACTAGAGAGGGAGCTTCATCCTGATAACAGGAGATGCCCATATCACACTCCTAGCCCTCAGGCGAGCCAATCTCACAGCCGAGGAAGGAGCCCTAGGCGAGAATCTCAAAAGGACGAAAGAGGCGAGTCAGACGACGACCTTCACGAACAGCTACGAAGAGCTTGCCGCTACCAGAACCCTACTCGCAGCGATGAGAACATACGAAACATGGTCCGCAGGGAGATGGACCAGCATCCCGCTCACCACGGAACAAGATCAACCAGAGAACTCGCGAGGAGAGCTCTCAAAACCCAGATGAAGTCACCCTTCACAAGGGAAATCGAAGAGGAGTAAGCTCCCAAGAAATTTTCCATTCCAAGGTTCAAGATTTACGACGGAAAAACTAATCCTATCGATCACGTCAGGCAATACCGACAGGCCATGACCCTATGGAATCACCGAGATGCCCTGATGTGCCGCATTTTTCCCTCGGCCCTTCATGATGTAGAACAGAAGTGGTTCGAAAGGCTCCCCCACCGGTCGATCAAGAATTTCAAATCCCTAGCCGAACGTTTTACGGCCCAATTCATTACCAGTAGCTCTCATCCCAAAAGGATGGATGCTCTGCTAACAATGAAGAAAATGCCTCAAGAGACCCTCCGAGATTACGCGAAGAGGTACTGGGAGTTATTCAATGAGATTGAGGACTGCGCGGAGGAAGTGACAGTGGCCTCCTTCAAAATTGGGATCCCTAGTTCTTCCCTCCTCTACCAGTCCCTGACGAAGAAGGAAGCTATGACTATTGATGACCTAATGGCCCGAATCGAGAAATAGGCAAAGGTGGAAGATGTCACCCGCCCTAATACAGGAGAAAACGAACGAGATAAGCTCACTACCAAGGGAGGTGAGAATAGTGAGAACCAGAAGAAAGGAGGAAAGAACGGAGGCAAAAATGGCTCCAAGAACGGAGGGAACCATGACGCGTCGAAAGTATTCCAGGCGGTCAACACCGTCTTCAAAGAACCAATTTACAAAATTCTCGCGAAGATCAAAGATGAGCCATTCATCAAGTGGCCCAAGAAAATTGGAGGTGATCCCTCGAAGAGGAACAATGCATTAAGATGCACTTTCCACAAAGAGGGAGGACATAAGACCGATCACTGCAAATCTCTTAAGTCTCACCTCGAGGAGTTGGCCCAATCCGGGCATTTGAACGACTTTATGGAAAAGAGGGCAGAGAAAGTGGCTGCTAACAGAGAGGCGAGACCCGACAACGTGTTAAAGGATGATGCTGGACATGAGTTCGCCGTAATCCACGGAGTATCTGACGTCAAGCAGATACAAGGGAACTCAGCTCGAATGGAAATGAAAAAACTTACAGCGGTAATGCAGGCTTTTCAAATCGATCCAGCAAAGTCAGAGTCAGGAAAGCGTCGACGAGCAGAGGACGTCAACTATAACAAGCATAGTGATTTCATGGATGAAGATTTGGTGGGAGTAAGGACCCCACATCATGATGCGCTGTCCATTACACTTAGAAAAGCCAACTTTGATATCGACAAGCTTCTCGTCGATCAAGGAAGTTCATCCGAAGTAATGTACCTCGACCTATTCAGGAAATTGAAGTTGAGTGTCGCCGACCTAAAGGAAGTTACTGTTCCTTTGGTCGGCTTCGCTGGAAAAATGACCATTTCCCTGGGCAAGATAGTGTTGCCAGTTCGTGTTGGGAACGTCTCCAGGATGATTGAGTTTTTAGTAGTTGACATCGAATCACCGTACCAAGCCATTATCGGTAGAGGATGGCTTCATACGATGAAGGTGGTCTCCTCGACCTATCATCAGAAGCTCAAGTATATAACTGATAAAGGAGTAATGGAGATCCACGGCGACTAAGCGATGGCGAGGAAGTGCTTCATAGCAGCCATCCGACCAAAGCCAGAGAAGAAGGCCGTTCAACCCAGCGAGAAAATTGAAGAGGGTGTGATACCTTCCAAGTAGCAATTAAAGTATGGAAGACCTGGAGTAGAGGAGACCAGGATCCTCCCCTCCGAGCTTGTCGTCGAGGACCTGGTAGAAGTTATAGCTGAAGTTGGTGACAGTAGCAGAGTCTTCTTGATTGGAGCATCTCTCACCGACCAAGAACAGAAGGAGTTGACGACCTTGCTGAGACACAACGTAGATGTTTTTGTATGGGAACCATATGAGCTACCTGGAATTTATCCTAGTATGGTCTGTCATCAGTTGCACGTCGACCCCACATTCAAGCCAGTCACGCAGAAAGCACGGAGAACTGCACCCGAGAAGGCTAAAGCGGTCGAAAAGGAAGTCGAAAAACTGTTGGATACAGGATCCATACGGGAAGTGCAATTCCCCAAGTGTTTGTCGAACCCAGTAGTAGTTCCGAAGAATAATGGGAAGTGGAGAGTTTGCATCAACTTTACTGTCCTCAACAAAGCATGCCCTAAGGATAGCTTCCCCCTCCCAAAGATAGACCAACTAGTAGATACCACTACAGCTCGCGAGCGAATGAGTTTCCTGGACGAATACTCAGGATATCACCAGATCCCCTTGTATGCCCCAGACCAGGACAAAACGGCGTTCATCATGACAGTTGGGTTATATTAGTACAAGGTCATGCCATTTGGGCTCAAGAATGCAGGGGCAACCTATCAGCGGTTGGTCACCGAAATTTCCAGGGATCAAATGGGAGACACAATGGAGGTCTACATCGATGACATGCTTGTTAAGAGCAAGAAGAAGGAAAATCACCTCGCAGACCTGTCAAAGACCTTCGAAATCCTCAGGAAGTACCGAATAAAACTTAATACGAGAAAATGTTCCTTCGGTATCCAGTCAGGAAAATTTCTGGGGTACTTGGTTAGTAAGAGAGGCATAGAAGCAAATCCAGACCAGATCGATGCAATCAATAGGGTACAACCCCCTCGAACAATTCCCGACGTGCAGAAGCTCACTGGAATGCTCGCCGCCTTAAATCGCTTCATCTCCAAATCCTCCGAGAAGTGCAAACCTTTTTTCTATCTTCTAAAGGGGAGTAAACTGATAGAGTGGAGCCCAGACTACTCGCGAGCTTTAGACGAGCTCAAGTCCTACTTAAGCTCTCCACCGCTGCTTGTTATACCACAGCAAATGGATTCTTTGTACCTATACCTCTCGGTATCCAATCACACTGTTAGCTCTGCGTTAATATGCAAGGTTGAAGGAATCCAACACCCCATTTACTACGCGAGCAAGACCTTATTAGACGCCGAGCAAAGGTACCTGTGATTGGAGAAGCTCGCCTTTGCACTTGTAATAGCCTCGAGGAAGTTAAAGCATTATTTCGAAGCTTATACTATCATCGTCCTTACATCGCATCCCCTTAAGGCGGTCCTAAGAAAAGCAGACTTGTCGGGGCAGACTGTCTAAGTGGTCAGTCGAGCTCGGCCGGTTTAACATCCAATTTCAACCAAGGACAGCTACCAAGGGTCAGATCCTTGCTGATTTCATAGCCAAATTCACGGGCGATGAACTCTCCGACCAACCTCAACCAACAAGGCAAAAGAAGAACCAAGCAACAGAGAGAACTTGGAGACTCTTTGTTGATGGAGCCTCCAACTCAAAGGGGGAAGGGGTAGGCATTGTCCTCATCACTCCAGAAAACACAATCCTCGAACAAGGAATCAAGCTTGGATTTGTAGCCTCCAATAACGAAGCATAGTACAAAGCCCTAATAACCGATCTCCAAAAGGCACAAACTCTAGGAGCAAAACATTTATAGGTGTTCGGCGACTCTCAACTAGTCTCCAATCAAATAAGTGGAGATTACAATGCAAAGGATGAAAGAATGGCAGCCTACCTCGCCTTAGTGAGAGAATTAATGTCAAGATTTGAAGAGATCAACATCCAGCAATTTCCCAGGGGGCAAAACAGTCATGCTGATGCCTTAGCAGTCTTAAGTTCGGCAGTTGACTCTGACCTTAAGAGGGTCATCCCCATCGATTTCCTCATTTGTTCGAGCATTAACCACAACAGCAAGTTACCAAACGTGGAACAAGTACTCCAGGTGGGTTCATCCCCCAGCTGGATGGACCCCTTAAGGGGCTATTTAAAGGATGGCATGCTCCCAGATGACAAGAAAACTGCCCACCAGATAACAGTCAAAGCTGCTCGCTTTCACTTATCCACAGGAGGCGACTTGTATAAGAAATCCTTCTCCGGTCCCTACCTTAGATGCGTCCACCCAGGTGATGTCGAGAAAGTGCTACACGAGCTTCACAAAGGAATCTGTGGAAGTCATATCGGAGGAAGGTCTCTAACCTTTCGAGCAATAAAGGAAGGCTATTGGTGGCCATACATGCAAAAGGACTCCGCAGTATATGTTTGCAAATGCCTAAAATGCCAATTCCACGCTCCTATGGCCCACCAACCCACTAGCGATCTGAAGTCCCTGTCCAGCCCATGGCCCTTCGCCTAATGGGGAATGGACATCATGGGACCACTGCCTACCGCTGTCGACAATCGCAAATACCTGTTGGTTGCGACTGACTACTTCACCAAATGGATCGAGGCTGAATCCCTGGCGAACATCCGAGATGATGATATAATAAGGTTTATATGGAGAAATATAATCACTCGGTTTGGAATACCCAGAACCATCATCACCGATAATGGAACGCAGTTCGAAAGTGGCCCCTTTCAGAACTTCTATAACGAACACGGGATCAGACACCACTTTAGCTCGGTGGCCTACCCTCAGAGCAATGGCCAAGCTGAAGCTTCCAACAAAACTTTGATCGATGGATTAAAGAAGAGATTAGAGTGAGCCAAAGGTGCATGGGTAACAGAGCTACCCCATATTCTATGGGCGTACCGAACCACTCCTCGGCGAGCAACAGGAGAAACCCCATTTTCGCTGACATATGGCATGGAAGCAGTCATCCCACTAGAAGCAGGTTTGACAACAACGAGATCCAACCTTGTCGACCAATGCCTGAATGATGAAGCATTGCTCGCCGAACTCGACCTAGCCGACGAGCGTAGAGAGCAGGCCCTGGTGAAGTTAGCGAACTATTAGCAACAGCTCGCGAAGCATTACAACAAAAGGGTTAGCTCGAGGACGTTCCCAGTTGGGGACTATGTTCTAAGGAAGGTCCTGGGCAGCACAGTGAAGTCGTCAGACGGAAAGCTAGGCCCAAACTGGGAAGGACCCTTTAAAGTAACTAACGACGATCTGCAAGGTGCCTATCACTTAGAAACGATGGAGGGCGAAAAAATACCACTAGCATGGAACGCAGCTAATCTCAAGAAATTCTATTTTTAGATCTTTTTCTTGTATTTCTTTTGTTATGAAAACAGAAGTTCATTTTTCTTATTACTAATGAAAGTTACTTAGTTGGTTACACTCTGATTGGTGACAGTTGCATTCATCGCACATCTTTTCCAAATAACAAGCACCTTGATCACTACAGCAGGGGAATACCCCTCCTCAGGTCATCGTCATAAAACACGAGAGACCTCTTAGCGTTGCCCCTGGCAATATATAAATCCCTACAGAGGATTCTTAGGAAATACGACCAAATCTTATACTGGTCATCAAACCTACTTCGGTTGAACAAAACCTGATCGGATGAAGACATCCAACACCAGGTGTGTCCTCGCCAATTGCCCTACTTAGGCCTAAGGGAGTGTGACGACACAACCTAAAAGGTAAGGTGGGGCACAATGGTACTTTGATATTATACTGGGCTGGGGGGACACTTACATAACAAAACAGAAGAGATCATAAAGCAGCAAGGATATGAAAAGTAGGATATACACGTTTAGTTGGAAAAATTGCTCAAAAACACAAACTTTTCATTAATCCATTTTACTTAAAACAATGATAATACATGTTTAGTCGGCAAGCTCGCCCAAAGCATTTACATTATCAAAAATAAAAAAATAGCGACTGGCAAAATCTCAAAGGGGTGGAAGCCTCCGAGAAAGATAATCATCCACTCGAGCTATTCGTCCGTCATCAGGAGCAGGAGCAAACTCTTCCACAACCTCATTCGCATCCGACTCCAATAATTGTCAAGGAATAGCATCGATGGGGATCCACTGATATTCCCTCCTGAATGGGTTGGGCACCAGAGTAGAGGAAGACATCTCATGACGATACGATAGCACTGAGTTCCTTGGGACTTACAGCTCCTTCAAGGAACTTAGCCATCCCCTGATAAAAGAAAGCATATCGAACTCAGATAGCCTTGTTGGAGCATCCGACCAGCCTTGATCATAACCGTCAGCCCACGCTTGCCGAGGACCTTTCTTGAACAAGTGCCACAACCTGGTGACGTCCCTTTGAAGCCCAGCAACAATTACATATGCTCGTCGAACATCATCACGGAGTTCTTCCATCTCCTTATCACGAAGTTCTTCTGCTTCCCAGTTTCTGCCCCTGGTGCTACTACCAGCTCACGGAGGGGGAGGGCGAGTAGATCCTCGCAGCACAGGACCAGATCTTGCTCGCGACGACGAGGAGCCTTGCAGAACTTCCAGAATAGTGCTCGGTGCATGTTCCTTAAGTTGTAAGACTTCCCTCCTTAGGTCTTCATTCTCCTGCTGAAGGAACTCCCCAACTTGGTTGACCTCGGTGGCCTCTAGGAGTCTTGTTCTCAGCACATTAAATTCCTCTTGCACTGAGGCACCAATGTCCTCCATCTCCTGGAGCCTGTCTTTCAACTTAGCCACTAGCTCGGATTGCTCCTTATACTTCTAATTTATAGACCTGAGGGACTTGCAAAGCTTAACAAAAGCCTGGCGAACTTCAGGGCTTGCATTGGGACCAAGGGTCCTACCCAACTGGGAAGTAGCAGGGATGTAATCATCCACATCAACTAACTACAAGCAAAAGAAAGATAAAGGAGAGAAAGAGATTAGCAGAAGCAGAAATGAAGCTTTTTCATTAATAAAAATTAAAGTTACATCAGACTGAAGAAAGAAAATTTATAGACTAGAAAACGCAAAAATATAAAAACCCTATCAATTAGCAACCTCAGGAGGCCCAGAGGGGGATGGCCCCTTCTCCTTATCAGCATCAGCAGGAGCACTATCCTCGGCAAGGCTGACCTATATCCCCTCAACAAGAGAAACATCAGCATGAGTCACTTGAGGGACAGAATTAGGGCCTTCAATAGCTGGGGCAGGGTCCTCGTCTTCGACTAGCCTCGGCCCTGGGTCGTGCTCGTCGAAGAGTGGGGATGCAACATCCACCCCAGCATTTACGAGAGCCTTGTTCCATCCTTTCTTGAATTTCAGACGGCTGATATAGCCTATCTGAACTTCAGCATCTTCATATGCCGCAGCCCAGCCGGAATTGTAAGAGTCTTCCTTGGCAGTGACAACCTCGGACTCCTTCTTCTTCAGCTCTTCAGAAAGCACCCTTTTCTCCTCCAGCACAACAAGTTTGCTTGAGCAAACTAGGTCGTAGGCCTGCCTCAGCTCCCTTAGATCTGTGATCGACGCATCCTTCTCCTTGCTCGCAGTGGCAAGAGCCAAGTCGGATGAGATCCGAACAGCGTCAACAGCCTTAAAATTGGCCTCTAGCTCCTTACCCTTCAGCTTCAGGGCAGAGTTTTCTTGCTCCAGTTCACTATTCTTCTTCACCAGCTCCTCGCGTGAACGATACAGCACGGCGAAGTCAGTAACAAACTGCGAAAAAGAGAAGATATTGGAAGAGGAAAATGAGGGAAGTCGGAAAAATGCAAGAGAAAAAGAAACCTTACCAGAGCAAGCCTCTGACTTGCCTGAAGGGCCAGGTGATTTGAACCTACTACCCTTTGGTGATCAGTCCGGAGGACAGCTCTCACGAGCAGAGCTGGGGCTAGCTGAGGAGAAATTGCCACAGAGGCCCCTTTAGGTAGAGCAGATACTGGGACTAAGGCCTGCCCAGCCTTCGTCCTCGCCTCAGCCCTCCTTTTCTCCTCCTCCTTCTCGCTCTCCCTCTTCTTCCTCTCCTCCACTCTCCTCTTCTCGTCCAACTTCTTCCTCTCTTGCTCCTGAGAGGAGGACCGGGAACCAGTAGCCACGACCCCAGAAGTGGCTTTTTGTTTCTTTAACCTCTGTGCAAGGAGCACGTGGTCCTCATCATCATCATCCCTAGTCAAGTTCTTCCTTGGGGGAACCATCTCTTCACTTGAACTGGAAGAAGTTCTCGACGAACTGCTACTATCAAAGCTCCCTCCACCCAAATTACTCACGGCTCCTGCAAAGTCACTTTCAGAGCTGCTCTCCTCCTCGTCCAGCTGAATAGGCTCTATAACAGTATCTTCGAAGGAGTCAAACTCTGGTATACTATCCACATGCCTCGCTATGAAGCTAGAGCCAACATTTTTATACTCGATAAGGAAGGCAGCAGATCTGGGGTGCTCACCATCACCTAAGGGCTCCCTGATTTTCCAAGCCTTTACCAATTCTGAAAGATGGACCTCGTTGAGTGCAGGTTCCAAGTTCTTTGACTTCACTGCACAAGAAAAAGCAAAGAAGAGTTAGAAAGGTCACAAATCAGCAAAAGTTAAAACAACAGTACAATGTCTACGTATATATTCCTCCCCGTAAAAAGGAATAGAGAACCTCTCAAACCTCGACCCTTCAAATTGGGGAGGGAACTGCCAATTCCTAACAAGGAAACCTCTATGCCAGTAGTCCTTATAGGAATAAGGTAGATTTACTACCAATACCCTGTTATGGCTCCTAGCTTTGAGGTATAGGACACCTGAGCTAGTTCGAGAAAAGGAGTAACAGAAACAGACCTCGGCAAGTCCTAACCTAGTACCATACAATTGATTTATCCTATGGACGCCATTTACTATTTTCCACACAATGGGCGAGCATTGTGCAGGAATAGTATTGAAATAGCCAAAGAAATACAGGAACAAATCATTGGGAGGAAAAGTGAGTCCCCCCTGGGAAAGCAACAGAACATGGATCCAGTGAGCATCATCTATATCCCTAACATTCCTAGGAGGGGAGGCACAACACTCAATATCTACCCACTTAGGAATGTTTTAAAACTTCCTAAATTCAGAGATTGACCTATTCCCAATCTTCACCATTGGAAGACCCAAGAAAAGCTACAAACTAAAGAGAAAGTACAAGGAAAGGGCACAGGAAACTTACAAAATAGACAATCAGCCCAAGTGATGAAGAAACACAAGCTCAGACAATCATTCCGAGTGATGAAGAAGCACGAGCTCAGACAACTAAGAAACTAAGGGAATAGAAATTGAGAGAAGAAGGTACAAGGCGCTAGAGTTCTCAAAAGATAGAAGAGTACTGGAAAGGCTGAAGCGAAGGGAGAGAAAATGTCTATTCCAACAAGCCTTCAAATTCTAATCATAGAGCACAATAAGCGAAGCGGGTGACACCAAATCAACTTCACAGCTTTCGAGGAATCACAAATCAGCCATAATGGCTGATCATTTAAATCCATTGAGCCCATAAACATGGCCCAACAAATTTAGGAGCAATTGTGGGTACCTGAAATTTAGAACCATGGGCCTGGACGAGTAGCTTAGTCCTGGTGGCCTAAAATTCGAGCCCCTCATCTCCTATATTGATCCGGTCTCCCCCACGTTCCCACAATTGGAAGTTATAGGGGAGATGGAAAACGTGGAGAAACCCATCACCTCCACTTACCTACAAGTACATGTATATATTAAACCCTAGGTCCGGGGCAAAAGGACAAGTTGTATTCTCTGTAATTACTCTCCGGACTATATAGAAATAATATCAACTGCACCACCGTGGACTTATGCAATCTTTGCTGAACCACGTACATCCTTTGTTGTGTGATTGGCATTTTATATTCTTAGTTCTTCCTTGATAATAGCTTCTCTCGTATTTATTTGTGTTTCATAATAATCGTCACCACAGCAGGCCATTTGCTTAGACGATCTCCTTGTTGATTCCATTCTTAGTTCAGTTTTAATTAGTTGGGCATGTGTCACCCGTTTCCTTATTCAGATGGATTTGTTTGAAATGATGTTCATTTATCTTTAGTATTTTACTCGTTGGGATTTAATTATTGTCGGGATGGTTTTCCTTTATGGTGTTAAGTTGTTATTAGTTGGCTGAATGGTTAAATTATTGGGTGTACATTTCCGGTCTTTATAATTGTGTGATTCTTAAACTGTTAATTATTAAAGGTTTTATAATTGGATTTAATGAAATGGAAATAATGTTTTAAATGGTTTTGACACTTAGCTTAATTATTTAGGGTGTTTAAATTGGAAAGTTTATTTTTTGACAGTGATGCTAAGAATAAACCAACCGTTCACCTTGGTTATAATTTAATAAATGACTGATCACCCTGTATTTAATTAGGCGGGGTGTTACAGGTGGTATTAGAGCATCAGGTTCTAGTGGCCTTAGGATCTGTGTGGCTTATTATGCTTCCAGCGTTACTTTATTTGATATAGAGCCCTATGTTTAGGATTATTGTTTTCTATGGTGAGATTCTGTTCTCCTGTTATAACGTATGTACCTTAGTGAATCTTAATTGCGTTCGGGCGTGTTCGAACAATTAAATATGGAAGGCAAGGGTCGTTGGGCGAACAGCCGGAGGAAAGGCTTACTTGAGGTTGTAGAGCATATTCGAGGATGATGACCATAGTTAAGGTCAACCCTATTATGGCACGGGAAGCCAGGACTGTAAAGACAGCTAGGGCGTAGCTTATGATTTCCAAGTGCTTCTATAGTCGAAAGAGGTGAGAGATTAGACTCACCCAACGTGTTACGACTGGGAAAAGTCAGAGGAAGCATTGTGGAGAACTGTAAGTGGAAATTCTAGAAATGCGAAAATTATGTGTGTTAGCCCAAGGAGGTAAAGTATCCAAAGGCTTGGACATAGGACGAAGTGTGGCTAACTGAAAGTGAAAATTTGGAGACAAATTTTCTTGGCTTGTCGGAACAAGGTTATCATTGTGGGAGTCATCCACTACTTTTAAAAGTGGAATGCTATGCCTATAGGAGAATCTTTGGTACAGTTTAACCGCAAGTTCCTTCATCAGATGTTCAGGATAAGAAGTGAATGTTGTTCTAAACTCATCACAGGAGGACCTGACAGAGGTCCATTTGTGAATATGAATCTAAACCGTTAGCGAATCTTGTATCGGAAGATGTAGATACAAATGGAGGAAAGAACTCCAAGTGGGATATCGACTCGTAATAATAGTTGATAACACTTAAAAAGGGAATTCTACTGGATGGTCGATTCAGAGATTGACAATGTTGTACTTTGTCAATGAAGATGATAATGCTTCTTAGTGTGGGAAGCTAAAATAATCAAAGAATTTAGTCAAGAATAAGACGGGATACAACGGTGGTAGTGTAGCACCACAAGGGGGTGTGGATACACATCATTGTACCCATTTAAATGATTCGGATAGCTGAATTCTTACCAAGCGATGGTAGATTTAGTAAGGACTAGTGTAGTCAGTAACATGTTCTTTGGGGCCTATAAGGCTAAGGGAATAACGGGGGTAGCCATTAGAAATCGAGTTTACTAAAGTCCGAGAGAATGACAATCTTAACATGGTTAGTATGACAGGTGATAAGTGGATTATGTGTTGAGGTATTTTGTGGATATAGAAATCACACGCGCTAAATTTCTCCTGAAGCGATTATAGGGTACAAGAGTACGGTGCCTAGTAAAGGAGAACGATTAAAGTAGTGTTGTTCTGGCTTGGACAGACGTGTTACGTCCGGAGACCATTTGTACAGTCAAGGCGTTTGGCAAGGTAGAAGTATGAGTTTTATCCTCGGAAGATGAGGCATGTTTTATGTGACACGAGCGAGTCAATATATTTTGTTCATTGCTATATTAGCATGTGAGACAAGTTTAATGCGTATAACTATAAACATTATTATTATGTGAATATTTTCCCTAGTGTAGCGGGATTATCTTTAGTGCTATTCGAGGAGGATGAATGTGTGTATTATTAGTGTTATATACTTTATTGAGGTTACTCGTTTTAGTAGTGTGATATACAAGTATGATATTATCTTGGTTATAACTTTATAGTAATGGTTAGTACAATAGTAGGCAGTAATTGCAAGGCTATCGGAGTGGTTGCCTTAGTGCAGCATGTTTTGTTCTGGCGAGGCCTCACTTGCGAGAGGGTCGAACTCGCACTTATATTATCTATTTTAGAGACTTCGAAGGGGATAGTAGGCTCGAGATATTCGATTTTGGTGTCTGTAGGGACTTTTTTTGTTATGATTCAGTATATATTGGGTTTACTGTTGAGCAAAAAGATTTGACTCATTATTATGTGGTGCGCTTAGGACTTCGTGATAGGTAGAGAGCACTGATATATCTACCCTTAGAGATGTGATAGTTAAGAGTTAGACTCATATGTTTTGGATCAGGATTTTGAGAGTCCTGATTGTATGTGTACGAGGTTTGTGAATAGTTATTACCACCAATACTGGATGATAGTGGATTGGCAAAATGTTCTTTGTGTAGGTGTAATTACGGGAGGTGATGAAACTTTTCCGTCAAGAGACGGAATAAAGGGGTACATGTTATGGACGGAGGGCCTAACAGATTTTGATAGCCGATAATGCTAGGTAGTAGTGTGTCGGGGGTTCCTTGTTTGGATTTCAATTTGCGAGACATCCCACGCATGAATCTTAGCGTAAGGTTGGAAGTAGGAAGATGTTTGGTCATTAGCCTATAAGTTTGGTACCTCGATCATAGTAGGAGCAGGTAATTATATCTTTAAATGGGAAGTTGAATTATGAATAAAGGCCAGTGGAGCCGGTTGTGTGGTAAGAAAGAATTGAAAGTTTTATTTTATCACCACGAGTTGAGGGGTGGAACGATGATAAGGAGAATTTAAAATTTCAATTTCTAGGGTGATTGGGAATACCAGAGTGTTGTAACCGCATTCTGAGCACAAATGGAAATAAAGAACATGGATGATTTTTAGCTTGGATCATTTGGGAAGAATTTTTCATAACAAGAGAGAAGACTTGTATTTATTTTGATGTATAGAGCATTGGTGAATTACTTTAGTTATTGTATTTATTCGTGAGAATTGTTGTACTTATATGAAGAGATTGGGATTTGTGGTTTCTCTTTTGTTGTTGTGGGATTTAGATGCTATATACCTTGTGATATTATGGATTTGTGTAGTTTTACCGATGAGTAGAGCGTCGTTCGCTCTCCCCGGGCGGGCGGGGTGTTAAAAAATGTTGACATCCTAGTTAGCTGATGTTAGAATAGTCAAAGTGGAAGGTACGTGGGAATGGACGTGTGTAATATATGTTTGTGGGACTATCATAATGAAGTGGAAGTGGTAGAATATATTAAGCGTCGTGTGAAAGACGATAAATCCATATATATGAGTGCAATCAGAGTAGCACACCCGAACTTTATTGGAGGGCTGTGGGATGCCATTTAAAAAGGGGTATTCCTTGAGAAGGGTAGAATTTAATTATTATGGAGAACACTCGGAGAGGAGTTGTAATTAGTCAAATGTTGAGAGCAAGTTGCGCGTACAAAGAACGATGATGTTAGTATGGTATAAAAGTTCCAGAAGTGCACATCGTGGAGAAAAGTGCACAGGTCGAAACTTTAGATATACGCCAAGGAAAGAAGGGGAGTATTATGTGTCCCTTAATGTGAGACATTTCAAGTGGAAGTCGATGTTGAGAGGGACATAGTGAGTAGTCTCTACATGCACCACTCATAGATAGAGAGCGGTTAGAATAAGAGGATCAATTAGAGAATTTTGTGGTTATCAACAATTCCTGTAACAGAAGAGGGCGGTAAAATCGGTAAAGTTCCTTGAATGGGTTTCCATCTTCAAGGTAAGATCAAGGGTTCATCTGAACATGTGGAGCAATTCGCCCAAGAAGTAAGTGATTGATATTCCTTTGGGGTAATTCACAATATTAACTAGTGTGCCCCAGCCTCCCTTGAAAGTAAGGGATCGCGTCGGTACGTGGTCCTACATGGTATTATTTTCTAAATCGGGATGAGATTTGTGAATCCCACCTTCAAAATGGCATTTCAGGAAACAGCGGAGGTAACGTTTTGTTTTAAGTAGGATGTATCACCCATAGCCAAGGAGTAGGCGCACGGTGATTAATGATTAGTGGAGCCGCGTGAAAGTAATTTTAGAATCTTGGTGATCATTTCTTTTCCACAATGGATATAACTAGCAAGTGAAGTATAGTATGATAGAGTTCCGTGGAAGCACTTGTACCTGTTTGTCATGAACGACGTGCTTATTGAGGTTTTGGTGTGGAATAACCTTAACTATTCTCCTTTTGTGCGTTTAGAAGTGAGTGGATAATCCGAATTTTGGATCGGTCGAGAATAATTCGATGACTATGGTGGAATTCCACGACTGTTTTAGGTGAACAAGAGTGGTCAGATGTCCGTATGGTTTTTCTCAGAATGGAAGTTTTTATGGTTCGATAAATCCAAGCAGTTTTCATGTCGTGAGGTGCGGCCTCCCAATGATATTGAAATAATGTGAATTAATAGTGTATATGCGTGTCTTATGCGAATGCTGTCGGATAGGAGCTCAATATGAAGTATCATTAATGAGAGTTTTAAACAAGCTTGCGGATAGACGGGGGCTATAGTGATTGATCTCCCTACTATGAAGATAGTTTGCGTACTATTATGGTATCCAAAATTGCTTGACCAGGTGCCTTATTTTCCGAATTTCGGGACTAAATTCCGTTATTAGGGGGGAACTATGTAATACCCCATATTTTTATGGCTTTTAAATTTAGGGATTTATTAAATTTAATTGAGATAAATTAATTTAATTTCAATCCGGAAAATTGTTTTAAATATTTACTACCATGACGAGAATTAGTAATTATTGAAATTTGTTGATTTGTTAAATATTACTTATTGAGTAAAGTAATATGTATAATTGATTTTATAAAAAATATTGTCACGACTGAATAAAATGACAATTACGGAAATTAAGTCGGGGCGCGCCTGTGTCGTGTCAGGACTAATATTATTATTATTATTATTATTATTATTATTATTATTATTATTATTATTATTATTATTATTATTATTATTATACGTGAATAAATTATAAGTCACCCGTATGGTCATTTCGAGCGTGCCAACATGTCTGGAAGGGTCGAGATACTCAGAAAAGTGTATCCCCGGGGGTTTAGTTTGGGTCTCGGGACATTTTTAGGCCTAACCGGTAACACGGGAGGACATTTTGATAATTTTCTATTTTTGGCCTTTAATAATGATGAAAATCATTAAGGTTATATCAGATGGAGTGCCAGGGAAGTTAGGGTTCTTTGAACCAAAAGAAAAAAAGGCCATATGAAGAAGAAGGGAAAAGCCTTCCAAGTGCTCAGGGCCAAGAACCACCAATCTTGCAACCCTACCACCACCAAAGCGTAGATCGAAAGAAGAGGATTAATTCTATACCAATCAGAGTCGTCGAATCAGAACCTTAAATTACCAGGAAAGTATCTATCTCGCTTTTATTGTAGTTAATTTTTCACTCATGTTAGATTAGGATTGATAAACCTATGTCTCATGGAAAAATTTAAGGATTTAGAGAATCAAATCACATGTTTTAGAGGGAATAAATATATTATAGAAATCTCAATCACATGTAGACGATTACCCATGAAATTGGAGTGATTTACAAGTGAGAAATCTGGAAAAAAAAAACAATTAGAACAATGTAAGTTTAGTGTAAAATTAGGGTTCTTGATAATTAAGACAAATTGCCCCTTTAATACAATCTCGTTGATGAATTTGTACATTTTTCACGTAGGGAATCATGCATATATGTATAGAGAACTAGAAGAAATGTTATTTTGGAGTTTAGGAATCGATAATGATGTTTTGGAAAAATTTGGAAGATGAACCCGTAGGTTTAATTTGCAGTTTCTGGGCAAGAACTGCTTGATTGATCGATCGACCCAAGAGCATCGATCGATCGATGGTCGATCGATTGACCCCTTTTCCTCGATCGATCGATCCCTTCTGGAAAATTGTACACTTTTCCCCTTTTTGTTTAATACGGTTAAAATTCATAAGGACCCCCTTGATTATTCTTTATGGAGTAAAATGGTTTATGAAGAGGACCAGTAGGGACTACGTAGAATCTGTTAAGTGAGATTTAATATGGGATGAAATTGGAGGTTAACAGGGAGTTTCTTCACACATTAGAAATTATGCGTACGTCCACTAAAGAATTTAAAGAGTCGTGAAAGACTTAGACCAGAAGGTTTGAGAGGGTATACCTACTGAGATTACATTTAGTAAGAAAGAGTACTTCGAGAGATGAGAAGGAAATATGCAACGTTTAATTAAAAGTAAAAGCAATAAATCCCTTATGTGGGGTAATTGGGTAAAAGTTGTACAATGTAAGGTTAATACTTGTTATCTTTGGTTCGCATGCAAACCTAATTGGAAAAAAAATGAGAATATTGATATATCTAACTGAATACATGTGTGTACATATTTATGTTATGCTTGTGTATAATCATACCCTCACTACTTGCTATCACGGAGGTTGCCGCGTTGGGACAGTCTTATCTCGCTGGGACCTTTATGGAGGATATTGACTCGTACCCTAGAACATAGTATTCCTTGGTACAGGCTATCTGATTGATAGTCAGACGGTCCTAAGAGACGTGAGGGTATGTGCTCACCTCTTAGTGACTTGGAACTATGCTTCGCCTCCATTTGTATGTTTTCTATGTTAATACAGTTTGAGAGTGATTCCGAACTAGTATTTCCCTTAGTACGAGTGATACGGGGATTTGATAGCAGGGTATGCCAGCACTATAGATTTTTTGTGGGGCGCCGATAGTGTGTATATATATATATATATATATATATATATACACACTTAAGTATGGGAACTTTCTACTGTGCATAAAAGTAGTTAAGAAATGAATGAATACTCCAACTCCAAGTGTTTTGGGAAGTTTGTAACATCACTGAGTTATGTTAAATAACATGAGATATGGGAGAACTTAATTTTCATAAATTGATTATCTTGGCCGTAGTATTTCTCGGGATGAAACCTTATGGGAAAGTTAAGTTAAAATAAACTTTTGAGGTTAATAATACGGTAGGCGTGCACACTAGACGAGAGGTGAGAATTCTCAAGAGAGTGTCGCATACTAACATGGTTGTTACATTAGCCAGTAAGCATTTTAAATACTTGCTAAACTAAATTTTAAACTGGTTTACAATCGGGCTCTGACCCATTTCCTGTTATCTCTTCTTTATTGTATATATATTTATATATTACAGGTGCCCAGCCACAGGGGCGTCATGCTTAGGTGCTTTAGAGTGGACATGCTGCAGCTTATGTGGGAGTTGCAGGCCATTTGCTTAGACGATCTCATTGTTGATTCCATTCTTAGTTCAGTTTTAATTAGTTGGGCATGTGTCGCCCGATTCCTTATTCAGATGGATTTGTCTGAAATGATGTTCATTTATCTTTAGTATTTTACTAGTTGGGATTTAATTACTGTAAGCATGGTTTTCCTTTATGGTGTTAAGTTGTTATTAGTTGGCTGAATGGATAAATTATTGTGTGTACATTTCCAGTATTTATAATTGTGTGATTCATAAACTGTTAATTATTAAAGGTTTTATAATTGGATTTAATGAAATGGAAATAATGTTTTAAATGGTTTTGACACTTAGCTTAATTATTTAGGGTGTTTAAATTAGAAAGTTTATTTTTCGACAGTGATGCTAAGAATGAACCAACCGTTCACCTTGGTTATAATTTAATAAAGGACTGATCACCCGGTATTTAATTAGGCGGGGTGTTACAAATTCGTCGTTGGGCAATGGGACACTTATACTCTTTATCTGTCGGGGGTGAGTATAGACATTGGGAGTTTAATTTTGCGTTACGACATGCTTGTGTTAGATATGACAGAGTATGACGCTATTATAGGCATGGATTGGCTAGACACTTATAGGGATATGATTGATTGTTACAGTAGGAGTATTGTGTTCGCTATATCGGTTCAGGAGATGTTTTTGGTAGCGATGCCCTGTCCCGAGGGAGGCTTGTCCACCCACCTCTACTACACAGAGGAGGACACCTTTCAGGAGGTAGTGATCTCACTTGATTTGATTTCGGTTGTTCGTGAGTTTACTGATGTGTTCCAGGAGATTCTAGGATTGCCACCCATTAGGGAGATAGTGTTCGTTATAAACTTAGTGTCGGGCCCTCGGCCAATAACATGTGCACCTTACTGTGTGTCTCCTAAGGAGATGAGGGAGTTATGAGATCAATCAAATAGCTTTTGAGACAGGGGTTCATACGTCGTAGTACGTCATCGCGGGGTTCCCTTATTTTGTTTGTAAATAAGAGAGATGGATCATCGCGACTGTGTGTTGACTACCGAGAACTGAATAAAGTCACAATATGGAATAAGTATCCCTTTGACCAAATAGATTACTTATTTGATCCGTTGATATGAGCTTCCTACTTCTCGAAGATAAACTTGAGATTTATGTATTATCAGTTGCGTATCAGGGAGAAAGATGTGTCTAAGACTGCCTTCTTGATGAGATACAGATCTTATGAGTTTAGGGTTATGCCATTTGGGCTAACCAATGCACTAGCAGTATTTATGGACTTGATGGGAAGGGTGTTCAGAGGGTTCTTAGATCAGTTTGTTATCATCTTCATTGATGACATTCTGATTTATTCTCGGACCAAGGAGGGGCATGCTGAGCATTTACGTTGGGTTCTACAGACAGTGCGTGGGCATCAGATGTCCCGAAAGTTTGAAAAATGTTGGTTTTGGTTATGTGAGGTGAAATTTTTGGGGAATATTATTTCGAAGAGGGGTATATAAGTGGACTCGAGTAAAGTGCCACCAGTGAAGGAGTGGGGACAACCCATCACACCGACGGAGGTATGAAGTTTCTTAGGATTAGTGGGATATTATAGGCGGTTTATTCGAAGGTTTTTCAAGATTATGGGTCTTATGACTAACTTTACTGGTGAAAAAGTGCCATTCAATTGGGATGACGCTTGTCATCGATGAGCTGAAGGACAAGTTGACTTAAACACCAGTCCTCATTCTGCCCAGGCTAGGAATGGAGTACTTAGTTTAAACTGATGCATACCTACGGGGACTTGGGGGAGTACTTCAGCAGGAGGATCAGTATATAGCTTTCGCTTCCCGTAAGCTTAAGTCTCATGAGATAAATTATACCACCCACGACTTCAAGCTAGCAACAATCGTGTTTGCCCTTCGGATTTAGAGACATTAACTGTTGGGGGAGATGTTTTGTATATTCATATATCAAAAGTCACTATAGTATTTGTTCACCTAGGGAGAGCTGAATATGAGTTAGCACAGGTGGATTGAATTTGTGAAGGACTACCAGTTCAAAATCCAGTATCCCCCGGGGAAGGCCAATATAGTGGCCGATGCTTTAAGCCGTAGGATACTGGGGGGAGGTGGTCGTATTCTAGTGGCAGTTCCTAGATCACTCATGTTAGTTATGATTGTTACACCCCAGATTGTCATGAGGGTGGTACAAGTACAGGCACAGGCGATGGAGCCATTTTTTCAAGAGCGGACTAGGATTTTTTTAGCTGGGGGAGTTGATTCATACTCCATTAGTTAAGAGGGATTTTTATGATTCAACGGGAAGTTTATAGTTCCTTAGGGCGAGGACTTACGACATGCTGTGATGGCAGAGGCACACGGGTCTCGATTTGAGGTACATCCTGGAGGGGATAAGATGTACCAAGACATGAGACAATAGTAATGGTGGAGTGGGATAAAGAGAGACATCGATGACTTCGTCTCAAGGTGTACCACTTGTCAGCTAGTAAAGGTGGAGCACCATAGACTAGCAAGACTCCTACAACTATTGGAGATTCCTATGTGGAAATGAGAGAGCATTTACATGAACTTTATTACCAGGTTATCTACTTCACAAAGGGGTAGCGATTCCATATGGGTGATAATAGATCATTTGACTATGGTGGATCCCTTCCTGCTAGTTCGAACGGATTATACTATGGGACAGTACGCTCAGATTTTTATTGCTGAGATAGTGAGATTGGATGGAGTGCCTTTCGACATTATTTTTGATAGTGATAAGATTTTCGTATCTCAATTTTAGGAGAGTTTCTAGGAGGCTATGGGTACCGAGTTAAGAATGACAACAACTTATCACCCACAGAAGGACGGGCAGACGTAGAGGACTAATAAAATGTTGGAAGATATGTTACAGATGTGTATCCTCAACTTTGGGGGAGGTTAGGAGTAGTATCTTCCACTGGTGGAGTTTGCCTATAATAACTCCTACCAAGTTACTATTGGTGTAGCCCCATTCGAGGAACTATATGGTAGATCGTGTCATTTGTAATCTTGTTAGTTGGAGGTAGGAGACAACAAGCTACTCGGGCCAAACTTGATTCAGGAAACTTCAGATGGGATAGAGATAATTCGAAGTCGTATATAATTATCTCAAGACAAAGAGTAGAGTTATGCCAATGCTAAATGATCCTTTCTAGAGTTTGATGTGGGGGTTCAGGTGCTACTGCGTGTGTATCCTATGAAGGGGATAATGAGATTTAGGAAGAAGAAGAAATTGGTGCTAAGGTACGTTGGGTCATTTCTTATTATCGATCGGATTGGGCTAGTAGTGTATAGACTCGGGTTACGAGAGCACTTGCACTGTATTCATGATGTGTTCCATATTTATTCATTACGACGATACCTACGAGATGAGTTGTCTTACACCCACATTTCACTGGAGGAGATAGACTTATAGCCTAATATTTCGTATGAGGAGAGACCAGTCGCTATTTTAGACCATAGTGAGAGGATATTGAGGTCGAAGGAAGTGCCTCTTGTACATGTTCAGTGGAAGAATATAATGCCGATGAGTCTACCCAAGAGCGCGAGGATGAGATTAGTGACATATACCCAGAGTTGTTCATACTAGGTATTTTTTTTCCGAATTTCAAGACAAAATTCCATTATAAGGGGGGAAGTATGTAACACCCCGTATTTTTAATGATTTTTATAATTGAGTTAATTGCAAATTAAACTGTGATAAATTAAATTATATTGGAATAATTAATCCGGGATAATGAATATTAATTAGTGAGATAAGGATTAGTGTTTATTTATATTGAATATTACTTATTGAATGAGTAATAATGATACGAAAAGATTATAATTCGTGAGTGAAAAATACGACAACTACAGTAATTTAGCCGGGACGCGCGTGTCAGTCGTGTCGAGGCTCAATTTAAGGAAATAAAAAGTAATTTATTTTTAAGTCATCCATATGGTCATTTTAAGTGCGCTAAAGAGTCCAAAAGGGTCGAAATAGTTAGAAAAGTGTACCCGGGGGTTTAGTTTAAGTCCCAGGGCAATTTTAGGCCAAATCGACACCCCAGGAAGGTATTTTAGTCATTTGTATTTTTGAGAAAGGGAGACCCGCGAATTTAAGAGGTGTAAATTAGATTGGAAATAGGATAAGTGAGGGTTACGTGAATTAAACTTTAAGCGGTTATCAAGGGAGGAAGAAGGAGATCCCTGAGAGAGAGTCCCAAGGCCATAAAACACTACTCTTGCACCACCAACACCACCATCGTGTAGATTGGAAGGAGATGATTCCAACCATACTGATTTTCTGCTGAGAATCAGACCTCCTTACCAAGGCAAGTATTTATCTTGCTTAATTCATGTAGTATATAACACTCATGTTAGAATAGGATGTTAATTATATTAAATCCATGAGTTTTGAGGATTAAATTCAAGAATTAAATTATGATTTGGGTTGAATTAAGGTTAAGATTGAATCCTTTATGTAGCATGATGAAATTGGATGATATTCAGATAATATAACATGAACAAATTTGGGTTTGTATAGGTTCTTGATTATATAAGATGAACTAAGATTTTTAAGAGAGAATCTTGAAATAATTTGATTTTTGGAGTAACTTTCATGATTTAATGATTCTTCAACGTCAGAAATTGTTTATATATGTTGGTACGATGTTTAATATGGTTGTTTGGGAATAATTAATGGAGTTTGATGTGTAAAAATGGTTAAACCAATAACTGTTCAAAGTAGAAGACGAGACCTGTAGGGGAAAATCGATTCATCCCCTTGGCGAAATTGATTCGGTAGGTGAATCGAGTCGGGATTACGCCGAATAGATTCAGATGCCCTGCTTTTGACATTTTTTTTCCTTTTTGATTAGAACTTGTGGGAAATGACCGAATTAATTTTAGGAATGAATTTTAAGAATAAAGAGAATTAAATTAAAATATCAGTAGACCAAGAGTGACCTTGAGGTTTAATCACGTGAGAAGGATTTAAGGATAAAGACTAATTAGGTATAATTGTAGGATAAAACCTAGTTTGGATAATTCCAGTACCTCGAGGGGTAGGGGAGAACAATGACTTAAACTAGTAGGAGATGAGTGAGTTACCTACTCAAAAATGTTAGAGAATAATCGACACACTTCGAATAGTGAGAAATATACGAAAATATGCCACGATAAGTATATTTAATGATTAGTCATACGTGGGATATTCGAGGGATCTCTCTCTCTCTCTGTTTGTATATATATATATATATATATATATATATATATATATATATATATATATATATATGTGTGTGTGTGTGTGTGTGTGTGTGTATATACTATGCATGGGATGTATAATATGGGTCAAGAGTATGCCTATACTGAGGATACAAATATATAAGTTGTGTGTACACCTATTGTATGATTCTTATGTGTATAACATACCTATGTTTCTTTCTATCGGTGGGAGGTTTCGTGTCTTGGACGATCTTATCCTGACGCTCCCATTGGAGGGATTTTAGACTTGCATGTGCGTAACCCATTTGGCTGGGAACTATGTTCGACGGTTGAATGGGAGCGTATGTATGTGCGTGACCCATTTGCCTGGCGACTATGTTCCCCTCCAATAAATATGATTTTTATTTATGGTTTGAGAGAAATAAAGAACCAACCGTCCTTTATGCAGTGCGTGATGTACCAGGACATGATATCCGAGTATGCATGCACCGTATGTCTCATCCGAGGGGTTCTATATTAGTATATATGCAATTAGAGTGACTTGTATATATATATATATATATATATATATATATATATATATATATATATATATACTTGTGATTTAAATCTACTTTACGTGCTTAGTAGATGAGAAAGAATGTTATATATAAATTAATTTAAATATCTTAAATCTAAATCTAAATGGAGGACTTTATAAATGTCCAATCGATATGGAACATCAATTTATTTTGTATGGGTAATACAAAAAAGTACCGAGAGATAGTCGGTGTGGAGATAGATTTAATTCAAACTAGTTATGTGAGGTAGTAGAACTAGGATGGGCTAGGAGTATACGTTAGGCATGCACACTAGATGAGGGGTGAGGACCTCAAGTGAGAGCCATGAACCCAACATGCATATAATATCTGCTAATTATGCATTTTAAATACTTGCTAAAATTTTAAATGTTTTTACTCGAGCTCTGACCCATTTTCCAAATCTACTTCTTTTTGTAAAAACCATTTTTGGGTGCCCAACCACAGGGAGGCCCAACTTAGGAATTCATTTCCATTTGCGGTTGCTGCAGTTGATGTGGTTGATTGCTGGACTTACTTTCTATACGCATCCACTCCTTTTAGATCCGATGCATCCTTTATTTTATCTCAGTCGGTCATGTCGCCCAAAATCTATTAGTAGTGGTTTCCAGAGACATTGTATTTCTTATATTATTCAACTATGGATTTAGTTTTTGTATGGATTATTGCATTATATTTTCAGACTGGGGTGCTTACTCCTGTCATATCTTATTTGATTTCGTATTTCCCTATTTTTGGTGTCCATTAATTTAGCATGGTGAATGTGATATCTACTTTGTTTAATTGTTTAACTCATTTCATGTTAATAAAAAGATAAAATTTAACACCAGATTTGCAACTACTTGGTGGTTAGTATATATTAAAATGTTTTTCGACAGTGATGCTAAGAATCAACCAGTCTGGATATTCTGTTTTGATTTAATAAAGACCTGATCACCCTGTATTTATTTAAGTAGGTTGTCATAGGAACCAAAATCCTTATGAGGAACAATACGTTGAAAACTGTAACCGAAAAGATGCCAAACCCGTCCTTTTCTAAGTGGTTCCCAAACAAGAGCTCAAGGTCTTTAAATACTTTGACTCCTCATAATAATAATACTACCAATCGAGAAGATACACTAAAGTTTACCGTAGTCACAATAATGAGATTCATAGCCAAAACAAATAGAAAAATAGCTTTACTAAAACATTGGTGAAATGGGTTTACTTTCTATCTAGAAAAGTAAACAAACAAGTAATCACACGTATAATGCTCAAATATGTTTTGGGTTAAAGCTTTAGAACAAGTGGGTATTGGGTTTATAACATTAGTAAAGAGTAACTGAGGGTGGAGATTTAATTTCAAATGGGTTTGTAAATAGCTTGGTTTCGATGAAGTTTTAGGTTTAAATTTGTTGTTTGAATGGGGCTGTGATTTGGTTTCTTTCTCTAGGAAACCTGAGGATATTAACACAAACTTGGATATGGAACTTTACTCAACACGATTGTAATTGTAAGATTGTGTGTTTGTTAAAGGAACCTAAGGTATCCTTTTAGTTGCTTTTAATGAGGTACTAGCCGATGGAAGGTAGTAAGGTAATTGTAGGACCACTTGGAATTCAATTTAGCCATTAAGGATTTTTGGGTTTTCAAATAATTATATCCTATCAACTCCCTCTATGTTGTTGGAAAAATCCACTTGGTTTAAGACAGTTGGATATAACTCAATGTATAGATGACAATACATTGAGTTATAATTGACTATACATAAAGTATAGTCGACTATATCCTTCTAGTCCAAAGTACTAAAATGTTGGGGTTTGCCTATATGTTTTGGGTATGTCCAGGATGGATGATTTTGAGAATATATAGGATCAAATAATTTTATTTTATTTCGTACAATAGTTCACAACGATCATCAGCAAATTGAAAAAGTCTTTTAGATTTTTATCTTTCATCTAGGATGCATAGGACATGTAATGTTTCTTTTTGTGAGATGATCTTCCTTGCTTTGACTTGAACTTCTTTTGATACTTTCATTTTTATCTTTGGGAATCAAACTTCTAAATATGATCATGTAAATTCTTTTTTGAATTGGAACTTCTCTTGATGATTTGTGAGTTGATATTGCTTTGAATCTTAATTGTAATGCACGGGCAATAGTAGTACAGTTGCATAGATGGTATATTCCTTCTAACTTATCTCATTATGTATTGAGTTCTTATTTTTATGTCAAGTACATTGGAGAGTATATAGTGAAGTGTGAGATTATATATTAATTGTGTTGTCATCATACAAAATCCTTTTTACTTAAAATACATTTTGTTTCACACGTTGAATTATAGGAAGACCACTAAAGCATAGTGAATCCTGATCTCATAAGCTGCTAAAAAGTCTAACAGGATATCATTGTTAATTTGGGTCCCATTTTTAAATAGCAAGGCTCTTGGAATACCAAATTCGGTGATAATTTTCCTCCATACAAATTGCCTCACATCAACTTCTCTGATGTGAGTCAATGATTCAGCTTTCACCCATTTGGTGAAGTAGTCGATGATAGTTATCGAGTACTTTCGATTCCCTAGTGCTATAGGCAAAGGTCCCATAATGTACATGATCTATTAAATCAAGAGCAATTATGATCTAATTGAGGCCACCGATCGATTTCTTGATGACGGGGGAAAAATTCTTGATACTTTGCATAGTTGCAAACGAGCTGGATCCTATATTTCTACATGAAAGGCCAAAATTATCCTTAGAATATCACCCTATAAGAATGTGTTCTTTTAGTTGCGAGAATCACGCAGCTCCTTTCATGTATCTCATTGACAAAGCCCTTGACTTAATCCTGATGCACACATTCTAGTAGAGGACTTTTGAATGATTGTTGGAAAATTTTTCTTGGGTCCAGCTCGACCTATATGATTTCTTGACTATTATTTGGATCATCAATGCTTGGTTGGTCAACTTATTTCATAATATATGTACTTTTCATGATGGTGTCATTGATTCCAAAGTTTCAAAGGCAGCAACATGATTATTCAATTGCTCGACAACTATTTTATTAACACTGACTTGAAAGACTTTAATGTTTTCCTTACCTTTTCACTATAGATGAGCAACCTTCGTTCTTCAGACTTATATTATCCACTGAGCTAATTGGTGATTAGATGGGATCGAAATATATTGCTATATCCTTTTCTCCTAAGGTGATCACCCTTTGTAGGCTAATGATAATTTCTTCATACTAGTCTTTATTATTGGATAACTTGAATCCGAATAAAACTCCCTACTTAATGATTCAGCCTCTTGGGGTGATAAGGATGATTACTATGTCGAATCCATAGTCATTGGATGTTGCATCGATGAATAACTTCGATTTTTTTCTTGATCCACCTAGATGAGATTAAGTATCTCAAGGATGTTGCTTCATTTAACTTTCGCTAATTCTAGTCACGTGACTAAGAATTTACTAATGAATTCGATCAAAACCTTTCCTTTAATGGATCTCTATGGTAAATGACATCAAATTATGCCAATTCTAGCGACCACTTACTCATCCTGTTAGACATATATGCTTTCACAAGTACTTCTTTAAGAGGAAAAGAAGTTTGGATGCCTATAATATGAACGTCGAACTAATGACATAAGTTCCTTGCGGATATTACCATTGCCAAAACCATTTTTTTCAATGTATACATCTCCTTTCTGACTCTAGGAGAGTATAAATGACATAGTAGACCGATTGATTTTCTCCATCTTAAAGTCGGACTAACGTACCGTTAGTTGCATGTTGAGAAACGGCTAAATATAATTTGATATTCTCACCAGTAACAGGGGTTGAAAGCAATAGAGGAGATCCCAAGTACCGCTGAATCCCTTTCAATGACAAATCATAATCATCTATCCAAACCTTAGTGCTCGCGTTCTTCAAATCTTCAAATAATGGGCGATATTTTTCAATAGATTGTGATATGAACTTCTTGAGATAAGCAAACATCTTGAGCTGAACTTAAATGTCTCTGATAATGGTAAACTTTTTTATGTCATGCAAGGACTTGATTTGGTTCGGATTGTTTTGAATCCATCTTTATGCCACAAAGTACCCCAGATATTTACCAAAGTTGAATCCCGAAATACATTTAGAGGTACTCAATTTCATCTTTTATCCCCTAAGGATTTTTAATATTTTTAAAAGGCCTCTGATGTGATCGGTTGCATGTTTTCTTTTGACAAGCGTGTCATCAATGTAAACCTCCATCGTTGAGCAAATCTACTTTTTCAATATCTTAGTTACTTGGCGTTAATAGGTTTCTCCTATTTTTAAAGGCCAAACGACATGACTTTATAGCAATAAAGACCTAAAGTCATGATAAATGAGGTATTCTTCTGACCAGGAACAAGTAGGGGTATCTAGTGATAGCCTGAGTAGGAGTCCATAATGCTCATTCGATGATGTCCCACCGTGGAATCGATGATCTAATCAATCATAGGGGGTGGATAGATATCCTTTGGGCAAGCCTTGTTAACATTAGTGAAATCAATGTAGCCCCTCCACTTTCCATTCTTCTTTGCGACTATGACAGTGTCAGATATTTAATCTACAAATTGGATCTCCCTGGTGGAGTCAATATGTATTAGATTCTCAACTTTATTATCTATTGCTCTAAGATTTTGGGGGTTGACTTTCTTGCCTTCTGCTTGACCAATCGATATACATGAGCCACGTATAGTTAGTGGAAAGAAATATCTAGATCAATACCTATAAGATTATGAGGCTCCCAAAAGAACAAATCCACATTAAGTTTGAAAAAGTGAATGAGCTTCTTTGCCCCATCTTATGGCAATTAGGAACCAATCATAAATATTTTACCAGACAGCGATGAGTTTAGAGAAATAAATTTAAGTTCCCCCATTACTCGCTCGGTGGGGGCTAGTCTGGTTTCCTCTACCACGATCGAGCCCCCCTTGGTTTCTATATAGGATGATCTCCCTCTGAATCGTCTTGACCTTTTATTATTTGAGTTTTATTAACTTTGATAGTAGAGAGAAAATAACTATATGTTGCAACCTGATCTTTTATAACTTTGATGATTCCATGATCGCTCACAAACTTGAGATTTTTGTGAAGTGAATATAATACCACCATCATATTGTGGAGCCAACCTATGTTGAGAAAGGATTGAGGTGACTCTAATTAAATCACCTTGAATTAGATCTCATGATTAAATAAGGCCGACCTCAATCAACAACTTGCTCTTCCGTAATGATTTCACTATACCTCTATTGAAGTAGATAAAAGGACCTACCTTGGTTTTCAAAATATATAGATTATTCTCAAGTTTGAGAAACATGTTGACATATATAATCTCTAAATAAATTCCTTTATCGATTTGTGCTCTTCACGTCCAAGTTTGCCACTAGGAGTGTTAGGACCAAATCATCATTTTAGGTAATATTTACACCGACCAGATTCTCATCGGTGATAATGATAGCGTTGTCAAGATCAATGTCCCTATGCTCACATTTAGTAAGGATGGGAATTGAGACCTCTACTAATCTTACTATACATATTTTGTGATATATAATATTCCCCTCAACCTTTTACCTATGCATTGAGATGGATTTGCGTAATCATTTAAAAATACAATCACTCTAGATGAAGCAAGATCATCATCTCCATATTTCTATAGTATCGCATTGACCCATGTTACATATATTTCCTTGGATACATTGATGTATTCCTTGAGGTGACTAGCCTGTACGAGACCCTCTAGGTATCGCTCGAACATCTTAAAAATTCTTAGTTAGATGATTAGGGTCTTGGTGATAGGTGCACCTGAGATTGATGTCTCTATCATTTGGGTCGCATGCCAATGTAAGGGGGCTTCTTAAAGACCAATTTTTCCTTTATCTAATGCATTAACTTATAGAATGATTCCTTAAATAACGTGTCTATTTCTTGGTAGGGGCTCTCATTAGTCTATGTTTTAGATCCTCACTTAGAGGTATAAGTCTTTGCTCCCTTGTTATATAAAGTCAATTGATTTTCTCCCTTAGAGTATTTCTTCGAGTCATTCTTATTAGTTTGTGATGGTGATTTAAATATCTATAGAGACCTTAACTTCACCAAATGCTGCTCAAAAGAAATTAGATCAAGTTATGAAGAGGTGTGTTACAGTGAAAGACAAATATATATAGTGGTTCTGGAACCTCATCTGAGGATCCTTCATCCACTATTAATAATGTTACTCTTTGTATTGATTGTTAAATGCAAGTATTATAGTATAGAATTTATTGGGTTGTGGCCAAGTGATTATAAGGTTTATGAAGACTTTGCCACTAACCCAAGTGCCTACATAGAGTAACTAATAGAATACTCAATAAATTCCTTGGCTTAGTTTAGGATTCAACTGAAGATACAAGTATGAGAGGATGGAAGTGGTCCAATCGTTATCGAAAGTATAGACAATGGTGTGTTAACACGCTAAATTATAAATAACTAGTATACAAATGTTCTCAAGTTTCTCTAATAGTTTCATGTTGATTTTGTTGGGGATCGATACCTGCACAATAAAAATTTGCTAGCCTACAATCTTTGAATGATTATGTGATAGAAAGAATAAAATGAAAAACTAGATAAAAAAACAAATTTAGAACTTCAAATACAATAATGTAGCGGATTCAGTTGTAATCTGAGGGGGATAATGGTATTTGGCATATGTTTGGGGTTGTCTTCTTTTATTACTCCATAAGCTTTCTTATTCCAAAAGATTTCTTATACCTTCTGAAGTGCTAAGATGTTGTTATATATGATCCTCCTAAAGCTAGGTTGGTGTGTGAGCACCTTTTAAGATGAAAAATCTTTCTTTTGAGTGAGATATGGCCATACCTTAATAAAATATGAATAATGTTTTTTCTCACCCTTATTACATCCTAGTTATTAATATCATAGCTTATAACCCCAACTTAAACCAATAGATACTAGCTTAAGAGGTGGGCTTATGCAAAACTGGGTTTCTTGAGAATCCAGGCCTAATTACTTGGGTAAATGGAATATGATAGGGACCCAGGAAAAAAATTAAATTGCCTTTCAAATAAATACTCAGGAATCACAAATTATAAATTTCGTAATTTTTTTATCATAAGTAATTCCCCTAAATAATTATATTTGCATTTCAAATTAATTTTCTCAGAAATCACTCGAATATAAAGAGGTCTTACTTGCAAAGTTGATAATGGTACATTATATGATTCCCGGCATTAATATTTCGATACCCACTTGGTCATATCAATTGTTTGTTAATTGACTTTAACCAATGTCTAATCAATTCCTTAATTCAAAGACTTAACGTATTTTTCTATTCCCCCAGATAAAAAAATAATCCCCTGATCAAGTTTTGTAGTGGAAGCAAATCATATAAGTCTATAAAGGGATTATTACAAACCAAGGTATCCCCAAATGCGGATTTCTCCAAATTAAGATCACACACCTACTCACATAACGGTCAACCAATACGTTTGAATCATTTAATTCAATATAAAATTGAATTGTACCCATAGAAATAAAAATAATAATTATGTAAGAATTTCAATCCTCATAATTCTCAATATTAAGAATCTAGGCCTCCTTAGCCTATAGTGTGAGATTTCCCGCATCTAATCAAGGTAGGTCTTAGACTCAATTCTCATGGGTGGTCCTATTCAATATATTCTTGATACGTACCAATCATAATCCTCTAGTTAACTATCATACAAGTTGTCGACCCATCATATATGTTCTCTTAGTATGTTTCATCTTAACAGTTTAGATAGGATGTCAACTTGTTTTATAGGTAATGAACCTTTTTATAGTGCTAGAACCAGAATTCCAGTCTCCCTTTGTTCAAAATAAAGCCGACTTATTGGAATTACTACTAATCTCTATTGACTATATTACACTCTCTCAAAATATAAACAACAATAACTTTATGCAATACTTTACCTAAGCAAGTCTCCGCATACATTGTTGTTAAACCCCAAATTCATGTAAAAACACTACACTTCAATACATATAAATTCTCATTAAACATTTGAGGCATTCCTTAACTTTGTGAACAATATTTAATCAAAATAGTTCAAAACACACACATCATTTTCACATCAAAAACATGTGCATGTATTAACTCTTTTCTGCAATCCATATCAATATAATAAAGGAGAACATAATCCTATCGAATTACTTCCACACCATATAAACAAAGTTACACTTTTCAAAAACTTCCCCCAATATTCTCGATAATGATAAAGGGAGAGAAATAATGATCCGAGGAGAAAAATAAATTCTACAAGAAGGGGGGATAAAATGGATTTCTAAAGACCTAGTCTTATAGAAATTGGGAGACTTTCAAAAATTTTCTCAAACAAAATCAATTGTATTGTCATCGTCAAAAAGGGGGAGATTGTCAAATAAAATGTATTTCAAATAACAAGATTCTATGATGACAACATAATTAATATATAATCAAACTTCACTACCACCTCTCTATGTACTTAAGATGAAAATAAGCACTCAATACATTATGAGATATGATACAAGGAACATACCATCTATGCAACCACACTACCATTTCCCATGCATTACAACGAAGATTCAAACCAACCCTAACATGATGAACTAACAATTAATCAAGAGAGTTTCAAGTTTAAACATGCATCTTTATGATTATCTTCAGAATTCCAATCTGTAAAGATCAAATAAAACATCAAGAGAAGTTCAAGTACACACAAGCATGATCATCTCACACAAAGCAACAATACATATCCTATGCATCCCATAAGAAATATCAAAGTCTAGAGGACCTTTTTAATTTTCTGATGATCTCTATACATTATTGAATAAAAGAAAATAAACTTGTTTGATCTTGTATATGCTTACAATTATCCATCGTGGACCTACCCAAAACATAGATGCAAAGCCCAAAATTTTAGTACCTCGTATTAGAAGGATATAGCCGACTGTACTTTATGTATAGTCGACTATAACTCAATTTATAGTTGACTATACATTGAGTTATAGCCAACTATCTTAGGTCAGTGCATATTTTCGTCAAGATATGAGGATTTAGTCAGTTATACCAAATATCTAGTGTTCTGTAAATATTTGAAAGCCCAAAAATTCATTATGGCTAGTTTTCAAGTTAGAATTCCAATAGGTTTGACAATTACGTTACTACCCTCTAATCGCTAATTGCTCATTAAAAGCCTATGAAAGGATATCTTGAGTTCCTCTCAAACACACGAGCTTGTGATAATAATCCCAATGGGTAAAGTTCCATATCCAAGTTTGTGTCAATGTCCTCAAGTTTCCTAGAGAGAAAAGTCAAGTCCAAAACCCATTTCAAGCAAGGTCTTTAAACCAAAAATTCAATTGAAGCCAAGCTTTTCCCAAAACCCATTTAATCTTTATACTCTACCATCAATCAATCTTTAGCAAAGTTATAAATCTAAAACCCATTTGTGATAAAGCTTTAAGCCAAAACCCTTTTTAGCTTTATACTTGTGATTACTTATTTTTTTAATTTTTTAGAAAGAGAAAATAAGCCCATTTAACCATTATTATGAAAGATAAATTTATTTATGTTTTTGTTATGAATATCATTATTGTATAAGATGGTAAACTCTATTGTATATTCTCGACTGGTACTGCCCTTATTGTAGGGACTCAATGCATTTAAAGAACTGGGCCTCTTCTATGGGTTTTATTGGGCAAGGACGAGTTTAGAATCTTCTTGGTTGCAGTTTGCAAGGTGTTTTTCCTTGCAAGGATTTTGGTTCCACCGGAAGTGAACTGGAGATCATGAAGTTTTTCGATTATCGTCTCAAGCGTGGACGTAGGTAGTGACCGACCCACATTCAAACCTTTATTTGCAAAATTTTCATAAACTCTCTCTCTTAACTACTTATACATATTGTTGATTAATTATTCACACTTGATTCGATTGATCATATTGCAATTAATATTTACCCAAAGTTAGGAAAGTTTGAAAATTTACAATAAAACACATATACACAATTCACCACCCACCTTCTTGGATATATTTCAGGGCCAAGACAATGGTCACACGAAACTCACCAGTAATACTCTACTCAGATCAAATGGCAATTATAAAATGCAATGGGAAAATGGGTAGATGAGATTCATTCTTTCCTTTGGGCCTATAGAACAATGACAAAAACATCGACGGAAGAAACCCCATACTCCTTGGCATATGGTATGGAGGTTGTCATTCCATTAGAAATTGACCTCCCAACTTCGAGGACATAAATATTTGAGGTAGGCCATAAAAACGATCCTCTAGATGATGAGCTTGATCTAGTAAAGGAAGGAATAGAGAATCATGCCATCTACTTTATAGCATATCAATAAGAGCTCGTAAAGCATCATAACAGGAAGGTCAAAGTCATAGAGTTCCAACACGGTGATTTAGTTCTCAAAAATCTCCTATCGACCGTAAAGGATACCTCTGACTTAAAATTGCTACGGTGGTAGAGTAGTGTCGTAGGGAGGAGACGGATCGTACCACCTGAAATATTAAAATAGCACACCAATACCTACGACATGGATATCTGTTAACCTTGGGAAATTTTATCATTAAGTAGATAGGTTACTTTTTTCTAAATAATTCAATTCAAAAAAGATGATGCATGTTAGTAAATGATTTTTTCTTTATAAATGTTCCCTCAAAATTACACTTTATCATCAAACCCACCAGAAAATGGATGTACAGCCTAATCAAATTGGTCGACCTAGAATAGGCATAAACCTACCTAAGAATGCATGGTATAACTTAGAAATAATGTTTTTGCCTATGTTTTGACATCAAACCCACTTGAAGATGGTATTATATAGGTTGTTTGACCTATAATATACATAACCCCACCTAATAATGGGTGGTACAACTTATAAATAAGTTAATCGCCTAAGTTTTGGCATCCAACCCACCTGAAAATGGTTATTTAACCTAAGTCAGGTTGATCGATCGAGAATAACCATATAAACCCACCTAATAATGGGTGGTAAGACTTAAAAATGAGTTGATCTCCTAAGTTTTGGCACCAAACCTTCCTAAAAATGGAGGTACAACCTAAGTTAGGTCAGTCATTCTAGAATGTGCAAAAATCGACCTAAGAATTAGTTGTGCAATTTAGAAGGTAATTATTCTGTCTATAATAATCATAAAACAAGTTAAGACATAAGAAAGTAACTTTTAAAATGATTTAAATGAAAATGTTGACTTTTATTTTTTAATTAATTGGTTAGTCAATTAACCTTTTGGTCAAAATTTGTAAGTCAGTCATAAACCATAGATCTACAGACTACTAAGTAAGTAAATAAGATCATTAACTTTCATCTCTTAATCAATGGGTTAGTCAATTAATTTTTTGGTAAATATTTATTTGTTAATGGAGTGAGTTACAAATCAACTCCACTGATTACCATTCAAGATTCATAACAATATTAACTTGCAAGACTTAGTTACTACAAATATGCAGGTTAATTGATAAATTAGATGAAAAAATAAACAAGACAAGAACAATGGAAGATAACAAAAAATTTCATTAATATGAAAATGAAATGGCACAAGGCCTACTAAAAGATAGAAAAATATACTACACAGTTTTAAAAATTGATCCTTGGATGACATCCCCCAAATGGGCGGTAGTAACGTTCCCTTAGCCGGCAGTAGTATTGCCATCTTGGCGTACCAAATCAATTGCGACAGTAGGTTCGATGACAACCTGTTGCTTGATCTCCTGTCCAGATTCTATGGAATCTTACCTTTGCACCTATGCTTCTCCAAGGAACATTAACCATCCCGCAATTAATCTAAAGTTACAAGAAATTGACTCATGATAGTCCAATTACTCAGTGACCTCTTTTACCCCGGCCTTAGTGCCCTCATCAAAGGAATTCTCTAGGTCATCCTCTAACTAGACTCAATGGCCCTCTTTTTCCTTTTAAAGATTAAATTTTGCAAAGTATTTTGGGTAAACCTTTCTTAGGTCATCCATATAGGTGTTGATCTAGTTGAACTCCAATTGAAAGTGTTTGTCCTGTTTAATATCCTGGTCTTTACAAGTTATTTTCTTTTTCAACTTGCCCCCATCTTGGTCCTTCTATTGGTCTTATTAGTATGATTATTCGTTATGACATTGACTTGGTCATGAATTATTTCATCCTTTACATCATGTGATCAACCCTTTTAGCCATTTCATGTATAGCTTAATGACCTGAAAAAACAAGTAAGAAAGAAAAACTAAGTATTATAATAAAAGCAATTTTTATTTTTGCAAAAAAAATAGTAAAATCTAACATACCAACATGATGTGGATGATCCCTTCCTCATGAAGGTTCTCTAAGGTAAATCTTCCTAAAGCCTCCAAGTCTCTAGGAAACATCATAGATTGAGCAACCATATACCTGACTTCGATGTTGTGAAATGCCAAATCATTAGTGGTGAGGGGCTCCTTAACCTAAATGAAGTTGATTGTTCAAGGGTGGAACATGGATGTGGCACGTGGTGGAGTTAGTTTATGAATATATTGATGTGAGGAAAAAACTATTGGATAGTTATTAACCTTAGTTAGAGTTGGGGTTGGATTTAAAAGAGCGGCCTTGTTTCTCATCCTCTTCTTGGTCAGTTCGTCTTGTATATCTTTCTCTCTCTATATATATCTTCATGCATATCTAGGTCCTCTTTCTCTAGGTGGGAGATCATATTTTCTTGGTTCCAGCTAGACCTTGGAGATTTTTCTCTCCTTTGGTGCCTTGTTTCTTCTGGTTGGTGCAAACGATAATAAGACTAACAGTTTTAGGAGGAAATATTGTCATCTCTAAAAGGTTCTTGAGGACCGATGGAAAGAATTAATCCCCTACTTTTTCTTCTTATTACTACTCTATTTCCTCCCAAAGAGGGCTTCGTTGAAGAAAAGGTCTTCTTCCTCCTCCTGGTCATTCTCAGAGTTAGTTAAAATGACATAAGTGGGTGATAACGCTTCACCTACATATATCCCTCTTACAGATTCATGTGGGAGGTGGTGTCTACGGGAATTGAGGAATCACCAAACATTAACTAGTTGGCAACGATAACCTCAGGCATCGCTGTGAAATTCTTAGCAAATGCTACTATTAATTTATTGCCAAAAAGGATGTGGGGATATTTAATGGGGTTAGACTTTAGTCAGTGTTTGCATGGCCCAAAATTTATTTAAGTCGATCAAGTTTACATCTTGATCTCTTGATTTTCTTTTTCATTAAGGCTCTACGCATAAGATATAGGTCAATCAGTAGTATAAATGTATGAATTCATAGAATAAGCTAATTAAACAGAGGATGGCCTATCAAAAGATCTAGCCTAGATAGACACATGAATACATATGTTGACTTCATCGTATAATAACCTAGAAAACACTAATACATCCTTGTCAATATCTTTATAAGATATGGGAAACCAAGTCACCAAATTGGGGGACTTGTCTCTATCTTGGAATTGTATGCGTTGGACCCATAAGTCCTCAGGTTATAGCAATACTTGATTTTTTATGACAAATTTGGTCCCATGGGTCTGGTTAATGGATATTGTATCTATTATAAAAGGGAAAAATCTTCTATTTGCTTGAATTTGAAGTATTCCACCAAAACAGAATAATTCCACCTGTAATGGGTGAAGGGGAAAAGAACCTCCCCTTCTATTATTACAACAGTCATAAAGGAACCTCGCCATTAATGTCATAGACATCATCTTCCTCAAGTGGGTCATTATATTGACATTTCCAGGGATGAGGTATATATAATGAAATTCCTCAAATTTATTTCCTAGGGTCACATCATACTTTTTAAAATGCCTAGACATGTTTGTTAAAAATGATAACAGAGAAAGAGATAAAGGAGAAGAAGGCTTAAACATCTTAGATTTAATCTTAGAGAGAAAAAATTAAACTTATGATCCTACCTTCAAATTTTCAAGTTAGATAATGTATAAGTGTGATTGAAGCCTTTGTACCTTTTTTGGTAGAAAGGAGTTAAAGTGAAGGATATCTTTGAAAAATAGCCTCAGTTTAGTTCCCCTAGACCACATGCTTTGCGCATTATGATTGTTTGGGTGAAAAATCCTGAGGCGTATGTTACCCAAAGCATAGGGATTATGTGCATCACTTGCAATGATTAGGATCCCACTAAGCCCAAGTGGGATGCATGTCAATTAACATCCAATGCCTAGGGAAAACCATGCAAACACGGGCGCAATTAATGAGGGAAAATTTGTCCGACTAGGACTAAAGATTGACCGCATAAATTTTAAGGGAAATTAAAGGAACTTTTATCTAATATGACATGTGTCAATGGGGGAGATCAAGACATCGTAATCATATGGAGACTGTGGACATGCTAACAGAGAATTAAGAGAGATGATGATCGGGTGTAGCCAAAGACAAGCTTATTGTAATTCTATTACTTCAGATACAAGACTAAACATAATAGCTAATGGCCGTAAGGGAATACCTAGAATTGTATGCCACTTGTACCTATATATAGTGACAACTTCAGTTGTTTAAAACACAATTAAATACAGTCCTGTAACCATGACTTGAACTCTCAGCTTGCAATCCTATCTCTCTAGTCGTCTTCAATTTCTCCATTAGTAAATATCTCACATCCCTTCCCCGTATATGTAGGCAAGTCGATCCATCGAACCATGTAAATTTGTATGTCATTTTCATACTACATTCATTTACTACGGTTGAATTATAATATTTCAATTATTGTGGTTTTCATGTGCCCGGCAATATTTATTGCATCATTTCGTTAATTTACTTCCATATTAATATTTTGATGATGCGGACTTCAATCATTTACTTTTAGCATTAGTTTGTCACAAACAAGTTATTGCTAATATTCACCATTTTCTAAATCTGTATTAATCGATTATTATTTAAATTTTCCACTAAAAAGGAGTCTCATACCCATTTTTATTTAAATTATCCCAAAAGTTTCTCTAAATTATCAAAATCATGGAAATACTCCTTTTCTACCCCTTGTGAGAACTACATAGACTTTGATCCCCTTTAAAGGTTACATAAGTTTCTCAAATGTATTTTTTAGATTGAAGTCCTTATATCCTTTATTTAATATTATATGACTTTCTATTTATTAAATTAATTAGATTTACTCAATTCGCCATTTATCCTTGATTTACTTATTATATTTTCTCTTGATATACTCACCATGTTTAATCTAACTTTTTAATAAATCAATTACAATTAATTTGACATTTTAATGAGTCATATTGAATTTTTTTTATAAAGCGAATTGGTTAATTTTCGTGTTAAAGTTTGCGTTATAAAATTATGAAGAAAATTTTGTTATATTTTGAGTTATAACTTTTGGGGTATGATTTATTGGATAAGTTGGAGACCACATGGTACAAAAATAATGGGAAAATGGGATTAAGGGTTAGAAATGGATTAGAGGTACTTTAGACTCTTATGGTATTTATTTTAGGTCCTATAAGCTATTGGTAAGATGGGATCAATTAAAAAGATGAAAATTTTACCATAAAGTATAATTTAGCTTAGATATTTAACATAGTTTCATTATCTTAAAGAAAAACCTAAACATAGTAATAGGATTTAGAGAGAGGGATCATGGAGGTCATGGAGGTTCATTATAAGATCAAGGGTTGGAGATCAAATAAAATATGGAACGAAAGCTACTTGGGGAAAATACCTTAGTATCAAAACTACACCGAATTGGATGTTATCATTAAAGGCAAGATTTTTTCTATTCCCTTTGGTTAAATTTGCATATTTTAGAACTCAAATAGATGATTTAACTAAACAAGAGAGAATCTTATGTTAATAAGAATATTGTTTTCGAGATCAAATCTATATGTTAAATTATTGGGTATTGCATTTGTTGCTAAATTCATAGAATGAAGCTTTCTCTTGATAATTGGGTTTTGAGTTGTGAATCTTATGAAGTCCTATATTTGGGAATCATTTTTGGATTATTAGGACATGGTTGATTGAGATTTGATAAACGAATTGCCTAATTTAAGGTTTTGTCCAAATTCGGTAATTTAGACTTGTTGTTAATTAGAATTGAAATGAGCCTTCTTACATGTTAATATTATAATTTATCTATGAGTTACACCTCATATTATTCAAGATATTATTTTAAAAAACATAAATAATTAATAATTTCATATGTTAGTTAGAATTCTCTTGAAATTCAACCCATGTTATAATTAGGTCATTAGATTTCATATTGTCCTTGTACTTAATTAGTTTGCTAATTATTGGTACTGTTTGTTAATTCAAGATTTATATTCATTTATATATTATTTTTAAGTCCCAAAAACAGAATAAAAAACTCTTGAATTAATTAGGTTCGAATTGGGTCAATTGGGGTCAAACTCGTATGAAAATGAGGCAAAACTGGGTTAAGTCCCCGGAACAAATTAATCAGTCCTGGAGCCAGATCTGGCTAGCGCAAACACTTTTTAGGGGTTGGTCCGATCATGGTTTGGGTTCAGGTTAGCTCAGGATCGATCCAATGGGTTTCCTATATATTTTTATTCAATAATATAGTTAAAAATATGATATTTAAGACAAAAACTATTTGTAACTTTAATAGTGAGAGTGGTTATGTTGGTGAGATAGGTTATGTTGATCAGAAATATTTTAATGAGTGTAAATACTATGTTTAATGAGAATAATTTGTAAATTGTTATAAATCGTCATAAATATTTTAACGAGAGTAATAAGGAATTTGTTAGTAGATGAATTCTTATTTATAATATGATAAGTTCGGGAGTGTGTGTATTTACTATGTGTTGGTTCGTGTGGATGATCTAAATAATATATTGATGCGAGTATGTGCTATATAAGTGTAAGGATGATATACATAATGTATTGATGTGAATTCATTATATTGACAGGTTATGACTCTCTACATAATGTATTGATATGAGTAATCTTTCTATATGATACCTATATCCTGATAATTGTGAGATGTCCTTTAATATGTGTTAATGTGGGTGGAATCTCTACATAATGTATTTATCCGAGTTTGAGATATAGACACAGGAGGAGGATCAACATAATGTGCTGAAAAACATGCAGAGTGGTCCGATTATATCATCCAAGGTGGAATCCGCAAATTAGGTCACAAGCAGTCCAAGTTTAATTTTAATCCAATTTTATCTTGATTAATTAGGTGAAACTAAATATAAAATATATTGAATTTATTGAACAAACAAATAAACAATAACAAGATATATGAAGGAAAAAAAACATTCGAGAAAAACTATTTCAACACTCTTATAACTAAGGTATTACTAATGAAACAGATAGACTTACAGACTTAGACTCCACTAAGTATCGCAGTTATGTATCATTCCTTGTTGAGAATAGAAAGTGATGTAGATACAATAACTCCCCACAGTAAGCTCCACTTGCCTTAGTGTCCACCGATCAGCCTCAGGAAATATATTTCCTATCTTTAGCAGTGCAGTGAACTCCATATGGATTTCAACAAGAGATGTGTTCTTTTGGGTTGGACAAAGTGATAACAAAATATCCAAGGGGTTTGTATTTAGAAAACTAGATTGTTTGATCATAAAATAGGTTAAAAAATTCTTACAAAGAAGTGTAAGTTCGTACCTCTTAAATTGGGAGGAAAATCTCCAAGAGATAAGCTTTAAAATATTGTGTTTTAAACCAAGTAAAAAGTAATTTTTTGCTATCTCAATCAAATAAAATTCACCTCGTTCAAACGACCTATGAAAACTGGTTCGAACGACATAAAACAAGAGATGGAACTCTCAATCGAATAAAATTCACCTCGTTCAAACGACCTATGAAAACTCGTTCGAACGACATAAAATAAGAGATGGAACGACATTCCAGAGCGATGAGGAAAAAGAGCGAGTTTGTAGGTTTGTTCGAACGGTTGATATCCTACGAGTTGAAGAAACTCGTTCAAACGACCCTTGATATCTCATTGTAACCAGATGCCTTAAAAATAATTATAAAAATTGAAAAAAAAATTATGTTTCAAACACTTGTAAAATCAATTGAACATAATGTTTACACAAAATCAACCTCATATGCCTTATCTGTATGTTGTAGTAATGAAATCAACTCTTCGTTCTTCGATTATCGTGTTTGGTCACTAACATGTCTTCATTTGAAGTCTAAATAATGTTCATGATCATGTAGCAGGGTAAAAAAATATGTCAAATTATAAACATAATGAGCAATCATCAATTTTGCTCTTATAAGTCTCTTCCTTTGGCTATTCGGATACAAAACACCAAATAAACAAAATAAACCCTGAGACAAGTTCAACTAATGTACCTCCCAAACCCGAAAAGGAAACGACACTTGAAACTTTGTCTCTACTAAGATCTTGATCGTATAGTCCATGATATCATCAATGCGGAAAAACACCTACACATATGAAGGAAATAAAATATTGTGATGTATAGAATTTGGAAAAAAAAACTTCTTTTTAATATGTTCTCCCCTTTTCTTTCGTAATAGTCAAATATTTAGAAGTTAAACCTGAAAAGTTACACATTTGAAATATCATCACAAAGTATAGACAAGTAAATATATGCGATGAAAATTCAACAAACCAGTGAGCTATTTTTTTGGAATTTCTGAGTATATACACACACACACACAAACAAAAAAACAAACACACCATAGATTACCATGAAAACATCTAAATCACATAATTGTAATGAAGTTGTGTGAACTTAATGCACTGGAAAGTCAATAGAGGAATACGTAGCAATGGTGCATGAAGTCAAAGATACAGTCCTAAAGAAAGAACTCAATTCAACCTTTTGTGTATAAATTGTTGAACAAAGTCAAATTAACTCAACGCATACAAAATGCCTCTAATTTCAATGCTTCTCAAATCAGTAACACCAAAATATCTAATGTTTTTCAAGGAATTTTATTTTGCAAACCCATTGATCTTCAACTTATAACACCCTCAAAATCTCACATTTTAAGCATAAACTCTCAAAACAATTTAAGGAATCATATTGTTCATTTCTAATGAAGCTTCAATAAAATAAAATTGGCCTTGGCAATTCTATTTTTATGTGTCAAATACATCTTTTAGGCTCTTGCAAATGGTGGATTTTAATGCAAATAAGGTTGTGATACGAAGTAAATATTGCGTATTTCACCTTTTAACCTAAACCTTATTAGCCCCCTCGGGTATCTTAATCCCTATGTTTATGCTCATTAACCAAATATCCTCCATTTAATATGTTAACATGCTATATAAGGTATAATTGGGCTTTTGTATGGATTACAGGTACCTAGTATGAAATTCGGACGCATATTTAAGAAGTTTCGTACGCATCCGCACGCACAAGGTCATTTTAGTCATTTCATACTTTTGTCATATGTCCAACATCTAAATGGAAGTTGTATCCCTATAAGCAAGCTTCACATGGCCAAAAATAATGCGTTAATCTGATCCCTGACGAAAAAGTTACGAGACTTTTCGCGGAAGAGATCAACAAATCAACCAAATCAGGGGAGGAAAAAGAAGTTGCAGAAGGCTCATACCTGCTTGATCAATCATTCGACCAAAAGTATCGATCTATCGACCCTTAATTTTTTACTCTTCGAATAAAGGCAGTGGGTTGAGAACTGTTTTATCAATCAATCGATCCCCTGTTTTTGCCCGATATTTTTGTTCTGCTTTTCTTTTTCCTTTATTTTTCTATTTCTTTTCTCACTTACAATATAAGTGAACCCTTGTAAATATCTCAGAAATAATTATTTTTTCGCTTAGTTTAGCTAGGGTTTGGATGGTGGGATCTATTCTCTTCTTCCTCTTTGGGTGTGACAACCTTTGAGTTTGTAAGTTGGTACTATTCATCATCCTTTCCATTAATATAGTTGTTTTTCTTCATTTATTGCTTTGCTAATTAGATTTACATGCTTTGTTAAATTAATTTATTTTGTTTATTTATTGCTTTCTTAGTTAATTAGTGTAAATTAGTTTAGTTTCATGCCTTGTCACTAGTAAATAGGGTCGGGGTTGCGTTTTTGCCATTAACGGACGTCGAGCTCCGAAAGTTATATTTTGCGTAAAATTTCGTTTAATTGAAACCTCGCGTATTAAAGTCGGATTATTATGCGTTTAACTTTCTTTGTCACGCAACGTTAATGTTTATAGCGATAATCCGAATTTAATCCGCATGTGACCATTTTTTATTAAATCTTTAATCTCGTAACTTTGGATTGGATTCCTTATTGTGTGATGTTTATGCTTAATTGATTATGACGGTTAAATTGCTTTCAAACCGGAATTCTAATTAGTATTTCTTTAGCCCATGTGGTGCGAATGTGATCCCGACACTTGCTTTTAAATTGTTCAGTCTTAACATCTTTCTTTTTCCTTTTTCACCAAAACCATCCATCACCTTTTACAGTTTTATTTTTGAAGTTCTAAAGAAATTAAAATCTAAAATTCAATCACTCCCTGTGGATTCTTGATACCCGACTTACCGTTGTGCTTGATTTTCAAGTGTAGTTGTAGTTTAGGTTTTTTTTTTGCATTGAGTCATCGAACCGATAGCAACGATTTCTGTATAACACGACACACGGTTCAAGCTGAATCAAAATGGGGCAATTGTCGAAGATCGAACCCGGGTCACCCGCATGACATGCGGGAATATAAAGTTAGCTTTTTATTTTTTTTCATTCATTAGTTTTCATTTCTTCTTAATTTAGACTAGTGTAATTGGTTAAGTTTTAGTTATTTCTTTTTGGTATGCTTGGTTCTAACATTTTTTGTAGGTTCAATGAACTTGAATTTACGGAGATTGTGCGTCCCGGACATGCGTTTGTAGAAATAACTGAAAAATTTTACTCACAAAAATATTTTCTTTATTTTGCACACACTCATACTTACTTATTTCCATTTTTTTGTTTTTGTTTTTGTTATTTTATATTATTTTTTTTATTTGTGAGTGTGTGTATGTCGCCCATTGTAAATTTCACACATATATTTTAATTGTAGTCTATATATTTTTTTATTTTATTTTTGTTTTTGTATGTATATATTTATTTCATCCTTATTATTTTTTGTAATATATATATATATATATATATATACCCCACCCTTTATTTTCTTTAACCCTTTCTATCCCATGTTGCCTAAAAAGGAGAGCAGTGGGCATTTTTAAGGGGGATTGATCGATCGAGCAGTTATAACTGGTCTTGCTTCTTTTTTTTTTCTTTATGCTTATTTTCTCATTTCTCTCCTCTCCTCTTCTACTATCCCCCATTTTCGTGCCCTGTTTTTCCCCCCACCCAACTTCACTCAATTTAACCCACTTTTCCATATTCAAGGTATAATTTCTCTATATTATCTTTTGTATATTTGGTATTTTGGGTTGATAATTGTCATGTTTCTAAGGTTTTATGCATGTTTTGACAATTTGTGAATTTTAGTTGGGTGTTGTCTCAATTTTGTGTTGTTCCAACAAGTTCCTATGCATAATTGTTGTATTATATCCATTCATGAACACACATTGTTGTTGGATTCTTGGATTTGTTCATAAATGGGGATGTTATTAGATCAAATGGTAATCACCATCCCTTATACCACATTGTGCACAGCAAGTGTTCGCTAAAATGCCTAAACCAACTTTTTTATCCATGTTTAGTGCACACTTGTGTGTTTTTCACTCGTTGTCGCACCTCGACACATTTAGTCACAATGTGGTATGTCTTTGCTCCGTTTCACACACTTTCACACACCATTTCAACTCCTTCACCAAGTAACTTTTAATTGTGCTTTACAATATTATTTGTCTTGCCTAATTATTGTTTTGGAGGTTGAAATGGCCGAGGTGAAAAGGTATGATTCTACTAAGCGCATGCCCTCCCGAGGATTTGAGGGGTTCCGATGCGAATGAGAGCATGACTCCTCCCAAGCCTATTTTCCGACGTAGTGGAGGTTGTTGGCCTATCTCTATGCTTGGGAACTAGATCATTTGCCTGAGGCGGCGCATGTTCTTTTGCGCCGACACAATTGGGATCCCTTTCTTGCCAAAAATGGGCGCATCAACAAGGAGATAGTTCAGATGTTTTACGCGACATTTGTAGTAGTGAAAGGGAGGCCGTCATCTTTTGAGGCCATGGTTAGGAGGTACGGATTTCACTCAACCGCTCGGATTTTGCTAGATTTATGGGTGTTCGAGACCCCGAGCAGTCGGTTAATCTTATAAGATGAGTTCAAGAGTAATATGGGTGATATGACAAAGATGGCCTATGATCATTTCCTAAATTTTATGCAATTCTCGAGTCAAAAAAATCTTTGAAAATCATGCTCAAGTAATACATGTCATATATGAACTCAATTAATAAGCAATCAAATGAAAGAGTAATGAGATTACCAACGAAGTCAACATTTTCAATGAGGAAAGAAAAGAGTATAAAACTCACAAATGACAAAAGGTACAAAGCTTACTCGGTGTAAGTATATACCATGCAACAAAAGATTATCGAGTTATAAAAATCTTAAACCAAATCAATAAAGCAAGAAAAGTGCATGTGCTCCTGGGATTAAAGTTTAATTCATGAATTTATTCATAATACCAATAATTGAGGACTAAAGTCTAATAACTTCTAAAATGGAGAACATGCATCATTGAGTTGTCTATTGGATCGGGTGGCTATTATTGAAATTTATCATCAGAAACAAAGGAAAAATGCCCAACAAAGGAGAAAAAAGAAAGATAATCTTTCTGAAATTTTTAAATTTTTACAAGAAAAGCATACTTAGTAACCAAATGTAAACAAACACATGGACTAAACAAAGAAATGGATTTAATATCCCACACCCCTTAACTTAAATGTTACATTGTCCTCAATTCGTCCATTAGAAACACAATATAAAGAGAGGAAAAGATCGATATTACAAAAAATGGAGCGATCTCCATAAGCACAAGTCCAAGCGAATCTACAAAATAAGTTAGTACTAAGAATAGCAAGAACAAATAACAAAAAGTTAACTAATTACACTAGACTAAATAAAAAGGAAGGGGAAAAAACTAAAAAAAGAAAGAAAGACAAAAGCTAACTACTTACAACCTACTATTTGCCACTTAGTGTTTACAACCTACTATATACAACATGCCTCCTGGAAGATATGAATTTTTTTTTAACAACGGAAGGCATGCATGGGTGGTGGAAAAGGTGAACCATCGCCAATTTGAAATTTTGGGCGGACGTTGGGGGATTTCGATAATAATGGGAAAAGGCATACTTAAGGTCCAAGAAAAATCGAGGCATCTCCCGAAGGTTTTTCAGTCGTAATGGGAGATGGTGCACACATGGGGATAGCATCCATCATGGAAGACAAGAGCGGTAAAGAGTCCTCATCAGCAAAAGGTTTAAAAGTTTTAAATAATTTATACCTAGTCATAGGAATCCGTCGATAATTCTAATGGTTCAATATTCGAGAACAGATCCCAAAAAAAAGCATTCCCAGGGCCATATTCAAGAAAATATCCCAAATGAAACATTAGAATTATCGAGAAAGCTATAAAAGAGGACATGGTTACCAAATTGTTTGTTGATGGAGAATCCGAGTAAGAACATGCCCGGCCTAGAATATAAGTTTCATAACACTCAAATGTGTTATCCTGCAAAAAAGGTTAAAACAAAGAATACAAATACAAAAGAGAAAGAAAAAAATACTACGAAATACGAAATCAAATAAATTCGAAAGAAAACTCATCCCCGACAACGACGCCATTTGATAGACTGGGTTTTGTCGTGATGTCTCATCATCGATGCCGATCATTTTTCATATTTTATTCAGCTCACCATCTCTGTACAAAAACCTAAACTTATGACTATACTCAATAAAAGGTAGTATAGCGGCCAATTTCGGGTATCAAAAATCCATAAAGACGAGTTGCTAGAATTTAACTGTTTTAGTACTTCTCAATAAAAGTGTAAAAGGCAAATACAAACAAAAGGAAAAGATGCAAAAAGGGAAAGATTAATCTAGGCATGTAATTAAACTAGACTAACAAAAGCGGTAAAAACTATAGGTTGCATCGGATATCCCTCGGCTCAGCTTAACACATATAAATGGTTATATAGTTCTACAGATTCATTATGATTGCGTATCGTTTTGAAAATTAATAAAATCCAGAGTTGTCATACCCCTCAATTCGCATAAGAGTCTAATAAGATTTTAGCGTCAACAAATACCCCGAAAATTATGCATGCAAGGTCGTAAGTATGGAGCATACATGATATACCCCGTCAAATCTCCTAGGCATAATAACTGGGACAAACCAATTAAAATAAACAGGTATCTTCCATCACCATAGTAAATCAACACGCTAAACACGAGTCAAGTTTGATCTAACACAACCTAGGCTAATTTAACCAAGAAAGCATGATAAAAACGCGATAAATCTACAATAGAAAGCATGTAAATAAACGCAATAAATCTAAACTAGAAAGCGAGTAAAAATGAGATAAATAAAGAAATACAAACACTGGAAACTCGGATTGATAGAGAATATGAAGGACAGTGTTCTACACAACCTCGATGGACAAACCCCTCTATACAAGTAAACCCTCGGAAGGAGAAAATGGCACACTCTCCAAACCACCAAACCCTAGTCTACCTCTCTTATGGAAAATGATCTATTATTCCAAGATAACTCTAAAAAATGAGATAAGTCTTTTATTTATACTAAGTTACAAGAAAAGAGAAGAAATAAAGGAAAAAGAAATGAAAAGGAAAAAAGTTGGCAAATATCAGATGCTACCAGTCGACCGCGGCCAGGGTGACGTTAGACCGGTCCTTTAAATCAAGCCCAATGTCTCCCTCGCATGGAAAAATCCCAAGTCGCGGTCGACCATCCCCCTTGGGGCGGTCGATCGATACTCTCTTTCCTGTTATCATTTGGTCTTCACGTGGGCAAAAAACTTCAAAATGGAATCGACAATAACTTGACCAACCGAACTCAAAACGATGCGCCATTTGCGGCCACGCGATGATAACTCAATGAACTAAGCATATATGGAATTACCATGAGCCAGAGATAAAGCGTGAATTGACTAAAATTACCTTGAAATAGCATCTGATGATGAAACTTCTCCGAAATGCAATCGATCCTCACTTTTAGCATTCCAATACCTACAAAAGCATAATTAACCCATGTAAAACATATATATGTCCAAATCTGAGGTTCTCTAGTTAACGAGCATAAATATAGACATTAAGAATGTAAAAGTTCTAGAATGGACAAAGATAAAGGACGCAAATATCCAATATTCGTGATGTATCAGTCACCCTTGGGGTTAGCCAGGTTGCAAGAGATCGAGGACAAAGTCAGTCGATGATGCTAACGAGGAGACAGAGATTAGAGAGGACGAGAAAGTCCCATAATAGCATTATGATCCGGCATCGCTTGAGGCACAATTTACGGAGGTAAGGTTGCATGTAGACCGTCGATTTGACGCACTCGAGGCCATTCACCAATGAGATGATGGACATGTATACATTTCAGCGCGGACGGGATGTGTAGCTGACATCGCATCTTCAGAGCCCCTATACGCCGCATGATCCTAATGAGCCAGGATCCTCGGGTGGTCCCGATTTCTGACTTTGCTATTGTAATGGGAAATTTTCTTTTTATTTATTTTTCTTCCTTTCTAATTTTAGTATATTAACTTTCTAGTGTATTGTATTGTATTGTATTGTATTGTATTTTATTGTATTGTATTGTATTGTATTGTATTGTATTGTATTGTATTGTATTGTAGTGTACTGTATTGTATTGTATTGTATTGCATTGTATTGTATTGTATTAAGTTGTTTTGTTGAATTATGGAGTTTGATATGATAATGTAGTTGTTAATTATCTATTGTATTTTGATGTGTGACCCCCCATTTTTATAAAATCAAATGTTCACCCTCAATTTATCTAGTATTTGCACTTCAGTCCCTCTACTTATAATGACTTACGACATTATTTCTTTTAACTTAATATTTGTGTAAATATTTTTGTTTTTCTTTGGTGTGTTTAGGGCTCACGTCGACTACCTCGGGGATCGCTCCAAATTGGGGTGATTTATTTCTAACCCTCGCTTTTCATAGTGTCTTTAATTACATTGAGAACAATGTGCATTTTAAGTTAAGGGGTGTGTGATTATTCATCTCAATTTATATTTTATCATCATGAGCCATATTTAAATTTATTATTTAAAATAATAATAATAATAAAAATAATCAAAAATAAAAATTTCAAAATATTTTCTTTGTTTTTTCTCTTTGATTGGGCATTTTGCCTTTGTTTTCGATGATAAATTTCAATAATTCCCCGATCCAATAGATAACTCAACGATGAATGTTCTAGAGTTTAGAAGTTATTATACTTTAGTCCTTAAATCATTGATATTATGAATAACTTCATGAATTAAACTTTACCCCATGAGCACGTTCACTTTCTTGCTGTATTGATTTGGTTTAAGATTTTTATAACTCAGTAATATTTTATTGCATTCTATATACTTACACCGAGTACACTTTGTACCTTTTGTGATTTGTGATTATATACACTATTCTTTCCTCTTTGAAAACATTGATTTCGTCGGTAATCTCTCTATTCTTTCATTGATCATTCATTAATTGAGTTTATACCTTAAAATGTGTTACTTGATCATGATTTTCAAAATTATTTTGACTCGAGATGCATAAAATTTATTAAATGATCATAGGAAATCTTTATTATATCACCCATATTAGCCTTGACCTCACCTTAAATGTTTCCCCTTGTCAACCCCTTTGAGGCAAAATATAGCCTTTCGTTTCATAACCCCAAAATCCCATAACCAACTCCGAATTGGAGTTATAATCCATACATATTACCTTCCATACCTTTGTTTGGAATAATACTTGGAATTAAATGATGTTCGAGTCTTGTGGTTGCAATTAGGTATGTGAGAGGAGTAAAGAAAAGAAAGAAGTGAAAAAGAGAAAAAGAGAAGTGAAAAGCAAAACAAAACAAAACAAAACATGAGAAAAAGAAGAAAAGAAAAGAAAGAGGAAGTTTGTATATGTTGTGTATGTATAGTGTGACACCCTGCCAAATTAAATACCAGGTGATTAGTCATATATTAAATTTAAAACAGAATGTTCAGTTGGTTCATTCTTAGCATCACTGTCGAAAATATTTAACATTATTAATCACCTAATAAATAATTAAGCTAGTGTCAAAACATTTACCATTTTTAGTTATACTTATTTAATCCGTTAATAAATTCCATTTATTAAAACACAAATCATTTACCATACACATGAATATAATAAAATAAAATGGATATGAATCAATTGCAGAAATAAAAAGACTGGATAAAACATTCCAGTTCAATGTCTCGAACCATAAACCAATATATTGAATCCAACTAATTACGTGCACGAAGGAAGTACAATCTCTCAAATAAAATAACTGAGAATGGGCGACACATGCCGTAAATGAAATGTCCAAAGAGAACTTAATGAAATGAGAGTGGTGGCATCTAAACACAAGGGCATGCAGCTCCCACAACTGCAACAGCACGTCAAAAAGTCTGATTGTCTAAGTCTAGCATCCCTGTGGAAGGACACCTGATATAAATAGTACAAGAGAGAAGGAATATGCAAAAGACAGGTCAGAGCCTGAGTTCTAAAAATATTTTTAGCAAGTATTTTTGTGCATGTTAGCTTTTCAAACTCTTACATGAGATTCTCACCTCTCAACAATTGTGTAAACCAAATGTACATCTAATCCAATCTAGCTATCGATAACACTTCTAACTAGGTCATAGACTTATTCTGCTAATTATGCCTCGTAGTAGTAATCCCGTATTTCCAATACTTATGTTAAATGTTTCAACTTTTATTATCTCGATTAAGTGTTATCACACTAAAGTTAAGTATTCACAACTTAAGGTACTTAAAAAAAATTATCTTAATTATCTACAAATATCACATGGTAGATAATATCACAAGTATACATATATACACAGCATTATTATATACATATACTAATACAGCACCCCAAGGTTACACCGCGGTGCAATGCATAGTCTATTATCAAGTACAGGTACATCTCGTACTCAAATAAGGACTATCGATTCGAAAATCTCCCACAAACCATATAAATAAATAACACATATTGGAGGCAAACATTGTCCTAGGCCGTTGGGATACTCACATACCGACGTACCCAAATGACCGTTCAATACCATCATTCTCGCAAATGGCAATCCAACCGACGTACTATGTTCTGAGGTGCCAAATCTAAAATCCCCCTGAGGGCTCATCTGGATAAGACTGTCCTCTATCATTTTCAAAACCTCCCATGATAGCAAGCAGCTAGGTATGTCATACACATAATAAATCACATGTAGGTATACACACAACTTATCACTTTACTTCACATGTTTCATATGTAGTCTATTTTTATCCCGAATAATCTACGAAATAATAATTCATAGCTTAATTCATTAACGAATGCTCTTGAGTATTCCTCATCACTCGAATGGTATCCTTAAATTTATACAACATAACAGTGGTAAGGTCCCTATACCATACTAGGCTAAGTCGACATTTCTCTCGAATCTTCGAGTCTATAATTATTCTCTAAAGTAGGTGTTTTCTCTCAATTAATACACATCTAAGTCTAAGCCACCATTTTCCCCCTCTTAGATCCAATCCTAACTCAACCTTGGTCTACGATTTTATTAATCTAATTCTTATTATACTTCACCGTAAAATCGTACTTTAAAATTTGAAAGGTTCATGAGTATTCTATATGAGAACTGGAAACTACAGCAAACCAAACCGATCCGACTGAAAAAGAAAACAAACCAATCCGATAGAAAAATGAACTGGTACGGCTGAAAAATGAATCGATCCGGATCTCTGTGAAAGCTTCTCTTCCCCAAATGTGTTTTCCACCATTTACAACCCTAAAACCTCTAATGTTCAATCCCAAACACCAAATCAGCAAACCTAATTGATATCCCAACATGTTTAGATGATTTCTAGCAACCTAGAATCATTAAATCTTTATAACACATCAATAATTAATGAAATCCCCAATTTCTCATCAACAAACCCTAATTCATCATTTTAAGAGTTAATCACATAATAAACCCGAATTCATTTCTCAAGCATAACATATAATTCCGGGATTCCTATTGTATATGAATATGGATTCAATTCTTCACCAAAATAACTTTTAATCTATGATTTAAATTCTCTAACTTCACCCAATTCAATTCTAAATCATGTATTTGATTCCTATGTTAAAATGAGCATAATTATTCCTAACAGGAAGAAAGTAATAAATACTTTCCTTGATTATGATGGTACGATTCGTTGATGTAGGTGGTATGGGTGTGTTCTTCGTTCTCTGATCTACACGGTGGTGGTGGTGGAAGGTGGTGGTTCTAGGCCTTCGTTCCTTGCGTTTGTTTCTCCCTCACCCTCTGTCCATTTAAAATTGGGATACAAAATCTAATTAGACTCACGTAGAAGATATATTCAAACTCTAATTTTCGTTCATATTAATTACCCAAAAATTGAAACTACCAAAACGCCCTCTCCAGATGCTGATTTGATCTAAAACTGTTCCCGGGACCCAAACTAAACCCCCGGGTAGACTTTTCAAACTATTTCGACCCTTCCAGACACGTTGGCGCACTTTAAATGACTATCCTGAATACTTATAATTAATTTACTTCCTAATTTCTTTAAATTAGTCTTGACACGACTCACACATGCGTCCCGACTTAACTTTTTTCTGTAACTGTCGTATTTTTCCACTCGCGACAATTTTACTAATTTCATAATCAAATAGTACTTTATTTGTTCAGTAATATTGAACATAATACACATCATTAAATACTAACCTTTAACTCTCTAGTTAATAATTATTTTAATCCGAATTAATTATTAGTTAATTGTCACATTAAATTAAATTAATCCTATATTTAAAAATCATAAAATAGGGGGTGTTACATATAGTTAAATAATCATTGTTGCTCCCCAATTCTTATATTTAATGCTTGATTATGGAACTTGTTTTCCACTTTCGTTATTGCCCGAAATTTTTAATTATCCCGAGTTTTCATCTCCGAACACTTTGAATCCGTACATATACCTTTCATTTCGTACCTTAACCCCAAACCTACATTACAACCCTATAAAGTCCTATGTGATCTTAGGGAGAATTTAATTTAAAAGTTTAAATAATTTTGATAATCTGTGAAAATACATTTCGCCTCCTTTAATGAGTGGTATCTTTCATTGAGATTACAAGTTTTTATTTCCTATATAGCGTTCTTTATTTGTGACATGTGTGCGGCCTAGTTTTCATTTACATTTACTACTTATGATCGCATGTTCCGTGTGTTACCTCCCCGTTTTGAGTGAATTCGTTTGATGAGTGTAATGCCCATGAAGATTGAATATATGCTTGCTTTAATGCTTATCCGATTTATTTAAGTTTTTTCCAAATCATACTATGCATATACTCCTCCCCCCCCCCCCCCTTTCCTTCCACTTTTAAAGTTTTAATTCTATGAGGTGCATTTAACATGTTAATAGCAACGGACTTTTGTTTGAATTCGTTCATTATGCTAATTACATGTTGAAATCTTGTTCGTTGTTGTTGAGTTTGTCGCATGTTGGGTTGGGCATATTTTGAGGAAACTATTTGATGTTTGTGGGTTTCATCCCTGAAAACCGTCACTAGACGACACTCATCCACTAGGGTAACCTAGGGATTTAACGGCTTATTGCATACGCTAAATGCAATCGTTCGCCCGCAAAAGTGGCCTTTATCTATTTATCCCATTTTGTACTATCTCTTGTCTTTGGTTTACTTGTAGTTATTGTTGTTTCCTATTTCATTGCTAGGTACTAGAAAAGTGTAAGTTAGGGGTTGTGATACGATGCAAATATTGTGTATTTCACCCATTAACCTATGCCTTATTAGCCCCCTCAGGTATGTTAATCCCTATATTTATGCTCGTTAATCAGATAACCTCCGTTTTATATGTTAACATGTTGTATGAGGTATAATTGGGCTTTTTTAGGGATTACAAGTGCTTAGTATGAAGTTCGAACGCATTTCGGAGAAGTTTCGTATGAATCCCCATGCACAAGGGCATTTATTCATTTCATAGTTTGTCCATCTGGTCCAACATATACACGAAAGTTGTATCCCTCTGAGCAAGCTTCGCGTGGCCATAAATGATGCGTGAATCTGATCCCCAATGAAGAAGTTACGAGACTTTTCGCGAATGAGATAAACAAACCAACCAAAGCAGGGGATGAAAAAGAAGTTGCCGACATGCCTGATCGATCGACCGACCCTTCAGTTTCTACATTTAGAACAAAGGCAGTGGGCTGAGACCTATTTCATCTATCGATCGACCAAAAGGGTTGATCGATCGATTCCCAGTTTTTGCCCGATATTTTTGTTTTGCTTTTATTTTTACTTTATTTTTCTATTTCTTTTCTCACTTACTATATAAGTGAGCCCTTGTAAATATCTCAGAAATAATTATCTTTTAGCTTAGTTTAGCTAGGTTTTGGATGGTGGGAGTTATTTTCTTCTTCCTCTTTGGGTACCTTTGAGTTTGTAAGATGGTACTTTTGGTGACAATTATTATGCAACATAAATAAATAAGAAGAAAGCATTCACCAAGTGAGAAAAAGGAATATAAAATGACAATCACACAACAAAGGATGTACGTGGTTCAGCAAAGATGTGCCTACGTCCACGGTGGTGCAGTCGATATTATTTCTATATACTCCGGAGAGTAATTACAGAGAATACAAAAATTTTCCTTTTGCCCCGGACCTAGGGTTTAATATATACATGTACATGTAGGTAATTGGAGGTGATGGGTTCCCCCACGTCTTCCATCTCCCCTATAACTTCCCTTAATGAGAACGTGGGGGAGGGGGGGGTCGAATCAAAATAAGAGATGAGGGGCCTGGACTTTGGGCCACCAGGACTGGGCTACTCGTCCAGTCCCATGGTCCTAATTTCGGGTACCCACAATTGCCCATAAATTTGTTGAGCCATGTTTATGGGCTCAATAGATTTAAATGATTAGCCATAATGGCTGTTTTATAATTCTTCGGAAATCGTGAAGCTGATTTTGGCGGCACCTGCCTCGTATCTTGTGCAGTATGATTAGTAGAATTTGAAGGTTTCTTGGAATAGGTACTTCTTTATTGTCGTTCCAATTTTTCCAGCATTTTATCATTCCTTGCGAGTTCTAGCACTTCGTACCTTCTTCTCTCAATCTCCGGCCTCATTGCTTCCTTGCCGTTTGGGCTCGTGCTTCTTCATCGTTCGAATTGGTCTTCTATCTTGTAAGTTCCCTATATCTTTTCTCTGTGCTTTCTTTTTGAGTTTGTAGTTTTCTAGGGTTTTCAATGGCAAAGATTGGGAATAGGTCGGTCTCTGAGTTTAGGAAGTTTTACAACATTCCCGAGTGGGTAGATATTGAGTGTTGTTCCTCCCCTCCTAGAAACGTTATAGAGATAGATGATGCTCACTGGATCCATGTTCTGTTGCTTTCCCAGGGGGGACTCACTTTTCCTCCCAATGGTTTGTTCCTGCATTTCTTTGGCTATTTCAATATTTTTCCTGCACAATGCTTGCCCAATGTGTGGAAAATAGTAAATGGCGTCCATAGGATAAATCAATTGTATGGAACTAGGTTAGGGCTCGTCGAGGTCTGTTTCTGTTACTCCTTTTCTCGAACTAGTTCTGGTGTCCTTTACCTCAGAGATAGGAGCCCTGACAGGGTATTGCTAGTAAATCTACCTGATTCCCATAAGGACTACTGGCAAGAAGGTTTCCTTGTTAGAAATTGGCAGTTTTCTCCCCAATTTGAAGGGTTGAGGTCTGAGAGGTTCTTTGTCCCCTTCTATGGGGAGGAATACATAGGTAGACATTGTACTGTTATTTTGATTTTTGTTCATTTGTAATCCTTCTAACTCTTCTTTGCTTTTTCTTTCGCAGCGAAGTCAAAGAACTTGGAACCTGCACTCAACGAGGTTCGTCTTTCAGAATTAGTAAAGGCTTGGAAAATCAGGGAGCCCTTAGGTGACGGCGAGCACCCCAGATCTGCTGCCTTCCTGGTCGAGTACAAGAACGTTGGTTCCAGCTATATAGCAAGGACTGTGGATAGTATCCCAGAGTTTGAGTCATCTGAAGAGACTGTTGTAGGTCCTATCCAATTGGACGAGGAAGAAAGTAGCTCTGAGAGTGACATTGTTGGAGCTGTAAGTGATCTGTGGGGAGGGAGCTCTAGCAGTAGTAGCTCCTCTGATTGTAGGGAGGTTTCTAAAGCTCGATGATCGTCGAGTACCTCTAGCAGTTCGAGTGAAGGAATGGTTCCACCCCGAAAGAACCTGATTCGGGATGATGATGATGAAGACCACATGCTCCTCACATAGAGGTCAAAGAAGCAAAAATCTGCCTCGGGGGCTATGGCTACTAGTTCTCGGTATTCTACTCAGGAGCAGGAGAGGAAAAGGAAGTAAGAGGAGCACGTGAGAGAGAGAGAGGGAGGAAAAAGGAAGAAGAGAGGAAGAAAATAGAGGAGAAATGGAAGGTGGAGGAGAGGAAGAGGAAAGAGAGCGAGAAGGAGGAGGAGAAGAGGAGGGATAAAGCGAGGACGAAGGTTGGGCAGGCCTTAGTCCTTGTGTCTGCTCTTCCCAAGGGGGCCTCCATGGAAATTTCTCCTCAACTGGCCCCGGCTTTGCTCGAGAGAGCTGTCCTCCTGGATGATCACCAAAGGGCAGTAGGGTCAGAGCACTTGTCCCTTCAGGCTAGTTAGAGGCTTACTCTGGTAAGGTTTTCCCCTTTTTCTATTATTCTTTTCTGACTTCCCCCATTTTCCACTTCTAATGCCTTCTTTTTTCTATAGTTTGTTACTGACTTCGCCGTGTTGTATCATTCACGCGATGAGCTGGTGAAAAAGAATAGTGAGCTGGACCAAGAGAACTCTGCCCTGAAGCTGAAGGGTACAGAGCTCGAGGCCAAGTTCAAAGCCGTTGATGCTGCTCGGATTTCATCTAATTTGGCTATTGCCACCGCCAACAAGGAGAAGGACGCTGCAGTCCAAGATCTGAAGGAGCTGAGGTAGGCGTATGACTTGGTTTGCTCGAGCAGACTTACAGTCGTTGAGGAGAACAGGGTGCTCACTGAAGAGCTGAAGAAGAAGGAGTCTGAGGCTGTTACTGCCAAGGAGGACTCTTACAATTCTGGCTGGGCCACAGCATATGAGGATGCTGAAGTTCAAATAGGCTATATTAGCCGTCTGAACTTTAAGAAAGTATGGAACAAGGCTCTCATTGCTGCTGGAGTAGATGTTGCATCTCCCCTTTTTTAGGAGCACGACCCAGGGTCGAGGCCAGTCGTAGATGAGGACCCTGCCCCAGCCGTTGAAGGCTCTGATCCTGTTCCCCAGGCGCCCCCTACTGACGTTTCTCCTGTTGAGGTGACAAAGACCACCCCTGCCGAGGACAGTGCTCCTATTGATGTTAATAAGGGGAAAGGTCCATCAACCTCTAGTCCACCTGAGGTTGCTAGTTAGTTATCTGATAGGATTGCTTTGTATTTTTGTTTTTTCCATTCTGTAAACTTTTCTTTTTTCAGTTCGATGTAACTTCAATCTTCATTAATGAAAAAGGCTTCATTTCTGCTTGTACTGATTTGCCCCTTTCTCTCCCTTTTCTTTCTCTTGCCTGTAGTTAGTTGATGTAGATGATTACATTCCTGCTACTTCCGAGTTGGGTAGGACCCTTGGTCCCAATGCGAGTCCCGAAGTTTGCCAGGCCTTCGTTAAGCTTTGCAAGTCCCTTAGGTCTAGAAATCAGAAGTATAAGGAGCAATCTGATCTCGTGGCCAAGCTGAAGGACAGGCTCCAGTAGATGGAGGACATTGGTGCTTCAGTGCAAGAGGAGATCAATGTTCTGAAGACAAAACTATTAGAGGCCTCCGAGATCAACCAAGTAGGGGAGGTTCTTCAGCAGGAGAATAAAGATCTGAGGAGAGAAGTCTTAAGACTCAGGGAGCATGCGTCGAGCACTGTTCGAGCAGTATTACAAGGCTCCTCATCATTGCGAGCTAGAGCTGATCATAATGTTACCCCTCCTATGTCGCGAAGTCTCACTCGCCCTCCCCTTTCGCGAGCTGGTAGGAGCACTAGGAGCAGAAGCGGGGAAGGAGAAGAACTTCACAATAGGGAAATGGAAGAACTCTGCGGTGATGTTCAGTGAGCATATGTAATCGCTGCTGGGCTTCAAAGTGACGTCACTCAGTTGCGGCACTTATTCAACAAAGGCCCTCGATAAGCGTGGGCTGACGGTTATGATCAAGGCTGGTCAGATGCTCCAACAAGGCTGTCTGAGTTCGAGGAGATTTCTTTTATTAGGGGGTGGCTAAGTGACTTGAAGGAGCTGCATGTCCCGAGGAACTCGGTGCTATGGTATCGTCATGAGATGTCTTCCTCCACGCTGATGCCTAACCCATTCCGGAGGGATGATCGATGGATCCCCATCGATGCTTTTCCTCGGTAATTATTGGAGTCGGATGCGAATGAGGTGGTGGAAGAGTTAGCTCCTGCTCCTGATGACGGACGAAGAGCTCGAGTGGATGATTATCTTGCTCGGAGGCTTCCCCCCATTGAGATTTTTTTAGTTATTTTTTTTTTGTATTTTTGATAATGTAAATGCTTTGGGCGAGCTCGCCGACTAAACATGTATTACCATTGTTGTAAGTATGATGGATTAATGAAAAGTTTGTGTTTTGGGCAATTTTGCTGACTAAACGTGTGCATCCTACTTTTCATACTCTTGCTGCTATGTAATGTTTTTTGGTTTGTCATGCAAGTGTCCCCCCAGTCTAGTATAATACCAGGATACCATTATGCTCCACTTTACCTTTTAGGTTGTGTCGTCACACTCCCTTAGGCCTAAGTGGGGCAATTAGCGAGGACACACCTGGTGTTGGATGTCTTCATCCGATCAGGATTTTACTCAACCGAAGTAGGTTTGATGACTAGTATAAAATTTGGTCGTATTGCCTAAGGATCCCCTGTGGGCTTCATATATTGCCAGGGGCAATGCTAAGAGGTCTCTCGTGTTTTATGACAATGACCTGAGGAGGGGTATTCCCCTGCTATAGTAATCAATGTGCTTGTTATTTGGAAAAGATGTGGGATGAATGCGGCTGTCACCAATCAGAGTGTAACCAATTAAGTAACTTTCATTAGTATTAAGGAAAATGAACTTCTGTTTTCATAACAAAAGAATACAAGAAAAAGATCTAAAAATAAAATTTCTTGAGATTAGCTGCGTTCCATGCTCGTGGTATTTCTCTGCCCTCCATCGTTTCCAAGTGATAGGCACCTTGGAGATCGTCTTTAGTTACTTTAAAGGGTCCTTCCCAGTTTGGGCCTAGCTTGCCGTCTGACGACTTCACTGTGTTGCCCAGGACTTTCCTTAGAACATAGTCCCCAACTTGGAACGTCCTCGGGCTAACCCTTTTGTTGTAATGCTTCGCGAGCTGTTACTGATAGTTCTCTAGCTTCACCAGGACTAGCTATTTGCGCTCGTTGGCTAGGTCGAGTTTGACGAGCAATGCTTCATCATTCAGGCCTTGGTCGACAAGGTTGGATTTTATTGTTGGCAAACCATCTTCTAGTGGGATGACTGCTTCCATGCCATATGTCAGCGAAAATGGGGTTTCTCCTTTTGCTCGCCGAGGAGTGGTTCGGTATGCCCATAGAACATGGGGTAGCTCTGTTACCCATACGCCTTTGGCTTTCTCTAATCGCTTCTTTAATCCATCGATCACAATTTTGTTGGAAGCTTCAGCGTGGCCATTGCTCTGAGGGTAGGCCACCGAGCTGAAGTGGTGTCTGATCCCGTGTTCGTTACAGAAGTTCTGAAAGGGGCCACTTTCGAACTGCATTCCATTTTCGTTGATGATGGTTCTGGGGATTCCAAACTGAGTGATTATATTCCTCCATATGAACCTTATCATATCAGCATCTCGGATGTTCGCCAGGGGTTCAGCCTCGATCCATTTGGTGAAGTAGTCAGTCGCAACCAACAGGTATTTGCGATTGCTGGCGGCGGTAGGCAGCGGTCCCATGATGTCCATTCCCCATTGGGCGAAGGCCCATGGGCTGGACAGGGACTTCAGGTCACTGGTGGGTTGGTGGGCCATAGGAGCGTGGAATCGGCATTTCAGGCATTTGCGGATATATACTGCGGAGTCCTTTTGAATATATGGCCACCAATAGCCTTCCTTCATTGCTCGAAAGGCTAGAGACCTTCCTACGATATGACTTCCGTAGATTCCTTCGTGAAGCTCGTGTAGCACTTTCTCGACATCACCTGGGTGGACGCATCTAAGGTAGGGACCGGAGAAGGATTTCTTATACAAGTCGCCTCCTGTGGATAAGTGAAAGCGAGCAACTTTGACTCTTATCTGGTGGGCAGTTTTCTTATCATCTGGGAGCGTGCCATCCTTTAAACAGTACTTTAAGGGGTCCATCCAGCTGGGGGCTGATCCCACCTGGAGTATTTGTTCCACGTTTGGTAACTTTCTATTGTGATTAATGCTCGGACAAATGAGGAAATCGATGGGGATGACCCTTTTAAGGTCAGAGTCAACTTCCGAACTCAAGGCTGCTAAGGCATCAGCATGACTGTTTTGCCCCCTGGGAAACTGCTGGATGTTGATCTCTTCAAAGCTTGACATTAATTCTCTCACTAAGGCGAGGTAGGCTGCTATTCTTTCATCCTTTGCATTGTAATCTCCACTTATCTGATTGGAGACTAGTTGAGAGTCATCGAACACCTTTAAATGTTTTGATCCTAGAGTTTGTGCCTTTTGGAGACCGACTATTAGGGCTTCGTACTCTGCTTCGTTATTGGAGGCTGTAAATCCAAGCCTGATTCCTTGTTCGAGGATTGTGTTTTCTGGAGTGATGAGGACAATGCCTACCCCTGCCCCCTTTGAGTTGGAGGCTCCATCAACGAAGAGTCTCCAGGTTCTCTCAGTTGCTTGTTTCTTCTCTTGCCTTATTGGTTGAGGTTGGTCGGAGAGTTCTTCGCCCGTGAATTCATCTATGAAATCAGCAAGGATCTGACCCTTGATAATTGTCCTTAGTTGAAATTGGATGTCAAACCGGCCGAGCTCGACTGATCACTTAGACAGTCTGCCCGACAAGTCCGCTTTCCTTAGGACCACCTTAAGGGGATGCGATGTAAGGACGATGATAGTATGAGCTTCGAAATAATGCTTCAGCTTCCTCGAGGATATTATAAGTGCAAAGGCGAGCTTCTCCAATGGAAGGTATCTTTGCTCGGCATCTAATAAGGTCTTGCTCGCGTAGTAAACGGGGTGTTGGATTCCTACAACCTCGCATATTAACGCAGAGCTGACAGTGTGATTGGATACAGAGAGGTATAGGTACAAAGAATCCATTTGCTATGGTATGACAAGCAGCGGTGGGGAGCTTAAGTAGGTATTGAGCTCGTCCAAAGCTTGAGAGAAGCCCGGGCTCCACTCTATCGGTATACTCCCCTTTAGAAGATGGAAAAAAGGCTTGCACTTCTCAGAGGATTTGGAGACGAAGCGATTTAAGGCGGCGCGCACTCCAGTGAGCTTCTGCATGTCTTGGATTGTTCGAGGGGGTTACACCCTGTTGATTACATCGATTTGGTCTGGATTAGCTTCTATGCCTCTCTTACTAACCAAGTACCCAAGAAATTTTCTTGACTGGACACCGAAGGAACACTTGCTCGCATTAAGTTTCATCCGGTACTTCCTAAGGATTTCGAAGGTCTTTGACAGGTCCGAGAGGTGATTTTCCTTCTTCTTGCTCTTAACAAGCATGTCATCGATGTAGACCTCCATTGTGTCTCCGATTTGATCCTTGAACCTTTTAGTGATCAGCCGCTGATAGGTTGCCCCTGCATTCTTGAGCCCAAAGGGCATGACCTTGTAGAAATATAACCCAACTATCATGATGAATGCCATTTTGTCCTGGTCTGGGGCATACAAGGGGATTTGGTGATATCCTGAGTATGCGTCCAGGAAACTCATTCGCTCGTGAGCTACAGTGGCGTCTACTAGTTGGTTTATCTTTGGGAGGGGGAAACGATCCTTAGGGCATGCTTTATTGAGGTCAGTGAAGTCGATGCAAACTCTCCACTTCCTATTATTCTTCAGAACTACTACTGGGTTGGACAACCACTTGGGGAATTGCACTTCCCGTATGGATCCTGCATCCAGCAATTTTTTTACTTCTTTTTTGACCGCTTTAGCCTTCTCGGGTGCAGTTCTCCGTGCCTTCTGCGTGATTGGCTTGAATGTGGGGTCGACGTGCAGCTGATGATAGACCATACTAGGATCAATTCCAGCAGCTCGTATGTTTCCCATGCGAAAACATCTACGTTGTATCTCAGTAAGGTCGTCAACTCCTTCTGTTCTTGGTCGGTAAGAGATGCTCCAATCAAGAAGACTCTGCTACTGTCACCAACTTTAGCCATAACTTCTACCAGGTCTTCGACAACACGCTCGGAGGGGAGGAGCCTGGTCTCCTCTACTCCAAGTCTTTCGTACTTTAATTGATACTTGGAAGGTATCAGACCTTTTTCAACTTTCTCGCTGGGTTGATCGGCCTTCTTCTCTGGCTTTGGTAGAATGGATGCTATGAAGAACTTCCTCGCCATCGCTTGGTCGTCGTGGATCTCCATTACTCCTCAGTCAGTTACATATTTGAGCTTCTAATGGTAGGTCGAGGAGACTTCCTTCATCGCATGAATCCATCCCCTGCCGAGTATGGCCTGGTACGGTGAGTCGATGTCAACTACCAAAAACTCAATCATCTTGGAGACATTTCCAGCATGCACTGGCAGTACTATCTTGCCCAGGGGTATGGTCATTTTTCCAGCGAAGCCGACCAAAGGAATAGTAGCTTCCTTTAGGTCGGCGGCGCTCAACTTTAATTTCCTAAATAGGTCAAGGTACATTACTTCGGATGAGCTTTCTTGATCGACGAGTAGCTTGTCGGTGTAAAATTTGGCTATCCTGAGTGTAATAACAAGGGCATCATGATGTGGGGTCCTTACTCCCACCAAATCATCATTCGTGAAAATAATATGCTTGTTATAGTTGACGTCCTCTGCTCGTCGATGCTTTCCTGACTGTGACTTTGCTGGATCGATTTGAAAATCCTGCATTCCCGCTGTAAGTTTTTTCGTTTCCATTCGAGCTGAGTTCCCTTGTATCTGCTTGATGTCAGATGCTCCGTGGATTACTGCGAACTCATGTCCAGCATCATCATCCAGCACGTTTTCGGGTCTTGCCTCTCTGTTGGCAGCCACTTTCTCTGCCCTCTTTTCCAGAAAGTCGTTCAAATGCCCGGACTGGGCCAACTCCTCGAGGTGAGACTTAAAAGCTTTGTAGTGCTCGGTTTTATGTCCTCCCTCTTTGTGAAAAGCGCATCTTAACGCATTGTTCCTCTTCGAGGGATCTCCTCCCATTTTCCTGGGCCACTTGATGAATGGCTCATCTTTGATCTTCGTGAGAATTTTGTAAATTGGTTCTTTGAAGACGGTGTTGACCGCCTGGAATACTTTCGACGCGTCATGGTTTCCTCCGTTCTTGGAGCCATTTTTGCCCCGTTCTTTCCTCCTTTCTTCTGGTTCTCAGTTTTCTCACTTCCCTTGGTAGTGAGCTTAGCTCGACCGTTTTCTCCTGTATTAGGGCGGGTGACATCTTCCACCTTTGCGTATTTCTCAATTCGGGCCATTAGGTCGTCAATAGTCATAGCTTCCTTCTTCGTCAGGGATTGGTATAGGAGGGAAGAACTAGGGAGCCTAATTTTGAAGCAGGCCACTGCCACTTCCTCTGCGCAGTCCTCGATCTCATTGAATAACTCCCAGTACCTCTTCGCGTAGTCTCGGAGGGTCTCTTGAGGCATTTTCTTCATTGTTATCAAAGCATCCATCCTTTTGGGATGGGAGCTACTGGTAATGAATTGGGCCGTAAAAAGTTCGGCTAGGGATTTGAAATTCCTGATCGACCCGTGGGGGAGACTTTTGAACCACTTCTGCGCTACATCATGCAGGCTCGAGGGAAAATGTGGCACATCATGGCATCTCAGTGATTCTAGAGGGTCATGGCCTGTCGGTATTGCCTGACGTGATCGATGGGATCAGTCTTTCCGTCGTAAATCTTGAACCTTGAAATGGTAAATTTCTTGGGGGCTTCCTCCTCTTCGATTTCCCTCGTGAAGGGTGACTTCATCTGGGTTTTGAGAGCTCGCCTTGCGAGTTCTCTGGTTGATCTTCTTTCGTGGTGAGCCGGATGTTGGTCCATCTCCCTGCGGACTAGATTTCGTATGTTTTCGTCGCTGCGAGCAGGGCTCTGGTAGCAACGAGCTCTTCGCAGTCGTTCGCAAAGGTCGTCGTTTGACTCGCCTCCTTCGACCTTTTGAGATTATCGCCTAGGGCTCCTTCCTCGGCTGCGAGACTTGCTCGCCTGAGGGCTAAGAGTGTGGTATGGACGTCTCCTGTTATCAGGATGAAGCTCCTTCTCCAGTCTTTCCAGTCTTCTTCTCAAGCGAGCATTCTCAGCCTCGTATCTGCTGGAAGACTCCCTCTGGTCATGGAGCCTTACCTCGTACGCATCAATCAATCTGGATATCTGTGTGGACCTCGCTGGTCCCTGACTTTCTTCTGAGGTTGGCCTTTCCAGGCGAGCTCTCTGATTTGAATGTCGAACTTCAGACCTAATCCTGCGAGGAGCAGGTGGCTCTTGAATATCTCCTGCCTGAGGGGCATTGCTGAAAAACGTTACTAATGCCGTTTAATACAATGATTAAACTGTATAAGCAACTCCGAGATGTTTGTTGAAGAAACCTTTTTCTTTTGAAAATAAAAATGATAAACAACAAGATGTGTTTACAAAAAAACTTATGTACGAGAATAACCAAGACTTTGTAATCAGTTTTTTAAAACTAAGATAGTTTCAAAAAATCAGCACACTATAGAATGAGATGAGGAGATGAAGATAATCAGAATACACTATTTTTAACGTGGTAAAACCTCTCCTAATAGAGGAAACATCCACGGTGACTTCTAAGTCACGAAAGTAAAAATCCACTAAAAACAAATAACAGTTACAAATAATACAACATACATGCACACAACTTAGCCTATTCTAAGTTTAGGAATATACCCCACTTAGTGTCCTTCTAACTTCTTGTAGATCTGATTGTTGATGATGTTCTTCCAGTTTGATAACTTCCTTTGCTTTAGCTTTCTTTGCGTCGACTCAATAATCTTTGATCTTATACCCAACACTTTCAGTGTGGTTGTGTGTCAAGTGTTTGTGATGTGATTTCTATTCACATGCATGAACTCACACACACTTAGTTTTTACAGACAGTCCTAGAAAATTACATATAAAGACTATATGCTGTGATTTTCTTTTCTTTCTTTCTTACACAACTTAAAACCTTTTTGACCTTTTAAACTATCCCAGATTCCACGGATATCTTGCTTCAAAATCGGTCAAGATCTTAATCAATCTTAGTTTTTAAAAATATTTTCGAGATCGAAAATCTCCAAGTGAGAATCCAACTAGGTCAAGGTTTAGTTTCGTAAGAACAGAAAACATAAAACATTTATAGATCTAAATCAGCAAAGATTTTCTTAAAACGAGAAACAAATATGCAGATCTAGTGATATGTGACATGCAAAGTGTAGATTTAAGATTTCTATGATAAAGAAATACAGATCTCACCAAAAATGTCTAAGTTGGTAACAAGATCACAGATTAAGAGGTTACAGCTACAAACGATCAAACTAGTAACATCAATCTCTCTCAAACACTCAAGGTTGTGTTTGGGGTTTAGAATATACGAAGGTTTGAAGATGGTTTGAACTTGTTTAGGGTTAGGGTTAGGGTTTCTCTAACACAATTTCCCTTTCTCTCTCTTCTCTCTTTTCTTTTCTCTCTTCTCTCTCACTTCTCTCTTCTCTCTTTTTTTCTCTCAATTTGGACGATTGCCAAAAGTTCCTAAAGGTTGAGAATAAGAGGGTTTATATAGGAGCCAAGGAAGGTTCTGGATTGCTGATCGAAATCAACGGTTGAGATTCAGTCTTCCTTATATTGACTTGATCTAAGGGTGGTAAAACAGCGGTGGTTAAAATGAAGGTGATTGGTCCAAAGTGATAGCACATGGATATACTATAAACACATGCAGGCCATAGATAACGTTGGATCTAACGATCCACAATACACCAGGCAGTTCTCTCACAAAACAAACACAAAATGAGATAACAGGAACATGACAAGTGTTGGCATTCCATTGGCTGGCAAACGCGCGTCCTAAAATAATTACAGGCAACACCCTGAAGTCTCTGGCGCATTGATATTCTACCCAATCAAACATTCTAATGAAAAACTGATTTTTCATAAAAGCATTTTAACCCCACAAAGTTTATAAACACACTTTTATTAAAGAAAACATTATTTTAAAAATGTTTAAAAATTCCCAAAAATTATTAAAACAACATTTTAAGGGGAATTTAACACACAATCAATTATGAGCAATATATACACATGTATGCACTTCTAATGTGTGTAGTGTGATTCAATTTATACCTTGTTTGGATCATTGAAGAGGATTAGAGAGTGAATAGTTCTGAGGTTCTTTGGATTCTAGGTTAGACAACAAATTTTGTCACAATTTCCAAATTAGATGAACACTTATACAATATAGACTTAAGTAAGTCAAAGGTATAAGGTGCTTCAATCTCCCCCTTTGGAAATATGAGACAAAATCTCCTTTCAGTTAGCTTAAACTCTTAGGGAACCAAAAAAAAAAAAACTAGTCCTATACAAAAGATACTATCTACCCATTTCCTAGAAAGTCAAAAATTACATAACTCAAGTATTTACAAATTTGTACACTAGAAAGAAATGGTAGAAAACCAGTAGAAACGGTTCCTGCAAATATGTACTAAGATCAAGTAGTTTAGATGAAATGTGAACAAAACATTGAACCCGTAAGACTCAAATTTCTCCCCCATTTTGTCTCAAATGGACAAAGGGTAAAAATTAAAGTCTTAAGAGATTAATCAGCACATACCATACCTATTGAATTACGCAAATACAAAAATATGTTATAGTCTAGAGGTTTAGTGAACATGTCTGCAAGTTGCAGATCAGTAGGTAGGTAATGAATTTCTAACTCCTTAGTCTCAACAAGTTCGCGTATAAATTGATGTCTTATTTTAATATGCTTAGTTCACGAGTGTTGAACCGGGTTTTTAGATATGTTAATGGCGCTTTAATTGTCACAATACAATTGTAACTGATCTTCTTTAATCCCATAATCGCTTAACATTTGTTTTATCCATAATAATTGAGCACAGCAACTACCTGCTACTATATATTCGGACTCAGCCGTAGATAAAGATGTGCAATTCTGTTTTTTGCTACTCCAACCTACTAAATTATTGCCGACATAATAACAGGCACCTGATGTACTCTTACTATCATCAGTACAACCGGCCCAATCAGCATCAGTATACCCTATGATGGTGCTGCAGGTATCATTAGTGTACCTAAGTCCAAGATTAAGAGTGCCTTTTATGTACTTTATTATACGTTTTACACAAGATAAATGGCTCTCTTTAGGGTTATTCTGGTAACGAGCACACAGACATACAGCATACATTATATCTGGTCGTGAGGCAGTTAGATAGAGTAGAATACCAATCATACTACGATAAAGTGTGGAATCAACTGACTTCCCATTTTCATCTTTACATAATTTAACAGTAGTACTCATAGGCGTTTTGGCAACTTTAGCATTATCTAAACCAAATTTCTTAACAAGATCTAAGGCATACTTAGTTTGAGAGATAAATAATCCATCAGAATTCTGTTTCACTTGAAATCCTAAGAAAAGTTGTAGCTCCCCCATAAGGGACATGTGAAACTCCTTATGCATAATAGCAGAAAAGGATTCAACTTCAGATGTTGAAGTAGACCCAAAGATGATGTCGTCTACATAGACTTGGGCTATAATAATGTGTTTGTCAAAATGTTTGACAAAGAGGGACTGGTCATTTCCTCCTCTCTTAAAACCCTTATCCAACAAAAAGTTGGATAGGCGTTCATACCAAGCTCTAGGAGCTTATTTTAAGCCATACAAAGACTTTTTTAAAAGAAAGACATGGTCTGGGTATTTTGGGTCAATGAACCCTTTGGGTTGTTCAACATACGTCTCTTCAGATAGAATTCCATTGAGGAAGGCAGACTTGACATCCATTTGATAAAGTGTAAATTTTAAGTGACACGCTATGGCGAAAAGAAGTCGAACAGATTCAAGACGAGTGACTGGGGAAAATGTCTCGCTAAAATCTATCCCTTCTATTTGTGAGTAACCTTGAGCAACTAGTCTAGCTTTGTTTCTAAGGATTACCCCATTTTCGTCAGATTTGTTCTTAAAGATCCAACGTGTGCCAATAACATTTTTGTTCTGAGGCCGCGGTACAAGATACCAAACATCGTGAATGACAAATTGTAAAAGTTCGTCCTGCATTGCAGAAATCCAGTGTGTGTCATTCAATGCTTCATTAACATTTTTCGGTTCCACAAGGGAGACTAAACATGCATAATTAGCATAAATTCTTAACTGGGATCTAGTACGGACAGGCTCATTAGGATTACCGACCACGTTGTCAATGAGATGATCTTTAGAGACCCAGCCAGGTACTTCTGGACTCTCAATAGGTAATGAGTCAACTATTTCTGGTGAATCATTTTTGAAATCATTTTCAGATTCAACCACAATAGGTGATTCAGATATCTTATTTTCAATAATAGTGTCGCTTACAATTACATTTATCGACTCCATAAGGGTCTTAGTACGCAGATTGTATATACGATAAGCACGACTCTTTGGTGAGTAACCTAAAAAGATGGCTTTATCACCACGTGTCTCGAATTTAGACAAATGTTCTCTGTCTTTACAGACATAAAACTGACTTCCGAAAGTTCTTAGATATTTCAGATTAGGCTTCTTACCATACCACAACTCATAAGAGGTTTGTTTAGTGTTTTTCCTAAGGTAAACCCGATTAATGATATGAGATGTTGTTCTAATAGATTCTACCCAGAAGTACTTAGGTAGAGATTTGGCATGCAACATGACACGTGCCATCTCTTGAAGAGTTCGGTTTTTCCTTTCGGCAACACCGTTCTGCTGAGGTGTCTTAGGGGCACGAAATTCGTGTTTGTAACCGTTGTAGTCACAATATTCAACTATTCTCGTGTCTATGAACTCTCCCCCTCTATTGCTACGAATGCGATTGACTTGTGTGTCCTTCTCATTTACAATTCTTAGTAAAATTTTCAAAAATTTCTAAAACGTGTCAGATTTATGTTTCAAGAAGGCAACCCAAGTGAATCGTGTAAAATCATCAACCATGACTAGGATATAACTGTGTCCACAAAGACTAACAGTTCTAGAGGGACCAATAAGGTCCATATGGATGAGATCTAAAGGTTTAGAGGTGAGAATGTCTTTAACTTTTTTATGCGAAGTTTTAACTATTTTTCCTTCCTGGCAATGACCACAAACAACACTGGAAATAGGTTTAATTTTAGGAATTCCTCTAACAATTTCTTGATTAGACAATCTACCAAGGATATCATAACTTAGGTGACCCATACGATTATGCCAGATTTCATTGTCATCCATTCTGACAATGTTACAAGTTTCAGAACTAGTCTTGAAAGTATAGCAATTGTGAGGTGTTCTAAATCCGATAATGATGCATTCACCTTTATCATTTAGAATTTTGCAATTGTTCTTTGAAAAGGTAATTGTATGGTCTGAGTCACAAAATTGTGATATACTTAGGAGGTTGGATTTAAGGCCTTTAACTAAAAGTACATTTTCCAAAATAGGCATTCCCTCTTCTTTTAGGATTCCTTTACCTATGATCTGGGATGAAACTCCGTCACCAAAAATAACTTTACCTCCAACAAATCTGGTTTTGTTTAAGAGTTTGGTTTCATCTCCTGTCATATGTTTGGAGCATCCTGAATCTAAGTACCAACCAGATGAAGTGTGTTCAACCTTTAAGGCAGTGATAACAATGTTACACTTCATTTGGGGTACAAGATCATCTTTTCTAACCCAAATAGCTCTAGTTTTAATTTTGCGCAAGTTTGCTCTCATTTGATAAAATTTTTGAGAAGTAGCTTTTTGTCGAAAAATATTTGGAGCAACAAACTGATTTTTGTGGAAAAGTTGAGCTTTTGGTTTAGGAAGGTTTCTGGGAGCCTTTATCATAAATGAACTCTTAGTTTTGGTCTTTCTATTCCTGTAGTTAGAGTTCTTGTCAGGTTGTCTTGGAAGGACATAATGGTTACGATTTTGCCTAGAATAGTTAAAGTTCTTGTAAACAGGGGTGTTGTACACAGGGGTGTTTAGACGCCTAGCATAACAACCTTCAAAAGAATGACCATTAACGTCACAGTAGGAGCAATATTGATTGCTTGAGGGATGTACTTCCTTAGGGAAACTTCTAAAGATGGGTTTAACAGGATTCTGTACAGAAGTCTTATTCCTAGGAGGTATGGTTTTAAAGGTAGATTCAGCCTTTCTGATCAAAGGACAGACGTATTTAGTCTCAAGTGTACTGTCAGCCTTAGAGTTACTAGACTCTCCAATGTCTTTTTGTTGTTGCTTTTGATCATATTCCTTTTAATAAAATGAAAATCTGGACATGTTTCGATTGGTCTTTTGCCCCCAGACACAAACTTAATAGGTTCAAGATTTTTAGTTTGTGGTTTATTCTTAGGGCAGAATCCAATACCGGTTCTATCATCAGAATTGGTCTTGGAGTCAACAACAAAGTCAGTGAAACAATTTGAATTGTTTTCAAACTTAGAAATTTTTTTGAAAATAGTGGCTGTCTTTGTTTTTGCTTCTTCCAGTTCTAATAATGTTCCCTTGTATTTCATTTCCAGGGTTTCATTGGTTTTAGTCAACTCTTTTAATTTTTGATCAAAAGTTTCAATTTCAGATTGATGTATCAAACACTGGTTAGTTTACTCTTCGGCATTCAGCTTCACAATAAGACTTGGATCATCTAATTTCTTAGTCAGGTCTCTAATAGTCTTCTCCAGTCTAGTGCCTTTTTTAAGAGTTTTAGCATACAAAGTATGAATATCTGGGAGGTCATCTGTGTCTGAGTCGCTAAGTGAAGTGTGTGTAGTGACCCCTAACGATTCAGTTTTAGTACTCACGCACCCATTTACATCGTCGTTATCGAGATCTCTTTGACTCATACACACGGAACTAGAGCTAGCAACATTTTCAGATAACAAGGCATCTAGGCCAGTCAAAGCAGTATTCACAAAAGCAGGAGTAGAAGTATCATTATCACACACAGGCATATCATCATTGTAAATGATCTTAGCAAAAAAGGACATGCAAGGGTCAAGTACATTTGATGACTCAAGTTCCTCTTCAAAGTCACTTGAATCATCCCAAGTTTTACAGACATTGGCTCTACTGTGTGTGTTGGTTTTATTCAGATTAACTCTGCAATCGTGAGCAATATGACCTAGTTTCCCACATCTAAAACATTCAATCTTTTTAAGATCTCTGTTAGATCTGAAGTTGTTGTCCTTAGGATGTTTGTCAAGACCTCTCTCGTGAGGTTTGGTATTAGACACAGTTGGATAATTAGGCTTGCCTTGTTTAGATGCCTGTTTGTTTCTAAATTTAATAATTTTCTTAAATTGTTTGGACATTAAGGCAATCTGATTATCTAGTTTGTCTATATCACACTCCTCATCAAAGTCACAGTTTGTCAAATTAGTCTCATGTTTAGATATCTTAGAGGAAAAACTCAAGTTAGAGTTGGGTTGTTTTCTTTGAGACTGATTTAATTGTTTCTTAAAGTCTAATTCAATTTTCACAGTCCTAAGTTTGCTACTGAGTAACTCAGGGGTGAGGTTTTGATCACTCATCTCCTCAATAGCATACCTCTTGCTGTCAAACTTTTGTGGTAATGATCTTAGGATTTTAGAAACAATCTCATTCCTATCATATGTTATACCATTAGCATGCAACTTAGTAACTATAGCAGTTAGGTTCATGTAAAAGTCGTCAAAAGACTCAGAGCCAGACATAATTAAAGAGTTGTACTGCTGGGTAAGCATTTGAGTTTTAGCAGCTTTAGCTCTGGAGTCTCCTTCATGGGCAGTGATTAATGTGTCCCAAGCTTCCTTGGAAGTGTCACAAGATGAGATTCTCTTGAACTCATACTCATTAATAGACATAAAGATGGCATTCTTGCCTTTATTGTTATTGCGAGAAATTGTTTTCTCTTCTTGGGTAAACTCACTTAAGATTTTCTTTACCCTCTCATCACTTCCTTCAGTGGCTGGTTTAGTAGGATAAGTATATCCATTTTCAATAATGTCCCAGACATTATCTCCTAAAGTCCCTTGGATGAAGGCAACCATTCTTACTTTCCAGTAAGCAAAGTTGTTTCCATTAAAGAGTGGAGGTCTGGACAGATTACCAAACCTTTCATTCTTCTCGTCCATAGTTAGGATTTTCAGAAAACGATTTCAGAAACACAAGATCCTTTTTGAAATAAAATTTTACAGGGCTCTGATACCAATTGAAAAACGTTACTAATGTGGTTTAATACAATGATTCAACTGTATAAGCAACTCCGAGATGTTTATTGAAGAAACCATTTTCTTTTGAAAATAAAAATGATAAACAACAAGATGTGTTTAACAAAAAACTTATGTACGAGAATAACCAAGACTTTGTAATCAATTTTTTAAAACTAAGATGGTTTCAAAAAATCAGCACACTATAGAATGAGATGAGGAGATGAAGATAATCAGAACACACTATTTTTAACGTGGTAAAACCTCTCTCAATAGAGGAAACATCCACGGTGACTTCTAAGCCACGAAAGTAAAAATCCACTAAAAAAAATAACAGTTACAAACAATACAACATACATACACACAACTCAGCTTATTCTAATTTTAGGAATATACCCCACTTGGTGTCCTTCTAACTTCTTGTAGATCTGATTGTTGATGATGTTCTTCCAGTTTGATAACTTCCTTTGCTTTATCTTTCTTTGCGTCGACTCAATGATCTTTGTTATTATACCCAACACTTTCAGTGTCGTTGTGTGTCAAGTGTTTGTGATGTGATTTCTATTCACATGCATGAACTCACACACACTTAGTTTTTACAGACAATCCTAGAAAATTACATATAAAGACTATATGATGTGATTTTCTTTTCTTTCTTTCTTACACAACTTAAAACCTTTTTGACCTTTTAATCTATCCCAGATTCCACGGATATCTTGCTTCAAAATCGGTCAAGATCTTAATCAATCTCAGTTTTTAAAAAAAAATCGAGATCGAAAATCTCCAAGTGAGAATCCAACTAGGTCAAGGTTTAGTTTCGTAAGAACAGAAAACATAAAACATTTATAGATCTAAATCAGCAAAGATTTTCTTAAAACGAGAAACAAATATGCAGATCTAGTGATATGTGACATGCAAAGTGTAGATCTAAGATTTATATGATAAAGAAATACAGATCTCACCAAAAATGTCTAAGTTGGTAACAAGATCACAGATCAAGAGGTTACAGCTACAAACGATCAAACCAGTAACATCAATCTCTCTCAAACACTCAAGGTTGTGTTTGGGGTTTAGAATATACGAAGGTTTGAAGATGGTTTGAAGTTGTTTAGGGTTAGGGTTTCTCTAACACAATTTCCCTTTCTCTCTCTTATCTCTTTTCTTTTATCTCTTCTCTTTCACTTCTCTCTTCTCTCTTTTTTTCTCTCAATTTGGACGACTGCCAAAAGTTCCTAAAGGTTGAGAATAAGAGGGTTTATATAGGAGCCAAGGAAGGTTCTGGATTGTTGATCAAAATCAACGGTTGAGATTCGGTCTTCCTTATATTGACTTGATCTAAGGGTGGTAAAACAGCGGTGGTTAAAATGAAGGTGATTGGTCCAAAGTGATAGCACATGGATATACTATAAACACATGCAGGCCATAGATAACGTTGGATCTAACGATCCACAATACACCTGGCAGTTCTCTCACAAAACAAACACAAAATGAGATAACAGGAACATGACAAGTGTTGGCATTCCATTGGCTGGCAAAACGCGCGTCCTAAAATAATTACAGGCAACACCCTGAAGTCTCTGGCACATTGATATTCTACCCAATCAAACATTCTAATGAAAAACTGATTTTTCATAAAAGCATTTTAACCCCACAAAGTTTATAAACACACTTTTATTAAAGAAAACATTATTTTAAAAATGTTTAAAAATTCCCAAAAATTATTAAAACAACATTTTAAGGGGAATTTAACACACAATCAATTATGAGCAATATATACACATGTATGCACTTCTAATGTGTGTAGTGTGATTCAATTTATACCTTGTTTGGATCATTGAAGAGGATTAGAGAGTGAATAGTTCTGAGGTTCTTTGGATTCTAGGTTAGACAACAAATTTTGTCACAATTTCCAAATTAGATGAACACTTATACAATATAGACTTAAGTAAGTCAAAGGTATAAGGTGCTTCAATTGCTGCTGTGACCAGACATCGTAAACTTCTTTCTTGGTGTGGGCTCTTCTCAGGTAAAGATGAACGCTTCCCACAGACGGTGCTAATTGTGGTGACAATTATTGTGCAACACAAATAAATAAGAAGAAAGCATTCACCAAGTGAGAAAAAGGAATATAAAATGGCCATAACACAACAAAGGATGTACGTGGTTCAGCAAAGATGTGCCTACGTCCACGGTGGTGCAGTCGATATTATTTATATATACTCCGGAGTGTAATTATAGGGAATACAAAAATTGTCCTTTTTGCCCCGGACCTAGGGTTTAATATATACATGTACATGTAGGTAAGTGGAGGTGATGGGTTCACCCACGTCTTCCATCTCCCCGATAACTTCCCTTAATGATAACGTGGGGGGAGACCGGATCAAAATAAGAGATGAGGGGCCTTGACTTTGGGCCGCCAGGACTGGGCTACTTGTCCAGGCCCATGGTCCTAATTTCGGGTACCCGCAGTACTATTCATCATCCTCTCCATTAATATAGTTGTTTTTCTTGATTTATTGTTTTGTTAATTAGATTTACATGTTTTGTTAAATTAGTTTATTTTGTTTATTTATTTATTTCTTAGTTAATTAGTGTAAATTAGTTTAGTTTCGTGCCTTGTCACTAGTTAAATAGGGTCGGGATTGTGTTTTCGCCATTAACGGGCGTCGAGCTCCAAAAGTTAGATTTAGCATAAAATTGCATTTAATTGAAACCTCGCATATCAAAGTCGGATTATTAGGAGTTTAACTTTCTTTGTCATGCAATGTTAGTCTTTATAGCGATAATCCGAATTAAATCTGTGTGTGACCATTTTTTATTAAATCTTTAATCTCGCAACTTTGGATTGGATTCCTTATTGTGTGATGTTTATGCTTAATTGATTATGACGGTTTAATAGCTTTCAAACAGGAATTCTAATTAGTAGTTTTTTAGCCCGTGTGGTGCGAATGCAATCCCGACTCTCTCTTTTAAATTGTTTAGTCTTAACTTCTTTCTTTTTCCTTTTTCACCATAACCACCCATCACCTTTTACACTTTAATTTTTGAAGTTCTAAAGAAAATAAAATCGAAAATTCAATCATTCCTTGAGGATTCTTGATACTCGACTTACCGTTGTGCTTGGTTGTCAAGTGTAGTTGTAGTTTGGGGGTTTTTTCATTGATTCGCCGAACCGATAACAACGATCACTACACCAAAAACAGCAATCTTGCACGGTTTAAAACTGTGCAGGATCACATCTGACATGGTTTTGAACTGTGGCAGAATCAGGTGTTCCAAAATGGCCAAGTTTTTCTGGCACAGCTCAAAAGTGTTCCAGATTTGACCAAACAGGAACACTTCTGGCACACTTTAAAACTGTGCCAGAATTTGATATTTTTAGCACACTTTTGGTACACTTTATAACTGTGCCAGATAGAGTACATTTTGATTCTCTTTCGGCACAGTTAAAAACCGTGCCAAAAATTGATACACTTTTGGCACGGTTTTAAGCTGTGCCAAATTTTTTGGATAAAAAAAATTTAATTATTTGAAAACAATAAAATTCACAAATTGCGAATCTCGAAAGTTGTTAATAAACTAATGTACATACAAACTTCAAAATATTACAAAAAATAATAGTTCACGGACCAAAAAAATTGGACAGAGTTTCCTCTATTTTCTGGACATTCTAAAACCTGCTGATATAATACCTACGTATTGTAAAGCCCGCAGGGCCATAAAATATCAAAATAAAATTACAAAAGCCCGCACGGCTAAAAAAGCTAACAATAAAACTACAAAAGCCTGCACGGTCATAACACAAAAAAATAGAATCCTAAATATTAAAGACATTAAGTAAATAATCCCCTTGTTGTAGACCATTGACTTCATGTGTTCTACTCGGATAAAAGCTAACGACAAAATGTAATCCTGCAAAAAAATAAGATACAAAAGGAGATGATATTAGTAACCGAGTAATTTTAAAAAATAAATCTTATTCAAGATGAAAATTTGCATATACGAATTAAAATTATTATTGTATTCACAAATTGAAATTCTTGTGACTACACGGTAAGTTTCTATAAGTTACATTGCTCCCGTGCGAGCCTCTTACGAGGACGTTTGGGGGCGGGTTTCGATTTTCACCCTAAAACGGCTTGTCTTTAAGCCTAATCTAGATATTTTCAAATTATCGCCATATTCTCAAACCAGGAGACCCGCGACTACGCGGTCAGTTCCTACAAGTTACATTGGTCCCGTGCGAGGTGTTCGTGCCTCTTACGGGGCCGTTTGGGGGTTGGTTTGGATTTTCACCCTTTAACGGCTTATTTTTAAGCCTAATCTAGATATTTTCAAATTATCATCACACTCTCAAATTGGGAAACCCGCAACTACACCGGTCAGTTTCTACAAGTTACATTGGTCTCGTGCGAGGTGTGCATGCCTCTTACGAGGCCGTTTGGGGGTTGGTTTGGGTTTTCACCCTCAAATGGCTTATTTTTAAGCCTAATCTAGATATTTTCAAATTATCATCATATTCTCAAAACCGGGAGACCCGCGACTACGCGGTCAGTTCCTACAAGTTACATTGGTCCCTTACGAGGTGTCCATGCCTCTTATGGGGCCGTTTGGGAACTGGTTTGGGTTTTCACCCTTTAACGGCTTGTTTTTAGCATGATCTAGATATTTTCAAATTATCATCACATTCTCAAACGAGAGACCCGTGACTACGCGGTCAGTTCCTACAAGTTACATTGGTCCCGTGAGAGGTGTTCGTGCCACTTACGGGGCTAGTTTAGGTTTTCACCCTCAAACAGCATGTTTTTAACCCTAATCTAGATATTTTCAAATTAACATCATATTCTCAAACCGGGAGACCCGCGACTACGCGATAAGTTCCCACAAGTTATATTGGTCCCGTGCGTGGTGTTTGTGCCTTTTACGGGGGCCATTTGGGGGTTCATTAGGGGGCTCGTTTGGATTTTCACCCTCAAACGGCTTATTTTTAAGCCTAATCTAGATATTTTCAAATTATCGTCATATTCCCAAATTGGGAAATCCACGACTACGCGGTCAGTTTCTATAAATTACATTGGTCCCGTATGAGGTGTCCGTGCCTCTTACGGGGCCGTTTGGGGGCTTATTTAGGTTTTCACCCTCAAATAGCTTATTTTTAAGCCTAATTTAGATTATTCAAATTATTGTCATATTCTCAAACCTAGAGACCCGCGACTACGCGGTCAGTTACTACAAGTTACAATGGTCCCTTGTGAGGTGTTCGTGCCTCTTACAGGGTCGTTTGGGGGCTCGTTTGGGTTTTCACCCTTTAACGGCTTGTTTTTATGCCTAATCTAGATATTTTCAAATTATCATCATATTCCCAAACCGGAGATACCCATGACTACGCTGTCAGTTCCTACAAGTTACATTGGTCCCGTGCGAGGTGTTCGTGCCACTTACGGGGCCTTTTGGGGGCTAGTTTGGGTTTTCACCCTCAAACGGCTTGTTTTTAAGCCTAATCTCGATATTTTAAAATTAACGTAATATTCTCAAACTGGGAGACCCACGACTACTCGTTCAGTTCCGACAAGTTATATTGGTCCCGTGCGAGGTGTTTGTGCCTCTTATGGGGGCCGTTTGGGGGCTCGTTAGGGGGCTCGTTTGGATTTTCACACTTAAACGGCTTGTTTTTAAGACTAATCTAGATGTTTTCAAATTATCATCATATTCTCAAACTGGAAAATCCGCGACTACGTGGTCAGTTTCTACAAATTACATTGGTCCCGTGCGAGGTGTTCGTGCCTCTTACGGGGACGTTTGGGGGCTGGTTTGGGTTTTCACCCTCAAACGGCTTATTTTTAAGCCTAATTTAGATATATTCAAATTAATTTCATATTCTCAAATCGAGAGACCCGCGACTACGCGTTCAGTTACTATAAGTTACATTGGTCCATTACGAGGTGTTTGTGCCTCTTACAGGGCCGTTTGAGAGCTCGTTTGGATTTTCACCCTTTAACGGCTTATTTTTTTGCCTAATCTAGATATTTTCAAATTATCATCATATTCTCAAATTGGAGAGACCCGTGACTACGTGGTCAGTTCCTACAAGTTACATTGGTCCAGTACGAGGTGTTCGTGCCTCTACGGGGCCGTTTAGGGGCTGGTTTTGGATTTTCACCCTCAAACGGCTTGTTTTTAAGCTTAATCTAGATATTTTCAAATTATCATCATATTCTCAAATTGACTGACCCGCGACTAAGCGATCAGTTCCTAAAAGTTACATTGGTCTCGTGCGAGGTGTTTGTGCCTCTTACAGGTTCGTTTGGGGGCTTGTTTGGGGGTTGGTTTGGATTTTCACCCTCAAAAGGCTTGTTTTAAATCCTAATCTAGATATTTTCAAATTATCATCATATTCTCAAAATAGGAAACCCGCGACTACGTGGTCAGTTCCTATAAGTTATATTGGTCCCTTGCGATGTGTTCGTGCCTCTTATGGGGCCGTTTGGGGGCTGGTTTGAGTTTTCACCCTCTAACGGCTTGTTTTTAAGCCTAATCTAGATATTTTCAAATTATCATCATATTCTCAAACTGGGAGACCCGTGACTATGCGATCAGTTCCTACAAGTTACATTGTTCCCGTGCGAGGTGTTCGTGCACCGTTTGGGGGCTGGTTTTGGTTTTCACCCTTTAATGGCCTGTTTTTAAAACCTAATCTAGATATTTTCAAATTATCATCATATTCTCAAACCTGAAAACCTACGACTACTCATTCAGTTCCTACAAGTTATATTGGTCCCGTGCGAGGTGTTTGTACCTCTTACGAGGCCGTTTGGGGGCTTGTTTGGGTTTTCACCCTCAAACGGCTTATTTTTAATCCTAATCTAGATATTTTCGAATTATTGTCATATTCTCAAACCAGGATACCCGAGACTACGCGGTCAGTTCCTACAAGTGACATTGGTCCCATGTGAGGTGTTCGTGCCTCTTACGGAGCCGTTTCGGAGTTGGTTTGGATTTTTCTTTAATGGCTTATTTTTAAGCCTAATCTAAATATTTTATAATTATCTTCATAATCTCAAACCGAGAGACCCGTGACTAGACGGTCAGTTTCTATAAATTACATTGGTCCCGTGCGAGGTGTTCGTGCCTCTTACGGGGCCATTTGGGGGTTGGTTTGGGTTTTCACCCGCAAACGGCTTATTTTTAAGCCTCATCTAGATATATTCAAATTATCGTAATATTCTCAAATCGGGAGACCCGCGACTACGGGGTCAGTGCCTACAAGTTACATTTGTCCCGTGCTAGGTGTCCGTGCCTCTTAGGGGGCCGTTTGGGGGCTAGTTTGGGTTTTCACCCTCAAACGGCTTGTTTTTAAGCCTAATCTAGATATATTCAAATTATCGTCATATTCTCAAACCGGGAGTAATACCCCGTATTTTTGTGATATTTATTTATGGGATTAATTGAATTAAATGTGTATTAATTTGAAATTAATCCAGATTAAAATACTAGCGAGATGCGAGTTGGTATTTGATTTTTATGAGTATATATGACTATATATGAATATTGAATTATCAAATTATCGTGAGATTGATATACGACAATTCGGGAAACTTTGTTGAGACGCGTGTGACAGTCGCGTCAGGAATATATTTATTTTAATTGAAAAGTGAATTTTATTTCTATTAACCGTATGGTCATTTTGAGTGCGCCAACGCGTCCGGAAGGGTCAAAATAGTCAGAAAACACTAGCCGGGGGTTTAGTTTGGGTCCCGGGGCATTTTTAGGTCATGCCGGCAACGTATAAGGGTAGTTTGGTAATTTTAGATTTTTGGGAATTAAAACCAACGAAAATTAGGAATTAAAATCTGACTTAACCTTTGCCCACTAAACCCACTAACTACACTAATTGACTTAATGGGCTACGGGAGTTATTGGAAATAAGTTTAGGGTTTCCTAAGACAACCTCTAGCCACCATTGTCATCCTTAGAGAAGAAGTTGTAGAGAGAGAGAGAGGAGAAATTCTGCAGAGAGAGAGAGAACAATTAAATCCGCAACATCAAATTCAGAGATATATCAAAGGCAAGTGGTTTAATTACGTTAATTACATTGAATGTTTCTTCCATGCTTAGACATTTCTGAAAATTTCATTTTTTTGGGAGATTGATGAAAACCCATTAAATTGGAATTAGATACTTACATTTTGATGAGGAATCGCATGTAGAATTGTATTTAGGTGATTATTCTGATGATAATATATCTTATATGAAACAAAAACGGATTTAATTATGACCATTGATGATCTTACAAATTTCTAGGGTTCATGTTCTTGAGATTGGAAAAAAATGTAGAGACTTGATAATTGGGTGATGATTAGGATGAATTAACCCCATAAACATGTTATTATATGACCTAAGTAAGTTTATGAATGATTAGAAACCTTGAACAATTATTGGATTGATGTTTGAATGTGATTAGAGGTGAAGAAAAATTGGAAAAACAAAAAAAGGAAAATTTGGGCTCGAAACTGGTCTCTCGTTAGAAGACCTGCCCAGGTCGTTCGAACGAGCTCGTTCGAACGAGCTCGTTCGAACGAGCTTCTAACGAGTTGACAGTTTGACTTCTAACGAGAGGGATGTTCGTTCGATGACTTTCGTTCGAACGAGATCTCGTTAGAAGGACCACTTCGTTCGAACGAACTCTCGTTCGAACAGCCTCGTTCGAACGAGACTTCTAACGAGCTGACAGTTTAGGCTTTTTGGCCTGTTTTGATTTCGCATGTCCTGTAACCTTGTTTAATTGTAGAGATACCATTCCCTTGATGATAAATTGATATAGTTGGGACATTTGGGACATATTGAGGAATGAAACCTAGAAGTGCAATTCGAATGGAATGGAAATTGTGGAATAGGACGTGAGTGACTATTACGATGCGAGAATTATTAACGGCTTAAATAATTGAATTAACCGGGAACTTATGAATTGTGCAACATTATAAGTCGGTACGAGAATAAGAAGTGTACCACAAATAAATATGGTAATAGCTAAGATGTGTGCATGCTTAGTATATATGATTTGATGTGTATGACATACCTACCATACTTGCTATCACGGGAGGTTTACGTTCGCTTAGGGCCTTCTAATCCTTGTGTTGCCCGGATTCAGATTGGTACCTCGAGAACATAGGTCCGAGAAGGACTTATTGGGATATTAATAAGTCTGCTGATCGTGGGAGCGTAGGTATGTGCGTGACCCATGTGATGTGACTGTGTTCGCCTCCATTGTTTGTGATTTGCTATTATCCGAGAACGATTCCTGAGAGATTCGGAATGCGTGATCCTTATGTACGTGATGTACTGGGATGGATAGCAGAGTATGTGTGCACCGCAGCTTAGTCTCGGGGTGCTTGTATTGTATATTTATGACGTGAATAATATACACTTAAATTAATGAGAACTTTCATGTTGGTATTGTGCGTATAAATACAGAAACGCTTTGAGTAACTATAAAGGGATAACCTATAATGAATTTTATTACTAATAATTGAGAATCTGAGTTCTGTAAAGTCCTCTATATATTTGATAACGCTAGAACTATAATGGGAATTGAGTAGAAAGGGGTAGAACTTATTACGGTTTGGTTAGATATGTATGTCACTTAGATGGGTACGGTACGTTAGGGGTGCACAAATTAGTCGAGAGGTGAGTACTTCATGTGAGTGCATGTCCTAACATGTATTTTGCATTCATTGTTTTAATGTTATTAAAACACTTGCTGTTTTTAAAATAATCCCCACTTTCGGGCTCTGACCCGTTTGCTTTCAAATCTACTTTTTGTAAAAACCATTTTAGGTGCCCAGCCACAAGGACACCATGCATAGGATTTTCATTCAGGTGACGAGATGTAGCTGTTTATGGAAGTTACATGACTTTTCCAGTAGACGCTTCATCTATCTTGACTCTATATTCAGCTTTCATCAGTTGTAGGGCATGTCGCCCACTCCTATTAGAAACATTTCCTATTTCAGTTTTTCAGACTTTTGGCATGTAATTAATTCGGGATACTTTGTTTTATTTAGTTCAGTTGTGGGATTGTTGTGAGGAGTTTTTCCTCCGGACTTATTATTATGTTGTTGGTTATTCTATTGCTTCGTTATGGTGAATGGTTGTTATTCTTTCATTATCCTTTTATTGCTTGTTAATCAGAGTTAATTTAAAATTTGGCAACTCACTTTTTAAATACTAGGTGGTTAGTAATCATTAAAATGTTTCCGACAGTGATGCTATTAACTGGACCAATTTGGCATTTTGTATTAATTTAATAAAGGAGTAGCTACCCGGTATTTAATTAGTCGAGGTGTCACAACCCGCGACTACGCGGTTAGTTCCTACAAGTGACATTGGTTTCGTACGAGGTGTTCGTGCTTCTTACGGGGCCATTTGGGAGCTAGTTTGGGATATTTTTCAGGTGAAGTCCCCATACACCTAAAGATAATATTAAGGGTGATTTTGATTTTTGGTCCCATTTGTTTTAGCATATTTCAAATTGGGTGCCAAACTTTATAATTATATACGTTTTCCCCCATAAGTGTCATGTATACTAAAAAAGAACTTGAAAACGTCATAAAAATGTGGTGATGGGGTGGGAGTGGGGAGAGAGAGAGAGGGGAGGGGGGTTAAAAGGTATATTATTGCAAACTTCGGCATCGAAATGTGCAGAAGGCCCAAACAAATGGGGTTCAAAATAAAAATAGCCCAAAAAGTAATGCTTAAAAAATACTTTAATGTACAAACCAGATTCTATGTACATCAAACTATTTTCACATTTTGCGAATATGATAGTACATTTAGTGTCGAGTAATTTTAATTTATGGACAATCTGTTACCGTCTCAAAAAACTTCACTAAGCTTACATTTACTATGTCGATCCAATTTGATAATTTTGTATCCACAAAATATCTATGAAACCAGTATTACTAAAAGAAGAATCCTGAGACTGAAGTTGGTTGGCATTCACCATGCCAAAGTGGTTCTGCGAAACTTCATCTTTTAACTAATCATTAAATCCGACTTGCATATAGGGCCTTGTGAGCCATGTGCCATATAGTCCTGTCATAATCATCCAGAAGACATTGAATAAAAAATATGAACAACAATGAAGATGAGAGAGAAGGAAAATTAATCATAGCCTGGGAACTTAAGTACATTAAAAAATTCAGTGTGAAAAAGTTAAAATTGTTTGTGAGCTATTCTATCCTTCCATGCCTTTTTCTTTAGGGCCAAGATTATATTTTCCCTAAGGTTCTATTTTGTTGGAAAAAGAATAACTATGAATGACACTATCCAATCATAATAAAGGAAACATTGCAGCATAACTACAAAGCACTGACACTTCTTATCGAGAAAAGTGTCTGGGTCAAAAATATCATATACCAAAACTCTTTGAAAATATATGGATAGTTGTTCGGCACTTCTTTAACGTGTTTGTGATTTAATATGGGATGGAGAATGCAACCAATAAGCATTAAACATTGAAATGACATTGTGTATGTGACAGAAATATAATTGTGAGATGAAATAAAAGGAGTCTTAGCATTGTAAAAGCAAATACTGAAAGTTTTAAAGAATGATAATATAGGAAGAGAAGTGTAGTTATCCTAGTTACAAGTCATGGCATTCATCCATATTAGTAAAAAACTGATAGTATATTTCTTGTATATTTGTCATCTACGTGTCCGTGTCCTATATATTTAGAACTTATCGTGTCGACGAGTCTGTGCTTCATTGGGGATCTAATGAAAGTCAGCAATCATTTCCACTGCATATCCAGTTTGATACGCCTACAAACACCAATGCAACAAAATATCAATGCAACCAATGTCTAAATTATCAATTATGATAGTAGAACGACTTGAAGAGTTCTGTGACTTGCACCTGTGTGGAGAAGTCGGCAACATTATATGGAATGTGTGATCCTTGGCTTTTAAAATCATCACCTAAAAAATCCTGAAAGATAGTTAAAAAATAAGTGTAAGTTAAAATATGAAATTACGTGCAGAAATAACCAACTCGAATCCAATTACCTAAGACATTCCATCAATAGAGAACCATTCACAAAATGGTTGGTTTGGTCCTTGGGTTGTCATCTATCATGCCTAGAAAAAGTGCTCTTAAGTCTCAACAAAATCAATTTGAAAATGAATGCACAAAAATTTGTGAATTCAAAAATAATTGGGGGGGCGAGAGAACTACTAACACTGGAAACATATCCAGATTGAGATAATGGACCACCCATAGATGGATGTCTATTTGGATTCTCCAAACCAGGAAAGTTAAAATTAGACCCAAGACTTCCTATTGGTTGTTGTGAGCCTTGCTGATGAGGTATATGACTGCCAATAGGAGCACCAACATTTCCATGCCCAGCACGAAAACCCTGGCTTCCTGGATGAGGAACATGAGGAACAGCTCCAACAGGTTCGTGTACAGCACCACGAGTAGGAATCCCATATAGCTGAGGACCACCATATTAAGGTGGAAGAGGAACACGAGGCATTGGATCACTAGCAGGGTGCAGTCCAGGTTTATGGGTACCATTGGATGGTCCCTGTGGCATGTAAGAACCTGCATTTCACATATTAAAAATTCATGCACTATGGTATGTGTATATATGTATATGATGATAGCAACTCAGATAAGACATGAGGCAGCACACTTAGATTAAATTATGTTCTCATATTATTATCAAAATTGTAATCTTAGGACTACTTTACATCATATAAACTCGAATTATTATAGAAAGTGAAATAATCAAAATTGCAATTGTCTAAATCTAACATAACCCTCGAACGACTACTTTTCCTGTCAGCATTTGGAGTTGCTGAGGCAACAAACCCAAAAATATCGTTGCGCACAATTCCAGGTCCACCACCAAAGAACAGTCTACGATCGTTGTAGATCTGAGCATGAACCACAAAATCCCCTCAAAATTGTTCATAAATATGATTGACAAGTGTGCAATGAATGTAAAATAATAAAAAAGAAAAACAAGAAAATATAAATTGACCCTTTGATTATGTCTTTTAATGCCATATCTATTTGGGCTTTTGAAATTGAACCATACCCTGCTTTAGATTATTTAGAAGTCCTTCCACTAAACACTCATGCTCCTGATGAAATAACGAGAGAGAGAGAGAGAGAGAGCAAAGGATTTTGCAGAAAAAAACCATGTTCCGAGTGAGTGGGTGTACAGTCAAATAAAACCCAACAAAATAACCACGAGGACTGGCATTACAGAAACTATGAAAAATACCTTGTAGTGCGTCAATAATCCATTCCACAAAGGTTTCTTGCAACTTTAGGATTTCCAAGGATAACAATACCACAACGAGCACGCGTAAGTGCAACATTAAGCCTGCGTGGATCGTTAAGGAATACATTGCCCTGTATAGATAAAGGAATCAGAATTCAAGCATCAGCTTGTTGCTATGAACGACAAGAGTTAAAGGTTAACACATGCTTAATAAGGATATATTAATATCAAAATTTCAATGAACAATGTAACAACTCCCAAGGCATAATTGTGGTAAAAACATTGAACAACTTAAAATAAAGTATAAAGATATAAACTGTTGGGTTTAAAAACTAACTGTTCTGGGAAATCAAATTAGAACACCAAATAGGCAAAAATGCACTAACAATATCTTGCAAAAATGTTGCTTCTTAAACTACATTTCATCCATCAATAACCTAAAAATCATGTAAAGAGGAACAAAATAAAACTATATAATACAAATTGTGCTACAAATGCTTTGAAAACCTAGCCAAATAACACATACAGTTACAGACATATGCTTTTAAACCCAGTCGAACCAACAACATTAACTCGTGATTATGTTTTCTTTTCAAATTCACAACACATATAGTTACCCACAAAAGAAAACTAAGAGAATATACTTGTTCAATTTTATTCTGGTATTTATGTTTGCTTAAATGAAAATAAAAAACAATAGCATTCAAATAAAAAATTATAACAATTTATTAAAGAGAATTAGCAAAAATTGAATGGAACCTAAAAAAAGAGCAGGCCAAAGTATATAAATTTACGGTGAATACACCCAATAGTTTATAAAAGTATATAAAGGGGGGTGGAATAATAATCACACTATACCCTGCCTTCAACATTATACGCATGAAATTGAAGAAATAATAAAAGCATATAAAATTATGTGCACTAACAAATCAATGTTGCCATTAGTTGTATGCTAACACCACCACCATGTCACGATTTATCTTTCTAGAAACTAACAGACTTCTTTATGAAATCAAAAGTGATAGGGTTTTGTTTTCCCATCTAATACACCCCAACACCATGTCACAACTTCATAACTGGAGATAAACTTATCCCCGTATGTTATAAAGATTATTAAAATCAATTGAATTCAATTCCCCATGAATTTAGGAAGTCTCTTATGAGGATCCAACATAATAATCTTAGTTTGTGATCAGTGACTGACACTAACATTTTGATTATCAAATAACTATTTTTTATAAATATTACAAAGCAACATGATCAATGTCAATGATTTTTCAATCATTCACATATTCATAAAAGAATATATAAATAAATCAAAATCCTTAGAAAGCACTTACCTCTATTACCTTATGTAAGGACTGGGGGGGCCTCTTGAATAGCATCGGAATCTTGCAAGGTTGCCCTTTGATTTTGGCCAAATTTTAGAATATTAACAAATTTTATAGTAAGAATCAATATAAAAAATGTTCATATACAACACCTAAATTTAGAAATTCGATGTGAATATGTCAAATTAACAACCAAACCTACAAAAATCAATAACAATGAAAACTCACTTCAATGAAAAAAAAATAATTCAAGCATCAAACTCACTTTCTAAAAAATTACCTTTTGCTACGCTTAACTACACCCCATGTCCAATGAATGATAGAGGTATTGAAATACCAAATATTGATTACACCATGAATTAGCCTATTATCCAAATAATCTGTTAAATGATTTGATTAAAAAAAATAACACAATAAATATAAATAATTAATTAATAATATTACAAAGATTATATATTATAAATAAGAATAAACCAATTATTTATATTAATCTTACCTTTTCAATCCCCAAACAGGGGAAGAAGTTACCTGTTTCAAAAGTGCAACATACCAACAAACTACTATATGAGTATTTATATATTAACTTTTACATAATATGATAAAAACAAATATGCCTACAAAACACATTGATGGATGTAAAAGCTCACGATTGGATAAATAATACTGAAGTCACAATCCAAAACATTAATTTCATATCTAGTTTCTATAAACCAATAAAAAAATTCAGTTTGTTCCTCTATTCATCTTCTATAAACCAATAAAAAAATTAATAACACAAAAGTAAAATACCCATTTAGTAATTGGTTCAAACCCCTGAGATGGAATCAACAAATAGAAATATTTAACACTTTCACTTTGCAACTGATTTGTTGGAGTGAAAAATTAGTGAATATCGAAGTGTAAACATTAGGGTTTCAAAACAACAAATGATTAATACTCGAGAGAGAGAGAGAGAGAGAGAGAGAGAGAGAGAGAATGATGAAGACATAGAATACCACAATTAAAACTGCAATCGATCCACAAAATGCACAAACCAAATCAGTGTGTGCGTGTAGGAGTGTGAGGAGGAGAAGAAATGGTTGATTCGTGAGAGGGAGTGAAGCAGGATGAGCAGGAAACAAAAATGCTATTATAATCATTTTTTAAGGATATTTTATATTTTAGGTAAGTGTACTTAATTTTGGCACACTTTAAAACAATGTCAAATTTTGGCACTGTGTTTTAACGTGTGCCAGATTGTTATTAAACCATGCCAGAATTTGGCACAGTTTTAAAATATGCCAAATTTTTAATATCAGGGTGTGCCAAATTGCTATTTTTGGTGTAGTGGATTTGCGTATTACACAACGCAGTTCACACTTAATCAGTCATTACTTATATTTTTTAGTATCGTATTTATTCTTCTTGAGGATCGTGTGTTTCTCTATAATACTTTATTCTTATTATTATTGGGTTAAATATATGATTTCTTGCAAGGGTTGACCCTCTTTAGTTGACTAACATTTTCAAGTTCTATTGTGGGAGCTTTGATCATAGCAAAGGAGTTGTCACATGTCAATTTCTTCACGTTCAGTAGCATAGGATTGTATACCTGTACTCACTAGTGTAGTTTCATTCATTCATATACTTGTACCTTATTTCAAACAATCTTATTGTATTTGGATTTTGAGATGTATAGATTTGTTCATATTCGGGTTTTTTATTATTGGCATATTCGTATGGTTTTAGTTCATTCATATTTATTTTACTCTTATGTTATTCCACTTTTTTATAATGTTATTAATTGTTTGAATCTCATCGAATTGATATTTAGAGTTAATCAACCTAAATATGGAATAAACGGGGGGTCACACATATTCATTTAATAGTCTTCACCCAATTATGTTTACATATTAGTCACATTTATATATTTTACAAGCGATTCCTTACACATAGTCATATTACACATGCCGCACATAGTTTCCTTCACATAGTCACATATACTAATGTCTTGCTTACTTTTCTACACATATTTACATGTGTATATATGTCACACGTTCTCACCATTATAACACCCTGTATTTCTGAGCACTTAAAAATGAATTAATTTAGTAAATTTTTAAATTACATGAGTGATGTAATTTAAAGAAATAAAATATAATGTGTTGATTAAATTACTAATCGGAGATAAATGATTAATGTGAATGAATAAAATTACAAAGAGGATAGTTATTTAGCATTTTATGTCATAGTGAGTGAGAGAGACGTGATAGTGATAGATCTCAACTGGGTGTCGTGTGTGGACTATATGAGGTTGAGATAGGAAATTTTTTTATAGTAACTCGAACGATGATTTTGAGGTCACGGTTGATTCTAAAAGGGTTAAAATAGTTGGGATAGTGTACCCGAGGGTAGTATTAGGTTCCAGGGCGATTTTAGACTTAGCCGTCACCACGAGAGGGTGTTTCGATCATTCGAGAGATTTGGGTATAGATAACTCAGAAATTCTAATTGTTATATCTTCCCCTTTGGGTTATAGGCTCAGGTAAACACAAACTTCAGACAGAAGGGACAATAGGAGGGGAAGAGGAGAAGAAAACTAAGGCTTCCCACACCAATTCTCACCCCGAACGTTGCCAAAATCTTGATCGGAGCAAGGAAAGACCAATTATATCATCCTATTCATGAAATAAGACCTTCTTGATAAGGTAAGTATTTATCTTGCTTGTTTTAATTGAGTTATAATACCCATGTAGTGAGGGGTTTTAATTAATTGATTTAAATGATGTTCTTGAGGTGTAAATGTAGGGAACTCATGAATTGGGGTAGGATTTTCCTGTAGAATGGATCCACTGATGTAAATCTATGAAATCAGAAGTTATATGATAATCACCAAAGAAGAAATCTGGGTTTTTGGTGAAAATGTATGAAGAAAACAAAAACTATGGTTTTTGACAAATATTGGATATTATTTGTTCTTGGGTGTTTTCTTATGGATTTATTATGTTACAAACATTATAAACGAGCCATATATATATATATGAATGATGATTAGTTATGTTGGTTAGGAGTTTGAGAGTTTTGCATGAAAGGTATATAAACAAAAATGGTGAAAAATGCAACTGCGTAAGGGAAGAAGACAACCTTACACTTTTTCGAATTGATTCGGCCCAAGGGCGAATCGATTCAGTTTACCCAAAATTGAGAAATATCCATTTTTAAGCCCTTAAATTGTTAATAATCAACGGGGAGACTTTTGGGACATCTCTGATTCATAATGAGGATTATATTGAATTACAGTAGGCCTAATGTGGGGTGGAGGGTTAGCCATAACCAGAGAATTCAGGTGAAAACCTATGGGATACGAATTATGAAAATAATGAATTCAAGGGAATGAGAATGGATCATGGAGAGTATTAGTGAACCTATGATTCAGACTAATAGTGTATGAGTGTATTAGCTACTCATATGAATTAATGGGTAACTAGGACCCATTCGGGTATTGAGCGATACTCGTAAATATACGTTAAGAGGTTATGATTGTAATAAATTATACGTTGGGTATCAGAGATATACTACATACAGGATATACACTAATAAGTTGTGTGTATACCTAGGTTGGATCTATTATAATAATAATAATAATAATAATAATAATAATAATAATAATAATAATAATAATAATAATAATAATAATAATAATAATAATAATAATAATAATAATAATAATTGTTAACGAAAATGTATTTTATCCCTAATTAATTAAGTTAGTTTAATTAATGTACATTTTAGTTTAACTTAATATATTGATTTTGATGATTCCAAACATATTGTTTTTATTAGGTTACTCTATAGATATTTATTATCTTGCCTCGACTCTACTCAACGACATATCTGAGAAAAGGTATTTACGTGTGGTGCACATTTGCACTTGACACATTAGGCACACATGCATATTTCTTGATCTATGATTTTAATTGTGTCTAATTAATTGTGAGCATAAATAGTTTTCTAAAAATGAAATTATATCATTTTTGTTGAAAATGTTTTTTAATAAAATTGGTGTAAGTTTTGTTTAAAATGAATTTCTTATTCTAAAATAATTTTCGGAATTATTTTTCAAACTAAAATGAATTTTTAAAAACAATATTTTTGTTTACTAAAATTTCATTTGGTTAGAATATGTTAGGCTTGTTTTTTTTATTCTCGGCCATACTCCATTACTTTAGTTGTTTGCATTTGGCGTGTATACCCACTGTTAGCCTTAGTAGATTTCGGCCATAGCCTTGTACCCATACCTTCCTTTATTGTTTTCGTCCTTTTGTGCTTTGGCATTTGAGTTGGTAGACATTTCCATTAGGTTCAAAGCTATACACAAAATCTGTTAACCGTTTTGACTTATGTTGGCATGAGTGCATATATTATATTATATATATATATATATATCTTAGCTTGTGCCATAGTAGATCATTGCCTAAAGCCTTGCTTTGTTTGGTTTCTCATAAATGGCGTCACATGTCCTTGACATGACCTTGGCTTCTAAAGCCTTTGCAAGGATATCTTTTGTTTAAATTATCTGTTGGAGAGTTGATCGCTTTGGCCGAATGTCTCTACCATTAACTGTCGATTTGACCTTAGCTGGCGATTTGTGGCCTGCGCTATGCAGTGTACCGACTTGACCGCCTATGGCCTTAGGCCTTTACTGAGTTGACATCGTTCCCTCCTTTCTTTTTCATGTACGAATGATAGTACTTATATATATATATATATATATATATATAAAATACATGCGTGTACTCCTCAAATGTTTTTCTACTACTACACGCCATCTCTGGCCGAATAAACAAGTTGGATTCCTTTATAAATGTGTCAAAAATTATTTTATTTATTTATATATATATATGTATCTGTACGAAATTTTTTTTATATATATATTTCAATCCAAAATCATTTTCAGAAATCTGTTTTATATATATTTCAAATCCGAATTATTTTTACGTATGTATCTGTTCGAATTTTTTTATATACATATCTTTCTGTCCGAAATTCTTTTTACAAATATCTGTTCGAAATCTTTTATTTATATATATGAGTTCGGAAATTTTCCTTATATATATATCAGTCCGAGATTTATTTTCAATATCAGTTCGGGAAATTTTTTTTTGTACAATATATATATATATATACCTTTTATATATATATATATATTTACATATATTTTACCCTGCAAACCTGTGACTGGGTAGTACATATATCTACTTTGTCCCATTTACTCTCTTGACAGAAAAATATTCTTAACACACCAGTTATATTCTTTACACAATGATTCCACATTTACATATCAGATGTGTATTTTATCTCTTGGACTAATAATCTTTCTTGACAGAAAATATATGGGTCATCTACCTAGTCACTTTCAATCACATATGTTTTCAGAATACCACTTCCATGCTACAACGGCTATATTTTTATGGAGAAGATAAAGATGAAGATCTGCATATCAGTTTTAGAAATGATTTTCAGCTATCTCATCTCAGCAAAATCAGTAGCATTAAATGCTTAAATTACATGTGTCTAACGGCTAGTTTTTGGAAGACACATTTAAAGCTTTGAAGAGCTGCATTGAAGACAGCAGACTTGAATGAGAATATGAGCAAGACTTGAAATAATATTGAGAGCATTTAATTTACTACTCAGCTACACATTCAAGAGAGCAATTAATTTTATCATCTGCTCAATCATTGAAGAAGAAGACTTGTGCCTACTTCAACATCATTTATTGAAGTCTGATTAAAGAAGGAGAAACTCAGATTACCAATTGTATTTTAAGGAGTTACAGTATTTTACCTTGTACTACAAAAATTCAGATTTGTTGTGAAGCTTTGTTGAAGCTTCGGTTTGTACCGGTGATTGGTTCCTACCCGCAAGTGGGCCACGGGGTTTGAAGCTCGGAGTTAGCTTGCAAACAGTTGTACGCGGTGGTTTGATCCTACCCGCAAGTGGATCAGGTTTAGTGAAGCGCAAAGGAGACAGGGGCTCTAGGCGCGTGGATGGTGGTTTGATCCTACCCGCACTTTTATTTATTTATTTGCACATGCTTGCTTGAGTTAATATTTTCAGCACACTTTCTTGCAAATAAATTAATTCCGAAATTTGACTAAATTAATTTTGAGATTAAAATAATTATTTTTGAACTAAATAATTAATTTTAGAATATCACTTATATTAAATACGAAAATTAATTTAATATTCCTAGTGTGTTAAAATCTGCTTCTCTAGTTGTTTAAATTAGTTAGTTGCATTTATTTGATATTGTTGGATTTATTCTTTATAGCTTTATTAATCTGAAATTTGTTTAAGTGATTTAAATTTACTATTTTTCTAAAATATTAATTTGACATTAAAGTTTGTAAAAACTCAATTCACCCCCCCCCCCCCCCCCTCTTGAGTATAATCTGGGCAACAATTGGTATCAGAGCTAGTGCTCTTCTTATTTATTTTGATTTAACAATCATAGAGTTAAAGATCATGACAAACTTTTCTGTATTTATTTTAAATGCTGCACTCTACATTTTTATTATTTGTATGCTAAAATGTTTGATGTCTTGTAGTTGTTCATTGTTTCATTATGTGAGAAGAAAATGGACATATACTCAACCTTGCATTTCAAGCTTTATTTTAAAGGAAGAATTCAATCCTTGCTTATATGCTAATATTGATGAATCAAGCAGTGTGGAGACAAATGCTACTTGTCTCATGGCAAATGATAATGAGGAGGTATTCTCTTATCATAACTCTAGCGATAGTGATGATGGTTTTGTTGATGACTATGAGGTATTACAAAATATTTTTGATGAATTATGTGAAAGTTTTGAAGAACTTAAAAAGAAATATATTGATCTTAAGAAGTCTCATTCATTACTTTCAACTAACTATGATTCTATGTCAAATGATTTTGATGATTTGAAATTAGAAAATGAATCATTGAAAAATGAGATTAAAACTTTTTAAAAGGATAAATCTGTAAATTTTACTCATCCTCTTGAAATTGAAAATAATGAATTAAAAAGCAAGATTGATTATTTAAAGAAATCTTTAGATACCTTTACTAAAGGAAATGAATATTTTTATAAAATTGTAGAAAATCAAAGAATTCGTTTTAATAATAATGGTATAGGATATGATGAACAAAATGAGAAAAAGAGTTATTCTAGTGTATTTAAAAATGGAGCCTCATCTAGTCATTCTAACTCTTTATGTTCATATTGCGGTAGACATACACATTATTCCAAATTTTGTAAATTTAGAAAAAGAAAGTATAACACTAAATTAGCTTGGATTCCAAAAGAAACAATCATGTATGCTAACCCTAATTTACCACACTCTTTTTGGGTTCCAAAAGATAAAGTTTTTAGGAGCAAAACCGGTATTGGAACATGAACACAATTTTTTTTGAAAATAAAATTAGTATTATTTTTATTGTTGAATATTGTGATATATTATTTTCATATCTTATATGCTCATTAATGATTAATAATCTGATTTTTTTCTATGTGATTATTGTCATGTCTATATGCTTATTTGAAATAGACACCATTCATTACTTGAAAATATTTTTGTTGTGATTAATAACTTATAATTTGATTTATTTCATATTAATCTCAAATGGTTGAAAATGTGAATATTTTTTTTAAGTCAAAAATTACAATGGATGTTAAATTATTTCTTTGTGTATGGATTAATGAAAATTTTATTTTAGTACATGGTAAAATTGTCATTGATGATTATTATTTGTTATGTACATTCTAGTATATGATAAGTTGCGTATCGTTATTACTCTTGATGATTATTTCTTATTATGACTACGCTTGAATTTTTTATAAGAAAATGAATTCTGAAATTTTCAATTTAATATTGCTTTATGGACCTAACACATTCTTGGATGGAAAAGAGAAAATCTTTAAAGTTGTGTAGGTTGCATTTTGAGATGGAATGTGAATTTTCAAGGCATATGATTTGGTCATATTACGAATTTCAATTATCATTGCCTAATGTTGGAAATGTCACACTTGGAGAAAGTTTCATGAATATATCCTTGGTATTGGTAAGGTGGTAAGGAGCACCTTTCTGGAAATTAATATCATATGTTTATCAATGATTTATTTCATAATTGATATATTTCCATGCATAGAATATTTGTTATAACACATGAGCGTAATGATTGAGTATTTAGTGTTCATGTGTAAATATGTATATTTATTTATTTTTATTCTTTGTTATATCACGCATATGATTTTGATGATTATTTTATAAGAAAATTCATACATTTTTTATATATTTTTTGTGAATAATAAGATTGGATCAATTCATGCTTTTATTGAATATAAATCTGAAACACAAATGTCCTTTTAAAATTTATTAGTCATATGAGCTACATGTTAATATTGTAACATTCACTCGTTGATTTTTGATGATATGGTCATATTAATCTCTATGAGTTAGTTTTATTGCATACTACATGATTAATGTCATTGTTTGAATATTTGTAACATTCTCGATGAAAATATTTTTTTTAAAAACATTTGTGTTATGTATGTTTAAATTGAGAAATAACATGATCAACAATTGGTACCATTTGCGAGACTCGTTAAAAATGATTTTATGAAGTCAATTTTTTTAATAATATTTTATCTCATGAAATAGATGCACCATATTTGTTATATGCATATTTGCCTTAATTGGTATCCCTTAGGGGGAGATAAAAGTTTATTGAAATTTGTTTGATTACTTGTTCGAAAAATGCTTGATCATAACTTTGATATATTATTATGGATTTTGCAATTTAGTTGATTATTCCGAGAATTTTAGCTCGTATCTTGGAAACGGCAAAGCTTGAACAAATTTCTATATTCTTTTACCGTTGTCTTCTAACTCGTGTGTGCTTTATTCCAAATTATTTGAAAACATCGAGTTATGAAATGGTTCATGTTGTGCGCTTAAAAGTTTATTCTATCATGAGGATTTACACACCAATTGATATGCGCCAATTCAAAACTTATACGCTGAAATTTTATTATTAAGAAAGATGATGGTGCTGATTGATATATCTCTTATATATCTCGTGTTATGTGCCTAATTCAAATTAATTATGAACATTGAGTTATGATTTTTATTTATGCGTAAAAAGTTGTTCCGAAGAACTATTGTGTGCAACGCATGATTTGTGTGTGACTACAACAACTTGGTATCATTTATCATTTTTTTTGTGACTTATGCATTATTTGATGTTATTCCTATCTATCTCTTGAATCAAATACATGTTATGTGAGAATAATATGTTGAATATGTGCTTAATTAAAATTCATGGTATTCACATATGTCCCTTGAGATTTATGGTTGAATCCCATGCACGAATTATTTTTGATAGGGGGAGCTTCGCCCTTCTTACCCGTGACACTGAATTTATAAGAAATATCTTTTTGATAATGTCAAAGGGGGAGAAATATTTTTGATTCACTCATTTGTGCTTAATTCATACATTTTATGATTATATGTAAATCCTTGTTTGTCATCATCAAAAAGCGGGAGATTGTTAACGAAAATATCTTTTATCCCTAATTAATTAAGTTAGTTTAATTAATGTACATTTTAGTTTAACTTAATATATTGATTTTCATGATTCCTAACATATTGTTTTTATTAGGTTACTCTATAGATATTTATTATCTTGCCTCGACTCTACTCAACGACATATCTGAGAAAAGGTATTCACGTGTGGTGCACATTTGCACTTGACACATTAGGCACACATGCATATTTCTTGATCTATGATTTTAATTGTGTCTAATTAATTGTGAGCATAAATAGTTTTCTAAAAATGAAATTATATCATTTTTGTTGAAAATGTTTTTTAATAAAATTGGTATAAGTTTTGTTTAAAATGAATTTCTTATTCTAAAATAATTTTCGGAATTATTTTTCAATCTAAAATGAATTTTTAAAAACAATATTTTTGTTTACTAAAATTTCATTTGGTTAGAATATGTTAGGCTTGTTTTTTTTATTCTCGGCCATACTCCATTACTTTAGCTGTTTGCATTTGGCATGTATACCCACTTTTAGCCTTAGTAGATTTCGGCCATAGCCTTGTACCCATACCTTCCTTTATTGTTTTCATCCTTTTGTGCTTTGGCATTTGAGTTGGTAGACATTTCCATTAGGTTCAAAGCTATACACAAAATCTGTTAACCGTTTTGACTTATGTTGGCATGAGTGCATATATTATATTATATATATATATATATCTTAGCTTGTGCCATAGCAGATCATTGCCTAAAGCCTTGCTTTGTTTGGTTTCTCATAAATGGCGCCACATGACCTTGGCTTCTAAAGCCTTTGCAAGGATATCTTTTGTTTAAATTATCAGTTGGAGAGTTGATCGCTTTGGCCGAATGTCTCTACCATTAACTGCCGATTTGACCTTAGCTGGCGATTTGTGGCCTGCGCTATGCAGTGTACCGACTTGACCGCCTATGGCCTTAGGCCTTTACTGAGTTGACGATGTTATCTCCTTTCTTTTTCATGTACGAATGATAGTACTTATATATATATATATAATACATGCGTGTACTCCTCAAATGTTTTTCTACTGCTACACGCCATCTCTGACCGAATAAACAAGTTGGATTCCTTTATAAATGTGTCAAAAATTGTTTTATTTATTTTTATATATATATGTATCTGTACGAAATTTTTTTTATATATATATATTTCAGTCCAAAATCTTTTTCAGAAATCTGTTTTATATATATTTCAAATCCGAATTATTTTTACGTATGAATCTGTTCGAATTTTTTTATATACATATCTTTCTGTCCGAAATTCTTTTTACAAAAATCTGTTAGAAATCTTTTATTTATATATATGAGTTCGGAAATTTTCCTTATATATATATCAGTCCGAGATTTATTTTCACTATCAGTTCGGGAAAAAATTTTTTGTACAATATATATATATATACCTTTTATATATATATATATATTTACATATATTTTACCCTGCAAACCTGTGACTAAGTAGTACATATATCTACTTTGTCCCATTTACTCTCTTAACAGAAAAATGTTCTTAACACACCAGTTATATTCTTTACACAATGATTCCACATTTACATATCAGATGTGTATTTTATCTCTTGGACTAATAATCTTTCTTGACAGAAAATATATGGGTCATCTACCTAGTCACTTTCAATCACATATGTTTTCAGAATACCACTTCCATGCTACAACAGCTATATTTTTATGGAGAAGATAAAGATGAAGATCTGCATATCAGTTTTAGAAATGATTTTCAGCTATCTCATTTCAGCAAAATCAGTAGCATTAAATGCTTAAATTACATGTGTCTAACAGCTAGTTTTTGGAAGACACATTTAAAGCTTTGAAGAGCTGCATTGAAGACAGCAGACTTGAATGAGAATATGAGCAAGACTTGAAATAATATTGAGAGCATTTAATCTACTACTCAGCTACACATTCAAGAGAGCAATTAATTTTATCATTTGCTCAATCATTGAAGAAGAAGACTTGTGCATACTTCAACATCATTTATTGAAGTCTGATTAAAGAAGGAGAAACTCAGATTACCAATTGTATTTTAAGGAGTTACAGTATTTTACCTTGTACTACAAAAATTCAGATTTGTTGTGAAGCTTTGTTGAAGCTTCGGTTTGTACCGGTGATTGGTTCCTACCCGCAAGTGGGCCACGGGGTTTGAAGCTCGGAGTTAGCTTGCAAACAGTTGTACGCGGTGGTTTGATCCTACCCGCAAGTGGATCAGGTTTAGTGAAGCGCAAAGGAGATAGGGGCTCTAGGCGCGTGGACGTAGGCCGGGATTTGGCCGAACCACGTTAAATTTCGGTGTCATTTATTTTCCGCACTTTTATTTATTTATTTGCACATGCTTGCTTGAGTTAATATTTTCAGCACACTTTCTTGCAAATAAATTAATTCCGAAATTTGACTAAATTAATTTTGAGATTAAAATAATTATTTTTGAACTAAATAATTAATTTTAGAATATCACTTATATTAAATACGAAAATTAATTTAATATTCCTAGTGTGTTAAAATCTGCTTCTCTAGTTGTTTAAATTAGTTAGTTGCATTTATTTGATATTGTTGGATTTATTCTTTATAGCTTTATTAATCTGAAATTTGTTTAAGTGATTTAAATTTACTATTTTTCTAAAATATTAATTTGACTTAAAGTTTGTAAAAACTCAATTCATCCCCCCCCCCCCCCCCCCCCCTCTTGAGTATAATCTGGGCAACAATTGGTATCAGACCTAGTGCTCTTCTTACTTATTTTGATTTAACAATCATAGAGTTAAAGATCATGACAAACTTTTCTGTATTTATTTTCAATGCTGGACTCTACATTTTTATTATTTGTATGCTAAAATGTTTGATGTCTTGTAGTTGTTCATTGTTTCATTATGTGAGAAGAAAATGGACATATACTCAACCTTGCATTTCAAGCTTTATTTTAAAGGAAGAATTCAATCCTTGCTTATATGCTAATATTGATGAATCAAGAAGTGTGGAGACAAATACTACTTGTCTCATGGCAAATGATAATGAGGAGGTATTATCTTATCATAACTCTAGCGATAATGATGATGGTTTTGTTGATGACTATGAGGTATTACAAAATGTTTTTGATGAATTATGTGAAAGTTTTGAAGAACTTAAAAAGAAATATATTGATCTTAAGAAGTCTCATTCATTACTTTCAACTAACTATGATTCTATGTCAAATGATTTTGATGATTTGAAATTAGAAAATGATTCATTGAAAAATGAGATTGAAACTTTTAAAAAGGATAAATCTGTAAATGTTACTCATCCTCTTGAAATTGAAAATAATGAATTAAAAAGAGAGATTGATTATTTAAAGAAATCTTTAGATACCTTTACTAAAGGAAATGAATATTTTTATAAAATTGTAGAAAATCAAAGAATTCGTTTTAATAATTGTTGATGTAATTTTGTAGAGAAAATTTTAGAGAGAGAAAATTATAGAGAGAGAAACACCATATTTGAGTTTAGTTTTTTAGGTTAAAATTTAGTTTATTTTACTTTTTTTAGATTAGTGAGAAAAATAAATTAGTGAGAATCCATTTTTGAGTGTAATTGTTGATGTAATTTTGGTTTGATCACACAAATTGGAGGGATGTAAATTGCAAATTCAAGGATTGAAGTCCAATTTCACTCAAAGATATTTGGTTTTGATTGTTCTTCTCTTCTACTTTATTTTATTAGCCTTTGATTATTTGATTATCATGTTTAATATGATGTTAGGCTAAATCCCCTTTCAAGGGGTGAGTAGAACCCTTATTTGATGCTATTACGATTTAGTTAGTTTGATTACTTGAAAATTCCCTTTGAATATTAATTTTGAACTCTCACCCTTATATTTACGCCTCGAGAGAGGATAAATGATTTTCGAGAGAAAATCGAAATTCTAGTTATAATACCCATTTTAGATTTGAACTAGAGATAGGGGTTTCTTAAGTGTAGTATTATTCCTTGAATTTCAACTCTACATTTATTTTCTAAGATTTACATAAATTTTAATCAATCAATTCTAGTGGGTGATTAATTAAAAGGAGTGTAGATCTATGTTCGAGAGTTGTGAGGAGGTTAAACTTAATTTTCTAAAAGATTACTATTAAAATTACATTTGCAACGAGAGTTGGTTTGTGATTTTGATATTAATTTGGGAGAATTTAAATAATTAAATTAATTAATTAGAATAGCTCAAATTTGTGGTGTAGTCCCACTCCTTGATTATTCTCACATTTATTTGCCTCACTTTATCTCTTATTTTAGTGTTAGACTTTATTTTCCATTTTAGTCACTTTTTAGTTAGTTGTTATCATCTCTCATTTAGTTTAGTTTAGTATTATTTCATCTCATCTCACCAAATTATTTTAATATTTGAAAAGAGAAAAAAAATTTACAAAAGTGAAAAAGCACAAAAAAGAAAATAAAAATTGAATTACAATTGAGTTTGTCTCTAGCTTACCCCCTTGATGTGGATTGATACCCTTACTTACCTCTACACTTGAATTTGTTATATTTGTAGGTATTTGAGGATTTTGACTAACTTGGCTTTCAACAACGACACACAAAAAGTCAAGTTATCAAATGGCGTCGTTGCCATTCTTGGGAGCGTGAAGCACCAGAGCGGATTCAATTTTATAGATAATTTATTTCTTATCTTTTGTTGCATTTTAGTACCATTTTTCTTTATTTTATAAGGCTTTTATTAGGATTATTATATTCTTCGCTTGTATTGCGGTGCATAGAGACACCTTTATTTTATTTTTCATTTTAAAAATTATAAATCGAAGACAAGCGTGATAGGGATACCGGACAAGATAGAGAGAGGACGTCCAAAGGCGAGGATTTAGAAGCCTCTCTACCTTGGGTCGGTAGGACTCCCGGGGCCGACTGAGATTGGCGTGATCTCCCCCCGGTTGACTCAAAATTTTTCAGCACCCCGCGGCCTAAAAATTGTGGGTGGTACATTTCTAATCCCTCGTGCCTCTCCTATTTGCGAGTTAATTCTTTTGTGTGCTCTTGTGTGCACTTCCTTGATTTTATTCTCGCATATATTTTTGAATGGTGTGGTTAATTAATTGACTAAGATCTACACCCGGTCACTCACGAGCAGGGATTTCATCACCCGACTCACTCGCTTACCAATTGTGGGCTACCCTAGTCATCATTAAATTTAAAATCAATCAACTAGGTAGACCGCTAGGAGAAGATTTTGCAAAGGCGATCACTCATATTAGTCCGTGAATTTTTATCGCCCGTGGACTTAATTAAAATTGGACTACCCCTTTCACTAAATTTTGAAGATAAAATTGGTTATGTGCTAGTTAGGAATTCTCCTTGACTTGTGTGTGTCCAATTTATTTTCGGTACTCGGTTTTAGTGAGTTCGTCCAAATCAAGAGTCCATATTTTTCCCCACCTTTTTTTCCAAAAAAATCCAAAAATATATTCTTCTATTATTTTTATAAAAAAAATACCAAGAATATTTTCTTTCTTTATTTTTATAAAAAAATCCTAAAATATTTTCTTTCCTTTTGAAAAAAATTAAAAAACTCCAAAAAAATATTTATCTCCTCATGGACAAAGAACGTCCCTTACGGGACTACTTTGGTCATTTTCCATTGACACGCGACAAGTGTGATTGTAATGAATTATACGTTGGGTATTAGAGATATACTACATACAGGATATACACTAATAAGTTATGTGTATACCTAGGTTGGATCTATATATATATATATATATATATATATATATATATATATATAAAATAAAGTAGGAAACTTATGTATGTCATAAGTTGAAACTATGATGTCATCAATGTGAATTTTTTCAACACTACCTCTTTTGCCCTCAATTCTTTGATTTCCCCCTCTTTTGACACACATTAATTTATTTCTCCTTCTTTTAAAAATTCAAAAACAAGGGTATAATAGTATTATACCATTTTTGTTTCATTTTTCTCACACTCAGCATCTCCTCTCACTTTCTCCTCACTGTTTTCCACAACATTCTCTTCTCTCTCTCTTCAACTTCAACACGGCACCCTCCCACGCCATCATCCTTCCACACAATGATCCAACGCAGCTAGAACACAAACCCTCCCACGTTGGGATCCTAAAGGTAGTACCCCTCTTTCTCTCGCACACACACCCAAATCCACAGACGCTGGACTCCTTACACGCTTTGTAATTTTTTGTTCAACGTTTTTGAATAGTTTTCAGGTCAGGTTTCTTTTGTTTAATTTTCAAGATTTGATCATAGATTAAGAGGTATTTAACCAAGATCTTCAAATCTATAACCAGTGCTACCAACAACCATCAGGTATTTTTCATATTGTGATTTTTTTAGGGATATTTTTCAGATCTTAAATTATTTGGGGGTTTTCGTTCACAATATTTTTACAGGGTTCTTCGTCCCAAATTTACGGAGCATCATTTACGGAGCTTAATATTCAATGTATGATTCTCAATTTCTTGACCCTTGATTTCTTTATTAATATGTAGATTTAATGTATTGGTTTAATTTCAATGTATTGGTTTGGGTTTCACTATAAATCTTTATTATTGTTAGGGTTTCATTACAAAAATTTACAAATTTTGATTTTTTTTGTGCTTTTTCGTTTATATTTTTGTGGGCTCTTTGTTCCAGATTTATCAACCATCAGTAATAGGTTTTTATTTTTGTGTGGGATCGTCATTCCAGATTTATCAACCATCTGTAATAGGTTTTTATTTTTGTGTGGATCTTCATTCCAGATTTATCAAGCATCAACAATAGTTGTTTATTTTTGTGCCCCTCTACTTTGTTATGACTTATATAATTTGTATTTGAACTTTTAGGATTTTTGGGTTCATTGACCTATTGTTGTTTGCAGATTCTTGGGTGTTTATCTCTCATTTTGGAGTTCGAGACCATTTCCATAGTTTACTTTTGAAGGTGCTTTCTTCGGGTCTGATTTATTACTTGCCCTTTGTTTCGCGAAGGTACATATCTTCCAAATTTTTGTACAATCTTACATTAATACATATCTTCTAATTTTTATATGGTATTGTCACATGTTCTTAACAATCTATTTATATTTCATTTGTTAAAGTATGTTCAGAGCCAGATTTGGAATGTGAGGTTAAGTGCGATGTTCGGAGACATATGGATAGTAAGAGAGAATAGCTACTGAAAAACTGACTCACCAATAGTATATATTTGAGTTTTTAAAATGTTGTTTCTTATTTTTCCTTTTCGCAGAATAAACTTTCATCAAGTATATGTGTAATATTTTGAGTAGAAAACAATATACGGATATGCATAAATAATATTATTAAGCTCATTCAGATTTTCTTTGCTTCGATCATTAATTCCACATGTCATTTCAAATTGGACTCTTCAAAGACTCGAATGTTATTTAAGTTAAAATTACTTTTATCTTATATTTGTAATTCAAAGTTTAAGTTTTATTCTTTTACATTTCATGATTTATGTTTTGTGATTTTGGATATAAGCTTTAGGTTTATTTGGGGATTCGATTTTGTCAAACGGAGTAAAACTTTTCCTAAAAGATGAGACTCGAAACAAAATTTGGATTTTTATTTCAGACTCAAATCTTCTTGACTAATGACTAATGATTTTTATTTTGAACTCCAGCAGTAGGATTGCGGTCCAACTAATGAATAACATCATCCTCAACCCATGGTGGATTATAGAGGACTGATCACCTCCACCAGGGGCTTCTACTATAGGAGCATGATTGTGGCTGCTACATAGGGGCTGCTACTATAGAAGCAGAAACCCTCCTTGGGAATTTGTTGTTGTGGATTTGGTAATGGTCATGGCTACTACATAATCCAACCCTCTGGTCATGGTCGTGGCTGCTGCATAAGCTAACCCTCCTTGGCTGCTACATAGGGTCTGCTAAAAAACAAATGGCGCCTCTGTAAATGATATCATTCATCGCTCACTCATTGCATTTCTACCTAAAATACAAATGGCGCCTATTTTTTCACAAATAATGTCTTAGATTGAATCCAATAGTCACTTCTGCATATGATCTTTCAACTCGAGACAGGTAATAATATGGCGCCTCTTTTTCCAAGAAGGTATTTGAATTTTTTATGAGCATGCTCTTTATATCATCTAAAATATGAGGAATCTTATCAAAGTCCCCAATTTGTTCACAATTACCTGACTAGAAAACAGTGAATTTACAATTATAATTTTTCTTAATGTTTTTTCCCTTTTTCTAGGTCGGTTGGAACTTCAATGAGCCTTCTTTCTTCCATATTCGAAAGAGAACTCTCTCACCTGATTAAATGTATGTCCATATCTAGCTGCAGGTTTAGTGTGGAATTTGTGTTTATTTCAAACTTATGATATGTATTATATAAAAGAGTCATGGTATGAGCAGGTTTATGTGACACCCCACCTGATTAAATATCGGGTGATCAGTCCTTTATTAAATTAGAATCAAGGTGAATGGTTGGTTCATTCTTAGCATCACTGTCGCAAAACGAATTTCCAATTTAAGCACCCTAAATAATTAAGCTAAGTGTCAAAACAATTTAAAACCTTATTTTCATTTTTATTTATATCCAAATATAAAAACTTTTTAATAATTAACAGTTTAAGAATCACATAAATATGAAGAATAGTAACAAACACGCAAGCATTCAACCGTTCAGATAAACCAATACCAAGTTTAAAAAATACAAATCAAATCACCCTAACACAAATTTACTTCCCAAAGAGTACCAAATACTGAAAATAAAGGAACATAAAATTCTGACAAATCCAACTGAATAGGGAAACGGGAGACACAGGTCCTGACTAATCAGAACTAAAATTAAGAGTAGAGTCAACAACGAGGTCATCTAAGCAATGGCCTGCAACTCCCACATAAGCTGCAGCGCGTCCGTTCTAAGAAATCTAAGTATGACGCCCCTGTGGCTGGGCACCTATAATCCATACATATATACACTCGGGCTCTGACCCATTTTCTATCTTTTTCTCTCTCTTGTATATATATATATATATATATATATATATATATATATATATATATATATATATATATATATATATATATATATATATATATATACAAGAGAGAGAAAAAGATAGAAAATGGGTCAGAGCCCGAGTGTAAAACAGTTTTAAAATAGTTTAGCAAGTATTTAAAATGCTTAGCGGCTAATGCAACAACCATGCTAGTATGCGACACTCTCTTGAGAATTCTCACCTCTCATTCTAGTGTGCATGCCTACCGTACTAATAAATCTCATAAGTTTCTCTAACTTATTCCATAAGGTTTTATCAGGTGACAAGCGAGGTTAAGATATTTACTTTAGGAAATCATTCCCTTCGAGATTTCTTCGTTATTTAGAACAACTCATTTCCCTTATAAAGTTCCCGAACGCTTATAATAAAATTGAAGCATTTATTCATTACTTATCTACTTATACGCGCAGTACAAAGTTCCCATATAGATATACGTATATATTTTAGTCATACCTATAATATATATACTAACGGCACCCCACATAAAACCTATGGTGCTAGCATACTCTGCTATCAAGTCCCCGTATCACGCAAACTACGGGAAATACTAGTCCGGAATCACTCTCGAACTGTATTAACACAATACACAAACAAATGGAGGTGAAGCATAGTTACAGGTCCTAAGAGGTCATCACATACACTCACGTATCTTAGAACATATGACTATCATTTTCGAATAGCCTGTATCGAGGATACTATCTTCTAGGGTACGAGTCAATATCTCCCATAAAGGTCCAATCGAGATAAGACCGTCCCGGCGCGGAAACCCCCGTGATAGCAAGTAGCCCGGGTATGATTTTTACACAGATATATAATATGCACAATCACATAGTCATATATATAAATATTCACATTTCTAAATTAGGTGCGCCCACAACCCATAATTATAATTATCCGCTCTTAGCACATTTTTACTTTATTATCTCGCATAACGGATTTGTCACTTTTATTCTCATATATATAAGTAACTCCATACCTACTTCCCGTCTCTCGAAGTATTCTATCTCCCTAAGTATAATTTAAGGAGGCACTCTCACTTACCTTCTAGTCTAATTTCCTTGCAAGTCTCGACCTTTTATTAAACGTATGCATGACTTCATATGTATGAATAACTCCCCGTTAACCCTTAATTTAATCTTACATTAAGTCCTCACTCAACGGAGTTTACCTAGACCCTAGTGGTCCTATTTATATCCCATTATGCTCTAACAATAATAATCAAGGGTTACTACGCATTTTAAATCGGATTGAGCTAACACAAGGGGAATATGCATTTTTAAAAGGAGGGGTCGATCAATCGAGGAAATGGGGTCGAGTGATCGATCATCGATCGATCGATGTTCTTGGGTTGATCGATCAATCAAGCAATTATGACAAAAACTGCATTAACCCAGTTACGGGTTTGCCTCTCCAACCTCAACCAAATCTCCATATATCATTCCCAAACTCCCAACCAACATTACTACAAGTACTATGTACCTAAACAGATAATTTTCTACGTAAAATATGTCCCAATTCATCAATAATAACAATATAATGGGTAAAAATTACCTAAACTTCAAGAACCCTAATTTTTTTTCTTATCCTTTCAATTCTTCCAATTCTTTTCCTGATTTCCTACTTCTAAATCCATACGAATTCGTGGTTTATCCTCTACATGCGATTTAGATGTCCAGAATATGATTAATTCTTCTACAACATGTGATTTTAAGTCTCAAATCTATACTTTATTTCATGAAACAAGTTCTAAAGAATCCTAGACTAACATGATTGAGACATTAACTAAAAATAAAACAAGATAGATACTTTCCCGGAATTTGAGTTTCTAATTTGTGGACGAAAGAGGTATGGTTGTGTTCCTTGTCTTGTGGTTTACGCTTTGGTGGTGGTGGCGGTGTAAACGGATGAGTTCTTGGCCTTGGATTGCTTGGAAAGCTTCCTATCTTCTTCTTTAATGGTCGTTCTAAGGTTCTGTGTCTGTTAACCCTAAAAGGCAACTCCTAATGGCTGATATAACTATTGGAAATTCGTGGGTTTAATTACCCAAAAAATACATAATGCCTAATATACCCTCCTGGGATGTCAATTAGGCCTAAAAACGCCTCGAGACCAAAACTAAACCCTCGGGTACACTTTTCTGACCATCTTGACCCTTCCGGACACTTTGACGCACTCGAAATGATCATACAGTGACTTATAATTTATTCACTTTTAATAATAATAATTTAGTCTTGACATGACACAGGCGCGTCCCGACTTAATTTCCATAATTGTCATTTTATTCACTCGTTACAATTTTAATAAAATCAATTCTACATATTACTTTACTCAATAAGTAATATTTAACAAATCAACCAATTTCCAATAATTACTAACTCTCGTCACGCTAGTAAATATTTAAAATAAATTTTCGAATTAATATTAAATTAATATCTCAATTTAAATTTAATAATTCCTCAAATTTAAAGGCCATAAAAATACGGGGTATTAGATACTTCCTCCCTAATAACGGAATTTCGTCCCGAAATTCGGAAAATAAGGCCTACCTGGTAAAAGAATTTTGGATACCTTATTAGTACGCAAACTATCTACATTGTAAGGCACTCAATCACTATAGCCCCCACCTCACAGTAAGTTTGTTTAACACTCTCATTAGAGACACTTCACATTGTGCTCCTATCCGACAACATTCGCATAAGACACGCCTATACATTATTGATTCCCATTATTTCAATAACATTGGGATACCGCACCTCATTACATGACAACTACTCGGATTTATCTAAACACAAAACTCCCATTCTGAGAGAAACCATACGAACATCTGACCACTGTTGTTCGCATACAATAGCCGTGGTAATTCCACCATAGTCATCGGATTATTCTCGACCAATCCAAAATTCTTATTATTCCCCCCCCCCCCCCCCCCCAAAGCATCCAGAGGGAGAATAGTTAAGATTATTCCCAGCTCAATAAGCACCTTGTTCACAATAAACAGGTACGAATGCTCCCACGGAACTCTACCACACTATACTTCACTTGCTAGCTATATTCGTTGTCAAAATGAAATGATTACCAAGATTCCAAAATTACCATGACGCGTCTCTACTAGTTGTTAATCACCGTGCGCCTACTCCCCGGCTATGGGTGATACATCCTACTCAAAACGAAACGTTATCCTCGCAGCTTCCTGAAATACCCTATTGAAGGTGGGATTCGTAAGTCTCATCCTAAGGAAAACGATCATGTACCTGTGTGATTCTTCATTTCAAAGGAAGACTGGGGCACACTAGCTAATATTGTAAATCACCCCAAAGGAACATCAATCACTTCCTTCTTGGGCGACTTGTTCCACATGCTCGAATGAACCTTTGATCTTGCCTTGAGGTTAGCGTTCAATCCAAGAATCTTTATCGACTTTACCGGCCTCTTCCATTATAGGAATTGTCTGTAGTAACACAATTCTCTAGTTTATCATCTTGTTCCAATCGATTTTTATCTATGAGTGATGCATGTGGAGTCTACTCATTATGTCCCACTCAACATCGACTTCTACTTGAAATGTCTCACATTGATTAACACTTAATACTCCCCTTCTTTCCTTGGCGTATACCGAAAGTTCGGACCTATGCACTTTTCTCCACAATGTGCACTTCTGGACCTTTTATACCATACTAACATCATCATTCTTTGTACGCGTAACTCGCTATCAACATTTGACTAATTATAACTCCGCTCCGAGTGTCCTCCATATAGTTAAATTCTACCCTTCTCAAGAAATACCCCTTTGTAAATGGCTTACCACAGCCTTCCAACCAAATTCGGGTGTGCTACTCAAATTGCACACGTATATATGGATTATTATCTTCACGCAACGCTTAATCCACTCTGCCACTTCCACCCCATTATGTTAGTCCCACAAACATATATTCCACACATCTATTCCCACATCCCTACAACTCAGACGATTCTAACGTCAACTAACCAGGATGCCCACACACCCTATAAATCGTGCATACTAGCGTAGGCATCACATACGCTTCACACATAGCACCTAATTCTTTATTTTCGTGCTCACAACGTGATTACAACACTTGGGTACTCTCAATCACCCTAGAACTTGAAATTTCAAATCCTCCTTATCATCGTTCCACCTCTCAACTTGGGGTGATGAGACAAAACTTTCAATGCTTTCTTTCCACATGACCGGCTTCACTGACCTTAATTCATAATTCAACTTTCGATTTACAGATATAATTATCTGCTCCTACTACGACCGAGGTACCAAACTCATAGACTAATGACCAAACATCTCCCTACTTCCAACCTTACGCTAAGTTTCATGCGTGGGATGTCTCGCAAAGCGAAATCTAAACAAGGAACCCCCCCCCCCCCCCGATACACTACAAGCAAAAATTATTGATTATCGAAATCTCTAAGGCCCTCCGTCCATAACATGTAACCCGTTATTATGTCTCTTGACAGAATAATTTACATCTCCTCCCATAATTACACTTAACAAAGAACATTTCTCCAATTGTATAATCGTTCAGTATTGGTGGAAATCACATTCTATAAACCTTGAATACTTACAATCAGGATTCTCAAAATCCCGTTCCCAATGATATGGGTGTAACTCTCAACTCCCACATCTCTAAGGGATAAGTATATCAACGCACTCTTCTTATCACCAAGTCCTAAGTGCTAAACATAATATTGAGTTAAATAATTTCGCTCAATGGTAAACCCAGTACACACTGAACCATGGCAACAAGGTCCCTAAACACTCCAGAATTAAACATTTCAATACCACTATACCCTTCGAAGTCCCTACAATATATAGTATAAGTACAAGTCCGACCCTCTCACAGGTGAGGCCTCGCCAAAACAAAACATGTTGCCCTAAGGCAACTTTCTGATAGCCTTGAAATCACTATCCATTATTGTTTTAACCATTTTTATAAACCATAATTAGTATAATATCGTACTCGCATAGCACATCACTTATACGAGAATTCTCAATAAAGAATATAAATCACTAATAGTGCACCCATTTGTCCTCCGCGAAGAACAGTAAAGACAATCCCACTTTACCAAGGGAACATATACATAATAATAACGCTATAGATATACGCACTAAATTCTTCTCACATGCGAATCTAGCAATAAACAAAAATAGAATGACTTGCTCGTGTCACATAAAACACGCTTCATCCTCCGAGGATAAAACTCATACTTCTACTTTGCCAATCGCCTTGGCTACTTAATCGTCTTCTGGACATAACGCATCTGTCTGAACCAAATCGAAAATTATATAAACCATTTCCCTTGTAAGCGCCATGCCCCTGCCCCTTATTCTCACTTCGGAAAATTTCAACTCCTGGGGTTTTACTCTCCATAAAATACTTCAACACATAACCCACTTATCTCCAAAATGCATTTGAAAACTCACGAACGATTGGAATCGAATCCAGGAGAATCACAATATCCTTAGAGGAATCCTACTTTATCTAATACAAATAGGTGGAAGATCCCCCTTCTGGGGGAGGCATCGCCACCAAAACATCTCCTGCCCCGTAATGGCAAAGATAATACTCCTACAGAATCAATTTATCATGGCTTTGTACGTAGCGAGACAATCCATGTCAATAATGACATCGTGCTCACGTATGACTAAAACTAGTATGACTGCAGGTAAAACCAAACTGCTAAACTATATACCTACACCCCGGCGTATACAAAAAATTAATGACCCTTTTTTCCCAATTATGAGTCTATGCATGACACCGTACTTTAGTAGTTTTAAAAATCCTAAGGTCCATACAAAGTGAGTATCTATGAAACAGTATGACGCCCCAATATTAATTAAAATGTATCCCATAATACTAGAAGGAAGGAACGTACCATCAATGGCCGATGATGGCTGCTGGATTTCAGTATGTTGGACGTCGTACACACATTCGTGTTGTTTCTGCCCCTGCTGCTGGGGTATCTTACTCTTATATGGGCAATCCTGCTTTCGGTGACCCATCCTGCCGCAATTGAAGCATATACCTCTAAATTGTTTTATTTTACGGCTCTGTTGGTTTTGGTCCGATTGTACAGTTCCACTTTTTCCTTGGCCTTATTGAGCATCTTGATGAAAAATGACATCTGGTTGATGACAGTCCCTCCACTTGTGACTCGTTTGTACACACTTATAGCAGAGTCTTGAAAGTTCTCACTGGTTGGGTTGGAGTTCCTCTCTAGTCTTATCCGGACAAGTTCGGCGTTCATGACCATCCATTCCATATTTGAAACACCTCTTTGTGACTTCACTCGGACCCCGACCTCATTGGCCCTGACGCATTTGGGTTTCCCTGCACAATTTGTTACTTTCATGGCTTTTACGGCATTGAGGAGCTTGTTGTTGCGATTTTAGTGTCTTCACACACTTGTTATTTCTAGTCATGACAGTTTGACTATACTCTCTAGATCTTTTTCCCCTATAAGTTGTGTGTTGCGTTCTTGATACTGTAGGACCGTAGTGGTAACTACATGTGCCACAATACCTGCTAACTCGACGGTTGATACTCTCTTTAGAGACACCTGAGGTGTGAGCTGACCTTGCTCATTGACTCCCCTAACGACATTAGCTTGTTATTATTGATGATACATCTGAAAATTTAAATAATCTGGATGAGTTCATCATTTACATAAACAAATCGCAGAAGCACCAATTCCCAACGCATAAAGATGAATCTAACATTCCTAAAATTAGGGCTCTAAATCAAAGACGCTAAGCTGGAAACGAAATAAGCCGTACAAATCCTGAAGGACACTAGAACCTGATGCTCTGGTACCACTTGTGACACCCCGCCTAATTAAATATTGGGTGATCAGTCCTTTATTACATTAAAATCAAGGTGAATGGTTGGTTCATTCTTAGCATCGCTGTCGCAAAATAAATTTCTAATTTAAACACCCTAAATAATTAAGCTAAGTGTCAAAACAATTTAAAACCTTATTTCCATTTTTATTTATATCCAGATATAAATTTTTTTTAATAATTAACAGTTTAAGAATCACATAAATATGAAGAATGGTAACAAACACACAAGAATTCAACCGTTCAGATAAACCAATACCGAGTTTAAAAACTACAAATGAAATCACGCTGAAACGAATTTACTTCCCAAAGAGTACCAAATACTGAAAAATAAAGGAACATAACTTTCTGACAAATCCAACTGAATAGGGAAACAGGCGACACATGCCCTGACTAATCAGAACTAAAATTAAGAGTAGAGTTAACAGCGAGGTCGTCTAAGCAATGGCCTGCAACTCCCACATAAGCTGCAGCGCATCCGTTCCAAGAAATCAAAGCATGATGCCCCTGTGGCTGGGCACCTGTAATCCATACATATATAAATACAAGAGAGAGAAAAAGACAGAAAACGGGTCAGAGCTCGAGTGTAAAATAGTTTTAAAATAGTTTAGCAATTATTTAAAATGCTTACCGTCTAATGCAACAACCATGTTAGTATGCGACACTTTCTTGAGAATTCCCACCTCTCATTCTAGTGTGCACGCCTATCGTACTAATAAATATCATAAGTTTCTCTAACTTATTTCATAAGGGTTTATCAGGTGACAAGCGAGGATATGATATTTACTTTAGGAAATGATTCTCTTCGATATTTCTACGTTATTTAGAACAACTCGTTTCTCTTATAAAGTTCCTGAATGCTTATAATAAAATTGAAGCATTTATTCATTACTTATGTACTTATATACACAGTAGAAAGTTCCCATATAGATATACGTATATATATTAGTCACACATATAATATAATATATATACTAATGGTACCCCACATAAAACCTATGGTGCTGGCATACTCTGCTATCAAGTCCCCGTATCACACAAACTAAGGGAAATACTAGTCCGGAATCACTCTCGAACTGTATTAACACAATACACAAACAAATGGAGGGGAAGCATAGTTCCAGGTCCTAAGAGATCAGCACATACCCTCATGTCTCCTAGAGCATCTGACTATCATTTTTGAATAGCCTGTATTGAGGATACTATCTTCTAGGGTACAAGTCAATATCCCCCCATAAAGGCCCAATCGAGATAAGGCCGTCCCGATGAGGAAACCCACGTGATAGCAAGTAGCCCAGATATGATTTTTACACCAATATATAATATGCACAATCACACGGTCATATATATAAATATTCACATTTCTAAATTAGGTGCGCCCACAACCCATAATTATAATTATCCGCTCTTAGCACATTTTTACTTGATTTTCTCGCATAACGGATTTGTCACTTTTATTCTCATATATATAAGTTACTTCATACCTACTTCTCATCTCTTGAAGTATTTTATCTCTCAAAGTATAATTTTAGGAGGCACTCTACCTTACCTTGTAGTCTAATTTCCTTACAAGTCTCGACCTTTTATTAAACGTACGCATGAATTCATATGTATGAATAACTCCCCGTTAACCCTTAATTTCATTTTACATCAAGTCCTTACTCAACGGAGTTTACCTAGACCCTACTGGTCCTATTTATATCCCATTATGCTCTAACAATAATAATCAAGGGTTACTACGCATTTTAAACCGGATTAAGACAACATGAGGAGAATATGCAGTTTTCCAGGAGGGGTCGATCGATCGAGGAAATGGGGTCGATCGATCAATCATCGATCGATCGACCCCATTTCTTAGTGGATCGTCGTAAAAATCTTGGGCATATCTCGCGGTTGGTTTGGTGCTGATCGCTATGAAGTGGATGGATATGTATATAATATTGATGAAAGACCCAAGATTTTTACGACGATCCACTAAGAAGTTACTGCCATTAGATTCTCGCTTGCGTCCAGATAGATATGCCCTTGAGAAGGCTAAAAAGAAAATCCTAGAGTCGAAGGGTCACCAATTTACTCCGAAATAAAAAGTATTCTTTTATTTCAATATGGATCTTTCGCAATTACATATTTTTTTATATTCTCCCACTTTTGGATTTTGGTTCATGAGATTCGACAACCTCACCATTTGGGTTTATTGGTATTTGGTATCTATTAACTTCTTTTATAGTTGAAAATTAATATCATCACAATGTGACATTTTCAATAACCAAGCCGTATTATTTGTTAAATTTTTTTTAAATATTGTAGTATTGGGATATACTCTGATATTAATGGTTAGATAATACATTATTTTAGTCCGAGTTATTTTTCTTCATTTCATTGTCATTTTGGGTTATAAGTAATCATTAAGTCTACTATATGATTAGTTAGTGGTGGTATCGTGTCATAAGAACAAGAACTAATATCGGGTATTCATGACCGATTAACATCATGAGTAGTCATATAAACATATAAAAATTTGTCAAAATTTTTTAAATTGTTTACAATTAGGTGTTTTGATTTTTTTTAACTTAATAGGTTCGTACCACGGTGTGTATGTATATATGTATGTACATATGTATATAAACACGGTGTATGCATGTAAAAAAAATTAATTTTAATTAATTTTCTTTTTTTTAAACTAATAGGATTGTAAAAAAATAAAATTTAAAAACTTTTCATCTGTTATGAACTAAACATGATGTATGGTCTCATCAACGACTTACATTTTCTAAAATTAGCATCGTGCCTTCAGGCACGGGCATACCCTAGTGTGTGTGTGTGTGTGTGTCTATATATATATATATATATATATTGGTTGTGTGAATACCTATTATGTGATTTGATTTTGTGTGTGAACATACCTACGTTGCCTACAATTCGAAGGTTTCCGCACAAAGGGCAATCCCACCTTGGCGATTCCAGCGAGGTCTGGATTTGTGCCCCAAATCATGTAACTTAGGGTGGCTCACTATGTGCCGTGTATTAATGGGACCGCCGTGTCGTTTGGGTATATTAGGTATGTTTTTATCCCAAAGGCTTATAACCATGTTCGCCTTCATTGTGTGTTGATTTATTTATTGTTCATAGGAGACATGCTGAACCATTAGTCCCTGATTTAGTATGTGAGGTACATAGACTTGATAGCAGAGAATGCCAGCATCACAAGGGTCCATTCCAGGGATGTTATCATAATATATATTTTATGTGTGATGAATATATACAGGCGTACTATATCTACTTATGTGTGATAGTAGAACTGATAGATTGTGTGCATCTAAAGGTAATTAAATTGAGAAATTTAATTGATTAAATCAATAATAATACATGGGAAATATTACTTATTGATATTGTGGTAACGTATAGTATAGTATTATGAGAGATATAGACTTGATTAAGCTTATGCAAATACGTTATCTAGTTGGGATGGGTAGTATAGATATATCAGGTACGTTAGGCGTGCACATTAGTTGAGAGGTGAGAATCTCAAGGGAGTGTACATGTAACTAACATATGTATCTAATAATGGATTTAAACTTTGATTTAAACACTTACAAAATATTTTCAAACTGTTTTCTTGGGGTTTGAACCTTATCAAAATATTTTTAAAACCTTTTAGGTGTCCATCCATAGGGATGCCAAGCTTGATGATTCTATCCAGGGATTCGTAGCTGCAGCACTTGTGGAGGCTTGCAGGAGTTGCTTTAGACGCTTCAGCTCATTCATTCTAGATAGGATCTCTTTAGTATTTCATTTGGGAATGTTGCCTAGACTATTTAGTTTCTAGTTATTTATCAGACTGTATTAAGATTTGATTATTTATTTCAGATTGTAGTTAGATTATTTGTTTTGGGAACTGATGGTTTATTCGGTCTTATTTATTTATATATTTGTCTTGTGATTGTTGAGATTATTATTATGTGGATGGTTTGGCTAAATTAATTTATTTCCACATGTTGTTATAATAATGAAAGATAAAATTTGACACCGGTTTAATTTGACATAGGTGATTAGTAATTAATAAGTTTTTCGACAGTGATGCTATCAGAGCATCGGTATCTAGTGTCCATAGGATCTGTACAGCTTACTATGATTTTTAGTGTAGCATTCTTTGAAATAAAGCCCTATTATTTGGATTGTTGCATTCATAATTACGCATTTGAGATTACATTCTTCTGCTATTATATTTGTATATACTATGAAATCATACAATTCGATCTATTTTTAGATGCCACCTGTGAGGGAACGACGACGAGAGTAGTGGCTAGGGATAATGTGAGGGAGGCTCGATAAGAGCCACAGGCACAGCAGCCGCAACCACCAGAGGGGACAGTGTCAGCAGCAAAGGTGGCAGTGATAGTGGCACGGGCAGTTAATGCAGCGATGACTGCCATGGCTCTCCATTTTCCACAGGCCCAGTAGCCACCGCAGTAAGTGGCGCCAGTTGTCCAGGACCATGAGAATGGTAGAGGTTTAGTGAGACTTTTCAGAAGGGCCACCCACCCAAGTTCTAGTGTAGTTCAGATCTGATTGTGGCGTGTTAGTGAAATAAAGATATACAGCGACACCTGTGCATGCTTGACTACAATGACATGCAAAAGAAAATATTGGCCACATTCAAATTGGTCAGGGCAGCCTTACAGTGGTGGGAGTAAGTTACCAATATGGAGGAGAGAGAGACGATGTCGATTATAGAGTTCTGGGTGCAGTTCGATTGCAAATACTTTCCACCAGCAGCTGAGACAGAGATGCGAAAGAGGTTCCTTGAGGTGATTCAAAGAGATCTCTTAGTATCCGAGTATGAGTAGGAGTTCACTCGTTTAGCTAACTTTGTCCCAGATGAAGTGAATAAAGAGGAGAGGAATAATGTGAGATTTATAGATAAGTTAGCCTGGAGGATAGGGGAGCACTTGATTGGTAACCCCGCATTGGTGACATATACAGACGCCGTTAATGATTCACTTTTACATTGCTAGGACCATCACTTCCATGTGAAGCCAAGAAAGAGAGGAGTTGAGCCTAGCCAGTCAATCAAGGAAGAAGGGAGTGGTGCGAGTGGAGCACCAGAGCAACAGCAACTGTCAGGCAGACACCGGGGGCATGATTATCAGTAGGGGGATCAAGCCAAGAGATTTAGATCTAGGGGATATAGACCCGAGGGAGGTTACAAGAAGCAGTAGCAGGTTCCTCAGTGTTGTTAAGGCCAAGTGAACAATTGAGGAGTCCATCAGCACTGAGGCCATTAGGTCCAACAGCAGGATCAGCACCGTCAGAGCCATCAAGACCAAATATAGATGGATTCCCCAGGCCAGTGCTTTATTTATGGTCAGACAATCCATAAGAGGATAGATTTACCATAACAATGTAGAGCACCACGGCAATAGGGTGCCCTTCAGGAACAGTAGGCAAAGAAGCCTCATGTAGCACCAGCTCTACCCGCCCCATCATAACAGGGACAGTTGCAACACGGATGTGTTTATAACATCATAGATGCCATCATACAGTAGGACCCACATTCACCATTGGCAGTAGAGGGTACATTTCCTATTCATATATATGAAGGTGTGATTTTATTTGATACTAGGGCATCACACTCTTTCCTAACGACTAAATTTATACGAGCTGCTAACTTATTATAGACAAATGGTGGTCTCCTTATGTGTGTGGAGTCACTATTGGGTAGTGGGTCGCTTATACACTTGAACTGTGGGGGTATGTTTTTTCGTCGATCTTCTTATGTTAGACATGAAGGGGTGTGACGTTATTTTGGGTATGGATTGGTTGGCTAGATACTGGATGATGGTAGATTGTTTCTGGAGGACTATTGTGTTCTCAATTCTAAGGCAGGAGATGTTATTAGTGGCAATGCCTCTTCCTGAGGGAGGGTCGAGCACACACTTGTATTACATAGAGGAGGATACCTCATAGGAGGTGGTTGTATCATTAGACTCGATTCCAGTTAGGAGGGAGTTTGAGGATGTATTCTAAGAGATACTCAGGATACTACCTAGTCAAGATATCGATTTTGTTATTAACCTAGCATCGGTTACTAGGCCTATACCTCGAGCACCTTATCACATAGCCCCATCGTAGATGACGGAGTCAATGAAGCAAATTTAGAAGCTCTTAGGGCAGGGTTTCATCCGACGGAGTACTTCACTGTGGGTTGTGCCAGTGTTGTTCATCAAGAAGAGGGATAGATGGCTTTGGTTGTGTATCAATTATTGAGAGCTGAACAAGGTCACTATCCAGAATAAGTATCCACTACCTCGAATTGATGATCTGTTTGACCAACTGGGAAAAGAATTCTACTTCTCCAAAATAGATATGAGGTTCAGTTATCACCAGTTGTGCGTCAGGGAGGAGTACATTCCTAAGTCTTGTTTTCTGACACGATATGGGTCGTTATGCCATTTGGGCTCACCAATTCTCCAGCACCATTCATAGATTTAACGAATCAGGTCGTTATGCCATTCGGGCTCACCAATGCGTCAGCACCATTCATGGATTTGACGAATCGGGTCTTTAGAGAGTTCCTTGACCAATTTGTGATCGTTTTCATTGATGATATTTTGCTTTACTCTTACTATTAGGATGAGCATTCTGAGCATTTGAGGATGATTTTAAAAACACTATGAGATCACCAGTTGTATGCCATATTTAAGAAATGTTGGTTTTGGCTCTGGGAGATGCAGTTTCTGGGACACATTATGTCTGACAAGGGTATATTAGTCGATCTCAGTAAGGTATCGACGGTGATGGCATAGGGACAGCCCACGACATCAACCGAGGTTCGCAGTTTTCTTAGGTTGGTCGAATACTATGTACGTTTCATTCAGAGTTTCTCAAATATTACGGGTTCCTTGACGAATCTGACTCACACGGGGGTATCATTTGTTTGGAACGATCATTATCAGTTAGCCTTTGATGAGCTAAAGGAAAAATTGACCTCAACACCCGTACTTGCACTACCTAGGGGAGGAGTGGATTACCGTGACTATATTAATGCATCCTTGTAAGGACTTAGGGGTTTATTATAACAGGAGGATAGGGTTATATCATATACATCTCACAAGCTTTAGCCCTATGAGAGGAATTACCCCGCGTATGACTTGGAGTTGGTCGCAATTGTTTTTTCCTTGAGGATATGGAGGCACTAACTATTGGGGGAGAAATTTACCCTATTCACGAATCGTAAATCTCTTCAGTATCTTTCACACAGAAGGATCTAAACATGAGGAAGAGGAGGTGGTTGGAGTTTGTGAAGGATTACCAGTTTGATATTTAGTATCATCCTAGTAAGGCTAATAAGGTGGTAAACACGTTTAATCGACGGCCTACAAGGGAGATAGCCACAGTTTGGAAGGAGCAGTGGAGAAATCTTTGAAAGGATGATGAGGTGGCAAAGGCTTGCATGTCCGTATTAGCTGTCACACCCGAGATTTTGATGAGGGTGGTGAAATCACAGGCGGAGGATCAGTATTTCCAGGACAAAGTTTGACAGTTGTTAGTTGATGGAGCAGATTCATACTCAATCAGTTTAGAGGATGGTTTACATTATAATGGGAGGCTCATGGTTTCAGAGGATGAGGATTTGATACATGCAGTTAATTCATAGTCTCACAGGTCTAGATTTATGTTACATCCTATTGGGGATAAGATATACCAGGATATGCACAGGCAGAATTGGTGGTCGGGGATGAAGCGGGATGTAGCGAGATGTAGCGGAGTTTGTCTCGAAGTATGCTACTTGCCAACTAGTGAAGGTTGACCACTAGGGGTTGATAGGGATGTTGCAGCCACTTGAGATTCCTATGTAGAAGTAGGATAGTATTTTCATGGATTTCATTACTAGGTTAATGACATCGTTGCGGGGTCACGACTCCATATGGGTGATAGTGGATCGATTGATGAAGGTGGCCCATTTTCTTCCTTTTCATATAAATTTTGAGATGAGGAAGTATGCGTAGTAATTTATTACTGAGATAGTGCGGCTACACGGGGTTTAGATTAATATTGTGTCTGATCGGGACAAGATCTTTGTGTCCCATTTCTGGCAGAGCTTTCAGGATGCGATGTGCACGAATTTACGATTGAGTACAGCATATCACACATAGATAGATGGGTAGACAGAGAGAGTTAATCAGATGCTGGAGGATATGTTGAGGATATGCATACTTGATTTCGGAGAAGGATGGGCGAAGTATCTTCCTTTGGTGGAGTTTGCGTATAACAACTCCTTCTGGTTCACCATCAATAAGGCACCATTTTAGGCATTGTACGGTCGACCATGTCGTTCACCCACTTGTTGTTTAGAGGTGGGGGACAACAAGTTATTGGGGTCAGAGATGATTCAGGACACCACTGCCAAGATTAAGATGATTCTAGGGCCCATCCTTATAGCTCAAGACAGGCAGAAAAGTTATGCCGATACAGACAGGAGGCATATTGAGCTTGAGGTTGGTGACCAGGTATTTATGCGGGTGTCTTCTATGAAGGGGGTGACAAGATTCGATAAGAAAGGTAAGCTATCACAGAGGTATATGGGACCGTTCCCGATTATCAAAAGGGTAGGACCAGTGGAGTATAAACTAGGACTATCGAAGCACCTACAGCAAATTCATGATGTGTTCCATATGTCATCGCTAAAAAAGTACCAAAGGAGTGAGCGGGCCTTCTAGCATGTTTCATTAGAATAGATTGACTTGCAGCCACATATCTCGTACTAGGAGAGACGGGTGGCAATACTTGATCGTAATGAGTGCAAGCTGCAGTCTAAGGTGGTACCCTTGGTTAGAGTTTAGTGGGGGAACCACAATATTGATGATTCGACGTAGGAATGGGAGCATGACATGCATGAGCAGTATTTAGAGTTATTTACCGCAGGTAAGTCCTTATTTTGAGGGTAAAATTCCTTTGTTAGGGGGGGGAGTATGTAACACCCTGTATTTTTTAGCATTTAAAATTAAATTCATTCAGTAAACTTTTAAATTACATGTGTGACGTAATTGAATGAAATAAAATATTATGTGTTGATTAAATTATTAATTAGACAAAAATGATTAATTTTATTGAATAAAATTACTAAGCAAGTAGTGATTTAGCATTTTACGTCAAAGCGAGTGATAGTGACATGATATTGATAGATCTCAATCGGGTGTCGTATATGGACTATATGAGTTCGAGATAGGAAATTATATTAAAGTAACTCGGATGATGATATTGGGGTCACAATTGATTCCAAAAGGGTCGAAGTAGTTAAAAAAGTGTACTCGGGAGTAGTATTTGGGTCCCGAAGCGATTTTAGACTAAATCGGCACCACGAGAGGGCATTTCGATTATTCGAGATATTAGGGTAGAGGGTAATCCGAAATTATAACTGTTATATTTTCCCCTTTGGGTTAGATACTAGGGTGAACACAAAGTTGAGATAGAAGAGGCAATAGGAGGGGAGAGGAGAAGAAAACCAACGCTTCCCACACCAATTCTAACCGCGAACGTTGCCAAAATCGTGATCGGAGCAACAAAATACCAATTTTATCATCCTATTCACGAAATCAGACCTGCTTGATAAGGCATGTGTTTATCTTGCATGTTATAATTGAGTTGTAATACCCATGTAATGTAGGGTTTTAATTAATTGATTTAAATAATGTTCTTGAGGTGTAGATGTAGGGAGATCATGAATTGGGGTATGATTTGGATGTAAATTGGATCCACTAATGTAAATAAACGAACTCAGAAGTTATATGACAATCACCATCGAAGAAATCTGGGTTTCTGATGAACATGTGTGAAGAAAACAAAAACTAGGGTTTTTGACAAATATTGGATTTGATTTGTTCTTGGGTGTTTTCTTAAGGATTTATTGTGTTAAAAACGTTAGAAACGATCCCTATACATATGAATGATGATTAGTATGTTGGTTTGGAGTTTGGGAGTCTTGCATGAAAGGTACATAAACAAAAATGGTGAAAAACGTAACTCCGTAAGGGAATAAGAAGACCTAGGACATTTTGACTCAATTCGGCCCAAGGGCAAATCGATTCGGCATACGAATCGATTCGTTTTTCCCAGAATAGAGAAATCAACTTTTTTAAGCTCTTAAATTGCGAATAATTAACGGGGAGACTTTTGGGACATCTCCAATTCATAATGAGTGTAAGGACCAAATTTCCAATTGAGTCTTAATGTAGTTTTGACTTAGTCTCGGAACAAAACACGTTTGAGTCATAGGTAGATTTTTATTGCTACGATCCACTCAGAGACTATGACGTGTTGAAGATTAATTGAAGATGTTGCGGGAAAGCTACAAGAAATTAATCATGCCGAAGTTTAATTGGTGCAAATTTCTCGTCTTCAAAGTTTAAATTGCATTCCGAGATCACTCAGGTATGAATGCATAATGTTAATGAAACTCGGAATTTTATTTTATAAAAATAAGGATGTTATATTTTAAAAGAAAATGTATTAAAATGTTTTACTTGTTTACGCTACGTTTAGAACTGATAAGGTTGAATTAGAAATTAAGTTGGTTTGGACTCTAATCAGGTCACTATCGTTCAAACGACAAACGATGTCGTTCGAACGAGAGTTGATGTCGTTAGAATGACGCAGTATCTCACTCGAATGAGATCTTCCATCACCTTAAAATAATTATAAATAGACATGTTCAGTTTTCTCGAAGTGTGTACAATATGAAAAACAGTTTACAATACATAGATTTTTCAGCACAATGTTTTCTAAGTGTTTTCACCATAAAACATCCTTAGAGTTTTTACAAAGATCTGAGTTATCATTACCATATGTTTATGTGATCTTTTTTGCACCAAGTTGGGTTTGTTCAACACTTGAACATTGTTGGTTTTGCGGTGGAGAAGTGTAGAATGTTACTTTCGTGTTCAGCATCGTAGACAACACAAGGCCGTATCGGTGGATACCGAGGCATTCGTGGAGGCGACTGTTGTGGACCAGCCTATATTCTTCCCGCTCTGCACTTATTGATGACGCCAACGCACACCTATGCTGCAATAGCCAGCCAACCCGTATTTTGTCAGTCCTGCAATTATTAAAAATGCCTAACCATTTTATTATAAGTTTATTATCGTAGGCATTAATTGTAAATTTCTTAATTTCTCATCACTTTATATTACACCCGCCCTATAATGGAGCATAAATCATTAAATCTACCCCTAGCCCCATACGTAGAGGTCTCCAAGACACAAGTACGTCCTATCCTATCATATAGGATAAATGTCCACCATAAATTTTCTTCTAGTCTCGCGTCCAGACCCTCCATTAAACGGAACAACACAAAAAACCAACCCCATCCCGAAATATCCCATTCGTAAAAATCAAACTAACTAGTCCCATAACTAGAAAGTGTTAACCACATCTAAGGCATACCCACTAGTCCCATACCTAGCAAGTATTCCTAACATTAAGGTGACAGTGAACAACCCAAAATCCCGTCGTCCTGGCGATGATAAACATATATTATTAACAATTCGAATATGGCATATTATTAAGAATTCTGCAAATTTCTCATACGCTCACGAAAAATCTAGTTTAATTCATAAACTTAATTTTCATAATTTAACAACTTATTATATGTACCTAATATAATTTCATCAACAAGAAAGTTTATGGATCACATAATAATATTTCCTTTTTATCACACTTAAATAATTTCACATGAATTCACAAGTCCTTTTTTATTTTAAATAAAGTCACTATAGTTATCTACATGCAAACCTATGCCCATGTTAAGAAGAATGCACCCTCTACCCTAAGAACACAAGGGTTATGAGTCTTATTTCATATTAAGATTTTTCATTAAAAACAAAGTCCCAATATAGATTTCACTTTCCCTAATTAAGATTTCTAATTTATTTTAAGAAAAACATGTAATTTAATGTTTAGGCGATATTTAAAACGCATAATACTAAATTAAAAGAATTTAAGTATTCATGTCTGATGAAAAGTCAGCTTGAAATTCTGATTAGATAGTTGTGTTCCTCTCGAAAAAATGATAAAGACTCATTCTTGAACAATCTTAAGAAAACACCATTTGAGCCTTCAAAACTTGGATTGAATCTTGATAAAATTTGGGGCTAGGGTTTAAAAGTTGGTCAAAGAGTGTTTAGAAAAGTCTAACCCTGAGTTAATTTTATATGGAAAAGAATTAAGAATTTTAATTATCTCAAACTCGCACAAAACCATCTTACTGTCGATCCTGACCATTCCGAATCGATTAGCCCTCCAAGACGAATCGATTCAGTCCTGGTCAGGTCTCCAGGACGCCCAAAATTTTATATATATAAATAAAAGTCCAATTTCTCCCCTGATTTCAATTCTAATTAAAAATCCAATTTTTCATAAATAAATTCCAACATATTATTTTTCTAATAAAAATTAAATCCAGAAATTATTTTTTTTTTAAATTTAGAATTGAATTAAATTTTAATCGATTTAAAAATTACAGGTTGTTACATACTTCCCCACTAGCACAAAATACCATCTGTAACACCCCGCACATTCTGGCGTCGGTCGCCACTAAAATACGTCGGGCTAAATTAAAAATCATTCTTAGCATGTGACAGATATATGAGACATATAAAAATTTAATCCACAAGATAATAATCAAATTGATCCAATAAATATAACCATCTATGCAATATTAAATCCATCACCAAGTTAATTTCCAAAATAATCTAACTCCAAATAAATATAAGTTCAAGTAAATAATCAAACTCTGAATAAATAAAGTATGACAATAAACATGACAGAAGGGAAAATTAAATCTAATCTACTAATGCATCTAAAATAAAACTCCAACTGCATCTCCAAAAATATCTCCAATCAATCCTATCCGGCTACTCCAGCGCTATACCGAAAATGTTAGTCAATGCAATGGGTCAGAGCCCACCACATGAATACTAGCTACTCTCCCCAATTAGGATCCGTAAACCCATACAATAGCATTATACAAGATAAACACCACAATATAGTATTTTAATTTAAATGAGATAATTATTAGCAAGCGAGTAAAATAAACTACCATCCATTAATCACGTAATTATGCCCCCCAAAAGCTTAAGTCCAACTTATGTTATCACACTCCGATAATTATGCTAAAGTCGTCATATTTATTTAAATTGATTAATTAAATTATTTATTAATATAGCGGCTCCTTCATAGCCAGCCGACCCTACTATATGTCCTGCACTTATTCAGACCCGCCTAAAGTTTTCCACCACACATATTCCCCTCGCTATTGCCAGTCGCTACAATTTCGTTAACCCTGCACTTATTGATGAGGTTCCACGCACGATACGTCATAATAGCCAGCCAGCCCTATTCTGTCAGCCCTGCACTTATTGATGATGCCAACACACACCCACGTCGCAATTGTCAGCCAACCCGTATTTTGTCAATCTTGCACTTATTAACAATGCCTATTCATTTTAATACCCGTTTATTATCTTAGGCACTAATTATAAATTTATCATTTTCTCATTATTTTATATTAGACCCACCCTATTATAGAGTATAAATCCTTAAATTTACCCCTAGTCCGATACCTAGAGGTCTCCAAAACACAACTACGTCGTAACCTATCATATAGGATAAATATATACCATTAATTTCCTTCTAGTCTCGTGCCTAGACCCTCGAATCAACAAAACAACACAAAAATCAGCCCCACCTCGGAATATCTCATCCATAAAAATCTACACTAACTAGTCCCATATCTAAAAACTGTTAACCACATCTAGGGCATACCAACTAGTCTCATACCCCCATACCTAGCAAGATTCCTAACATTAAGGTGATAGTGTACTACCCAAAATCTCGTCGTCCCCACGATGATAAACATAATTAAATCAATAATTCGCATGTGGCACATTATTAATAATTTGCAAATTTCTAATGCGCTCACGAATAAATCTAGTTTAATTCATTAAATCAATTTTCATAATTAAACAACTTATTATATGCAACTAATATAATTTCATCACCATGGCAGTTTATAGAGCACACAATAATATTTCCTTTTTATCACAATTACATAATTTCACATGAATTCACAAGTCCTTTTATTTTAAATAAAGTCACTATAGTTTTCTACATGCAAACCTACGCTCATATTAATAGGAATGAAACTTGTACCCTAAGCACACAAGGGCTATGAGTCTTGTTTCATATTAAGATTTTTCATTAAAAAAAATTCCCAATATAGATTTCACTTTTCCTAATTAAGGTTTCTGATTTTTTTTTTTAACATGTAATTTAATGTTTTGGCGATTTTTAAAATGCATAATACTAAAGAGAGAGAATAGAAGTATTCACGCTTGATGAAAAGTCAAATGGAAATTTTGATTAAATAGTTTTGTTCCTCTTGAAATTTTGATAAGACTCTTTCTTGAACAATATTAAGAAAACACCATTTGTGCCTTGAAAACTTGGGTTAAATCTTGATAAAATTTGGGGTTGGGGTTTATAGATGAGAAGTGGTAAAAATGGGGAAGACTTTTTTAACAGTTGGTGAAAAGTGTTTAGAAAAGTCTAAATTAGAGTTAATTTATATGAAAAAGGATTAAGAGTATTAATTATCTCAATGTAACAACCCATATTTTTAAAGAATTAAAAATGAATTACTTTGGTTAAAATTTAAATTACACATGTGATGCAATTTAATAGAAATATGATGGTTTGAATAAATTATTAATCGGAGAGAAATGATTAATGATTATTGAAAAAAATTAATAAGTGAATAGTAATTATAAAATTTATGTCACAACGAATGACAGTGACGTGATAGTATGATACCTCAACGAATGTCATGAGCGAAATAAATATGGTCGAGATAGAAAATAAATTATGAGTAACTCGAATGACGATTTTGAAGTTATGATTGAGTTCACAAGAGTCAAAATATTATAATTAAGTGTGTAATTTGGGTCCCGGGATAATTTTAGACATAATTGACAACCCGAGAGGGCATTTTAGTAATTTTATAACTTAGGATTAAGTGAATTTTAGGATTTTGAGTATTATATATAGTTGTGGTGATGTGAGGCTGGGGTAAAGAGATTAAAAAATAAGTGGATGCTAGTAGAGAGAAGAGGAAGAGTTTTCTTGGAGCTCAAGCAAGGCTTTTGGAGAATTCAAGCTCAAATTAGCATCATAACCACTCTTGGAGAAAGGATTTGAAGAGAAGCTTCATCAAAGAGGATCAAAATCAGACCACTCCAATACAAGGAAAGTATTTATCTTGCAACTTTTTATGAGTTATAATATCCATGTAGAGTAGGGCCTTTGAATTTAGTAAAATTGATGATATTTTGTGATTTCATGAATATACCTCATAATTGGGAATAGGATTGCACGTAGAATGAATCCACTTGTATAAACAAAATAAAATCAACTATTATGAGATTTAGATCATGAGACCATCCATCTAGATACAAATGCAATTACATCATTCTAGGGATTGAATTGTAGAACAACTTCTTAAACTTGAGAAGTCTATGGAATTGGGTAAATTAGGAATCATTTAAAACTTAAACCGTCATCTTAAAAACTGTTTTGCATTGTTACGAAAATAGCTATTATGTCCTGTTTTCTGCATTTTATTCACTGATACGTTTTCTCCAAAAAGGGCTCTGAAAAGCCTTAAAACTTCGTTTTAAAAATCTGGGCAGATTCGTTGGGAAAATTTTAAGAAAAGTTATTTTTGGTTTGTAGTTCCGTTGGAGGTTGTCTCGATTGATTGATTATGATTTTTTTTCTATACTTGGATGATGAACTGCGAGGTTATTTTAAAAGGGTTTAAACCTCAAGAAGGTGTAAATTGTTCGAATGAGATTGGTGTGTCATTTGAACGACCCTAGGTTTTAGGTCTTGGAGATAGATCTTTTTCGTTGCGAACGCGTGGCCGCCAGTTCATATTTTAAACTAGTGATATTAAGTAAGGGGTAAATAGGACCCTTAGAGTAGTGAGAGATAATCGAAATTATGTGAAATGGAATTTTAATTGAAAATTATGGTACGTTGAATATATGAGTGATATACATACCACGTACGAGTTGATGAAATTAGGTTGCGGGTATACCTACTAAATAATATATAAATAGTTTGTGTGAATACTTATAGATATGATTTCATTATGTATATGAACATACCTATGTTGCCTGCTATCAGGAGGTGTACGCGCAGAGGGCGATCCCACCTTGACGATTCCAGTGAGGTTTAGATTAGTGCCCCAGAGCATGGAACTTAGGGAGATCCACTATGTGTCGTGTATTAGTAAGATTTTCAGGTCATTTGTGTAAGCTAGATATTTGCTTATCCCAAAGGCTTTGAACCATGTTCGCCTCCACTATGATGTTAATTTATTTTGGTTTCGAGGAAACATGTTGAACCAATAGTCCTTTATTAAGTACGAGAGGTACATGGACTTAATAGCAGAGTATGCCAGAATCACGAGGAACCATTCTGGGGATGCTATATGTGTGTATATATTGTATGGGTGATGAATATATATATACCCGTGTAATATATCTACTTATGTGAAACAATAGAATTAATAGATGATGAATTGATATATGCAACTAATCTAATTTCATCATCATGCAAGTTTATAGAGTACACAATAATATTCACTTACATAATTTCACATGAATTTACACGTCCTTTTTATTTTAAATAAAGCCACTATAGTTTTCTACATGCAAACCTATGCCCATATTAACAAGAATACAACCTCTACCCTAAGAACACAAGGGTTGTGAGTCTTACTTCATATTAAGATTTTTAATAAAAAAAAAAAGTCCCAATATAGATTTAACTTTCCCTAATTAAGGTTTCTAATTTATTTTAAGCAAACGTGTAATTTAATATTTAGGTGATATTTAAAATGCATAATACTAAAGAGAAAGAATAGAAGTATTCATACCTGATGAAAAGTCAGCTAGAAATTCTGATTAGATGGTTGTGTTCCTCTCGAAAAATTGATAAATACTCGTTCTTGAATTATCTTAAGAAAACACCATTTGAGACTTCAAAACTTGGGTTGCATCTTAATAAAATTTGGGGGTAGGGTTTGTAGATGACATGTGGTGAAGATGTGGAAGACTTATAGTTTAAAAGTTGGTGAAAAAGTTCTTAGAAAAGTCTAACCCAAAGTTAATTTTATAGGAAAAATGATTAAGAGTTTTAATTATCTCAAACTCTCACAAAACAATCTTACTGTCGATACTGACCATTCCGAATTGATTCACCCTCCAGGCCGAATCGATTCAGTCCTAGTCAGGTCTCTAGAACACCCAAAAATTTATATATATAAATAAAAAACCAAATTTCTCCCCCGATTTCAATTCTGATTTAAAATCCTCTTTTCCATAGATAAATTACAACATATTATTTTTTTTAAATAATTAAATCCAAAAATTATTATTTTTTCAAATTTCGAATTAAATTAAATTATTACCGATTTAAAAGTTATGGGATTTTACAATTAAGGGATAGCAAAATAAAAAAGTCATAGCACTAAGTGGATTAAGATTGATAATTCGAGAGTCTTGGTTAAGGATGAAGAGATTAAGAAAGTTGAAAATTTAATTTTGAGAGGTTACTAAAAAACGATAAAGTGCAAAGTTGGATGTGGAAGAACTTAGGGAAGTTCGATAAATTACATTTTTTTTTTTGCAAAATCAGGGCATCATATGTGAGGAAATCTATAAGAATAATGACGTCATATTGGATTATAGGACCAGATAGTATTCCCATTGAGGCTTGGAACAATTTGGAGGAGGAAGGAATGTAACAAAAAAATTTAATAAAATTATATTGATTAAAAAGGTGTGAATTAATACAATTTATAAAGTAAAGAGAATTTAAAAACTTTTTCAAATTATTATTGTATTAAGTTAATAGGACATACAATGAAACTTATAGCTAGAGTAATTGAACATTTATTGATATTATAAACAATGGTATTTCAGGATCAGTACAGTTTATTTGGGAGGTCACAATAGAAGCTATTTATCCACTAAGGACGCTAATAGAGAAACACGTAGAGAAAGGTAAAATCTTCATATGATTTTTAGTGATTTAGAGAAGGTGTACGATAGAATACTCAGAGATATACTATGATGAGTTTAAGAAAAAATAGTCATTAGTATATTTATTGATGTGATTAAGGATAAATATGGTGAACCATGACTAAGAACAAAAGATAGAGAAAATATTCAATTTCCAATTACTATAGGTTTATATTAGGTCATAGACCCATAACAAGCCACTTATATTTTTCCCACCTTAAAAATATGGATCTAGCTTAATGTGTGGTTTTAACCTAAAGGTTTTGGGGATTATTAAATGGTCACACTCATTAAGTAGTATATATTAGACTCTACATGTTTAGAAGTGGGACAATTACATTATACACAAGATGTTTAGCACTCTGTCTTGTAACAAATCCATCTCCAACATTCAAACATCATTGCACGATCATAATTATCAAATTTTGAATTCCACCATGGTGCACTCCAACTCAATCAAGAGTATGCTAATTTCACTTAGTGTCTGATCCATCTTGGATCGAATACTTTGGCGCATTCGAATTAGAATTCGGTGTTCCTTATTGATATTGATGATCAAACAAATGACTTTGACACCATTGTTAGGTCCCAGACCCATAACTATACACTAATATTCTCCTTAAGCTAACCGTTTGGGCCTAGACTAGTGTGGGGATTTTACACGAAAGGACTCAGTTCTAAGTAAAGGGTCATTGGACTCTATATCTTTCGATGTGAAAAAACAATTTTATGCACAAAATATTTAACAATCCACCTTAAATAAATCCAATATTTTTATTCAAACCGCCAAACATCACCATAATGTTGTAATCATCCAATTTTAAGCTCCATAATAGTGCACTACAACTCAATCTTAAGTTTGGTAGATGTTACCTAATGCATGATCCATTTTGGATCGACTACTTTTGCATTTGACACGAAGTAATAATGTTATCCATTGATGCTCCCAGTCAAATCATTGGCTGTAACACCACTGTTAGGTCTCAAACTTTTAGCCGATCACCAATATTATCTTTTACATAACCACTTAGGCCTAACCTTGTGGGGGTAGGGGGGTTAACCCAAGAGGAATTGTTACTAGTTAAAGGGTCACAACTACTTAAGTCTTATATGTTGGATTCTACATATTTTGATATGGGGAAATCGTTTAATACATAATACATCTAACACTTTGCATCAAGGTTCAACCCTTACTACTTATCTTTTTTGTCTTATAATGGATGAATGGACTAAACAAATACAAGATGAGATATGGTGAGTTCTATTTGTAAATGATGTTGTCTTAGTTTATGTAACTAAGGCTATGACTAATTTCAAATTATAAGTGTGGTGATAAATTATTGAAACAGGAGATTTTAAAATAAATATGACCAAAATGAGTATAAGTAATGTAATTCTTGTATTAGTGCAAGAAGAAATTGGGATGAGATAAGTTCGATCGCTAAGAGATATCTAAAAATGTCTAATTTCATTATTTATTCTCCGTTATCTAAAAATATGAAATAGTAGTGATGGTGTTACCTATGTGATTAAAGAAAATTGGTTAATTGGAGAAATACTACTAGCATATTCTTAAAGACTTATGCCTTCAAAGTTAGAGAGAGATTCTATATGTTAAACATTATACTGGTCATGTTATATGATAGAAAGCGTTGGGTAGTAAACAACCTGTTCAATAATTGATTGCGGGGGAAATTGTAATACCCCATATTTCTATGTATTTATAATTTAATTAATTTGGGAATTGCTTGAGAAAATACGTTTTATTTAAATTACATGAGTGAAGTAATTTAATGTGCTCAAATGATAAATTTGATTATTAAATATTAATCGAGATATAGATACTGATTAATATAATGTTATAATATTTATTAAGTGTGAATAGTAAATAAGTGATATTTAATGTGATACGGCATAACGAGTGACATGTGCATATTTTATTTTATCTCAACCCGAAGTCGCGTGTAGGCTAATTTGAGTTTGAGAAAGGAAATATATTTGTAGTGACTCGGATGATAATTTAGAGGTTACGGATGAACCCGAATGGGTCGAAATAGTCTAAAAAGTGTACTCGGGGGTATTGTTTGGGTTTCGAGTCAATTTTAGACAAAATCGGCACCTATTGAGGGCATTTTGGTCATTTGAAAAATAGAGGTTGAGGGACCAACGAAATTCTAAGTGTTATATCTGATGTTTAAGACCTAAGGATAGGGTTAGAAATAGTTGAACCCAAAGGAAGACATTAGAGAGAAGAGAGAAACTAATTTTTAAGACTTAGGAGTTGTTCTTGAAGGATTAGACCTTAATCTTTCATCCTAAGCATCTAAGGAGTGCAGATTTGAAGAGAGAGCCATCAATCCATTAACAACACCACGATTTTAGACCCTACAAACCTAGAGGCAAGTTGTTTATTGCAATTATTTTGAAGTTGTAATACCCATGTTAGGAGGGTTTCATGAATTGATGATATAATATATATTCTTGGAAGAAAAAGTTAAGTTTGATGCATGTTATCGGTAGGGAATTCATGTAGTATGATTCAAATATGTAGAGGATTGATAATCAGAAGATGAGTAATTATCAATACGAATTAAACTTGGGTTTTATGTTAAAAATTGAAGAAGAACATGGAAACCTAGGGTTTTGAGGATTTTATGATTCAATCTGTTCTTGATTAATTATTATGATGATTTGGTGCAAAAGTCACGTTGGAATTTATCCTAATATATGTAGAAATAGTTAGGAATAATTAGTTTAAAGTTTGGTGAAGTTTCATGAGGCTTAGAGGTATATTAATGGTGAAACGCATGAAAAGGACGAAGTAGCCAAATCTGAATCATTTCGAATCGATTCGGACAAGGGTGAATCGATTATGGTAAGGCGAATCGATTCGGCTAACCAGAAAATTGAGAATTTCCCCTTTTTACCTTATATTCCTAAATCGCTGTTGTGAGATTTTTTAGGACTTTAGTAAAGTAATATTGAGAGATTTAAAACATTACAGTAGGCTCGTGATGGGGATACGGTTTGGTCTTATTGAGAGGATTAAGACAAGAATGAAATTGGGTTGATTTTTGTGTCATAAATTATCCGAGAGAAAGATAATAAACTACGAGGAGTTTGGGAATTGAATTGATGAAGTATATCAGTAAGGTGAGTTAGGTTTAACTACTGAAATTTATAAAGGGGTAACTAGGACCCTTAGAGTTGTGTGAATACTC